>CP120506.1:1382660-2765321 GCA_029489945.1 Nigrospora osmanthi
ATGCAGACGGGTGTTGTACCTCTTCGCCCGATAGGGAGCTCTCCTGGGGGGGCAACTGGCGGCATCGAACCCGGCAGCTTCCGCCAACCCTTTCCCTTCCCAGAGGAGGCCGCTAGTTGCCGGAGGAGAGAAGTAGCCAGCCAGCCTTGGTTGGACCCCCGCACGCTGCAAAAGGGGGAAGGGGATGCTGCAGGTCGCTGGGATGGGATGCGGCTGTGGTAACGAGGCAGTGAAGACGTGTGTTTGCGCCAAAGCTCCTCCGCAGAGCGCAGCCGAACGGCTTGACGATGCGGACATCGGCTAGCCGAGATGACCCCGGGCCAAACCAGTCTGTACCGTAATATGGACGTTTGATGTTGAAGACTATGATATGGCCGCGGATAAGGCCAAAAGTACTCCGTACTTGGCTCATCTATATCGGGGGGGAAAAAAAGCAGGGATGGATGGATGGGTGGTTGAAGTGGGTGGGGATGCGAGTACACGGAAACCTGAGGTAATAGATCCCTGGCAGGACTCAACTTGCCCTGGTAAGAGGTATGTACTTTTTTACCTACCTATGTACTTAGGTAGGTACTTTAGGTAGGTAGGTACCTAGATAAGTACATCTTACTCAGGAAACATTTCCTTTTCCACATAAAGTCGTCCGTGTCTCGGGACGTTCGTCGTCATGGAGGCAGTCCAACACGTGGAAATGAGCGGAGTCGCCGCCCCGGCCCAGCCCTGTTTCCATTTCCAATGTGGGTGGTACCCCGGTACGTGGGACTTGGACTGTGGGCTCCCAAGATCTACTATGTACTGGAACCCAGATAGCCCTGATCGTGGGGGGAGGGGGAGGGTTTGGCCCCGCTGGATGGATGTGAGGTGAGCTGGCAGTGCTGGACCAGGATTTCCAGAGTGACCCTGGCCAGCCAAGAACGATCCGGGACTTCCTATGCGGCAAGCAGGTGACGGGCAGGCATCCCATAAGTAGGTATTACTGGCTCCGTCCGCTCGCATCTGCAGTCTGCAGCTTCCATGCGCGAAGAGCGGCAGACGAGCGCTTCCTTCTTCCTAAGAGACAGTGGGCGTCCACGGCGAGCGTCATTGAACCTGACCAGGAGTTGGGTAGGTAGGTAGGGTAAAGGCAGGGTTGGAAACGCAACATCCAACATCTCCCCGGGGGGAGGGGAGGGGGGGAAGAACCCGTGCAGTCACACATCCGCATCCCCTGCAAGACAACTGCCAGATACATGTACTTATATCTTACGCAGGGCTATCTACGCAGGTATGGAGCCAGTAAGTAAGTACACATGGGAAGTAGTAGGTATGAAGGTAAAGTAGGTAGTACTTAAGCAGCCCGCTACCCGCCCAACCCCGAACAAAAAGAAGTAACCTGTTACCTCCCTCTTACCGAGCCACCCGAAGCCGGAAAGAATCTGGCTGATGGCGACGAGACCGTCGCAAGCACCCGAAGGGCAACCGTCCATGCGGCGGGCAGACACGCTACCGCATGCGGTTCACACAGATGCTCTGCACTGCAACGTTGGCCACCCACCACCCCCCCCAGAGGCAAATGCAGCTTGCTCTGCTGCAGACACCATCCATCCTATAGGCCGCCGAGCTGGCCGGACGAGAGCCGGTATGTTGGGGTGAGAGCCGCACCACTGCATCCGCAGCCTCAGCTCACATATCACTTTCCTACGGGGGCCGCGGCGGGACGGACCAGGGCAAAAGATGGCAGAGCAAGACGGGCGGTCCGGGAACCATGATATTAGCAACCGTCATACTCGACGCTTTGGGAAACACGCCTCTCGTTTCGAGCAGAACCTGCCTTCCCGCAGCTCCATCCGTATCCGCGTCCCCACCCTGCCCTGCGGCTCGCTCCCAATGGGTCTCCGGCGGCGAGACGAGAGGGAAGGGATAGAGGCTTGGGAAGCGCAGGAGCTTTGAGAGGCCACGGGGACGACACTACCGCCCACCTTCCGACGGTCCAGCTCGTCTCGTGATTCTGACGGTGGCGCGAGGTCCTGGTTCGGAAAGACAATGGGGTTGGGCCGCCGCTGGACGAGACGGCCTCATAATGATGTTTGTGGCCTCCGGACCCATGCCAGATTGTTGTCGAGCCTTTATATCGCGTACGCCCACTCCAGGCCATGCCTCCCGTTCCCACACCCGTGATTCTCGTCCATGACCGGCCTGGATATACGGCTTACTTCCTGTTCCTGCGTCTGCGTGCCTTCGTGCATCGGTACACTCACAACACACTGTGCTTTGCAGTCCCGGGCCTCGACGCCTGGTGATGGTATATACAAACGCCGTGGAAGCCCAAGTGTTCCGTTCCTGCCCATCCCCCTCGCCCCCGACTCCACGCGGGCCCTCGTCTGCAGCAGGAGACCCGCAGCGCCATCATCGCCAGCTACCACAGCACTGCTCAAACCACCGCCACGCTGAGGCTCTCGACCATTCGTTCGCGAGTGGAGTCGGCCCCGGACGGTTCCTGGTGGTGGCCCCCTTCGGGAAGCCGCACGAGAAGTCGCATCGCTACCGAACGCTAGCTCCTGACCGCCAGGCGGGAAGGCAAGCGTACATAGCCCAACGCCGTCCCTTTCAGAAGCTCGACCCCCTCTGGCCAGGCAGGCCAGGTCGGGGCGGGGGTGACGAGGGCAGCCGAGAAGTCGGAAACGACAACTACTGGCTCGAGCCAGCCGAGACGAGGTAAGCGGCGGTGAGGCTTCGCCAGGAGACTGGACGGCCAAAGGAGGGGGAGGAGAGACAGCTCACGAAGGGGGGGTGGACAGGACAGCGCGTCGAGACGACGCCGTACGCGTGTGGGTGTGTCGTGCGTGTCGGCATTAGGACAGGCCGCAGGCAGGCAGGCAGGCATCGATGATGTTTATCAACACGGCGCCACCCCGGCTCTGGGGCGAGGACAGTCGAGACGGACCAGCACGGCGAGTCTCGGAGCCCTTTGACCAGCAAGCGTGCCAGCTGCGCCAGCGAGCCCAACTGCTATACGTCCGTCTCAACCAGGCTGCCCAGCAAGATTTGGACGCGTGGGGGGCAGCTCTGCAACACCAGCAACTGCACCAGCAGCAGCAGCAGCAACAACAACAACAACAACACCGACACCGACAACACCAGCTCCAGCTCCAACACCAGTACCAGTACCAGAACCGACAGCTCGAGCTTGGACTTCGGACAAAAAATCCCAACCATCACGAGCCGCCCTCGCCTGCGCAACCTCAGCTCAAGATGGAGCTGCACCCGCGTCGTTTTCCAGGCGACGAGTTTGATGATTATTACATGGTACGTCCCGTCTCCTCGTCCTTCCTTAACTTGCCTTGCCCTTCCCTGTCCTGCCCTACCTTGACCCTGCCGAACCGGCCACCAGGTCCCTCTTTCTTCTCCTCCACCCGATAGTTCCTGTTTCTCTTTTTTTTCCCTTCTGGCCACCCCCTCCTTGCCTGGAACCAGACGCCTCCAACAGCCCAGCGTCTTCCTGTGTGCTAACTGGCAGACGGTAGCAGACCAGGTCGCCGCAGCCGGCAGGTAATTATTCCTCAGCTAGTTTGGGCTGGACACCGGCTTTGCCCTCCCCGCCTGCCCAGGCAAAAACAACAACAACAACACCTGCTCATGTCTCAGGCACTGCCGTTGCTGGCTCCCCCCTGCTCCCTTCGCAGCACACCAACGACAAAGACGACCTATCGGCAGCTGCCCAGATGTGTTGGACGCCTCTGAACCCCGCAGGTCCCGTGGCGAACATGTATGCCCCTGTCTCGCACCCGTTTGACACGGGTGTGGACCACCGCCAACACAGCATTCAGATGCTGAACCACCCCGGCCCCGGATACAGATACTACAACCTCCACAACGGCTTGGAGTACTATGACGGCCTGCCCCCCATACCCGCTGGTGTCAATGTGAGCCCCGCGAGCACCTACGACAGCAGCTTCACCTCCCACGGCACCTCGGCGTCCGACTCCTTTGCAACCGTGGGCAGCTACTACCCTTACCAGGCCTTTCCTGTGCCTGTTGCCTCGCCGCCCTTGAGCCACAGTCACGGAGCCCACCATCCCCTTGTGAACTCCCCCTTCATGCCCCAGACTCTGCATGCCCCCACGCAGCCCCTCCAAGCCGCCCTCGACGGCATGGACTATGTCTCCCCTGAGAAGCTTCGCATAAACCCTTCGCCCATTCCTCTGGCTGCCAGGTCGTCCAGCGAGTCCTTCGTCTCGGATTTTGCCACCCACCCCAAGCCCGAGCCTGGCATGGGCAGCAACCCATTTGACGGCGACTTCCCCCCGCCGCCTCTTCACCCCCGCAGCCGCAAGGGCCTGCCTGACAGACCACGCACGCGAGCCCGGCTCCGTCCGGTACAGGCTTCGGGCGTGTCTCGTTCCTCATCTTCGCGGTCGCCGCTCACCGGCTCGTCGGACTGCCTGCCGGCCCCGTCGTCGTCCTCACCGTCGCCCCGGCGTTCCAAGACTGCGGTGTCGAAACACCATTCGACGCTGGCCCACCGCACCAAGATTGCCGACCTGAAGCCCAAGCCGGCCAACCTTCGCAGCTCGGCCCACCCCGAGAGATCGGAGAAGGACAAGATTCTCATCGAGTCCCGAGAGGCGGGCATGACGTACAAGGAAATCAAGGCCAAGGGAAAGTTTTCCGAGGCCGAGTCGACCCTTCGTGGTCGTTACCGCACTCTCACCAAGCACAAGGATGAACGCGTCCGGAAGCCCGAGTGGGAGGACAAAGATGTGAGTATCCCTTGCGTGCTCAAATGGCATTTTGTTGTGTGCTCGAGCAAGGGTACTGACCACTTTGTGCTGCTCGTAGGTTGAGCTCTTGAAGCAGGCTGTCCGCCACTTCTCCAAGGGAAACAACCCCTTCAAATGCAAGCATCCTTGGAAGCAGGTTGCGGATTACATTTTCGACCACGGCGGATCCTACCATTTTGGCAATGCGACGTGCCATAAGCGCTGGGATGAGCTTGTCCTCGTCTATGGGGACGCGGCGCTTGACTGAGCATGGGTATGCTGCACCGCAACCTCGCCTTGTTCGCGGTCGTGGCTTGGATACCTGACGCATGGGTGGCGTTACTTCTTGTACACAAGGCTGATTACAAGCCATGCCACACCACAGGCGGGCGATGGGTACGTCTGCTTCTAACCGGGCAAGGGCGACGACGTTCATGAAGGGCCGTTGTCACCGTGTATGGACAATTAATTCGCAGGGCCGCGGGAGGTCACGGCGACGGAAGGACTGGTGTTGCCAGGTCGGCATGTCTGTATCGGAAAAGGCTGTCTTGCATTCTTGATAGCGCAAGGCACACACACGCGTACTCAGGAATAGTTTTGACCACAATTGGTCAGTCAACAATTGAGTCTGCGTCTTCGCCCATGGTTTTGGGTTTTACTATGGTCTACAGATGACCGCTTGCCGTGGCGCGAGGGACACCGATCTGCTCTAACACCTCCAGGAGCCTATTAGGAGTTTCTCGCAGCGCGTCCCATTCGGCCTGGTTCTTGACCAGGGCGGTGCCGGCCAGCACAGTTCCGTTCAAAGAAACAGGGCCAACAACCTCGGCAGTCTGGCTTGTGATCGAAGCACCCTCGGCTACACGGGGGCAGAGCGCCATGGTGGTTCTGGTCAGGGCCAGATTGTAGCTGATGTGGCTTTCCCCTTCGTCTGGCACGGCCTCTTGGGGCAGGAGCAGTCTGGCGGCATGCTTGTAAAGGCGCACGTAGGTGCTATGCAGGTCATCGGCTGACGCTGCCGGCGTAATACCTTCGGTCAGCACTGAGAAGGGCACCCTATGTTCCTGGCCACGGATTTGCTCGGCCAAGACGCCCCATTCCTGGCCACCAGGGACAGACTCCAGTCCGGCTCTCATCTGCTCCACGGGCAACAGCTGGACATGTCGATGGGGCTGGCTGGCTCCGGAGTGTGGCCCTGAGTTGAAGAAGGCGAACAGCTCCTGCTTTGCCTCGTGATAGGCCTGTATGCAAGCATACGTAGCGGCAATGTCGTCCTTCTCCAGGAGATGCGTCTGGGGCTTTACCGCCTTGGTGGCCAGGATGAAGTGCTCAGGCACAACGGCAAACTTGTTCAAAACAAGAACGTGGGCCGGGCCAAGCTGCGAGATGGTCATCGACGGTAGGGGGTTCTCAAAGGGGTTGAACGGCTTGGCCTTTTCATCCTTGGGCTTGGGGGGTTTGGGCTTGGCAGCCAGGGCGGGAGAAAAGCGCAGCTGAAAGGGGACCGATGTGCCGGGACTCAGAAGAGCGACTTGGGTGGGATAGTACGTGAGGTCGCCGTTGGCCTTGGCCCTCTCGAAAGCCGTCTTGACAAGGCCGGGAAGGTTTGCTGGCGCCTTGACGGGCGGCATATCGGTCATGGCCAGTTTTCCAACGGCGTGCGCCGTAGCTGTCGGCTACGCTGCGAGATTCGCGTAGAGGGAAACGTGGGCTGCAAGTTACTCGGCCGGATTCCGACGCCAAGAATGAGGCGGTGGTGACCCGCCAGTCGGATGGCTGCCTGGGTACCTAAAGAAGACGTATAGTAGGCACTTGGGCAAGCTAAGTGATACGGATGGCTCGTCGGGGTTTGTGGGAGAATGTGGGCGTGAAAAAGACTGAGTGCAGAACGCAACTGTTGCCCCGGATCTACTTCTTACCTCCTTCTGTCACGCATCACCCATTGGCAGGTCCCATTGCCCCCCCAGAAGAGGGGATACAGTACCGGTGATGTGATGCCAAGGCGACAAACTGACAACTGGCGAGCAGCTGGTGGCTCTGCGTGCTTATCAACATGCGGCGGGTGGAGTTCTATTTGTGTAAGCTCGGGGGCGCTACTTAAGTACCTACTGATGTAAGTGCCCGCCCAGTGTACATAGTATGGGTGGGAGGTACCTGGATATCTTCGAGCCGGCAAGATCCGCTGGCTCGATCGAAGCTTGAATAAGCCGCCGGCCCAGGGAGGAGGATCACGGATGAGTACCTCCCAGTGTACGAAACCACCAGGAATTGGCGCCGGGCTTGGCAAAGGAAGAGGAGACGAAGCAAGAAACCAGAAGACCCATGGCCAGGACAGCGGGAGAATTACTCGTGGGCGGCGATCCCGTTCAACCGCTGTGTTGTTTCCTCGCCTTTGCCCATGCAGCCCACGGAGGGCAGGATCATCGCCCGTCGCGTCCGCCCTAAAAGACGATCACACAGGCCCCTGCATTTTCCCTTGGCAGCCCCCCCAAGGGTGAGGGGGCCTTCCTGAATGTTTCAAACATGGATGCCAAATCACCATGTGTCCCTGGTCATCCCATGGGCACCGGGCCTGACGACGACGTGACCAGTCATCCCCAGCGAGTCCGGATGGGCGTGTCTGGAGGTTGCACACACACTGAGATGAGAGCCCGGAACGAATCATGGCGCGCGCAGGGCCTGGGCGATCGTCATCCCAACCTTGGCCGGACCTGGAGAGGGCATCGGGTTGGTCACAAGTGCCCAAGAGCCCTCCCCCCTGAAGTGCAACCTTTACAGAGATAGATGCTACCTCACCTCCCTGGCGGGCTCGCAACTTCGGCATCTTACTTAGGTGCGCTGGTAGGCAAGCCCGCAACATGGGACGGCAATCGGTTGGGGTGGACCACCAGTGTGGGATGGAAGTACTAACAGTATGCTGCTCATAGGGTGTTTGCATCCGGTTTCCAACGTGTGCCCTCCTCCCATACTCAGTACATACATAGCGTCCCACCGCCCCGTCGCTCACGGCTTGCGTCGCGTTGTACGGGTGGCAGCTGCCGGCCAGAGAAAAAGGAGGCCGTCTCCGGCCCAGGGGCGACGAGCGGCACCGCAGAACCGTACGCCTGGGGGGACGCGGGGGCGCGTTCCTTGTGCCACGCGCCGCTGACTTTCTGAAACGGACTTGTACGCCCGAGGGGCCACACGCCTCCGCCCGCGTCTTATTCCATCCATCGCAGAACCCAATCTGCCTCTGCGCCGGTCCATTGCCGCCCACTGCACACTAACTTCCATATTAAGCGGCCCGGGCAATCCAGGCCCTGCCTGCATCCTCTTGCGTCGGCGGAATGCATGGCTACACGTGCCATGGACGGGTCTGTCATACGGGGAGAGGGGGTTGCAGAGACTCTGTTGGCATAGGTTTGCCATCCTCGGCTGGAAATGTCTTTCCCTGTCCCGCTGACGTGGTCCCAAGAACAGCCTTTGCGAACCCGGTGTCCGCATATTTGGATCCCACGGCACCTCCAGCCCCCAGAGTGCCCACCCACCGCACTGACGAGCCAAGCGATCGGCCTGACAAGCTGCCCAGACACGAAGCGAGCGAGCGAGCGAGCACTTTTCCTCCGAGATGCCATGTGGTATCCCAGTACAGAGATCCACGGCGCCGAGTACGCCAGCCACCGTCGGCGGTCGCGACCTGGCTAGTAAAGCCGACGATCGGCACTGGCTCTGGGCGATCACCAAGCCACTGGGCGGCCTGCCATGCAAGATCCGGGCCTGGGGAACGTCCTGACAGAGTCCTGTGCCACGGCGCTTGGTTTAATTACCGGCATGATGCATATGCGTACCGCTCGCGGCGGACCAAGGCAGTGGACAACGAGTCGCGTTCCGCGGCGCCGGTGCGAACTCTGCTTCGACCGGAGCCGTGCCGTACCGCGCACCCAAGCAGGTCGTGTACCCTCGCGCGGCGCGATGCCATACTACCAACTATAGAACCTATCTACTCAGCCAGCCAGTCGGCGGGCCTGGCCATCCCATTGGACGCCGGGGCGGCCTAGGAAGATAGAAGAAGAGGGGGTAACGGCATGACGGCGTCGGCACAACATGAGGCCATCATCTCAGGTTCCGCCGAAAGGGAACCTTATAGCCGAGATAGGTGACATCGGCAGCTTTCTGCCCGCCCAAGCGTTGGTGGACCGTGGACCGTCCGAGACCCATTTTCCTGCCGTCCCGCCCGGGAGAGCACGCGCGACGTAGTTATTTCCTGCTCATGTACGATAGATACCCTTTGCCATGGTTCCGAGAAGCGTGTATGCACATGTAGTTCCGGTATGCGCTCCAAGTTGTATGTGAGTGGCCATGGCAAACCACCACGCAACAGGCAGGCTTTTCCATGTCGACCCCTGGTGTGCATCGCGGTTGTTGCTTGCAGTCACGTCGGGGTGTATGTTGGTGGGGGCGTATGTTTATCAACGTAATGGGAGGTCCTTTTACCTACGTACCTTAGGTAGCAGGAGGTATGTATGCCCTGCCTACCTCTAGAGTGGATGGATTTATTTGGATGCAGTACGACTACAGGTCAGGTTGACTTGCGTCGTAAGAGGCACGTATAAGATGTTGATAGTTGAGTGGTTTGGTGCGCACACGGTACGTGTGCATGTGCACTTGGGCAATTTCCCGCCCAGACTACCCGGCAAACACAGCAGGCCTCTCTGACTTGTTGGCGGTTGCACCGTGGGATTGGCTTCGCTTCTGCAGTCGACGGAGAGAGGGCCGACGAGAGAAGAGGGGGGAGAAGAGAATGCGTCCGAACTTCCATCCAAAAAGAACCAGCCCTCCCCCCGCCTGGCCTGCGATCCCAAACGGCGAAACCCCCAAGATCGATTGGGGGGGAGGGGAGGGGAGGGAAGGGGCGGGGGCCCAAGTGCAACGACATCACAGCCCGCGTTGTGCATTTGTACAATGTACCTAACCTCCTACATACATCCATGCCTACCTCATCGCATCGGTTGCTGGGGAGGGGCGGGGGAGAGGGACCAGGGCTTCGGCGGCGCGTCCCTTGCTTCGGCACTCTCTCAGCCAAGCGATGGGAGAAAGAGGCCGGCGGGTGAGACAGACGGTCCTTCCGCGGTCCTGGTCATTAGCACGTTTTCTATGGGCGGTCCGAGACGCGCCCAACGGGCTGGGCAGTCCATGGATGTGTGTGTGTGGCTGGCAACTGGGCAAGATACCTACCAACCATACATACCGGTCGGTCAGTTAATCAATGAGTCAGCCAGCCAGCCAGCCAGCCAGCCAGCCAGGGTAGAGGGCAGAGGGCAGAGGGCAGAGGGTAGAGGGTAGAGGGCAGCCAGGGCAGCCAGGGAAGCCAGGCGCCAAGCGCCAGACCACTGTGTATGGAGGGGAGCGTCAATTCATTCCGGCCCCGATCACTGACGGCGGGAAGCGGAGGTGCCTGAGGATTGGATCCTGGATTGTGAGGATGGTTCCTGGGCGACCTGAGCGCCGGGCCCTGAATCCCACGGGTTAATCCCAGCGCAGGGCAGGTGTGGGGCTCATTGCGGCGCGTGGTGGCCACAGGATATGCGGGCGGTGGCTCGCAATTAAAGTATTACAGGAGCAAGTGACAGGGGCCGTGGGGGGGCGGTTGTGAATCCGTTTTAGGCAGTTTACCCCCCTGTAGCCGATCTTCTAGTGGCTCTCGCCGCCCCTGGTGGGACGCGCTACTATGCGCCGGCTCATGCTTGCCACTCATTTGTCTGAGGGTCGGATATTTTGCAGAGGGAGGGATGCCAGCGGTACCCGCAATGGGGGAGCCCCCATTCGGCTTCCAGTCTCCCAGTCCCCCCCAGCCAGTCGTCGGCCTGTAGATGATGTCTGCACGTCGTCTGCAGCGCCTCCCCCGACGGGTTCCCTCCTGGCTTCCGAGATCCCAGTGGGTATGCAGGCATCTACACCGTGGTATGGGCGATACGCAGCCAACTGGAGTGGGCCGACTGGCTTTTCCCGTTCCTTCCAAGCTCCCTGGCAAGATGGATGCGCAATGGATCCTCAGGTTCCTGGAGGTCAATGAGCCCTCTACTTACCTAACCCCGGCCTAGGTAAGTATGATGTAGGTACCTACAGAGCAGCTCCAGTTGGACGGGAGGGGGGATGTTGGATGGGTATCTCTCTCTATAGGTGCCCCTTCCTGGATACGTGTGCACGCCTCCCGCTCTCTGTACAGAGGCAGCCCTTAGTACCCGGTGGGAAAGAAAGAAGGAGGGAAACATCCCATGGATGGAAAGTCGGGTGGTACATCCGATACCCTTAGTATCACATACTATCCCCCTCCAAACGGAGGCACCTTCAGGCAGTAAATTCCGGGTGGTGGCAAGCAAGTACATAGTGGGCAGGTTCGTGGACAGGCAGTGGCCCCTCCCGGCCCTGTGCCCCTGTGCCCCTGCCCCCCCCGCCAGGCATCTCGTCCGATGTATAATAAACATCAATGCGCGCCGTCCTGCTTACATCCTCTGCCTCAACCTCTCCTCTCCCTTCGTTGCCAGAGGCAAGTCTTCTTCCCAGTAGATCTCCTCAGTCTTCTACCTTTTTCTCTTTTCTTCCCGCCGACACCTAGGTATTTCCTAGCATCCTCTTCACCTCGACGTCTGGACGCCTTTCGTTCTGTTTGCCTCTACTTCCCTGTCGTCGACGACCTCTTCCCTGCCGTCAAGCCGCTCACTTTGCGCATTCACCTCTGCCACCCACGCGCACTCAACGCCCACCACAACAACATCACCCTCTTTTCTCCTTCCAGAAAAAGAGCCTGGCAGCGCACATCGCCGACCTTGACTAGTGGCACCCCCATCATTTTGCAACTCATCGGATGACTGACATCGTCCAAATCTGATTCACACCTGTAAGTCTTCTGATTCATTCCGCGCCCTCCCTCCCCTCCTCGTGCTCTTCCCCCGACATCATCGGCCCCCCCTCCCGTTGATCATTCCGAGTCTGCCGCTTTGTCGAGTCGAACAATGACGAGAACTTGCTGTTTGCTTTCTCCATTGTTTTCTTCCCTGACTCGGCATGCCCTCCCTTCACCCACGCACTCGGAACAAAGCACATTGTTCGCCCGTCACAAGGCCTGGCCTGCACCCACGGATAAATAGTCCGCAGCTGGGCGGGCTCCCTTGTTCCAGTCTTATACAACTCCCGGCATCGCGCTCTAGAGCATTCCATGCCTTTTGCAACTGAATATCACTCGCCCCAGCACATTCTCCTCTCTTCCTGTCTTGTCTTCTCTTCGGTTCCCTCGCCCACTTACCTCTATACCCCCTATGCGTATCTGCAAAGGCCCAAGCTATCGGCACTAACACAGCCCTCAGTTCCCTCATAACATTCTCTCGTCACAGTTCGGAAGACCATCTACGTTCAGCTGGGACTGTCGTCAAGATGGGATTCTCTACAATCTTTACAGCCTCCGTGCTGGCCCTACAACTCCTCAGCCCGGCCGCTGCTGCCCCCACCACTTCGTCGGTGGAGGCTCGCCAGGCTGGCTCCAGCTACTGGGTAGCAAACATCGAGCGCCAGGGCGTGTCCGCTTTTGGCGATGCTGCCGTCAAGGTGTTCCGCAACGTCAAGGACTACGGTGCTGTCGGTGATGGCAGTGCCGACGACACGGCGGCCATCAACAAGGCCATCCAGGATGGCGACAACCGTTGCATCATGAACTGCGACTCGCGCACCAACTCGCCGGCTCTCGTCTACTTCCCCCCCGGCACCTACAAGGTTACGAAGCCCATCATCCAGACCTACTACACGCAGTTTGTCGGCGATGCCGTCAGCCCTCCCACGCTCAAGGCCGACGCCAGCTTCAAGGGCATGGCTGTCATCGATGCTGATCCGTACATCGACGGTGAAGATAGTGTCAACTGGTACATCAATCAGAACAACTTCTTCCGCCAGATTCGCAACTTTGTCATCGACCTCACCGCTCTCCCCGCGAGCACAGGTGCTGGCATCCACTGGCAGGTCGCCCAGGCCACCAGCTTGCAGAACATTGTCTTCAACATGAACCCCGACAAGTCGCCGGCCAACCAGCAGAAGGGAATTTTCATGGACAACGGATCCGGTGGTTTCATGACCGACTTGACCTTTAACGGCGGAGGCTACGGCGCCTTCTTTGGCTCCCAGCAGTTCACCACCCGCAACATGACCTTCAACAACTGCAACACTGCCATCTTCCTTAACTGGAACTGGCTCTGGTCGATTCAGGACGTCAAGATCAACAACTGCCAGGTCGGCATTGACATGGCCAGCGGCGACGTGAACAACATCCAAACGGGCTCCCTGATGCTCATGGACAGCCAGATCTCGGACACCCCCATCGGCATCAAGACGCTCTACAAGACGGACCTGACCATGACCAACAACACGCTCATTCTGGACAACGTGGACATGTCGAGCGGTGTCCAGACGGCCATCCAGTACGCTGGTGACAACAGCACTGTGCTCGCTGGTGGCGAGAAGATCGCCTCCTTCGCCCAGGGCCGTGCCTACACCGGGTCCGCTGGTAAGGCCGTTCAGGGCACCCAGGGCGGCATCCAGATTCCCGAGTCCTTGATGAAGGACGGCAAGATCTTCACTCGCTCCAAGCCCCAGTATGTGGACAGTGCTGCCAGCAGCTTCATCAGTGTCAAGTCGGCCGGTGCCAAGGGTGACGGCAAGACGGACGACACGGCTGCCATCCAGAAGGTCTTCGACGGCGTCAAGGAGGGCGACATCGTCTACTTCGACCACGGCGCCTATCTCATCCAGGACACGGTCAAGGTCCCCAAGAACATCAAGATCACGGGCGAGATGTGGCCGCTCATCATGGCTGGCGGTGCCAAGTTCAGCGACGAGTCCAAGCCCATTCCCGCTTTCCAGGTTGGCGAGCCCGGCGATGTCGGTACTGTCGAGATGTCGGACTTGATCTTCGAGACCAAGGGCCCCGCCCCCGGTGCCATCCTGATGCAGTACAACCTGGCCGGTTCCGAGCCCGGCGCTGCCGGCCTGTGGGATGTCCACTTCCGCGTGGGTGGTTCCGCCGGCACGGAGCTGCAGTCGGACAAGTGCGCCAAGAACCCCAACGCCACCCACGGCGCCAACGAAGAGTGCATGGGTGCCTTCATGATGTTCCACGCTACCAAGACGGCCTCGGTCTATGTCGAGAACTGCTGGTTCTGGGTTGCCGACCACGAGCTTGACCTGGACGACCACTCCCAGATTGACATCTACAACGGCCGTGGTGTCCTCATCGAGTCGCAGAAGCCTACCTGGTGGTGGGGAACCGCGTCGGAGCACAGCCAGATGTACAACTACCAGATGACCAATGCCAAGAGCGTTTGGATGTCGGCCATCCAGACCGAGACGGCCTACATGCAGGGCAACCCCGACGCGACGACGCCTTTCAAGGTGAACCAGAAGTTTTCGGATCCCGATTTCAGCAACTGCGACGGCTCCTCGGAGAACTGCAAGCGCACCTGGGGTGTCCGTGTCACGGACTCTTCGGACGTCCTCATCTATGGTGCTGGTCTGTACTCGTTCTTTGACAACTACGGCCAGGACTGCCTCAAGACCCAGGACTGCCAGCAGAACATGGTCAGCGTGGAGTCGTCTAGCGTCCAGTTCTATGGTCTCAGCACCAAGGCGTCGGTCAACATGCTCACGGTGGACGGCAAGAGCGTGGCCCTCGACAAGGACAACAGGAACACTTTCTGTGCAGCCATCGCTAAGTTCGAATCGAAGGGCGGTCCTGTCGGCGGGCCCTCGGACGGACCCTCGGGCGGTGGTGGCAGTGTCGGTGGCGGCAACTCGTCGCAGCAGCCGTCGGGCACTGCCCCGGCGAGCCCTTCGTCTGCCCCCGCATCGTCGGCGGCTACCTCGTCCCAAGCCGCTCCTACCCAGTCCGGTGCTGCCGGCGGATCTTCGGGGCCCGACACTCCGGGCTCGTCTGGCCCCGGCAGCTCGCCTGTCCAGCCCCCGGCCGCCTCTGCTCCGGCCGCCTCTGCCCCGGCCCCCACTAGAGATGCGGCGGTCGGCGGTGGCGCCCAGCCGAGCTCCGTGCCCGAACAAAACACCCCGCCCGCACCTTCGGCCGCCCCGGGTACTGGTACGAGTGGAAGCGGCGGCGGTGCTGGCGACAGCCCGGCCGTCACCGTCACTGTGACCGTCACAGCGACTGCGTCTTGTGCACCGGCATAGGTTACGTCACTATGACATTAAAAGTGTGTTGTTCTTGAGAGGCTTGCATTTGCGGCATCCTAGTCCCGGTCCTGTTCGTTCGCATCGGACACCCCGAAGCGCCTCTTTTTCCCCTTTTCCTTACTTCTTGATGACTTCTCCCACCCCCCCTTCTTCTTCTCCGACCCCAGTGGTCACTTTTCGACGGTACATTTATTCTTTTCTCGGACAGGACTGGACAGGATTGCATTCATGACCATTGGCATTGGTCTCGGAGTTTGTTTCATGGCTAGAAGAGCACAAACAAGTAGTGTGCCTCGGCACGAAACCGTATGGATACCCTCATCTTCTTTCAATGAGCCTGCCCGCCGCCGTGCTTTGACTGTGGACCTTGCGAGCACTCTAGTCGCCATGTGACCTGCCATCCATTGTTATCTGAGGATGCTGTTCGCCCTCGTGGAAAGTTACCGTGGCGGCATGAAATCACCATGGATATAACGAATGAACGGCATAGACGCAAATTTCCTGATAATCTGAACAATGTGGAGTTGACGTACATGTTGCGCTGTATCGTGACAGCGGTGTTCCTTGGCATCCGGCATCATCAGACGACGATGGACTTTCCGTGTTGGAGCTTGTTAATGTTATCCCGTACATCGGCCTGACGGTAAACAGCTCAATCCGCAGTGCCTGTAAGCGACTGAATACACAATAGCACATGGCTGGTGTAGAACAGCAAGCCAACCAGCGGTGGTGGACTCCTGGGGCTGTACCCGGGGATTTTCTTGTGTGGTGTGAGCGGAGGTCTATTACATCATTATGTCCCCTGCTTCGCTGTTGCTGTATGTGCCAATCCAGCTCCAGTCTGTCTATCCGGTTGCGTAACGGCGTAGCCTACATCATCCATACAGTACAGTCAACTTCGCGCGGTCGTGACCCAGCGGTCCATTCTATACGCCCGGCAGACCGATGAGGGCTCTCAGAGCCGGTACCCACCGCGGAAGGTAGTATATCGGGTAAATGCCGAGGAAGGCAACGATGAGACCGGTGAGCTGGACGTGGAGCATCGGTTAGCCGAGGCGTGAAGGGGCCCCTGGGTGGGGGATACGGGCGACTCACCTTCTCGAACCAGGTGTGGAAGTAAATGGCCGTCATCAGTAGCATCCACAAGCAGGCGGCCACGACGCCCAGCGCGAACTTGGCACCCAGGCTCAGGCGGTCCGAGGCGGGCTTTTCGTCGTGACTGCCCCTGTCGGCCTCGACGCCGGCGCCCTTGACGGCACCGTCGTCCAGCACGACGGTGCGGTCGTCCCGGCGGCCGGCGACGCCGCCGGCACGCACGAGCACCCAGAAGACCTCCTGCAGCAGGAACCAGCTGCCCAGGACGAGCAGGAAGACGTGGCCGCTGATGTCGTGGCCGCCGGCCCAGCGCCCGCCGGCCGCCTTGCAGGCCACGGCGGTGACGAGGTCGCGGGCGTCGTGGACGCCGTCGTCGACGGCGGCCTCGGCGACCTGGCAGCGGCCGCCAGTGAAGCGGAAGCCGCGGTCGATGAGGGCGGGGCCGAAGCACCACTGCGTCACGAGCACCCACCAGGCGGTGACGGCGGCCCAGCGGGCGGCGGCGCGGAGGCGGCGGGCGGGCGCGGCCAGGGCGGGCTGGGTGAGGGCGAAGACGGCGAAGGCGACGGTGACCCAGGCCCAGCCGCGCTTGACGAAGAGCGTGTTGAACAGGTTGTTCTTGCGGGCGAAGTAGCTCGGCGCGCTGCTCTGCACGTGCGACTGGCCCGTCACGTCGTAGGGCGCGGCACGCGTCTGCGGGCTGAGGGCCGAGAAGACGGCGCCGAAGGCGAGGAGCGTGGGATAGACGAGGAGGGCGAGGGACTCGAGCGGCGTCGGGAGGTGCGGTGGGTTGCGGCCCCGAGACGCCAGGGCCGGCTCTTCTTGGGTTCCGGTTGCCATCGGGGCCACGGGGCGCGGCCGGAGGGACGAGCCGCCGTCGGTATTGGCCATGGGGGTGCGGGTACGAGGAAGACGAGACGAGGGTGACGGCGAGGCCCGGGGTTCTGGTGACGAACCCCTCGGAAATGGCGTGGATGTTTGGAAGAGTTCGGGGGCGGCGACACAGCAGGTGTTGGTGTTGGGAGCGTCAATGGCCACTAGCGTTGGCTTCCAGGCCGTGGCTTCTTCTTTCGATTCCACTCACTCACTCTCTTGGAGGGGCCAGACGAGGAAACACCGGGCGCGGCAGTCGCTTGCCAGAAAGAACACAAATCATCAAGATGGGAAAGAGGCACCCACCAATAAATGCGTGAGACAGACAGCACAGGGTATTAATCAACGGGACAACGCGCATCAGTGTCTGTCGGCTTCTTAAGATTCCTTGCGACAGGACTTGCTCGCTACCTTTTCCGTAGGTAAATAAAGCGGGTGGGTAAAGTAATGTGTACACATTGGTCGTGGTGTGCCCATACGTAGAGGCCGCTGGAAATGGGGGCGATTCGCCGCTTCCAGAACCGGCAAAACCACTGGTAGGGTCACGTGGGCCCGTGTTCCCCCCAGTACGATGTACCTGAAAGCTGGAGCTCTCTACCATCCGTCTATGTACTTTTTTTTCCACCCTTACTCCCACAACCCATGTACCTAATATACGTCATCAAGAACGCGCGAACGCCTCGTCCCAAACATCGTCATCCGGTGCTAGTGCCGGCACGCTCTCAAGCAGCCGCGTTGTCCCTGGACGGAATGGCTCAAGCAGCCGCGTTGTCCCTGGACGGAATGGCTCAAGCAAGCCAGCCAGCCACCAGCGCATGCCCAAGTTCAAGACAGCAAAAGGCCTTCCCCAAGGCGCCCCCTCTCGTCGCGCAGCTCACGCAGTCGGTGCAGCCGCAATCTGCTTCTTGCACCAGGCTTCCAGGCCGCCGGCCACGAGCAGCTCCTGCACGTTGGCCGGCACCTCGCCCACCTTCTCCGTCCATGTCTCCCCGTCCTCGCCCTCGCGCACCTCCACCATACTGCGCTTCACGTCCCACGTGAGCGTCCAGCCCGTCCGGCGCGTCAGCACGCCGTCCTTGGCCGACGAGAAGCGCGCCCGCAGCTTCTCGACGAGACGCGGCACTTCCAGGCCCATCAGAGCGTTGTTAATGCTGTTCCGGGAGAAGATGTTCCCGAAGCTCCCGGCCACCACCAGTGGGATCTCTTTGGCCAGCAGCGCCGTCGCTGCCTGCTCCCGCGAGGATCCGCATCCGAAGTTGAACCCAGACACCAGGATGCTGTTGGCGGGGACGCTTTTGAAGAACTCGGGGTCGTAGTTCTGCATGCACGCCCGCGCCATGTCCTCCTTGGAGACGTTATCCTGGTACGTCATCTTGCCGGGATAGATGGCGTCCGTGTTGAGGTTGTCGGCGTCGCAGAAGACGATTTCACCGCTGACTTTCTCGGGGAAGCCGGGCAGGATCTCCGTCGTGGCCCCTTCGGCCGCATCAGAGGAGCCCTCGGCCGATTCCACCTGCTCGATCAGCCAATCGAGCTGGTTGACGATACTGCCAAGGTGCTTCTCCGTGGCGTCCTCCACACCCGTGCCGAACCCATGCTCTATGCCAGACCAATCCGCCGGCACTTGGTAAGCCCCGGGCCCGGATATTTTGCCGCTGAGAGCACTCGCAGCCACCACCTCAGGACTTGCGAGATAGGCCTGTGCGTCTAAGTCGCTCCGCATTAGTGGATGACGCGTGCCATGGAGGGGAAGGGAATACTCACCGGGCGATCCCATACGGCCTTTGAAGTTGCGGTTGCTGGCACTGATGCCGACCTCGCCCGGCTCCAGGAGACCCTTGCCAAGTCCGATACATGGCCCACACCCGGCCGGAAGGGGCTGCGCGCCAGCCTCGAGCAGGGCCTGCCAGTCGCCCGTAGCCTCGGCCGCTTCTTGTTCGGGTGCTGAAGCCGCTGCGATGTAGAGTTGGACCCCGTCGGCCACCTTGGGAATAACACCATTGTTGGCCTCGGCAGCGTCCTTGAAAACCTTGGCCGCCGCCGCAATGTCCGAAGCGCGACTGTTGGTGCAGGAAACAATGTCTGCGACGCTCGGAATTAGCGTGTGCCCGCACCAGCTTCAAAAGCCTCCATTTGTGCTCCGGGCGGACAGCCCCGGCTATCACTCACATGCGCGGTTGACCGGGATGTTCTTGGCCGCCAACTCGGCCAGTGGGGTAGCGACCTTCACAGAGTTGGGCCCGCTAACGTACGGCGAGAGGGTGGAGAGGTTGAGGTACAGCTGCTTGGCGTAGACGGCATCCTCGTCGGCCTTGACGGGGTTGGCGAACAGTTCGTCGATTCTGGGATGATTGATTCTCGTTGCGGTGCTGGGATTCATCATGGCAGCCACCGAGGCCTTGCCTCGCAGCCAGCGCTCCAGAGTTCGGTCGATGGGGAAAAGGCCCGAGAGCGCACCCCATTCGCATGCCATGTTGGCAATGGTCATCCGGCTGTCCACCGACAGGCTGGCCATGGTCTCCTCGGGGCCGGTGAATTCGACGGCGTGATTCAGAACGTCGCTGTTGAACAGCCCGCACAGCGCGACGATCACATCCTTGCCCGTCACGCCGACTGGCAGCGTCCCGGTCAGCGTAACCCGCGCCACGGGGGGGATCTGCCACCACGTCCGCGCCGTAGCCCCTATTCAACACGGGGTTAGTGTTTGCTGGCATTGGGCTCAGGGGGGCGGCGCGTACAGATGCTTGCGGCGTCAGTCCGCACCACGGGCGTGCCGAGACACCCCACTGCGCCGTAATGCGTGCTGTGAGAGTCCGAGGCCACGGCCATGGTACCGGGCCACGCATAGCCCTCCTCCACCATAATCTGGTGCCCGATGCCGCGCCCTGCCGGATAGAAGTCGATACCGTGCTTGCCCGCAAACTCCTGAATCTGCCGGTACTTCTGGAGGTTGGACTCGCTTTCGTTTTGCACCTGCAACCCAAGGAGTCAGTACTTGGGTCCGAGACGAGGTAACCAGGACCGCATGAGACAAGGGCCTACGTCATGGTCGAGACAGAACACGATTTGCTTCGGATCGTGAACCTTGGTGGCGCCCCTGGTACCAGTCAGCGTCCATACACGGGACGGGGCTTCGGAGCCCTCGCGCTACCCTGGGCCTGGCTTACAAAGACATGAATTTGGAGGCAATGGGCCAGGAGTTGTCGTGGCTCATGACTTTTTCGGGAGCGAGGCTGATGTAGTCACCACTCCGGACGCGCTTGCCCTCGGGCAGGCCGACGGCATAGCGTTGTACAATCTTCTCGGTGAGGGTCTGGGCCGGCTGTCGTTCCAGAGGGGCGGCCGAGTAGGCGCGCTGTTGCGCGTGGTACGCCTGGAACCTCGCGAAGGTGGCGGTGCTGGGCGGTCGAGCGCACGGGAGCGGCGAACGGGCACTCGAGGCTATCGAGCGGGTGACGGGAGCGGCCGAGACACGTCGCAAGGGCTGGAGGCTTCTCCTGGCCGGCAGACGGCTGAGAGAGCGAGCGCCCCGGAGCCCAAACTACGTATGAGAGAAGTCAGTTCCGATCCCGGACCAGAGGGCCGCACCTCGGCTGCGATAGTGTGCTGTTATACTCACAGCGGGGGCTCGGCAAGTCATGTTGTGATCGAGAGGAAGCCGTGGCCACGGTCCGAATTAGACAGTGGTGGTGGTGTCTCGCCCCGACAGCGCAGACGGGGGAAGGGAAAAAAAAAATTGGTTGTAAATCGCAGAATGCATGCAGGCGAGATGCAGGCACTCCGCGAACGGGCAAAAAGAGACGCACAGCACTGTTACGTTAGCAGCGCCGCGACCATCCATCCCGCATCAAGTGGGTCATTCCCCCACGTCGGGGGGCCCTGGCGATGATGAACCACTCAAGCTCGTCATATTAGCAACCTCCCCAGCTCCCTCACGCAGTACACGTCTTCTGTGGAACGCCTTGTGGTGGCCTGCAGAAACGCCGGATCGCAACCATCGCGGGTGCTGCACGCGGTGGAATCCGGTCCTGTGGTTCGCGTGGGGGAGCGCCCCAAAGGGCAAACGATTGCCATGGGTCCTGCGCATGTGCAGGCCGTGTAATCCAGGAAAACCCCCCCGTCATTGTGGCTCCTCCATCCTTCTTCTATCTAGGTTGTATTGATATAAACCAAATCGCCTCTCACAGCTCCTCTTGCCTTGCCTTGACTCAAGATGCGTGATGGCCAGTCACGTCCCCGGTTGCGCCAAAAGTCCCACTCTAGCTCTGGGCGCCGGAGCGCCAACGCCGTCTACCGTAGGGCGTATCCCTTTCTCTTCCTCTCCAACGTCACCGTCCTCGTCCGCCTACGAGCAGTGCCTCGGCTCCCCATGGCGACTGGGGAACCTTCTTGCGCATGCAAGCCACCCATCTCACTGGGCGGCCCGGAGGCTCATATAGATACCCCAAGCCACGCCGGCGAGTCCACCCACGAGGTTGCGGCCTTCAATGCTCTTGATGAAAGCAAAGTTGATGATGCTCACAAAGGGCCACAACTTCCATCCGGCCACCACAATGCTCCAGAACTCGGCCTGGCTGCGCGCCACCACAGCGTCCCAGCTCACAACGCCGTAGTCGACCCGCTTGCCGTGGGCGCCCGGCAGGCCAAGAAAGCTGGCCAGGTACGCGACGCTCTGGTCGGGCGTGCTCAGTGCAGAGCCCAGCGGGCGGATCATGGCCGCCTGGATCGAGTGAATGTACAGGCCGAAGAGGTAGGTGTTGCCGGCGGCACCCAGTGTCTGGTCCAGCACCGTCTTGATGAGGGTGTTAGTCACATTGAGCCGCGGCTCGACCAGTTTGCCCTCCCGCTCTTCCCTCTCCAGCGCCTTCTCGTCGTTCGCCGCCGCCGAGGCTACCGCGGCTGGCGTGGGCGAGACATGGTAGGCGGGGAACGAGGACTCGAGGAAGTCTTGCCTTGGAGCTTGTCAGCACGACGGGCCCTGACGTGTGCTGGGTGAAAACAGAGGCGGCGCGTCCCGTGAACACGACAAGCCGCCTGTCACAACCTACCAGAGGAAGTTGGGTGGCGTGCTGATGACGGCGTAGAGAGTAAACTGAAAGACGGGCACCCAGTCGATGACAAGCGGCGTCTGCGAAACGTATCAGCGCTGCAGGCCACCTTCGTGGGGGCTCTTCTGTCGGGCGACGTTTATACCTCGTGGCGGTATGCAGTGAGAGCTTGGGCCAGCAGGTTCGACGTGGCCGCGAGCACAGCCGACTGAAAAGTAGCGTTGATGATGGGCGGAGCCATGATGCGAGCAGTGACAGATGTCCAGCGGGTTGAGGTATTACCAGGCGAGGTCGAGAGGGTTCACAGTCTCCGTCCTTGGCTGTTGCCTGGTTCCGGCCGTGGCTCTTCCAGACAGAGGAGTGGCCAGATAACCGAAGTACAAGAGTACCCTAAGGGAGGGAGCGGCCCTGACGAGTGGTTAGTGTTGATATGGAAGAACGATGATGACGACGGAAGTTTACTTCAGCAGCTGTGCCCAAGTAGATTACTTCACTCACTCACTCACTCACTCACTCACTTACTTACTAAACCAGCGGGCGCAGGAGCGAAGCCGGCGTGTGAGAATGACGGGTGGGCGGACAGAGGCGGGGCTGTTCGGACTGCTGCTCACGCTTAAGGCACCGCACGTGGCTAACCAATAGGTAGGTAATGTAGGTCGCTGGAGTCGAGTCCTAGGTAAGAGTTAGGCAAGGCCGGCAGTTACACAGTGCCCAACGTATGCGACGCCTTCAAGAGCTGGTGCTTCTTTCGCGATGAGTCGGAGAGTGAGAGTCGGAAATGGAAACCGGGGAGTCCTTCCCTGCACCGGGTGAAGAAGACCCTGACCAGCAGCAGCCACGGCCTGCGTGGGGTGAAAATCAGCCCGGGAGGCGCCCAGCCAATGAAACGACGTCATCCCAGAGAACAACTCAGTCCGCCATCACTCCCGCCCGCACGCACGCCGGCGCTTGCCTTCTGCACGTAAAAAGTAGATATACCGTGACGCAAAGTACTTTTTACATAATGTACCTAGGTAGATAAACCTCTGTCCTGCAGGATTTGAACATTATTCTGACCCCTTGAGTACCTACATATAAATATCATGTTCCTGTAGTATACATTCCAAGTTACAGCCTTATACCAATGCCTCCAGGGCATGCCGTAGTTCCTCGGGACCGCATAGATCAAGCACAACTTGAGTATCAGTAGTCAGCGCATCTGTGGGTGCAATGGCCCCAAAGCAATAGGTAACGAGCCTACTTCCGTAATCAGCGGCCTTCGGCTACTTCTTATAGACGATATGGCCAGGCATGTCAAGTATGTAACTGCACAAGTACCTAGGTAGATAAGGTAGGTACTCGGCCGTCTATTCCCAACCTCTACTGACCCCTTGATATACACGCACGCTTCGCCATCCGCTCAAGCCCCTCAAGCTCTCGTCAAGACCCACATGAACAGGAACTGGACAAGGAAGGAGTAAAAGAACAGGAATTGCGTCCTCTGTGCTTTCCTGTACCGCGAGTCGGTGTGCATCGTCGCCCTCGGGTCATTGGAGCTCTCCGGGAGCAGGACGTACTTCAACGACCGCATCTACCCAGCGCTGTGAGCCACGGAACGGGTCCGCCGATGGATTGGGGCGGGGCGACACTTACAAGGAAGAACGAATTGGCGAACCACGTGTAGAAGAAAACGGACCAGCCGATAGCTCCGCCGGTCCCTTTGCCGCCGTTGACTAGCTCGGCCACCGCCACCGTTGCAATAACGGCCACAAACTTGTAACCCGAGTACGCCACGAGGTCAAAAAGCTGGGATTCGTTGGATATGCTCAGGAAGTAGCACGAGAGCTTCAGGAGTATGATGTCCATAAGAACCACAACGCCGGCCGTCGACGCCGTGTAGCCAAGGAGCTCGGGTTGGAACTGGCCGCGGAGCCCGGCAAGCAAAGTCGAGAGGAGGACGTAGGTGACCAGGGCCATTACTGCAGACCCATGTGTTAGCGCGTCGCCGGGGCCCGTGGCAGCCGGGGAGGAATCCGGGCGCTGGGAACTGGGAGCTTACCTGGAATGTACATGTCCGGGCTGTTGATATCGTCCCTTGGGGGCAGGTATCCCTCGTGGCCGTTGGGGCCCATGGCTTGCTTCCGCGACCAAGGCTTGTGGCGGAAGGGAAACAGCACCAGGAACAGCTTGCTTACCACGTACGAGTTGGAGACGTTGAAGTAGTGCTTGAGGGCCGAGAAGTTGACCCATCGATTCACCTGGACCACCCAAGTCAGTTTGCTTTCGGCCCGCGCCCGTGCTCGCTGCCGCTGCGCCGACATACATTGCTCTCCAGGTACTCCTGGCCGTGCTTGAAGGCATTCTGGCCCATCTGGGCGGCGATCTGGGTCGTGGGGTCGCTCATGAAGTTTCCGTACTGGCCAAACATGTTGCCCGGCTGCTGTTGGGCGCCGCCGGGGTGGCCCGGCTGGCCCTGCTGGTAGGGGTTGCCATAGGCCTGCGACTGCGGTTGCGAGCCGGGAGGGGGCGGCGGCGATCGAAGCTGGGGCACAGTCGAGACATGCTGTGGTACGGGATGGTGAAGGGGCGGCGAGTTGGCGTAGCTCGGACGCTGCATGGTGGGCGGTTGCTGCTCTTGACTGTGCTCGACGCGGCGCGAGGGATGGGGCGCGAGGGGCCAAGGGGCGATGCGAGCGCAGGCCTCGAAATTCAATGGGGGAGAGAGAGAGAGAAGCAGAGGAGGGAGAGTGTCGTTGGTGTCTCGGATGTGTGTCGTCGCGGGGGAGAGAGAAGAGAAACGTTCCCGGGAGCCTTGGTGGTTGGACGAAAGGATGGATGTATGTACCGTGAATCGGGTAACCTGGGTAGGTATGCACTGCGGGTAGCTGAGCTGTCCACTCTGTGCATAAGAGTTAGAAAGCAACCTGCACGTACAGAAAATGAGCAAGTGCATAAGTATACCTGTTCAATGCGCATATATGTAATTATGCACCACTTGACCCGCACCTGTACATGATTTCGCCGTGCACCCCTGCCGTACGACTAACTGCCTGCGATTACATTATGTACTTCCCGTCGTGTACGTCCATAAGTAGGTATCTTCATGTCCCAAAGCTATGTCACGTCGGCGCAGCGTGCGGGCTGGAAACTGTGATATAATTTGTCGTCGTGAACCCTCCACGCTTGCATCGGGTACAGGAGGCGTGGAGGTATGTACATACAAGCGAAGCGGTACCCCAGATCCAGCCCAACTGTCAACGTGGCTCGACGTAAGCTAAAAATGTGGCTTCCGTGTCCGGAGTGCGAGCGGGCTTCCGCTATCCCGCCCGTACACGTCAATCAGTGGCGGCGGAATGAAGCAGCAGGTCGGGTACGTACATGGGTTCATACCTATCTCCCATGCTTTCTGGAAATCCAAGACTCGTTAACCTACGCGACCGGAGAGACACCCCTCCCTCTACATCCGCATACTCCGGAATCCTTCCCTTCCCTCCCGCTGCTCTGTGCATACTTTGGCCTTGGGAGCATCCATCTACTGGCCCACGGCGAGCCTCTTGGGAGCGGCTATTCTTTGCATACGCCATGTTGGACACGTTCGAGGTCCTCACCACATCGGGGGTTGTGCTCTGGTCGCGATCCTACGCGCCCGTCAGCCCCGCCATCATCAACAGCTTTATTACCGATGTCTTCATTGAGGAGAAAGGCGCTGTCGCTGGCGCCAAGGACAACCGCGCTGCCGCCTCTAACCCGGCCTACAAGGCCGATCAGCATACCCTCAAGTGGACTTTCGTGAAGGAACTCGGCATCATTTTTGTGGTACGTGTGCGCCCTGCGCTTTTTTTTGGGGCGCCGAAGCTCTCCAGGTCTAACATGCGACGCACCCGGCCAGGCTGTCTACCGCTCACTACTGCATCTATCATGGGTCGATAAGCTGGTCGACAATATGAAGACCATCTTCGTCGACCTCTACGGCGACCAGCTGAAGAAGCCCAACACGACTCTGGTACACTGCCACAAGTTCGACGGTTACTTCGACCAGCAACTCAGCGAGCTCGAGTCGGCCGCCGCCAGCAAGACGGCCCAAATACCCCTCGCCGCCTTCGCTGCCGACGACGACGCAAGCATTTCCGGCAACCTGGGCGACGAGCCTCCGCTGCCTCCGAGCCTGAAACAACGAGCGAAGCCGCAAGACAGCACCCTGCCCGTTCCCACGGCCGAGTCAACGCCTGCCGTCACCCCCACGGGGTCGCGTCCTTCCACCCCGGGCGGAAATCATCTGGTGGTCGGCAAGGGGGGGCCCGGAGGCAAGATGTCGCGGCGGGCCCGGAAGATGCAGAACAACTCGGCCCCGGTCTCCTCGGGCGACGAGGGGTCCGCGAGGAAGAAGAAGACGCCCAAGAAGGGGAGGAAGTGGGATGCTGACGGCTATGCCGACGAGGAGGATGACGTGCAGCTGGACTACTCGGCCGCCCCCAACGCCCTCACGAGCGACAGCGAGGCCGAGGCTACGGGGCGATCGTCGGCCATCGAAGGCGTGGACGCGGCGACTTGGGGTACCAAAACTTCCAAGGGGCAGTTTGTGCTGAAGGACCTGGGCGACGAAGTACACGACATTCTTGCGTCGGCGCAGTCCAAGTCGTCGGCGGGCACGACGGCCGGCGGCGGTCTGGTGGGATCGGGCCTAAGCACCATCAACAATTTGTTCCGCAACGTGGTGGGCGGAAAGACGCTCACGCAGCAGGACCTGGCCAAGCCCCTGGATGGCATGAAGGAACACCTGATCAAAAAGAACGTGGCGCCCGAGGCGGCGGTGCGACTCCGCGACGGCGTTGCCGAGGAGCTGATAGGGGTCAGGACAGGCAGCTTCGAGTCCATCGACGCGCGCATCAAGAAAGCGATGGAGGTATCGCTGACCAAGATGCTCACGCCCACGTCGTCGCTGGACCTCCTGCGCGAGATCGACGCCGTCACTCGGCCGTCGGGCTTCTCGAGCCAGAAGCCGCGCCCGTACGTGATCTCGATTGTGGGGGTCAACGGCGTCGGCAAGTCGACCAACCTTTCCAAGATCTGCTATTTCCTGCTGCAGAACAAGTACAAGGTGCTGGTCGTGGCGGGGGACACGTTCCGATCGGGGGCTGTGGAGCAGCTCAAGGTGCACGTGCGGAATCTGAAGGAACTCACGGAGCGCGAAGGCGGTCTGGTGGACATCTTCGAGAAGGGCTACGGAGGGGATGCGGCCACGGTGGCGCGGGACGCGGTCCGGGCGGCGGGCGGCGAGGGCTACGACGTGGTGCTCATCGACACGGCCGGCCGTCGACACAACGACCAGCGCCTGATGTCGAACCTGGAGAAGTTCGCGAAACTGGCGCAGCCGGACAAGATCCTGATGGTGGGCGAGGTAAGAGGCCACCCGGTCCCTGCGGGCACGGGCGACACGACGACTAACGCGCATCGCAGGCTCTGGTGGGCAACGACTCGGTGGCACAGGCGCGCAACTTCAACTCGTCGTTTGGCCACGGACGCACGTTGGACGGGTTCATCATATCCAAGTGCGATACGGTTGGGGACATGGTGGGCACACTGGTGAGCATCGTGCACGCGACGAACGTGCCGGTGCTGTTTGTGGGCGTCGGGCAGCACTACTCGGACATCAGGAACTTCTCGGTCCGGTGGGCCGTGGAGAAGCTGCTGAGCAGTTCGTGAGCGCCGGCCCACGGCCGCGATACGGAGGCGGCGTGTCCTTCCCCCCCCCCCCAGCCCATAGTTTCTGCCTCTCCCGAGGATTAATAGTAATAGGCGGCGGCGGGCGCGGGCAGAGCGTCTCAGTCTTTCTACCCCTGCGGCCGAAACCTGTCCGTCCCCATGGAGGCCCCGCCCTCATTTGCCAGACCTGGGGCAACCTGACGTGTCGCTGATTTGCATGCCGTGGCACGGGGGCACTTTTGCTGGGCCGGAGACGGAGGGAAGGAATGCGGTAATACAAATTGGGGGCGCCGATCAGCCGGGTACCGAGATGTCCGGGCCGCTAAAAGGCCGGTCGGCTGGTGGCGCAGGTGAAGGTGCCGCTGCAGGCGCCGCGGCAGCAGGGATCCCAAGGGACGCCACGCATTCTGTGACGCTCGGTACGTATGAACCGAATCGTCAGCCCTGGGGCATCGGACTGCAGGAGGAGTCATTGGGCCGTATACGGGGTGCCACACAATGAATCAATGTCTTCCAGACGGGGACGTGTCCGTTTGGGGGTTGACGAGGAAGGGCAGGGTTCCAGGTGCTCCAGCTTCCACTGGAGGTTGGAGTTCATTAGTGAAAATGGATGTCTTCCACCTGTTTTCCTTGCTTGCTGGACCACCTGAGGACCCATCACTCTCCCCCGGACCCGGTATTTTAGAGCAAGCGCACACCTCACCTGCCCGGGCTTCCCATAGTACCTACATACTTTAAGTACTAATCTATCATCTAGGTACCTCATGTAGGCAGGTAGGTGGTGTGTAAGTACCTACCTACTTTAGGTAGGTGGTAAGAAGACCTAAGTACTTGAGGCATGTACTTCCTGGCCGCGCATGCCTTTGGAGGTATATGTATGGGATAAACTTCACCTGATGTCCAGGTAATATGTAAGAAGAGCCCTGCATTCAGGGAGGTTTCCACAGGGTTCGAGGTTACTTACTCGCAAATAACCTTCCTTGGGTATGTAGTACCCCACCTGGAGAAGTAGGTACTTCCACTCGGGCTGGTTCCCCCCCCGACATGCATGTGCGTTCATCGTCCTTCGTCGCCTCCAGCCCTTCCTCGTGGTTAAGAAGACCCCGTTTTTACGGATGAGCGTGCCGGCGCGGGCTCGCCCATTTACCGATCTCGGGGCTCCCGCCGTGAAACGTTGAGTAGGTTGGAGGTTACCCTACCTACCCAACTACCCTCCTGGAAACGTGGGCAGGTATGTAGGTACCTGCGACTGTTTCTAGGGACTGTGAGAGAAGGCGCTGGCGTGTAACACCTTCAGAGGCGGCGGGCAACTCGTGCGCGGGCGCAAGCCAAGCCGTCGAGGGGCCGGGGGGGGGGCGCGCGCGTCTGGGCGTGAGCGAAGGGGGGGAGAAGCCGTCTCCCGTTCGTCGTTCTGCACCCGCGTCCGCCAAGAAAACCGCATCACGTCCGTGAGACGCGCGGCCGGGATTCCCCTGACGATCGGGTCTGCTTCTTTTGTAGCCCGTCCATGGCATCGCCAGCCTGCCTGGCCTGCCCGCCCGCCTGCCTCCCCTACCCCCCTCCCAAGGAAATGTGCAAACAGGGCCGCCGACGTGCCGTCTCCTCGACTCATCGTCCCCGTCCGTCCTCCTCCGTCCTCCTTCCGTCCATTCTTTTCTCCCTAGGCGCCTCCCAGTAAAGCAAAAGGAAGTAGGTTCTTACATAAGTACCAGCCGGCCCCCCGGACCTCCTGCCTGGGCAGTTCTACCTGGGTCACCACCCCTCTGACCCGCCTCCTACCTGGATCTCTCCCTACTGGACTCGATCCTCTCCCCTTGTGTTTGTTCCTGGGTGTTCTGCCCTTGTGTCGCCGAGGAGGATGCTGCGTCTCTCCGCGCCGCGGTCGGCGTCGGCTGCGCTGAGCTCGTGGAGGCAGCTCCCCAGCATGTACAAGCTCGTCACCTTTGCCGTCCTGCTGGTCTTCCTGCTGGGTAAGTGATGCCACTCCCCCCCCCCCCCCGCGCCGTGGCAGGGACAGCGCCACATGCTGTCGGTTCTGGTGTCCCGCAGGCTGACGATGCCCCAAGCGACCGGCCTCCAGTCGGGCAATGTTGATGTCCACGGACAATGGAACAACCTTATGCACGGGACCGCCTCGCGCCCGCTGGGCGGCGGCGTGCCCATCCGTCTGATGTACATCGGGGCGTCGGTGACGCTGGGCGAGCATTCAGACGGCGAGAGGGGGTACCGAAAGCAGGTCCGCGACTGGATCGCGTCCCTGGGCAACCCCGTGAACTGCGTGGGCGGCGTGCGTTCTCCCTCTCCTTCCCCCCCTCCCCCCTCTCTTGTTGTCCGTGCTGGACGATGAGCCGCTAACGGGCCTCTCCCCCGATGCAGAACCGCTACGGTGAGTTTGCCGACAATGACGTCCAGGCCTGGGGCGCCCAGCCCATCAAGCCGACCCTGGACCGCGCCCGCCAGGACGTGCCGGCCTTGCAGCCGAACCTGATCCTCGTCAACGCCGGCTCGTCCGACTGTTTCCAGGAGGACCACTGGGGCTCCTCCAACGTCCTCAACCACATGCGCGACCTAATCCACTTCCTCTTCGAGGCCTCGCCGCGCGCCGCCATCGTCTTGAGCACCATCGTTGTGAGCCCGTGGGACCACGTGGACCGCTGCGTCCGCAGCGCCAACGCCCAGATCCGCCAGGTGGCCGTCGATCTGGCGCGCGAGGGCCACCCCATCCTGCTGGCCGAGATGCACAGCGACCAGGGCATCAACGGGACGCTGCGCCCCGAGGACATCGGCCCCGACAACATGCACCCCACTACCGATGGGTACCTGATGATGGGTCACATCTTCGAGCAGGCCATCCTCGAGGTCGACCGCAGGGACTGGCTGCAGCCGCCCGTCGAGAACGGCGTGCCTCACGATGGCAACGCCGAGCGGGCGGCTGAGGGCGTCCCCAACGACGAGGTCCGCGAGGAGATGGGCGTTGTCGAGAGCAAGACGGAACAACAAAAAGAGGCCGAAGCAGCCGAAGGCCGTCTCGGCGGACCCGAGGGTCGCCGGCGGCGACGGCGAGACACCCGCCCGTGACATAGCAGAGGGGGGCCAACCATAGCCCGGCTCGTGCCGACAAGAATAAAAACAAAATAGAATCCATACCTTAATGGCGGAGAGAGGCAGAAACTACTTCCATCTGCGTGACAAGTCGGCGGCATACCCACTACCAGTGTGGCGAAATTCTTACAATATGTATAAATGCCAGTCTCAACCCCATGGAGCATCCCGTATATTATGAACAATGACTCGACGGTCACAGGGCAGCACTTTTCATACCGCCATCGTCCCGCTCTCCATGCCCAACAGGCGGCGGCATGCATGCCACTGTCGGACACCTCATGCACCATCTCCCGGGCCCGAGAGCCGGTGGGGGAGCCCTGTATATCCCGATAGCCAAAAGGGGGGCGTGGAAGCAAGGGTTTAGTGCTACTAATTGCCTACGCCACTACCTGCTACATACGAACACTGCAGTTTAAATAATCGGACTGGACGGGCAAAAGACACCGGGCTTCCCAGTACCGACCATAATATAAAACAGCACAAGGGTTGCGAAGGATAATGAAAGGGGGTAAGCCCCTGGGCCAGCGTACTGCAGAGCCGAATGAACAGGTGCTAGTTCGGAGAGGAAGGCTTTCACGCCGGACGGGGCATCTCTAGCAATGCCCTTTGGATCGCCACGGTCACCATCGTTATCCGGGCCCTTGGCAGTTGGTCCGCCGCGGGCCTGATGGCAAGCGCAAGAAGTATACAATAGGGGCAATTCGTGGGAACTTAAGTCAATGGCCATCCCCGGCCACACTTGTCCCGTCCCGCGACACGAAATACACTCCGCATTTTTGGGGGGAATTCTCGCCACCTCTGTCTACTTACACCCCCGTGCAACCCGATCGAGGTTGCTTCGCGAAGGGGTCTCCCCGTGTCCACGCTGCTACAAATATCGGACGGTCGGCCGTCCGAGACTATGCGCGTCGACCGGACCCCCCCCACTTGTACCTCTACCGCATTGCCTGGATCAAGTGGCGGCCTCTTTAGGAACAAAATCGGAAAACAATGCCATAAAACGCCGTCCCATAGTCGGGAAATAACGCTGGCTCAAATCCACTCGCTGAACGCCGAGGAATGACACGGGTCGGGGGTCAATCCTGTTTTTCCCCCTTCCACGTTGGCCCGTGGTGGCCACCGAGGCCACCATGGCCGGATATCAGAGAGCGAAAAAGGAAAACAGAAGGAAGATGAATTCGAAGAGTCGTGAGAATCGTGGCGGTGCTGCACGTGCGCCCACGGACTGGCCCGCCTCAGTCGATGGTCATGCGGCTGGGCAGCTGCGTCGTCTTGACGTCGTTCATCGAGTAGCTCGCCTGGTCCTTGTCCACGTCGCGCTGCGGCGGCGCCAGCAGATGCTGCTTCAGGCCGAGCCCGAAGTTGTGCATGCACACCATGGCGTTGATGATGGTCAGGACGATGAGGATGATGGTGAGCACGGCAAAGGTCGTGAGCGACTTCTTGACGGGCGCGTAGAACTGCTTGTGCGTGGCGTCGTAGATGCGCGACAGCTTGAAGATGAAGTAGGCGAGCGCGCCCACGTAGAGCACCATGACCGAGATCATGCCCCACTTCCACTCCTGGCGCGTGAACCAGGCGGCGGCGAGCAGGATGGCGATGGTGACGGGGATGGCGGCCGAGGTCAGGCCCTTCTCGGGGTCCGTCTTGCCGCCCACGACTACCAGGAACTGGATGGTGAAGCCGAGGAAGAAGAAGAAGTCGAACTTCAGCAGAGCGATGTAAATCTGGGCCGGCGTTAGCAGGGGCGTATTCCCAGCGGCCCGCCCAACGGCCCGCCCGAGCGGGTACCTACCTGGTAGTGCAGGAACCGCTTCTTCATGCGGTAATCGGCGCCAATGTGCTTCAGGATGTCCCAAGCGAACTCCTGGTACAGCTTCCACGAGATGAAGCCCATGAGAAGCGTCGACAGGCCCAGAATGCACGGGATGGCGATGAGCAGCGGCTTGATGTCGTCCCATATGTTGAGGTCGCCGTCTTTGATGGACCCGTAGACAATGAGGTCGCTGATGGCTTCCTGGATCTGGTCGATCTGGATGACGGTGTAGACCAGAAGGGCCAGGTTCGCAATGCACAGACCGATCACCTGAATCGTGTTCTTCATGCGCAAGGCGTCCCAGAAAAGAACCAGCTCGTAGAGGAAGCCGAAGATGAACAAGGCCAGGAAGGTCGGGATCGTCTTGAGGGTCGACTGCACCGCGTCGGTCTGGTTGGGCTGGTCCTTTTTCACGCTGCTCTGGAACTTGGCGAAGGTGTACCTGCGGCGGGAGTCAGTCGGTCAGTACTGGGCGACGGGCGCGCGACGTCAGAGCCGGGCGAGGACAGGGCGACCTACCCCTCAAAGGCGATGCAAATGGCGGCCTGCACACAGGCCGTCAGCATGAAGAGGCGCGGCCATTTCTTCTGGAAGATCTCGCCGGTGCCGCGGACCAGGCTGGGGCCGCCGCGGCTGGATCGAGTGGCAGCCATACTGGCGTCGCGAAAGGAGGACTGAGGCTGCGATTTTTGCGCCGGGTGCTGGGTGGCGCCCGGATACTGAGGGTACTGTTGGGGGTATTGGGGGTACTGCGGGTACTGGGCGTAGGTCGACTGTCGTTCCGAGAAACCCGGGTCTCCGTCGAGGAGAGACAGTCGGGGTTCCTGCGGCAAAGCCAGGGCGGGCAACTGTACTTGACCCCTCGCAAGAACGGAGGAGTCGGGGTAGGAAGAGAAGAAGGGAGGACGTCGGGACGCCGGCGACGGGGCGAGGGTGGGCGAAGTTTGCTGCCGCTTGCCTGGCTAGGTTGCTGGCTGCTGGGTGGTTGACGGGTATGGGGGTGGGAGGATGGGATGGATGGGACGGGAGGGGACAGGACGGATTGAGTTCAACTGGTTGATTGCGCTGGGCGTGCCCGTGGCTGTCTGACCAGTCGAGGCAGCAAGTCGAAATTAGGCAGGCCCGCAACGATAAATAAAGCGCCGCTTTCCGTTCCGGGGTCAGGCAGGCAGGCAGGCAGGCAGGCAGGCAGGCGGGCGGGCGGGCGCGCTCGGTTGACCGGGAGTCGGGCTTAGCGAGGGCGAGACACCGAGCGAGGAGGAGAAGGTTCTCCTGGACCTTCTTCTACCCGTCAACAAGCTGGAAGTCAGTCCACTGCGAGGGGATGGATATAGGCTGGGCGATGTGATGTGATGCGCTGCGATGTTTCGTCGCAAGAAAGGGCGCGAATGGTGCTGCAGGTGGCTGTGGCAGGTGCAGTGGGTTGGTTACCTTATGTAGGTAAGGTAGGCTGCGACCGACCGGGGGAAAATGAATGCCGCCAGTCAAGGCGAACGAGGCGTGGTCTGATGGCAACTAGTCACGGCGGCCGGCGTTGCACTCAAATGCCGTCTTGTCTTTCTCTCGCTCCGTCTGTCTGTAGGTATGTTTGTTTGTCTGTCTGTCTGTCTGTCTGTCTTGCGCCAAAGACCAGGAGGTCGGGACAGGAGGAATGGATGGACAGATGAATGGATGGACGGCGAACGAGCAGTACGGGAAGAGAGAGAGCGGCTCGGCGACAAGAACGGTCCTGATCCTGCTGGGCCCGAGCTGAAACAAGCAGAGGAGTTTGATCCGTGCCGGGGGGGGGGGGGGGGGGGGGGGGGGGGGGTTGTCCAGGGCGATGCCGCCGCTTGTCTTTTTTGTTCTGTTTCCCCTCAGCTTATGCTTGGGGTTTCTTGGGGGTCGCGACGGGGGGTCCGCGAAGCGTGCTGACTAGCGAAAGGCAGGAAGGAGGGGGAGGGAGAAAGAGGGAGTGAGAGAGGTAGAGATCGTGGAGAAAAAGAACACAGAGAAAGAAACGGAAGAGAGGGAATGACGTGTAGGTAGTCAATGAACCGAGATTCAAGTACGAGAAGAGATGGGTTTACGGATTGATGCTCGGTAAAGCACAGCATCAACAGCAGCAGCAGTGGCAGTGGCAGTAGCAGCAGCAGCAGCGCGACATCAACAGCCGGGGCGATCTGGGATCAGAGGGGGCGAAGCACATGGGCGTATGGGCGCTCTGCCTTGGTGGTGTATTAGTGAACTTACGACGCGCGACAATACCAGGCTGGAATACATCCATCAGACGGCTTCAGGTGGGCTGTGCTCGCTGCTGCGGACCACGCATGCATCTCCCGTCGGCCACTGGACGATGCCTTTCGCACAGGCAAGCAGGTACAAGGCGGGACGATACAGATTACCGCTGCAACCATTCCAGGCTCGAACCCTACCTTCTACCGGCCAGCTCCTCGAGTTGGCCTGCCACCCTGCTAATGCCCATGTCTCTCTGTCTGTCGTACGGAGTAGGATTGGGACTAGAAGGACGGAGAAAGGGACTCCAGGGATGGGACAGGGACCCGACAATCCCATCCATCCCTGCCGGGGGGGGCCCACGAGGCCCAACAGCGACGCGACGACGATGGGAGGCTGACTACTGTGTACGATGGACTTGAATGGATGGATCCTTTTGGGATCCCATAGCCCGTTCAGTGTGGGCGGGCCGCATCCAGGCCTTGGGCCAGGGCAGACAGAGACACACACACACACCCACTCACGCCAAGCAGCAAGTCCAGCCCATCTTGGCTCTTGGCAGGCGTCGTGCCCGGTGCAGCGGATTATGATCGGTTCCAAGTCTGCCCTTCCAAGTTTCCTGGAAATCGAGGTAGGCGGGTAATGATAACCCACGGGCACTTTAACCTAAGTAGGTACTTAGGTACCTCTATGTACTTGTAGGGAGCTGGAACATCCAACGGGCTTCCATAGGATGAACCTACCTTTAGTTAGTAGAGGTACTTACATCTAACATCCATTGGAACACAGGCATTACCACCCCAAAACACGAGTGACCTGTGCCCTCCCATAGCTTCTTGCTCTCGCGCACGACAACTAGGACTGCAAAGACTTTACCTACCAGGTAGATATCTAAGTACAGGGCTACCTGTCAAAAGGTTGGCAGCCATTCCACGATGGGGAGGGGGGGGGCCGCGGAAGTCACGGCGAAACCAAAGAAACGCCCACTTTTCGCATCCTGCGCCGACTTTGGCTGCGGAAACCCTGGGAGAGAGGCAATAGTTTTGGAGCCGACTTGCCCGTTCCGGACTAACGCGTCGTCGCGGGTAGAGGCTCATCAAATGCTGCAACTTGCTCGGGGGCTCTTTTCATCTGACTCGAACCGCGCGACCAAAGGGGGTGGAGGAGGGATCTCGTGCACCCATTCAAGAGGTACCTACTTTAATCATGTGCACTCATTCAGGGACGTCTTTACGGGCTTCCATCCTACTTCTTAAATTACACACGTAGAGCGGCCTTCTTATTAATATACTCGACATTCCGGATACATACCTGAGGGCCTACTCAGGTACTTGCTCAGGTACACAGGTCTGGCAATAGAAACGGGTATCCATCTCCTTACGAATACATACCACCAGTAGCTGTCGGCGACAGACCCGAGACGGCTACGGCAAACTTGCCGTCGCGCTCTTTGTCCCGTGTGTGTGTGTGTGTGTGTGTGTCCTGGCTCGCCCGGCTGTCGCGCCATGTTCTCGCCCTGCACCATCTCGACGACTTTTTGCGCGCCAAGCCTCGGCCAAGCGCAAGCCAAGCGCGGTCATGCCCACACCGCGAGCGGCATGAATACTGGGGTTGGTCTTTTACCCAGATGTCGTAAGCCTTCCCCAGTCTTTTCCCCCCCAATTTGAACCCTCGTGCCCTCCCTCTCCTCGGCGACAGCCCAGCCCGGCAGGCCCAGCAGCAACCCGATGGCGGAATGAATACGAAGCGGGTGGCATATTCCCTGTCCCCCCTCTCCCCCCCTTCTTCCGTCGGCGGCGAACTGTGCTAGGCACAGTAGCAGAGAGAGAGTGTGTGAGAGGAGGTGGTGGCCCCCAGATGCCGCGCAATGCTATGCAATATACCCATAGGCTTATTGTGTGTGAGTGTGTGTACGTGCGTGTATCGTCACGGATCAACCCGAAGACCACGGTGGTTTCGCGACCCCGTACACGCTCCTCCTGGTCAGCCGCTAGAGTCCTTTACTACATATGTACACTACTGAATTCAACTACCTCGTTTTTCTTCTGTCTAGTGCTTAGGTCGGACGGGTGACATTTCGGCGCATGGTTCGTTCCAGCGACAGTGGACTCTCTTCGGGCTGGCTCAAGGACGCTTCCAAGTTAGCTTTGCTTCTAAATATGGAAATGCATTGCTCCTCTCGTGTGGCACGGCAGCCCAAGGATCGGCAAGAGTGAGGCTGCCGGCAGCGAGGAGGATGGTCTACTGAATCAATCTATTAATAAGGGGGCCCCCAAACCATCTGAATGCCCGAGGGGATAGCGTGATTGTCTTGTGTCTTTTCTCCGCTGCTGATCAACTTCTATATATCTGTAAAAGAAATTTCAACGGTCGGCGAGCACGTACACCGGCAGAGCACCGGGTAGGAATCCGCTCAATTTGTCTCTGCACTTGGTAGTATCGGACGCTGAGGTCATTTGCTGTCTAATGCGGCATTGTACCTGCTCGCCTGCATACATAAAGTACCTACTGAAGTATGTACCTACATTGGCTCTTACTTCATTACTTAAGTCATGTATGTACTTATATGAGACGGGACCCGGAGGGCGACCATGTACGGTTGGGACCTCCGGGCCTTCGATGGACTGCCGTAGAAATTGGATACCTTAAAGCCCGTAAGTAGGTATGCATGTGGCTGCCGGCTTGACCTATAAGTATCGGCATACGTCTTTGTAGAATGCATGGACGATGTACTGTGTATGCGGCGATGCAGGGGTGAAGGGGGCGGGCTTCAATACTTATGTGATGTATGCGGGTGCATCGCATGAGAGTGGGAAGTACGGGAGGTCGAGAAAAGAGCCCGGAAGCCTACAGGAGAAGGAGAAGAGGAAGAAGAGGAAGTAGTAGAAGACGAAAAAGAAGAAAACGAACCCCACTAGTGACGCCTTACCAGGTGCCCGTCCTAGAGGTGTGTATACATTAGGTACTAACATACCTCTTAACCTACATGCATCCATTAGATGAGAGGTCGCTAGCTAGGAGGTACATACCTCTACTATCCAGTAGTGATGTACATACATGGTTACTTATCCAGTCTCCCATACCACGAAGTGACCCATTTGCTATCCGCCCTATCCATCTACCAGCCGCCAGCCCGGCTTACCGTCGTCACCACCATCACCACTACTACCACCTCCCACCCTCTCGGCGCCAAAGCACTTTGCGCGCGTGCAGCTGTCCCGTCGCACGCGTCGTCGGCCGCTTCTCACCATGATGGAAATAGACGAGGACGAGTTGCTGCGCACCGTCGCCAGCAGCGGCTCCATGGACTAGTGCGTGCACACCGAACCACCGCGCCGAGCTCTCTCACTGACGCGGACCGCGCCCAGTTCCGTGTGGCCAGCCTTGCTGCCGCGAATAGTGGCACGCATAGACAAGGTCCATCCCATCCTCGCCCCTCCCCCCGCCCCCCTTGGCACCGACAGACACTGATCCGCCCCGGCTCCCCCTCCCCCCCCCGTCCAGATCGCCCGCGAGGCCTTTCCCATTCCCCAGCTGCCCGCCGAGGCCCCCGCGCCCGCGCCCGCGCCGTCGCCGTCGTCGTCGGTACCGCACCCCACCACGGCGCCCGCCTCCGACTCGGACACGGAGAACTTCCTGGCGCCCATCCCCTCCTCCCCGACCGCCCCCGCCAGCACCGCCTCCTCCCAGGACACCACCAAGCCGGGCTCCCCCGTCGCCTCGCGCAATGCCCCGCCGCCGACCTCGGTCCCCGCCGCTGCCGCCGCCGAGCCGCCGCTGCCGCCCGGTGCTCTCCCGCCTCAGGTCACGGCCATGCTCACCGAAATCACCACAACCCTCTCGGATACCTTTCCGACCTACCCTCCCCACACCGTACAGCGCCTGGCCGAGCTGTTGTTGACCCCCAACCACCACTACAAGTCGCTTCCGACCTACCTCCACGCCCTCGACCGCGTGGTCCACGTCACCTCGGGCTTGAACGTCTACCCTCTCCCGCCCGCCGTACCAGATGCATCGAGCGTTTCGCTCCTGCTTCCCAACGGCGCCTCCGATACCATTCTGCCCTCGCCCTTTGCCGCCCCCGGTAGCGACGAGGCCCTGGGCGGCGCCCTCCTGACTCCCATCCCCTGGCTCCAGACCACCGGACCCCCGGCCCGCGCCCCGTCGCCGCAGCTGCAGACTGACTCGTCCTCTTCTTCCGCAGCTGCGGAGCGAGCTAATGATGCGGAAGCAGAGCTCCGCACCGAGAGCACAGAGACCATTGACGGCCCCAACGGCATGGGAAGCATCGAGACCGTAACCGTGACGCTCAACGGCGTGCCCTCGATGGGTGCCCGCGGTGTTGGCGTGACGCAAGGCGAACTCCTACGACAGGAACAGCGTGCTGGCGTAGTGCCCGTGAGTCAGCTCGTACCAACTCACCACATCCACCACTCTCACCATGGACAACTCCAACAGCAGCCACAACCGCAGCAGCAGCAGCAGCAGCAAAATCCAGCCAGCGCCAGCACTTCCACCTCGTCGTCCGCCACCCTGGGTCAGACGTCCCCGGCATCTGACAAGGAGGGGGATGACGAGGGGGACGCTGCTGCTGCGTCCGCAACGGGCCCTCCCGAGGACGAGAAGCCCCATGCTCGTGGGCCTGAGGAAATCGGCCCCGAGGATATGGGCCCGCAGCGCGAGACCAATACGCAGGCGAACTATACTGCCGGATCTGGTGCCGACATGCAAGGCATTGACGTCGAGGCCGCCGTGGGGCGCAAAGCTGACGAGACACGAACCTCGCCTGAGGCCTCCGAGAAGGACTCGGAATCACTTGCCGACGAGGCAGGCCAGCGCGACGTGGACGGGATGGAAGGCGTCGAGACGGGCACAGAGAGGGGCAAGTCATCCACGCCCAAGCGGGAAGCCGAAGATGAGCTGGCTGGCACCAGCAAGAAATTGAAAGACGATGCCGATGCGTCCAACACCCCAGACCAGAACGCAAGAAAGGCCGAGGAGGCCGAGGGGGATGCCGAGGGGGGTGCCGAAGGGGGTGCCGAGGGGAGTGCCAAGGCTTAGTGTCCCACGGCTGACTATATCAGCTATGACTGCCCCCCTGGCTGCGCTGTGAGCCGTGTTCCATTCTGCGTGTACGCGTGAACACGAGCACGCTGTGGCTACACGCCATGACAGTTTGGGGGGGGAGGGGGTGACCAGATCAAGCATGAGATCCAACCCAGCAGGCGCAGTCGCGGGCCTGCGCCATACCGAGCCAGCAAGCGAATCTTGGAGCTCGATGCAACGGCACGGTAGGTTTCTGCGCGAGTGTATAGTAACCGGCATAGCGGGCAACACCCGTACCACGCCCAGAGTAGGGAAATGCACGTCACAAGCTGGCAGCATACGCGGGAAGAGACTCCTTGTCAGTGCGGTAGTATTACGGCTTCATAGGTCATCGAGTTGTGCTCGACTTTCCGAGGCACACCGAGGGTTACGAACCAAACATGAAGCCAGACCCCTGTCGGCATTCTTGCAGGCAACCAGGATCCGACGAATTGCCGTGCCAGCTAAAAGTGTTTGGTCCCAATAAGACGGGCCCCTCTCCGCTTGACCATCGCGTCTCATGTCAAACGCCGTGACACCCATTTCGCATACGTAAACGCCCGCCAAAAATCGAAAGAAGCAAAGCACGCAAAGATAAGCTAAAGAAACAACCCCCTTCCTCTTCCGTCGTCGCCTGCTTGGGGGATTGTGACAGAAATTCTAGAAGCTCGCATCACTCGAGCCGGGCATGGCGACCTTACCATGCGTGCCCATCCAAACTTCCCCTGCGATACCTTCCATCTCGTCTAGAGAATCTTGTTGATGCTCTCCTGCGAAATGACAGATTTTTGGTTCGGGTCGCGCTTGACGCGGAAATACGAGTCGCAAAAGTCGGAACATCGCATGTGACGAAGAAACTCCTCGTCGTGGGTGATGACAATGAGCTGGAAGTTACTTTGGGCTTGGCGGATCTGAATGATGCTATGGAGCGATTCGGCCAGGGACTTGATGTTGTCACTGTCAAGATTGGTCGTGGGCTCGTCGAGGGCGATGAGGCCGCAGTTGGAGCCAAAGGACTCGGCGAGTGCCAGCCGAATAATGATGCACGCGAGCACCTTCTGGCCGGCCGAGCAGCGGCCGCGCATATCCATCTCCGTGTCCTGCTTCACCATGCAGACACGGTAGTTGTACGAGCGCCTGCCCGTCGAGGACTCTTTGTCGGACCGGATCAGGATCGTGTCAATGTCAGTACCCTGGTACGTCTTCTGCCACAGCTCGCCCACAATGCGGTTGATTTCCTCCATTTTGAGCGAGTGGTATTGCAAGATGGCCGAGTCCAGCGCCATGCTGTAGCGGCCCAGGTCCTCGATGGCAGCTTTGGTCGCCTCGACCTTGATGTGCGCCTCCCTGTACTTGCGCCCCGCGTGCTTGTACTCCTTTTCATGTTCCTCCATCAGGCGGTTGAGCTCGACGTCCACGGTTTTCATGGTGGCCAGGATGCTAGCTCGTTCCGCATACATCCGGTTGTACTCCGCCTCGAATGTCTTCGCCTCGTATTCAAGGCGCTCGTAGTCCTCGGTGGCATTGCGCGCCTCCAGTGCAGCAACGTCGCGACGGAGGCGGTCGATTTCGCGGAGGTTCTTTCGGTAGTTGAGGTTGTCGCTGATGTTCTTCTTCTGTTGGCCGCTGTTGCCGATCTCCTCCTTGAGCCTGTTGGTCCGAGCAGCAAGCTCTTGCATGTCCTTGTCGACGCGCGCCTCGTCCTGCTGAAGGCTGTCGATGGCCCGGGCGGTCGCGGCGAGCAGTGACGGGCCGCCGCGGTCTAGGTAATCCCGGATGGTGCCTTCAACCATCTTCAGCTCGTTGACCGAGCCTGCCAGCTCATCCCGCTCGTCGGCAACCTTTTTCTCCTTGGCACGGCCTCTCTCTAGGATGTCGTCACGAATGGCCCTAGCCTTGCCAATCTCAGGGTCAATCTTTTCCAACTCACCATCAGCCTGCTGGATAATCTCCTTCTGGTGGTTGAGGTCATCCTTGTGGCCCTGGATTTGTGTTTGGAAGTCCCGCTTCCGCTCGAGCTGCCTGGCGGCGTCCTTGACCTTGTTGGTGAGGCGGCTCCTTTCCAACTCGAGCGAGCTTATCAGATCGCGAGCGCGCTGTCTCTCGGCTTGGAACAGGCTCAACCTGTTTTTCGCAGACCTCATCTGGTCACTGCAGGCTTCCTGCAGCTCGCGGATCTCGTCAGGCGTTCGCGATGTGCCGATGGATTGCTGCTGGGACACGATGCGCTCGACTTGGGCTTCCGACTCAATAATCTCTTGAAACGTGCGAGCAATAGCCGAGACGGTTTTGGTCATGGACTCGAGGTCTTGGCGCTGTTCTTGCTTTTCCCGAACGATTTGGTCAAGTTCCTCAAGTCGCCTGAGAACGTCGTCGTCCCTCTTCTTGAGTGACTGGATCTCCCCTTCCAACTCCCTCCTTTCCGCCCCCAGTCTCTCGTGCGTATCGAACTGCGGACGAACCGCGCGCAGCCTGCCCAGTTGCTCCTCGCAGGCTTCCAAGTCGTCCTTCGCCTTTTGCTTTTCCTTGTCGTCGAGACCCTCCTTGATCCGCTGGGCAAGCCGTGATCTCTCGCCCGCCTCGCCGAAAATGCGGTCACACAGCAAGCACTTGTTGTTCTTGTTCATGGTCTTTTGACACTTCATGTAGAAGCTCTTCATCTCGTCGAAGAGCGAGATATCTTTCTCGTAGCTAAGAATCTTCTCCTCAAGATCTTCAATCTCCTTGGGGAGACTGTCCACGGCTGGTGTCGTGTCCGGGTTGACTTCCTTAAGCGCTTGGCACACGGCTTTGCTGCACTGTTCTTGACGTTGGTTTTGGTTCGTGAGTTTGGTTTGCGCGTTGCTCAAGCTGAACTGCACTTGCTTCAGTTGCTGGTCTTGGTCATCGCGCTTTCGTTTGGCGTCGTCGAGGGCCTGTATCCTCTTCTTTAGGGCCGCTTGAAATTCTTTCTCAACCGATTCGGGTTTCCAAGCGGAGACCACCATAGACGAGATCTTGTCGCTCCAGGTACTTGTGAGCATGTCCAGAGTCCGCTTCTTCTCTGCAAGTTCCTTCTTACGAAGGCCCAGCTGGGCGCGGTCGTCGGCCAAGCGTGTACATTCAACCAACTCGCGTCCCAGACGGTCCCCTTCGGCCTCGAGCCTGACAAGCTCATCTGTCTCGTGACGAATCTTGGCCTCGGACTCAGATGACTGGAGGTCATGGGCGGCCTTTTGAAGGCGCTCCTCGACGTCTTTGAATTCGGCGTCCAAGACAGCTTTCGCGTTCTCGTCGACATCAAGAGAATTGATTTGTGCCTGAAGAGCACTGGCTTTGTTCTCGATGTTGCCGATGCGTTGTTTGGCAAAAGTGCGGTCTTGGGTCTTGGCAGCTTTTCGACCCTCGAGCTCCTGAATGACGGCGGTTTTCTTGTCCACTTCCTTCTCATTTTCGTTGTGGACGAGTTCCAGCTCCCGTTTCTTCTCAGCAAGAAGCTTCTGGATGCGCTCGGAGAACTGCTGCACCTGCCGATCGCCCAGGTGGCCTTCAAACCCCCGAACGCCATGCAGGTTGGCGATTTGGTGGATCAAATCGATCCGGAGTTTGAGCTGCCTCTCGTACTTGTCCTTGTCAGATTCATGCCGCCCGCGCTCTGATTGCTTGTCGCCAAGTGAACGACGTGTCTGCGCCAGCTGGTTCTGAAGGTCGGCGTATCGGGTTTTGTTTTCCTCGTATTCCGTCTCGTATCTGGCCACCTTTTCTTGGAACTGACCCAGGGTCTCCTGAAGCCAGTCGTCCGACTCGTCCAACTCTTTGATGCTCTCCTTGAGCTCCTCGACTGCGGTCTGGCGGAATTCCAGTTGGGATATTTTATTATCGAGATCTTGGACAATGTGGCGGAAGCTAGTGGCCTGGTCGTGCTTGGCTGTGACTTTCGCCTCGAGGTCGGCCAGCTGCGGCTTCAATTCCTGGGCCTTGGTGCGAAGGGACTCGACCTGGTCGTGCAGCTCAAACGAACGCTTTTCGCACCTGTCGGCCTTCTCCTTGTTCAGCTTGTCCTGGGTCTCCAGGATCTTGTATTGCTTGAGCTTCTCGCCGTAATCCTTACGCATGAGCTTGAGGTTTTCGATGGCCTTGGTGTACTTTTGGGCCTCGAATATCTCGTCAAATCGTTTCTTGAGGGTGCCCGGCTCGCTCATGGGCCATAGCGATTCGTCCTGGTGGCAGAATATGACGGCATCGAGAATGGCGTGGCCGACGCCGAGGACCTTGGGTATCACGTCGTTCATCTCGCCATGTCGGGAGGACATGGTGATGCGCTCGCCATTCCTGTTATTAACCAGGGATGACTCGAGTGTTTTCGATGACCGTTGGGATTTCTTTACGGTGAGCTGCATATTGCGGGTGACGATATGCTCACAATCAGGCGGCGTCTTGAACTTGAGCTTAACTTGTGCCTGGACTTCCCTCTCGCCCGCCAGCTTGGGATCGTGGATGAAAGCACCGCCCTTGCTGTTCGGGGGGAGCTCGCCGGTGGTGGCATATTTGAGGCACTCGATGATGGTGGTCTTGCCCGAGCCATTGTAGCCGACAATCAAGGTCAGCGGCGTGTTAAAGACTATGGCCTCCTTGTGGTTGGGGCCGAAGGACCGCACGCCCTGGATGGAAAGCCTGTCTATCTTGGACATGGTGGATGCTGAGGGGATGTCGAGGTGCAGGCGTGCATCCTAGACTGGGGACGGTTTTGTCGTCGTCCGGGTGCTCCGACAGGTTAGCAGACGGACAGTTGTGGATAGAATGGAGGGTGGAAGGGAAGGCTGAGGGCGGAGATGGGAAGGGGGCATCATATGATGAATCTCCATGCGTATGTTACGTCGGAACATCCATACATATAGTACCAGACTGTAGGTACTGGAAGTTAGTAGGCATGGTGAGCTTGGATTAGGCCTACCTGGATCCGACTTTGCTGCCTGTTGCCTGCCCTCGGTGCTGTTGCTGTGTGTGGGTGGTTTTCCCTTTTGCTATGGGATGGGATTGATGGCAGTGACGTGACTGTGCCGGTGCATTTCAAGCGCGCTTGAGTTTGACGCGCACCGCGATTTCTAGTGTACTTAGTTAAGGTAGGCAGCCAAGCAACGGGCAGGTTGCTTTGCCTATGGTCCCCTCCCCCCACTATTGCTTTGCACTCCAGGCATCCATCTACCTACATACATGAAAGTACCTACCTATGCAGCTAATCATCCAGCTCAGATGAGATGGATGAGAATACGGCCTAACTGTATTTGTCGTGAATGAAAGATAAGATATCCCGCCCACTCCGCCTTCACACGGATCTAAGTACTAAGAAACCACCACCACCACCACCACCACCACCACCACCACCAGTCCGGGCTGTTGCTTCTATTGCCGAAGTCAAGAGCAACCTAGGTTACTTACCTGCATGTATCTAATCAAAGACCTAGATAACGACATAGGTACACTCACCTCTCCAGATACCGGGCAAGCACTTAGATTATGGCCGCCCCCGACTCGGGTGAGCAATTCCTCGCTAATTACCTCCTACTTACATAAGTACATACATGGATGGATACCTCCCATGTAGGAAGCACTTGTCTATCAGCGATAAACACCTATGTAAGTCCTTTCCTCTCAAGCACGGCGGGGGCTCACTATACTTAGGGTAGTTAGCGTACGTACTTGGATATGGCGCATCGGAGGGTGTCTCGTGTGCACTTGCCTCCCATGCTGCTGTCCACCCGTGCTTTTTGCGCAGTACCTATGTCCAATAGCCCTGCACTGGCCTGGGGTGCCGACCAAGGCAGTCCATGCGCTCACACCCATGGCCGACGTACGGGCTACCTAATCTACCCACTGCCCGGATTGGAGCCAAGATCGACGAGACCCAACGTATCGGTACCGCCTGATCTTCAAGTGAGATGGAGCGCGAGCATTTCCCTACATACATACTCTCCGAATGAGCCTCCGAGCCTACCTCCTGCCTACCTAAGTACTTTACCTACCTTACTGAAGTGCCTACTTAGGTACCTAACCTACCTCCAGCTACTTACCTACCTGCCTCCGAACGGTGCAAGCAGAGGACCGGCACGACCGGCTCTCCGCCCGGTGATTGCGGCCCAGCTGATGCCGTTGCATCTTTCCGTCTCTGCGGCACGGCTGGTGACGCAGCGAGTATTACATACCCCCAATGATTGGGCTGCAGCCCGCCCTGCAAGTTGGGCCAGGGAGGCTGCCCTGCTGCATGGGGTGGGTGTGTTCCCGTTGCTTACTTTCCTCCCCTGCGCACCCTGCGTCAAGTCGCCATGGGTATATCCATGGATGGAAACGTGCCGCCAGCGGGCGAAGTAAAGAGGGGCAAAAGCTGGACGGTTCGATGGCTCCCTGGGCGGGCAGGCCTGGCAATTTACAGCCGGTCCTTGGAAATATGGGAAGCCACCGTGTGTACTCCGTACATAGTATAGGGTTGTGATTGTGTGCATCCATGCTTACTTCTTGAGCACCTAACCTCTCAAAGTACTTATGTAGGTAGCCCGTATGTAGGTGCTTGAGAGATGACAGGCAATCATGAGAAGTACAGACCTACCTAGTCCGAGCTGATTCAGTGGCCCCTCGGCCAGCCCGGTCGTAGCGGTTGTTGGTGGTGGTGGTGGTGGTGGTGTTGTTGTTGTTGTTGCGGCTGAGGGCAGCGCTGCGTGCTTTTCTGTTTTCCTTCCGGCTTTTTCCAACCACCATCCACATTCCAAGGAAACCTTGACGGACACTTCCTCGACTTCAACCCCTTCCCTGGTCCTGTTAGCCCTCCTCTCTCTCCAGGGGTGGTAAGTAGCCAGCCCTGTCTTCTTCCCCTCTCCTCTTTCTTCTCGATTTCGCCTTAGCCCAAGCTGTCCAGCCGCCGGGCCCGTTCAACCCGGAGCGGCATCCCGCCTCCCCGCCATCGCGACCCCACTTCGGACCCGTTTCCAGAGATAGGCCTGCCCTGTTTACCTAAGAACGGGCCAGCAATTCGCCTCCTGATGCCCAGTCCTGACTCTTTCCTGGGGCCCAGGCTTCAAGGAACCCGCTGATCTGGAGAAGAATCTGGGCAGCCTGATCTCTAATTGGACTTCGTCGGTCTCCTCCAGGGAGCAATTGCTCCGGTGGTAGATGCGACCGGCGCCTGACTAGCTCGCCCCTGTGAGGCCGGCAGGTAGACACGGATGCGTGCTGCTCTCCGGAAGAGGCTCCAGCTTTCTGCCGAGCAGGGCAGGCAGTGACAGTGGGAGACTACATGTAGGTTTTGAAATGAGAGACCCTAGTAAGAACTGCCCAGTTAGGTAGGAAACTACCTGGTGAGCAAATCGTTCCTCACTTCATGAAATACCGATTCAGTCATGCAGTGCCCAGGTCGCACGGGTCCCGGGGGGGGGGCAAGGGTTTGTCGTAGCTGCATGCTCGCCACGGCAGAGCAGCCGGAAAGCAGAAGCGACGTGGATGGGAGGGCAAAGACGCCGTGACTTGCCCAGATGGATATAGAGATGTATGTACTTCCAAAATTACGGAGGTATGGAACTTAGGTACCTAGGTAGGTAAGTACGCAGCACCCTAAGGGTCATTCGCCACGGCATCAATCCATTCCACCTGTAATATTGGGGTCAACATGGCGGAATCCCCTTGCATGATGGCCCCCGGGGGGAGGGGGAGCACGCAACGAATGCATGCCCAGCAAAGAGCGTAGGCGGCCTGTTCCATTGAAGCTGATCCCTATCGGACAGAGGTCCTCGAGATACTAGTGGTCAAACTTAGCGGCCTCCTTGACGTTGGGAAAACGGCCGAGGCGCAAACGTCCGTCATCACATGGGACGCACCTATCCCATCCCATGCGTACAGGTGAGGTGCGTCTTACACCGGCTGGCCCAGTCGGGACCAGCAACCTGTCCCGATGGGAGATGGTTCCATTTGGATGGGAAGCTGCTGGGAGCCCTGGTTACCAGGGCTCTGGGGCGACCTCCTGGGCTCCTCTGCCCCGGGGCTGTTCCCCCCCTCCCCGAAAGCAGCAGGTGGGCAGCAGACAGACGTCCAGTGGGCACTGGAGGGCAGCTCCAGTCTCAGAAGCCCCATCCATAAACGCGGGCGCGCATCGCCCATCTTGTGGCCATCGGGAATATCGAACCACGTTTTGAAATTCCCATCCCTCTTTCCGCTTCCCCATCCATCACCACCCACCCATCCCCATTCTGCCTGTCGCCGGCCCATTTCTCTTCTCTCCTCCCACGTCGCCCTCGTCCGCGTCGCCGCCGCCGCCGCCGCCGCCACTCCACAGGCTCTCGCCCTCGCGCCGTTGGCAACCCGCCCTCGCGCCGTTGGCAACCCGCCCCTCGCGCACCATCGACTACTAGGTCTCTTGCAGCGTCGCGGCGGCACCGTGGGAAACCAGAGGGATGCCAGCGTAGCCGGGCTTTGCTCAATCCATGCCCCCGTCCAATGCTTGAAAACTCCCATGTGTCGGCCCAACATCCCATCTGCCTTACGTACCGGCCGGCCCAACGGCCTCTGGATCTCTGATTAAAAAGCCGCTGCGTCAATCAATACCTCTGTCCGCCCGCAGCGCCCCCTCCCCCGGCCCAGCCGCACCGGGACTGGGCTACCAGTCGTCGTCTTTGCCCTACCTACATTGCATATCTTGCCTGTCACCACATACAGACCTACTGGCTGGGCTGCCTACCCCGGGCCTCTTCCCTACCTCTACACCTCGACCTGCCTTCCGGGTCAGGCAGGCTTTCCACCCGCTCGCCTGCCGTGTGCCGCTTGTTTTCCTTCCCGTCCGCCTTCAGCCCGTCTCTAAGGGGAAGGGGGTCTAGTCTAACCTGTACTACAACGTACATCCGACCTAGCTCCAGTCTCTTCACCTACATCATCAATCCATATCGGAGGGTAGGGGTGCCGGGGGCCCTACCTTCAGGTACTAAGGCAACCAACCTTGCTTGCCTCTCTACCTGCTGGAAACCACATACCTACCTTACATACCTACCTCTGTACTGACTTACATACATCATTCTACCTACACACCATTACCGACCCGACCACGACTTGACAGGCCAGGCCTGCCGCCGCCAACATGAATCACGGGCCGCCGTCGTCGTCGGCAAACAACATGTACGGCTTTCCACCGCAGCCGCAGATGAACCCAGTAAGCCCATATCCCCCCCTCTTTCCTTGGATCTGCTTTCATGCCATTCCATCATTGCCCCTCCCATCGTGCAACCCGGGTGTTGGCAACAGCGCCTACCCCCCCCAAAACTCCAGCGGCATTCATATGCCATGGGCGCAGGGCCATGAATTACGCAGGCGCACCTTCATCTCTACCCCTACATACATACCTACATTATGTACACACCTACCTACCGACACACTACACACTACACAGTCTCCATGCCTACATACTACATATCATACCTACCTACATACCTACATACCTACAGCACATTCATCCTATCTTCCCACGTCAAAAACCACCTTAGTCATGGCCCCTACCATCAGCAGCAGCAGCAGCAGCAGCAGCGCAGGCCACCCTGAATTAACCAGCCCCGACAGCAACAGCAACAGTCGAACCCACAGCTCCAGATGGCGCCGCCCGTCAACAACCCCTCCGACATGATGGATATTTTGAACAGCCCCATGTACTCCAATTTCGATGTGACGATGCCCATGCATCTCGACCTCGACCTCGACATGCAACAGTCCCTGCCATCCGCATTCCCTCCCGTCTCGGGCGGTTCCAACCACCAACAGCAGCAGTCGCAGCCGCAGTCGCAGATGTCGCTGCAGCAACACCAGCAAGCCCCCATGGGCCAGCAAGCCGACATGGACGACGGTTCGGCTACCGGTTCGACCAACGGCTTTGGCAACTCAGCCGCCCAAACGGGCGCGCAAGCTGGCAACAGCACCCTGACCGAGTTCACCAAGCGTCGCAACTGGCCGGCCAAGGTGGTCGAGGAGCTCAAGGACTTTTTGCAGATCCTCGACGCCCACGGTCGCATTAAATACGTGTCGCCGAGCGTGTCGACCCTCACGGGCTACCAGGCCGAGGACGTCGTGGAGGGTTTCCTCCGGGATCTTATCCACCCTGACGACGTCGGCACCTTTACGTCCGAGATGAACGAAGCCATCGCTACCGGGAACCCGATGCGCATGTTCTACCGCCTCAAGAAAAAGGACGGCCAATTTGCCATTTTCGAGTCGGTCGGCCACGCACACATTGCCTCGGCCAAGTTCGCCCCCAATCCCGACAACCAAACGCCCTTTTGCCAGGCCGTCTTTGTTATGTCAAGGCCCTACCCCACACGGAACGCGTCTCTGCTCGATTCCTTCCTCGAGCACAAGGTCGAAAACGAGAGGTTACGTAGGCGAATCGCGGAGCTGCGGCGCGAGGAGGAAGAGGAGGAGGCGTCGCAAAAAAGCTGGTTGGCGGCCCAGGACGCGTCTGACATGACGCCATCCGAGGATATGCAGTCGTCGGTCGGTACAGCCTTCTTCAACTCGGGTGCCGCCGCCGACTCGGCCGCCATGCCTCCCCCCGAGAAGCCATCGCACGCCAGCATGTCTCTGACCAGAGAGAACCTGGAGGGTGCGACAGCGGGGAGTCGCTCCGATTCCATTAAAGACAAGATGGCCCGATTCGAGGGCGCCTCCCATACCGACACCATCGAGATGCTGACGGGCCTGAGGTACGTCGAGGGAGAGCGAAGCCGCGGCATCACCACGGGCAACCACAGCCCGACCCTGATCAGGGGTGATGCGGGGATTGCCATTCCGATCGATAGGGATCCGAGGACGGGGGAGAAGAAGAAGAAACTCAAGGTCGCCGAGGAATACGTGTGTACCGACTGTGGTAGGTCCCCAAGCTCGGCTATGAGCACACGACAGCTCGCTGACGGTTGGTCCAGGCACCCTCGACTCCCCGGAGTGGCGGAAGGGTCCCAGCGGTCCCAAGACACTGTGCAATGCGTGCGGCCTGCGGTGGGCCAAGAAGGAGAAGAAGAAGGGCAACACGGGGGGGAAGGAGACTCCGGCCGCGGCTGGTGCCGAGTGACCCAGCTGCCGACGCCGCTGTGGGAAGCCTGTCCAGTGGTCTGGGTCTTGTGACGGACGGGGGTTTGCGGAGAAAAGGTTCTATAGACGGGTCCTTCGGGCTTAGGCGTACAGGGGGCACGGCTGCTTTGGGGGAGGAGAAGGGGGCCGTCATTTGGCCCCAAAGCCGGAGTTTGGGCGCGCGGCCGTTTGGGGGTGATTCCTACTGCGGACGGGCCGCACTGGGGCTATTCATGCCTTACGAATATTTTGGGTTCTTGAGATACCTCACTTACGCTGGCCAGGCCGGCCGCAGATTTTGCCGTCCATTTCTGGTATCTGGTGGTCGCATCACATTTACATGGCTCGTTAGGCAACAGAGTCCGGCAAGGCTTTGCTCATTAAGAAACCCTCGCTGCATTCCTTCCACCCCCCCAGTCTGGCTCGGTCTGGCTCATGGTGCCTCCGCCCCGGGCGCTGTCGGGACTGAGGTGAAGAAGGCTGAGACGATAGGCCGGGGACGACCGCTTCCCTATTGTCGTCCCGAGTGCCTAATTAGGTGATCCTGATGGATGGGCCGATCAATCACACTACCTGTTCCGGGCTTCTCGACCCTGAACCGGCAAGTGGCTACGCATCCGTCCCATACAACTCTTGTAGATCTCACCAAAGGCATCCCGGACGGTCTCCCTGCCCTGGAAATACTAAGAGCCACGATGCCGCCATCCCGTATAGGAGCCGGCGACTCTCAGATATCCACGCGGCCGCTTCAGCGTCTACTTCCGGGCTCCAAGAGATCGGCACCGAAGTCGTCTTCAATTCCCCGTTGCACCGCGCTAGCTATTCCATTACTCAGTAAGTCGTCTCTCGTTAGTGATACCTGAACGTCGCCGTCTCTGGGTATTTGCGACCGCTGACGCCAACTACAGGACTCACGCCCCGACCCCGCTCCCGGAATCTCCTACGGTCTCGTTCGTCGCTGGTCACAGACCGCCCCGAGTCTCGGCCCAGATCGCGGGGCCGGTCTCTATAGTCCCACCCATGATCTCGAGGCCGACGTTCGATGTCGGCCGCACTGCTCGTCCGTCGGTCATATATAGGTCGCTGTAGGTAAGCCCTCTCCTTGCGGGCCCTTCTGTCGCGGTCTTCCTCGATCTCGCGTTTGATTTCGCGTTCCCGCTCCCGCTCCCGTTCCCGCCCTCGCTCGAGTTCTCGCACTTGTTCGCGAGTCAGGTCTTTCTCGCGCAGCCTTCGGCTGCGATGCTTCGGAGAGGCATCCGTATCCGTATCAGACGCGTACGACTCCTCCGAGTAGACCTTGTGACGGCGGGGGCTCACGTGGCTAGCACGCAAGCGATCGCGCTCGCTTCTGGACGAACTGGGCCGTTCTGATGACCCCGGAAACATAGCGCTTAGCTTTTGCCGAAACCCGCCAAAAGGACTGGAGCCGGCCGAGGGTAGACTCCGACGCCTGTGATCATCTTGTCGTATCTCGGAGCGGTGACGCCGTGGGACCGATATCGTAGGCGGCGGCGCATCGGGGGGGAAGACGCGGACCGAATGTACCGGTCGCCCCGAGGTCGGCGGCCGAGGCCGGCGGCTGGGCAGGCCATCCGAGTCTGAGTCGGACGAAATATCCGAACGATGTCTTGGCTGGCTGCTGTTGCGGCGGACGGGCGTGGGACGTCGAGGGCCAGCATGGCTCGCCGTATAATCTGACGGCCGAGATGGATGCTCCGAGAAGCTCTTGCGTCGTTCCTCCCAAGGGTCTGGCGAGCGACTGCCGGAGCTGCTGCGGCGATGCTTGGAAGGCTGGGCTGAATGACCGCTGCTAGCCCGCCTTCGGTTGGGGGGAATGTGATCAAAGGGTATTGGACGCTCCCTTTCAAAGTAGTCCATGCCCGGCGCCGTCTGCGGGCCCCGGACGTGATTGAAGTGGACTCGAGGGTCCTGCGGTGTGGCAGGCTGTGTCGGCGTAGGCTGTGTCGTCGCGGGCTGTGCAGTCGATACAGGTTCAGCCGCGGCGCGGCGCAACTTCTCAGCGCACCGTCTGTGCCATTCGTCCACCTCGGGGTCGCAAGCAGCAGGAAAGGCCTCCTTGGGTAGGTCGGGAGGGAAGGGCTCGCCCGTGTCTGGATGCTTGAGGGCCCAATTGCGCACCGCGAACTGCATATACGGGACGTGTTCTTCGGGTCCCAGCAGGAGTTGGAGACATTCCCAGCGCACGAAGCCCTTTAACGTCAGGGCAGGAATGCAGGGCTCTTCGAAAACGTTCTCAGTGGGCAACAGAGAGTGCTGAACGCCCAAGGCCGTCCAGATGTACGAGATGGACTTGTCTGGTGTGTGGACGAAGAGCGGGTCATAGTCACCACCAACTGCTTTGTAGAAAGCGGCAAGTTTCGTCCGATCTAGCTCCGTCTTGTTCTTGTCGCCTATGTCGGTAATCTACACCGGAAAGGTCAGTTTATGGGACACACGGGCGCAATGCGGCTGAAAATCCATGCGCGTGATGCCACGACAAATGTTTGGGGGACATCGAGAGCGTGACGCAAGGGGAGAGAAGAAGACTGGGGCCGTACAATATATTTACCAATGGCGCGGAGCAAAGCGTCGAGCAGATCAGTCGCCGTTTTGTCGGGATTAATGAGATAGCCATAGTACTGCCGCCCGTCCACAGGCGTGTGCTGTTTTTTAGGTGTTGGCTGCGGCGACGGAGAAGGACGAGGATTGGGAGATGGGCCGGAAGGTTGTGATCTCGGTTGAGGTTGAGGCTTCGGTTGTGGTTGTGGTTGGTACCTGGGTTGGGGTGGAGGCTGAGGTTGTGGTTGGTATCTTGGCTGTGGTTGTGATCTTGGTTGAGGTTGTGATCTTGGTTTAGGTTGCGGCTCTGTTTGTTGTGGTGGTTGTGGCCTTGGTTGACGTCGTGGTTGCGTTTGGGGGGGTGTTTGTGGCGATTGCGGTTGCGGCGGTATTCTTAGTGCCGCCGCCGGTGGTGTCGGTGGTGCCGGGGCCGCTGCCGGGGCTGCTGGTACTGGTGCTGCCGGGGCTACTGATGTTGCTGCCGGGGCTGCTGATGGTGCTGCCGGGGCTGCTGGTACTGGTGCTGGCGGGGCTACTGATGTTGCTGCCGGGGCTGCTGATGGTGCTGCCGGGGCTGCTGGTACTGGTGCTGCCGGGGCTGCTGGTACTGGTGCTGTCGGGGCTGCTGGTACTGGTGCTGCCGGGGCTGCTGGTACTGGTGCTGTCGGGGCTGCTGGTACTGGTGCTGCCGGGGCTGCTCGTGCTGCTGCCGAGGCTGCTGGTGGTGCTGCTGCCGGGGCTGCTGTTAGTAATTTTGCTGCTGGTGCTGCTGCCGAGACTGCTGCTGGTGCTGCTGCTGTCGGAACTGCTGCTGGTGCTGCTGGCGCTGGCGTTGTTGGTGCTGTTGCTGACGCTGGCGCTGATGCTGGCGCTACAGCCGGGCTTGGCGCTAGCGCCGGTGCTGCTGGCGCTGCTGGTGCTGGCGGCGGTGACGGCGGTGGCGGCGTCGGTGGTGGTGATGCTGCTGCCGCCGGTACTGCAGATGCTGCTGCCGGTGCTACTGCCGCCGGTGCTGCTACTGCTGACACTGGTGCTTCTGCCGCTACTTCTGCCGGCGCTGGCGCTGGTGCCGGTGGTTGTGGTGGTGGTGATGCTGCTACTGCTGGTGCTGGCGCTGCTGCCAGGGGTGCTGGCGGCGGCGGCGGCGGCGGTGGTGGTGGTGGTGGTGGTGGTGAAGGTGGTGTTGCTGCTGCCAGTGCTGACGCTGGTGGTGGTGGTGTTGCTGCTGCCGGGGCTAATACTGGTGCTGGCGCTGTCGGTGTTGTTGGTGCCGCTGCTGGTGCTAATGGAGGAGCGGCCGACGCAGGCGGCGGTGTCTTCGGTTCGGAGCCCATTCTCGTATGTCTCGCTACGTTATTGATGGGTTGGCTGGCGAACTGACGAGGTATGATAGAGGACAGTGCGACGACGGGTTGTGATAGTGATATGCTGGGGTGTGATTGCGCCGTCACAAAGAAGGGGAGGCGGCATTATCGAGCAACCACATGCGACGCGGCGTTGCTGCTGGCAGAGTCGGTGCAACGAATCACGACGTCGCAAGGAAGCAGAAGGGGAGGCAGAGGAAAACGAGGGGTAGGGCTGGCACGGAGACGGAACAGGCACGTCGATGCAAGACGAGGGATCAAAGGTGACGGGCGATATTGCAGGCTAAAAGTATGTATGTATGGGATGAATGAGGCCTCTATTTGCGCCCGACGGGCAAATGTGTGTGTAGGTATGTAATGGGAGGAATGGCCGTCTGCCGGTGAAGAAGGGCCAACCCAGCCCAGCCCAGCAACTTTTTAGGCCGCAGCGGCTGCGAGAATGACGAGAGGGGGGGCGGGTAAGAAGGCCGACAGGCAGGCAACAAGTAGACATCCCTGGAAGAGCCAGCCTCCCGGACAGCCAGCCTGCCAGCCACGGGAGGAGGGGGAGGGGGGGAGGGGGGTGGAAGAAGACAGAAGCTGTGATAGTGGAGGCAAGGTATTTGTTTGGAGACGGCGGACGGGAAGAGGCGAAAACGAGAGAAACCATCATCAGCATCAACGCCCGTCCACGCGTACACCTATCTATGCATCAGTCCCATCCTGATAGCGGTTGTCCTCACCAGGGACGGCTGTATCGCAGACGAACGGAGAGCGAACAGCTCAGCTGGAAGGCCATCACCACCACCATCATCATCATCATCATCATCGCCGGGGTGGGCTGCTGATCTGACACGTGCACCCTGGCGCGCCAGTCGGTGTGCCTTGGCTGGCAGGGCTGTGGATGGGACGAGAGGGGGTGCTTTTTCAAGTTAGTAGCCTTGACGGCCTTGCTGCGCCCTGGGATGCTAAATTTGGGGCGAGAATCAACAGGAACATCCATCCATCCATCCATCCATCCATGGCAGGCTGTGCGCGTCTTTCCAACCTCGCCTTGCCGGCGCGCGAGCCAACTTTGGGATATGAAGCCGGCTGGGGCGTGGTGACTGTGGCACTGGAATGACATCTTCCGTACGTGAACTCGAAAGATCCAGATAGAAAAAAAAAGACTTCCCATCCTCCCCACCCACGATTGCCCCGCCATTGCCAAGACGTGGATCTGCTCTCTGCCTCGGACTCGGCCGAGCAACAGGGCTAGACATCCATCACAACTCGAAGCCAGTGGAGAATCCATCTACATTTCGTAGTAGGCCGGCGGGGCCAGGAGATGTGGGATGTATGTACTGTAGAGACTACATTACCTAACTTCCATACCTGTCCAAGAGGTTAGTTAGGATGTAAGTACATCCTACATACATGTATGTACATCATAACAAAGCTCTCGGCGGGCTACGATACACCGGCTGCCTGTCATCCATCCCGCCTGTAGTAAATCCCCCTCTGCCTTTTCCCGCCTGGTCGGCTTCCGATCAGTGAAAGTGCCCTTTGCGACTCAGCCCAACAGGCTCCATAGCCCCCAACTCGCACCGGCGAGCGGTAACAAACAGCGGACCACGTTCAGGTCCTGCCACTTCTTGACCAGCCTCTTGACTTCTGTCTCGCTCATCCGTTGGTTTCGGCTATGGGCCTCGGCCTCGAGCATGCGGTTCGTGGGCATGAGGACAATCACAGTATACGGGATCGACATGGCCGTAAAAGCGCTCGCCATCGCCCATCCTCTCCAGCCGAGTCCCTTCGAGTAGTAACTGTACGATACGACGGCTTGGCTGATTCCCGTGGCCAGGGCAAGCATGGGTATGGCCTTGCCTCTCTTCATGGGGTTAGTCTTCCATGCCAATGGATGTTGTCTACTTCCTATCCCGCCCTGTGGGAACAGAGCGCAGAGGATGGCTCTCACATGGAATATGCTGTACCATTGCCTGAGCATCACCTCCCGCGGAGCACTGAGCACGGCTGGGATAGCAAAAGCCGACAGGCTGGTTGTCGCACCTACGACACCCGAGTGTTAGGACGAAAATGCCGTTTGTTTGCTCTTGCTGCCGGCCTGCCGGCAGATCACGGGAGGTGGGCAGGGGAAGGGGGCAGCTGGAGGGAGGTAAAGGTACCAGCAACGACGGCCGAGCTGATGACGCTCGCAGACGCGATCAGCGTCATGGGCGACGAGCCACCGCTCCCATGGTCCGGCATTTGAAGGGGCTGGGTGATGGCGCTTGCGGTGGTTGGCGTCGTTCAGAACATATGGTGCAAAGGGTGGGCGGGTCAGCGAAAGATGCAGGCGGACTAGGTTGCTCTCCAAGGCTTTGCCAGCAAAGTGGTAGGCACTTCCTTCTTATATTCAAAGGTCCTTGGAGGGGGGTTGAAAGCCGTTGGTCCCTCTTATATGTACCATCGGTCCCGAAGCTGCAGCGGGAGCAGGGCAGTCGGGTCCGAGACGGCGTCGTCATTGGACCCCCAATATGAAGCATGTACGTATACGTTCATGGTCTGCCACATGCTACAGGAACCTGGGCATCATCCAACTAGTGGGCTAGGGCGTTGTCTGCATGCAACCCTGGACTGAGGGCCGAAGACGACGTTGGCCCATGGCATCTTCCTTTTTACTATGAACTGGATGTGAAAACAACGACCTTTCGAAGTACTTTCTTGAACGGCCCCATCACAGGGAAAGCTGACGCCCTTCCGAGGACAAAGCAAACCCGTTGAGCGTTACATAGCCTCCCTCGGCCCGGGAATCGGCCTCTTTCCACTCCCTGAACTTCTTGAAGCCCGCCTTCTCCATAACCCTGAGGCTGGCAGGGTTGTGTGACGCGACAATGGCGCAGAGGATCTCGGGTACCCGTTCGCCCTCAGCCGGCGGCTTTACCGAGAGCTCATCCGCGTCCGTCTCAACTTCGTGCCGGGGTAACGACCACCAATTTTCTGCAAATGCCTTCAAAAACTCGGTGCCATAGCCTTGGCCCCAGTGTTCCCGCTTGAGCATGTATCCCACCTCGGGCCAGCCGAGCATCGACGTCGTCTTGAAGACGCCACCGACCCCGATGAACTCCCCCGTCGAAGCAAGGTAGATGCCCGGGTTGTACGTTTCCACGTCCTACGTCCGTCACCTCGGGGTCAGTCGAGTCGGGGGGGCGGCAGGGGTTTAACTGACCCCGGGCGGGAGAAAGGGATCAAGCTTGGCCTGCGTCTCGCTCAGGTCTCCGTCTATGCGGCCAGCGAGGGTGAACTGCATGACCTCGGGCTGGGTGCGCAGCGCACGCATGTTTGGCAGGTCGTCTTGCGTCAGGGGGCGGAGGACCAAACGCTCCGTCCGGATGGGCGCGCGCGCCGCGTTGGTGGGAAAGGGACGAGACGGCAAGGTGGTCTTCACCTTGACCAGCGTCGGCTTGTCGGAGGCCATCTTGACTGGCGCTGGGTAACGGACGACCTGACTACTAGTCTCGTGGTGCAGACAGAGGTGTGATGCGGGCGAGCGAGCGTAAGTGAGTGGGTTAGGGGAGGACGGGAGCTATTTATGATTTTGCCGTCACTGATCGTGAACCTACTCCCTCTGCCTCATCATCCCGTTCTTTCGTCGCTGAGATACGACCACGTGGTTCGTGGCTGCTTGCTGAAATGCGACCCGGGTGGGACGTCGCAGGCCCGATCGTCCGATAAGTAAAGTACCTTACAAAAACAAGCCCGACGGGCTGCTTGGTGCCAGGCTACGAGGCTAATACGTATGACTCAAATACCTGGAGAGGAAGGTGTTGCCTGTTGCGATAGGTACGATATGAGATGAATTGATGCATGGGATGGCAGAGGTAAGCGGGATGGCACTACATGGGTCCATCGATGCATGAATGCATGGATTTTGTGTGCTAAGTACTATTCATTCAATGAACCCCATCGGCTCTACTGACTGGGCTCCAGGTAGTGAGAGAGAGAGAGAGTGTGTGTGTGTGTGTGTATATGTGTGTGTGTGTTTGTGTGTTTCCATGTTGTGGGTGAGACAGAGACAGAGACAGACAGGCAGAGAGAGAGACAGATAGAAAGAGAGAAAAAGAGGGCCCTGGAAGAAGGGGGTTGTGACTCCTGCTACATACGTCTTCTCCACTGTCGCCCCGCATCTGCTTACCGACCTACATCCATACCTACAAATCTACTTCTGTACCTAGAGATGGGAGGAATGGATACTGGAAACCTACATGGTTAAGTACCTCTAGGTATGTAGGATGTAAGTAATGTACATTTTTACCCAGGCTTACTTGGATGACACTAACACACCCGCCCCCCTGCGATCCAGCCCTTGATCCTCTCTCTCTCTCTCTCTCTCTCACGCGCGCGCGCACGCGCACAGGTAGACGTCGGATTATGGTATGCTCGCCTCCAGAGCGGGCGTACGTAAACACCCTCAGCAACCACTGACTCAGCACTGCCCCGGAGACTCTGGGGTACCTTGGCCAGTGAGACACCCGGTCAAACAGACGAACGCGGCCCCGGAAGCCGGGGACCTTTTCCCATCATGGAGCCCTCGCCGCCCTTCCACCCGGCGGCCGAGTCCCGGTTCAAACTAAGCTGTAAAGCATGCCGGTCCAAGAAGATCAAATGCAACCGCGTCCACCCGTGCACCAACTGCACCAAGGCAGCCGTCGAGTGTGTCTTCCCCGAGCGGAAGCGGATGCAACGCCCGAGGAAGACCAAGAACCAGGAGCTCCTGAACCGCATAAGCCGCCTGGAGACCATTGTCGGCAAGGTGGACGCCCAGAGTCTCAAGAACCTCAACATCGACATCTCGGACATCGGCCTCGGCGCCCCCGAGCCCGGCCCGGCGTCCAGCTCCCCCGAGAGCCAGCCCGCGCCCCACGAGGCCCAGCCGTGCCCGGACGCCCTGCCCGAGGCCTCGACGGGCGCCCACACGCCGCGCTATCTGGGCGTCGACTTCTGGTCCAGCCTCTCCCATGAGGTCGAGGGCCTGAAGCAGGCCCTGGAACAGACGACGGATCCGGATTCCGGGTCCGAGTCGGACGTAGAAAGCCCCGAGTCCGCCGCCGCCCAGCACCATCACCCATCGCCCTTTGCTACACAGGGCCTTCTGCCGGGCCTCCCATCGCCGGACCCGGGCCGGTTCGTGCACCCCCCTTCGACCCATATACTCTACCTGCTTTCCGTTTACCTGGAGAGGGTCGATCCCATCCTCAAGGTCCTGCACCGGCCGACCATTCTGGCCATGTTGCCTGCCGGGATCCCGAGATTCACGCTGTCTCAGGAGGCCCTTGCCTTCTCGATTTACTTTGCGGCCATCACCAGTCTCTCTTCGGCAGCCTGCCTGGCGAATCTCGGGCAAGACCGCGCTGCCCTGGTCATGGCGTACCAGCTGGCTGTCGAGCGTGCCCTGGTCGCCGCCGACTACCTCAATAGCACCGACCTCGAGTGTCTCCAGGCCTTGCTGCTGTACGTGGCCTGCCTCCGAGTACATAACAACTCGCGTGCCTCGTGGGCGTTGACGGCCCTACTACTTCGACTCGGCCAAGGTGCCGGCCTCCTGCGGGACGGCGAGGGCCGGGGCTATACGCCGTACGAAGTTGAGATGCGGCGGCGTCTCTTCTGGCACATCGTGATTCTCGACGTGCGCGCCTCCGAGGATAGGGGAACCGAGGCTATGATCTATCCGGGCATACTCAACTCGCGCCAGCCCCTGAACATCAACGATGACGATTTTGGCCCCGACTCCACGGGGCCCTTGACGGAGCGCGAGGGCGTCACCGACATCACCTTTAGCCTATGCATGATGAGGTCTTCCGACATCTTCCTGTGGGTGACCCACATGCAGTCCGCCCAGACGAGCACGCCGCAACAGACCGAAGACGACGTGATCCGGCGGGCCCAGCGCCTCGAATCCGAGTTCGTCACCAACGCCGACCCCACCAAGCTGCAATCGTACATGGCGAGCGGGCTTGTGCGGCTCATCAATCTGAAGGTCTGGATGCTTTTGCAATACCCGATGCAGGCACCCGTCAAACCCACCGTGACCTCCGAGGCGGGGAGGAACCTGCCCGAGCCGCAGAAGCCCCGGTGGCCAAGAGTGTCCCGTGAGACCATGCTGCAGACGTGCACCTCCATCCTCGAACTGGCCGAGCACTTCCTCCGCGGGCCGCGGGCTGAACGCTTCGGGTGGTGGAGCAACACGTACGTGCAATGGCACCCCCTGGCCGTATGCCTGGCCGAGCTGTGCCGGCAAACGCAAGGACCGCTTGTCGACCGGGCCTGGAAGGCCGTCGATCAAGTGTACCCGTTGTGGGCCAAGATCGTGGCTGACACGAGGCGGGGGCAGCTGTGGCGGCCGATCCGCAAGCTACATAAGAAGGCCAAGGCGGCAAGGACGCAAGCACTCGGCGAGGACAGCGGCGCTGTCGGCGGGGGGCCGGACCGTGTTCTGTGGGTGCCGGCGCCGTGGATGCCCGCCACCGACGCGAATGTGCCCATGGACGAAAACCCCCCCATGGTGACGACGGCACCAGACACGACCATGTGCGCACCCGCCCGGGCCGGTGCGGCGGCGATGGACATCCCAGCGCCGGGAGCCCCCTGGGACCTCAATATGATGAACCTGGAGATGCCGGGCTTCGTGCCCGACTCGTCGCTCAACTGGCCCAGCGCCGACGCCGGGGCCGGGGCCGCCGATCCAGGCAGCGGGGAGCTTGATTTCGGCAACTGGGGCGTATGGAACGAGTTCCTAGACGACACCTTTGCCGACTACAGGTCCAGGACGGCCTCGACTGAGGATAACCTCTAGGCCGGTAGGTTAGACGTAAGGGCTGTACAAAGAAAAATCTTACATAGTTACACCATCGACGGCGCCGAGACCGGCTGCGCGCGCTGGAAGTTAAGATACTGAAGCGCCGTTGAGCCGGCAGTTCTGCCCAGATACACTCCACTTTCTAATTACATACCAAGAGGTGACTTGAACCAGGAAAGTGCGGGGGTCAAGACGAACCTCGAGTTGTTCTCTCACCTGGCCCTAGGTTGAAAACGGTCTTCCCCGGCCCAGGTCGCCCGTGCTCATGTACCGTTTATGTGTACGAGGTTATCGGTGATTAGTGGGATGCTAGCGTGGGCGTGTCAATAGACAGGGTATTGTCCAGGCTCATTGAGGATTTATTTCTTCTAAGCATTGGAAGTTGACCGCGGGTATCAAACGGGCCACAGCCAGTATACGGCCGAACAGATGGCCATGGTGCATGGGGCGCGTCGTCTCAGCTCGGCCGGTGTGCCCCGGGCTCCGTCATCAGACGTCTCTGTTCAACACCACATGGCCGCGGAGCGCTCCGACTGGCAGGCTAGGTTGGTGAAGCCGCCACCTTCCTCGTGGCATGAATTTGCATCTCTATTCACGAGAGGCTTTATGCTAGTGCAATGACATTTCCGCAAGACCTAGTAAACACCAGCAGAACCGTGACCACCGTCGTTTCATACCCATAACCCAGCAGAAGACAGAAACCCCATTTTTATGCGAAGGTGGAAGGTCGGGTAGCGCTGAAGATCTTCTTGTTGCTGATGCGGGGAACGCGGTGGGGCAGGGGGAAGGTGAGGTTCTTGGTGGTGAGCTGCTTGATGTAGGGGCGCTTGACATCGTCGGCCTTCTCGAGCTCGACGACGCGGAGGATCTGGTCGCGGGTGTCAGTACGCGCGCGGGAACGGCTCGGACGCCATGGAAGCCGGGAGGGGGAAACATACGCTGACCGACCGGAAGCGGGCACGGTGGCGGGCGGCCATGTCCTGGTACATGGACTCGACAGCCTCGCATCTCGACATCTCACGGTACTCCTTGTACATGTTGTGGGTGCCGGAGCGCGAGTCGTAGCGGATCCAGATGCCGAAGTTCTTGACCTTCAGGGGGTGGGCCTCGTGGATCTTGTTCAGGCTGACGATCTCGCCGTTGGCCTTCTTGACCTTCTTGAGCTTCATCAGGAAGTACCAGAAGCGGGACTTGGCGACGACCTCATTGGGGGCGAAGATCCGCATGCGGTACAGCTTCGGGGTCGGGTTCGTCTCCGTGGGCAGGTGGCGCCCGATGACCTGGTACTCCTGAAGGCGACCTGGACATTTCTGCTGTTAGCATTCCGTCATCTCCCCGTTGGTGCTGTACAGTCGCTTCAAGGCCGTCTCTCTAATTCCTCCTGGGGCAGCCGCGCTTGCGATTCTGGCAGAGGGTTGAACAGGGTTCGGCGTTTGGTAGGTCGGCGAGCGAAGCGATGAGCTGGGTCGCTTGGTCCGAAAAAAAAACCAAGACTGCGCCGTGTAGAAAGCGCGTTCGCCGGGCGGAGGAACTGAGCCCATGCCGTTGATGGGCTCTGCAGAGGGTAAAGCGCCCAGCCATTCTCAGGTGCACGCCGCGCGGCTGTCGAAGGCTGTATCGGATCGGTATAGGTCGTCGTCGGCTCGCCCCAGGTTCAAATCCATACCTCATCGCCCGCGGCCATCGTCCCCTCGGTGCAGGCCCTGAAGCGACGCCAGAGAGACAAGGAGATGATGCTTACCCATCTTTTGCTTGTGTGTTAGTAAATGCGTTTGTAGCCCGAGAACAGAGGCCGACTTACTTTGACGGTAGTTGGTCGTTTTTTTTGTCGTGTGGTGATGCGGATCCTGGAAGGAATTGCTATCGGACACGACCTTGGCTTCAAGGCAGATTTCAAGAATTCGCAAAGTGTGGAAGTTTTTTTTCTGGATTTGGCTTAGGTAGGGTTTTGCAAAGCTGGCAGGTGCACGCAGGCGTGGCTGAATCAGGTAGGCTGTGGCTGATCTTTCGCGGACAAAAAAGCGGGTGGGCTGAGCTGTGGCTGGTGCTGGTGTCTACTTCTTGTCTCTGAGCGTGCCTGGTGCCGAAAGCACAGAGGGGCAATACGTAAGGTATGTACTCCATACCTCTCGCCTTCCCTTTGGCTTCCAGCCTTGGTAAGCACGAGTGGCATCCAAATGCCTTCCAATGGATGGATCCCTGTCATTCATTCCATCCATCCCGCTGCAACGTCCGCCAATCAACAGACGGAGCCGCCTGTTGCGCTCCCCGGCTCTCCGAGCAAGCAACAAAGGGCATCGACATCGGAGCTTCCACCCAACACGCCTGGGTCCTGCTCCCCCAAATCGCCACCGCCGTCTTCCGTTTATTGTGAATATGATGATCCATTCTCTGGCCTGGTAGAAAGTTTCCTGGCACCGGCTTCTCCTGCAGCTCTTCGGGTCGCGTTGCACGAGTGCGAAGCCTCTGGCTCCCATCCTCCTCGCGCACGCTATCGTCGAACCAATCTTGGGCCGTCCCGGCTACGCCGTTCTGCGCCATGGATACCCTCATCAAGGACTTCAAGGCCGCATACGCTGGCCAGCACGGCAATGAGCTTGCAAGGACACTCACTCCCGATGTGCAGCTAGATGCTGCCAGGCTGACGGCGGTGTGGGAGAGCGGCAATGCGCAGGCCGTCAAGGACGACCTCCGGTTCCTCTTCGTCCGTGACAAGTCGGTCCGGCTTAATATGTCACCCGACGAAGCCGAGGGTTGGCAGGAGATCTACTACTCCTACTGGAAAGCCCTCGGGGAGATTCTTGCTGCCGAGGGTCTGCGGAAGAGCAGGGTGAAGGTACGTAGGCCTCGTTTGCGCTGCCCCTTCCCCTCTGACGTAATCGTCCATCTGGAAACCACATAGCCCCCTTTTTCACGCCGGCTGCAGCATTCTAATGGTGATCTAGACCTCTTGGACGTCGGTTTATGAAGCCTGGAAGGAGCTGACGTCGCAAATCATCCGCGGCTACACGAACCACGAGTTTGAGAACTGGACCATCCCCTGTTTGTATGTCGCTGGTAAGTACATGCGGTTGTATGCCATCAGGGCGGATGCCGAGAGGGGCAACAACAGCGACGACCTGGCTGTGAACTTCATGGACGACTTTGACCCGGAGACGGAGAAGCACAAATCGCTCGAGGACTGCGCCAGGCAGCTAAACCGCATCTTCAACTTGTGCCTTAGTGACCGGTACGTCTTGTGACGTGGCACGACGAATGAGCATGGATGCTAACATGCAATTCAGGGCACCGCTCGGCGAGTCCCGGAAGTGGGGGATCTACTACGCTATCAACCTGCTCTTCAAGACCTACTTCAAGCTCAACTCGGCGTCTTTATCCAAGAATGTCTTACGCGTGCTCTCTGCCGGTCGTGGAGATATGCCCGATTTCGACAGCTTCCCCAAGTCGCAGCAGGTGACCTTTAAGTACTACGAGGGCGTCCTCGCCTTTCTCGAGGAGAACTACGCAGATGCCGAGAGGCACTTGACTGTCGCCTGGCTCCTATGCCACAAGGATGCCACGCGGAACCTAGAGTACGCCCACGCTGTTCCCGAGTGACGCGGCTCACCTCGCGCTGACTGAAAGATGGCAGGCTCATTCTCACCTACCTCATCCCATGCCACCTGTTGACCACACACACGCTACCGAGCACGGAGCTTTTGGCCCCATTCCCCCGACTGCAAAGGCTGTTCTCCAAGCTCGCGACGGCCATCAAAAAGGGCGATCTACGTGGGTTCGACCAGGCTTTGGCCGAGGGCGAAAATGAGTTTGTCAAGCGGCGCATCTACCTAACGCTCGAGCATGGCCGTAATATCGCTTTGCGCAATCTGCTGCGCAAGGTCTTCGTAGCAGGCGGCTTCCTCGAGGCCAAGGAAGGCGAGGCGCCGGTTCGACGCACCAGGATACCTGTGGATGAATTTGCGGCGGCAATGCGTCTGAGCAGCGGGCAGAGCTTCGACACAGAGGAAGTGGAATGCCTTTTGGCCAATATGATCTACAAGGTAAGTCAGCCGTCGTTTGCCTCCACCGCCCCTTACTACATCCTCAATGCCATCCGCCTTGGCTAGCCTGCTAGCCTTGTGGTTGCCGTCGTGCATTCCGGCCAGTGGGAGCCGATTGTACATGTGTCGGTTCGGGAAGTCCAGGCAATGGCTAACAGTATCCGCCCGCAACAGAATCTCATGAAGGGATACATTGCGCACGAGCGTGGGATCGTCGTGCTGAGCAAAAACGGCGCATTTCCCGGGACGGGCGTGTGAGTCAACGCTGAGACCTGTAACCAAAAGATGCCGCATGGTCACCTTCACTCCCGCAACGCTGGCCCGCAGTCACATTTTTGGACGAGCACATGGATGGCCCCGAGCAGTAGACATGGTTGAGCATATCACGGGCGTCTGGCGTTCTAGGCCGTGGGAATGCCGTGCCACCGCATATGTATATCCCCGACGGAATAGGTCGTTTGCAGCACGCACGACCCCCATTTAGTAACAGTGTACAGGGCTGGTAGACCGGGTAGGAGAGTAAAGGAAGCGCCTTATTACTCTTAAGCTTCATATTTGGCCGGCTGCCCCTGGAGAAAAGTGGCAGCCAGGTCTGCCAGGCATAATCGGGTGACCGGTGAGACAGACTCTCAAGTTACTTGCCTAAAGCTCATGGGGACGGAGAAACCGGTATGGGCGGGTATGTCACTTTGGTGCGCATACAGGCCGCATACACACCCTCGCTATGGCAGAAGGGGGGGACTTGGTGACTATCTGCCTCGCAACCGGCGTCACGCAAAACCGCCGTTTTCTACTGTCGCAAGGCTTGCTCTGGCGAATCCCTCCTCATGGAAAGGGCTTCCACTTCTCCGAAACGCCTCGCGGCCCGTCGAAACGCGGAGGCGGTTCGTCTGTAGCCACCATCGCGGCACCACAAGTCAGCGGTTCCGTAAGCACTCATTTTGCCCCGACCCCCTGGGAAGTACGAAACCGCCCACGCTGGTGGCCTAGGTCGAACCGGGCCGCCGGGTCCCGCGACCACCATGATGATGATGATGATGATGATGATGATGATGATGATGATTGGGGAACGATGCCGGCCATGTGGGCGCACGCGTGCGCCTCCCCTCCCCCTTGGTCAGAGTTGCGGGTTGCCTGGCTTGGATTTTGGCTGGCTGGCTTCGGTACCTCTGACTCACCGTTGGGTACTTCCCAGGGACGAGGCGAACCCACCCGATGGCACGCAGGACGTGAATGGGTACCCGACCCATGGCTGGCGCGGATGGGGACGGGCTCCGGATTGAGGCCCGGGGTCGCAGTGGGACTCCCTCTTTTTTTTTTCCCATGTGTTTTTTTTTAATCCCTGTCTCAGGGTTGGGGGTCTGGGGGGGTTGGCGACAGGGGTTACTTTGCTGGATAGCCACTAACGCAACCACTCTAAACCTCCATGTCCTGTTTCCCTGCCGCTTGCGTCGTCACTGTCCCGTCCAGCTCGTTTCTGGCTGCCAGGGATACGGCCGGGCCATTGGCGAATCACACGGCCAGTCGGGTGTATTCGGGGGTGGAGGGATCGTCGTCGGACGCGGTGTGGCCGGTCCCCCCCCTGGGAATTCGGAGCGTTTACCTCGTTGTCGGTTTCGAATAGGGCCCGCTCGCAAATAACAACACATCATCCATAGCCGGTCAGGCCATGATGCATGCTAGCCGGGCTGAAGCAGAAATTTTTTTTTTTAAAAAAAAAAAAAAAAAAAAAAAAAAAAAAAAAAAAAAAAAAAAAAAAAAAAAAGAGAGGTGTGGGGGGAGCGAGCAAGGCGAACAACTGGGCCCCCCAATTCCGTATTCTCGTTTCACCCGGTGGTGGGCTTACTGTGTAGGTGGACTTGCACAATGTGGTCGGTTGGGTCTCGCGTGAAGTTTTTTTTCTATTTTTGCCATGGTACTTTTTTTTCCCCATGTGCAACGGGGCCGCTGTGCATTGCTGGCAACCTCCTTAGGCCGTGGTTGTCGCTAGTGCCGGACCCATACACACACAGACACAAAGACACAGTACTTAGATGGAGGGTATGGATGGATGCAGACTGTTGTCATGATCTCCAGAAAATGGGGCCAACAAGAATCAATGATTGGGTATAACACTATAGCGATAGTCGCGCGAACCGTATGGTACAGATTGCCCACAGCCTTTCCTCCCGAGGTTGCAGTCTATGGGGTCTTCGTTCCTTCGTGTATCTTTTCGTCGGCCATGCCCTGGTCGGCCAGCCTGCCTGTCTTCCGGTTCTTCGCAGAAGATAACCGCCCGATGCGCATGGGAAACAAGGGGAAATGAAAGGGAAAAGAGGAAAAAAAAAAAAAAAACACAAGCTTGCTCTTCGTACAGTACAGAAAGATGGACGTAACTCGTAAGCGATAGGAAAGACAAGGAAATGCAAACAAAAAACCAAACGTGCCCGTTCGCGGATGCCGTCGTCCCGGGTTGCGCCCCCCCCTGTCAGAGGAAGCCGACCAAAAACGCCAACAAAAAACCAGTAAGACCCACAACTCAAGATGCTGGTATCAATGACAGCTTCGGGGTATTCGTAGTAGTACAAGGGTGTCTGGACAGTAGAACCATGGAGATGCAGCCGAAATGGGGTATTTGGTATCGTGAAATGAGTCATGACCGGGCGTCAAGCCTTCGCAGATGGGGAATCAAAAATAAAAGAGACAGAGAGGGTAGGAGATGAGACAAGTAGGAAAGGCGGTGATTAGGAGATGGTAAGAGTTGAGTGGCCGGTGGAGAAGAGGAGGGAGGAGAAGAGGCGGTATCGAATGAGCCGGCAGGGAACCATGTAAGCAGATTGGCCAGCTCAGAAAAAGTGGCGGTTGCTGCGAGGCGTGTTCCTGGGGGTCTGATCAGTACAGGGCCGTGCGACGAGACGACAAGGGGAGGGGGGGAAGGGCAAAAAGTCGGTCACGTACGAGCTGCTCGAGATGTCGTCGACGTGGTTGCACAGGGCCACGAAGAGATCGAAGAAGAGCTGCGAACCGCCGTTGTGCATCTCCAGCTGCATGGTACCGCTGCGTTTGAAGGTGGAGCGGCTGCGGATGATGAGGGCGAGGTAGTGGGCTCGGAGTTTGGAGTCGGAGTCGGGCGTGTTGGCGTAGGCGTAGCGGGCCGAGGCCAGAATGGTGCTGCACTGGATGCCCGACTCTGCAGCCGTGTGGGTTAGCCAGTGGATCGTCGTCGCCAACGCACGCTGATGGACGCCAGGGAAGAGGGAAGGGAAAAAAAAAAAAAAAAAGACGGCCGGGGGTGGGTAGGGTGGGCACTTACGAAGTCCCTGCTTGCGCAGCGACACGCGCTTGAGCTCCTCGAGCCCGTACCGCTCGGCCGTGCAGTAGATGACGGTGTCCTTGAGAATGTCGCCGTCGGTCGCGTGGTGGTACACCGTCGTCGAGTCGCTACCCTTCCCGGCGTCGAGCTGCTCAATCTCCCACGAGTTCCGCTTTTTGTTGTGGATCAGACGGGGGTAGTAGTCGCCCTTGTACATGAACTCCAGCACCGACGAGAAGATCTCGGGCTCCTCGTCGGGCAGGTGGATGCGCTTGTTGCTGGCCGCCTCCGTGTTCATGTACATGCTGGCCAGCTTGTTCTGGAACCACGGCGACGCGCGGAGCACGTCCTCGTGGGCCGCGAAGATGCGTTGGTCCTTGCCGATGACGAGCGTCACGATCGACGGCGTCAGGTTGCTGGAGCGTCGCCCCTGTCAGACACACGCACACCGACCGTAACGGGGGCAAAAGAGCACACATACCTGTTCGGGGACGCCGTGGGGTTGGTCGAGTTCACCGTCGCGGACCGCTTCCGTGCTCCTTCATGGCGGCTCTTGGACACCCCCGAGGGACCTTTGCTGAACGAGGCGCCCGCCTTCTTGTTGCCTTTGGACGTGACCTTGGTCAGCGGCGGGGGATCCTGACGTTTGCCTAGGCCGAACATGGTGGCTGTGTGGCGCTGGATGTGATTTGGTTGAATGAGGGGTGGTCTTCGTCGTCGGCGTCGTCGGCGTCGTCGGCGTCGTCGTCGTCGTCGTCGGTAGGAAGTTGGATGGTTGGGACGGGTATGGGTGTGGATGTAATAGTCGTAGGCAGGCGTGGGTCGGGCGATGGGATTTCGTGGCGGCGATGGAGGAGAGGTAGACGGGAATTACCTACGAGACGAGAAGCTCACTGGCCTGGCGGAGACGGTCCAGAGTTATAAAGTGGTCTAGAAGAGAGGATGTGAGACCAGAAAGCAGCGTGCAAGTGAGGGAGTGGGCGTGCCTCTTTAAGTACTACGAGTGCCGGGGACGACGCATGGATGGATGGCAGGCATGAACGGCAGGCATCCAACTATGGATGGATGGGCTCCTCTCCTCGGCGTGCAAGTTTGCACGGGATGTACTTCCGGTATGGAGCACCAGCGATCCCTCCCTCCCATCACATCCCGGAGGGTGTCCCAAGGCAGCCACGCAGTCCAGGAGAGGAGACAGCCCGCCCGTTTACCGACACACCTATTCGTAACTCTCGGCTGCGATGGGAAATAATTTGAGTGGGACGCGTCGGGCACTGCCAAGCCGGGGAACGACCCACGCGATATCACGTGAGAAGGCCGGTTCACCCAAGCGGCTGGAGGACTCGCGCGCTTGGCTGTCGCGGTCCCCGGTCTTCAGTGGATAGCAGGCAGACAGACGGGCTGCTGGCGTGGTGGACCGGGTTCAAGGATGCATGGCATCCATCTCGACTGCAGAGACATCCCATCCCACGAGAGGGAACCCGGCAGGGGTTCACCCACAGGGATGGATCGACCTAGCGATGCCGCCGCCTCGTGCTGTTTCGCTAGCACTTCAGAGTTGCAGGCCAACGCTTCCATGTTTTCTACGCGGGAGCTCACCGTCTCCCGCGAAGGCGGCATAGACATGAAAGTCATCCATGTGTGAGCGGGCGGACTGGCACGGCAACGCAGAGTCCGAGAGAGATTACCTACGGTCATAACCTGTACCTACCTAGGTAAGTAGGTAGGCAGGCACCTCATCCCGTCTATTCCCGCGCAACTGTACGTATCCGTACATCATCTATCATCCTGGATATACATACTATCATAGTAAGTGTGAAAGGTAAGGTAAGGTAAGTAGTAGCTCCATTCCGTACTACGTGGATACGGGTTACCAGGCGCCCCCCATATCCACGGGGACAGGGGGTAGGAAGACAGGGAATCTGGACCACCGGCTCGGCACCGGGCAGACCGCATCCAAAAATGTGTATGTGTGTGTGTGTGTGTGTGTGTGTGTGTGTGCCGGGTGTGTCCATGTCCCATCCATCCAGAGTCGGTGTTTGTATGTCGTGTGCGTGCGTGTGCGCGCGCGCACGTTCTCCCACAATCTCGGATTCATACCCTAGCCCATGCGCCGGGCAACTCGCTACAGGCGTGAACGCTGCAATCCGGCTTCCCAGTCGCCGACATCCAGCAACTTGCAGGGCCCGGTAATGAAAAAGAAAAAAGAGTTTTTCACGTCCGGGCACCTGCCTCGCCCGCAACCGCGCAGGCAGACTCGGCAATACGCACATCCATGCTCATCCATCCATCCTCCAGGGGGAGGGGGGGAGGCGAGGGTTTCGTCGCAGCAGCGCCGAACGGTGAAGGCCCGCCCCCCGTCCAGCCTTCCTCACCGTCTTGTTAAACCGCACCTGGTTTCTCGGTTTTCTGTTCGAGTCAACGCAGTTTACGGGATACGAGTCGTCGGCGCCAAGATGCCGGGGCCCAGAGGAGCTTTCCCCAGCTCCAGCCTCCAGATCTCGTGGCGTGAAACTGCCACCTAATATCGACAACAGCGCGTCGAGTTCCATGCCAATGGGTGTTCACCGTCAGGGCTCCGCTGTGAATTTTTTTTTTTCTCCCTTAGGCTGATCGGCACAGCGCATTCACCAGGGCTCCACCAGAATGGTTACTTACCCATGCATCCATGGATGGAGGATGCAGGCAATGAGGTTGAGTGGATCATCATTTAGTGGAGCTGCGCTACTATGTAGAGATTGTCGCGATTCCATACTAGCCCCTACGGGAATATGGATTCGTACTATTATGGGAGGTCATGGACAGGCGTTGTCCCCGTGCAAGTACAGTTTGCTCCGTCAGAAGTACCGGCGCAGTGTCATCGTATACTACCGGTATGTAGGGGACGTTATACATAGTATGCGTGGACGTAGCGCCGGGCCAGGGATCGCTGTCTGCCCCCCCTCCCCCCCCATGCGATCCAAGGAAGATACATCATTTATTACAAGGCTCTTCTTCACACCTCAACCGCAACCGCCGCCACCCGCTCGCTCATTGGGCCATTCACGCCGACGGCCACGCCGTGGGCACCTCCTGGAGTAAGTAGGAAGCACGCAGGCATCCTGGATGGCAAGTACTCTTGTGAATTGCAGGGCATATAAGCACCCTTCGGCCGTGCAACTCGGTACTGGCAGCGGTCCCCTGCAGAGAGGTGCGCCATGCGACCCTCGACGCCCCCCTGGGAATGCCTTCATGCAGACGGTATGGGTTGCGTTTTCATCTATTCAACACCACTTTACTGTAGGTGCCTGTTTACATGGGTACCTGCCTAGGTGGCTAAGCCCACCACCAGAAGAACCATCTACATGACCTCTGCGCCCATCTCTTCCGCTCGGGCCGTCTTCTGTTTTTTCGCCCTCTTCGACCCAAGCCTTGCGGCCGGCATGTGAACCTTTGGAGCTTGTTCGATTTCACACCTCCCCATCAATACCTACATGTAAACACGCAAATGGGCCGTGGGCTCAGCCGGCTGGCTGGCCATGGTGTGTGGAATGCATAGGTATACATAGTACATACTCGGGCCCACTACGAGGTCGGGCTGTGGCGATCTGGCCCGTGGCAGATGGGGTCTTGTAGTACATACTATCTATTAAAACCCACGATCCCGTATCTTTGCTATCGCCGTGAGCATTGACGTCCCGGTTCTGTGGGCAGGGGGCCCGCCGTGGGGAATCCCGGCCCGGCATCGTATCCGCCGAAACGTACGCATTCAGGACCCCGTCTCGTCGGCATTGGCAAACGATGACTCCGCATGAGCGTACGAGCACGTAAGAATCTCATTTGTAATCCCGGAGGGGGGGTGTTACCAGACCACGGGAGTATGGTTAAATCCTCTACAACCCTTCCCGCTTGTACTCATCATCACGTAAACGATTAGGCACTTAGGGGTACCGCTGACTAAGGCACATACGGGCAACCGAGCCGATTCTACAAAGATGCCAGCGGGGGAACCCAGTCTCTCCTCAAACTACAACATCGCTAATCATGGCACAATGCGTCCCAACATTGCCGAACTCCGCCGGAGGAAGCGGTGCCGTTGCCAAAGTGGCTCGTGTTGGACAATCTGTCTTTTTGCACAAACGGGTCGAGCAGATGACAATCTCGCCCCAAGCCCAGCATCTACTGCCACCATTCTTTTAGATGGCACTGCTGTATGCCAGCTGTTAAAAGCAGCCCCGAAACCCGCTCTAGTGACATGCGGCTGGTGAGTTACTGAGTAGAAGGCGGATTACTTTACCTACGGGGCAGGCTATGATAAAAGCTCCCTTACCAGAGTCGTCTGCTATATCTTCTACTTAAAGTAAGTGAGTATCGATTTGAGTGGAGGAAATGCCTTAGTAGGTAGCACAGTCTCTAAACAGCGCCGATGCTCTATGGGAGAGAGTCGCCACCACTTGATCTATGAGTGAGTGCTAGTACGATGCATCATGTTGCGACATTCTGGGCAATGGCCTTATGTGCCTGCTATGAAGACTCATTCTATTTCCGCATCATCCAGCAATATGCCGTTTACAATGTGTATCAGTTGGTAGAGTTACACCTGCCCCTACCTCACCACAAAGCCTGGGTTGACCCGGGGCCGCCCAGGGGGGGTGAGCAGCCTACAATGCTCCGTAGTACATGGCTTTGCCATTTTATCTTCTGTGTGGGTGTTATTCCCAGGAGTGGCATGTCTGCTTCATTGCTTCTCGTCACGTTATATCGGACGGGCATTTATAATACACGCCCCTGGCCTCGAATTGGCGGTACACAGTTCTGCCTCCGTCTCATACACTCCCAGGGGACTCCTTCACCGCAGTTTCACACCTGCCACACAACTGGTCTTCCACCGGGGCCACGTACCGCCAGCACCTTGGGCATTTTGCCTGGCTGGGCGGGAGCACAATTGCTGTGCACTTAGCACCATTGTACTCAAATTCCTCCGCGTACTTCCACGCCGGGGCGTCGCCCACCGGCGTACCGCCGCTCTTTACCTCAACCGAGGAGACAACGAATATACTCTCGAGCTCATGAGCGTACTTGTCAAGTAGGCCCCGGGTGACCGTGTCGGGCACCTCCAACACCACCGAGCTCTGCAGGGATTGCCCCAGGACTTTGTCGCTGCGTGCCTTCTCTAAACCAGCTTTGATGGCCTCGTGGGCCGCCATAACAACCGGCATGTCGTTTAGCAGGTGGGAAAGATCCAAGGTCAGCCGGCTAGGATCAATCAGGGGACTGTGGTATAGTTGCTGCAGAGGATGTACGGCAGACCTGGTTTTGTAAAGGTCAGCGGGAGACGTTCAGAGATGACGGGGGCTGGTTCCATGACGGAGACACGGGGCAACACTTACGCGTCCTGCTTGAGCCACTCGGGCCGGTGATCCCAAGCTTCCTCGACCAAAGCCGGCGTTATGGGAGCCAGCATACGGAGGAAACCATTGAGGATAGGCTCGAGCACCCCTCCGCCATCGCCGCAGTAGAGCCGGTCCTTGACGATTTCAAGATAGAAGGCCGAGAGGTCGTTGTTGACCCAGCGGTTAATGGCGCTATATGCTTTGTAGAATTCGTGGTGGGAAAAGGCGACTTCGACTTGCTTCATCGTTTGTTGCAGTTGCGCAATGGCCATGTGGTCGGCGACAGTGAGCGGTGCCACGCGAGCAGCGGCATGGACGGAGCCCAGAAGCATCTTGATGGTGGTCCGGTACTTGAGCAGGGACATGTGGACGCCCTTGAGGACCGGCTCGCTGATGATGACGTCGCGGGTATAGTCGCTGCTTGCCGTCCACAACCGCAGCACGTCGGCGCCGAGGGCCTCGGGACCGGCGGCCTTGCCTTTGCGTTTCATGGGAGGCACCAGCGAACCGTCCATGACTTGGTGTGGCTCGATCACGTTGCCGAGCGACTTGGACATTTTCTTGCCCTGTTGGTCCAGTGTGAAGCCGTGCGTGATCAACTGCTTGAAGGGCGCCCCCCTCACAAAACCAGCCCCCTTTCCGCCGCCGGCGGCAATACGAGTGAGAAGACTGGACTGGAACCAGCCGCGATGTTGATCCGATCCCTCAAGGTACACGTCCGCTTGCCCCGTCATCATGCTCCAGCTGCTGCCACTGTCGAACCACACGTCCATGGTATCCGTACCGCGGCGCCACGTTTTGTCTTGCATGCTGGGCGGAACCCAAGCGGCGTCGTCCAGCTCGTCGGCATACCAGGCATTGATGCCCCGCTCCTGGATGACGTGAATCATGTGGTCCACGATGTCCTCGGTAACCACAGCATTGCCGAGTTCGTCATACAGCGCCGGGATGGGGACGCCCCAGGTGCGTTGTCGCGAGATGCACCACTCGCTTCGGCCCTGTACGAAACTCTGCAGGCGTTTCTTCCCGCTCTCCGGGGTGAAGCGCACCTGGTCCAAGGCGGCAAGGGCCTCGTCTTTGATGGACCCTACGTCGGCAAACCATTGCTTCGTGGCCCGTATTACGATTGGCTTCTTGGTCCGCCAGTCGTACGGGTATTTGTGCACGTACTTCTCCGTGGCTAGCGCATGCTCGCCCAGGAGCTCGACGATAGCCTGGCTGCCGCCGTCGAGAATGTCGATAGAGCTCATACGCGGCCACAGCTCCGGTTCCAGGGCTTCCTCGGTGAATGTGCCCGAGTCGCTGATGGGCGCCGTAACAGGTAAATCGTGCTGCTTACAGACCTCGTAATCATCGAAGCCGTGCCCGGGGGCGAGGTGAACGAGGCCACTTCCCGAATCAGCCGACACGAAGTCGGCGTGGATAATAGGCCGTAGTTCGCCGGCCCGTCTATGCAGCGGGTTTTGGTACTGTAAACCACGGAGCTGGCTACCCGTGACAGAGATTCCAAGATCTTTGCCCTCGACCTTGAACAGGAACGCCTCCACTCGGCTCGAGGCGACGAGGTAGTAGTTCGAGGAGGACTCCACGATAGTATACTCCAGGTCATTATGGACGCCTATAGCCTGATTGGCGGGTAATGTCCAGGGCGTGGTCGTCCAGGCAACTGCCCAGAGCTCTGCTCCCTCGCGGACCGCGGCCTTCAGTTCGGGCACCTGGTCCCGCCACGACGGGGCTATCCGGAACCGCACCCAGGCCGCGTTAGAGACGTGGTCATCGCGGTATTCGAGTTCGCTCTCAGCTAGGGCGGTCGACGAAGACGGTGACCAGTACACGGGCTTGTAGCGGCGGTAGATGAGGCCCTGCTTGACCATCTGCTGGAACAGGCGTAACTGGCGTATCTCATAAGCGGCATCCATGGTGGTCCATCGACCCTCCCAGTCGCCCATCACGCCGTAAGAGCGGAAGCCCTTCATCTGCTCGGCCACGGTCCTCGCGGCCAGCGCGTGTGCTGCGGACCTTGTCTCGGTGGGTGTCCAGTGCAATGCGGCGGGCTTCTTCTCGACGGCTTTGAGCTCGATAGGGAGGCCATGGCAGTCCCAGCCGGGCACGTAGTCCACCTGGCGGCCCTGCTGCAGCTGCACCCGGAGGATCATGTCCTTGAGGATCTTGTTGAGCGCATGGCCGACGTGCAAGCCGCCATTGGCGTACGGCGGGCCGTCATGCAGCACGAAGGCGTCCGCGGCCGACCGGTTAGCCTTCTGCCACGCGTACAAGTCGTCGGCAGACCGCTTGATGTAGTGGCCCGCGAGCTGCGGCAGAGGGCGCGGCCTGGAATACTATCTCAGCAGACGACGGGATCAGCAGGCACACGGATACGCTACGTACGGGAACGTGGTCTTGGGCAGCCTCAGCGTCGGCGTCCACTTGATGTTTTTCGACATGATGGACTCCGGCGCATGGCAAGACGGGGGTGGCTATTAGTCCATCTATGGCCTCGGTATGCGTGACGGACGCGAACGTTCAGGTTGGGCGCTCACGAGTTCACCCGAGCAACCACGAGCTGTAGGTAGGACACTGCTGAGAATCTATAATAGGAAGAAGAAGCTTCCCTGCCCCGGGCTTCCTGGGCAATCGGAGTCACGATTTCTGTCCAATCCCGTGCCGTGCTCCTGGGCCACACACAAGCCATGCCAACTGGAAGTCTCGAGGTAGGTGGTAATTACCTTCTTGAGGTTTTCCTTTGGCCATAAGTCGGCGAGTTCCAGCCACGCATCGCGGTCGGCGTCGGCGACCCCCCTCCCCCCCCCAATCGAGGCACATAAGCCACATGGAACGCCACAAGAACAAGCGAGGCTGAGGCGCTTCTGGCCCGGATAGCGTCATTGTCCATCCATCCCAGACCGACCAGATATTCCCGACGGCGGCGGGCGCGCCCGCGACGCACCCTCTCCAGCAAGTGTTGCATAACCCATGCCGCTCTGCGATGGCGCCCATCAGGCGTTACCTGCGCATCTCCAAGTACTCGGTGCTGGAATGCCGCATCTACCTGGACAACCCGGCACTTGCGCAGCCCTGGCTGCTGAACCCGCGGAACCCGATGCTGCCCAGGGTCATTGAGAGCGTGCGGCCCCTGGTGCTGCCCAAGCTGCGGGAGGAAAAGGAACGCAGCAGGAAGCGCAGCACCAAGAAGAAGGGCATCAAGGATGTCGTCGTAGAAGGCAAGTCTACTTACGACCTGGCGAGTCAGGACGACCGGCAAGCTGACGACGGAACGCGCCGCGTGCTGCTGCAGACGACTTCGAGGTGTCCATATTCCTCACCGAGACCAACACGCGCCACGCCCTCGTCACCAAGCACAAACACTTCCACGACACCACGCAGACGAAGCTCACGTCCAACTCGGGCCGTCTTATCGGCGCCTCGCACGACGCGCCCATCGACGTCGACCTGCGCGCCGCCGCCGTGCCCATCACCCTGCAGGAGGAGAGCGACAGCGAGGGCGCGGCGACGGACCTAGCTGCCATCCCCGCAGCCCCGGCGCCTGCGGATGATGCGGACGCGACGGTGGCACCCGGCAGGCGGTCCAAGCGCGTGCGGACGAACACGATCGGCGCGGAGCCTGACGCCCACCAGCAGGGGGCGGAAAGCGATCTCGAGCTGGTCTCATCAGACGACGGTGCGCCGGGACCATCGAGCCCAGGGCACCAACCGCCCACCAAGCGGCGCAAGGCGACGGCGGGCGCGGATACCGACGGGGAGGACAAGAAGAAACTGGCCCTGGACATCTCGTACGAGGGCTTCTCCATCTACGGGCGGGTGCTCTGCCTGGTGGTGAAGCGCCGGGAGCGCCCCAATGCCAGCACAACCGGGGGCGCCAGGGGCGGGAGTACCAGGGCCAGGCAGGATGCAGCAGCGGGTGGTGGGCAGGCCATGATGGAGAACTTCATAATCGCAACCCAGGTGCCCGCCGGAGCCGAAGCAGACGCGGGGCCAGTCTCCAGTACCACCACAGGGCCAGGCTAATTGACCTGACCCTGGAGCCCTGGCCCCCATGGAACCATCAAACACGGCATCACGCGCATCTTTTTCGGCGGGGGTGCGGCTGGGCAGGTGGGCAGCAAGCCTGCTTGAGACGTGCGCGCACCCATGCCGAGGTGATATCGCTAGAGGGGACGGATATCTCCAACTGATGGGCGTCCAGGAGGTGCTTTGTGGGGTTGGGCCAGCAAAGTCGCCCTGCCTATGGCTAAAATGGCGGCCGTGTGGGGGGCCAGGGGGGGTGAGCAAGTTATCGCGGATCCGTCACGCCTCAATGGGGAAACAATTGCGATGGTTGGTCCTGCATCACGTCGTCGATCGGTTTCAGAACCATGTCGGCCCTCGCATCTGTTCAAAAAGACAACCCCAGCGGGCCAGCGACCGTAGCCGAGACGTGGCCCTGTTGCGGACAGACGATCGGACAAACCTCGCCGTACCGCTCTTTTTCGGGCCAGGGCTACGGCTTTTGCATACGGACAGGCGCTTGCGGCTCGCTCGTGGAGACCAGATGAGCGAACCTGGGCCTGCGCGGACTGAGCGCGTTACCGAAAGGCGTCCGCCCATGTTCCGAGGCCGGGCGGGCGCGCGGGTCCCCCATCAGCTTGGATGCGACCTCGCGTATGCGCCTACGTCTCCGAAGGTGTTCAGGTCAGCCAGCGAGTACATGGGCGCCAGAGTGACGCGAGCGGTCCACGTCCACAGAGAGACCTGGATGGTCGACGTCGTGATAGTGATGGCCTTCGGCGTCCCCACCCCCCTCCAAACACCACATCATCCCCAACACCCATTCGGCAAGGTTTGTCAAACGACCAACCGCCAAAGTCCCGAAGACGCGCGACGCCACGGGCCGAAGAGTCGGAAGCTCTCATGGGCCAGTACGCAGGTAGGTAGAATTGCAGTGGTGCGCACACATCTGCCCGGCTGGATTGGCGTCTAGTGAAACAAATTCGCCCCAAGACGACCCAGGCTCACCAGGAAGGTCCCCCCTCCTCTCCGCGGTGCTTAGCCGTGAAGCGGAAGGCAAGTTGTAAATGCAGCCCCCTTGCCATCGCGCTTGAGGACCAGGCACGCACGTCATCTTCATCAGATAGGACCTCTTTCAAAAATGAATGCTTGGCTCCCTACGCGAGGTACCCGTTGACAACATGCTGCTGCCCCTTCATCGTGGTCAGCACTAGTTCGCTCTGTCGGCAAGTGCGGATTGGGTTTCGGTTCGGACAGATCGGACGGAAGGTAGACATGAGTTACATACCTACTGACTTATACAGGCAAGTTATAGGGTGGTCGATTCAAGCTCCGATTGGTCGGTGCCGGCTTTCGGTGTGACTGACTTGCCATCTCCGTCTGCTCGATTGCGTCTGTACCCGGCGTGCCAAGCGTGGCCTTCTGCACCATCAGATCAGGGTCCGGATGTCTCGCAGACACCCAGCAGCTCAGAGGCGGGCGCACCAGGGGCCGAGAGATAAGGAGGGCCAGCCCCAATGGGCACGCGTGGGCTTGCGGCCAGCCAGCCTGTCGGCAGCCATGATCGCCTGCCCTGCTTGCTTACTTACATATGTACGCACCTCTGGGTACATATCGTGAGTGCATGGCCGCCAGGCCTGGACGGATCAGGAAAGCCGGGCCAAGCAGCCAAGCACCACGTGCATACGAGCAGCACGAGCAGTGGCAGCCGAGTACCGTGCCACTCTTCCGTGTGCCCGGGCCCTCTCTCGCAGGGTTGGTTATGTATGGAGGTTGCCCAGTTGCTGTTGCCTGCGACGCGTACTGGAGGCAGGACCCGAGACGGCCGGTTGCGTATTTTCCAAGTCTCTTCGCAGACAGGGATGGTGGCATCGGAGGCGCCATGTATGCACCATATATTGACGACCATCACCTGACAACAGCAGCGCCAGGAGCGGCGAAGCCAGCCGGCCCATGACGCGTTCGTATCAGGGCGCAGGCGGCGGCATTGTCTTGGGTCGCTGCCTGGACACCCACGGCATCGGCACCCACGGACCAGAGGCCGTTTGTCGCTGTCGCAATCGCGATGGTGAGGATGCCGGGGGCATGGGCCGCTGATCCGCATCCGGAACAATAAACGATTGCGGCTGAGGGCGCTCACAATCTCACGGCGGTGCCAATGATGCTGACATCCAGCTGCCGAGAACGCTATCAGGCGTGGCTGAGTAATAGATTGGAGCCGACAGCGCACGCACGTCCGGTTACGACCTCAAATGCGGTCAGCAACAAACCCCCTCCCTCCCCCCTGTGGTATACATGTTTGGGAAGAGGAGGAGGTACGTAGTAGCACATGTACCGACCAACATCTCTCTACAGCTGCGGCAAGTGCGCATTGCCGTGGGATGATCGGGAAGAGGGAAAAGGCGGGAGAACGCGCTCGAGAAGGCCGTCGAAACGCCACGGTCTCGGTGACTTCGGAACGGCCAGCCAGCCCCATATCACGTTGGAGGAATGGCTCCGACCAGGCCCCAGTCCTGATTTCCATGATGCCCGGCTCCAGCGGCGCCAAGGCCAGCCAAGAGGCGGAGAGGCTCAAGGATGCCGAGTACTTTTGCCTTTCTGCCCCTGGCCAACCCACGTGGGAAACGGCTGAGAGTTTCCTTGCCTTTGCCCATCTCGAGACCTCGAGGGTGTGATAGCGACCGCCCATTGGCCGGAGCACACGAAACAAGTGTCTGATGCAGCTGAGCAGCTATCTCGATTTAGGACCCGGGCCTTCCGCCACAATGCAACCTCGTAATATTCCCAGGCGTGCCGGACACACGGGAGGGCGGACACAGGCCTCCAACTGCTGACGGGTACCTACCTGACCCTCGTGGTGTGGTCGTCTCCCACGCCTGACCGACCGACGACCCCAGGCCGGGAGGGTGCCAAGATGCCCAGCAGTGCTGCCTTGCTTGCACCGACCGCCGTCCGTCCATCCCCACGGGATGACTCCTCGGGACCCCGGCGTCGATGGCAGGCTGGGTGCCCACCCGGTATGGGTGTGATTCGCCAGCGGCATTCAAAACGGGCACCCAGCAGCCCAGCATCGATGTAAGTATCGATGTGTCCGGTGGTGCCGTAAGGCTGGCTGGGCATATGTATATCTACGTAATACATAGTAAGTACCTAAGCAAGGTGAGTACTTACAGCTCGTACCGGTATGTGCTATGTATGCCTGGGCAAGTAAGCATATAGGAGGGAGTTATATGCTATACCTGTTTTACGCAAGCTTGGTACGTTACATGCGCCTGCGGCCGCGAAAAGGAATGAAACCGAGAGGGAGGTAGGCGGTACTTGGAATTGTATGTACCACGACCGGACTGTACCGCCCCCATGCCCACCCAGAACGAGCCACTGCCGGTGGTTCGAGCTGATCATCAATCAGCTGACACAGCCCTGAGGGAAGCGGCTCGGGTGAGACACGGCGGCGATGGCTGTCCTGAACCAAATCGTGGGACGCGTACCTTGTCGCTCACACTCGGCTGCCGCCCAGATTGTTGTTTCCGTGACGAGCCGCCGGCGGCCAAAGCGAGCTGGGCGAGGTTGGGTCGGCGGCGCGGCAAGTGTAGGCATTAATTAGTAAGCCCCCGAGTTCTGCCGACCCTGTTCACAGTAAGTAGTCGTTGCTCGGTGGACGAGGGGTCGAGGACCCATGGGATGGGATGGGTGGGCAGCAACAAATAGCCCTGCCCTTACTACATAGGTCTTAAATCACCATGGCGGCGGTCGCGGCGGTCACGGCGGCCACGGCGGACCAGGCGGCGGCAACACGGCATCAACGGCAGCACGACAGCCATGACCAGAAACCGGGAACCGTTCGTGACGGGCGATCGGCGGGGATATGCCACCCATGCAAGCAGCGGTGACGGTCAACTGTCGGTCGAGCGTGTCCCGGGCATGGAACGCCAGGCCAGATGACGACAATGAGGAGACGAAAACCCGAGGGCCAGCCCCAAAAAACAAAACCCTTACGCTAGAAACAGGGCATAGTTGGCTGCCATGGAGGAGCCAGAGTCGAGACGAATTTTCCAGAAGAGGGAAGCAATCCACCGGGAGACGCTGGCACCCATGGAAGCGAGCATGGGAAAGGTCGAGGGGCCGCAAGTGCCAACTACCGAATGGGGGCAGCGGACAAGGTTGGGCGTACATCAGATGACTGCGTCTCCCATGTCTAGTACCTAGACAGAGACGGGATGCCTGTCGTGGCCAGTGGACAGAGAGGGATGCCTGTCGGGGTGCACATGGCTTGCCCACGGGAGGGGAAGCGGGCCTTGTGATTCGGCGAGCCCAGACGAGGACGGTGACACTCGGCCAGGGAGACTGCGATGCATCCCGGATTCCTGGAACGGCCGATGGGCGCGAGGGCCAGTTTGCCACGCAGCACTGGCCAGCCGCCGCGCCGATGAGATTACGACCAGACTATCACGGGCGGTGGGCAGAGCTGGGGACATCGTGAAACATGCCCCGATGGGGCCCGATGGAGTAGTGGCAGACCGTTCTCCTGTCGCGCTTGCCGAGCGAGCGAGGGTCACTGTGAGACTTGTCAACGGGGACCGTTACAGGTCGGGAGGCAAAAAAAGGCGGACGGTGCCCTTCGTGGCCCTCTCGCCCTCCGGCCTGGGGGAGCCCCTGCAAGTCTGGCTCCTGGGAGGGAGGGGGTGGGGAGGGGGAAATGGAAGCCCTGGATGGAAGTTTTCTAGAAGGCTGGCCGCCCGCCCGTCCCACCCGGGCCACGACCAATCCCACTTGGCGGCGGTTCGTCGCTTTTTTCATTACGACCAACAGCACCGTGTCAACCAGGGAGCCAGGGTCGGTCGCCAGACCACCAGAGAGGAGCCCGGCCAGTCATAGGGGCGTGCCAGTCCGATGAGCAAACGTGGCTCGATGATCTGCCCTTGGCGGCTGCTGCTGGACTGTCCCACGCTGAAGGGGCCCAATGGAGAAAAGTCGCTAGGACCTCCTGCTGGGCCCTGCCGGTAGTTTGCTGCCAATTTCCACCCGCTTCTTTTTTTCACGATATTATGCGCCGACTAGTCCGCCTCTGCGATAGTCACGGGCCCCCGTCTGCCAGCGCGCGCTCGGCCACGACGACCCACGGAGAGGTGGCAGATCCTGTTTTGTTGGGCGTGCTGTGAGGTCACCGCTGGAGCGTGCGTGCGGCCGCAGGGCTTGAAGAACAAACGGTGAACCCCGGATCTGGCGCTCGTCTCGCACTAAAGTCGGGTTTTGCTCTCTCACCTCGTCTTGTCCGAAATTTCGAACAACCCGAGACCCCCCCCCACTTGGTGACATGCCAGACCCTTCCTTTTCGGATTCAGGGTCCTGTTCGTGTGGCCGGCTAAAAGACACGCCGCGCGCGCCGTTCGGGCACGCGCAGGATGGAAGTCCATGCTTTCCTTCTTGGTGCGCGCCGCCTGCCACCCTGGAGCCTGCGTAAGTATTCGTAGGTACGAAGAGCACGGTAACTAAGTAATCTCGCCGTGCCCTAGTCCTGGCTGGTGGCTGCCTTTCCGACGGCAGTCGTGTTGGCTCGGACCTGACCGGCCCTGGCCTGGCGCCACCCTCCGTCAGCGAGGAGCTGGCTGTGGGCGGCGTGCGAAGGGGGAGGCTGGCTGGCGTGTTCGACATGGATGGATAGTCGCCGGACGACGATACGGACGAGACCTAGCCCTCCCCAGCCCTCCCTCCTGTCAGTGCCAGACTGCCTTCAGACCGATGGAGTCAGCGCCGACAGCAAGACCCTGCAGCGGCGCTATGGTTGCTGGTATCGGGCCCCGGGGTCATCGCCGCCCACGGCGTCGCCTCCTCGTCGCATGTCCTTTAGGGCTGACGTTGCAGTCAAAAGCCCACGGCGGTGGAATGGGGGAAGGGATGATACAAGGGGTTGTGAGGGCTGTGCTCGATCTCCGCGTGAGGTGCGTTGTGTCGGGTGGTTTGGGTGGCACGGACATTTACGGACGTACGACCTCCATGGGCTCCATCCAGGCAAAGAAAAGTACTTAACTTAGGTACCTACTTCAGCTGTAGGTAGGTACATGAGCAGGTATCTATGTACCTAGATACCCAGATAGTTTCGAACGAACGTCTAGGTTGCCAACAAGACACAAAAGAGTGAGCGGTACCCCAGCCATGTGCGGTCTGGTACCCCAAGAGGCACCAAGAGCATGGGAGGGAGGTAATATGTATTCGTAAGTAGGTGCTAACCTTGGACAGTGGGCTGGATGCCAGGGGTCTGGACATCGTTCATATCCAGCCGCAGACCCTGCCGCGGTGTCTATTTGCATGTGTGTGTGTGTTCACAGTAATTTAATCAATCTATGGTGCTGTGGGTATGGGTAAGGATGAGTGTCCTGGCGTGGAGACGACGAGCCCCCCTGTCGCCCGCTCGCACAGCCTCCCCATGTTCCTATTAGTGCTGACCCGTGGTCTTCTTATCCAAGACGCGAAGGCCGTGCCTATTCGGATTCTGATTGCATTTATGCAGCCCTCCCAGGCTGCCTAAAAAGAAAAGAGAAGTCACATGTCTTATGTTAAGCGAGCCTCGCATACCATTACTACCAAAGGTAGCATTATATGGGGGCTGATGGAGGAGGGGGGTTAGGGGCCGTTTCTCCTCACTGTCTTTCTCCATTCAGCCAGCCGTTCGTTGCGGTCCCTGTTCGGGTTATGCGCTTTGGACAGGCCAACCGGGCGTCGGCAGTCCTGGAGATGGATGAAGGGTGCGGTATCATGTAGGGAACACAATGCCATGGTAGACGCGTTACAACGCAGGCACTTGCCACACACTCACACTCACACACACACGCATATACACAGCACATTAGATGACACAACGCGCGCACCTATAGTAGACAGACCATGTATGCCCCGTACCTAGAACCCCCTGGGTACTTGCCAACATATTTCTTACAGCATACACACACTGGAGACGGATACACACACACACACACACACATACACACCGGCATTGCGGTAGTAGTACTCCGTACATCATACTCAACCTCTGCTTCACACCACCAGCACGCCCCTCCCCCCCCGGGCTTGATCAGCCTTGTGGGATCTCCTCCCCTCCCCCCTACCTGACCAACCAGCCGCCTGTAAGATAGGTAGCCGCAAGGGCATCGATTAACGGCGCTGGGTATGGCCAAGGTGCCCATCCCGTGCAGCCAACCACGTCGTCTGTATGCGCCAGATCACCAGCGGTGGGTGCTCCGGCGTGCGGTCAGGTGCTGCTGCTCACCTTGACATCGGCGGGGGTGGAAACATGGGAAGGAAACTCGGACAACTCATCATGACTCATTATGCACGAGAAGAGAAGCTGGTTTTTTTTTTTCTTGTTCCCCGTTGGTCTACGACGTAACTCGCGCATCTCGGTCGATCCTCTGAGGACCCTGCCCGTCAGGCTGCCGTGGCGGCGATTTGGGTCGCATCTCGTGGAGCGACCTGTCACCGTGGGGACACACGAGAGAGCTAGGCTACCCGAGAGGGGAATTGCGACTAGGACATGCATATCATCCGGGTGGCCTTGACGCCGTACACCGCTGATGCTGATACGGGAGGGCGACGAATGACACGACGTCCACGGGCGTGGGAACTCGTTGCGCAGACGTATGTAGCACGGCGTAGGCGTGGTGTGGTGACCTAGGTATACTCAGTACATGGCCGTATCACCTCGGCGTACGCAGCGGCATGTACGACGGTGTGAAGATCCTCCTCCCCACATTCCGGTCAGGCAGCACACGGGCGCCAGAGTCGGACAGGCCATGTATATCGGGTATGACTATAGGTGGGAGCAGGTCGAAGAAGCAACGCGGCATGCATGCGCATTGCGTCGATCAGCCGAACACCACCATCGGACGCCAGCAGGCGGGCAGGCAAGGCAGGCAAGGCCGTCCGTCAGTCAGACCGGTTGCTACGGGCGTAACCCGTCCGTCTGTCTGTCTGTAGGTCCCATGGGGGGGATGCTTTCTTTTCCCGCGTCTATTGACCCTCGGTGCGGTGCTGGCAGGCTCAGGATGATGGAGTGGCAGCCGCCACATCAGCAGGCCCGACGAGATTTGCTTATTGTTTCTTCACCATACGCACATATCCCTTCATACGGTAGACTCACGCGCTAAGGGAGAGAGGGTCTCCAACTGGGGGCCTGCCGTTGGTCAGTAGTAGTCCTCACGTCGTGCAGAAAGCCCCTCGGCTCTTTAATCCTGGGCGGATCCCCCAAGGCCACCAGCAGACCGCCGAGCGGCAGCAGCAGCAGCAGCAGCAGTAGCCGCAGTAAACGGGGACTCCCCATGGATGTGTACGGGATCCCCATGGCAAAAGCAAGATAGCTGCATATCTCTTGCAGAAATTTCCCCTAGGCAATCGACCACGATGGCGGTTGTACGGAGCAGGGGTCAGACAGAGAGAAGCCTTGCCGGTCTGGCGTGTCAGCCCGCCCATAAATCACGGCAACAGCTGACTTCGCTCTATGCAGGCTTTGATGAGCTGCGTATCGGGCTGTATGACAGGCAGCACATGCGTCTCAGGCTTCTCTCAGCGGCCAATCCCCCCCCTCCCACAGCGGAGCAGCGAAGACCACGCCTGCGTCGTACGAGCGCCGCCTCGGTCGCCGTCTGGGCCCGGAGGCGACGGCGACCATCATGCTTTTGGTCCAATCTTGTCTGTTTCATCTGCTTTGCGGCCAGCCCGCGCGCCATGGACACTTCCCGAGGCAGTCTCACGCGCTCACGGCCAAGTAAGTAAGTGGGTGGCTGGCTGTTCCGACCAGCCCAGCCCAGCCCGGGACCGCCATTTTGTGCAATCTTTTTTTTTTCCCACCCTCTCTGCCTGGCACAGCCAACCGCCCGCGAGTTGCATCATCGCCCACTTGCGCTTGTCTCGTCGTGACCGGCAGCCCGGTCCACTTGGTGCGTGAAGAAAAAAAAAATCAAGCCGGGTACTCCATAGGCAGGAGAGTTGGACGCTGTTGCAGCAGCCCGTGTCCACACGTCTGGGGATGGAGGCGGCCCTCAGTGGGTATACTATGGCTTGCTTTGTTCCATCGTGGGTTCCATGAGTCTTCTACGACCAAGTGGAGTTGCTCATTTCGACGCCATCGTTGCCGTAAGCCGTCTTGGGCGTTTCCGTGCCAGGGCGACCAATGCAAGCCGGGGCTTGCGTCGCCCGTACGAGGGACAATGAGGGGGGGAGAGAAAGAGGCGCCACGGGTCTCCTGTCGACCGCCCTTCTCGGACACTCGGCCTTGCCCGGAGACGCTCATGCTGCTGCAGGACTGGAAGCAAGCAGCACCTACAGTCAGAAGGGGACCTACGGACCAGGGCCTCGGGCGCCGCCTGCACATGCGTGGCCCGCCCACCATGTGTGTGTATGTATCTATCTATGTATGTGTGTGTGTATGCGTGTGTGTGTGTGCGTGTGCGTGTGCGTGTGCGTGTGCCTGTGAGCCGCCGCGCGCCCGCTCTGTAGCGGTGCCGTCGGGGTGTGTTGTGGGTGCGGGTAGAAGCAAGTCGGTCGGCAGGTAGGTAAGGTAGGTACCTACTTTTCCTACATGCTTTCTATTCTCACCTAGGTATCTCTCGTACGTACGGTGTGCATCAGTCCTCTTCCAGGGCAGAGTTCGACAAGGGGCAGCACACGGTTCCAGGGGCTGGTGCTTGTTTCATTTTCTTGGGAGCACAACTGCGCGCCCGAGCCTTTCCTGCTCACCTCAGACGGGGCTGCGTCACTATGACCCTTCGGGGCTCAGGAGATTATTTTTGTCCCCCATTCCAGTTATTTCCTCGCGAGCTGACCTCTCGACAGGGGACCCCTCGCTCTCTCCTCTCCTCTCCTCTACTTTGTACCCCCCCTGGCCTCACTAGCCGCGAGGGCGGAGTACCTGAGTCCCCATGTACCTCGTTCGGCTCTGGCGGTGTACCCAGGTACCTACCTGACACCAACGGAGCCTGGGCTGGCGGACCAGCGACAACCTTGGATGTATCTCCCCGTAAAGTGTATTTCATTTAACCAAACAGACGATTATCACCGCCGCATACCTCTCTACATAAGGCGCCCAGTTCCCACCCCGAAACCTCTTACCTGCTCCGATTCACCAGATCATCAGACAACAGTGAAGCAACTACCACTTCCAAGAGAACCTCCGGCTTTTTATATCTTGCTCGTCTCTTAACCTGCCTGACCAAACACCTCACCACCTTACAACAACAACAACAACATCCACCACTACCATCTACCACGCTACCCAGCGCAACTATACTCTCAACCTTCACCTCGACCACCACCACCAACACCGCAACCATGCCTTCTCAGAGACCCTCGCAGCTTCCTCCCTGCCCGGGCCCGCCCCCGAGCCGGCCTCTGCCTCCTCTGCCCAAGAGAGGCTAAGCCCTTCGTCCCCCTTTGACCCGGCATGAGACGAATACTGCCGCGTATGGGAGCCCGCCTCCGCATACGACCCGGACACTAGGGCCGGACGAGATGCGAGCAGGTGGTCCGTCTGCCGGACCACCTCGGCACCGTCTCAGGGTCTTTTCGACTTCGAACCTCCCCCCTGGGGCCCGCCTGCTTCCGCCATGCATGCGCGCCACGCGCAGCGGGAAAAGGCCTGGCATGCCGCTCGACACCATGTCGCACAACGCTACACCCACCACCACCACAACACTCACAGCATCACATCGAACCCGTCAAGAGCCATGCCACCATCTCGGTGCATTGGCCGAGGTTCTTGGGATAGCTGGCTCAGCTCAAGTCGTGTTACTCGACAAGACACTACCACCGCGACAACGTGCCTGCTTTGGCAAAACAGACCACCCGCACTTTCACTATCTCACCAACACCAACACCACCACACTCTCTCCCCGAGCTGGCTCCAGGGAGGACTTCCTCCTGCTCGATACGCGACGCATGGAGCTGTACTACCACCACTACGAACATTCGAGCTTAATCCCGGGCCACCGTACCCGCGCATACGACTGGTGCCTATTGAACATGGGGCTGGGGTTCATGATGATTCTTTTTTTGATTTTGGATTGGCATTGTTTTTTCTTCCCAGTGCCAACGGTGTTTCGAGAGGCGTTTACCCACACGGACATGTCGTCCGTTATAGAGAAGCATTTGTCAGGGCGTCGTTCTGCAAAGAAGGTTTTGCGTGCGCGCGGATACCCACGGAGGATTACGATTTGGAATGGAGGCCAGAACAGGCAGGATTTGACGACTTACACACACACACAAACACACATACACTCACCCCCTACAAGGGGTTGATGGCATCTAAAGAAGCTTACGTGGGACTATGGCATAGCATTAGCAAGCAAACATCTAATCGCACAATGAACAACGCTGCTACACACAAACCGCATTTCTTGTCTTGTCTTGTCCTCTCTTCTCTCCTTGAACTGCCGGCCTCCCGGCCCCCCGGTGCGTGGCTGTCAGATTCCATGCCTGCGCAGCCCCCGACCCCGTTTCATGCAGGCCGTGGTCCGCCAGCGAGGGTTAGTCAATCTGCCGTCTTTTCTCTGCGCCGCATCCTCCTCCTCCACTTGCTGACGGTCCTGCACGTGCCGCCGTTGCCCATGTCCCCAGGCGGCCCTCCCATGGATCCTACATACCTATTCCCTTGTTGTGAGGAGGGGTAGGCACGGTAGGCTGGCTGCCCTTGTGAGACCTGGGCGGGCCTCTCAGTGGCTACACGAAAGAGACGGGAACCCGCCAGGGCGGGTTTGTCGCTGGCGCCCAGCGCGGCCGCATGGGTGCAAGTCTTGCGAAGAGCCCCTCTCGAGCAGTGCCGGGAATAGCGACAAGCTCGCTTGGGCCGTTTGTTGGGTCTCCAGCCCAGCCCAGCCCAGCCGAGCCGTGGGATGCCCACCGTGGAGAGTGTCTCGTGGTTGCGGTTACATCATGATCGTACAAGGCCGCCGGCTTTCTGACACGCCGCCCAGCGCGCGCGTGTGGAGAAAAGGGCGCCGGTCCCTCTCTCTCTCTCCCCCCCCATGTCGGTTTATTGCTCCAGGGCAGCCAGGGCTCTAGGGCCTTCTTCCCGGGTCCAGCTGCCAAAAGGTCCTGGTCCATTACGGCGGCTGGAGGGGGGACGGAGATGGATGGATAGATGGATGGGTGCCGGCACGCTGGGGTCCCATGACCCTTTTTTTCTTTCTCTCTTTTCGGTGAGACTATACCGGCCTGCTCGCTCGCTCGGCACGGCGCCACGCAAACCGGCAACGGACTTGGCTGGCATGGCAACGTGCGTTTTGCGGGTGGCACGGGAGAGAGAAGTATGTAGGTACCTTACCTCATACCTCATACCTACGGCGGGTGTTTGCGAAAACGTGGGTGTGAGTGATGCGCTGGCTTCCTTCCCGACCTGCCTTGCCCGCCTCCTATGTCGCATGCATGCGTGCATGCAAGCATCCATTCGTTCGTCCATGGCATCGCATGGACAGATACGAGCGCTTCATCTCACCCGGCCCTGCCAGGCTGGCCAAGCGCTAGTTGCGTGCCTTGAAATTGGCCCCCGGTTGCTGAACCAAGAAGAGAGAGGCCCATGGGCTCCGCCCAATTGAGGCATGGCTCTAGTCCGATCGCCAATGCTACATGGCATCGCCAAAAATTTTCCCATGATTTCCTGTCCTTTTGTGTCTCGAGTCATGGGGCCCGGGGTTTCATCCACACCACGCCCAGCGGTCATCGCGACCAAGTAACGAGCTCGGGAGCCGCATTGGAACAGGCATGCATCGTGGGTCACATTGGGCCCAGCAGGATGCCCACTATATGGCCGGTCCCATTCTTGAGTCGCCTACCGAGGCAGCGTGTAACATCCATGTTCTGTAACCTAGGTAAGTAGGTCTGTATATGAGATATGTAGTTAGGTAAGTGATATGTATGGAGGTAAGTAGAGGCATCCAGTATACATGGCCCCGTCCGTATCCCATGCCTCCGGTAGGGGATTTCAGTAGGAAGGTAACTTACCTTCCTACCTACGTACTTACTTACCTACCTAGGTAAAAGAGGTCGGCAGGCAGGTATCGCAACCCTCGTATCTACTACCCATGAGAAGGCTCGGACGGAACCTTATGGATGGTTCGGGTAGGCGTTGAGAGGCAGTCGAGCGCCTCCATGAACACCCCCCTCGACCCATGCCCCCCGTCCATGGAGCCCCCCCTGCCCCTGCTTCCCTCGCCCCCAACGCACATTGTATTTGCTGCATTCACGACCCACGACTCCTGCCTGCCCTGGCTCCCTGGGGGGACGGACAAACAAGCTGCCAGCCTCCCGCGATGCCGATTATCGTCAGATACCTTACACACACAGTCCAGACGGCTTACGGACCAAACCTTCCGACGTTAGGACGGGCCACGGACGACGGAGCAAGAAAAATGCCGTAGGGCGGTTGTCTGGCTGTCAAAGCTGGCACTATGGCTACCTACTCTCGCTACTTGCCCGTTGCCCGCCAAGGGCGGCGGCGCACGGGCGGTGCTCAGTATCTGCCGATGGGACGGCCGCTGGGATTGCCCGCGCGTATACAGTTCGAGCCGCTGGCCAGCCGAAAGCCAAGAGGGTCAGGGCGAGGTTTTGGCCAGGTCAGGCCAGAGGTCAGGCCAGGCCGGGTCCCTCATCGCCTGAGGTCGCCCCGGGCTCGCTCGACTCGGCCGATGCCTCGCGACCTGCTGCTTTGGGCCGAGGAGGTCTTCCCCCCGTATCGCTTTCTATACGGATCCACGAACCGTGGTCCCTCATCCCATGCAGACCGGCCCTGGTAAGCTCTGCAAGGCACATGCGCTGGGCCGAGCACGTGGGCAGGAAAAAAGCCAGCTTGTGCCCGTGTCTCCCAAGCTTTGCGACGGCTCGTTCGGATGTCGTCAAGCGGTGCGCCGGTACAGCCGGATGCGGTCCCCCCCCCTCATCGTCATGAGGCTCAAGAGCCAGTTGTCTGGCTGTGAGAATTGGCTCGCGAGGGCCCGACTAGCATCGGCTTCATCGATGCCATCGATCCCATCGATCGCAGCCAGCAGCAGCAGCAGCAGCAGCAGCGACTGGGCCACATCGCGACGGGCCTTGGCAGGCCTTGGTCCGCCGTCCATGTCCCAGGCAGCCGATCCCATCGTGGCATTGCAGCCCGGACCGGGCCCCCATTCGGCGCAAGTCGAGCTGGCAGCGGCGCGCCATAAGAGCACCGGCCGCGGCCTAATGGCTGGCGCCTCGCTAGTCCGACCGGCTGGCGTACGCGCAAGCTGAAGGACGACAGCGAGCCGTCGACGCGACGCGACGCACCAGATTCCGCACCCTCTGCGTCGGGGGTTCCGTCATACATCCATTGGTAGAGGAGTCGATGCTGGTTGCCACCCCCTGAGATCGTCAGGAACGGCTGGCCCCAGGTGGCGAAAACACGAGCCTCCCTGGCCCTTGACCCGGACGGCGGTCCTGCCCGTTTCTGCCTGGCAGCCGGTTCTATCAGTACCCTACCGTTTACGCGCCCAGCCACTGGCGGACGGGCGGGCTCTCGTCTCCATCACCAGGGCCGGCTCAGGGCTCCTCCCATCATGCACGAGCGGCTAGTGACGTGTGTGTGTGTGTGCCGACGCTGGCACGCTACTTACACCAGGTACACGGAGCGAAAGAGCGCGGGGTGGAGAGACAGAGAGAGACAGAGAGATGGAGGGAGCCCATCAAACCCCGTCTGCCGCCGACCGAGCCGGGCCTGTGTCTAGCTGAAACGACCGCAAGGCTGCGGCGGGCAATGATGCTCCCCGGCCAGCCTGCTTGGGTAACGCGGCGTCTAGATGAGGATCTGAGATCGTCTTGCCCATAACGCGCGTTGCGTGCCAATAGTGAGCGAAAGTACCCGGGCAGGGTGAACCCACGCGCCGCCGATCCCTGCCGACCTGGACGTGAAGCACCACGAAAAACCCATCTTCACCCGACGGATAGTCGGTGATTTTGCCTTTTTGCTGGCCCTCCTAGTTCGCTCGGCGAGCTCAGCTGGCACGCGACGCCGGGGCAGCTGAGGTATGGGATGTCACCTAGTACATACTAGATAGAGACAGGCAACTAACTTCCCAATACCATTCACCCACACTGTCTGCCTGTCACCGCCCTGTCGGTGTCGGCGCTACGGCTGCACACCACACCACACCACCCGCCACCTGCGGGACATTGGCCGACTATTCCCGTGTCACTAGTTCCCCCCAGCCCGACGACGTGCACGCACGCACGCCCGCCTCCCCGCACTACCAAGCTTTTGACGTGAAACCAAACCCCCATCCGTACCCTGCGTGTGTATGTGTGCCTCTTGTCCGCGGCCTTTGCCATACGCATATCATGGCCATGGAATTGCACGTCTGGGGCCCGGCCTTCGGTCTCCCCTCCATCGACCCCGAGTGCCTAGCCGCCCTCTCTCTCTTCGACCACGCCGTGCCTCGGGATCAGTGGTGTCTGGTCGCCAGCAATGACGCTGCTGTCAGCCCTGACCGTGAGTTGTTCCCATCCATCACTATACCCGATACCTGCCTAACCCAGCTACCCCTCACCCCCCCCCCCCCCTCCCGATCCCTCGTCCCTTGTCGATCTATGCCGCCGCCCCCCCCACCGCCCTTCACTGCCCCTCCCCCCGGCGCGCGCTGGTCACTGGCCACACCCGAGTTGGAAGCTGACCCGGAGCCTAGACATCCTCCCCGCGCTGTACCACGCCGGCGCGTGGACGTCGGGCTACGCGGACATTGTGAGGTACATGGCAGGGCGTGGCCTCTGTGACATCGATCGTGATCTCACGGCCGCGCAACGGGCGGATGCGCTAGCCTACGCGGCCTACCTGCGCTCGCGGGGCGCCGCCCTCCTCGCCTTCTCGCTCTACGTCTCGCCCAGCGCCTGGGCCGCCCTGACCCGGCCGGCCTACTCGCAGCTCCTCCGCTTCCCCCTGACGTGGACCGTCCCCCTCAAGCTCCGGGCCACCGCCGTTGCCAAGACGGAGCACCTCGGCCTCGACCACCTGGCCGCCGACGTCGACCCCGAGGACGGCTCCTCCGAGTCCAAGGCGACGACGGCCCCCCTGACCGCCACCGGCTTCCTCCGCCTGCCCGCCAAGCCCAGCGTCAGCGACGCCATGGCCCCCGAGCAGGCGGCTGCCATCCGCCTGCAGAGCGTGACCGAGGACTTCTTCCTGGTCTTGGACGACGTCCGGGGCCGCGGCCGCTACTTCCTCGGCCGTGAGAAGCCGTCTTCCCTGGACTTTCTTGCCTTCGGCTACCTGAGGCTTCTCAAGGTGCGGACGCCGCATCCGTTCATGGAAACCTGCATGCGCCGGAGCCGCCCCGGCTCCCACTTGGCCCAGTTCTTGGAGATGATGCACACCGAGGCCGTCCAGTGGCGGGAGGGTGAGCCTCTCCAGCATCTGCCGTGGGTGGACCCCGCCGCTCGGGGGGTCGTGGGCATGACTGCGCGGTTCACGGACGGGGTGGTTGAGAACACCCCCGGGTTTGGGGCCACCTGGAAACGGTGGCGGGGCGACGGCGTCCAACACACAGAAGAGCAGCCCGTGGACTCGCTAGGACTGCTGCTGGCCGTTGGAGGAGTCGCTGCGGGAGTGGCAGCCGCCGGCGGGGCCCTGCTGTTCCGGGCTCTCTCCCCCTTCGGCGCCAGCTCGCATCAATGGGACGCGCCGCGCCCGCAGCTGGGCGGCCTTTACCAGTTCGGCAGCGTCGGCGCCATGTTCGAGGGCCTGCCGGGCCTCGACGCCCCAGCCAAGCCCTCGCAGGTCGTGCGCGATACCGTGTATAGGGGTGATGGGGTCGAGGTGGCGGTGGACGCCGAGCCTTGATGGACCAGCAGCCCTCGATGCTGTAGCGCACGCACAGGGTTCAAGGGGGCGGGGGGGGGGTATCTGACGAGAGGCCTTGGTATCCAAAGAAGCCGCCACCACTGCACCGTATTTTGGGAGACTGTGGTCGGCAGTACTATACTGCACGCTATGGCTGCGGAGGCGGGCAGATACTCGTACGATCAGATAGCAAACCAAGCACACGGATATTGGGGTTCCCCTCGGTCAATAGATCGGTGCCCACCTCTAGTTACCTTACTGCCCCCGCCCAATGTGGTGATATCCAGATACCGCTATGGTATGTGTGAGTAGCTTCTGATGGGTGTCCCTACATACACCCTGGGCGTGGTCGGCCCTTACCCCGACATTGATATATTTACTCGTGAAACATCCTTGCACGGGTCATTGCTCTAGTAATCGGTCTGGCACCTGCACAACCTTGATTGCTCCTGCGGCTGCCGAGATGCCACTTAGTACGAGATAGCGAATTTCAATTGACTATTCCTCATTTCGAGGTAAATCACACATACATGGCCCCGAGGGGCTGCGCCTGGTCCGTCGGGTCGTTTCTTCCCGCTTGTGGGGGCCATCCGGGCAGGCAGCGAAGTCGTTGTGCCGCCGCCCCTTGCATCATGGTGGCGAGCTGATGCAATCTCCTGGACCGTATCTCTGATCCTATGGCACACACAGGCTGGGGCATGCGGGCCTCCAAGATCGAATTCATTTGTCCGGGGCCAATGTGCGGCTCACATCCCCGCGGAGGCAGATAGGGGGCCATATTGTAGAACATGAACCATTCCGAATCCTTGCTGATTTCGGGACGGTTGAAGCCGACGTTGAAGTCCATGCTCCTCCTGGTGGGGTTCCCACGATCTGTCCGCATTTCCATCTGCAGAGGGGCCCGTTCGTGCCACCGTGCACAACCGTGGGTATGGACGTTGCGGACGTCGCCGCCATCCGACCTCGCATCTTTGCCATTTCAGATTTGCCGGATTTCTTTGCCGCGCATCTCGGGTCGCTCGACCTCCCACTCGTCCCGCAATACAGCAAATGCCAGATCACTTACCAGCAGGCTTAGCCCCAGACTCCAAACCAACGTGATGGCGTAAAAGAAGTTGGCGTTTCCACTGCCGGCGTAGATCCACAGATGATAGAAGGCCGGGCCCAGGAAGGTGGAGTAGAGCACAACCGACGAGGTCAAGAAGCTGTAGCGCAGCAGCGGGAAAATGTGTCGGAAACACGGCACCAGGCCGAAGAAAAGGGAAGCATCGGCGATAGAGGGATACGGCTTGAAGATGGCGAAGATGCCGAGCAGGAGGGTGATGACGACGAGCGGCTGTTGGCGGATGCGAATCGTGAGCGCCGGCGTGTACGAGCTTAGGTGCAGCCAGAAAACGCCAAGGAAGAAGGAGCGGAAGCTGTCGAACATCTCGGTGAAGAAGTACCACCAGAGCCCGACGTTGGGGGTCAAATCCGTCAAGGTCAGCTGGATGCCGTAAGTGGAGGACAAGAATTCCCAGGAACCGGTCAAGGCGAAGGACGACAGGAAGAGGACGACAAGGCTCGCGACCACGACTGCGGCGCTCGTGACGCCGAATTGCACGAGGGACGTCGGGGCCTTGGGGTTGTACGTCCGATCGTACGCCAGGAGGACGAGCGGCGGCAGAAGCAGCAGGGGGTACATTGAGAGGTAGGCGGCGAACGAGAGCGACAGCATCGACGTCAGCCGGTGGCCCGAGATGGCCTTGGCGATGGCGTGCAGAATGGCACAGGTCGTAAACACGTTGGTCGGGCGTCCAATGCAGGTCGCGATGGTGAAGGGGTTGAGGAGGAAGACGGCGGCTACGACATAGCCGCTCCACCGCTTCTCCCGGCGCGGGGAGGCGAAGAGGCGCGACGAGCCAGCCTCCCCGGACTCGGCAATCTGGAACAGCGCATGGGCGCTGAGGATATCGACGGCCGTGTACAGAAGGTAGGTGAAGAGGGGGTAGGTCAGGGGGTCGGGGAGGAGCGAGAACAGCGGGAGGAGCAAGGGCGCCTGGTGGAAGACGCCGCCGTCGTAGGGGGATACGTTGTGGTTGTAGAGGAACAGGCCCTCTTGTACTGCCAACAGTCAGCCGGGGCCGGGTCCGGTGGCGCGCGCAGGCGGCCGGGGGAGCGGCTCACATCTCTTGAAGCTTGTCACCGGGGTGGATATCTCGACGCGGCCGGTCAGGAGGTCGGGCAGACCGGGGAAGGCCGTGAAGAGCAGCAGGCGCAGAGCTGCAGCGGCGACGTAGAGACCGGCGGTCCCAGACGTCGCCGGGGGGCTCGTCTTATGGCTGTTCATAGTGCAGTTCCATGGTAGTAGGGAGGTTTGGGGGAGGGGACGGGGTCGGAGCCGGAGCCGGAGTCGGGGAGGGAGCAAGGTTCCCGGGGGTGGTGGTGCCGCCGCTGCCAGGGACGGGAAGACAGCGGGATTGGATGGGGCGGACGATACGTACGACCCGGAGATGGACGGGGGATCGACGAAGGCGGGCGCGGTGGTGAGATGGAAGCGTTCGCGGGTTTTGCGTTGCGATGGCGGGTTGCGCGCGGGCCGTCTTTGCTGAGCTGGGCGGGCGGTCTGACCTCGGGAGCTTATTAGCCCTGTATAGGTGCAGGTGGTGAGCTTGCCGGCCAAAGTAAACACCTGTTCCTGTCGGACTAGGTAAGTACATTATGTACATACATATGGAGATATGTACATAACGTACACATGGATCCTGAGCAGTCGACATCTACTACTGGAGGTACTGCTGTACCTACATGATGGTTTGAGGTACCTACATACTGCTCCTGCGGGGGCTTGTCACCTCCATCCCATACCATGGCCCAGCTATTGATGTACCTAATTACCTACTAGGTAGTGCTGTGTACTTGTATTAGTCCCCTAAAGCCCACTCTCAAAGGCTATCTGTCCCCCCCCCCAAATCAGCCTCGGCCGCCTGCGCTGGCTTGGCAGGGCCTCGTCGTCCTGATGCTCGAAAATCCAGTTCTACATAGTACCCCTGTCCGCCTGAGTGTGGGGTCCAACCTCATCCCAAAAAGGCGGGCGGTCAACCAGAATGCAAAAAAGGACCGCGGCAGAAAATTCTCGACCTGGAACTTTTTAGTGGGGCCCTTCTCTTTTGGCTGCTGCGGCGTCGGAAAACTTCAGAGCCAGCGTCCATACCTTGCCAGAACTCTGCTTCGTCGCAAGTCTCGTTGGCATTGATCTCTTCTGCCTCACGTCCAGCAGAACACCATGGGTCGCGTCAAGAAGAAGGGCCAGGCCGGTGCCGCCAAAAACTACATCACCCGCACCCAGGCCGTCAAGAAGCTCCAGATCAGCCTCCCCGACTTCCGTAAGCTCTGCATCTGGAAGGGCATCTTCCCCCGCGAGCCCAACAACCGCAAGAAGGCCAACAAGAGCGCCACCCAGTCCACTACCTTCTACTATGCCAAGGACATCCAGTACCTGCTGCACGAGCCTCTGCTGCAGAAGTTCCGCGAGCAAAAGGTTCTCGAGAAGAAGATCGCCAGGGCCCTCGGCCGCGGCGATGTCACCGACGCCGCCCGTTACGAGCGCAATGCCGCGCGCCCCGAGAAGACGGGTCGCCCGGCCTTCACCCTCGATCATCTGGCCAAGGAGCGCTACCCGACCTTTGTCGACGCCCTGAGGGACCTGGACGATGCCTTGTCCATGCTCTTCCTCTTCGCCAACCTGCCCTCCACCTCGAGTGTCTCGCCCAAGGAGATCGCCACCTGCGAGCGCCTGTGCCTCGAGTTCCAGCACTACGTGATCAAGTCGCAGAGCCTGCGCAAGTCGTTCCTGTCCATCAAGGGCATCTACTACCAGGCTACCATCCAGGGTGTTGACATCCTGTGGCTGGTTCCCTACAAGTTCAACCAGAGGGTCGTCGGTGACATTGACTTCCGCATCATGAGCACCTTCATCCAGTTCTACATGACGCTGCTCAAGTTCGTCAACTTCAGGCTGTACAGCTCCATCGGTCTGGTTTACCCCCCCAAGTTCGACCAGACCAAGGACGAAGCCGCGGCCGAGTTGGGCGCCTTCACCCTCGAGGGCAACGCCGTCAAGGCCATCGCCGACGCCCCGTCCCAGCCCCAGATCACCAACGGCGAAGCCGAGAAGCCTACCAACCCCAAGACTCAGGCCGCCGTCAACAAGCTCATTCGGCAGATGAAGGAGACGGGCGTTGAAGGACAGCAGGATACCCCCCAGACCAGCGACGCCGGCGATGCCGCCGCGGACGTCGCGACCGACTCCATCGACAAATTCGAGCCGGCTGCCCCTGGTGGTGATGTTCTTCCTCAGCCCTCGTACACAGGGAACGATCCCGGGTCGCTGTTCGCCAACTGCACCTTCTTCCTGTCGCGCGAGACGCCGAGGCGAGATTTGGAGTTCATTTTGAAAGCTTCCGGGTGCAAACGCGTCGGCTGGGATGCCGTACTGGGCGAAGGCGCGTACACCACGAACGAACAAGACCCCTCGATAACGCACCAGATCGTGGATCGTCCTCCCGTGCAGGCAAACGCCGAGGGGGGAGAGAATGGTGACAACCAGACAGCCCAGAAACTTGGGCCCAACCAGAGAATTCCCGGTCGGATCTACGTACAGCCGCAGTGGGTTTGGGATAGTCTCAACGACGAGGAACTGAAGCGGCCCGACCTCTATGCCCCCGGTGCGCAGCTACCGCCTCACCTCAGTCCGTTTGTGCAGAGCGCCCCTGGAGGTTATGACCCCACGATTCCTCTGGAAGACCAGGAGCCCGAGGAGGAGGCCATGCAAGATAGCGACGAGGAGGAAGACGAGGAAGAAGAAGACGAAGACGAGGTGGCTGGCACTCTTGCTGCCAAACCGGGTGATGGCGGCATGGATGTTGACAATTCCGACGACGAGGATGAGGAGGACGAGGAAGAAGTAGGAGACGAGACCTTTGGAGGCTTCTCGGAAGGTGAGGAGGACAAGGCCGGCGAGAAGGCGAAGGCCGATGAAAAGGAGGAAGACCCGGAGTACCAATACCAGATGGAGCTCATGGCCGAGATGACGGGCCAGCCCGTTGCCCAGAAGCCCACGGCGAACCCGCGCGCCAAGGCCAAGGCCGACGCCAGGAAGAAGCTCGCGGCGCAGGCCAAGGAGGAAGCCGAGGAACTGGAGCGCGCCAAAGGCATGCTCAGCAAGAAGAAGCGGAGGTTGCACGACCAGATGATGTACACCAACAACAAGAAGAGCGCCGAGGATGAGAAGCTCCGTGCCAAGAGGAGGAAATTAGAGAAGCAAAAGGCGAGAAAGGCGCCAGCGTAGTCGCATTTACGGCGTTTATAGTGTACGGGGCATATTGGCCGTCCGGGGCAATTCTTATTTATGGATTCTTCACCCAACCTCAACGTCGTGTTCTCTTTGCTAGATGCGTGACTTATTCGTCGGAGCTCTGCGCCATGCTCTTCGTCGGGACCCTCTACACCTGCTTTGACTTGGGTATTAATGGGTTTACTCAGATACCTTACTCGGAGAATATCCCATAAACGCGTGCGTGATGCCTCATCGCAAGGAGCTTATCTCCCGAGGGGAAGGGTGTTCTTGCGAACGGCGGGTTCGGCTCTGTCTGAGTGTTGCGAGACCCTAGACGTTGTAATGGGCGAAACATTCTCAATCTTTATAGCAGAAATGATTCACGAAGGGGTCGTTACTTTATATATTAGTTTCACGCGAATCAAAATCTCGGTTCCGCAGTCGACTGCAGTCTGAATATGGGGGTCTTATAGGTTCACTTCTAGACAAGTACCTTGGGTTGCCTACATGGATTTTATTAGTACTAATGTACATCATAGTACCGGTACCCACCGCAGGTTCTCTGGCTGGCAGCGCTTCCCATGGCGTCTGAATTCGTAAGAGGTACTGTCCCATGAAACTTCCCACTGCCTACTTCTTCTTCTTCTTGTAACTACATAATCCTATTGCGCGTACGCATGCTGAACGCCAAGTTACACACTACGCCATACGTGCATTCTTGGCCGACAAGGTCTTTCAGGGACTCGGCATGGAGGCAGAGTCGTCTGCGCACGCAGCATCTCGGCCGGCGCCATCCGACTCAGACTCGGACGGTCACGATGACCGCCCCAACCGCTGGGATGGGCCGTCGTCCACCTGGCAGGACATGAACCGTGAAGAAATAGCGACATTCACGGCGCTGGAAGAAGTCGGCAACCGCGACCTTGCCGTGCACCTGTACAACGCCTTTGCACTCAAACAAGGCCGGGGCCCCGAGGCTGACAGCAGGGCGGTGCCGGTTCCTGGGCAGGTATGTGCGCGCACTTGTCTAGTTATTGATAGGCCGACGGGAGGGGCTCACAGGAATCATTACAGGATGTCAACATCGCGACGGGTATGCCGGTGCCTGCCAGCCACTGGCTACCGCACCGGGGCTGGACCGCCTGGCCCATGGCCCGCGACGAGGTGCCGCCAGATGGCTTTATGAAACAGGCCGACGACGCTCCGGGGGAGCTCACTATTCGACGGCCGGCTATGGAGGAAGAGAATGCGCCCAGTATGGCTCTCCAGGAAGCCGTTGCCGCCGCGGCCCTACGACTCGCCAAGGAAAAGTTCTATTCCCGGGCTGTTGAGGACGAGGACCTGGCCGCCGAGTTTGCTGCGTACGAGGATGGCGTTGAGCACGACAACGACATCGACGAAGACGAAGACGGCGATGTTATGGAGCCTGGGGATTCCAGTGCCGGTGAACGTACGAAATCACGGGTAACATCCAAGGCAGCATCGGTGAAACGCGAGAGCCGTGACAGGAGCCAGGAGCAGCGAGTGACGCAGTTCGAGATGGAAGATTCTGACTACGAGGGCGCGGCAGCGAGGCCTCTGAGCGGACGCCAGCTCCAGCCCGCCGTGATTGCAGACGACGACCAAGCATACAACCTGCTGCGGCCCAGTGTACGGCACATTTTATCCAGGCTTGATGCTACTCTCCAGGTTCTGCACAGCACCAGGAACGCAGCGGCAAACCACCACTCTGAGTCGGAATCAGACATGTCGGAAGTATCTGACCCAAGTACGAAGAGCCCCAGAGCACAGGAAAAGAGGAGGGGAGGGAGGCCACGGCGTGCCCTGGAGTTGCGGGCCAAAAGATCACAGTCACGCGAAGCCAGCCAAGGGCCGAAACAAGCCCGGGACCGTAGTGCTTCACAAGGTCCATCACAGGTCGAGGGGCAGAACACCCAGGCGGTCAAGAGACGCGGGCGGCCTAAGAAGTCGTATCCTCGCCTCGAGGGCGAGACGGAGAAGCAATTCATGATCCGGATCGCTAGGTTGCAAAAAAAGCCTATCCCCGTCTTCAGCGACGACTCCCACTCCGACACAGGCCCGCACACCGACGCCTCGGAAAGCAAGCCGAAACGCAGACGATACACACGACGTAGGCCGTCGCGCTCGCGGGAGCCGTCGACGGATGGTGGCGCCAGCTCGGATGGGAAGCACTCGCAGAGACACAAGAACAGGGCGCGGCTCGGGCTGCGCGACTGGCGTGACGTGCTGGGCGCGGCCGCTGTGGCTGGCTTTCCCCAGCAAGTCTTGGATAGGGCTGCCCGCCGATGTGCGGATCTGTTCGGGCAGAGCATGGAGCTGCGCACACTGCACGAGGGAGCCGCGGAACCCGACCAGCTGGTGCGGTACGAGCCGGGCATGCCCGCCGCTGCCAGTCGGGATCTTGAGAGCGATGGGGACGACGAAGCGCGGGCACGGGCACAGCGTCATGTGCGCTCGGTCAGCGTCACATCCACGGAAGCCAGGGGTCGTTCCCGGAGCTCCCCCCGCGCTCCTAGTCGCGGACGCAGCCGGAGCCGCTCCCAGTCGGCCGCTGCCGTTGGCCAGCACTTTTGCTCGTTTCGAGACTGTCCCAGGCACCTCGAGGGGTTCGCGCGGCGGCCCAACCTCCTTAGACACTACGAGCTCGTTCACGAAACAGAGGGCGACGCGCTGCTGATGGACGTCGACAGCGAAGATGAGATGGCAGGCGCCATTCACGTGGATGGCTTCCTCAAACCCATCAAGATACGGCAGGGCTGGCGCGGTGCTGATGTCCGCGCCGCCTCTTCGTCCAGGAAAAGGGCCCGCCGTGGAAGGAAGAGAACAGAGTCCGACAGCGACGATGAGCCCGGCGACCTTGGGTACTCCGATGATAGTGGCAAGGACTACGACTCTCGCTAAATTCATTCTATCGAGCCTCTCGCGACCTGGATCTTCACGGGTTTGCGAATATGTCAGCTACGAGGCCTCGCCCGACCCCCTCCCCGACTTTGCCCCCAGCCCTCCAGCCTTCACGTCCCTTTGGCGGAAAATTGGCGCTCTACCTCATCGGCAAACTGTTCCAGCGATTCGAACGACCATTCGTAGTTGGCCCGGTCCTTGTATATTTCCTTCTCGTTCCCACGAATACCACCGTCGCCCCCTTTGTCCGCGCCCCTCGTGATCCACACGCTCCGCAGCCCCAGCTCTTTCGCCGGCACATGGTCGACAGCGATGCTGCGCGCCACGTGGAGGAGATGGCCCTTCTCGTGGTCGACACCCAGATCCTTGCGGGTCTTCTCGAATAGGTAGCGGAAGTTCTTGTGGTCGGGCTTGTAGGCGCCGACGTCCTGGGCCGTGTAGACGGCGGCGAAAGACACGGGGGCCAGCCGGCGCTCGAGCGTCGACGCCATGTTGCGGTTGTCGACGTTGCTCAGGACGATCAGCTGGTAGCGGGCGGCCAGGCGCTGGAGGGCGGGCACCGTGTCGGGGAAGGCCGGCCACATGCCGGGGGCGTTGCCAAAGGGCTCCGTCGCCGAGTCGGGCAGCGGCACGTCGAGCTCGTGGGCGAGAGCCGCCACGGCCTCGACCTGGGCTTCGTTGTAGAGCAGCGTGGGCTGCCGTTTCTGGATGGCCGTCGCGTGCTCCTGCAGCCGCCGCATCGCGGCCACGGGCGGGTCCTCGTTCAGCGCGTGGCCCGCCGGCAGCTGCGCCGTCAACACGGCGAGCTCCTTCAGGAGGCCCGTCTCCCAATCGATCAAGGTCCCGTAGCAGTCAAAGCTAGCCAAGGGGCAAGGAGGAGGAGGAAAGCATCGCGCGTCAGTTACGGTCATCCCGTTCCCTCCGCCCTATCCAAGGGCAAGGTCACACGCCGTACAAGGGGGGACCGCTGGCCTGGGAGGACTTGCTTACCTCAGGGCTCGAAAGCCGGTGAGGTCGGGATGTTTGCTCTCCGCCATGGTTGCCGACCGTCGGGTGCCCGCTCTCTCACCTCCTGGGTTTCCCCGGCAGCAGCAGTGTAGTGTCGATCAAGCTTGATCGCAGAGAGCCGTCACGCGTGTCCTGCGCTTCGCCTCTGCGCCTCGACGAGTTCGCTCCCCGAGGGGCAAAGGGGATGCCAATACCTTGTATCGGTGGGAAAGGCTGAGTTTTATGGTCCTTCAACTCACGAGATGGCCAGAGAGGGGAACAGAAACAAAGTGTCTGCCCGCAACGACAAGCCTGCAGAATAGTTTGCGTCCGAACAGTAAATATACCGACGCTCACACAGCCTTCTTCGTTCCACCCCGCCTGACATCACTGCCCCAAGGCCCTTGTCGCTTCCCCTCACCACACCAGTCGGGCCTCCCCAGTATTTTGACGCGGGGAAATTCGTTCTTGGTCCAGCGCGAACGACGGGAGGATGACGGTGGAGTGACACGGCGCCAGGGCAATCGCAGTCATGGTCAACTTGGGCGCGCGTACAGCGCATGTAAGTAATCGACGACAATGTCGACTCAGTTTCAATAAACGTCGTGTCAGCTGGGCTATAGAGTCCTCCAGCCACACCCGGGGTATCAAGCATACTGGCTATGCTATGCCTATGAAGTCAAGAACCTGTCACGTACGCCTCCTTGGCTGTCTGTACAATAGCCCAACACGCCGTATAAAACTCGCTTCCAACGCAAGGCGTACTCCAACACCATCCATACCTCCCGAAACGCCACCCAAACCTACCCTGGCTTCTGTTCGTGGGGTCACCACTGGCAGCCAAGACCAAATGCCCGCAAGCTGGGCCAACCACCCAAGGGGCCCCGGCATACCGGCGGGCTTCCACCTAGTTTAACCGAGGGCTCTTCCTCCTCGAGACGCTCTGCGCAAAGATCTCACCGGCTCGGCCCGCACTACCCGAGCCCACCACGGGAATGGTTGGCGGCATGTTCTCGCGGCCCTCGGCTGGCCCCAGGGCCCGCACACCGCCCTTAAGGCTGGAGCGCGTCGTGCGGCTCTTCTTGTGCAAGGGCCCGTCCGTGTCCACGGATGTATCGCTCATGCTGGTGCCATATCCGTGTACCATGCTCATCAGGCTGGACCTCGAATCGTAGACCGACGACGTGGTGGCGCTGACGTTGGGATGCACCTCACGTAAGCTCATCGCCAGCGAGTCGCGGTCCGAAGGCGCAGACTCCTCTGACGGGCAGGGGTGCGTAGGGGACCGGTTCTCCCGAAGTGCCGGGTCGGCGTCGGCGTAGACGAGGCCGACACTGGGTGTGGGCCCGCGAGGCGACGAGGCACCATACATCTCTTCGATCAACTTGGCGTGATCTTTGGTCTGGGGAAGGCTCGTGGGGTATTCGTACGCCATCTTCCTGGGCGTTTCGCCTGTGGGTTGGTATTCTTGGAGCGATGTGCTCGCAATATCTTGTCGCAGCTCTGCCAACGGCTCGCGCAGACCTTCCGCCGCGGGCTCCAGTGCACCCTGGGCCTCGCGCGTTGCTGTAGTCATGTCGGAGCCCAGGCTTTGCACACGCGAGAAGGTTTCTTTGAAATGCGAGTTGATGCTTCCGTACGATCCTTCCACGGTTTCCGAAAGGCTTTGCAGGGACTCGGAGTGCTGGTCGCGGTGCTGGGCATTCTGGCATCTCGCATGTGTCACGAAGTCGTCGAGCGACGTCATTTGTTCGTCAAGGTCCTTCATCTGCTCGTCCACGACGCTCACCGTCTGGGCATGTACAGACTGCGTGGTGGCCTGGATTGCCGTGCTGTACGCATTTGCGGCCTGTGTCGATCGTTAGTACTGTTGTGTGCTTGGTCGGCAGGGGGTCAAGTAAGCACTCACATTCCAGTCGTCCTGCAGCTTCGTCTTCATCGTCTCTCGCGATCGGGCCACCTCTTCAAGCAGCTGCCCCTCCTTATCTCCCCATGCGTTCATGCCCTGTGAGTACTGCGCCATGCTGCCCTCCAGAGCAGTGCTCGTCTCCTGCATGCTTTGCTGGATGGAGCTGGCCTTGTGGGCAAGCCGCGACTCCTGGGCCTCGGCCTGTGAGTTGACGAGGCTGGCGATCTGCAGCAACATGTTCTTTCGTTCTTCTGCAGCCTGACGCCGCTCCTGGTTGATAACATCCTGGAGCTTGGTCGCAATGGCAGCATTCGACTCGAGGGCCGTCTCGCCAGCGTCTTGCAGCTGTCTTCTGAGCGTATCCGATTCAACCTTCTGTGTGCTGATGTGCTGCACGAGGTCCTCAAAGATTGCCTTGAAGTCCTTTCCAAGGGACGAGTAGGATGTGTGCAGTTGGCTGTGGAAGGCACCAAGTTCGGTGAGAACGTCCTGGGCAATCTTCTCGGCAGCTCCTGCGATCGCCTGGAGGCTCTCCCCCACTCGCTCCTTGATGTGGTCCCGAACTTCTTTGATCTCTTCCAGCACATCGTCCATGCCTTCCTTGGTTCTTTCCGTCTGCTGCATCAACTCTTGCTTTGATTGGGCAAAGCGCTCCAGGTTCGAGTCTAGGAAGGCCTGGGTCGACGACAGTTTCTCGAGCTCTGCCTGAACAAACGATTGCATCCTGTCCGAAATATTGGAGATGTGCTGCTGCTGCTCGTTGCGCAACTCATCCACGCGGGTTTCCAGCAGCGAGGTGACGTCGGATACCTGCTCCTGGGCATTGCTCCAGTGCCCGCGGTTCAGGGCCTGGAGATCTGACTTGCGCCTGTTTTTGGCACGCAATCCGTCAACGTGGCTCACGGTCTTCTCCAAAGTCGAAATCAGCTCGCCACCGACTGCTCGGATTTGTTCTTCCGTCTGCTCGTGAGCTTTCCGGATATGGCTCTCTTCGGCGAGTGACCTGCGCGTAGCTTCCAGGACCAGCTCCGTCTGGTCAAGCACGCCCTGGGTGTCGTCAAGCTGGGTTTTGGTTGCTTCGTGGTCCTTTTTCAAACCCATAAAGCTCGACGTCAGCGAGTAGAGCTCCTGGACCTTGTTGCGAAGGTTAGATTCCAATGTGGAGATTTTGGCGGCCTGCTCTTCCGTCTGAATACGGCGCGACTCGCTCTCCACCGTCATGCCTTCGTAAGCCTCATTGGACAGATACACTCCATTGCGCTGTCGCGTGGTAATGAGCTCGCTCTTCAAGCGTTCAATTTCGTAGGCGAACTCCCTCAGTAGCGTCTTCTTGTTGACCATCGGATTGACTTGAGGCTTGTTGCGAATGTTCTTGGCTCGGAAGGCATAGTCGAGAGTTGAAATGGTTTCTTCCAAGTTGTCCCGGGCGGGGGAGATGGTAGCGATGATGCATGTCTTTGTGCGTCCTCCGAGCGAGTCCTGGAGTAGGCGAGTGAGTTTTGACTCCCGGTAAGGGATGTGAGACTGCGAGCTGCCGTTGCGATCCACTAGAGCATTGATGACGCGACCGAGTGTAAGCAAGCTCTTGTTGATCAGTCCTGCCTCGGCGGCTCTCTTGTTCTCGGCGCCGGATCTCCCGATATTCTCGCTACCGGCAAGGTCGACCAGGTTGAGTTTTCCAGCACTGACGTAGTCTTCGCCGTCCTCGGTTGTCCGCTTGATGCAGGCAGTGACTGTGAAAACAGTATGGCTGCGGCTGCTCAGGTCGTTGCATTTGGTAGCAGCCACCTGACGTTTCAGACTGCCGTCCTGCAGAAGTTTGATGCCCTCAACGGCCGACTTGATGTGGGTTTCTTCCATGCCCTGGACCACGGTGGACGCATGGGTTTTCCGCGAGGTGTCGTCGTAAATCTTCAGCTTGACATTGTCTTCGCGGGACATGAGATCGCGCAGCTCCTCGTTGTAGAGCTCGATGAAGGAGCACTTGACAATGCTGTCGGTCTCTTCGGCGTCGAGTTTGTGGAAGAGCGATTGCAGGACTCGGGGGATGATACCGGCGGCGTCCGATAGCATGCCGAAAGTTTCACTCATGTCGCCCGACATGGTATAGGTCTTGCCGGTGCCCGTCTGGCCATAGGCAAAGATGGTGCAGTTGAAGCCTTGGAGCATCTGCCATGGATCAGTCGTCGTTGTCGCGGGCACAGCAGCAGCAGCGGCGGCGGCGTCGGGGGGCTCGTGCTTACCTCGTCCAGGATGGGCGCGACGACATCGTCATACAGCACGCTCTGGTCGGCAGCCTGGGAAAAGACGCGATCGAAGTTGTAGGTCTTGTTGGTCAGGGCGTTGGGGCCCATGGAAAGCTCCACGACATTGCCCTTGACGCCCTTGGTGGAAACGACGACGGCGCTGTTCTCGCTGACCTCGCGCTCGTTGCGTCCCCGGCATCGCACGACAACGTTGATGTTGGTGTCCTGGCCCAAGCCTCCGACCTCGAATTCGCGTTCCTTGCGCTTGGTGCCGGCAGTCGAGACGGACGAGACCGAGGGGGCGGGCGAAGGGGCAGCGGTCCGGTCTATCCTCGAGGCGGCGGCGGCACTGGGGGCGGGCTGGCGCAAGGAAGATACGCGGCCATTGGCGAGCGGCCGCGCGGTACCAGCAGAAGCTACCGGTCTCGCGGCGGGACGGCCGAAGGCACCGGGGCGCGCCTGTGTGGCGGCGGGCTTTTCGCTCTTCGCAGAGCGGCTCTGCATGGTGATGGCAGTCGGTGTCGGCCACCAACGGTCACGACGCGTATGGAATGGGGGGGTGGGGGTTAACAACAATGCTTCGAGGGGGATGAGATGCAGGTTGCGAAAGTGAGGTTTGCCCTGCACCGATGTGTTTCTGGAGGGGAGGGAAAGCAGGCGCGTAGCGTAGCGGCCGGGTGGTGGATTTCATCCAGCTTTCACCGTGTCGCGGTCCCGCTTTGCGTGGAATAGGCGAATGAAGGGGCTGTTTCTGGGAGAGCCGTATCTCCAGTACATACATGTCGGGGTGTGGGGAAAATACCCTTGTTGTCATCAACAAGGAGAAGGTTGCCCCGACAACCGGATACTCCCAGGGGTCAATTTACTGAGTAAATCGACCGTCCTCCCATAGCTGGATGTCGTGGATCTACCTCCTTGCCCTTACGGTGGACGGCATTGGTTAGTTCCTACCTCAGTACTATATATTCGAGGGGGTTACATTCGGTGGTAGTGTCAGTATGTATGTACATATGTATGCAACTACAGAGTTGTTCGCTCGTAGGAGGTGATGTATATGTACCTAAGTAATCAGAATGAGCCTTGAGTGGTGGGATAGCCATCCTGCCTCTCATACATCCTCAGTTAAGTGTCCAAGTACCTACCCCGACTCCAACATCTATACACGATAGTTGCGCATATAGTGGGAGGTGCTTCGCGTAGTGCCCGCCTTCGTACATACGTACTGATCCATCTGTTCTTGGCACCCACTCCTTGCATGAACATGAGCATGACCTCCTCGATAGCGGGCTGGCAGCTCCTATGTAAGGCTCCCGTGACACCTAATCCGCCGCTGTGGCTACGTCAAATGACGTCCCCCCCTAGCGCACTCCTTCCCCCTCAGGGCCCACGACCGCTGGTGATTCAATCAGCCCCGCGATCCGGATGACATCCCGTCCCCTCCAATCCGACCAACTCACCTCCTCCTACCACCACCCAAGGAGACAGACCGACTTAAGGAGAGGTACATCTTCAGTGCATACATCGCTTAAGCCGAGCTGGCTGTGTAACCAAGTCGCCCTCCCTGTAGATGCCGCGAGAAGGCCAGGACCAGGGTTAGGTGGTCCCTATCCCGTCCGTCTTTGTCAACCTCTTCCATGAGTCCCTGCTGCTAGCCATGACACACGAACCGGAAACCCAACATTGCCCCCCAACTGCCAGCATCCCATCATTCACCCTTACTACTACTACTACTACTGCCGCCGCTGCTGCTGCTGCTGCTGCCTCTACCGACCTCTCCACATCGCAGCCTGCATCTCCCCAGTTTCGGCAGCCCCATTAAGTAGTAGCTCCCCCCGTCCCGAGCCCGCACATATGGACCCAAGGCCCTCGAGACCCTGATCGGCCGCTCCTGAGCCTACCAGCCCCTTACGCCATCGCCATCGCCATCGCCGCCCTTGTCGCCGTCGCTTCCGTTGCCGAAGAGTACCAGGTGCTCTCGCTTGCATCTCTTACGGCTGTCTGCGCCATGGCGGCCACGTTCACGGCGACGCTGCACCCGGGCGTTGCCCTCGGATTCCTCGGTGAGTCTCTCCCCTTTGGCCCGCCCCCCGGAAGCACCCCTTCTCATCCCGCTGCGCAGTGCTGGGTGCGTCGCTGCACGACATCTTGACCCGTTTGAAGGCCGAACCGCAGCGATTCCAGAAACTCGAACTGGCATACTCGCCGACGCAACCCGTTACCGAACCCGTCGTCTTGACCTTGCCGGCAAACGGCCTCAGGTTGCGATTCGATGGACCCGAACAACGACTGCGCCTGATAGAGGTAATCGACTTTACGAAAAGCCGCATCACCTATGGGCATCCGGAGAAGGATATCGCGAAGCCGCCGCCGCTGCCTGGACAGGGCACTGCCGACCCCAAGGGCGAGTCGGCCTCGGGTCCCGGCTTTCGCACCATATACCACCGGCTGCTGGGCCCTACCTTTGCCGGAGAATACATCCCACCAGCCGTAGGCGACAAGAGCGCCGTCGGGACCTATGTCCTGTCGTATCCCGGCGTGGCCTTCAGCTTCCCACTGCCCGCAGACATGTACTCGCCCGACAAAGATGTTGTGTCGCTGCTATCAACGTCTGCAAGCCAGACGGCCACTTCCATGGCCGTTTTCCATGGCAAGTCGTGGGCTGAAGCCCGCGAAACGCTCTGGACCGATGTGTTGCCCAGCACCAAGTCCGCATTTGCGTTGAATAAGACCAAGGACGTGGTACCGGATGAGGTCTCCCTGGTGAAGATACACGGCGGCGGACGACTGCAGCTCTTCCGAAAGTGGACGACATCGGCCGTGTGGATCAAGCTGGGAGACACGACGCCCCAGGAGCTTGTTGCCGAACTTGGCCCCCCCGATGCCATCTACCGCAAGAACGACCAGCGCATGTACATCCACAAAACCCGGACGGCGAGCAACAGCCGATCGAGGTCCAACGGCAGCGCCTATAAACGACCGGACGACCTGACGGACACGGACCAGTCTTCGGCTCATATGACGACCTCAGACGAGTCAGGCGACGAGGCCGTCGAAGATGACTTCGTGGGGAATGTATCGGGGGAGTGTTTCTACAACTACTTTTACCTGGGCTTTGACGTGCTCGTGTCGCCCCCTGTACCGCCGTCGCAGCCACCCCCGTCGCAGGCAGCGACGGCAAATGGCGAAGCCCAGTCGGGCGACAAGTCAATCAAGGTAGACTCGCCCGACCGCCTGGTCGCCACCAAGGTTGTCTTGCACGCCAACGTGCCGGGGTCGTATCCGTTCAACCGGCATCGCCGCTGCCGATGGGAGATATCGTATCTGCCGACGCACCCGGACGCCCCGGCCAACTCGGAGACGCAATTCAGCGAGCTCGAGGAACAGCTGCGAGGCGAATGGAAGAGCACATTCTCGTCGGTGAACGACGCCAACCAAAGGCAACGCGGCATGGTTCTGAATCGGGGGTGGGGAGACAGCCCGGGTAGCAGCTGCGAGTTCCTCGGCGGCTGGGAGGACAGCAGCGGCGGCGTTGCGGCCAAGAAATTCGACGGCAACGAAGACTCCACGACGACCCTGTACGGGTTCCCTGGGCTTGTCTTTGAGGTACTCAAGAACGGCTACGTTAGCGCAGTCACGGTCTTCTGACCGAAAACAAGCCACGGAAATTGAATGCTTCGTATGGTGGATGACTAGGCTCTTGGTTCAATGCATGCATAGGTTGGTGCTATAGACACGCGTCAGGGGGGTTCATGACCATGAGAGGGCCACCGCATGCGCTGTAGAGAGTCGGCGAATACTGGGCGGTACTAAGGGATGCTGATGCCGTCTTCGCCGGGTCCCAAATCAGACCAAGCCGACACTGATAACGAACAGGTAGCTAATCGAGGTTTCGTCTGTCTACTTGCGCGTGCTTGGGGATAGGCACATCCGTATGTTCAAGAAGAGGTATTATACTATACATTTTAGGCGTGCAGAATGGGGCCAGCTGCTCGCAGCTGCTCGAGCGAAAACTTGCACTGTGCTTGATACCTCATCCATAGGTTTATATTGACCTGGGGTTCGTTGGTGACATCCCATCCCATAAGGTAGAGTGGCCATTGGAACATAAGCGCCCTGTAGCCATTGCTAAACGTTATTACAGGGCCGCCCGGCCGCAAAACTTGAATCCAGTTCGGGAGAGGACGATGGGAGTTCGAGTCTGCTAGATCGTCGTCCACTGCACCTTTATCATCCTGGTACATACCAAGTTCCCGAAAAGAAAGTACAAGTCCCCCCCCACGCGATATGACCCGGGCGGTGGGTGGCCTGCTTGTTACTTTCCTCGGTCGTCAAGCCGCCAGCAAACCCCCACGTCTCGGTCTCTCTGCGCGGCACAAGACCCCATCGCAGCGGCACGTCTCTTCCTCTTCCTCCTCCTCTCCTTCTCCTTCCCCGTCGTCGGCCATGGCGCGCACCTACGAGGCGGCCTTGGGGCATCTCGCCTCCCTGCAGTCCAACAAGGCGGTCACGTCGCTCTTCTCGGCGCCCGCGGCGGCGCCGGCGCCGGGCGCCGCGCCCCGGGACCTCAACGCCCTCGCCATCCCCGAGATGCTGGCCTGGCTCGCGCGCGCGGGACTCGCGCCCGACGCGCTGGCGGCGCTGCGCTGCGTCCACGTGGCCGGCACCAAGGGCAAGGGCTCCGTGTGCGCCTACCTGACGGCGGTGCTGACGCAGCCGGCGGTGCGCGGCGCCGCCGGCCGCGTCGGCACCTACACGTCGCCGCACCTCGTGTCGGTGCGCGAGCGCATCCAGCTGGACGGCGCCCCGCTCGCCCCCGCCCTCTTCGCCCGCTACTTCTTCGAGGTCTGGGACGCCCTCACCGCCGCCGCGCGGGCCGACGCGCGCGCCGCCGGCCCCGTCGACGCCGCGCTCGACGCCGAGCTGCGGGGCCCCGCCACCAAGCCCTTCTACTTCCGCTTCCTCACCATCCTGGCCTTCCACGTGTTCCTGCGCGAGGGCGTCCGCAGCGCCGTCGTCGAGTGCGGCATCGGCGGCGAGTACGACGGCACCAACGTGCTGCCGCCCGCCGCCGTGACGGCGAGCGTCGTGGCCCAGCTGGGCATCGACCACGTCGGCATGCTGGGCGCCACGCTGCCCGAGATCGCCTGGCACAAGGCCGGCGTCGCCAAGCCCGGCCGCCGCTGCTTCACGCGCGCCCTGACCGGCCCCGCCGGCGCCGACGCCATGGCCGTGCTGCGCCGCCGCGCCCGCGAGCGCGGTGCCGAGCTCGTCGAGCTGCAGGACGCCGCCGTCGAGGCCTGGGGGGGCGTCGCCGCCGACAGTGCCGGTGGGCTCGAGGGCCGCTTCCAAAAATACAACCAGGCCCTGGCCGTGGCTGCGGCCAAGGAGCACTTGCGGGTGCTCGGCGCGGAGCCGAGCGTTTCCTCCCCCGACAATCTCCATGAGCTCCCGGACGGCTTTGCCGACGGCCTGCGCCGTGCGCGCCTCCGGGGTCGGTGCGAAACCGTCGAGGAGGGCCCGACGACGTGGCTCATAGACGGTGCCCACACGCCCGAGAGCCTCCGCGAGGTGGCCGCCTGGTTTGCGGCCAAGCGAGCGGCGAACGCCGGCGCCCGCCACGTCCTGATCTTCAACCAGCAGGACCGCGACGCTGCCGGCCTGCTCGAGAGCTTCTACGCGGCCCTGCAGAGCGCTACGGGTGTCTCGGAGGCCCCCCTCTTCGACAAGGCCATCTTTACTAGGAACGAGTTGAGCGAGAGAAAGGACGGCGAGCCCGAGCGGGACCTGGTGGTCCAGAAAGGGGCGGCCGAGCGGTTCCTGGAGCTCGCGCCGCAGAGTGCAGTCAGCGTGGCCGACAACGTAGCGAGCGCCGTCGGCCAGGCAAGGCAGCAGGACGTGCAGGCAGAAAAGAAGAACTTGGTGCTAGTGACCGGTAGCCTACACCTCGTCGGCGCATTGCTGCGGACGTTGGAGCCTGACGCCCCTCTCTAAATGTTGAATCCCACCCGTGCCTCCGGCAATTGCCTCCCTCATCCAAACCGGTTTCCAATCTACTAGATCCCCTAAAGATGAAACAGAAAAGGAACAGTGAAGTACGCAATAGTTCTCCTCACTACAACGCGTCAGCGCCTTCCAAAATGCCCAAGGCTCCGCCCACCAGATGGAGGCTTCCGGTGATGAGGGCTTGCATCGTTTGCCCATTGTCCAAGCCTTTGCCGAGTCCACGCACGTGGTCGAGGGCCTCCTCGATGGTCGGCAGCACCACCACCTTCGCGCCCGGATCCATCGACGCCCATTTCTCGGCGAACAGCCGCTGCGCCGTGAGAGCCTCGATGGCCTTCGGATCGTACTGGTGGTTCACGAAGTCTCTCTTGTACCCGGTCGCGGCATACGTGACATTGGTGCAGAAGACGACATGATCGAAACGACCTTGTCCTTGGCCTTCGAGGGCGTGGATCATACCCTCCAGGAAGTCCACCGCCTCGGTACGGCCCTGCTGGTTGAAGACGAGGGCCTTGGGGCCTTGGCGGCCAGCGCTCTCGCCCGCAAACCATTTGGTCGCCATTTTCAGGCTGTCGACAGTGTGTGCACCATCCACATGCCATACGACGGGGCCTTCCACCTTGACTTCGCACCGGCCCCTCCAGACCACCTGTTCCAGGCCGTCGACAAAATCCTTGGGCAGCTTCGCCGGATCGCGCTGGAAGCCGGGATCGAGCTTCTGGAGGGCGGCTTCGGCCAGGGCCACGCCCAGGCTCGCGTTCTTTTTCTGGAACGCGGCATCGGGCCGCACGTGGACGCCTGAGAGCCTGGGGTCGATGTCCAGGACCTGGAGATGGACGGCCTTCTCTTGTGCCCTCTTTTGCAGCACCTCGGCGGCCTCGGGTACCTGCTCGATCGTGAAAGCAGCACTGCCCGGCTTCATGATGCCAGCCTTGTGCCATGCAATCTTATCTACCGTGTCCCCTAGCGCAAAGACGTGGTCGATGGCCAGCGTACTGATGCCCGTGGCCACTGGGCGCTCGACGATGTTGGTCGCGTCGTACTCGCCGCCAATGCCCGTTTCATACACGGCCAGGTCAATGCCCTCTTGGAGGAAGACGTGGTAGCTCATGAGCGTGAGGTAGCGCGAGTATATCGGTCTCAGGGCCATGGGGATTTGCCCACGTGCAGGGTCGGCAGCGCCGGCGTCCTCCCCCGCGGCGGCACTGTCGGCCTTGCCCAGCAGATCCCACACTTCGAAGAAGTACCGCGCAAAGGTCTCCTCGGAAACGGGGGCGCCATTGATTCGTATCCGTTCCCGGACCGCGATGAGGTGCGGGCTCGTGAACAGGCCGATTTTCCGGGGAAGGCCGCGGGCCCGCTGGTGCTGTTGCAGGATGGAGGCGGCAAAGGCACAGGTGCTCCCCTTGCCCTTGGTGCCGGCGACGTGCAGGACGTTCAGGCGGTCCAAGTCGGAGGGCGCATAGCCGAGACGGCGCAGGTAGACGCGCATCTCGGCGATGGAGGTGGCATCGGGGCGGACGCCGGCCTTGCGCCGGGCTTCGATGATGGCGAAGGGGGTCTGGAGGGAGTTGAGGGCATCGATGGCGTCCTAGGGGCAGAGGGTCAGAGAGGGAGGAAGCAGGCGCGAGGAGAGGGCGGCGGCGTCGCGCGGTGCTGGACTGACATTGTACGACCGCGTGGTCTGCGAAGTCGCCATGGTGCGCCGGAAAACGGAAGCGGCGAAGCACGTGTTCGGGTGGTGATGTGCTGGGAAGGCAAGCTGGAGGCTGAAGCGCCGAGACACCCGATGCATCCCCGTGGAGTTGGTGGTTATCTGCCCATAATGCGCACCGGCCGACCCACGATGCCAAAAGCACGTTGCGATTGGGGAGGAGGACAAGGCATCACTGGTTCATCGAGTCGGGAACCCGCCTGTCCACCATCCGGGATCAGGTCCCTGTTGTTTTCATGCTAGATACCTAATCTCCCCGCCAGTATCACTTAGCCCGGCGCTTTCTGAGTTCAAGTTGCCCCGCCATCGGAGGGGAGGGGCGTGTGTACCTAGGTATGTAAGTACATGACTAATTGGGAACGTACTGCCAGAAACTGCCCCGCCTCTTACAACGAACTGCCCCTCCGCCCTCGCAGGCTCCAAACCACACAGTTTCCTGCATGCGTCTCGAACCGTTCCGTCCGGAATAGCTCCCTAAGCATCCAATGAAATTGGGAAGGAAGTAAAGTGAGATTCTACATCCACTTGGATAATACCAAATACGTAAAGTAAAGCAATGGATGCAAGCATGGTGTGGTTCGTTCGAGAAGTAGGCACGTGAAATGGATGCCGGTAGGAGGTAGGAGGGTTACCGAAAGCAGCTGTGGCCCTCTATCAAAGCTTCCGGAACATCCATCCATTGGTACGGTCGAGGGTGCGTTAGGCCAGCAGTGAGCAATGCCGCCTCCCGTTCAGAACATATCGCCAAACCTGTAGGATGGGATGGCACAGATCCCGTCATGGGTTCTCCTATGCTACATACTTAGGCTCTCCGTCTCGCAACCGAGGCGGCAATTTCCTCCCAGACTCCGCGCACACGGGGGCTTCTGTTGTGCTGCATGTTGAACTCGCCGACCGCCCGGAACATATACCATGGCCGCCTGGCATTTTCTGCTGTCGTATCCCGCACGTAGTTCACGATGCCGAACCTCCGGTTCGCGGGACGCAAGTCGGACACCATGACCTTGCTGACGCGTGGCTTGGCAATCAAACTCATCGTGGTGATTTCCAACTCGGTCTGCGCCGGAAGCTGCCTGACGAAGGCGCGCAGGTTGGCCTCGGACTGCCGGGCAAAAGGAGGCAGCCGCATGTGCACGAAGGAGACGAACGGCGCCGTCAGGTAGCCGATGACGAGCAGCGGGCCCATGGCCGCGACGGCCGCTGTTATTGTGAGTGTTTGCATGAGACATGGCCTCGCGGCATTACCAACCGGTGCGAGGGGACTTACTGCGCATTGTGGTGGCACCCAAGCCCTCCTGCTCGTAAAAGGCCGGCGTGACGACGAAGCCGAAAAAGGCAAAGATAAAGATGGTCGACAGCTTGAGACAAGCCAGAAAGGTCACCCTAGGGGTGCCGGCGTGGTAGATGCACAATCTCGCAGGAAACACTGCCCAGCTTGGTCAGATCCGGCCGGATATCTCAGCGATTCCCACCATGGACTGATAGGGGGTAGGCTACTACAACTCACTGAAGGCCGGCTGCGCAGCGCCGGCAGCCGGGGCGGGCTTTGCTGAACTTGTCGCAAACCGTACACATGTTCGGCGAGTAGACGCTTGTGGCAGGCGAGAGACGAGGGCCGGTGCTGTCGTAGCGAAGCGACGGCACAGAAGACCCAACGGCCGCAACTGGGCGGTCCTCAAAGCGGCGACAAGTACCATGGCAACGAGCTGGGCCTGTAAGTCACCACTCCCGGTGAGATGAAGTGGTGGTAGCTTCTGCGCCGGGAACCAAAAAGGACGACGGAGAGAGGTTGCGAGCGATCCCAAATTTGCAGGGGTAGCAAGCAATGGAACCTAGTCTTAGCGCCGATATCCCACAAGCGAGTGTGCCGGGCGGGTAAGCACCATGGAAGGTACTTCTATCCATATATAGCTGGAGGGTATAGGTTACCTCCTACTTCCACATAAACACGCATCACGGCCTCGAGCAGACCTTACCCGACTATTGATTCCTCCCATACCCGTACTTTCTGCCCGCATCACCAATGTAACATGACGTCGAGTGTATTCTTCTACATCCAGTTATCTCGTTCAAGTCGTCATGTCGCTGAGCACTGAAAGTGCGTGTGTGCGCCGCAGCGACCTACACGATGTTCTTGGTCAACCAGTCGGCCCACTGCTCCTTCGTCCAGCTAGAGCTGATGTCATTGGCAACCACGCCGTCAAACACGACCGTCGGACTGACGTGGATGCCCACCAATCTCGCCATCTTGATCATGACCTTGAGGTCGTTGGTGACCTGGTTGCCGCTGTTGAGGGCACCATCCTCTCCTGGCTTGTCGCTGATGGCGAGCAGGTCGTACATTGCGGCCTCGTCCACGCCGACGCTCGCGCCAATCTGGGCGAGACGCTTGTAGGTCTGGTTCCGCGTCTCATTCACGACGTTGGTGTCAAAGAAGCTCGCCTGCTGCTTGAAGAGCGCGTCGCTGAAGACCTACGATGGCATTAGTTCCAAGATACAGGGGCTACTTGGACATTGGCAACATGGAAAAGGCGCCACTCACCCAGAACTTGGCAGGCGCGAGCTTGAGCACTGCTATGGCGGCCTCGTGGGTCAGGGTAGACGACGGGTGCCAGGGCTGCACCTGTTGCCGGAAGATGACCTCCAACCCTGCCGACCAGTCCTGGTTCTCCCGGACCATCGGCACGACGGTGTTGTAGAGAGTGTTGAACTGCTTGGCCGAGAAGGGGCACGTGTAGTCCAAATAGACTTCCAGAGTATGGGTGCTGGAGTTGACGCCGGGTGCCGATTCATTGGAGGCGGGCGCCCTGAAGCGCAGCTTCTGCGCCGCGAATTTCGGAGGGAGGGCCATGGCGTCGAGGAGACTGGCAAGTAGGTACTTTGGCAAGTGGCGTATTCAGCTTCGTCTCTGGGAGCAGAGCCGAGTATGGATGACGAGAGCTGGGTACGTGGTGTGGGAAGTCGTTCTGGCTGGCTCTCGGTAGATCGAGTCCCCGGAGCAGGTGCTTAAATACCTCCACATCCAAACTGACGAGGGGCTCTTACTAGGGTCCCGAGTTTCCACCACTGACCACGATGACGCTATGTACTTACTTGATGATCTATCCAGTCGGTGGAAGCCGCCTGCACATGCCATGTACTCATTATATTCCATGCACCTACATCACGGTACGTACACCGAAAGGGCCAATCAATCCCGGGTGGCCCGTCTTCCATGACCAGTTGGTGGGGTACCTACATAGCTCCTAAACCCTCATCCGGTCGTGACCAGGGATCAATGGAAGACCAAAAGGCTGGTGAGGGCGTGAACACGACGCCTCGGTTCTCACGTCGCATACAGCTGGAACTCGCTTTTGTTATGATTAGGGGAGGTAGAAATCGTCCACATAAATCTTTCGGCAGTCGATAATAGGTGGACGAAGTACCGGGGCCAGTAGTGTGGCCTTCTCAACTACTCCTCCCCTACACGGTGTTCTTGGCTATGATGCCCCGGGCAAATTCGCCGAATGTAATGTGCTGGTCCAGGTCAACCTCGTCCTCCAGGTTCGGCTGCGTGAAGACGGCGAGGGTGTTCCGGGCTATCCCCTTGCTGTACGCGCCGCGGACGGAGTGCTCGACCGCCTTGAACTTGCCACGGGTGATCCTCTCCAGGGCCTCGCCCGTCTGGAAAGCGATGCAATCCCGTGGGATCTTGACCTGCACTGGCTCGCCCTTGCGGTTCTTGATCCACAGGCCCGCCTGCGGATCCGGGGACTGCGGCAGCTCGTCCAGCGTCGGCAGCTTCTCGGGAACCTGGTCACCAAACTCGGGCACCCGCGCATTGATCTTCGCCTCGTCGACAAACATGGCCGAAGTCAGCCCCGTCAAGCAGCCGTGGTCCTTGTGGACCGAGCACCAGTTGTCTTCCTCGTCCCCCCGTGCCATGACCTCCTCGGTCATGGGGTAGTAGTGGAGTAGGCGCGCTTTGGAGGTCGACGACGACTTCACGACGTTTTCCAGGTACGCGCGAGGGTACTCGGGGATCTCCTTTTCGGCGAACCTATCGCACGCCCGAGCCACCAGCACGGCCGTGTCGATAATCAGGCGGCAGAGCTCCTCCATGGTCGATCGGAACCCCGGCAACATTTCCTTGGGAGGCCAGGAATTGGGTGCCAGGTACTCGGGGAAATCCTTCATGGTGAATTGCGCCGTGGGCGTCGCGGCCTCGCGAGCAGGGTCGACATAGAAAGCGCAGTTGGCGTAGAACGACCCCTTCAGATCGTCCGCCCCGCCGTTCTTCAACTTCTCCCTGCCCTTGGACCACCCCACCAGATACTTAGCAGTCTCGTTGGTGAACTGCGCTGGGATCGGTTAGCCAGCCAGTGAGACCGGGGTGGGGGATTGGCTCCCTACCGAAGTCGGCCTCGCTGAGGTTGCCCATGTACGAGGCGTAGGAGAGGAGCTGGCGTCTCAGCGCCGGGAACTCCTCGGGCACATCTTTGACGACCAGAATTCCCAGAGACTCGGGGCCGAAGGCTTCCTGCAGCGTTTCAAATGCAACGTCCCCTGTTCGAGCTGGTAAGTCGCCGGTATTGGAGCCTTTGGCCAGCCAGGCTGTGTGGTCTTACCGGACTTGAGGTCTTTCAAAGAGACCACCACAGGTTGCGCTGTCGCCATGATGTACGTCTATCGGGGGTATCGGGGTCAGGTAGATTTATAAGTATGAGCCCAGCAGTATGCAGACGGAACAGCAGAGTTTACCTAGGTATACTAAGGCCTCCGCAGGAACTGAGAAGCAGGTCGATTTGGTCATTAAATAGGTACTACATAACCAACACGACGTGTAAGTGCTTGTGACCGATTTTAACCCATAGGAAACCGTCGGCCTTTCGGTGCTCAGAATCCAAGACCGGTAGTCCCGCCAAACCTGGTGGTGCGGCCCGGGGGCTTTAGTAGTGGAAACTTGTACTTTGTACAAGAGAACTGGGAGGCGAGCTGGCGTCCGCCCGGCACTGGTTCTACGTATGTAGTGACCCAAGCGCGCCTGTGTGCCCCACCAACGCCCCCAAGAGTTCACTGGAAAGTAGGTACACGATACTTTTCGGCAACGAGCTAAGCAGCTCCCCAGGTCTTCGCGTTATGTAAGCACACAGCGCCCCTCCTTGCATCCATTCCAGCATTACTTAGTGCAGGGCGGCTCCAGTCTGCGCGACGGAAGAGCTGGAGAAAGCGCGTGGCGCGCATCACCACCCAGCGCTTCAGTAATTGCGCATTGCCATCCCGTCAGCCGCCATGGTGAAACCCTTGTCTTTCAAGGGCGAGAAGAAGCCAAAGAAGAGAAAGAGAACCGAAGGCGAAAGTTCCAGCGCTCAAGCCGAGTCAAGCGAGCGCGCCGTCGCCAGGGTCGACGATGACGCAGCAGACGACGATAGCTGGGTCTCCGCCGAGGCTCTGGTCGACCTCGTCGGCCCTGTTATGCTCGTGCTGCCTACTGATCCTGTCACCTGTCTGGCCTGCGACGCCAATGGCAAGGTCTTCACCGACCCTGTCGCGAACATCATAGACGGGAACCCCGCGACGTCGGAACCCCACGATGTCCGGCAGGTCTGGGTCGCGAACAAGATTGCCGGTACGGAGAACTTCAGGTTCAAGGGGCGCTATGGAAAGTAAGAGGGCCTTCCTTTCCTTGCGTCGCATGGACCGCTTGCTTACACTGCCCAGGTATCTCAGCTGCGACAAGTACGGAATCCTGAGCGCCACTTCCGAGGCCGTCTCGCCCCTGGAGACATGGACGGTGATTCCGACCACGGATACGCCGGGGACTTTCCAGCTTCAGACCCTGCGCGAGACATTCCTCACGACCAAGGAATCCACGAAGCCAAACGCTCCCCCCGAAGTCCGGGGCGACGCTACCGACATCGGTTTCGATACCACGTTCCGGATCCGCATGCAAGCGCGCTTCAAGCCGAAGCTCAAGGCGTCCAAGGAGGAGAAGGCCAAAGAAAAGATCAGCCGCAGGGAACTGGAAGAAGCGGCCGGCAGAAGGCTCGACGAGGACGAGGTCCGGACCCTGAAGAGGGCCAGACGAGAGGGCGACTATCACGAACAGCTTCTGGTCTTGAAGGTCAAGGGCAAGCACGACAAGTACGGTTGATCCTGGCCGGCGTGTCGTGCTCGAACTACGCACCGGCTTTCCAGGCCTTGATATATCCATCCTCACCCACACTGAAGACCATCTGGGCCTCGTCGTAAAAGCAGAAGCTCCGCACGATTTCCGATGTGTGGGCACCCGGCAGGCCCACACTGTTCTCCCGGTCCAGGGCCCATCCCGACGCCCCCTTCGTCAGGTGCACCATCTCGAACATCTGCTGGCTGCGGCAAGGGATTCAGCATCGGCTCACAACTATCACGCCCACGCTGGTTTCAACTTACTCGTGAGTGCCGGCGCCAATTACGGCGCCAGCCCCGTTCGCCTTGACCGAGACGTTCGCTATGTATTGGCAGCCGAGGACTTGTCGCATGTCCCCGAAGTCGGTGGTGGCGGAGCCTTTCTCTTGGTCCTGGGCTATGTTATACAGTGCAAAGCGTTCGTCATGCGACACAGCATAAACCTCGGTCTCGTTGAGAAAAGCCGCGTGGTGAATGGAGGCGTCGTGGTTCAAGGTCTGTATGACCACCTCGTCCTCATCCGTGATCCGGGTGTCGCAGATGTTGACTAGGCCGTCAGTCGAGCCGGAAAGCAAGACGTTGGGGTCGTTTGGGTGGAAGTCCAGCTGGTTAGTCATTAGCAAGTGGCGATATCGGAAAAGAGCAGCCAGGCCTACTTCGGTGATATCGTCGCTGTGTACTTCCTTGTATGAGTGCCGCGCCGTAGGAGTGGAGCGAACATCCCTACATTTCCCCCAGGTGAGCACATGCGTAGTGTTCAGGCGGCGTGCAGTTGCGATACGCACCAGAGCAGTATGGAGGCTTGGCTTGCCCTCAGTTCGGTGCCGGCGGCCACGGTGAAGCCTGCACTGGAGCAGGCCAGTGACAGTATCGGCACTTGGTTGTCTGGGGCGGGTGCGGAAGCGGTCAGCTCAAGGGGCGCGCAGCGAGGGCCAAGAACCGTTCGTACCTGTGAGCCGGGCTACTTCGGCTTCCCTCGCATCCTTCCTCAAATCCCACATCGAGATGCTGCCGTCCTCTCCCGCGGTGCAAACAACCGAGCCCCCCAGGTCGAATGCTTTCGCGCAGGTCAGGTTGCCGTGGTTGGTTTGTAGGGTGCCCACGGGGCCGGGCCGAAGGCTGAGGGGGTTGAAGACACAAAGCTTCTGGTCTGACGATATGGTAGCCGGCCCTTGGGTCAGGGGGATCAGGTCCGTGACATAGACCTCGTCCACGCCTGGGTACCGGAACCCATCGACGCATGATAGCGGATACATGGCTTTCTCTGGGAGGGCTACCTGGGTTTATGGCTGTTGCCGTCCTGGTGTTGCTTTTACCCGAGTCAACTGAGTAGGCAGCTTTTAGAGAGGGCAAGAGAGCCCCGCGACTATTTAATGTTTCTAAGTAAGCCGCCTGGACACCCGTGTTGTTGTGAGTGAACGAACAAGCCGATGGACGACGGCATTCCGGGCGAGGGCAAAATTGCTGAGGAATATGTGAGGAGGAGGGGGATGAACGATACGCGGGAAACTTACCTTTCACTTCTGTTTTCTCGTTCCAATTTGGCCCAAGGTCATCTATGTAGCCAGGCGTTAGAGAGCTCGTATTGTGATGGGATGGAAATACCTATTTGCCCTGGCGCCTGGCCTTGATGGCGTAGGTCGTTTTCTATCAAAATTTGGGGTCCATACTTGACCTACAATGGATCAATCCATTAGGTACATAGGTCATGTACATTGTACTCTCTTGGGTGGATGGGTTGGTGGTTGTACCTCCCATACGACCCACCAATTCATGGACATCCATCGAATCGGGTTCATGAAGCTTCTTGAGTGGATGGATGATATCGGGCAGGATGTATCGGTTTCCAGTTCCACCCGTAAGCTCAAGTGGCCAATCGTACCCAGGAAAGCCATCTCTCCAAATTTTGGCGCAAAGCCCAGTCAGTTACATTGCTGAGGCAGACGTACTTTCACAGCACCCAGGCAAGTACTTACTTAGGTAGGTGGTATGGGAGGTACCTGCTCCGTACCTGTCCCTCAGAATTCAAGCCCACGGAAGCTCCCATCGTACTTACAGATCCCATGCTGATTGATGCATTGACGTCGCGCCTTTTGAGGACAGCTAGCTGTAATCCGCAACCGGCAAGTGGGTGACCGTCATTCTCCGCCATCGCGACTCTTCCCCCATCGAATTCATCCCTACCTTGTGCATCTCTACCAGGTACCATGCCACGGTTACAACACTTGGAATCCTGCTCGTAGCATATCTGGCCACCACGATGCGTTGGCTGTTCTCTGCGCTCCGTACGTCGTCTTGGCCCCCCGAACCTCCCGCGCGTGCGGGCGCCGGATCCCGTCTTCATACCGCCCCAGCCCGTCGCTAACAACCGATTCGGGCATCTCTAGTGCTCTTGCAGGCTGTCGCCCTCGCCCATGCTACCGACCAGAAAGTCCTCCAGGACGACGCTACTGCCGGTGAGAAGATCACGACGGCCGCTGTCGATGCCCAAACGAACGTGGCCCACGGAACACGCGGAGGATGGACCCCATATCAGAATGGTACGTGATCCCCCTGCCGCGACTCGGCGTGCGTACGGCGCTGACGGCTGCATCAGGCTGGGAGCTGGTCGACGCTGCCATGGCTGAGTTCCGAAAGGTCAAGCCGCCCCTGCACCGCAAGACGAAGCGACAGACGGGATTGTTCGGCGCCATGCTGAATTACGCCCTGAAGGCGCTCCCGAGCCTGCGTATCACGGCGCCGCCACAGGAGCATGCTGCGCATGTCATCACCGGCCCCCTTCTTGACGGCGTCAAGCTCCTCCAGCGGTCGGCCGAACTGAACAACACAGACGCCATCTACCTTATGGGCCAGTTGAACTTCTTCGGGAACTTCTCCCACCCGAGGAACTTCAAGGCCGCTTTCGACCACTATAAGCGCCTCGCCGAGGTGAGTGGCAACAGCTCGGCGCAGCACATGGTCGGCGTCATGTACGCGACAGGCATCGGGGGCGCCGTGGAGAGAGACCAGGCCAAAGCCTTGCTGTACCACTCGTTTGCCGCCGAACAAGGCCACCCCCGCGCCGAGATGACAATCGCCGCTCGTCACCACAGCGGCATCGGCGTCCCCAAGAGCTGCGAGACGGCCTGCAAATACTACAAGAGAGTGGCCGATAAGGCCATGGCCTGGATTCGGTCCGGTCCCCCGGGTGGCATGTCCATCGTCCAGGAGGCCTACCGGATTGCCGACGAGGAAGGGGGCGTCTATGGAGAGGGCGCCAGCGTCGTCAGTGCAGGTATCAATGCTCTCAAGCATAGTGTCAACTCGGACGCCTACGCCTCCATCGACGACGTGATCGAGTACCTCGACTTGATGTCCCAGAAGGGGGATTTCAAGGCCTCCTTCAACTTGGGCCGCATCTACTACGAAGGTCAGCGGGGCCTCGAGCGGGACGTCGAGGTGGCCCGGCGCTACTTCCTCACCGTCGCAACCAAGTTCTGGCGAGCTAAAGACGGCCGGGTCACGGACAATGCGAAGCCTGGTCTGGACAAATACGCCGGGAAAGCGGCTGGCTACATTGGGCGCATGTGGCTGCGAGGCGAGGGACAGTACAAACAAAACTTCGAAAACGCCAGGAAATGGTTCGAGCGCGGTATCAAATTCGGCGACGCCCAGTCGCAATGGGGTATGGGCCTCATGCTGCTGAAGGGCTACGGGATCGATCGGAACATCAGGAGGGCTTTTGAACTCCTCAAACAATCCGCGAACTTGGAGTTCGGCCCGGCGCAAGTCGCCCTCGGCGCCCTCTACCTCGACCAGGGCAACAAAGACGACTTGCGCATAGCGAACTCGTACTTCGAGAGCGCCGCTAGATACGGCAACATTGAGGCGCAGTACTACCTGGCCGAAATGATCCACCACGGCGTGGGCCGCGACAAGACGTGCAACATTGCCATGGCTTATTACAAGCTTGTGGCCGAGAAGGCCGAGCCCTTCATCTCGACATGGTCCGAGGCCAATTCGGCCTACGAAGATGGCGACTACGAGCTGGCCTTGTTGAACTACGTCCTGGCTGCCGAGCAAGGGTATGAAAAAGCACAGAACAACGTCGCCTACCTGCTAGATCCCCTCCACTCCAGCCTTCCGCTCCCGAACTGGTTGCAGCGCCCATCGCCCTCGTCCAGCCTACTCCAGAACTCGGCCCTCGCACTGATTTACTGGACGCGCTCCGCCATCCAATCCAACATTGACTCGCTGGTCAAGATGGGCGACTACTATCTCTTGGGCATCGGCGCCGATGCTGCTACCGACAGGGCAGCCCAATGCTACTCGGGGGCATCGGAGTACTTGCAGAGCGCCCAGGCCTTGTACAACCTGGGCTGGATGCACGAGAACGGCGTGGGCCTGGTCCAGGACTTCCACCTAGCCAAACGTTACTACGACCAAGCGTTGGAGACTAACGAAGAGGCCTATCTTCCCGTGACACTGAGTCTCCTAAAGCTTCGCGCACGCTCCGCCTGGAACACCTTCACGCACGGCAAGATTAACTCGATCCAGGACGAACCAGGTAAGCGTCGTCCGGCTGGGTGGTTCATGTTGGACGGGGAAAAGTACTGACTTGGTTCCTCGTTGCAGCGCCGAAGAAGGACTGGTCCCCCAGCGAATGGATTGCCAACTTCCTGAAGGACGAGAATTTCTACTATGATGACGGTGCGTACGGGGACATGTACGACGAGGCAATCACGGGAAGTGATGGGGAGCCTTTCGGTGACGAGTTCGATGACGAAGGCGTCCTCGACAGCCTCATCATACTGGGCTTGGCAGCCGTCATTGTATTCCTGATCTACTACCGGCAGCAACGCCAGCGGGCTCACAGGCAGGCCGAGGAGGAGGCAGCAGCAAGAGCAGGCCTGGTGCCACCACCGATGCCTCAGCCAGGAGCTCCAGGCGACCCGCACTTCCAAGCATGGGGTGCGGGAGGCCTGGGACACTGACGATAGGGCCAGCGGCGTCCTTTTGAGTAAGAAACTTTTTTATGATCAGCTTTGATTTGATGCTCACGGAGTGGTGCCCGACGTGCGGCTGAGAAACCGCCGAAGGATTTTGATGACCCCGTTGGATGATTTGGCGGCAAGACCTGTCCCGACGTGACCGCTTCCCGCAAGCCGACCTGAAGGACGCATGGTCGAAATAAGATTTTGGGGCATACACATACTAGCTGTGGCCCCTTCTCGCCCAACCTTGGTCGTAGAGCGCATCGAAAGACGTGAGCTCGAGTGGCCTGGGTGGCTCGGTTTGGCTACCGTCGCCGAGAGGGCCGTGGTATACTAATGACATGACCATTACGACAACACCACTAGCATGTAAGAAATGCTCCCAATACAGTTCATGACGCCATGTATTTCGCAGACACTTGTAATCTCTGCTTTTTCCTGCTTACATAGGCCAGCAGGGCCCGGGCTGGAACGCCGAAAATAGCCATATGGTTGCCGTGTCTTGCGTATCGTCCCCTTGCGGGAGGTTTATCCCCAGGCCGCTTCGGGTGGTGTATAGCTGACAGAACTCAATCCAGAGTCCTAATGCCTATATTCGAAGACAGTACTTCACAGGGCCGAGGCCCTGCTATGCCACCCTCCGCCGCCCCTTAGCTCCGTGTCAGCTTACTGGTATAGAGCCTATATGGACAGACCCACTGCGGAATGGTGCGGCGTGTTGGTAACGACGTAGAGGCAAATGTCTCCGATGCTGGAGGCCCTTGATCTGAGCAAGAAGGCTCTACGGCCGCCTTTTCGAGACCCGTGAGTGAGGGCATAATCCTTGGTAAGCAGAGACGCCGCTGCTGGCTTGCCTTGGGCACCCGACTCTGCGTGGGTGCTTTCTCTCTCGGTTCGGTTCTCCGTGCCGGTGGCGACGTCACCCGCGATTCCGGCTCAGCTGCGCGACGGCCGTTTGCCGAGTCTACTAGCCGGCGTCAGGCCTCTAGCCAGCGTGTTTCCGAGTCCCCAGCACCGGTGCCAGCCAGTTGGTCAGCCGCCTCGTGAACAGTTGCCCCCTGAAGAGGCGGGCCGATCGCATGAGAGTCAGTCTATGAGCTTGCGAGGCTAGCGAGCCCCGGACTGTTCGCACGCTCGGCACGCAGCTGCAGGGCGGATGCCTCGGAAGCGTCGATTGTGTCTCGGCTCACAAGGCAATGGGAAGAGATAGCCTACCATCCAGGTGGGAACGGCACCGCGTCCTGGCCCTTGGGGCCTTCGGCTCCCGGTAGCACTCGGATCGGGCCAACTCTAACGCTATTTCGAGCGGGAGGGCTCCTGACTCCCAAGGCAGCGGCTCGTCTTCCCTGCTCTCCGCACCGGCCGCAGCAGCCGCCCAGCCAGGTCGTTTGCGACGGCGCCAGCGCCGGTGGCCGGACTGATTGGCCAGACGGTGCCGGCCAGGAGGATGGCACCGGGTGACCGGCCCCGACGCGTTCCAAAGATAGCCTGGCAACAAGCTCTGGAACCAAGTACGGCAGCACGGCTCTTCTAAGCACCGTCTGGCGAACCGTCCGTCTCGGCAAGGGCTTCCGAGCCTGTCACACTAATTATAGCAGTCATCAACATCATCGGCCGCGGCGAACTGCTGACAATGATGCATTCAGCTGTCAAGGCCGTAGGAGAGCAGCGTGTGGTGGGTATCACGATGGCCGGCATGTGAAGCATCCAGCGTCGATGTAGGAAGACATCCCGTCCATGCCTGCGGCAGTCAGCGGAGTGTCCCGGCAGTCTGTGTTGCGCCCGGATGGATATATAAGCGCGGCAGGTTTCGACACCGATATCGACTTATTTCTCCTTTACCAGCACATCATCCAGCTCCATGAAAACCACACACAACACTTGCCCCCTTACCTGTCAACTCACGCCCCTAAAACCCCCACAGACATGATCAGCAAGCTCCTCCTCGCCGCCCTCCTGGTGGGCCCTGGCACCCTAGCCAACCCGATCCCGGACAGCGGGATCGAGATCGTGGAGGAGCGTTCCACCCCGGAACTGGAGGTAAGTCGTCAGGAAAAGCCCCGGTCCCTCTTGGCTTCCCAGTCCGCGTCCCTGTTGACCCCCAAACCTGGGGTTCGGCGCAAAGTTACTACTGGGGGCATAGCTGATCCTTCAGACCCGCGAGCCCGCGCCCGAGCCAGACTACGGCGGTGGAAGGGACGACCACCGGGACGGGGACAGACACCGACACCGCTACGGCGACCACGGAGACATGGGCCGCCACGACGACCATCACGGGGATAGGGGTCGCTACGGTCACAACTATAAGCGTGATGACGGCGACGAGGACGGCGACGAGCTACAAGCCCGGTGGGATGGTGGCGGCTACAACCGCGGCCACGGTGGCTACGGCGGCGGCCACGGTGGCTACGGCGGCGGCTACGGCGGCGGCTGGGGCGGCGGTTCCGGCGGCTGGGGCGGCGGCCGCGGTGGCTGGGGCGGTGGCGGCCACTACAAGCGTGACGTCGGCGAGCTACAGCCCCGGGGATATGGTGGTGACTACGGTGGTGAGGGTGGTGGCTACGGTGGTGAGGGCGGTGGCTACGGAAATGGAGGCTACGAAGGTGGTGGTAAGCATTCCTCGGTTTTGTTTTGTCCCTTTCACCCGCCCTGCCTTTTGTTGGTCTCATACTCTTATCCCAACAAGCACCCGCCCAGTCCTGGCTAGACAAACGCTTACTCGGAAACACGAACAGGATACGGAAAGCGTGACGAGAACGCGAACAGTGAGAAGAATGAGGAAAATGACAAAGACCAGAAGGATGAGGGTGAAAAGGACGTGGGTGCTCAAGAGAAGCACTTGACCGGAGACGGCTACAGAGACCGATGGGACCACGAGCCTGACTGGTACGGCGGCCGTCCTCGCTGGCACGACGGTCGCCACGGCTGGGGCTGGCACCCAGACGGTTGGCGCGGAGATGGCTGGCACCGTCACGGATGGGGCTGGTAGAGAGTGAGTGAGTTCTCCTGCGTTTCGAATGGGCCGTCGAGATGTCCGTCTGACCTGGAAACGTCACGCAGTTACGGCGAACGCGGCCGTACATATGAGGGCCCTCACCCGGGCCTCACAGGCGAAGCGTCGGCCGACGCTGTCGCCGCGCCGATACATGGCGATATGCGGAAAAGGGTCAGCACGGGTTACATGCAGCCTTGTTCTGTTGCGAGTGTTTGAAACGGCGCGATTGGGATTTTGTGTCTGCTTTTTTGTTCGTGCTATTCTCTTACGACGACGAGGAAAGCGGTTCGGTCTCTGTTCTCTCTTTTTGCTGCCATGACCGCGCAGCGCGGTATTACTTGACCCCTGTTGCCTTCTTTCCTCGAACCAATCTTTCAGCCATCACGAGCCTGAATCATATTTAACATGGATGGAATACAAACATGGATCACCTGTTCATCCCACCACCTCCTCGTGCGAGTAGATTGCGTAAGCGATTATGGCAGTATGCCCCTATCGAGCCTCCCACCCGCTTCGTCAACACGGAATGGCCACAACTGCCGCTAGTCCAGTCGCTATGGTTCGCTGGCATTAGAAACCGCCGGCTCCGAGTCCGAAGGATGGGCTATACCTCACTAGTTGAAAGCATCCAGACACCTTTAGTTGTTCGGTGTGTCTCGTTAGCTTGGGGACGAGAGGGTGATGTCGTCAGCACAAGACGGGAGTATGCACACATCCCGATCAACGACGAGAGATGACGGCACTCTAAAGAACTTGTGTGGAAGCCTGTATGCATAGGCATGTTCTTAAATACGGTGGGCATCCCCGACAGAAAGACGCCTCTCTTGACACAATGCTCTCTCGGGTTGAAAATAAACCATTACACCTATAACGATTCACTCAGCCATCGCTTGAACCGTTATCCCTCTCTTGAATAATCCCATCCCACTTCAACATGGTCAACAAGCTGTACCTCGCTGCCCTCATCCTGGGCAACGCCATGGCGAGCCCCGTGGTCCGCAACGGCGCCATGGAGGCCCAGGGCGACGATGTCGCCAGGGCTGCCGCTCTTCCCGAGCGCTACTCAGCATTGGCTGAGCCACGCCTTGTATGCCCCCCCAGAAGAATAGACATTGGTTGGGAACTGACATTATCCCAGGACGATAGATCGGGCGGGTATGGCGGGGGGGACAAAGGGTCAGTTCACCGTCACCTCTCACTCGCAGTTTTCGATTCTGGCAAACCTCAACAGGAACCGTGAGTGACTGACACGATGCGTTCTTAGGTATAAGGATGACAAGTACGGCCACAAGGGCGACAACTACGGGTACGGGAAGGGTGATAAGTACGGTCACAAGGATGACAAGTACGGCCACAAGGATGACAAGTACAGTCACAAGGATGATGGCAACTACGGCTATAACAAGGGTGGCGATTACGGTTATAACAAGGGTGGCGAGTACGGTTATAACAAGGGTGGCGAGTCCGGTTATAACAAGGGTGGCGAGTACGGCCACGGAAGAGGGTGGTGAGAAGGACTACCAAAGGTCCTTCCTCAGCCCGAACGCTCTCATTCAAGACGGGGGTTGTCCGACGTACTGTGGCAGGCTACCACGGCACGCAGAGGGCCCAAGGGCGGGATCGTTACATACAAAAGATAGGAAACGAATATTGTACTTGGTGTGAACCTCTAATATGCTTGATTGGTGCCGCAACAGTGAGGCTGAGGTAGCTTCTCCAACGAACGGCAGGCTGACGGATGAGTTTGCATAAAGCGCGTAGGCAACATGATCCGACGCAAGTAGCTTACAATGGGCAGTGGCGGAAGAGATGTTGTCTCGCATGGCCATTCTTTTACATTCTACATTTACAATTTCTGTTTACAGGTGCCGCTCCGGGCGGAACCACTCGGTGCTTTCCATTGACTTGTAATTCATGTCAGCACGACTGGTTATCCTGGCACTGCTCCTTTTCGGGCTCGTCCTGCTGCAAGCGACTCCGCTGGACCCAGGGGATCCCGAAGGCGGTCCAGAGCGTCAAGGCAATGACGAAAGCGAGGGCGCTTCCCCAGCCTTTGGTTGCCTTGAAGTCCGGGGCCTGGGAGCTCGGGAACTGGAGCTGCTGGAAGGGGATGACGACGGCGCCGCCCACCGATGTCATGAGGCCGAGAATGAAAGCCCGCTTCTGCTGGTCGCCGCCGCAGCACTCGTTACACCAGCCGGCGAGCAGGGGGGTGAAACAGCCGTAGGTGCCAATGGCGATAAAGGCGACCATGCGGAGGCCGTGCGAAACGTCCCAGGCGGCGAGCACGGCATAGCAGAAGATCAAGACAAGGCCGACGGCGAGGCAGACGGGCCCCCGGCGTCCGATCTTGTCGGCCACGAAGCCGGTGGCCAACATGGTGCAGAGGTTGACGGCGCCGATGCTCGTGGGGATGTTGTTGATCTGGGGGATGGAGTACCAGTGCGTCGACTTCAGGTACAGCGTGAAGTACTGCATGACGTACGACCCCACGGTCAGGGACCAAAGCGCGTAGCCCAAGGTGAAGGTGTAGACCTGCCAACTGGCGAAGATGCGCTTGAACACGGTCCAGTCCAACGTGCCGGCGGGCTTCCGGCCCTCTTCTTCGATGCGCTCGCGGGCCCGCTGGCGCTCCCACTCGTTGAAGTACCAGGCCTTCGTGTTGTGGGGGGTGTCGGGGTGGCAGAACTGCGGGGGAGGGCAAAGGGGCAGAGGGTCAGCATTCGGCGAGGGGGGCGAGGGACACCCGGCGCGTGATGGCGGACACTTACGATGCCGTAGACGGCCACGGGGATGCCGAGCACGAAGTCGAAGATGAACAGCCACCGCCAGGCCGACATGCCACCGTGTCCCTCCATGCCACTGAACAGGGCGGCCTGCAGGTAGCCGGAGAACATCTGGCCCAGGACGCCCGAGATCACGAACAGGGCGGAGCGGCGGGCCAGCTCGCTCTTGCGGTACCACGAGCCCAGGGTGTACTCGATGCCGGGCCAGGCGGCGGATTCGAAGAGGCCGATGCAGAAGCGGAGCGCGTAGAACTCGGAGGCGGCGTTGCACTTGTACAGGAACAGCACGAACAGGGACCAGCAGGTGAGGCAAAAGGGCAGCCAGTAGCGCGGGCGGACGACGGTGATGATCAGGTTGGCAAAGGGCGCGCCCACGAGCTGGCCGATGTTGAAGAAGGTGTTCATCCACGACAGCTCGTTGCCGGGGCCGAAGCCGAGCTCCTCCTGCATGCCCGACGCGTAGGCGTTGGTGACGTTGTTGCTGTCCAGGTACTTGACGAAGAAGCAGAGACAGGAGTAGGAGAGCAGGAACCAGTCGAGCTTGAAGATCAGCCGTTTCTCCTCGGCGCTCGTGCCCGGCTCGTGCCAGTGGAACCAACCCGACAGCCTGGAACCCGGGCGGCCGGCCGGCGGAGCCGCGACAGATGCCCGCGACTCCGCGGCCGGCGGCGTCTCGGAGCCCGGCTTTCTGGCATGCTCCGGCACGGGCGGGCCTGGGTCGCGCTGGGGACCGTCGGATTGCCCGATGGCGACCGACGCCACGCTGGCAGCTCGCATCTTCTTCTCGAATGACTCCGGCATGGGATGGGAAGGGGACGGGGGTTTGCTTTTCGAGCTCAAGCTCCGGCTCGGGACACCAGGGGAAGAGGAGGGGGAGGGCGAAGGCTAGCTAGCAAGGGCGTGGGCAGACACAGCAGCAAAAAGGGAGCGCTGTTGCGTAGAGGGCAGCACTTTAAAGAAAAGGCAAAGCCGGCCTCCACGGGACCGACTGGGGCCCCCCCGTGGCGAACATGGTTGGGGGAGGGGGATGTCAGGCAACGGGAGACCCGACGGGTTCCTGAGTAAGTCGCAGATCGCAAGCCAGCGCGCGCCTACTTGTCAAAGGCTGAGCTACTACTACTAACACCGCATCGTAGCGGCGCTGGAAGGACGGATCTGAGCGGAAGCCGGATCTACACGCAACCCCGGGCCTGGATGCTGGACTGCCGGGATTAGCAAGACGGCTAGCCAAGCCAAGACAGGCCTTTGGAAAGGTACGTTGTCATTCATGTCCAGTCTGGGCTGGGGGGGCTGTAGATACACGGATCAAAACAGCTAGAGTAGCGCAAGGCCAAGCCGGTCGAGCGGTCTCCTACCCCGGCCGGAGGGCCAAAGAGCGAGAGGGGGGGAGGGAAGTGGAATTTGGAGAAGGGTTGGGGCGGGAAAGGGGGCAGCGAGGCTCTGCCCTCGCCGAGAGTGGTTTCTTTCGTGGGCCCCCTTGTTCACTGATGGCAATCCAGCGCTATCTCGTTCTGCTGACTGATTGTGGTGAATAAGCTGGAAGGGAAAGACGAAAAAGATGGCGTGCCGTCTGGAGGGAAGGGGGGAGGGTCCGATACGGGTACGACAGGGTCCCAGGGGGGGATGGAGGAAGGGATGTTATCACATGGCCGCACGCGCCGTTTTCCTTCACGACGCGCCCCAAGAAGAAGATGAAGAAGAAGAAAAAGAAGGGAGCAAGCGAGCGGTTCGGCAGGCCGGCGACGGGAAGACGGCGGCCCCGGCGTTGCCGCGATACGCGTGTGAACTTCTCTGTCTAGTACTGTTAGTAGTAGAGTACGCCTTCTCGGTCCCGGCGTCGATCGAGGGGGAAACCGACAACAACTGCATGCAGCCTACCAGCTTACTACTATCAGTGTACGGCGTGCTAGAAGTGGCGAGATGGGGGGGAGAGGGGAGGGGGTGGGAAAAGGCCCATCCGTGACGAAAACCTGCTCGTAGCTGAATGGGCTAGTTGGGGGGGTTAGGGCGCTGGGTGGACTGCCTCTCCAGTTAAACGAGTTCACGATAATCCTGTCTACCGGCATAGACCCAGCAGTCATGGGCGTACCGTGGGGGGGGCAGATCCCAGCACTCCAAGTGGGTCGGTACCTAAGAGGTATGGGATCTATCTTTTGGGCAACGGGCCTGGCAACCTGTCTGTGGTTCTTCGGTGCCTACCTCATTATGTAGGGGAACGTCCGTCGGGCTGGCAATGCTCTCCGTCTTGTCCGTATTTGGGGGTTGGGTAAGAAGATGTTAACAAGTACTTACCTAATTCCAGGGCGCTTATCACGACGTCTGCCGCCGCCGGCAAGCGCGCGCGCTCTCATAGTACTTGTTTAGCTTATGTTGGCGCCTTGTTTGCGGGGCCTCCCTGTTTGTTCAGTGTCAGCTCCTCACATAGATTGTACGGGGTAGAGCCCGTTGGGGGAAGAGGAGGAAAAAAAAAAAGGCACACACATCTGGAGCCGTTGGGGGTCGACCTACCAGCGTACAGTCAACCGGGTACCCGGGAACGGGGGGGTAACCCTAGAGGTTGTTAGCATGCGATTTAGTACGCTTATCTTACCTACTTATGTAAGTAGCTACGTACTTAAGTACCTACCTAATAACTCATGTATGGAGGAGATGGTTCTGCATGGGCACGCCGCGTTAATGCTACCCTACCCTTCTGCCTTCTTCCTATTCAGTGCCTCTTGGAGAGCAGATATGGATGTCCGATGCCGATCGAACTCGCCTAGATTGGCGAGTGAAGGCGGGGCTGACTACATCGTCGTTGTGCACTGCGTGCCATCACCCAGCAGAAGGGAGGGAGAGGAGCGAAGGGATACGGACAAAAGTCCGGGCGTCTCGTAGAGTGGATGGTAGGAAGTGAACGTAGGTGGTAGTCGCATACTTCTTGAAGTATCTTCCAGGTAAGGAGGAGGCAAGAAGATGGATCTACAGAAAGGGAAGAGATCGGTAGAGTCATTCGTCCTCGTCCCGTCCCGGCTCTCGCTTCCACTCCAATCAACGGTTTGGTTCACCCAGAGAGGTGGACTCTTCTGTACGTCCATCGTGCATAGAAACCTTCTACGCCCCGACTCGCCAAGGCTACTGCACCACCACATATACATCCACCAAGTTCCAAGATTACCAACTCCCCCTTGTTCGTTCGGTTACATACCTGCACAATAGAAACCCTACATACTTGCCCATTGATACATTGATTACTACTTCCTGCCTCTCAAGAGGTACCCAACGCACAACCCAACCCGAGTCATGACCGTGACCGCGCCCGACATTCGGGTCGCCATAGACCGTGGTGGCACCTTCTGCGATGTTGTTGCCTCGGTGCAGGGTCGCGAACCCATCATTTTCAAGCTCCTCTCCGAAGATCCCGCCAACTACAGGGATGCTCCTACCGAGGCCATCAGGCGGCTCCTGGAAACCGTCCAAGGTCGGCCTATACCCGTCGGGGAGAAGCTCGATGGCTCCAGAATAGGTTGGTCATGACACCCGGCCGGCGCTTCTTGCGGCAGTCCGGGCTAACTTCACCGCGTCCCCCAAGCCAGCTGTCGCATCGGCACCACCGTGGCGACCAATGCTCTGTTGGAACACAAGGGCGAGAGGTTTGCTTTCGCGACCACGAAAGGTAGACGCTGTTTCCCGTACGCACTACCGCGGCAGGCCGTACTGACTGCCTCGTCAGGGTTCAAAGATATCTGCGTCATTGGAGACCAGTCACGTCCCAAGCTCTTCGACCTCAATGTCCGGAAACCCGAGGCCCTGCATGCCCATGTCATCGAGGTTGACGAGAGGGTCACCATTGAAGACTATGACCTCAATCCCTCGCCCGTAGACCAGAGCCTCGCCTGTCAAGACCCCGGCGTTTTCAGAACCCCCAGCGGCGAGCTCGTTCGCGTGCTCAAGAGGCCAGATCCCGACTCGGTGCGAAGGCAGCTTCGGCAACTGCGGGACCAAGGCTTCGAATCGCTGGCCATCTGCCTGATGCATGCACACGTCTTCCCGGCCCACGAAGACACGGTGGCGCACCTCGCCCGCGAGCTGGGTTTCAAGTATGTGACCACCTCGTCCCACACCAGCCCCGTCATCAAGCTCCTGAATAGGGCGAATTCAACTTGTTCCGAGGCCTACTTGCACCCTATCGTCCGACGCTATGTCGAGAACTTCGAGTCTGGCTTTGCTACCCTGCCCCAGAGGGTCGAATTTATGTGCTCTGATGGCGGGCTGAAACAGGCGCAAAAGTTCAGGGGGAACGAGGCTCTGCTCAGCGGTCCCGCTGGCGGTGTGGTGGGCATTGCCAGGTCGTGCTACGACGCTCGTGAGGGAACGCCCATCATTGGCTTTGACATGGGTACGTCGCCGTAGCGCTCCTTGCCCATGCGGTTGGTACTGACAGCGAGGCCAATAGGCGGGACAAGCACGGATGTGTCCAGGTTCGATGGCAAGCATGACCATCTTACCGAGACTACCATTGCCGGCAGAACCATCGCCGTGCCCATGCTGAACATCTCCACCGTGGCTGCCGGCGGCGGCTCCGTCCTTTTCGCCCGGAGCGGCCTGTTGGTGGTGGGACCAGAGAGTGCAGGCGCACAGCCGGGCCCGGCGTGCTATAGAAAAGGGGGGCCGTTAACCGTCACCGACGCGAACCTCTTCCTGGGCCGGTTGGTGGTTTCGTCCTTCCCATCCATCTTTGGCGAAACGGCCGACCAGCCGCTGGACCGCGACGTCGTGGCCAGAAAATTTGACGACTTGGCGGCCGAGTTCAACAGGCAGACGTCGCAAGGCTTGACACCCGAAGAGGTCGCCCTGGGTTTCCTCAACGTGGCCAATGAGGCCATGAGCAGGCCTATACGGAACATTACCGAGGCGCGCGGCTACGCCCCGGAAAGTCACAACCTCGTCAGTTTCGGGGGAGCAGGTGGCCAGCATGCCTGCTCCATCGCCGACAGGTTAGGCATAAAGAGGATATTGATCCACAAGTGGTCCTCGGTCTTGTCCGCCCACGGCATTTCCCAGGCCGAGTTGCAATACGAGGCGTATGAGCCGTACGCTGGCACTTTCAGTCTAGACCTTCTGGAAGAAATCCGCAAGAGAACCGCGCGGCTCAGAAAGAGGGTAGCTGGTGAGTTGCTGTCACAAGGCGCCGATGGAGCATCCGTGACTTTTGACGAGGCACTGGTGCTCAGGTATTTTGGCACCGACACGACAATCACCATATCCAAGCCTGAAGATGAGGACTACGGCACCGCCTTCCGGGCTCACCACCTGCGCGAATTCGCATTCACCCTCAACCGCAAAGTCGTGATCGACTCCATCAAGGTACGAGGTACAGGCTCTGCGGGTGGTGTGGTCCAGGACGACTTGCCGTTTGAGGAGCTTGCCGCTACCAAAGCAAATACGAGAGACATCAAAGCGACGGAGACGCAGAAAGTCTACACGAACGGTGGCTGGAACCATGTCGGTATCTACCGTCTAGACGCGACTCCCAAGGGGAGCGTCTTGGAGGGCCCGGCTCTGGTCATCGACCAGACGCAGACCATCTTTGTGGAACCTCAGTTCAGGGGCTACGTACTCACAAAACATTTGGTTCTGGAGAAAGTGCAGCAGGACCCTAACGTGACCGGCCTGCGTGTCGCGTGCGAGACCGTCAACCCTATCCAGTTGTCTGTCTTCGCCCATCGGTTCATGTCCATCGCCGAGCAGATGGGCAATACCTTGCAGCGGACATCCATCTCTACAAGCATAAAAGAACGGCTCGACTTTTCGTGCGCCATATTCTCGCCCGACGGCCGCTTGGTCGCCAACGCGCCACACATCCCTATCCATCTCGGATCCATGCAGTTCGCCATTCAATACCAGCACCGTCTCTGGAAGGGGGCGTTGCAACCAGGCGACGTGCTTCTCACCAACCATCCCCAATGTGGCGGTACCCATCTCCCCGACCTCACAGTCGTCAGCCCAGTCTTCTTCAGGGACGATATAGTCTTCTACGTTGCGGCCCGTGGTCATCACACGGACATCGGCGGAAAAGGCATCACTTCAATGATGCCCGAAAGCAAGGAGCTCTGGGAGGAGGGCATCAACATCAGGTCCATGAAAATCGTAAGCGGCGGCAAGTTTCTCGAAGATGATGTTCGTGCCGCATTCGAAGAGGCCGGAAAGTACCCCGGGTGCAGTGCAACTCGGCGAATTGCCGACAATATATCGGTAGGTGTTGCCCTCCTCCCACGCAGTCGACGGGAAGAAGCTTGTACTGACTGACTGTTTGGCTCCTTCCAGGACCTCAAAGCCCAAATATCGTCCAACCAGCGAGGCATCACGCTCCTGTCGAAGCTGTGTGACGAGTTCACGCTCACGGTCGTCCATACGTACATGCACGGCATCCAGGCCAACGCCGAGATTGCGGTTCGGGACTTTTTCCGGCGCCTCGCGAAAGAACACGCCGGGCCTTTGACGGCGGTAGACTATTTCGACGACGGCACACGACTGCGGGTCAAGATCACGCTCAACCCGGCCACGGGGAGTGCTGTCTACGACTTCGCCGGCACGGGCCCGCAGTCGTGGGGCAACTACAACTGTCCCATTTCCATCACGCACTCGGCTATCATCTACACGATCCGGTGCCTCGTTGACATCGACATACCTCTCAATGAAGGCTGCCTGGCGCCCGTCGACATCCGCGTGCCTGCGGGCACGATCCTCAACCCGTCGCCCGCCGTGGCCGTGTGCGGATCGACGCTGGCAAGCCAGCGCGTCGTCGACGTCATCCTGCGGGCATTCGGACGCTGTGCCGCCTCGCAAGGCTGCGCCAACAGCTTCGGCTGGGGCATGGGCGGGCGCGACCCGGCGACGGGCGTGGTGCAGCCCGGCTGGAACTACGGCGAGTCGCTGGGCGGCGGCGTCGGGGCCGGGCCGGGCTGGCACGGCGCCTCGGCCGTCAATGTGCACTCGACCAACACGCGCAACACCGACCCCGAGGTCATCGAGAAGCGCACCGCCGTCCTGGTGCGGCGGTACGGCGTGCGCCAGGGCAGCGGCGGCGCCGGCCAGTTCCGCGGCGGCGACGGCGTCATCCGCGAGATCGAGGCCCGCGTCCCCCTCAAGTTCAGCATCCTGAGCGACCGTCGCGTATACCGCCCGTATGGCATGGCGGGTGGCCGGCCTGGCCGTTGCGGGCGCAACTACGCCTTCAAGTACAACGACGAGGGCGCGCTGGAGAGGATTAACCTCGGCGGCAAGGCCGTCGTCCAGCTCCGCCCAGGGGAGATCATGCAGATCAACACCCCTGGAGGTGGAGGCTGGGGCCCTCCCGAGCGTGACTTGTCAGGCGCAAATGGTCAAGACAGCGACGAAGACGAGGAGGAGGAGGAGGAATGGCCAGATGTCTAGAGCACGGCGAGCCCGTGTCCATATGCGTATTTCGCAACGAGGCCTAAAGGACGCCTCTTGCCGCTGAGGGTGCCGAACCCCGGGGGACTATTCTACAATGACTCGCCTAACGTGGCACCAAATGAAAAGTAGCCCGACGACGGGGAGTCCAGGAAATCTACATAGTCGCCGCCAGCCTGGTTGTCGCAGTGCGTATCCACGAGCTCGCCGTCCCAGTGCTCCAAGACGAAGGCGACCCACGAGCAGGGGTCGGTGGCGGCCAGCTCGGGAACCACCATGCCGCTCATCAGGATGCGCCTCAGGGGTATCGAGTGAACGAACATACCAAGCAGCCAGTCGTCGATGCGCTGGGACGGGCGCCCGGCGGACGGTGCGTCCAGGCCGGGCATCCGCCGCAGGTTTTCGGCCGTCAGGGCCCGGCCGAACCGCCTCTGCCGCATCAGGTAGCCGTTGGACGAGCGCATGACGCTGGCCCGGGCGCTCTCCAGGACGCGCACGATGGACTTGGGGCTCGTCTGGGCGAGGGCCCGCTCCGGCCCGGCGGCGCGGCACCGGTGGCGCACGGCGTCGAGGAGCGTCCGGAAGCGCCGCGGGGCCGCGTCGCCGTCGCGGCCGCGGTGGCGGTCGTCCGCGAGCAGCTCCCATCCGGTGTGGAGCCGGTGCGCCGCCCGGTACCGGTCCAGCGCCTCGCCGACGACGCGGTTGACAACGTCGTGCGCCGGCGACAGGTAGCCCTCAAGGGCCAGAAGGTCTTCGTGGCCCGTCACGGCCAGGTCCTCGGCCAGGCAGGCCGTCACGTAGCAAACGTCGGCGAAGCCGTCCTCGCCCAGTGCAGCCACCGTCTCCTCCTCGTCCAGCTTGGCCAGCGACGTGCATAGAGCCGATACGTAAGCCGGCTGCAGCCAGGGGTGTCCTGTCAGCTCGCCCCGGGGCGCGCGGAGCCTGAGGCTCGGGGCCAGGCCGACCTCCTGCAGCACGGCGGCAAGCTCTCTTAGGGTGGTGAGGGCATCGGCGGTGTCGAGCTGGGGTTCTGTGCCGCTGTTGTTGCTGTTACTGCCGCCACCCAAGCCGTTACTATTATCATTATTGTTGGGGTTGTTACTGGTGTCGACGGCGGCGATGTTGTTATGGGCATTATTCTTTCTGCTGCTGTTGCCATCTTCTCCGTTGTCGCCGCCCCGTGCCGTCTTCATGTTGCGCCGGATGGGCGACGCCCCCGTCGCCCGGGGCAGCGGCGGTGCCTCGCCCCAGCGGCGGAAGAAGCGGTCGAGCCACGAGTCGTCGGCGAAGTCGACTGGCGACCCCTGGTGGAAATCACGCACCACCATCTTGTGGGTGGCGACTAGGTGGCGCATGAAGTCCCTCTTGGAAGCGAAGCCGAGGTCGCTGCAGCGGCCGAAGCCGTGGCGCTTGACGAGGTGGCGGCCCTGGCGCGCGAAGCACTCGTCGTCGGTCCAGTAGAACTTGAAGCCGCAGAAGCAGCACAGGCTGGCGCCGTCGGCCCCGTGGTGCTCGAAGGCGTCGTCGATGCCGCACAGCGCGTCGCACGTCCAGTGGTACCGCTGCTGGAAGAACTGCGACGACGTCTTGCGCACCTTCCGCCGCGACGCCGCGCTGCTGGACGACGGGTCGCGCGACGTCATGGTGAGGCTGGGCTTGGTCGAAGTCTTGTAGCCCTTACTCGGCCGGCTGGAGAAGCCGCTGGAGCGCGTGCTGCTACCGCTGCCGCTGCTGCTGTTGCCTCGGCCGGTGCTGGTGCTGCTGCCGTTGTCGCCGCCGCCGCCGCTGCTCCGGCTCGGGGCGCTGGACTGGGCGCTGGCCATGGGGGTGGGGAGAGCCGCCGCTTCGTTCTTGGGCGGTTCGAACAGGTGATCGAACTCGGTGAGCCTCTTGGATGCCGCTGGTGGGCGGTAGGTCCTGCAGGCTCGGAGTATCAGCTGGGAAAGCACGCGTGTCTGTGTTCCCGATCGCAGGGGTTACCCCTTACCTCTCGAGTTTGGCCAGGTGGAACGACAGGGCACTGCGCCAGGCGGCCAGCTTGCGAGCCATGACGACAAGAGTGGCGCGGTACCGGGTGCCTCGTATACGGTAGGCCAGGTCGTTTAGGCGGGCGCCGCCGAGACGCTGTAGCAGCTTGTCGTCCCTCCAGAGGCGGATCTCGGCCCAGGCGTGTTGGACCTCGCCGTTGAGGCGGCTGAGGGCGGCGAGGAGGGCGGCGTCGCCGGCGGCCTCGACATCGTGGCGGCCCAGCCATTTCTCGACTTGGTGCAGCCCCTGCTCGTATCCGTCCAGCTCCGTCAGCGCCGCCAAGGCCGCCGCCGGAGCCGCTTTGATGGCCCGGAGCTGGCCACGGAGCACCGCGATGGCCGTGAGCGTGTGTCCCGTTAACCTGCCGATGCTGCGCACCGCCATGGCGGCCGACGCGTAATTCATGGTGAAGAAGATATATGCCGGTGGTGTTACTTCCGTGTTTTACCGCGGGGGAAGGGGGGGAGCGAGAGGGAGCAGGGGAGAGAACGGGCACCCGGGCGAGGACGACGACGCATCTGTGTTGATATACGGCTTCCCAGCGACGGCTGGTACACCGTCCGCTTCGGGACTTCGACGACGCGCGCGAGACAGAGTTCGCCGTTCGTGCTGGCGGCGCACAGTGGCAGCCCAGTCGCCGGTGTTGCAGCATCGGCAACCCTCCTTCCTTGTCACCTCCCACCGGGCCTTGTCGGCTACACAAACAACAGCTCCCCCTTTGTTTGGCTGGCGCACGCGGCCTCGAGCCCCCCATCCCGGCCATCACATCATCCCCCAACCTTAACATGGGATGCCCACTCCGTGACCGGGCCTGTCAGTCGTTTCGGTCTGGTTTTCCCCCGTCCGAGCGCGGGCATGGCCGGTGGTGAGAAAACGACGAGAAAGAGAAGAAGAAGAGAGGAGGCGTCGGAGGTCGGGGGGAAGATGGGTCAGCCAGCCATGGGCAACTCGGCACTGCGAACCCGAAGGCATCTATTCCGAGACTTCGGTCGAAACCATCCCTGCATTTCGACGACGCCACGGGGCTTCCCAGTCGTCTCGAGGGTCTTCGTCCGCATCCCTGTTACGCTTGACTGACTAAGCCCGCCGACAACACCACGACCGACGCTGTCGTCTCGAGCTCGGTTTCGCGCGCGCCACCGGCACGCCGCGTCGCCCACACCAAGCCGGCCCTTGTCCAAGAGCCCCAACTGCCCAAGGGCTGTTCTGATTCGGACGAGAAGCGATGAAAAGAAGGAGGCTGGTATTGCCATTACAGAATTATCTCTATGAGGGGAAGGCCAGAGAACAGATTGGCCTGTTCCCCGTGACTCAACAGCTCCCGCTATGCATGCCTGCCCCAACTTAAGCTCGTGCCGCCCGACTCCTCGCCCCATGCCATGTTTTTACGGTAGTGGTGAAACAAAAGAAACAGAAGAGAAGCGCAAACCAGCAGCGACCGGCCGCGAGGGGAAGGATTCAAAATGTACGCACAGCCACCGCCCCCGGGGTATATCCGACATCTCTGGCCTGCCTTCGCCCGCAGCACCACAGAGGAAAAGGGAAAGAAAAGGGGAGCGACACGCCTCAAAGCCACAAGAGCCAGCGCACCGCTCCCACGGCGCCTCGTCCCACGCCCAGAAAGATCCGGGCAATCATGACTAGGAACCACACATACCACATGAAGCCGACAAGCGCCCACTCCACCATGAGCCATCCCGCACGTCGCGCCCACCTAAAGCGACGCCTTCTCTGTCGCGTCATTTTGTCAATCACGTCCATGACGTGCTTGATTTTGAGCCTCTGTCCGTCGTTGATGTCGCGCGAACATTCGTCAGCGTCGTCTGTCGCGCGCCGGGCCATCTCGGCCAGGTCCCGTGCCACCTGTGCATGGAGGGCATCGACGCGCCCGTGGAGACGTCTCATGTCATTCTGTGCAAAAGCCTGCATCTGATCCTGCAGTGTAGAATTCGACGACTCGATGCTGGATGCCAGAATGCGAGCCGTAGCCGGGAAGACATCTTTCTGGGAGACGGTAAGATTGCCTCCGTCGGCCGTGGCGAAGCCGGCTATATCGTCCCACGACAAGCCCGTGCCGCCGTTATCCAAAGAAGAGAGCGGGTAAGTCGCCTCGGAACGCCGAGCAATCTCCATGGCCCGGATGCCAGAGCAAACAACCAGCGCGCGGAGACGTGCGACCTCGCGTCTGGAGAGCTGAGGGGAGCGCGGTGGCAAAACCGAGGCGTCTGTGATGGACCAACGCTGCGACTTGGCCAACGAGTTGCGATGCGGTCGGCTTGACGGCGGCGGCAGTGACAGAACGGCGTTCAGCTGCGACGAGGAATTGCGGGCACTTTGCGTGGCAACCGCGGCCGAGTCGCGTTTAGTCGACTCGATATCGGAAACGTCAGTGTCAGCAGCCGCTCCTTCGACAGGCTGCAAGACAGGTGAGCGCCCCGGGGGGGAAGCGCTCATTATATCGATGCGGGGGGGTTTGAGCTGATCGAAGCGCTTGGAGCGGCGGTGGTGGGGGGAACTCGACGGGTCGACTGGTTCGATTAACGCCCCAGGCTCGTCTTCTTCTGTGACCTTCTCGGCGTCCAACACGGACTCGAAAGCCGGCATGCTGTCCAAGTAGTGTTTGGCCTGTCGGTCCGCCGGGGGGGACGGCGAGTGGGTGCGCGAGAGCGAGGGGCGGGTCCCGGCTCTTCCTCTCGAGTCTTCCGATTCGGACTCGTCGCTGGACGACGACGATCCTCCCTCTTCGTCATGGTCCTTCTTCCAGATCATGTCCGACACTTTGGACACACCGCCGCGAATGATGCCGTCAATCTTAACACCACCTTTGAATATACTTCGCAGACCGATCTGGTCGTCACGGCCCAGGCGAAGACTGCCCATGCTTCTGTGTCCTTTGTGGCCACTGTCACCCGTGTTGCGAGAAGGAAGCTTCCAGCCGGGACTCTTAGATCTCCGGCGTTCGGGCGATTCGCGGCCCTCGGCCGAAATAGGAGACAGAGCTTGTTGCTCGCCCGTCTCCGAAGGGCTCTGTGGCCTCTCCTCTTTAACGGCGTCCACATGATCGAGCAGGGGCTCTCGGGGCCGTTCCCGACTCCGGTCTCGGAACTTGTTCTTGATCTTGGAAAACGGATTACGTACTGGCGATCCAGGGCGGCTATTGTTTGGCGAAGGATCCATGCCGGCTCCGTACAGCTGATGGCTGCGTCGCTTCTTCGGCTTCAGCTCGGGCGAAGTAGGCACTGAACTGTCCACATCCAGCGACGATCTAGCGTGATAGTCGGGTACGTCCAGGCTATCACGCCCATGACGTATGGGAGAGCCGGGTCTGACGCGCCCGCGCTTCATGGTATCGAAGAAGTCGCCATCTTCGGCTTTCGAGTCGACGGAAGCCGGGGCTGGCTCGGGAACCCGATCGGGCGTCATCAATGTCGGCCGGAAAGACTCTTGGGGGCCTGGCTGAATGCTGTCGAGGCTCGCCCGGTGGTTATCCATGGCTTCCTGCGCCATCATGGCGTTCATCTGCTTTTCGAGGACGGCTTGGTCCTTGGCGCTGATTGTCCCGCTGCGGTCACGCTTGCGGCGGTCGACTTCACTGTCCGAAGTATCGGAGAAAGACGATCTCCTGAAGTTCAGAAGATCGTGGTGGCTGTGCGCAGAACTATTGTGCTTATGGTGAATGCCCCTGAGCTCCTGTAATTTTTGTCGGGCCCGATCCCGCGCACTAATGTGGGAGGCCTCGGTGTCGATTTTCGAGGCGGCATTAGGGTCCGACAACCGGTGGTCCTCCAACGTGTCACTGTAATGGCCCGGTTCTTTCTTGTCCAGAGACATACGCGGCTCGGCAGCGGCATCTTCAAGCGGCTGGCCCGAAGAGACGGCTGGCTTCCTGGGAAACAGACGAGTGTAGTGGCGGTCCTCGATCAGAGACTTGTTATCGTCCTGCTCCACCCAGTACACATCAGCCAACATGTCGGCGGGGTCTATGGCCCAATCCATCCGTGGCCGCTTGGGCTTGGCGGTGCTTGACACGGGCACGGGAATGTTCGAGGATGCCGACGTCTGCTGCGTGGGCGCGAGGTGCGCGCCGGGAAACGTGGGAACAGCGGGAAGGTCCGGCTGGACCGTCGATATGGCAGCAGAGGCCGCCGCTTGATCGATCCAGTGGGCGACTTTGCTCACGTCGGCAAAGCCTTGGGCCTCCCCATCCATTACCTGTCTCTCCCGGGCTCGGACCTTGCGGTTGCGGATATACTGTAGAGGGTTATACTCGCGACCCAGGGCCACGTGCGAGTGGGAGTGGGAGTGGGAGGGGCTCTGAGGGAAGGTCGCGCTCGCGGGTGAAGCCGGCGGGCTTGATGTGGACGTGCGGCCATCTCTTTGTGCATCGGGTCGAAGCGGCGGCAGCAGGTCGATAAGGCGTCTGTACTGGGCCATGAGCTCTATATACTCCTTGGCTTTCTGGGCCCTGTTCAGGGTGGAGGAGGAGAAGTGGTAGGTGTAGCCCCCCTCGGACTCGAGTGCGGTCTGCAGAGGGCTGTTAACTCGCGCGCTGGCGGCCGAGACGTTCCTAAGCACCTGGCCGCCCGTATTATCCGCCATGGGCGATAGGGTGCGCGAGGTCCGGCGCTGCTGCTGAAGATGCTGCTTAAGCCCTGCGTTGGCGGCGCTGTCGGGGAGCGGAGCGAGACGGGGAGGCACGGGGTGGGAGACGTGTCTCCGTTGGGCCAACCTGCGGGATTCGCTCAGGTTCAGGGCCATGTTCACGATCTGGGTGGCGTCCATGTCGGGGGCGGCGGGCTCGGGGCTCGGGGAGGGGATCCTCGAGTTGGAGGCGGGCCGTGGATTGTAGGCGCGCGGCCTCGACTCCCGGGGGGCGGCATAGCCGTCCACGTCGCCCACGTCCACGGGGGTCTGCCGGCCCACGGGGGTCTGCCGGCCGGCGGGCGACAACGAGGCGCGCCGGTCGGGCAGGGGGGCGGCGGGGCTCTTCCCCTTGCGGCTGCTGTCGACGGGAATGCGGGAATGGCGGCGGCCGCCGTCCCGCACGGGGCTGTGGCCATGGGCACGCGCAGGCGGTTCGGGGTGGACGGGGTTCGGGAGGAGGAAGCCGCCGGTCGGGCGTGGCTTGTGCGATAGACGCCTCCGCGAGGCGTGCTCGGGGTCGTCGACAGGCCGGTCGGGCGGGGTGGTGCTGGTGGGGGAGTGGCGGCTGCTGGCGGCGGCGCTCGACTCGCCCGTCTCGAAGCTGTTGGCATGGCTCTGTCCGGATCGCGAGGTGGATGGGCTCGCGTAGCGCGGGGCGGCTCGGGGGAGACTGGTTCTCGGGCGCAGAGGGCTCTCGTGGTCGTCCGCCATGGCGCCAGCACTCGGCCGCTATGTCCTCCTCGGCGGTGTGGTGCGCATGCCAGGCTGGAACGGGTTGCTTCTCTCACGGGCGTCGTCGGGGTTGCGCGGGCGATGAGAAAGGAACATACATGGTCCAGGGGGGTGTGTGTGGGTAAATAGGCGAATGATTGCTGAGCAGATGTACTGTAGGGATGAACAATGGTTGGGTTCCAGGATGGAGGGAGTGGAGATGCCCCGTTCCAGGGCCTGGAAGCTGGGAAAGGTAAATAAATGTAGAGAGGTCAGGTAGTACATGAACTTAAGGTACCTCTTCTTCCATCTTACATAGGTATTCAACCCAAACCGCCTGGAGCTGCCTCGCCTGCCCTCCCGGATGGTATTGGATGACGATGGATGTACCGGCGCCTGCACATGTGATTGCGATGCGACCTTGCGACACGTACTTACTGCTCCCATCCATGCATGTATGTCCTTACTTCTCCTCACTTCCAACTCTTCTTCCTTGATGTGCCCGGAGGGGCGCGCAAAGGATCGAGGGGTAGTTGGAAGGCGTTCTTTAACCCCCCCGATAAGCTGCGAACAACACGTCACACGCCGAGAGGCATGTGAAAGCAAAAATAAAAATAAAAACAAGCCCGTCAGTATGCAGACGGGGCAGACAAAGAAACCCTCAGCGGTTCCGACCTGAAGCTGCGCAGTTCGGACGGTTTTTCCAATGGTCAACGGTTTGCGCCCCAGCAATTGTGACTGCCCCAATTATTATCTACATCCTTCCTTCCTACATTATGTAAGTAAGTACCTATGTACCTAAAGTACATACATGTGTGAACATACATGTGTGCCTACCCTACGATTACCTACACAGGCAATAACCGACCTGCTCGTTCTTGTCATCCAGTCCTTTGTGCCGTACGCGATCCGAAACTTTTGGGGAAGGCCGCATTTCTGTCTTTGGGAAATTTGGTACATCAACCGGCATACCAATCAACACCTACTCCTCCAGTCCTCATTCAGGTGGCCTCCGCAGGTCGCCCTCAGCGATCCAAGTGTCTCTCGCCAGCTTCGGCCGACTCGACTCCGCCGTGTGGGTGAAGAGCAACCGCAATTTCACCTACGTTGTAGTATGGAGCCCATGTCGATGAGCCAAGCCTCGCTCCATTTGCTCGGATACGATGTAATGTGGACACCAATCCCGGAGAGCGACAACGACCAGCGAGCGCCCGGGCAAACTGGCCGACGACTATTTCTAACTGCCGTGGCCGGTGGAGCGGCCATGGTGATGACCAGGTCGGTACCTGAATGCGAATCTTTTATTATTCTGTCGGAAGAAGAAGTTGCCTCCGTCAACTCGAGATTTCTTATACAGGCCAAGCATATAAACAAGGTACGTCTTCTATACAGAAGGACTTCGTTAGTCCCCTCCACCCGCTTCACTTGCTTCACTTGCTGGCCGTGATCGCTTCCGACATGCCTTTGAGCATCTCGTACAAGGCCCAGGCTCCGGGGTCGGGGAGCTCTTGGCCCTGCGCCTCGGCCACGTACGTGGCCCGGCCGAAGCGGGCCTTGAGGTAGCGCGTGGCCTCGGCCTTCTCGTGCGCCACCCGGACGGCGGCGGGGAAGTCGCCGGTCGTGGCAAACGCCTCGGAGAAGGGCAGCAGCACGTCCATGACGGTCCGGTCGCCCTCGCGCGCCGGCGTGTGCGTCTTGAGCGCCGTGACGGCGCGCGCTAGCGCTTGCGCGAAGGTGGTCGCGTCCGGAGGCGCCCCCCGGCCCTGTGCCTCTTCTTTCAGGGCCGACGTGAAGGCCGACAGCAAGATGCCAAAGATGGCGCCCAGCGTGCCGCCCATGTCGTCGACCGTCTCGATAGTCGCCAGGAGAAACTCCATCAGGGAGCCTCGCGCGGCCAGGCCGCTGTCGAGTCTCTTGATGATGGCTGGCGCCGCACGGTCAGCTTGCAGTACTTAGTGTCTCGTAGGCAGGTGCTGGCCCTACTCACCCTCGCTTACGCCCTGCACCGCTTCTCCGCAGTCTCCGTCGCCCATGACCATGTCCCACTTTGTCAAGGAAGGCTCGGCCGCGATGGCGGCTTTGCAGCCCGAGCGGACAGCAGCGTCCAACAGGCTGGGGTCGACTGCCTTGTGTCAGCACGGCGGACAGCCAAAGGGTTCAAGGCCGAGGATGTCAGGTACCTTTGATATCAGATTCTTCCGAAAAAGCCTTCTTTTGGGTTTCCAGCTCGGTCTGCTCCGCTGTCGCTCCGTCCTTCGCGGCGGCCGAGATGACGGGCGTGTTGGGCCACCAAGGAGCAGCCGTCCGGGCGTCCAGGAGCTCCAGGAGTTCCGTCACCCCGACGGAAGCCTCCTGGGCGGCAGCCGAGAGGTTGCATAGTGATAGCGAAAACCCCGGGGCGTTGAGCGACGTCTCCAGAGCACCCGATAGGATTCGTGCTGGCTTGATACCCCATTTCGAGTCTGCTCGGGATCGTCAGCGGCAGACCGTTGGGGCGTTTGCGCGGTATCGGAAGCTCTCTCACCTAGTTGTAGGATTGCCTCGTCGGTCAAAGCCCCCAGCTCCAGGTTGGACAGCCCGCCGTAGTTGTTCACGACGAGGACGACCGAATCACCGTCGTGGAAACCAACAAAGGCTCTTTCAGGGTCGTTGGGGTCGCAGAGGAGCTTGAGGCAATGGCCGATCAGGTCCTCGACGGCCGGGAAGGGTGACAACCTTTGGGCGCCCTGGGAAAAGTCTGGTTCAGCTGGGACCGAGCGGGACAGTCCGGAATGGACACACGATGAGCACCTACCGGCTCGTTGTGGATGCCGGCACCAACGACGCAGACGTCGTGGGGGAGCGTCTCATTCTTCTGTCGCCCCGGGACGTGGCAGTGGTCCAGCGCCGACCCGATCGACACGACGGCTGCGTTCACGGCACGGCCCAGGGCCACGCATTTGTCGAACGAGTATTTGCTCCCCGCCGCGGCGCCCACGATCTTCATGGCTGTGGGCGTACATTAGCGCCAGCGGCTTTGGCCAGGTGAGGGCATGGACGTACGAATAACATGGCCAGGCATGCCCCTCCGCCCGACGGCGTTGGATTTACTCCGTCCAATTGATACGTCGTCGGTCAGGGGGATCACGGCAATGTTCTTGCACAGCCCTTCGGCCTTGGCCCGTTCCGCGGCCAGTCCGAAATGCAGCTTGTCGCCCGTGTAGTTCGTAATCATCAGTATGGTGCCCTCGGTGGAAGGGACCGCCTTGATGGCGGCCATGACTTGCTTGGTGCTGGGCGACGCGAAGATATCACCACATGCGGCCGCCGACAGTGCCCCCTCGCCCACGAAGCCGGACCACCCCGGCTCGTGTCCCGAGCCGCCGCCGCTGATGATAGACACGACGCTGGTGTCATTTTGCGGGCAGTATACCACTCGCTCCGACTCGATCAAGCCCAGCTGAGGGTTGGCTCTGATCAACGCCCTCAGGTACCGGGGCACGAGCGTGTTCGCCGCCGTCTCGGGAAAGAAATGCTTGTCTGACATGGTGGGGTTGATGCAGAGAAGGAAAGAAAACACCCTGTCGGCCTCTCTGTACGTATACCGAGAAACTGAGCTTTCCTGGAACGGCCTTCAACCCTAGGGTTCTATGACACTTATCCGGAGGCCATCGTGGCCATCCCCGTGGATCGACCAGTTCTGCCGCACCAGTAAAACGAGGGCCATGGCACTGCCTGTCCGCCAAGTCATCGCGGAGCGTGTCGCGCCGCTAACGCAGGTGGCAGGGTACCCCTTCGACGATCCCGCCATGAGAGTCGAAGTCCAGAACAAATGCGCAAATGCCCGTCCCCGTCTGGGAGACGATAGTCCGAAAGGACCAGCCGAACATGCCTGCCGGGCACCATGTGAGGGGTAGGGCGGCTAGTGCCGTATTTGGCAATACCGCTCCGGGGCCCGCGTCTCGAGGCCATCTGGTACCGAGTCCGGAGTATAGGGCCGGTGCTCCCATGCGGGGAGGCGGGACGGAGACCCTTGCGTACACAATAAGTTAGTGTCTGCCGCTGGAAGACCGACCGAGCAGGGGTACTCCTCAGGCTATGCGGAGAAGTCCTCTGGCCCCAAGACCACGGCTTCTCGGGTCAAGGTCAGCGAGCATGTTGGCGAGGGGTCGGTCGACATTCGTATATTGCGCATAGGTGGCTCTTACCCTTGAACCCCCCGTGGCGGGGAAAAGGCACTCGCCCCTAGTCTTTCATCCTCTGAGATTATCGTCTCTTCCTTTGCGGCATCCCTAATCACACGTCGCCAGCTTCTTTTCGCTCGTCCAACCTATCCATGGCTTCCATCCCCAAGTTACGCATTGTTGTTGGCGGTGACGACGCTGGTTTCGACTACAAAACAGCACTGTCTAAGGACCTCGCCGCCGACTCTCGAGTGGAGGCCGTCATCGATGTCGGTCCGGGATCGGCAGCCGACAAGACCCCGTACCCTCAGTATGCCATCGCCGCGGCCGAGATGGTGGCGCGCGGGGAGGCCGACAGAGCCCTGCTCATCTGCGGTACCGGCCTGGGCGTAGCCATCAGTGCCAACAAGGTGCCGGGAATACGGGCTGTGACAGCACACGACAGCTTCAGCGTCGAGAGAGCCATCCTCAGCAACGATGCTCAGGTTCTTTGTCTGGGCCAGCGCGTGATCGGACTGGAGCTGGCACGGCGGCTCGTGAAAGAATGGCTCGGTTATACCTTTGACCCGGTAAGCCGACAGCCCACTCCCAGCGACTAATCTAGAGTTGTCCTTGCTAAGATTGCCTCCACCCAGGCATCGGCCTCCGCAGCCAAAGTCCAAGCGATCAACACATACGAGACCCGAGCCGTGAAAGCCTAGGACGGCGGCATGTCCACCAAACACTTTCCTGCGCGATATAGCCAAGGACTTTGACGAGAAAGATGCCGGAGCGCTCCATGATCTCGGCAGTCAGTCCGAGAGAGTCTGGCAGCTCCGTTAGCATTTGCTTCGTTTGCCGAAGCGCTTCTCCCAAACATCTCGGCCGCCTCCCGTGGCTGGGGGTGGAGGGGGGGACTTTCTCCAACAATCTGCAGTACTTGGGTATGGGGGATATATGCCTACACTGGACTTAATCAAGCCGTGCAAGCTTATCCTAGTTTGGCCCATTCTACTCTGAGATCATCTCTTAAGGGAGCCATTGGCCAGCCAGTTCTTGCCTCGCAGGCATCGATAAGAGAAATAATAGTTTCTCTCTGTGTTTCTTGATGTACACAGAGACCAGCTACATTGTTACAAGTCAGCCAGATAGCCTCGGGTGGTATGTGTAGATGACGCTGAAGACGTACCGCCGAACAAGCATTGGGCGGATATGATTTGACAACCTTCGTCCTGCAGAGCCATGTGTCAGTAATCTTCTTGCTGCGAGGGCGAACGCCGCGAGTTGTCGCTCAACCCGGCTTCCGCCGAATTCACCCACCTTGAGTTCCATCGCAATGCCGCAGATGGTAGCCACGGCTTCAGAAAGTGTTCGCTGGGTTTTCACGTAGCCGTCGAAGCCGGCAGCGGCGGGCCGATGCAGTGTGATCAGGATGCGAGCGAAGCTGTAGACCTGCATAGCCACCGCAAACTGGGGGGGATGTATCCAAAGCGGCTGCCAGATACTCGACGCCTTCGCAATGATAGGTAAAGGTTGGAATTTCGGGCCCAGAAAGGTTTTCCAGCGATCCAGCATCGCCATGAGCATCTCGCCGTGGTGTGCCCTTTTAGCCGTCGTCTCGTTCGTCGGCAGCGGGTCGACTTTGGCGCAGTAGTTTACCGACTGCGACAGCAGGTAGACGGCCCGGTCTGCCAGTTCGTCCTGGTTCAGTTCGTGGTAGTCCTTCACCGGCCGCCAAAAACTGAAGCATCGCCTGCGCTCACGAAAGGCGGCCCAAATGTCTTGCCTCAACCACGCCCACCAGACGGACTGGCGCAGTCCTCCCGAGGCCCCGTTGACATCTTGGCCTCGCTGGATCCAGAAAACACTGTGTGCCGGGTCAGTAAGACGAAGCTCTCAATATTCAGGGAGTGGGTTCAACATGGTCGATTTGGGGCAGTATTTACCCCTTGAGATGCCGCTTCCAGTTACTGTCGGAAGCGTCGAGCATTTCGTAGGTCGATATTACCAACGCCGTTGCGAGGAGTTCCTCCGAGTGTGCGTATGTATTGTACTGGAGAGCGTTTTGCACAAAGTGCAGGGTTTCGTAGTAATACTGTACGGCCTCATTGGAGTCCGTGGTCGATGAAGAACCCCGGTTCGCCTGCACTATAGCGTTGTATCTAGCAGACAAAGCCAAGATGGCTTTCATGAGTCCCAGATTCCGTAGCTACGCGGGCTTAGTAACCGCTCGGCACTCATGCAGGGGGGACAGGTTAAGCTTACGGCTAACCGAACGGCATACGTGCCAAAGTGTTTGAACGGATCAAACAGATCGAGCTGGCTTGGCGTCAGTCTCGAGGGCCCAATAAGAAGTAAGGATTTGTTGGGACATACCCATAGCGAGGCCTTTTCGGCGAAAAATCTGAATAGTATTGTTTCGCTATCCTTTAACACAATGTCCTGTTCAACCTGCCAGGCATGTCTCTCGGACGCTACTGCGGCAGCCGAGTCCGGGTTCAGCAGGGCATTGATGCCGGACGAGCCCGTCGTCCCCAGGTTGCGAGGCTCGTCCAGGGCGGGGTTCGACACCGAGTCTTCGGGTGCCGGGCTAGGAGCCAGGGAAAACCCGCCGGGGTCTGCTTGGGCCGCGTCGGTGGCAAGGAGATCCAGCCACCTGGTCGTCGCCAGGTCGGCCGTGAGGAGTTCCGAGGCGACCGTGTCGGGCGAATATGCATAGTTATATGGGTCGGCCAGCGGGACGGCGCCGGGCTGGAGGCCGTCCCTCGCCGGTTGATACCGGGCCTGAGGGCTGACGATGGCCGGGAAGCCCGGGCCGGAAGGGGCGCCGGGCCTCGCTACATCCGGGGGTGCGTGGCCGCCATTCCTATCGGTCAGGCTGGTCGTCACCGAAGAACTGCTGGCGGCCAGTCGAGCCAAGGGCGACGGCGCGGTTGCCTCGGATCCCTTGCGCGGCAAATCGGAACCAGCCTGAACCTTGTTAGGGAGCTCAGCCGGGGATTGTAACTCGCCGTCGATCCCGTAGACGCAGTCTCTGTTAGAAATGGAACACGGTCCGCAGACGGGCGCTGTTGGCGGTGGTTAGCCCTCGCCACGGAGTCGCAGGAACAGACGAGACGGTACGCGAGCCAGCCCAGGCGGGGAGACATTCGCTCATAGGGAGCCAGAAGGCCCTCGGCACGAAAAAGGACAAGCCAAACACGCACCCGCGGCGGTCGTGTGCAAGGCTGGACAAGCGGACGCACGCAGCTGCCCAGGATTCCCGCATGAGCACTTCTTGGCCGGCTCGACCCACCCCCGGCGCGGACGAGGAAGACGAAGCCCTGAGCTTCCATGCCATTAGAGACGGCATCTATGGCGCAGACATACCTTGCTCGTCACATTTCTTGTGCCGGCTCCTGCACGTCAAGCTTTGCGGGGCGTCAGTGGGCGCGGCGAGGACGAGGGGCGCCACGCGGGGAGTCGACTTACCAGCCCGTCTTGGTTCGCAAGCCGCGACTACGCGACTTTCGTATCCTCTTCTTGGGAGGCCCATCGGCGGCCACGGCTGTGGAGCTGGCACGGGTCGATGACCCCGTCCGGTCCATGGCGAAATCCGGGGAGGGTCAATAGCCGCGGCCACGGGAGGAGTGGAAGGGCGAAGTGAAGGCGGCAGAGATATGGGATCCCAAGTCGCGGCTCGAGGCAAGTCGAGATGGGCCGGCAGGAGCGTGGAGAGCGTGGAGAAAGAGACACCGGGGGAAACGAGGGCCTGGAGGGCCTGACGGACAGCCCTGCCTGGCTGGCGCTGGTGCCGGTGCTGGTGCTGGTGCTGGTGCTGGTGCTGGTTCTGGGCGTCCAGACGGGCGACCAGGCAACCCGGCCCATCTGGCAAATCTGGGGGTTCCGACAAGAGTGGCCATTTCGCTCATCCTGGGGGGCGGAGGGGCCCACAGAAGGCGAGGGCGTCTCCATAAAGTCATTCCCAGAACGAACAAGTTCCAGGCGTGATGTTGAGGTTGCGACGGAGGACGCCCCCGAGACGCGTCCATGCCCTCCAGTTTTTGCGCGCGTCTCCAAACTTGCGGCGTGCGGGGGATCATCAACCCCGCCATCCCGTCCCACATACGCCTTTCATTTTGGGGTATGGAGGGGCAAGGCGCAAAGCCAGCACCAACGTGGTTTTCGTTTTGGCAAAGGAACGAGACCATCATGGGCAAGCGGCCGCGGGAAGTTGTTACGAAACGGCTCCAGGCAAGGAATGACACTGTCGGCTCGTAACGCGGCAGAGGCTGTCTGCCGCGCGTAACGACCGACCAGCCAACCGAGTGTCCCTCTCTTTCTCTCGCTCCGGCGGCCGCGTGCTATGCATGTAATTACACCGTGGCGAGAACTTCAAATCATAGCGCTCGTACACATATTGACTTACATACCTACTTACTCCCCTTCTCCGTCAGATCTGGCCAGTTCTCCCGAGCGTCAATAATACCCAAGCGACAGTTCTCCGTTTCACCCCAAGTCTTCGCAGCTCTATCACCCCGTTACCGAAGTCAACATGGAGTGGAAGAAAGACAATAAGACTTATCAGATCCTCACGGCGGCTGAGAAGGGCGGCTACGGAGTCGTGGCCCCGATAGCGTAACTGCCGAGCCGCGGACCCCCCCTACGCGAACGCTCGCTAATCTAGAACGCAGCTACAACATCGAATGCATCCTGGCTTTCATCCGGGCAGCCGAAGCGAAACGTGCCCCCCTGATCCTGCAAGTATTCCCCTGGGCCATCACCTACAGCAACGGCCTCCTCATCCATGCCGCCGCCAAGGCCGCTCAGGAGGCGTCGGTCCCTGTCGCCATTCACCTCGACCACGCCCAGGACGAGAAGCTCATCCGGCACGCAGCCGCCAACCTGCCCTTCGACTCCATCATGGTCGACATGTCGCACCATGAAATGGCCGAGAACCTGGCCAAGACGCGTGAGCTGGTCGCCTTCTGCAACGAGCACCACATCACCACCGAGGCCGAACCCGGCCGAATCGAAGGCGGCGAGGACGGCATCGCCGACACGGCCGACCTGGAGGGTGCCTTGACCACCGAGGACCAGGTCGAAGACTTCATCGCCACCGGCATCGACTTCCTGGCCCCGGCATTTGGCAACGTGCACGGGGAATACGGGGCTCGGGGGCCCGTTCTCGAGTACAACCGATTGGATATGATCCGAGCGAAGGTCAACGGCCGCGTGAGGATCGTTCTGCACGGCACCAACGGCTTCCCCGAGGACATCATGAAAAACTGCATCAGTGGCGGCTGCAGCAAGATCAACGTGAACAAGCTGGTACTAGACGACTACCTGGCGTTCCTCAAGGCCAAGGCGCCGACCACCAGCTTGACGACACTCATGGAGGACGGGACCAAGGAGATCCAGAGGTTGATGGAGTGGCAAATGGACGTGACCGGCAGCACAGGAAAGGCTTAGAAGATGTACGATAAGTACGTAACTCCTTCAAGCTTCAATCGAGGAGTAAAAGGGGGGCTGCCCTGGTTAGTGTGTGACGTTTGTCACCTGAGCAGGTGTGTGGTGAAAAGGTGACAGGCACTTGTTGGTCCGTCGCACAATCACCAAACCCGACAAATGGCCATCGGTGGCACGCTCGAGACACAGGGTGCCGATCTAGACAGTACCTGTACCGCATTGGCCGCGAGGTAAAGAATAAGTACAAATCGCGGTCATGCAAGGATCATAACGATAATGGGCAATAAATACTTGGGCGTATGGCTGCGCAGACGGGATAGCACCAAAAAGCCTGGAAGTCGGTACATCATGCCAATGTACTCATCAAATTGTATACAATATCGCCTAATATTCGACATCTATAGTCATCATACAAGAGGTCTTCGTTCGACCTTCGCTTTTAAACACATTGGGTATCACATCCCCGTTACCAAGCACCCACGATTCCGGCGATGGGAATATCAATGCCGGTGGTATACGTCGCCGTATCCGAGAGAAGGTAGACATAAGCACCACCGAGCTCCTGGGGCAGCGCCAACCTCGGCATGCCGCCGTAGTATTTCATCTTGGTGTCCCAGTCGGGGCTGGTCTCCACGTAGTACGTCAAGGCCGTCTTGACGAACCCCGGCGAGATGGAGTTGACGCGGATGCCGTACTGCGCCCACTCCATGGCCAGCGTGTGCGTCATGTTGCGGACGGCGGCCTTGGTGCCGCCGTACGGCGCGCTGGGCGCCGCCCGGTTGGGCCGGTACGAGGTCATCGAGGCCGTGAAGACGATGGAGCCCTTGGTCCGGAGCTCGATGAACTTGCGGGCGGCGGCCGTGGCGCAGATCCACGAGCCGTTGACGTTGAGCTTGTACAGCTGCTCGAACTGCTCCATGGTGAAGTCGAGCGCCGGCTGGTGCTTGGTCGCGCCCGCGTTGGCGATCATGCCGTCGAAGCGGCCCTTCTTGGCCGCCAGGCTGTCGATGGCGCTCTTGACCGACTCCTCGCTCGTCACGTCGGTGTGGATGTACTCGAACCGGCCGGGGTACCGCTTTTCCAGGGCAGCGAAGTCGTCGCCCGGCGCGCTGATGTCGAGAGAGAAAACGCAGCCCGCCGAGTTGGCCAGGCACACTTCGGCGAGACCCAGACCAATCCCCTGATTTGCCCCGGTAACTGCCGACGCGACACTGGTAAGCACAAAGGCCGTGGGCCGAAACCGGGGGGGGGGGGGGGGCAACCTACTCGCTATGACCTTATCTTTTAGGGTTATTTGCCAGTTGTGGCCAGCTTGCGGCATTGTGCTTGGGTAGTTGTCGGCGACCGGGGCGGCGCCGCCAGCGGGCCCTTCTGCGCTGGGAGACATTGCAACCGAGGTGTATAGGAGTACAGGGCTTCGGAGAAGGTGTTCAAGATCACGGAGGCGGAGGGAGAGGCTTGGTTGAGGGGCAATCAAGTCACCGATACCACTGGTTTGTGTCTGTAGTGTGTATGTATACCTTCACAAAAGAGTGCCGAGTATAAGTAAGTAGTCATGGATGGGGAAGAAGCCATATCAGGAAATCTTCGGCTCTTTATTGAGAGGAAACGCGAAAGCAAACCAGGGGAAAATGCTTTCCCGGCTACAGGTCCTTTGCTCCCTCGGTCGTCATTGCCCCCGAGGCGCTGTTCAAGCCGAAGTCAGTTGGACGCTGTCTCTGTTCCGAAGTTAGCCATCAGACCCTAGCAAGTCTATGGGCTGGTGTTGCGGCCTACTGATTGGTTATTTGTCTGGTGCGCGAGACGAGTCCTACTGCCTCTGGCGCTTCGTCTCAGAGCAGCGGACGAGCGAGACGAAGGCCGCGTCTCGCGGCCAGAGCTGAGATTTTGGTGGGTGACTGCCGAGCTGACCCTCCCTACTCAGTATTGCTTATCTGCTTAGCCAAACTGGGGCTGCGATGGAACCGACTGACTCGCCATAACGCGGAGCCCCGGGGTTTGCGCGGGTCTGCCCAAAATGCGGAGTGACAAGAGCAAGCCGGATCGTCCCAACGCGTCCCGCCCTGGCCGTAGGCTGTCACAAACACAAGGAAGGGAGCCCCGGTCAACGAACGTATCCATTCCCTTTTCGTGTCCGGGGAAGCGGTTGTTGAATTGTGGTTCCTCCTCGCCCTCCCAACCTGCTCTAGCGCCCGTGTGCTCCTCGGTCTTGGTTACGACATAGACTTCTCAGGATACGGCACTGCTCGACGGCGAGCTGGCTGTTGTGTATATCAAGGCTTGGTTGGCTTGGTGTGCTCATGCTGTGTGTCGAGCCAAGAGTCAGCACTCCGGGCCTGAGAGTCCGAGTCGATTAGAAAAAGGAGGCGAAACGGCTCTCGGTGGCCGTCACTCCCTCGTTGGAACCTTCTGAACCCTCCTCCTTCACCCCCTTTATCCTGCCATCATGGACAAAGACAACGCCCAACTCGAACATGTCGAAGGACTGGATGATCCGAAGCCTGCCGGAGGGGTCGAGGATTACGTTCCCGACACCGAAGAAGAACGCAAGCTTGTCCGAAAGATCGACCTGTTCCTCCTGCCGACAATATGGATCATGTACCTGCTGTCCTACATGGACAGAACCAAGTACGCAGGACGGCAGCCAGAACGCTGACCCTCAAATGGGATGCTGACGCCTGCGAATAGCATCGGGAATGCCAAGGTCGCCGGCATGGCCACCGATCTCGACCTCGACTCTAACCGATACTCGATTGCCCTCATCGTCTTCTTCATCGGCTACGTAGCGTGGGAGGTTCCTTCCAAGTGAGTACACTCGTTGACCGAAAACCACAAGTCGGACGGAGACCCTAACACTCACCGCAGCATGATCCTGGCTCGAACCAAGCCATCCCTCTTCCTCCCCGGCATCATGTTTGCCTGGGGCATCGTGACCATTGGCATGGGCTTCATCAACTCCTTCGAGGCCCTCGTCGGCATCCGAGCGGTGGTTGGACTCCTCGAGGCCGGCTTCGCCCCGGGTATCCTCCTCCTTCTCTCGTCGTGGTATAAGCCGGTGGAGCAGGCCAAGCGGTTCGCCGTCTATATCTCCGCCGCCATCCTGAGCGGTGCGTTTGGGGGCTTGATCGCCGGTGCCATCTCGGACAACCTGCACGGTGCCCACGGCCTGGCAGGGTGGCGATGGTTGTTCATCGTGGAGGGAGCCGCGACTGTGAGTTCCCTGGACGCCCGAACCCCCCTCCCCCCAGGTTTTTCAACTGCTGACACGCCGTTTTCACAGGCCGGCTGGTCCATCGTCGCCTCGTTCATCCTCTTCGACTTCCCCGCCAACACGAAGCGTCTCTCCGAACGGGAACGCGAGCTCGCCATCAGGCGTCTCATGTCCGAGGAAGCCCACAACCGGACCGAGGAAGCTCCCAAGCTGTCACACCTGCAGGCTCTGAAGATCAGCCTCTCCAGCCCGCGTACGTGGCTCTTCGTCGTCGGCTACATGGCCATCGTCGGCTCCTCGACGTTGTCGTACTTCTACCCGACGCTCATGGTCGGCCTGGGGTACGGCACGACTGCGGCCCAGTACATGACCATTCCCATCTACGTCGTGGCTTTTGTTTGCACGGCCACCACCGGATACTTCATGGACCGCCATTCCCAGTGGCGCGGCCTGGTTCTGGTTGGCTGGATGACGGTGGCTATGCTGTGCGCCATCATCACCTGCGCCGTCTATGATCTCAAGGCGCGGTACGCCCTGCTCGTCATCATGGCTAGCGGCCTTTGGGCCAGCAACGGCCTGGCGCTTTCGTACGCCTCGTCCTCCTTTTCCACCATGCCCAACGAGATTCGTGGCATCAGCCTGGCCCTCGTCAATGCCCTAGGCAACCTCGCCCAGATCTACGGTGCCTACCTGTTCCCATCGGACGACAAGCCCAAGTACCTGATGGGCTTTGGTGTCATCAGCGGTATGTGTTTCACCGGCGTCTTGTCCTATGCTGCGCTGCATGTCCTCCTGCGGAAGCGGAAATGAGAGTACCTGAGAGGGCGTGTGGGGTTGCCATGTGCTATTGCTTCGGTCCGCTCTCTTGTGTAGAATTATACCCTCAAGCCATATCTCGAATGCATTCTGGACGTAGAGTCAAATCGCCACGATGTTATCGTGTACTATACGGTTGGCAGTTCCTCTTAACAAGCCTATAGCGGAGGGTCTGAAGTCCTGTTCGTGCTGTTTCATGGGGCGGTTAACCACGACTCTTTTGGTGTCTAGGTAGGATCGTGAATTTCGCCTGGCTAGCCCCCTTTGCATCCGGAGGCCACCACTGATGATTCGCAAGTTTTCGTTGACATTCCAAAATCAAGCACTCACGGTACAGAGGACCTCTTGTAATGTGGAAAACAGTCCCCGCTACAGCACTCACGGAGTAGGATACTGATTAAGATGTATGTATTATTACATTGCACGGTCTACGGTGTACTCAGTCCCCTGCCTGTTTTCGCGGACTATTCGGTTAGTACACAAGGACCAACTAACCCTCAAACTACCAACGCCCACAGCCTCACCCCGACCAGTACCCAGTCCGCAATCTCCAAGCCATAGTTTTCTCGAAACCTGCATCCATCGTACACGCTAAGAGGACGGCCAACAGAGGTATGACTTCCGCTTTCTGCTGGACCGAGCCAGAGCGACTGTCTCTCTATTCGATTCTCTTCTTGCCCTCCTCGGCACTCAGATACTTAGCCGTGCTGAGTCCACGCTCGTGGGTGGCAACCAAGGGGCCAATCAACTTGTCTTTTCGAATCTTGCTGATCGTCTCCTGGTAACCTTCGACAGCCCACGGCCTTGGGTTCAGTTTGGGCCAGTTGACCTGTGGTAACATTAGCATAACATGTCAGACCTAATGATCTCGGACCAGCAGGAGGGTCTGCGGGGCCCGTGGCTTGTCGACTTACATAGAGCATTCCGTGCTTGAGGACAAAGGTAGCGCACCACGCGCCTACCACAGTCCAGAACAGAATGAAGATGCGCATAGGCAGGACGGAAGCGTCCGCCGGACGGCGCGTGAAGAGTGCTACCAGCACGAACAACACGCTGAATGCGAGAACATAGGGAATGCTTTGGATGAGGATCGGCCGGCGGTCGGCAAAGATGAGGGACGAGCCAATGTTTGCCTCGGAAGGCTCGTACGCTCCGAGGAAAAGGTCAAAGGCGTCTTGACGTGGACCGTCCCGGAAGTTGTTGAGGTAGAAGCGGGTAATGGCGATGTTGAGATCGGCCAATTTGCCAGCGTTGGTGCGCGTGCCCATACGCGTAATGTCCGTCTTCATGGCGCCCGTTCCGGCATATGCCCGAGAAACTGTGTCGGCGTTGTCTGCCCACACGTTGCGGAACAAAAAGTAGAAATCGGCATCGGCCGTCGCAAAGTCCTCTCCGGGCTGAAGCAGGCCCATGTCAACGAACATGCGGTCCAGCGTCCAGCGGGCCAACATGCTTTGGACGACGTTGGTGCGGTCGAGTGAGTCCATGCAGTTGGTGCGAACGACGCTGGTCTGGAAGTTGCGCGTTTCCAGGCCGGCGTTGGCGGGCATATCGACACCGCGGAAGTACTGTTGCTCCATGAGGGCATCCTTCAGCCTGTCGACGAGCAGCATGGCACGCTGCATCTGCATTCCCCTGGTCTCGTGGTGATAGTCGAAGTAGACATAGTGCAAGCGGTCAAACTCCTGTTTCGAGGCGCCGGGCTCGACAATATGGAACTCTTCGTTGGTCCGCTTGTCAGCCTTGGTGCTTTGGGTGGGCGATGAGACAAGGGTCTGGACCATCTTCTCGTAGGTGTCTTTGATGGTCTTCTCCCTGCCCTTTTGGTTGACCAGGTTCACCAAGTAGTTGTCTCCATAGATGCGGATCTGCTCCTCGAAGTGTTTCTTGGCGGCCGGGAGACCGGCCTCGATGGCTTTGACCTGGAGCTTGGGAGTGTACTTGAGGGCGTTGATCTCGGCCCAGTAGGCGGGAACGCTGCCTCGCGTCTGGACGTACGACAGGACCTGCATCTCTTTCCCGTCCGAGCCCCCAAGCTTGCCACTTTGCATGTCGGTGCTGCCGGCGAAGCCGCCCATGCCGCTGCCGGAATCATTCAGGATGACAACCTGCTCCGTTTCGTTGTAATTGGCCGCGTGGCCCTCAGCATCGAGGCCGCGCGTGAAGTAGCGGGTTCCCGCACGGTAACGGGACTTGCGCGTCAGGAGACCCAAGGTCAGCGGTTGCCCCTTGAGGGTTGTCGGCCGGATCTCCAAAGTTCCCCACATGATGGGCAGAATGAAGGGATCAGCTGCGGGCTGGGGGCCGTGTTGCGACCGGCTGCCCCCTTTGCGGAACGCCATCAGATCCGTTTGCACGAACTTGTTCCAGAAGAAGCGGTCGTCGGCACGCATCCACAGGGGCTGCGACATGTCGGCCGAAGCCTGGCGTTGGAAGCTGTTGGTAAGGTCCAGCGAGTAGGAAAAGTACATGGGGCCCGTCATGATGTAGGTCTTGAGGAGGGCGAGGAACTGGTCCTCGTCGGGGTCCCGGATCTGGCGCTCGCGCATGGGCAGGAACTCGGTGGCTATCACCTTGTAGACCATGTGGCCCTTGAGACGGCCCATGGGCTGGGCTTTGGTGATGGCGATGACATATTTGTCCAGTCGCAGCCTTATCATGCCCAGGATGCCGGCGATGCTGGACTGGCGGGTGATGCGCTTGTTCGGGTAGGCACTGCCCTCGCTCAGGCGCAGGTCGCCGGTGGGACGGTCGACCACCAGCGCGGGGGCATTGGGCGACGACGGCGAGGTGAAGGTGTACGAGTCGGGCGCCACCTGGACGTTGATATCGCGGAAAGGGAGACTCATGGCGGGCAGCAGAGGGTCGAGCTGTCGGAGGCGGCGGCAGGAACGTCGAGTATCCGTACTTCAGGGGGGGCTTTGGGCTGGTTTGAGGGGGGTGAAGGGCGCCAGCGAGCAGGAGCTGGTTGGAAAGTCGTCGCCCGACCGAGTCGTACGGGATGAATACGCGGCTGGGATGAATCGGGAGTCCAACGCGGCGTCTCTCAACACATGCTTTCTGCTGTTATCACGGGTGGTTGCGTGTGGTCAGCGCTGGCGCAACCGGCTAACTTGGGGGGGGGGGGGGGGGGGGGAGAAGGAGCTGGCGAGATTGCTCGGAGCTGGCTCCTACGATTGGCGGGCAGACGAGACGGACTGACGGACAGGAGACAAGAAGGCGAACGAGTGGAAGCACTTTGGAGATGGATCAACTGAGCGACGAAGCTAGTTTTGTTTCCCAGTAGGGTAGAGGCCGTCTCTATGTTCTGAGGAATGTATGTACAAGATGTAGTATGTAGCTGGCACATATAGAGATGCCCTCTCCCTCCCTGAGGACCTAGGTAGATTTCCATCCATATTACTCCCCTGGACGAGACCCAGAATGACATGGACCCTGGAAATGATGGATCTCAACCCAAGCTGGAGCCTCCTACTTTAAGAAGGTACCTCGAACGGGCGAAATCGTCACCAGCACTCCATCAGCCGCCCGCGCTTCCGGGCTGTCTTTGCCTGTCCGCCTGCCAGCTGGGGGGGGGGGGGGGGGGGGGGGTCAGCGTGGCTGAGTGCAGCTGATGAGTCCCCATAACAAATCGTAATGAGCTTCCATGGTGCTAATGCCCATTCATCCATCCCCTCCCGTCGCATGTTAGGTGGTACCTCCGTCCCTCTCAAGGCCCGTGGTTCGGGGGGGGGGGGGGGGGGGGCCTTGGGCAACTGAACCTACCCACCTCCAGCAGCCTTGAAAGCGACCTACATAGTACGTGATCTTCGTCCTAGGTGTAGCACGAGTGCACGACGTACCTACTAGGTAAATTCTAGGTACTCTCTCTCACACACACGCACCCTCTCTTTATTTCATGGGATGCCGGTAAGTACTAACATATGTAAGTATCCATCCAGTAGGTATGTACAATGTATCTACGAATAGGTCGGTACTTGAGACTCCGTGGCCCGTCTGCTGCTGGCATCCGTACCCGTAACTGCGTCCGACTGGGAGGAAGGTGGGGCTGGGCCACGCCAGATCAACCTATCCTGGATAGCGCAGAAGTTCAACAAGGCAGGCATCACATTACCGCGCCGCCCAAGACAATCGACCATCATCATCCATCCCTCTGCAGCGATTCTCTCCTATCGGTCATCAACTCGCCACCAACGCCGTCCACTGCTGCGCTCCCTTCTGCGAATCTCGTCCATTCCCGCTCGCGTAACCGTCTCCCGGCCCTGACCTCCTGGCGACGCTTGCATCGCCCTTCCTTCCGCTTCCGAACGACCGCTGTAGCCCATCCGCCGAGCCCATCCTCCCGCTGCATTCACCATGGCCACCCGGGGCGGTCCTGCAGGCGCGCGCGGCATGAACACCCGCTTCGCGCAATTCAAGCTGGTTCTGCTGGGTATGTCCAAACCGTCTGTGAGCCCGCGGGCTGGTGCGAAGGAGGCTAATACAATCATTTGCAGGCGAGTCGGCAGTCGGAAAGGTATTATTGACCCGGCCTGACGGCGGCGCCAGCCCGTCCGTGATGCGCATCGCATGCTAACCCATCCGCCCAGAGCTCCATCGTTTTGCGCTTCGTCAAAGACCAGTTCGACTCGTACCGGGAATCCACCATCGGTGCCGCCTTCCTCACACAGACCATCTCCCTCGACGAGAACACCACGGTGAAGTTTGAAATCTGGGACACAGCCGGTCAGGAGCGCTACAAGTCCCTGGCACCCATGTACTACCGTAATGCGAACTGCGCCGTCGTTGTCTACGACATCACCCAATCTGTGCGTTGTCCGCTCCCCCCCCCCCCCCCCCCGACGGCGCGCGAAGGCCGCTCTTTACTGACCCAGGGATACGTCATAGGCCTCGCTGGACAAGGCCAAGTCGTGGGTGAAAGAGCTCCAGCGACAAGCCAACGAGAACATCATCATTGCCCTTGCCGGCAACAAATTGGATCTGGTTACTGAGCAGCCGGATAAGAGAGCCGTGAGCACAGCCGACGCCGAAGCGTATGCCAACGAAGCAGGTCTTTTGTTCTTCGAGACGTCGGCCAAGACGGCCGAGAACGTCCGTGATCTCTTCACAGCCATCGCCCAGAAACTGCCGCTGGACCAAGCTGGGCCCCGGCACTCCCGGCCAGGCCAGCGTGCCGGCGTAAGCCTAGGACCTACCGAGAATGCCAACACGCAGTCCGGAGGTCCTTGCGCATGCTGAGGGGTGGCGGGGAAGAGACACCGCTTTCGAGAAGACCTCTAGAGTGTCTTCTTGGACGGAGTATGAGGATGACGACGACATAAGCTTTTTAATACATCGGGAGGAGGGCAGTTTATTGATGGGGGGGCCAGGATGAGTAGGCGACCGCTTTGATATCCATGTAGTGTTCCTTAGGAATATACCGGAATGACCAGTTTTGACTGCTTCGGCGAGAAGGAGCTCGATACTGGAGCCTAGCTGCGTGTTCCCATATGACTCTGTCCCCTCACTCTAGGTAGGTACATATAGATCATCGAAACCGTATGAAAAGCCCCGGACGGGGCAGGACGTCTACCCTGAGAGGCGTTGTCGGTGCGTAGGTAGCCGGGGTTGTTTGCGAAAGACGACACTTGTTGCTGCAGTTCTCGGTTCCAGCAGCATGAGAGGCAAAGCACATTACGCATAAGACACTTAAGGACCTCAGATACACACATATATGGCCATGGTTATGTGGCACGGTTACCCGATGTCAACTACATACATGTATGTATGCAAATGCAAGGTTGGACCTTGGCTACTTCCGCGGGTGAAACACCGACATTCATCTCGTTGAATTACATAGCTCTGTCTGAGGGACATAAAGCTGTGCCTAATAGCCCTACATACCTCCTGTACTGGACTTCGTGACCTGGCTTGGTAGGAAGGCAAACGCGGTATCTCTCAAAGTCAACACCTACTACCTATAGGCTTTAATTGGAAGCCAGGTACTTCTTATGCTGGTTGTTGGGATCCCAAGTTCGCCCACGTTACCTGCCCGGCAACTTCCAGAAGAGGTTGCCTTGGTTTAAAGTACCTACTTAAATAGGTATCCAGGGAGACTCCTAAAGTCGCACATCGCGCATACATCTGTAGTACTGGAAGGTCGTCCGATGGCACAGCGACTACATATGGGAATTCAACGGTAAATGGCTACCACCGGCGCCTGCCGTGCCATTTCCCTACCGTTCCCGATTCCTTGCGATTACGTAGGTCGGCAGGCTCACCTCCAACTATGTACGGAGGTATGGAGGTATGGGATCCATATGCTGGGCTGGCGGACCCACCTTGACGGCACGCAAAAAGCTATCCCGCCCAGCGAGCATCCATTGGATTCAACTGACCCGAGCTTTTCCTCATCACGACCTCGGGAACCAACTACACCTGACCCCGTCCCGACGCCCAACACAACGTCACCCGCACCCTTGACGGCCTCTCCATGCTCTCATGTTGCGGACTTCGTTGCGATCCGTGAGGGCGGTGGGCAACCGGCCCATTGTCGCTGCCGCTGGCCGCCAATGGCAGCCCGCCGCCGCTCGCCTGGCTAGGGTATGATGCAATATTCACTCATAGTTGTACGCCGCGCGCCAGGAAGCTGACGATGCTGCCGACAGAGATGCTACGCCGATGAGAAGAAACCCACAGTAGACGACGCCAAGCTTCCCGACTCCCACACCACTACCACTCCGGCCAGCGAAGCTCCTGCGCTCAAGACGGAGAGCGAGATCGCCGCCTCCACCCTCGGCGTCAAGGACGTTCCCCTGGAGCCCCCGGCGCCTGCGGGTGCTTCTCCAGCCGCCGCCGCGACCCCGAAGCCTGCCCCTGTCAAGAAGAAGGGCTTCTTCCGCCGTCTCCGTAACTATGTCCTCACCCTGATGATTCTGGGTGTCGTGACCTTCGGCGGCGGTGTCTGGTACTCCCGCATCAGCGACAATTTCCATGATTTCTTCACCGAATATGTTCCGTTTGGCGAGCAAGCTGTGCTGTACTTCGAGGAGATGGACCTGAAGAAGCGATACCCGCGCAGCCTGCCTGGCGCTACGTCACGCTCCAAGGACACCGGTGCTCAGGTCAAGATTGGCCCCCAGAGCGGCGCTTCGTGGAGAGTGACCGAGGGCGGCGACCCCGCCGGCAGGACTTCGAGTGCCAACCCTACGAAGTCGGGTTCTGGTGCCCCCAAGGAGACGAAGGGTGTGTCTGACGCCAAGCCCATGACCGAGGTTGCCTCGGCCGGTTCAGTACCCCCTGCCAAGTCGACAAAGTCGTCCAAAACATCCGCTGCGACTGACGCCACGGATGGAGTGGCCATCAAGGGAGATGCTACTCCATTCAAGGCACCTGAGGTTGACGAGCCTTCTCGCTTCCCTCCTGCGGCACCGATCGACCCCCTCAGCGTCCGAGATGCGGAGGAACCCGTGGTTCAGGACCTTGTCAAGATGCTGAACGATATTATCACCGTGGTTAATGCCGACAACTCGGATGGGCGGTTCTCGGCTACGCTGGGTAAAGCTAAGGGCGAACTCAACCGAGTCGGTGACAAGATTCGCGAGCTCAAGGCTGAGGTGGAGAAGAAGGCGGCTGCCGAGGTCACATCCAAGGTCAACGAATTCGAGTCCGCTGCCACCGAGCTCGTTTCTCGCGTGGAGAAGGCTATGGCCGCGCAGGAAATCGCGTGGCGTAACGACTTCGAAGGCGAGATGAAGCGTCTGCAAGAGGCCTACAAAAACCGTCTCAAGACGGAGATTGAGCGCGAGCAGCTCGTCAATGATCAGAAGCTCAGCAACAAGCTTCTTGAGCAGGCCGTTCAGCTCAAGCGCCAGTTCGCCAAGGAGATTCAGAACAGCGTCGAGACTGAGCGCCAGGGACGCCTCGGCAAACTGGACCAGCTCAGCAACGCCGTCCGAGAGCTCGAGCAGCTGACCACGGGCTGGAACGATGTGGTTGACATGAACCTGCAAACACAGCAGCTTCACGTGGCAGTTGAGGCTGTGCGCGCCAGCCTTGAGGACAGCGAGCACCCGCGCCCCTTCGTCAGGGAACTGATTGCGCTCAAGGAGATCTCCCACAACGACGACGTCGTGAACGCTGCCATTGCTTCCATCAACCCGACGGCTTACCAGCGCGGCATCAGCACCCCGGCTCAACTGATTGACCGTTTCCGACGCGTGGCTTCCGAGGTACGCAAGGCCAGCCTGTTGCCCGACGAGGCTGGCGTGGCCAGCCACGCCAGCAGCTGGGTCCTGAGTAAGGTCATGTTCAAGAAGCAGGGGCTTGCGGCTGGCGATGACGTCGAGAGCATCCTCACGCGAACCCAGACGTATCTCGAAGAAGGCGATCTGGACAGTGCGGCCCGCGAGATGAACGGACTCCAAGGATGGGCCAAGACCTTGAGTCGGGATTGGCTTGGCGAGGTCCGCAAGGTCCTGGAGGTGCAACAGGCACTTGACGTGAGTCTCAACCCATTTCTGCAGGGAATTCGCCGTGCTAACCCTTATTTTCCAGGTCGTCTCTACTGAGGCTAGACTTCAAAGCTTGAAGGTGGAGCAGTAATGGAGGCTGGAGGAGGCTTTCTCATGTCACTTATATGTAGATTTGTCACGTGAGCAAGCACCGGAATGTCTTTGGGAGTATCAAGGCCCTTGGGCCTGTGTATTATGATCAGATCAGCCGCAATAGACCATGATGCGTGTCGTCGAACCATAATATGGACACGACTGTGGCCGTCTGCTGAACCATACGCGGGATTCATGTCAAGGAGTCTTCTACATGGGGCAGCTTTCAGGCCTCGGCCTGGCGCGGGGGTGGGTGCCCTGGGAGCACATGATTAGGTAGGTATGTACCTCAAGAGTTTGACCACTGCCCGTTGGTCTCGCCATCGGGCTCGGAACCGGCTCCATATAAGATCTCATTGACGCCGGCCAGCGGTACGTCCATGACGGCATCCGTGCCCTTGTTCCATATGCAATCCCATTTCAGGTCCCTGGCCTTGTCCGACGGTACCTGGCGCTTTCCAGCCTCGCCGCCCGTACGTATGCGCCCCTTGGCGTCGATGGTGGCGATCTGGCCGGCGTCGTCGACAATGGTCTCCAGGTGGGTCAGGGGAAGAGTCAGGTACTCGACGTTGTAGGCGGCCAAGGCCACGTAGATGTAGACAATGAGCATGACGAGGAAGGCGGGCACGGCCAGCGCCCACCAGCGGTTCGGGTAGTAGTCGATGCCCAGCGCGTGGAGGAAGGGCGAGGGCAGGTAGGCCCAGAGGAGGTAGACGACAAAGGTGAGGGTGCTGAAGAGGTAGAGCACGAAGCCGTAGTACTCGTAGGTGGGCACGCGCGGGGCGGCGCGCGGCACCGGTTCGAGCTCGTCGTCGGAGGCGTCGGGGGTGGTGGGCCGCGAGGGCCGGAGCAGCGAGGTCAGCGAGGGCGAGGGCGGGAGGGGCGTGGGCGGGCGGCCGTAGAAGGGCGGCGCGAAGTAGTTGGAGGCCAGCGGCGGCGGCAGCGGGTTGTCGTCGCCCGAGTCGTCGCCCGAGCCGCCCGAGGACGACGGGTCCGAGAAGGGATGGTCGACATCCTCGTCGGAGTAGTCGGACATGACGGCGGGGACGGAAGCGCGGTGCCAGGGCAGCACGGAGAAAGACGACGACGAGGGCCGCCCTGGAGCAATGCGCCGGAAAGCCTTGGCCCCCAGAGAACGTGGCCGAGGAGAGGTCGATGTAAGCGATAGGCAAATAGGTACAATTATTTGGTCGGCACTTAATCGGGAGGTTTGATGTTGATACCGTCGGTTATACCGCCGAGATGTGGTCGCTGGCGGCTCTGGCCTCTTGCGAAACGGAGGAGCCCGTGACGTCGCGTCTTTCTACAGAAGTGAGGGCGACACATGCGTTCACTTCCTTTTACATGCATGTACTTACATACGGACAGGCACCCAGGGACTAACGGTGCCGCCAACGTCGCCTACTAAAATACACCTGGCGTTTTCAGCTGCAAATTATCCGTCCGTTGGATAGGTCTACAATGTAATGCCGACGTGATTGCACGATATACAACTCCATACATACACAGTCTAAATGGACTTTACATTCGAGCATCTACAATCCCACTGCAATTGGATGAATTGATAGTGGCGGGCTCGTCGGCTGATTGGCTGGTTTCCTTGTCCAGCCTCCAGAGATGTACTTACAAAATGTAGCTGGAGAGCTAGAGCTTCGGATTAGTATGGATGTACATCTTGTATGTACATTCAGTGCCCACTCACACCGCACCAGCCACTTGCGCGTGCGCGCGCGCGATTGAAGCTGCAGCTGCTCGATGTTTCTCCCACTCTTGAACTCGAATCCGGCATAGGAACCAAACGCGCTGCTCTGACGCTGAGAAACCGCGGCTCCATCATTGTTTTCGCGAGCCCACAGCGCAACAGCACCCATTCATCCGACCAGAATGGCTCAGCAACCAATGACCTCGGCGAACGCGCCGACCGACATCTACGGTGGAGGTACGTTCTCCCTCTGCCCGCGGCCGCCGACCGCGAGCGACGGCTACGGAACCTTGCTTTCAGCCTTGTGCCTTGCCGTGTTCCTGTCCGCTGACAACCCAGCGCAGACGAAGTATCCGCCCTCGTTCTCGACACTGGCTACTGCCACACCCGCGCCGGCTTCGCAGGCGAGGATGTTCCCAAATGCGTGCTCCCGTCCGCGTACGGCGTCTTGAAGGACCCCAGTGCGCCGACGGGGTCGCGCAACATCTTCGGCGACGACTGCCTGAACCCCCGCGCCGACTTCGAGATCAAGAACTACATGTCGCGCTCTGAGGGCATCGTCGAGGACTGGGATGCCGCCACCCAGCTGTGGGAACAAATGTTGATCAAACGCCTGCAGCCCGACCGCGAGCAGTCGCCTTCGAAGAACGGGCTCAACGACGGCACCGCTGCCGACGGCGAGGGCGATGTTTCCATGGAGGATCATGTCGAAGGCGCCGAGGCTGCCGAGAACGCCGAGAAGCCCCTGGCCGAGAACCCCCTGCTCATGACCGAGGCCCCTTGGAACCAGGGCAAGGCCCGCGAGAAGGTCATCGAAATTGCCATGGAGAACTGGGGCAGCCCGGCTTTCTGGCTGTCGCGGACCCCCGTGTGCGCTGCCTTCGCCGCCGGGAAGGCGAGCGCCCTGGTGGTGGATGTCGGAGGCTCATGCACCAGCGTGACGGCGGTGCACGACGGCATGGTTCTGAAGCGCTCTGTGCAAAAGTCGCCGGCGGGTGGTCTCTGGCTCTCCTCTCAGATCACCACCATGTTCGATGCCTGCGAACCCAAGATCGAGGTGAAGCCGTACTTTTTGATCGAGAACAAGACGCCCGTGGACGCTGGCGCGCCCGCCCAGGCCCGCATGAAGAAGTACAACTTCGACATATCTCCCAGCTACCGTGCTTACGAGGACGAGCGGCTGCTTACCGAGTACAAGGAGTCCGTGGTTGAGGTCTGGCGCGGCCCGGGTCGCTATACTAACCCGGGCAACGAGGAACTGGTCAGAACTCAGCCCGGTCGTATCTTTGAGATGCCCGACGGCTCCAACCAGATGTGGCGCGAACAGCGTTTCCGCGTCTCTGAGGGCATGTGGGACGAGACGGCGCAGCTGCCCGGCACCCCCGAGGCGAGCCGGCTTACCAAGAACCAGACCATTCCCGAGCTGATCAAGGCCTGCCTGAACGCCGTGGACGTGGACCTGCGCCCCAACCTGCTGGGCAACATCGTCGTCACGGGAGGCACCAGTCTACTGAACGGCTTCAACGACCGACTCAACGCGGAGCTCATGGCCCTGTACCCTAACACGCGCATCAAGCTGCACGCCGCGGGCCTGACGACAGAGCGACGCTTCGGCGCCTGGATCGGCGGCTCCATCCTGGCCAGTCTGGGCACATTCCACCAGATGTGGATTTCGAAGAAGGAATACGAGGAGAACGGCCCGGGCATCGTGGAAAAGCGATGCAAATAGAGCGGGCATCCGGTCATGGATGATGGCATTCCATAGGCCCACTGCGGCGTACGTGGACATGCTTAAGGGGCCAGGCGTCTGGAGTTCTCAGGAGAAGGTCGAGCCAAGGTGGCTTTTTGTTGTAACTATAGCATGACCAAGCAGCAGCGTGATAGGAAGCATCTGCGCTCAAAAAAGAAGACACAGAGGCATGCGGCAACCACCCCACAAAATGGAAGCAGTCAGTGTAGGTGCTTCAAGCCCTGCTGTAAATCAAACCCGACTTCGTATTGGGTATTTAGTCTATTGCTGTCGTACTAGGCGAAATGCATGCTCTATGTTTACTTATCAAGGGGAGGAAAACTGAGTGAGGTCTTGGGCCACGCAAGGCCGCCGCCGGCAGTGGCAACAGCCAGATTACCAGCCGTTCCACCGCGGCCAGACATCGACAATCTCGTCCTCGCGGCCCACGTTTCGACTGTCGACGACCAGGAACCAATTGTGCATGGCGGCTGTGATGCAGGCGTGATTCGGCCACACCCGGAGCCTCTGGCCGATGTAGAGCCGCGCCCTCTCCTCTTCCTCGGCCGTCCCCACCCACGCCAGAATGCCGTGCTCTTGCGTCAGGCGACTGACTTGCCATCCCCCATGCTGTGCTGGGAACTCAGGGCCCGGGAGGGGCTGGCCGCCGCAGTTCCAGGGGCTGACAAGGCCCCACGCGCTGTAGTGACGTCCCAGCGGGGAACCCATGTCTTTGCACGGCTCGCGGGCCAGGGCCAGGGTCCCGCCATTCACAAGAGCCTCGGTCGTGTTGTTGGCGCGGTTGCGTTGCGGGTAGAGCGAAACAACTTCCACCAGAACCGTGAGGGCCAAGGCATGAGCGTTAAGGTAGTCGGAGGAGCGGGCGTGCGAGGCCAACTGCTGAATGTCCAGCGTACTGTACACTCCAGCGTGAAGCTCCTGTGCCGCTCGGGGTCAGTAGGTTTCCTCGTCAGGTCTTCGTGGAGCATCTTCGGAGCCTCGGGAACTTGGGACAGCAAAGAGAGATTCCACCAGGGGAAAAGGGGTCAGGGGTAAGAAATCCTGGAAAGGACAGCAAGGAACTGGAAAGCTGCTTACCAGGGTGAGATCCTCTTGCTGTAGGGTGGAGATCATGGCAGAGAGTTTACTGATCAGGGCATCCGAGCGCGGGGATCCGGGCATACGACTCACGCCTGGAACCCGTGGCTCGGTGAATGCCGGATGCTGGAGCGAGGTGACTTGCGGGGAGGCTCCAACGGAGAGCACAAGCGGATGGGTAGGTCGCTCTCGCCGGACAGCCTGAGCTACGCGGTGTAGACCCCCGATTTCGGTGCCCAGGTAGTCCAGGGCCTCCCAGTCTTCGCGGGTGTCGTATGACTGGCTGGTGTGGGCGTAAACGCCTAGAAATCGGCAAGACCCCACAGCCTCGGACACGAGCAGCTGGTCGACCAAGTGAAGGCAGTCGGGTGAGTCCGGGGACACGCCGGCCCGGTCGGCACCCACGTTGACCTTAAGGAAAACAAGCGGAGGGTTCCTCGACTTGCTGGCAAGCGCCGTCAGGTGTTTCAGCTGCTCGCGGTGGTCGATCAACACGGAGAGGCCGTCAGGACCCAGCTGTGCTGATATCTGTGCCAGGCGGTCGACACATGACGAATAGATGGGAAACGAGAAGAGAACCTAGGCGGCCATCAGCACTCCGTGAACACTAGGCACAATGTTGTGGGACACATACATTGACCTCTCGACCGCTCTCCCGATACTCTTGGAGAAGAGGCAGTATGCTCTCTGCTTCGGCCACGGTAGACACAATCAGCTTGACGGCGGTGTTGCTCTTGTCGCCCACTTGCAGTCGGGTGAGCTCGATAGTCTTTGCAATCTGGTGTTAGCTCTCATCGCGGACCGCCGGTGGTAGCCTCCAAGACTTGACGTAAAGCTTGACCTCTTGGTATTTTGATACATGGTTACCAGGCCGAGGGACGCCAAGACGCCAAAAAGAGAGAGCATGAGTGTCCGTACCTTGTGAGTTTTGATATGCGCCCGCCATTGGAGTTTCAACCTCTGAGCCGCATCCAGCATCAGGTTACAGTTTGCTTCGACCTTGGCCAGGTCGAGCACGAGAGCGGGCGTCGGCGTGTTGTAGAGGCTCTGGCCCACGTATCGAGCCTGCAAGGCCTCCTTGCAGTTAGCGGCGGCTGCCATTTGGCCACGATGCGCCGTCGCTGGGGGGACGATGAATGGACGCATGTGCTGAGGACTCAGGATCGAGAGACGCAACAAAGGCCCTGGAATGGAAGTGCGTTCCGGTAGCGGAACCCAGCGGATTTGCACCCTACGTAAGTGTGTCGTCGGGCTCCAGCTATTTGTACTGGGCTGGATGGCTCCTTCGGTTCGCGAGCAGACTCCACATGCGCCCGCCTATCGTCCATTCGGCCCTCGACCGACGGGCTGCCAGTTGGAGGCACGGATCCATTCATTCTCCATGGTGGAAGCAGGAGGAGCCCTTCCAGATGGATGCCGAGGCCTCCAGTGGGAAAGTTCCACCCGACCTGCCTGTAGCGGGAGGTAGGTAGCAAGCCAAGTCAAGCTGTGGTTAGTATTACCCCTCCGGACAAGACAATATCGTTGCAACCCTGTCTGACCGCGGCAGGTGGGATAGGGTATGGGCAGGTACTACTTTACCTCTAGTACTGGATTGTAGCCCGTATGGAAGGTACATAGGCCAAATAAGAAGTCACAGGCTGTTGTAGCACAAGTAGATGTAGGCAATGGCATGGAGAGTTTACTTTGTGATGACGAGAAGCGGATATCCAAGAGCGAGCTGTACCTCCCCTCCTGCAAGGAGGAATCCATACGTACAATCGGCTACACGCATGTACGTTGGGTAGGGTAATTGTTGTTATCCAATTTCGTCCTCAAGGTACTATTCTGCCGGGAGGAAGTGGGGTTGACCAGTGTTGGCCCTACCTACCTCTTATGTACCTCCTACCTTGAGTAGATGCCGTTTACCTCCCATACTTCCACCCAGGAACGCAAGCTACAGAAAGGAGTACGAGGGACTAATGTGGATTTGTACTCATCGCAAATCTGGGGGGGCGAGGCACTGCCCGTGATCTACACCTCAAAAGCCCCCCCTGGCCGGAATGGTTCATCTATGCAGTTACCTGCTCAAGGGCTCGTCTTGTAGCACTCGTTACCTCCATGGATGAATAGGTATCGGGAGGCTCACACGCCGGAGGACTATACACCAGACGAATGGCATCAGTGTTATACAAGGGCAGACAAATCGCGTTGGGTCCACTCTTTACCTATGTAGTCCAGGGCTGAGCTGGAGCCCATAGCCGTCCATCCATGCCTCCATTTCCGTACATCCAACCCATCCAAGTACATATGTACATACGTACCTCCATGGAGCTTTGCCGCCCAAACCTTATCCATCCACCTAACGTACATGTACCTACCTACATGTATCCGTAAGTAGGTACCTACCTCCATACGTACTTGCCCCCATACTTTCAACATTCCGACGCGCCAACCGACGCAACATCTGCAACACCCGCGACGCCCTGCGATGCCTTATCCGGTGTGGTCGCCGCGCTGAGATACACCATCGCGAATCCAGCAACGAGACTCATCGCCCGACTCACTGCCCGACACGCCGCCCGACTCGCCGCCGACGCTGCGCTACCATGTCCGACGCAGAACCCGCGCCGCCCACCCCCAATGGCGAGACGGCGCTCGCCAACGGCGGCAGTCCCAGCCGAAGGGAGAGCGCCGAGTTTGCCAACATCGATTGGGACAACCAGGCCGAGGAGGATGACCAGGCTCTGGCTAAGGTCCTGGCTGGCATCAGCGGCGCCCAAGGCTCGTCCAGCGCGGGACTCGACCTGGGAAACTTCACCGAGAAACAGCTGGATCAAAGCGGCAAGGCAGACGACGCCATTGACTTCGAAGACATCGGCGACGAGGATCTCATGTCCGAAGATGAAATCAAAGGCGAACCTGACTCCGGTCCGTCCCAGATTCCCGGGTTGACCGAAGATGGCGCCGCCAGTAACGAACCCGACGGCTTCGATGATCTATTTGGCGACGAAGGCGGCGGCGACGATCTGCCCGCTTCCTCGCCACCGCCTGATGCAAGAGCCCCGCCGGATCCCGAACGCAGCAGTCATGTCGATATCGGGGCCGACGACGTCAAGGCCGAAGCCAACGTCGACATGGATGTCGATGTCGATGCCGATGTTGATGCTGGCCGCTCACCCGTCCCTGCTGCTCTCAGCACCGCGCCTGCTGACGCGAACGTTACCGATGACGATTGGAAGAACATGTCATTCGAGGAGAAGTTCAAGCTGAACTTTCCCCAGCAGGAAGAGAGCAGTGTCAGCGCCTGGGTTACTGAACAATCGCACCACCAAGACATCTCCGTCCCCGCGCCGCCCCAGAATGTCGATGAACTCCTAGAGCAAAAGTTTCCCAGCTTCGAGCCGCACAAGATTTTGTTCTTCAGAGACTTGTTCCAAGAATGGCCGGCCGAGTTTGTTTACAAGGGACCTCCGAAGAGCCCGCCTGCTCTCGTGCCCACGAAGCTGGAGCTCGAAATCGATGGCGATGCTGCCAAACTGTTCAGGCTGTCTGAAAATACCATTGCGGCGACGCAGAAGCGCCCACAGCAGCAGTATGGCGAGACGGATGATTGGAATCGTATGGGGTCTGTCGCCATGGAGCCCGTGGAGCCAATGTCTGATACGGAAGATGAGGATGAGCCAGTAGGAGGCTACAGCTTGGGGGAGATCGCCACCGTTTGCGATGACTGGGATAACGTGCACGATCCCACGGCGTTGCTTGACAAGACCAACGGTCTTGTTACGCCGCCTCACAACGCGGACGAGGAGATGGATGATTGGGACCGCGAATACCTTCAGCCAGAAAAGCAACAGGTCAAGAAGAAGCGCAAAATCGAAGTCGGTCTGCCCGATTTGTCTTCCTTCGACACCTGGGGCATCGACAACTTCACAGAGGCCACTAAACGTTGCGGCTTGCGGATTCAGCTTGACCTCAATGATCCCTATCTGCTGATCGAAGACCTTCAGTCCGACCGGCCCAAGAAGCGTGTCAAGGTAGACGATAAGACCAAGCGCATGGCCAATGGCCAACTCGGAAGAGACGTTCTGTCCCGCTTCAACATTTCCAATGACGATGCCTACAATGCCCTCAAAGCTAACAATAAGAGCAAGGTCAGAGCCACGCTTGGAAATCTTGCCGTGGAGCACAGCATGCCGGCGCTCAAGTTGACTTTCCCATTCTACCGCACAAAACTCGAGGGCGAGTTTTGGGACCACCATCGGAAAAAGTTCGACGTGGAGAAGATAGTACGGAATGCCATCCCGTTCAAGAAGCCCTCCAAGACAAAACGGAAGGAGCTCAAGAACCGGAGCATCCAGGATATCTTCAAGACAAGCAAGGATCTCAGTCTCAACGACAACTCTTCCGCTGTGCTTTTTGAGTACTCAGAACAAGCTCCCGTCATGCTTTCCAATTTTGGTATGGGCAGCCGAGTCATCAACTACTACCGTCGCCAGGATCACCAAGAGGAAGAGAAGCTGCCCAAGGCTGATATCGGCGAGCCCCATATCCTAATGCCTGAGGACAAGTCGCCCTTTTCTATATTCGGCAAGGTAGAACCGGGCGAGACTGTCCCTACCTTCCATAATGAGATGTACCGGGCGCCTATCTTCAAGCACGAGCCACGAAAAAACGATTTCCTCCTTGGCTTCAGCACTAATGTCCACGACGGTCCCAAATTCTATCTGAAAACGATCGATCACATCTATGTTGTCGGCCAGACTTTCCCGTCGGTTGAGGTTCCAGGTCCACATGCGCGCAAAGTTACCACCACTGCGAAGAACAGACTGAAGATGATCTCGTATCGTATGATGAGGAAACGGCCAACACAAGACGTGGACATACACGAAATCACCCCGCACGTGTTCGACAAGTTTGACCCACAGAACCGGTAAGCCTGCCCTTTTCCCTCATTCCCTCCAAAAGTGACGTCGACTAACGGAGCCTAGGCAAAAAATGAAGGAATTCCTCGCGTACGATCGCGACTCAAAGACGTGGAAGCTGAGGGAAGGAGAGTCCTTGATGGATGAGAAGGACATCCGCGCCATGATTAAGCCCGAGGATGTCTGCTTGATAGAGTCGATGCAGATTGGCTCCATGCAGCTGCAGGCTATAGGATACGACATCAGTCGTAAGAATGCCGCGGCCGAAGATGACGACGACGTGAACGCGGAAGAACCACTGGCCGCCAAGATGGCACCCTGGAAGCTGACCCAAAATTTCCTTGAAGCGAGCCAACAGAAGGCCATGGTGGCTTTGCACGGTGAGGGAGACCCGACAGGCCACGGCCTGGGTTTCAGCTTCATCAAAACCTCCATGAAGGGAGGCTACATCAATGCTGTCCAAGGTCCGCTTGCCACAAGTGCCGATGCTATAGAACGAGAACGCAAGGCGAACGGCGGTCATTCGTACAATGTGAAGAAACAGCACGACATGTACACGGCAGCTATAGGGGATATTTGGGGACGACAGAAAGCGACACTTTCGGACACGACGACGCATGAGGACTCTGACGTCCTCGACACGGCCAACGAGGACGATCGATTCAACACGCGCAAGCCTGACCACACCCCGGCCCCCCACATGGACGATGGGCGTAGCCAGTTTTCGCGCACGAGTGCCGGCAGCCGACTTCAGAGCAAGCGAAAGCTCAAGATCACGCGAAAGAAGAGGGATGCGGATGGCAACCTAGTGGACGAGACGGTGGTTGTCGAGGATCCCGCCGTTATCCGAAACTATGTCAAGCAGAGGAAGGAGGCCGAGGAGGCTCTGCGAGAGTAAGTACTGGGTGGCGACGACGTGGGTCGGCGGTTTGCTAATACTCGATGGCAGTGTGTACAGTCTCAAGCCGACAGGTAACGCCGACGCCGATAGGGAGCGCAACAAGCTGTGAGTGGTGCCGACGGGTCTCGTGGCCACACGGGCATTGCTAACAGGTTCGCAGGGTCGAGAAGGAGTTGTCACGCTTGCTCAAAAATCAGGATCGACGTCAAGTGCGCGAGAAACAGGGCAAGGGGAAGAAGAAGAAGAACGTCGCGGTCGACATTGACGCCGATTCTCCGGATGCGTCCAACCCTGCCGATAAGGCGGCAGGGGGTACTACCCGGAAATGCGCGAACTGCGGACAGGTGGGCCACATCAAGACAAACAAAAGGTTCGTCCACCGATGTCGTCCATCCACGGTCCTGGGCTTCCCCCAAGACCCCTGGCAGCCGCGGGCTGCGGGCCCCTGCTCATGAAGCGGGCGCGGTGGCGGTGACAGTATTGCCGTCGGCGCGCGCCGAGACGCAGCTCCTAGTGGACTCGCCAGCATCCGTTTCCTCACCCAGCTTCAACAGGCCCCGTCTGGGGGTTTCACAGGTACAAAACTTGCTAACTTGTTGGGCATAGCAAATGTCCGCTCCTCAATGGCACCATGGCGAATCCAGACAGCGGAGCTGACACGGGGGGCTTTGGCTCATTCGGCGCACCGTCAGCGAATTCTCCGGGTTAGGGCGCCGGGCCGACTAGTCGCGGCCCTCGCTGAGGACGTCCCGGGAGAGGGCGCCGGTACCTTTGTTAGATAGATCCTTAGCTATGTACGAGCTGCTCGCTACCCGCTGTTCGCTCCCTACTTTGGTACCCCCCAGTACAGGAACCGCCGGCCTATAATTAACCTACAGTGGAAGCCAGCGCGGTGCAGGACACAGGGCAAGTTGCATCTCCTACCCTCTCCTCCAAACAACATTGATAGACAATAGCTTTGGGCTCTGTCCTTGCAGGGCTCACGGGGGAAGAAAGAAAGAAAGAAAAAAACTCCACGTATGACAAACAATGACAATGAGACAGAGTTGGGTCCTATCACGAGACGAAGCGTAAGTCAGCACGTGGGTTCGCAACGTGGCGCATCTACAGATATAGACGCTGTATGCATGGTAGGCCGCGTGTTGCCAAAAACAACGGCACACAGGTCATGGTGATGCAGCGCTTGTGCCGGGACCGATGGCGAGGCTCTCCTACCAGGGCTGCGCAGGTGTGTCGTACAGAGAAGGGATGGTGTATGCGGCTAGTCGACGCATGCCCGATTGATATGTTCGTAGGGAGAGGCTAGAATTCTCCTACCGACGGGCTGGGCTGGGGATGGCAGCAACGTGTGCACCAGGTTATCTATCCATCATGGATGAGAGCACGATGCTACCCCCCCACCGTATACCGTCCTCTCCACCCATGCAGAAGCAGACCCCGCCAGATACCACGGCCGGCCATGGATCCATCCATCCAGTGGACGTTTGTTGATTAGTTCAGTCGGTACGCGGCAGATGCGTGGTCGAAGGAGCGGCTGCCGCCGGTGACCTAAACTTAGCATCATGGGAGGAGCAGGCGTGCTGCACCGTACCTTGCTGCCGCGCTCTGCATGGGCCCAGGGCGGTCCGGGACGGGGGCAAAGAGCCGGGCACGGAGAACACAACAACAGGCCTTACCTTTTTCTTCCTCCCTCTTTTTGCTTTACCTCCAGCCTTTTTACCTCCTCCCGGTCCCTTTCCGCACTGGGTGGACCGTCTGCAGCTGCGTCGGGGCTCGGCAACATCCCCCGGGCCAACTGGCCACCATGGGGACTGACGATGCAACTAGACGGGGGGAGGGGCTCGAACACGTCGGGCAGTTTAGAGAGCAATACTAGGAGCCCCGTGGACTTTTCTTGGTCTGCTCCACCGTCCGCCGCCTGGCTGTGTTTTCGTGGAGCCGACCGGGTGGTAGGCAGTGATGTAGTGATCCCCCCGTCAGCTCGAAGCCCTACATAACATAGGTTGGAGTGGACGGTAAGGGAGGGTGAGACGAGATAGCCAAAGTACCCCGCGCATGCAGTAGCCCTCCCCCCCTCCCTCCATCAGAACGTAAGCCTCCCATTTACCTAACTGTTCTCTTCTTGGCGAATTACCTTTAGCTACTTCTAGATAGGTACTTAAGTACTCATGTGTGTGTGTATGTGTGTGTGTATGGCTTGTGTGGGATTGGGAGTGCCGCAGGCAGATTGCGCTTATCCCGCTTCCCCATCCAGCATTTCCCACGGTAGGGACTGACGATCTTCACAAGGCCAACCAGGGGAGCCCGGGGGCTGGGTCGCGTTAGGGCCAAAGACGCGGGGCATCTCGATTCCCCCCTTCCCCGAGCGAGCCAGGCCAAAGCGATCTATGGATATGGACGATGATATGCGTGCTTGTGTGCTTGCTCTCCCGGGGGGGATCTCATGGCAGGCGCCCGCACGCATGTGCACGCACACGGGTATGAGGTAGGTAAGCCCTGTGGGTGCTGTATACTAATCTTCCATATCTGGGTAAGATGAGATACCTAAGGTAAGTACATAGATAGGTACGAAAGGGTATTTGCCGACTTTTGGCGACTACGGTCGCGCCTGGGTGGAGAGGGGGTTGGTGATTCTCTGGGCGTTGCAAAATCCCAGGTCCAGGAAGACACGAAGCGCGACTGAATGAATCAACGAACCCCCGGCCTCCTCCTCCTCCTCCTACTGTGTACTCCCCCTCCGAGCATGGGTCGTTTGGGGCCCCAGGACGTGCGGATTCTCCGGGGTAGCACGACTTCTGGGCCTTTCGCTCTCACGCTCTTGACCCTGCCCTGGCTAGGTCCCTGGTCCCTATCTCACGCTGCTTGCTGCCTTTCGGGTCGCTCGTCCGGATGCGAGCATATCGGGAGTATACGAAGCAGGCTTCGAGCGTACAGGGACGGTCGTGGGGAGCGCGCGCGCACGCACGCGCGCGCACACACACGGTGATGCATGCAGGCATACATTGACCCCGTCCCCGGCGACTGTCCGTGTTTGGGGAGGGCAGCTAATTTACCCACCAGCAGAGGCGCGTTCGAGGGTTAATTGGCCGGATGGGGACAAGGTGAGGTGACAGGGCCGGGATCTGCTGCAGAGAAGTGGAGAGCCGACTTCTATAAATAGCCCAAAATAGCATCAAGTTGCTTCGGCTTCGGGGCTTGGCAGGGCGACGCCCAGTTACTTAGTTGATCACCGGATTGCGTGCAGTCGAGCCCGGCCCGGCACACAGAGATTGATGCTCTCTCCAATCAGGCATCCCAGCCGCCCGGGAGCCCAAGAGAGGTTACGCAGGCCCGCGACAGCCGGGCGCTTAGCTGCTGCTGTTTTCTGCAGAGACGGGACCGACGTCAACGAACGCGGACGAGGCTGCCGTCGGGCTCTGCCCGAGCGGATCCACAGGGGCACAGTCGCCTCGAAACGTGCGCTGCTCTCCCACGCGCGCCTACAGAGACGGACCGCCGTCGTGCCAGACGGGAACCGAACCGGGGAAACGGACCCCCCACGAATGGCCCCGGCTGCTGCAGAGCGCGCTCCTTGTCAGCCCCCCCGAGTTGGCACTCGTCCGGATCCTGTCCCGCCAACCCTGTTCACGCCCCTGTCCGTTCGTCCTGAGTGGCCGCCCCCAGCCAGATGAGGGGTCGCAGTCAAGCAACCTCCCCCCTTCCCCCGAAGCCTTGGCCGCACTGGGTCATCTGGAACGTCGTCTTCGTGTCCAGGGGCCGAGCCTGGGGGGGAGAAGATAGGGATGCAGGGCTACCGCGGGCATCTAAACTTGGTACCCGGATGGACGGACGGACGGACGGTTCGCCGAGGCACGGCGTCAAGCGCTTAGCGAGGATAGAAACGGAAATAGAGGCCAGTTACCACCTGTCTGCCTCCTATCTCACCGACCGCTTCCCAAGCGAACAGGGCTGCCGGGCATGCATGCAGACGGGCAGGCAAGGCGACTAGGGCTCCATACCGACGGCACGGCTCCTGGCCCCTTGGTTGCTTGCAGGCGGGGGTACTCGGTTGTAGGAGAAGGCGGCTGAGGAAAGGGGTGGGGAGAGAGTGAGAGAGTGAGAGAGACATGGGTATGCACAAACACACACACACACACACAGCGCGCGCGGGCGTGGAATGGGCGACCAATGCACACCGGCTGGCGGTGTGCAGGCGGCTGCAGGCACACACTGGGCAGTGACGGCATATGTACGACGCCGAGGGCTTCTCGAAGCCCCCTCCTCCCCCTTCCTCCCCCCCCCCTTCGTTCTTTAAATAACCTGCCACATGGAGGCTCAAAGGGTCGGGTGGGATTGGGCGGTTGTTTCGCGGGTTGACGGGGCAGCAGGTGAGAGATACATATCATCACAGTCTCTTTACATACGTGTCACTGGTTCCTCGCCCGCGTTGCTGTATAAGGCTGAGACATGACTGGGGGGGAGGTGGGAACCCGGGAAACCGTACGCACCTGAAGATACAGTGCGGCGAGCGAGCGTAGATGGATCCAGGGAGTAACAGGGCCCAGCGGCGGAAAACTGACCCGCATGCGACGGACACGACGGTACGACGAAATGGACCATCACGGTCGTCGTCGTCAGCGCGCCCCTTGACGCGGTGGGTGGTTGTTGTTTCTGCGACGGGCTGATCCGCGGGGAATTGTATACCTGCCTGCCGACTGTTCGTACATGTATACCGGATGAACTACCTCTGGGTACTGACAATAGGGTAAGGGCTTGCCTGCCTGCTTGGAGGTGTCCAGGCTTGGGGGACAGTGCGAACAGCCCTGCCAAGGCTATGTATGTGTGTGTGTGTGGTCTTAGCGAGAAAGAGAAGGGGCCGGTCGCGGGTGCGCGGTCGGCCTGTGCTGCGACCGTCGAAGCACCTGAACTGGAATCCCGAAAGACCTGCACAGCAAATGCAGATATCCATGGCTTGATGGATGGGCTTCTTCCATTGGTGGCCGAAAAGCACAATGGATGGATATCCATTCCTGACCTTTTACCCTAAGGTGATGATGTACCTACTAATACAGGAGCCCTACGCTGGGGGAACTAATCCGCACTTGGTTCGGCAACAGAGGTGCCCGGCAACGCGGGAGCTACTATTACCTAGCTGTTCTCTCGGAACAACGGCCTCCTGGAGAAAGTGGGCATTTTGGACGGCACTTGGCTGGGCGATCGCATCCATCCGGTACCTAATGTTGGCGCCTCCATAATAATTTCCTACCTACTTAAAGGACGAGGGTGAGGAAGGAGAGCCCTGAGGGGAGGGAGGGAAAAGAACCTTGGAATTCCCGACGGGGGAGGGGAGGTTTTCAATTTTGAGGCGGAAAAGAAGACCAGGTAGGTATGGATGTAAGCCACGTGAATTACCCGGTGTAAATAGGTCGTTATGGAAGTAAGTATGTAATGTCGACCGAGGAGTATTCTCTCTGCCTGCCCGGCTCGTTTGCCCAGCCAGCGTGAATGGCTCGAATGGATAGTTGCCCAGGGTTTTGAATGGAAGGCCCCACTCTCGCGACCCCCTCGAAATCCATGGATCAGCCTGTCTGCCACGCTGCCAAGGATCCATGCCAGCCCGGCCATGCGGCCGCTAAGAAATGGATTGGGAAGCTCCTCCTCCTCCACCCCTTCCATCTGGGATCCATTGGGGGGTTGCCTTTTTTTTCCCACTTTCCCACCCCCTCCCCTCCCATCCCATCCCATCCCATCCGACCCTGTACCCGCCGTCTCTCATTTGCTAACCCTCCAATCCATACATACCTTGCATCCAAATGTACCTACACTAAGTACTTACCTACCTAGGCTCGCTACCTAGGTACTAGGTATGGAAGGTCGGGGCACTCACTCACTCACCCTCTGGTGACCTACATACCTACTGCCTGCCAGCCCTACTACCTACATACCTACCCTTCCCTTCTCCCTCCCCCCCCCCCATCCCATGTCGTCGTCGTCGTCGTCTTCTTCCTAAGACGATCTGAACTGTCTGACGGATTGATTGCCTACCTCTACTACTTACCTTACTTACCTTTACCAACCAACCAACCCCTCCCCTCCCCTCCCCTCCCTCCCTTCCACTCCCCCCCCAAAAAAACATCCATCTGCACCCGCACTGCTGCACACTGCGCTGCATCGCACCCAACCCAGCCCGAGCCGTGATGACCCAAGAGTCCCCAAGGTGGTGAACCACGATCCGTCTATTATTAGAATCAACCACGCCAGATTCAGCCCCATCGCCCTGCAGAGCACCGACCGGTGGTTTGCATGTAGCATTGTATCTATCAACGACGACGACGAATATCTCTTGTCGAGAAGCACCACGACCGGCTTCTCGTGGCCGCTTTGAAAAAGCGCGCGTGTGTCCTGCCCGTTTCATATTTTGACCCGCCCGCCTTTCCTCATGGTCCCTCGCGCGCACTCCGACTGACGAGTCCAGGTCCACCGCCAGCACCACCACCGCCGAGCACCACCAGCCGCTGCCAACTTCTTCCTTCCTCCCGTCCATACTTTTTTTACCTTCTACATATGCAGTACATACCTACCTCACATACTGCCTAATACCCTCCTCCTCTTCCTCCTCCTCTTGCTTGGCTAGGCTTACTTGGTTGCCTCCGCTCCTGCTTTCTCTTCACCCCACTCACGAGTCTTCCTCGTCTTTCTTTATACCTCGACTTGCGCCTGTTGCCGCGCATCGCTCGGCATCATCCCTCCCTCCCCCCCCCTCCCCGACGCCCTCTTTTCTTACTCACCACCGGCGCCGCCAAAATTCAACGAGACACGCTCATTTAAGCTCTTGCCCCCATCTAAGCAAAGCCATTCGCACATGTCCACTAGTTCCAACCTTGTTGCTTTCTTCTTGCATCCGCGCCATTTCAACCACGAGAACTACAACATAGGTCCTCCAGCCGGCTTCCTCCCAGCGCCCTTCCACCTGCCGTCCAGCATCGCCCTCTAGCCGCGGCGCCTCCGGTCTACTTTCCCACTACCACCACCACCACCACCACCACCGTCGCGCCATCCGCGTAGTCGCTATCCGCCCAAGCAGCCAAGATGGGGCGGAGAAAGATTGAGATCAAAGCCATCAAGGATGACAGGAATCGCTCTGTGTAAGCCAGCCCTCTTCCCCCCTCCTCATCCGCTGTCTTGGTGTCGCCGTCGCCGTTGTCGTGGCTTTGCCGTCCACTGCTGACACGCGCTCGTGCAGCACCTTCCTGAAGCGCAAAGGCGGCCTGTTCAAGAAGGCACACGAGCTCTCGGTTCTGTGCTCCGTCGATGTCGCCGTCTTCATTTTCGGCAGCAACAAGAAACTCTACGAATACTCGTCGGGCGACATGCGCGAACTGATCACCCGGTACTCATATGTAAGTTGAGCCCACGCGCGCTCTGGCCCGCGCTGCTTCCCACCCCCAAGCAAGTCTCGCTGACATGGCGTGGCCTCGCAGCACGGCGGCCCCAACGAGCACAAAGGACCCGCCGACTTCAACGGCGGCGACGACGACGACGAGGAGGATGGCGAGGCTACCCCTCCCCACGGGCACGAGGGCTCCGTAGAGCCGGGCATGATTCCTCCGCATTTCCAGGCCCAGCACCAGCCGCCATTCCCGCACCTCCGAGGCCATACGGCCTCGGCCTCGCCACCCATCAACGGCGTCGCCTTTCCTCGGGGCCACACTCCCCAGCCGCAGATGGGCTCCCGCCCGTCGTCGCGAACCGACTTCAGGAGGGCTCCCGTTGGTCCTCAGGGAGCGCCGCCCCAGCCGAACGGGTATGCCTACATGCCTCACCCCATGGTTTACAACTCCCAGAGCCAAGCCCCGATGCCGCCCACCATGCAACACGGATTGCCGCCGCAGCCGCCGCCGCCCACTCAGTACTCTTACCAACACTCACAGCATGCACACCCTCAACACGCCCCGCCGCACGTCCAGATGCAGCAGCAGCAGCAGCAGCAGCAACAGCACTACATGGAAGAGCAGAGGCGGGCGTCGGTAACACCCAGCTACCCTTCGCATGCTCCGCCGCCGCCCACGCAGTCTGTTCAACGTTCTCAGCCGTCGCCGCCTCCGCCTCATCCCCAGCAGCTGTCCCAGCCGGTCCCTCAGATGTCTCCGCCGCAGCCGCATCATCACCTTGAGGTTCCGCAGCCCCAGCATATGGCGCATCACCCGCAGCCAGAAGCGCAACCGCAGTCGCACCTGCAGCCACCCTCGCAGCAGCAGCAGCAGCAGCCTCCTGCACCCCTGGGACCGAGAGCAGACTCAGCGCCCGACCGGCCCAGCCAACGTTTGCTCGACACGTCGGCTGCTGTCAAGAAGTTGCCTCCGCGCAAGGGCCACAGCATCTTCACTCCCATTGATGAGAATCGCTCGATCTTGTCGCAGCATCTGGAGTCGTTCGTACCCGAACCGCGCAACATCAAGGAGCTATCCAGGGAGGATGCCACACGGTCCCATTCGGTCGACGTGGGTGCGGTGCAACGGGACAACGAAACTTCGTCCCCGCCACCTCCACCTCAGCGGTCCCATACGTCAAACCTGGCCGGTAGTTCCAGTGCTTCCCAAGGGCGAAACTCGGTGTCTAGCTCAGTGCCTGAGACGACCTTCACCCCACCCTCCCGATCCAACAGTCTGCGGGTCGGGGGCGCACCGAGACCCAAACTCAAGGTGCAAATCCCCGACGAGGCATCCGAGGCAGGGAGCAACACGCAAGAGTCGACGACGTCGCCGCGGAACCCTCAGGATACAGCCTCGCAGGCGGGCAACCGGCGCAATGGCGTGGAAACGCATGGTGCCGGGCCGGTTCTTCCTCCCCCTTCGCCGTCAGCTTCGGCGCTGCTTTCTGCGGGCGCTACGGGCCCGCCCAATCCTTTTGCGCGGCCGCTTCCCCAATCTCAGAACAACAACAGCAGCATGAATATTGATACCCCCGCCTCTGCGCTTCCTTCCCGCTTTCTTCACAACGAATTCTTGCCGAGCCCTAGCAGCTTCTACCCTGAGTGGAACTTCCGGGGCAACGATAGCAACACGCTGCCCAGTCCTCTCAACTTTGCGACGCCCGTCGTGGGTACTGGTCCCTCGTTCCTGAGGGACGAAAACCCACACAAGCGCAAGAGCCCCGAAATCAGCACTGCCGGGCCCTCATCGGATGGCCCCGAGGGCACCGATGCGAAGAGGGTCCGGGTCGATTCCTGAGGGCGCGCGACGTGAGCCCGGGCTTCGCGGCCACTCGGAGCTTTCTTATCCTCTTTCCCCGACGGGGCGGCCCCGCATATGTCGTGTCCCTGCCGGCTCCTGTACCAATTTTCTCATCTTCCTGAAGTGTCTGGTCCAGCATGCGCCTTGGGCGCCTTTGCTGCTGCCTTGCCTGATTTGTCTCCGCACTAATGCTGTCATGGATATCCCTCTTGGCTACTAAGTTTCGCGTTGCTTGGCCACATGTCACGGCCCCTACACAGCAGTTATTATCTTTGGGTTCTGTTTTCTTCCCCGCTACTCGTTTGTTCTGGGAGCATGGCATGGCGTATAGGTCTCTGTTGCGTCGGTTCTTTTCCCGGGGCGCTCCCGCCTCATGACGGGCACCAAGCGCAGGTGGATTAGAGAGGTGGGTGGATATGATGCATGAATCACGGGCGTTACACTCTGTCATGGTATACTGCTATTGCTGCATCTGTACAGTACGAGGGTACGGAGGATCCGAGGGCACGGGCTCGGCGTTGCCGGGCGTTGTATATCAGGCCGCTTCCTTGCTTTCCAAGAAGGGCGAGATGGCCCCAATACCAGAGCGTACACATCGGCAACTGAACAAAATGATATCGTGGTCAAAACGGCCCCGCGCCCGGCGTGTTGAAACACCTGGAATGCTGGCAAGGCAAATGCGAAGGTCGTGATCATAACGGCTACGGCGATAGTAGCAGCAGCAGTACAGGCCGTCTGAAGGGGCCTTGCAGCCTGTGCGCTGGATGGTATTCACGCACATCTGCTGCCATTAGTCAGCCAACCTTCAGGGGTGTGCGTGTATATACTTATATATCTGTGCCTTTGAAGAAAAAAAAGGAGGGGGGCCGACGTGGCGTTCTGAACGGCCCCGTATTCTCGGCTCCTGAAACAGTTGGCACGGCCACTGCATACCTGTCGGGGAATTTTGGGGGGGAGGGGAACCCTGGATTACCTTCAACCAGTGCAGCCCCCCTCCCCTCTCCCCCTTTTCCCCCAAAACGGGGGGTTCGGGTGTGTGTGTGCGCGCGCTCATGGATGTCAGATGCGTTCTTATTCGACGCCGCCTGAGCGCCCCTTGGGGGCGGAACGGCGGCGGCTGGGGGGGAGGGGGGGTGAAGGCTGAGCGCAGCCTGCTTAAGTAGTTGTGTATACATTTAGATGGATATAGTGTCATGTACTTACATAACCAAGTAATGTACGCAAAGAGACACATACGTTTTATTTTTATTTTTCGGTTCTCGATAGGCTGGATAGGCTAGAGCTCGGCATGGGGCGCAATTTGACGACCTGCAGTAAAGTAAAGAAGCGTGTAAAAATAAGGAAAGGGGGGGTTTAGGGGCTCAACACCCGTCCTGCTGTACACACGGGCCGGGTGAGTAGTAAAGAGAGGGAGGGGAGGGGGGGAGAAAGGCAGTGAAAACGCCGACGCATTGGGTACGAACGGGGCAGAGGCATTCCATCCATCCATTGCGTTTCTGACAAAGGTATCTCGTTTCGCTCCTGCAGCTTCTACGCCCATCTCGACACATTTTGCCCCCTCACCACCCATAAGAGGTCTACACATACATTAATACACACCCATCCGCCCATCCACGAGCACACACACACACACACCCAAAACCAGGCATGCAAGGGAAGCATTATCAGGGCGCATAGCCAACGAAGCTTCTCCTCTCTCCGCCGGCTCGTCGTACAAGGAGGGGGGGACCATCTAGGTCGTCGAGTCCCGAGCCCGTCGCAACTCACCCCCAATGTGACCTCCCCTTCCCTTCTTCCTCGGCTTCCTCGCCGCCGGCACCACCAAAGCCATTAAAGACGCACTCCTTTCTGTGTGGTCCTCCACGCCGTGTTACGTACCAAGCCAATCCCACTCGTTGCGGTCGAAACGTCGATTCGAGCTTGGGGTAGCGCCGTGGCACCAATCGGAGCGGCCATGTGAAAAAAACAGGAATATCGCAACGAGGCTGGCTTGCTGGCTGTGAAGTGAAAACAATTGGGGGAAATAGAAAGAGCAAGAAAAAAGAAAACGAGGTTTTCTAGTGGTATCATCGATGATAGAAGAAGGAAAAAATTCCAGGCCCGGTGGCATATTAGAGGCCGCTACCCGCAGGCGGAGAACAGAAAGCAGAGAGGCCAACACAGCGGCCGCCGAAAAGCATGAGTTGAGGTTCCAGGGGCGGCGCCGCCTCGTCAAAACATGCCCACCATCAACCGCCCTTGAGGACGTCAAAATTCGTCATCCCATATCCGTCCCTAGCGTCGGGAAGGAGGAGTTTGATTACCGGGCGCCGCCGTGCCCTCCATGTTACCCGTCAGCTCGGCCACGCGGGCCTTGATCCGGGCGACACGCGACTCGATGGCTGTAGTTCACGTCTGGTTAGCACTGGTCGGCGAGCACGGATTCCGCTGGTCCAGGGGCACTCACTTTCTTCACCACTAGTGTCGTCGTCACCGTCCGTCGTCGCCTTGCTGTAGCCTCCGCGGCTCTGCTCCTCGCTTCCCCGCGCACGGTCAGCGGCATTCTTCCTAATCTGCGCCCATCGGTCTTGCATGGGAATGGCCGGCGGGGGTGCGCTCTCGTCGTCGTCAGACTCGACCTCGTCCTTGTCCGGCTCTTGGCGGCTTGCGCCTCGCGCAATGGGCGGAGGCAATGCGTCGTCGTATTCGTCGTCGCTCACGTCCTCCCCAGGTGCAAAGGCCGGCTGATCCGCGAGGGGACCCTGGTCGAAGCGAGAGAACTCTTGGTGCGCCTCGGCAGCGTCGGCCGTGTCCGTCCGGGACACGTCGTCGGTCGATGCTTCGGGAGCAGGGACCGGGGCCGGGGCCGGGGCCGGTGCAGGGACAGGCTTTCGGGTTGTCGGCGTCGACGGCTGCACCGGCGGGCGTTCTATCGTGGCGGCAGATTCGGACCGGATCGGTTCCGGCCGTTGCTCCGGAGCGGCGGCCTTCTGGGCGAGGAAGCTGTTGACATCCGTGGCAGCATTGTCGGGGAGCTTTGACGCTCGGTTCTTGTTGCGACCGAAGAGCTTACGAAGCCCACCGCTGGGCTTCTTCTCGTCCTTGTGGAGTTTCTTGTGCGCCTTCTTGCCATCCCCCTTCAGGTTCGAGGGCTCGGGCGAGTACATGTCGCCTCGTATCACTTCGGCCGACGATTTGTCCTGGGGCGGCGGAGGGAGCGGCGAGTCCCGCCCCGTGGCGCCTGGTCTCTCCAGCGGGTGAACATCCCGCGGATCTTCGGGCGCCTTCTCCGACACGGGGGCCATGTCGGGCGACGAGTCCTCCGAAGGGAATCCGGCCGGGCTCTTCGGACCGCTCTGCTCATACGTCTGTCGCAGTCCCGGCGAGGGTTGCGGTTGAGGCGATAGCGGGGGAGAAACCATGGCATGGTCCGGTCGAAGACTGCCGTTGGATGGCGAGGGGCCGTCGGAATGTCCGTTCCTCGGCATGGTGGCCTGGCCGAGCCCCCGGCCCAGGTCTGTGTTGCCCAAATACATCTCCCGGATGGCGTCCTTGTCGTACTTGTTGGCCCATTTCATAGCTGGCGAGGCCTCCTTCATGATGACAGGCTGCAGGGTGAGAACACTGTTAGTCTTCTCCTTCATGAGCTCCGCATCCGTCCGCCCTCGACGGACTGGCAGGCGCGCCAACTGGTCCTGGTCTTCCTGTTGCTGCTTGGCCTGGAGCTGCTGGGCTGCGGCCTGTATCTTGGCCTGCTGGTCTGGGCCGATGCTGGTCTTGCTGTAGCCCGCTCCCCCATTGCCGTTCGGCTGCAGGCCGCCCGATTTCTCAAGGGCGCCCTTGCCTGTCGATTTGCTGCGAGAGACGCCCTTGTCTTTGTTACGTTTGGTCCAGCTGAAGAGGCCCTTCTTTTCGGCAACGTAGGCACCGGCATCCGGCTCAGGGGCGGTTCCCTTGACCATTTCCTCCATGACCAGCCATCGACCAGAACGGATAATGGTCTCAATTACGGCACAGCGCCCAAACGCGGCTTTCCGTTCCGGCGTCTCCTCGGGCGCCAGACTGCTCATCCACACCCACCAGAAGGCATCATCCAGGTCGAAGCGCAGAATGTTGGCCAGTTCGCCGGGCTCCAGGTACTGGGTGCTCTCGAGCCGCGGGTTGTGGGACTGCGAGCTCTTCTGGCGGACGTTGGTGTCGATGGGGGGAAGGATCTTATCCGGAGGCAGCAGCAGCGAAGGGCTGGCGGGGCCGTCGTCAACGAAGCCCGAAGACAGGAAGTCGGCCCACGAGGGCGTGGTAGGTCGCCCGCCGAGGACGCCGCCCGAGGCCGGCGACGTCCGCAGACCGTGGGCATTGCGGGCCTGGGCCTGGTGGTGCAGCCTGGTGGCATCCTCGTCGTCGACATCCTCGGCCGCGCCTCCGAAGCCGATATCCTCGAAACGAGACCAGGACGCGTCTCTCAGACCGGTCGAGTGTTTTGAGCTCGAGATCTGGGACTGGTTGGCAAGCGAAATGGCCATGAGCACCCTGCGGCACTCCTCGGTCAGGGCCTGGACGGGGTCCTCGTAGTCGGCATACTCCTGCAGAGCTCGGTCATTCTGTCGGTACTGGAAGTGGTTGGCCCGGCGTAGCAGAGCGAAGGGAGTGGGAGACACGCTGTCCACAATCATGACGACCCTATTCGTCGTGGACTGCATCAAGGCGGGTCTTTGCGGGGGGTACTCGGTCTCCTGCAGCAGCTTCTGCAGGGACATGGGAAGCATGGAGATGCCGCCGCGGCTGGGCTGGGGCGCCAGGGCCCGCAGGTAGGCGAAGAAGAGGTGGCTCGTGGCGTCGGCAGCGGCGAGCCAGTGCTTGTAGCCGCCCTCGAAGCCGTTGCCGGTGTCCTTGTACTCGAAGGCCCACCAGGAAGCCATGCGCGAGAGCTTGCGGCCACCGAATCCGTTGGACTTGCCGTGGGCGGCGACGGCCGACAGCAGATCGAAAAAGTCGGTGATGATGCGGGATCGCGCCTCGTCCTCGACGCTGAGGGGGATAAAGGTGGTGAAAGCGTCGCGAGCCATGCTCGAATCGTGCTCCCCTACCTTGAACAGCTCGTAGGCGTCCCATCCCACCACGCCGCCCTGGAGGCGGCTCCAACACCATTTGACGACACCGGCCATGACCATGGGGTCCGTCATGCGCAGCTCCTGCGCCAGGAGGTCCCCGCGCATGGGCTGGCCGCCATCGAAAAAGTGGCGTATCCAGTTGCGCACGGCGCTTGGGTCCGACGTTGGGCGGAAGGGCAGGAGGAAGAAGGGCAGGTCGAGAGCTGCAGTTCGGCGGTAGGAACCGTGTTAGCGGGGCCGTTGAACCATGTACGTACACCAAGGCGCCGTCGCGGGGAGCGGGATGAGGGAAAAGGGGGCGGGGGCGGGGGCGGGAGCGGGAAAGCAAGAAGAAGAGAGACACGGGAAGACACGGGGATTCGGAGGACGGGAAGAACGCACCCCTCGCCTTGAGTTCGTCGGTGGCGTAGCGAAGCAGCTCGCAAACCTCGTCGGGCTCGACGTAGGCGCGCGTATAGGCATCCTCCCAGCGCGGCCGCTGGGACAGTTGAAGCGTGAGGTCCTCCCCTTGCGCACCCTTTTTGGACTTGGTCTTGCCCTGGCCGTCTTTGCCCCTCATGCGGGAGAAGAGGCCCGGCATCGTGAGGGAGGCGCGCCGGTCGCTGGTGGTGGCCGGGCGGTGGTTTTGCTAGGCGGAAAGCGGCCGCCGTGCCCGAGTCGGTAACGTCGGTACTTTCGGGGCGTGGGATGTAAGTAAGAGGGAATGACGTGCAGGCGGGCGTCGAGAGGGGGGGTTTGGGTTTCCAAAAACCAATGGGGGCTGGGCGTGGCAGGCGATCCCAGGAACGACGCGGTGAAGGTCAGTGGAAACTCGGAGGGCGGATGTGCTCAAATGCGTGGGCACGCGGGCGCAACGGCGCGTGGTCTCGGGGGAGGGCTGGAGGGTATCAATTGCGCCGAAGGAAGTAGAAGCGTTACGGGGGCGCAGAAGCGACGGGAGTAGCAGCTGAGACCTGAAGACGGGAAAAGGAATATAGAGGTTTGGAATCCCAGAGGCGGGCTTGCGCGCGGTTGCGGGCGCGGACGTGGGCCTGAGGATGGAGGAGGAGAGAGGGGTGGGTATGTATGGAGGGGCCCTGCGGAGGCGTCCACTGGTGCTCCTGGCGCGCGAGAAAAAGCAGGTACGATACAAGGTCCAAAAAGCCGGAATCGCGAACTGAAAAAAGAGACGCGGCGGTGGGAAGTGAAGGGGGAGAGGGAACCGGCGAGGGGAGCGGGAGAGAAGGGTTTCAGCAGCGCCAGCGGAGGAAGCGAGGAAAATGTTCAGGGGTCCTGGAAATTTCACAATCAAAGCGGCGGCGGCGCAACCCCCAGGCCCAGGCCGATGTCGATAAGCGCGCCGAAGGACGACGACGAAGGAAACCGGATCAAACGAGAGGGAGAGAAGGAGGGAGACAGAGAGAAAGAGAGAGAGAGAGAGGAATCTGCCGATAGCCAGACAACCTGTCCGACTGACCATGAAGCGCAGGACGGTCGTTGTTCCCGGGGGAGGCGATTTCCAGGGGATTGGCAATTGGTATTGCGTATGAACGGCCGGACTACGGGAGCAAGAGAGATAGTATGGATGGCGGAAGCACTAAATGTAATGGAAGGTACATACATAGTAACATTAATAACCTATGTACACAGGCAGGCAGGCAGTATCCAGTGTAGGCAGGCAGGCAGGCAGGCATTGGCCCCATGCGTCCAGGTCCACGTCGACGACCAGGAAGTAGTAGTAGTAGTAGTAGTAAGTAGTAGTAAGTAGTAGTAGGTAGTAGCAGTAGTCGTTGTCCTCCATAGCCCGCCCCCCATGTCATGTCGTGTCGTGTGTCGTGTCTTGACCTGTCGATGCCGCTGCCGCTGCCGTGCAAGGGCAAGGTACTGGCTACATAGCTGCATACCTCCATGGACTCTAGTGGTGCCAGGGACGGTGATTGGAGGTGGTGGTTTGCAGGACCACCCCTGGACTGGGCAGGATGAAAAAAGGCCCAGCACCCTTGACCCCTGCTTAGCTTTGCCGGGAGAGAGAGAGGGTGATGGATGAGTGGAAGAGGGAAGATGGGCTGGCAGACGCACAGGAAGGACGGGAGTCCGGCTGGCTGGAAGGGCTGGGCGTCCAATTGGGATTGGGGGTCTTGGCTTGGTAGGGCAAAGGGGGGGACGATGACCTCTCTCTCGGTACGTCAGGTATCAATCAATGTACATCCCATATTCTACCCGCCCTTCTTGGATAGGTAGGTAAGTAGTGATGACGACCCGCAAGCGGGTGGTACCTGAACCTACTACTCATGTCCCCCCCGTACCCTGGACGGCTGCTCACTGACTCTTGACGAAACCGATGCCTGTCTGGGCAAGGCGCCGTGGGTAATTTCACACAGGGTTTTCCCGGGCCTGTGGGCGTAGTCACGGACATCTATTTACAGACAGTCCTGTTTTTTCTTTCTTTATATTAATTGCCTACCTTCCTTTGTATTGGGGTGGATGTTAGTAAGGGCCGAAGAGGCTCCAACTCGTAAGTCATGTAAGTAGAGATCACCGAACCCAGTGGCCAGGAAATAGGTAGGTAGGTACTATGGGATCTTATTTCCTCCCTACTTACTCAGTGACCTACTTTACTTACCTATTAGTACCTCTTCCTTCTTAGGTCGTCGTACTAAGCAATCGTCCGTATGCGCGCTTGCGTGCCGCGATGACGGGCGGCGCGACTGGCCTCGGTAGTCGGGACACGACGGGGCGAGGGAACCACCATTCACGCCTCGGGAAATTAGAGGATGGGCTGTGTGTCTGGTCGTCAAACCCGGGGCCCAGCCGTTGTGCGAGTCCCGGCCTGCAGGTTTTGGCACAATTGTCTCACTCACTATCACTCACTCTTACACAGACACACACACACTCTCTCTCTCTCTCTCTTCTCTTACTCATTGACTGGTTCTCTCTCTCTCTCTTGATCCTTTCCCTCCTTCCTCTCTCTCTCTCTTTCTCTCTCTCTATCTCACTTTTAAATTATTTCCCAAGCGAACCCCCCCACACCCCCCCTCTCTGGAGCACTACTACTTCTGCTGCCGCTGGTACCTCCCCCCCCCCCACACACCACGACGGCTCACGGTTAGTTTCTGACCTGATCGCCGTTAGCGGCTGTTATGGGACCTACGAATAGGTACCTATGTCGTACGTATACTGGAACACCCAGCCGGGGCTTCCCATGCTGGTGGGGTACACGGAGTCGATGGGCGAGCAGAAACTTGCCCCAAGTCCGTGCCCGCAGGCATACAGACAGGCCTTTCGGACGGGGACGGGGGTGGACGGGGTGGCTCGCGTATGGCGCCCAGGATTCCCGCATGTGCCCACGTGCGTGCGTGCGCGCGCTCGCTCGTCACCACCGCTGTTGCCCGGCCATCCTTTTGGGGGAAGGGGGACACTCTCATATGGATCCCATGTACGGATACCTGGAGCCCAGTACCCGCCCGAATCCCCGACCTGTCAGGCGGGTTGTTTATGGGTAGTAAAGTACCTAATGTAGGTATGTAGGTAGGTAGGTCCATATCGATGTTGCGATATAGGATGAGGTTCGGATGTAGTTAGTAGTTGCCGTCTCGAGCCCCGAACCCAGCAAACGAACTTGCACACATACCAAGTCGTAATCCGCATGGAGCCAGCCGGCCAACATCCATGTAAGCACGCGTGCGGGAGGTACCTCGCTGGCCCGTCTGATGGGATGGAGGTCAGCAACTGCCGCTACACACACACACACACACACACACACACACACACACACACACACACGAGAGCAGCCCCCGTGTGCTCGCTAAGAACCCGCCCGATACCCGAAACCCAGAAGATGAGAGCGCCCGCCCGCCCGCCCGTCCGTCCCCTCCCTCTCAGGGCCGATGAGAGGGAGGGCGGGGGCCGGTCGTGTATCATCACACCTGCACCTGGTCATTCCGTGAACCCGGCTGTGCCACCTCTTCTTTTCCGAACCATACATGCCGGCGGACGACGCGATCGAGCAAGCACGTACGACGCGCGACGACGCAATACGGCGGCCGACAGGAGGGGGAGAGTAGGGGAAAAGGGAGATAATATATTTCATCATCGTAAGGCTGTTGTCGCAACTGCACTGATGCGCGTACCTACATAAGTAACCTTAGGTGTGTATAGTACTTACATGGTATTATTATCCCCGGCCCGCGCCTAAGCGCGCGCGCGCGCGCTAAAAGGGGGAAGAGAGAGAAAGAGAGTATGGGGGTCACATTCAGACCAACAACAAAAAAAGTAAAGCGAGCCTTATCATTGGGGGAGGACAACCACGAATAGGGCTGCTTGATGGCCGTCCATACAATCCCTCCTTCGTAGATCCCATCCCATCTTCTTCCGCTACGCACCCCGGCCCACCCCCTCTCGCCCCCTTTTTCCCTCCTTCAGCCCAATCGAAGCGTTGCGGCTTGCATCACAACAAGTCATCATCAAACCGGGGAGAGAGCCCCCCGTGGCCCTGGTGGTCGGTTCGCCACTTGCATCACCTGCATCATCCCCCCCCAGGGCAGACCTCTCACAGCTTCCGGAGAGTCGCTGCTCGGGTAAACCGGCGGTGCTGTGCTTTGCTGTGCCCGCCACAACCATTGAATATGAGCTTTCTGGTGGTGCCGAGTACTGACCGGCAACTGGGACGGTCTCGCGCAATCTGGTCGCCACCACCAACACCATCATCCCTCTCTCTGGTAGAGAGGCGTGTGCATCAATCATACAGGGCTCCTGACATAGGTCGAGACGCACAAGCTGTGCGCTCGGTCGTGAGAGAGCCTGGGAGCTGCTGAAGGGGGCCAGCCACCGCTCAGCGCACCGCGTTTGAGATATTCCTTTTTTTTCTTTCTTCCCCCCACCCCTCCTCTTTCCTCCCTCTGTCCCCTTCTTCCTTAGTAGCCCTCCAACCCGGAGCCGCGAGTCTCCGTGTGGGTGTGTGGCTTCTTCGAGTCCCTGCGCCAAGCCGCCGTGGTCGCTTGAACACTCCTCCTCCTGCACCCCCTGCATCGCCATGGGGAAACCCCCCCCCCCAATCCCTCTCAGGTATGTAGGTCGCCAGGGCAAAGCTCGGTAAGCCTTCCTGTCAGGACGTGCGAGTGCGGCTTGCAGATTGCAGCAGGTCCTTCGCTTGATACGCAGCCCACGGGGGATCGCACACATCGTGCGGTTGTCCTGCAAGTGCCGATGACTGCGAAACATGCTGCATACACCAAGTTTACAGCGCTCTCTACCTCTTCTCTCTCTCTCTCTCTCTCTCTCTCTCTCTCTCTCTCTCTCTCTCTCTCTCTCTCTCTCTCTCTCTCTCTCTCTCTCTCTCTCTCTCTCTCTCTCTCTCTCTCTCTCTCTCTCTCTCTCTTTTTTTCCTACTCTCTCTGTCGCGTTTCCACCCCTCTCCCCCTCTACACCGAGCGTCGCGCGGGCCTTGGTATGCCATGGCAAGTCATCTACTACCGAGCTTGTCTTCCGCTTGGCCTTCCCGGCCCCCCCTCAACAGGATTCCCCTGCTCGAATCCGGTCGAGCTTGGGTGCTTGCTCGTGTAAGCCGTGACGTTTCGCAAAGCCCCACGCCCGCGCAACGTGGTGTAACGGTGGAGTACCGAGAGACGTCTCGGCCGAGAAAGTATAAAGGAACCACTAGCCCGGGCGTGTATCTATATATGCATATATATTCTTCCCTGTATCAGCCACCCGCCGCCAAAATTCCCAGCCCCGAGCTCCAGTCCCGATGCGTCGGACGCCCGAGTGGAGCCGTGTAAACACTGGTTAAGACACCCAGCCGGCACCTTGTATAGGACCGCGTATAGTCAGAACCCAGGTCCCGTACGCCGCCGACCTGGCCGGGCCGCTGGCGCCCCCCCGGCGGACCTTGCAGGGCAAGCTGGGTCTTCCAAAACATCTCGTAATGGCTGTGCCAGACAAGGCGTCACGGACGCGCGGGTGCCTGCGCACATATATCGATCCTGCGTCCTCATCCCGTGATTGTCGCATCCTCCCTGGGCATGTGGTCGTCCACGACGGCTGTTTGGGCACAGGCAGAAGGGGCCTCGGGCCCGGTACTCGAGGCATCTGGGGGGGTGGGGTGGGAAAAGGATCACGCCACAAGGTATCAGGGGAAGGGGCTTGATCGGGCCTGGCGTCTGCCCGCGGGCCGAGGGTCGGCGAGCTGGCCAGCCGTCGGCACCACAAAAGCGAGCAGAAATAGAGCGCACGAAGCAAGAAAAGAAGCATGTGTTTTCATTTTCATGCCCCAGGTCGTGAGTCCACCTGCCCTGCTCCGGGCTGGCGATAAAGCCGAACAGGGACCATCATTCGTGACTATCATACAGTTATCCGACCTCGTAGTTTCCATCCTGAGTTCCAGCGCGCGCATAAAACGCCACCCTCTCAGCTCCTGAATATCTCGTGGGGGAGGAAGAGAGGGGGAAAAAAAAAGAAAGGTAAACCCCAGAAAGCATGCCGAGAACGGTCGACCATTGTTCTCGACCCAGAAAAAATCGTCATCAGTTTCGTACCTCATGTCCACAGCCAGTCTTTCGCTCACTTCGCTTCAGTAGCGGTAGCGTTTTCGCCCGCCTCGTCTAGCACCTTGCTCTTCTCCTCCGTACCGCTCTTGTCCTCCTTTCCCACGGAGACAACGGCCGCGGGGACACGGGCGACATTTTCCTTGTCCTCATCGTTATCACCTTGCGGCTTGCCCGCCTGTTGCTTCTCGTTGGTGGTCTTCTTCTCTTCCATGATGTTGCTCTTCTCATCGGTGGGGGTCAGCGCGGCCGAGTCGACCTTTTCCTGGTCGGCCTGCTTCTTCTTCTCGGCGGGGTTAAGGTCCCAATCGATCTCGCTGCCCTCGCCGTAGCGCGTGGTCAGCCAGTCGTTGGCCTTGCGGAAGTGGCCGCAGTCGAAAAAGCCGCGGGCCGCGCTCAGCGGGCTCGGGTGGACCGACTTGAGGACCAGGTGCCGCTTGGCATCGATCTTGAGCACGCGCTTGCCGGCGGGCGTGCCCCAGGCCATGAAGACGACCCCACGCGTGCGCTTGGCGGCCACGAGGTCGATGATGCGCTGCGTGAAGCGCTCCCAGCCGCGGTTGGCGTGCGAGTTGGCCTCGTGCGCCCGCACAGTGAGACAAGTGTTGAGCAGCAGGACGCCACGGTTGGCCCACGGCGTCAGCAGACCACCCTTGTTGGGCGGCGCCTCGAAGGCGGGGTAGTCTTTTTTCAAGGCAATGTACATGTTGCGGAGCGACGGCGGCGCGGGCGTCGGCGGCCGGACCGAGAAGGCCAGGCCATGCGCCTGGTTGTGGTTGTGGTAGGGGTCCTGCCCGAGGATGACAACCTTGACCGAGTTGAAGGGCGTGAGCCGGGACCTGCGGGACCAGGTCAGTCAACATCGTGTGCCCGAGGCGGCAAGGCGGCCAACGCCTGCCCGTACGGGATGCACATACCAGGAATAGACGTCCTCTCGCGGGGGGAAGATCTTCTTCCCCTGCTCGACCTCCCGCGCCAGGAAGCGTTTCAGCTCCAAAAACTCCTTACTCGTGACGTCGTCCTTCAGATGGGCCAGCCAGCTGGGGTCCAAAGTGTCAATCTCAAGCTGCAGCAACTTCTTCTGCTCGGCAGTCAAGCCGGCGACCCATTTCGCCTTGTCGAACTTGAGCGGCGCGGGCTCGGGGGCCGCTGACGCCGTCTTGGACGCCATGGCACCGCCATTGGCCACGGGCTTGGGGGGCCCGAAGAAGGACATGATGCTCGCGTTCGTCTTGGCCTTTTTGTTGGCCTCGGTCGAGGCCGCGGCCTTGCGTTTTAACGTCGACGACATGGCGCGAGTGTGTGAGGTGATGGGGTCCGGGTCCAAGTGGCAGGGCGAGCTCGTTCCGACACCGCACCGGGGCTGCTTGGCGGTTTGGGGGAAGACGGGCAACGCGAGCAGAAGAGAGTCAAGCTTCAGCCGCAATCGGCCAGCGGGTGGCGGTATGATGCCGGGGCCTGGGCTGCGTGCGTGCGTGCGTGTGTGCTCTGAAGGGGCAATTGAGGAGGAACGGGTTAGCAGAATCCGGGACTCGGATGGGAACAACGGGGATGATGATGGTGGTTTGGGGAGGGGGAAAAAAAGAGGTGCACGCGAGGAGCTAGAAAGGTCCCAGGACGGGGCTGTGCGTACGAGTTGGTGTGGTGATACAAACAACCGGCCTGGGTTTTGGTACAGGGGCCTGTCCGATCAAATCCGCGCAAAAATGTTAAGCAGATGGCTGGCTTTTCGACGTCAGAGCGCGTCTCAGACGCGGCTGGGATTAAAGCCCCAGCACGCGATTTGGAGAAGACGCGTAAAGTGTCGCCCGATTTGGCCGGGCTGAAGGCGGGCTGAGCTTGCATGAGCACCTCCTATTGGACCACGGCGCGATATTTCTTATCAGCAGGTTGTGCGCGTGTAAAGCACCGGCCCAATGCCGACTTTACCCAAGTAAGAAGTATATCGGCTTCCTGCTTACATCCATGGAAGCGCCTCCATTCTGCATGGGTGGGTACATAAGTATGTAAACAATAAAAAACAAATATGCCCAGAAAACGCTCGGGATGAAAACAAGGCTCCGTCTGCGGCGTGGAGTTTGGTCTTTTTTGTAATTGAGAGCCGTTCGTGTTGGCCTTTTCCCGGCCCTGGCCCTCGGGGCCGCCCGTCTAAGTCAGCTAATATAATATACAACTATCGTGTGCTTGACACGCAGGCTCCCGGTGGCCTGTCAACATGGTCGTCGGATTGTGCCTCTATAACCCAAAATTGCCATTTCTAGACCGAGAGCCGCCGGCCGCCCCGCCCCCGGGGTCCGCTTTGAGGTACATAGGTTACATGTAGTAGTACTAAGGTGGGTGGGTGAGTGATAGGTAGGTATCATGAACGCATGGAAAACGCCTGCCAATGCAAAGTAAAGGACAAAAGAGGACCGAAAGGCCGCCCTCGCCCCGTCACGGCTCGAACTCCTTTTGCTGATTCTGCTTCTGCGCCGTTTTTTCGTTCATGCCTCGAAAGGCCCGCTTGCCGACCTCGTAGCTGCTGATCATAATGGCGCACGAAGGTGCCACTTTCAGCGTTCTCGGAATCCAGCCCTTCCAAAGCCCCGCCACGCCCTCGGTCGCCACGATGTGACGGAGGAGCTGCATCATGGACTGCTCCTCGGGCGCCGCAGCGGCTTTCGAAGTCGCGGCCGAGGCGCCGTTGCCGGAATTCCGGAAGACCTGCGTCCTCGTCTTGCCGACATCAAAGGGCATGGTGACCACGGTGGCGGTGGCGCCCGACGTGGCACCGGCGATGAAGCTGTCCACAAAGGTGGCCGAGTGGTTCTCTCGGCTCTGCGACCGGGTCCGCGCCCGGGTCCGGGACCCGCCGGTCGAGCGGAGAGAACGCCCGCGACGCTCCTCGCGCATATCCGTCAGCTTGCCGCGGATGGCCTCGTAACCCCACCAGTACATGCCCGAGAAGGGCACGTCGCGCCAGAGGGTCAGGGTGATGCCCCGCCAGAGCGAGTGGTACCCGTCGCGCGCCACCATGTCTTTCACGCCCTTGACGGTATCGGCCATGGCGGCCGTGGCGCTCGCGCCCGACGAGGCCTGGAGTCGGGTCCGGAACAGCTCGATGGGGTTGATGGCGGTGGCGGCGACGACGCGGGCAAGCGACCCAGCGAACAGCGGCGCATAGGCGTCGGCGCTGAGTTTGTTGACGGGGCTCGCTTTGTTGAAGCGCAGCCATTCGTAGCCGGTGAAGTAGATGATGTTGGCGGGGACGGCCATGAGCAGCGTCGGCGAGAGTCCCCTCCACAGCGTGGTGATGCCCTCGTTACGGGCAATCTTCCGGATGCCGTCGAGCGTCGAGTTGAAGGTTCGCCTCTGGACCTGCTCGACGGCGCAATCGCCGGCGAGCGGGGTGGCCACACAGGCCTCGGCGGCATTGTTCGCAAAGAAGACCTCGCGACAGCAGGCCGTAACGCCCAGGTTGGAGGGTCGGAAAGACGTCGGCGTGGCGGCAGCCAGCTTGGACAGGTCGGCCGTGTAGGATTGCGGCGGGGCTTGGGATTGCAGCCGGACGCGCACAACGTCAAGCGGTGTCACTGGTGGTCGGCGGTCAGCAAGGCGGGCTTCGCCGGATCAAGGCGGGCAGGGCGGAACGTACTCAGGAGCGAGGTCAGCAGGCTGCCCGAGATGGCCGAGAGCATCTTCTGGGTGGCCGTGATCTCGGCGATGCTGCTGGGCGCATCGTCCTGGGAGGCGACCATGGTCTGGCCGACAAAAGCATCCTCGAGGGGCCGCAACTGGGAGCTGGCGGCGGCGGTGGCGCCGGGATGGGCGTTGCTCATGGTGGGCAGATCCCGGCGGTCCGGGACAGGCCGCGGGGCTGGACCGCGCGAAACCGAGTCCCAGGCGAGACCGGGCGTGGGCGGAGAGTCGGTAGGCGCCTTGGTATTCGTGGGTGGCCAGGTAGGGGTTGCTGTAGTGGGTGCGGTGGTGTAGGGTGGCGGAAGGTTGGGAGGAGGTGGGAGGAGGACGGCAGGTCGTATGCAGGACACCCGCCTACATGTAGGGTAGGGGAGGATCACAGCCTGGACAAGCCAGGGCGACAGGGGCCGGCGAGGTTGAGGGGATATTGGAGGTAGTTAATAAGCTGCTACTGCGATAGCGGGCGCCGCTCTCCGAACTTCTTCGCGTCATGAAGCACGGGACCCAGATTTTTTTTCTCCCAGGCCGCGAACGGGCGGGTACATACGGGTGAGAGTGTCAATTGGGTCAACTGCCAAGAAGCGCGCCCTATCGTGCTTGGGGGGCACTTGCCCCGAGGGTCAGAACCCCTGCCGGTTCTCCGGAATGGGGGGGGGGGGGGGGGGGGGGGTAAATCCAACATCAACTCCAGCGCTCTCTCACATGGGCATGGATCCAATCCCATCCATATCAGAGTTCGTCCATATCCATGGTGATGGGTGGTACAGGTTATGTAAGTGCACGTAAGTATGGAAGGAGGGAGGCATGTAGGTACCTACTTACCTAGGCTCGCGCTTGAAAGCAAAACCTGCACATAGGTACAAGACTTACCACCAACTAACAGTAGGCCTATACGTACTAATGTGCAGTTTTTGCTTTCAAGCGCGAGCTAGGTACGTAGGTAAGTACTAGATAGCGTAATGACTGATTTCTCGGTACTGACAAAAGAGGCGGGTAGTCAGTCACCCGACCCCCATCGCGAAAACATCCATCCCTCATCGACCACCAAGCGTTTTTGCATGCACAAAGGGGATTCGGGAGGGGAGAAGCCCCCAACGCAATGGAAGACGGGCTCGCCTCGACTCAATGGGCCTGCAGGTACATGACATGACATGTACTCTGCATGCCTTCCTCCCCGACTTCCCATTCATGATGTCACTCACCAATCGGACACGGAGCAATGGCAGATCCCTACCCCGGTGAGTCAGCCGCTGAAGACCAACCCCCATCTCACGGGCAAGAGCTGAGAGGTACCCATCCATTTCCATCCCACGTAGGCACGTACATACATATGTATAGTAAGGTGGAGGGCAAGTACTTAAGGAAGTACTAAACGATGGATGCCTGGATCCATCCTATGAGACCCTGCACACCCTGCTTACCTAAACCCCATTCAAGTATCCATGTACATACATACCCCTTCTTACATAAGTCTACCTACATCCATACCTCATCCCGCCCGCTCTCACCTCACCGACACGGGGCACCAACTTGTCCACCCTTTTCCCGTAACCTGCGTGAGTCTCGAGGTGTAGAAACCGTCGCCCGCGACAAAATGGAGCCGCCGTCGCAATTCCAATCCGAGCTGGAGGACTTCCGTGAGCAATGGCGGGCCGAGGTATCAGCCCGGTCCCGGAACGCCAACAACGCACCCGCCGCCGCCGCCGCTGCTGCCCCCCCGCCACGGCAGCGGACGCAACCGCCGCCTCGCCGAACGGAACCGCCGCTTGCCCATGGCCATCCGCCGCCCGAGGAGGAGGATGATTTCGTGCCGGGGCTCGTCTTTGACGACCCGGCTCCCAGTAAACCGGCCGCCCCCGCCGCCCCCGCCGCCGGGGACGAGCCCGAGCCCGACACGGCTCTGGAGCTGTACGAGAAGGCCGTCGACAAGGAGAGCACGGGCAAGCTCGGAGACAGCCTCCACCTGTACCGGAAAGCCTTCCGCCTGAACGACAGCGTCGATCGCGCCTACCGCGACAAGCACTTCCCCGGCCGGTGGAAACAGGCTGCGCCACCCCCGGCGTCCAGCGCGCCGGCGCCGGCGCCGATGCCGGCCGCCCCCGCCCCTGGTGCCGCCGCGGCCCCGCAGGCGCCGCCGCCGGTGCCCGCGCCGTCGCTCCCCGACCTCATCGCCAGCTTCGCCGGCCTGAAGGTGGAGGGCGCCCCGCCCGAGGTCGAGGGCATGGCCGCCCCGCCCTGCCCCATCGCCGACCTCCCGGACGAGATCCTGGTCCACATCCTGCGCGACGTCGCCGTGCAGGACGTGGGCGACTTCGTGCGGCTGGCCCAGGTCTGCAAGTCGTTGGCCTACCTCGTCGCCACCGAGGACCAGATCTGGCGGCGCGTCTGCCTCGGCCCCGAGTTTGGCTTCGCCGGCATGGTCTACCACTGGCAGCGCGGCATCGCCTGGGAGGAGCTCGACCCGCAGCGCGAGCTGGGCGACGACGACGAGCTCTTCACCCTGGACCAGCTCCGCGAGCGCCGCGCGGCCGAGAGCACCGCCACCACGTACGCCCTGGTCGAGCGCCTCTACGCGTCGTCGTGGCAGCAGATGTTCCGCCGCCGCCCGCGCATCCGCTTCAACGGCTGCTACATCAGCACCGTCAACTACATCCGCCAGGGCCAGTCGTCGGGCAACCACATCACGTGGAACAGCCCCGTGCACATTGTCACCTACTACCGCTACCTGCGCTTCTTCCGCGACGGCACCGTCATCAGCCTGCTGACCACGGCGGAGCCGGCCGACGTGGTCCACCACCTGACCAAGGAGCTCGTCCACCAGCACGCCCACAACGCCGCGCCGCACCTGCCCTCGTCCGTCATGGCCCTGGCCCTCAAGGGCCGCTGGCGCCTGTCCTCGCCCCTCGACAAGCCCGGCGCCGACCTGTCCGAGGTCGAGGGCGACGTCTTCGTCGAGACCGAGGGCGTCCGCCCCAAGTACTCGTGGAAGATGGAGCTGTCCATCAAGAGCGCCGGCAAGGCCGCGCGCGGCAACAAGCTGGTCTGGAAGGGCTTCTGGAGCTACAACCGGATGACGGACGACTGGGGCGAGTTCCCCCTGAAGAACGACAAGGCCTACTACTTCAGCCGCGTCAAGAGCTACGGTTTCGGTGGCGTGTAGAGGTCAACGGCCCTTCTCCCCCCCCCCCCCCCCCTTCCCTTCCGGCAGCGTCCGGCATTTAGCTGTAAAGCCCGGTAGACGAGAGAATACCCGCCGAGCCATGCGGATGTGATCGTCTTGTGTCTGGCCGAACAGTCCACGTGCTTGACCCACACGATCCTGCCCGTCATGCTACGGGACCCCGTAGCCGCCGTGGAGGTAGAAAAGCAGCGACGCTTTGCACGGGAGGACATATCGCCGCGCCCGCTGGAGAATTGCCCGCGCACAGAAAGCACTTGCTCCGGCTTCACGTTGCTAGTTGTTAGTACGCAGTGCCGACTTCTGCATCGCGTTGTCAATCAAGAAGAGCCATGTAAATTGCGACTGTGTTTGTTGCCGATTATCCCGCCGCGGCTCGACCGCCAGCCACGTTGGGTCAAGAAACTGCAGCCAGCAAGGACAACAGGCGCGTCACCGCCGAGCGGAATGAGGAAAAGAAAAAGGCCACTAGTAAGTACGTAAAGATGGCATCGATAGTTGCATCTCGTGGTGACAACCGTCTATGCAGTAGACAAAACCCCGCCAACTCCTTGCTTTCCCAATACAAGCCGCGTCCCACTTGGTTCTATAGCCAGAGGGACCTATGATACATTATACATTGCCGCAATTTTTCTCCATCCCGAACCCCAGAAGGTGTGAGAGAAGCCAACCCACGTGTCCGCCATATATACGTCCGAGCTATCCTTGCCCGTGTCGCAGCTCGACATCAAAATGCGGGCATGGTCCCCCCGCAGCAAGCGAAAGTGCCCACATGCTCATACGCGGTGGCGCGGGTGGTGCAGAGTGCCGTAGCTTTTAAGGTGCCCGCACGCAGCCCGCTAAAACACAATGGCCCAGGAATCCCCTATTCCTGTCGATCCGTGCCGCGGCCGTGCTTCTGCGCCGGTGCCAAGCCCCCATGTATAGGTGGATGACTGCAGGCTGACGACGTTGTGCAGCCGGGGACCTCATGATCAGAGCTGAGCTTAGTGCCGTCTGTAGTCTTCTCTCCGCTTTCCATCCAAAAACTTCGGGCTCCTTTCGTCGTAATAGAGGTTGGGCGTCTGCTGTTGCTTCCTCGCCTCGAAAGCCAAGCGTTCCTCCTCGTCCAATGCGAAGGCTTTTTTCAGCCAGCCAAAAGCGCTCCTCTTCTTCTTCAAAGTCTTGCCGTCCTGGCTCATCGACGGAACATTGCTCATCGTACTCATGCCCATTGCCGACGGCGCCCCTCGCGAGTTCCCGTACTGGCGGTGCGTTGCCGACGTATGCGGGCGCTGGACCATGTTCGGGGTACCTGCGGTCCATGGTCTTTGTAGCGGCGAGTGCGGACTGGCCTGAACAGGTCGGAAGTGTTGTTGATCGCTGAAGGGCGAAGGGATCGTATTGGGAAACACGGGCGGCGAGAAGCTGTTGGCGAAGGGATCTACCATGGAATGAGTCGGCGGCCGCAGATCGACCATGGAATGGGCCGGCGGCCGCAGCTCTGCGCCGGAATGGGTCGGAAGTCGCCTATCGCCATCCAGATCATAGGTCGATTCCGGGGCGGCGTACACTGCACGCGCTGGCTGTTGCCGTAGCTGTTGCGGCGGCGGCTGCTGCTGTTGCCTCGGACGGTTGCCGTTTCTTGGGGGAATCGGAATTGATTCGGGTGGGTTGCTGCCCCTCAGCGACAGTCGCTGTCGCAAAGAAGTCTTCTTCTGGATTGGCACTGGTTGGGGCGCCGGCTCGGGTTCGGGCTCAGGCTCCGACTCGGGCTCCGACTCGAGGTCCGACTCCAGTTCCAGCTCCGGTTCCGGCTCCGGTTCCGGCAGTTCTTGCCGAGGTTCGCGAATCAAGGGTGAGGGCAGTGGCGCGGGCGGCAGTGGCGTGTAAGTGCGCGGCTGCAGGATGTAGAGGCCGTCCTCCTCCTCGATGGGTGTGGGTTTGGCCATCTCCCTGTCCGGCTCGGGCTCGGACGCGATCTGAATCTGTAGGGCGGGGCCCCTCCTGGAGATGGATTCCCGTTTTGTTGGCGGCTGGTAGCTGAGCGGCGGCAGGATGTCCTTGGCCCAAGGAGAGGATGGCGGGCTTTTGGTGGAGGTAGGCTCCGAATGCGGCAGCGACGGGGCGTCCGACGCAGCGCGACTCCGACTGGACGACGATCTCGGCGACGACCGGCCCGAGGCCTCTGACATATGCGAGGCATCTACGGCGGGCGTCCCGGAAAAGGGCGCGATGCTGAATTGCAACGGCTGCAACGCACTGGCACGGAGGTCGAGCTGGAAGGCGGGCTGGTACGCAGCAGCCGCACTCACTCGCGGCTTTCTGCTCACGTCACCAGCTATGCGATTCATCTCGGACACCATGGAGACAAGCCGCAGCTGCAGAGCTTCGAGAGCGGCAGCATTGTCTTGGAGATCGACAAAGGCCTTGTACCAACCTTCAGCGTTGCCCTTCATGGCATCAAAGATGTCCACCACGTCCGGTCTCTCCTGTCGCCATTCGCGGTCCTGCTGATCGCGGAGGTAGCCGGCAAACTCCTTGGTGGCCTTGAGACCCTCGTCAATGTCGGTCGGGTAGGCCTCGAGAGCAGCCGTGGTCCGGTTGCAGACGTGCTCGATCTTTTCGTTGCCGGTGACGATTTGCAGACGGAAGGCGCGGTCCTCAAGCATTCTCTCGAATGTCTTCCTGTTCTCCATGGGGACCTTCAGGAAGTCGATGCGCTCGTGAACGTCGTCGATGGCGAGAAGGATGTCCTCCATGGCCGTCTCCAGAAATTCATCAACCTCGTCGATGTGGCCCTGCAGGATATTAACGACCTGGATGTTGCTGTTGGCAATGCCGTTGAGAAGTAAATACACGCCAAAGGAAATCTGGGCCATCAGCTTCCATAGCTCGTGGTACTGCTGACCCGGACGCCGCCGCCAGAGGTCGCCCTGAAGCTCCTCATCTGCAGACGCTTCCAGCAACCGGGCGCGGCGTCCCTTGGCGTCGGCGAACCTGAGCTTTGGCTTCAGGTCGGCGGCGTTGGTGGTGGCCTCCATGAGGGACTCGGCGAAAGCCGACTGCATGGCGGGAATCGGATGCAGGGGGGCGTTGGCAGCAGCATCCTCGGTCTGCTTGGGCATGGCGTCGTCGGGGTGTTCGCGCGTGTCGACTTTGGGGGTATCATGCGGCTGGTAGCGGGTGGCGGGCAGGCACAGGCTTTCGTCGTCGTCTTCCGAGTCGGAGAGGAGCATGACTGGGTAGTCATCATCCTCCAAAGACAAAGGGAGGGCCATGGCGGGCAAGCAAGCCTCGGCAACAATTAAAACAAAAAAAAAAAAAAAAACCAACAGCCACGCGGCCCTCTGCAGGTCTGGTGTTCCCCTCCTGGCTCCAAGGTTGGGCGAGGCGCGATGCTACCGCACAGATCCAACGTCGCCGGCGGCCGATGCCACCGAAAAGTACAAGGAGCGAACAGTCCAGTCGTTGGTCGCAGGGCTGCGTGCCACGAAGTGATTGGCGCCGGTTGCCAACTCCGCGAGGACCGAATCAGGTAGAGGGTACCTCGCGTGTCATAGCATGCAACCCCAGGTTAATCAGGCGCGGCAGGAATGCCTATAGAGAGTCGGATATGGAATCGAGACCCCACGCGTCAATGTTAGGTGGTGGCCACGGTAGTACCGGCGTAGCGGCGGCGGCGGCGGTGGTGGTGGTGGTGGTGGCGGCGGCCGTCCAACGGGCACAGCAACAACTGCAGAAAAGAGAGTTTGCTCTGGTTCGCCGGCTTGCTCCTGCTCGTATCCGGTGGTTGGCGAGGTGAGGCTGAGTCGGACGGCTTCTGCTGTAGCACCACCTTGTTCGAGGCGAAGAGGAAGCTCTAGTGGCAGCCCCGTGGTACAGAGACCGAATTACGATTATTAGTGTAGAAAGGAGGGAAGGAGAGAGGGAGAGAAGGAGCGATGAGAAGGGAACGAATGAATCGAGATTGTAACAGATGTCTTCTGGGCGTTGTCACGCACGCAGGGATGGAGACGCGCGATACGACGAGGTTGCCGCCGCAGCGGAGGGGAGGGGAGGGGAGGGGAGGGGAGCAGAGCAAGGCAAGGCCTGGAGGGAGGGGGTGAGAGAACAGGAAGGGCAGGCAGGCAGGCAGGCAGGCAGGCAGGCAGCTTCGCGACAGGGAGAGCCGGTACGGATGTACGAAGTACGGCAGAGAGGGAAAGATGGGCCGAGGGAGGGGGGAGAAAAAGGAAGCCCGGCTGGTTGTTCTAGCCCTGCGAGCGCAGGAGGAAGCAGCTGCGCCGAGCCGGACCACCACACCCACACGGGTTCTTTTCTATGGACTCCATACCTACATACATCCCATACTGGAACCTACACATGGATGGATGGACACCCGGGATCCAGGACGGGGCAACGGGGAGGTACGGGCGTACCAAGACGAACTACGAGGCCGGGCAGAACAACGGCGACAGATGACGATGGTCTGCAATTTACTAGCGAGCGGGTTAGCACAGTTCTGGCATTGGATGCGACCGTGGTACTTCCATGTACCTACTTCTTTACATAGCCCGGTGGGCATGGACAACAGCGAGAACAAGACCCGGGATGGGGGGAGAAGGGGGAGGTAGGACAGCCAGTTTAGTTAGTGGCCGCCCGCCAGGTACGGAGGGCCAGTTAGTACCTACATTGCCCACCTAGGTATCTATGCGTGAATACATAGGTGAGTACTAACTAACACCACAGCCGGTAGGGTCTGTCGGGGCCACATGCCATCCGTCCAAACCGTTCCCACGGGTCTCGTCTCGTCTCGCCTGGCCAGTCCAGCTTTTGCGCGGGCGCGGGCATCCACCATTGTGTGCAGGCGCGGGGGGGGGCACCAGGACGAGACTATTCCTCTTTACGGCCAGGACTAAGCCCCTTTGGGCCTCTGAGCGGCCCGGTGGGCGTCGCTAGTGGGCGAGTGCCCCTGGCCGATGCAACACACGACCCCTGCTTGGAGACGCTAGCCGCTGCAGGCCTCATCACTAGGGCCGTTTTTTTCCACCACCAGATCGTGTGGCCGCCGCCCCCATGAAATTGGCTGTTGCAACGAAAAAGATGCGGTAAGCCGAAAGACAAGAAGGAAAAAAAAAAAAAAGCCACGGGCCATCCGTCGCCGCCCCTGAAACTACCTACACATGTACATACATACATTACATACCTACCGACCTACCTGCCCGTCTCCAAGTTGCACAATGCATACCGGCCACAAGCCTCTAGACCCGGCTGAGATGCCACGGAAACACATGCGCCTTGCCTGACCCTACGCACACGAGCCCCCGCGCGTGCCGGGAGGGGCCAGGCTTGCTACGCGCGCGGCCGCTCACTCTATCTGCGGCACAGGTGAACGCAGGAGCACAGGTGCTGGCTTGGCCGAGTCACGCAGAAGGGGGGAGAAAGCTGGGTACTCCTGACTGACGGGTGGGCTGTATACCTAACGCAGGTAAGGTATGCATGGAAGCGTGCACCGCTGCGAACCATACCTGTGTACCTAGAGGGACGGGCTAGGTGGTTGGTTTCTCTGGTTCGGATCCGTTACATCTATGGGAGACCGTGGGTTCCCTAGACTGCCCCCCCCCCCCCCCCCCCCCCCAGGTAAATGATAGAGATGGATATCTGCGGATATAGTGCCGGTCGGAAGTTGAAAGCATGGAGTCCCATACTGATCGACACGGCGGTGGACGGCCGGCCAGCCACGGCACCTCCCAGGCTCCAGGAGCCTTGCCCGCAAGTAGATGCCGGGCACCCATATTATTCATCCATCCCTCTGCCTATCCACCATCCATCCACTCTCCATCCGCCCATCGTCACCCTACGCTGGAGTACCTGCGACCACCAGCAATTTGTATGTACGACTGACGGGACTGACGGGACTCCCTACGAGCCTACTACATACCTGCCTTAGGTACTTACTTACCTTATCTACTACTCATGCCTCCCCCCGACCCCCGACCCCGTTCAACCCGTCCAACCCGCCCGTCTGCAGGCCGTGCACCGCCCAGCTCCCTGTCGCGCGTCCCCCCCCCCCCCCCCCCCTTGATCCCCAGGGCCTGGGCGCGGGCTGTGAAGCCTAAGAGTGGCCGTCATTTAGTTGGACGGGCGGCAACGATGGATCCCCCAATGGCATCCCATACGACGGGGAAGAAGGGGCGCGGCAGGCAAAGAGAGTGTGTGAGAGAGAGGGAGGGAGGCGGGCCAGCCAGGGGGTCGTCGCAGTATAGCACACTCGAAAAGGGTCCCCCACATACAGTCAAATTGCTCGCGAGTTGCACGCATCCCATCCATCGCCCTACATTGTACTTCCAACGAGGCGACATCGACGCGCTGCGAAATCTCCTTGCCGTCTTGCCTACCACGCATCCAATTGGGCAACGGATAACCTAACTCCCGTCAATGGGCCTAATGTGTACCTATCTAAGCTACCTAAGTAGAGTACCTAAAGTAGGAAAGAGGTATCCATCAATCTCCATCAATCTCTCCTGATAACCCACTAGAGCCCGCAACCACAACTCCTCCTTTCTTGGGCGAACGGCCCCATTGACCCCCGTTCTCAGCCCGTGGATTGAATAGATCTCTCCCTCACGGATCCAAGTTCGCGAGCGGCCCTCCGCCCCCTATTGGCATAGCCCCTCCTTCGAGGGCTGTGGGAAGTAGATTTGTTCATGCCCGACACATTGCGGCGATGGCGGCATGGACGCCATTCTGACTTGCAATGTCTTTTTTTTTCTCTCTCTCTTCTCCTTATCCCCATCTGGGTTGGGGGGTCTCATCACAGCTCGCCAACGGCCTGGAGACGAGGGAGCACTAGTGGCAGGCGACATTATTACATATTGCGCGCCACCCGCGACTATTTGCGCTTACCACGTCGCCAAGCCCCTCCAGTTCGCCCGCCGTCGTGATTTCTAGGGAAAGTATTATTTTTGGGGGGGGAGGGTTCGCTTGACGCCACATACCTCTCGACACTGGTTTCCCTTGGCGACGATACCTCCACGCGCTTGCGCATGGCACTACATACCCGAAAAACCGGTACGACCGCATGCAGAGACGCGATGCCCGCGTCTCCTGTGGGGCCCTTGTCCCGCCTTCGGCTCGCTCGTTGTACGGGCTGGTTGTAGATGGCATCCCATCTATATATCAATGAGGTTGGTGCGATGGTGCCGCAGCACAGAAAACTCCCCGTATGCCCGTCGGGCCTTACTAGAGAGCCAATGGGCCACGTCCGCTGGCGGATGGTGTCGAACCGGCCCCCCCTTTCGCTCCTCCAACTACCGTGGACTAGGGACGTATCCGGGACATGTGTTGTACGACTCACGCGACTGCACCGGTATGGGATATTGGGGAGTAGCGTCGGTCACTCCCCCCACACCTGCACAGAAGGAGATGTTCTCCTAACGACGGCGGAGGAGGCCCGAGAGTCGGTCGCGCGCGTCATGACCCGGGGGGGCTCTGGATCGGCTTCAGACAGCGCCCGCCTTTACTTACTCTCCCCCCTGGTTCCGCTCGTCGTTCTTGGGGAAGGGCTGACTATCTCGTCGCTAGGGCTGTCGCGGGCTGTCACTGCTATCCCACGCATCCATGATCGGGTACGTGCAGATGTGCTGCCTTCTATACTTCTCGGGGGGGTCGCGTAGGGAGTTTCAGTGGACGAGTGTCGGCAGGGGCTATCCGTCCCAATGGGGGGGCCGATCTGCTCGACAGGGCCCCCGAAAAAGCACGCCACCCACCCAACGCGCGCAGCCGCCCTTACTTGTTCGAGTAAATTGCCCCTTCGTATACTATGTATGGGAGGTCTGGACTTGGGGGTGGGCGAGGAGCCCTGAGTACGAAGCGTACCTGAGACTCCGGGTGTTCTGGCACTACCCGTTTCCCCACATGGCAGTTTGGCGCGGCGATGTGCCCAAAAACCTTATTGCGCGAGCACGCCTACCAAAAGGACGGATGGACTTACATATTACTTGTATGGGAATCCCCGTCCCCTCCAACCATACCAAATGCATCCATCCATCCCTCCCTCCCTCCCCCGGCGCATCGAGGCACAGGATCGCTGCCGGGCACGCGCACGCAATCGGCGCGCTGTACCCGCACCCGGCATAGGCACACCGTACCCAGATAGGCATAGACGGGGAACAAGCGTGAGCGTCAGGCCGAGGAGAAGGGAGTGTCCCGATCCATCTGGCTGGCCACCGCACACGTTCCGATGACTGACCGGTAGGTACATACATAGAACCTACATGTCAAGTACTTTAGGTATGCGTGCCGTGGGCAGCCCGTCCCGGCCCGGATGGCCCTCCATGGCACCAAAGTGACCATTCGGTCCCGATCCGTACCCGGCCTCCTCGTGTTGGTTTGATACTGGGAGCCCCAATGTCCCCGGGAGTACTAGCGCCATAATCTCTCGGATGCGCGTCGCGGGGATGGCGAAATGGATTGTAGACATACGCACATAAGTATGTATGTAGAGAGGTAAGATGTCATTCCCTCTCCTCCATGTTCAGTTGCTGATGTACGTGCACGTGCGATGGGTGTTGGCTTACATATGTACTTATAGCAAGCAAACACTGATTCCTGCAGGCCATTGAAGGTTAGGAGGTACTTAGGAAAGTTTAGCCTCGCGTGGCCTGCGTGGGAGTCTTACCTGCAGGGCGGCAGCACATGGGATGATGGATCCAGGCATGTAGGGTTGTTGTTGTTAATGGGATCGATCCCATTGCTCTCTCCCATCAGCCTTCCATTCTTTTCCCCCAACATCGTCATGGGATGCCAGAGGGGAAACCAACCCAACCCAGCCAGCCGATGGCTTCCCCAATACTGAGTAAGTTTCCTTTCGCCATTTCGCGGGCCCCGAGCCATCAGCAGGCGGGCCCAGTTGCTATCTCCGAATGCCGGGGCCGGCCAATCGAGAGAGGCTCGCTCACGAGAAGCCCCCTGGAGCCCACCCCCCCAGTGTAGCGCCCGAGATGGAGCGCCAGATACAATGCTTGGCGGAGCGTCTTGCCCTTCCGGGCATCATTCCCGCCTGCTCAGGCGGAATAGTCAGCGGCCAATCTCACCCGTCGCAATGGTTGGGGGGTCAGCCCGTCACGAGTCGCGCTTCGCCTGTTGTTGGCCTGCGCTGCGCCTCCGCCGTCATGGCGAAAAGGAAGATCCAGCCAGCACGACGCCCAAAAGACGCATGGATGGGCCACCCACCACCACCCCCTTGATACCTCTCTTGTTGGCCGCCAGCTCGTCGCGCGTTGGCAGCCTCTCGTAACACGCCAACTTGGGTCTGTGCAGTCCGTAATCCCCCCCCCGGGGCGTCCAGCGCGAACTTGTGTTTGCTTGCCTGCCTTTCTTTCCACTTGGACGTATAGGCTCTGCCGACGGCCCGATAGAACTGCCTACTAACCTCCGACTACTACCTACTTTACACGGCCTTGTAACACCCATGCCGTCGCCAGGGCCTTCTTCTTTGTCCTGTACGACCCCGCCGGGCCTAAAACGGGCACCTCAGTGAAATTGCGTCGGAAAAGGAGCGCGAGGGCCCGAGGCAAGAAGATTCCCTTCAGCTGGGCTGATAACCAACACTGCTTCTTCTCCTCCGTCACGTCCCCCTACCGACCCGAGACACCACCGCCCGGAGCGTCACGACGTCCGCCCGCCGCCATCATGCTCGCCGACTTCAAGTTTGGTAGCGACCTGTGGGATCCGTCGCACCGGTTCGAGACATCGTGGCTGGTGTCGCCGTACGTGCTGTTCGCCATCCGCGCCGCCATTGTAAGTCCCCCCCGACCAGCCTCGGCCCGAGAGGCTCTTTTTTTTTTTCTTTGCCCTCGCGGTCGGCCCGCGCGCGTCCTCTCTAACCTGGAGGGGGAAAACCCCCAACAGTCCCTCTACACCTTCACGACGCTCTTCTTCATCATCGGCTGGGGCTGCACGCACCCGCTCCCCGGCTCGGCCTACGCCTGCGAGGCCTCGGCCGCCACCTTCTCCTACTTCACGCACCTGACGTACTGGGGCATCGCCTTCTACTTCGCCTTCGCCGCCGCCCACACCTTCAGCTATGCGCGCTACAGCCGCGCGTGGCTCGACTCGTGGCCGCGGCCGCTGCAGGCCCTCCACGCCCTGTTCTACACCACCGTCACCTGCTACCCCTTCCTGGTGACCATCGTGTACTGGGTGCTCCTCTACGGCCCCGAGTGGTTCCCCACCGTCTACCAGGCCTGGAGCAACATCTCGCAGCACGGCATCAACAGCGCCTTCGCCCTGTTCGAGATCGTCATCCCCCGGACCAACCCGGCGCCCCTCGTCCACATGGCCTGGCTCATCGTCATCCTTGCCCTCTACTTGGCCCTGGCCTACGTGACGCACGCCACCAAGGGCTTCTACACCTACAGCTTCCTCGACCCGGGCAAGCAGAAGAACGGCCTGGTGGCCGCCTACGTTTTCGGCATCGCCGTCGCCATCCTGCTCATCTACTGGATCGTCTGGGGCCTCATCTGGGTGCGCCGCTGGCTGACCGAGAGCAAATTGGGCATGGACGGCAAGTACGCCCACGGCGCGGGACGACGCATCGGGAGCGCCAACGGCGTCGAGATGGGCCACGTAGCCGACTTCCCACACAAATGAGGCGCCGTGACGCACGCGCGCGCCTCCTACCGGCCCTGCAGCGTTTCGGTTGCGAACGCACCCAGCCCGAGGTAGCATGTGCCACATGGCCGCCTATCCGGGGGGGCCAGTGTGATCCATAGTCATTAGCACATCTTAATAAGAGACGATTTAGTACTCCTGTGCTGCCAAGCCTGTACGGCAGCACCTGCGACTCCCAAAACTGATGCCATAGTCCTATCTCGTCGTGAAGTAGACGGTTGGGTTGATACAAGAACCGAGAAGTCAGTTGTCTCGAAGCGGGAACCACGCGGCTCTTGCCGCAAGGTTCATTCCGTCTGTAGTCGCAATCTCCGGTTTGCCACGCGGGTTGGCGCAATGGAACCCGGCCCTTTCTTTCTCATCTGGTAATAGACACATGCCATGTGTCAAGTCCTTCTCGAGGGTGGGGTGGCCGTCTGTGCTATCGAGCGGCTGAACGAACCCTGCGCCTCGGGCAGTCGTCATGTACTTTCGTCTATTCATACAGGCCAAGGCTGGCCTGGCCACTTCTTGCTAACGTATACCGTCAATGTATGTTGGATCTAGAAAGTACTATATACCAAGAAGAAACACCAGATTAGTCAGGCATCAGCACTTGAGCCAGATGCCCCGCCGCAGCTCGGATTCTCGCCATTCAAACATGATTTGCGTAGCAAAGAAAAGCGCCGAACAGGCAATAAGGAGGAACGTGAAACCTGTCGATAGGGGTCAGTCGGATCCAGACGGAACTTGGCAATCGCTCCTCGACAAGGGAAGCACACTTACCCCAGAAATCTTTCAGGATACCATCAATGATCCCCTGGAGTCCCTCCAGCCCGACGGCAAATCCAACCAGATTGGCCATCATCATCATGAGAATGTTCCCCACGGCGCCAGCGCAGTTCACCATGCGGTAAGTCGTAGGCATGTGTGTCCATTTGTGCGCCGGGAACAAGACTCTGGCCGCGGCCTCGGGAAGCATGAACAACACAATCAGCCAACCCCAAATCAGGAGCTTGAGCTGAATGTCGTGCCACAGGGCCACGAACGTGAATGTCAAGATGTAGTTGGCCAGGGATTGCACGCTGCTCTTGACGTCTCGGAACGAGGACCCGCCCAAGGGTATGTAGATATACCGCGTCAGCCACCGGTTGTAGCTGCGGTGCCAGGACCGCCAGAACGAGAAGGCACTATAGTTATTGCTCACGCAGCGGAGCATGTTCTCGGGCGGGTCAATGCCATCCACGAGGGACCAGAGACGGAAGAGTCGCCAGGGTAGGAGCAGCTTGAGCCAGATCATGCAGAGGTTAAAGTACGAAAGTGTGCTGAGTTGCGCCGGCGTGTACTTGCTCCAGTCCGGGCCCGAGTTGGAAATAGCCTGGATATAGTCGAAATGGAGAATCACTTCCATGGCCAGGAGCGTCAGTAGGAAGCGAACGCCATAGCGGACGGTGCGTGGCGTCTCGATGGTCGCCGGCCGATAACGAAGCTGCGAGACGAAGTCATTAAACGTGATGATGGGGCCAGTGAGGTACAGGGGCGCATAGATGGCGTATGCGACGTAGTTGCGAAAGTTGAAGTCCCGGGCCAGCGCCGGGGTAGAAACGCGGTCGTTCTCACTGAGGGCCGAGGGGTCTAGTTGTTTCTTTTTGGGACTATCAGTGTCGTCCGTGGACGTGGCCTGGCTGCGTCGACTCACCTCGACGGGGCTGTGGCTCCTCCGGTCCAGGCTCCAGTAGTAGTCCATGTTGAAGCTGATCAGGCGCAGGACTGTGATGTTGAATAAGATCTGCCAGCGACTCATGATGCCTCCAAAGCTGTCGAGCCACTGTCCCCAGGAGACGAGCGTCGGCGGGTCGCTGAGGAGGGAGGCGTCTGGGCGGCCAGAAAGATACCATGCCATGTCGCCTAGCTTATATCCAGTGCATAGATCGTTGGCGAAAAGGATGCCAATGTTGAAGACCCAGGTGGCCAGAGGTATGGACCGTCGAGGGAGCGTCGTGGCGAGCTTGTAGTTGACATACAGGATGAGAAGCACCTTGAAGGCCGAGATGCCGTGAAGCGCGAGGAGGAAGAAAATGGCGAAGCCGAAGTCGAAAGAGGCGCGCTGGTCCAATCTCTCCTCGGCCTCCTCCAATGTTGGTCGCGACGATGGCCCAGCCGAAGCGATAGGGTGTACGAACGAATTGTACAAGCGGCGCAACAGGGGGTGGAACACCAGCAAAGCTGTCATGGCGGGGAGGTTGGTGCGAAAGGTGCGGTACTGGGCATCGGATAGATCCTACGAGAAGGTTAGGGAGTTGCGCGCAGCGGCGACGGAGGACGACAGTTGCGTACAATGTGACGTCCCGGTATCCATCCGGGAAACAGATGTTGCTCGAATTTGTGCCACTCGGGGTTGGAGGCTGTCATGCTGGCAGTCAGTCTCCATCATTGTCTCGCTCGCCGAGCAGACGAGTATGCGCAGGTTCGGGAATCGTACGTTTCGAAGCATCGTAGGCAATGTAGAACATGTACGGGATGATGAAGCTCAGCAGACCATAGTACAGGAAGAACTCGGGCGTCTTGAACTTGGAGGGCTGGGCCCTGGCGCTGTACTTGGCAATGCGCTCCCTGGTGGCCTCGGGGTCATTGCGCGACTCGACGATGGTCTTGTAGGGGACGGAGGATTCGGTGGTGAAGCGAGTGTCGAGCGTGTCGAGGTTGTAGAGACTCTTCAGGAAGGAGAAGACGGTCATGGTGACGGTAGAGCCGGCGACGGCCAGGCGAAGTCAACGAGCGGACGAGATCGAATGCTACGGCATCAGGCGTGCCCGGGGGGCGGACGAGGAAGAAACACGGTAGTGGGGATGGTTTCGTGTATCTCACGTAGCCGGCATTAACATCATGGCGGGAGAGGAGGCAGAGGGTGTTGAAGACGACGGTTTCAAGAGTGGCCAAGTATGCGAACGGCGCCCAGTTGTCGGGTAGGAGCTACCAGCCTATCTACCAGAGCCGCTCGGCCTATCGGTGGCACGTAAATACTCCGTACCTGTACTAATGTATGTATGTACCTCTAAATTACGTACACCCCCTACTAAACTTAGGCAGCCTGTAAGTTCCCTGCCTGCCTTGGGCGGGCGGACCTGCTCGCTCGCGCGTCCATCTATCCCGGGAATAGATGAAGCCCGTATGCATGCGACGACGATGGTATACCTCTCCCGCCGCAGGGTGCAGCAGACCGGTTGCGCGTGCAGTTCCATGGGTGAGGCGATCTGCTTACGTTCACATATCTGACCTCCACTACCCACAGCAGGTGTACCCTGTGTCCGGGCTGCGCCATATCGCGCCGCTCGTACAATGGGACGTAGGTACCTATTCATCCCACCCGAACCACACCCGATCGAGGCGCTGTCACAAGCTGCCAAGTGCGCTGAAATGCCCGGGCCCCCGGTGGTTCGGTCCCTGTTCCTTTTGGCGCTAGCGGGTGCCACCCCCCCCCCCCCCAAAAAAGCCCCCCATAGGGGTCGTGCTTGAGATGCTGTGCGCCCTGACGCTCTGGCACTGGCCTTCAAGACAATCACGACCCCGACCTTTCCATCATCCTTCCCCTCTTCCGTGCCTACGAGGAGAGTTGGATGCCGCGAAAAGTCGGGTCCGTGGAGCGAGCGCCCCCGTCCGAACCGTCGATCGCATTTTCTTGGCGACCGACGTGCGTGCCCTGCCTTACGCTCCCGACAGCCTCGGCTCACGTATGCCCCGACAAGGAACCGGGCTTCCTCCCACTGGAGGCTCATGGCAAGCCGAGCCTCGAGCCGGTTCCAGCATGTCTCGCGTGTCTCCCACGAAGAAGGGTCTGGTGCGCCTGGCCCATTTCCACGGGCTTCAGGGGCCGGGGCTGTTTTCCGCACTACTATGTAAATCATGTCCCATACTACATGCAGGTACCCCCGGTTGACGGATTTGGGGGACGGCTTTAGGAACCGCGTGTATTGAACGTGGGATCTTTGTTCACCAGCTTAACAATACCATCTGGGCCCCCGATTGGCTGTCAAGGCCAGCCCCTATTCGTAGACGAGGACGCGCTGCTGGGTTGGGAGACCCTTCGCCCTCGCGATTCATGCCACTATAATGCTGGCGTCTAAGCCACGGCACTTCGCGCCTTTGTCTCCCACGTTGCGTCCCCAGCGAAGTCCAATTGGCCAGGGCTACCTTAAGGAAGTATAAACTCTATAACTCGATAAACCATATCGTCCGAAGAATAATACCACATTTATTCCTTGCGAACTGTCTTACTTCACGCTCCACAAGTTTACTTAGACTTGTAGCATAAATAGATGCTCTTGTAACGTGCGAGTTATGTTTGGAAAAGGAAAGAGGCAGAAGGAAAAGCAAAGATGCAGACAGGCCTCAAAGCTTAAGCAATAGCCAAGACGATGCCGTTCCTAACAGAAAAGCACATAGACGCCGATCCTCTGCTGCTCCCAATTCAAGAAGCAACGTCCTCGGGCCTGGGCCCGGCGAAATCCAAAAGGCCGACGACTATCTGGGCATCGTTTGTCTGAAAGCCTCCGAGACGAGACCACAGCCCGCGAGACACGCACCCATCAGATAAGATCCCTTTCCTATCCCACCACCACTACCACCGGTCTTCACGGACGCCCTTCCCCGGGGGGGCGGAGGCCGAATGATCTACTACGGCCCTGCAATACCGGCCTAGGAATCCGGTACCAGTTCGGCAGCGCAGTCGCCCTCGAAGGCGCTTGGCTCCGAATCGCATCTGACCCACGGCACGCCGGGGGGAGGGGGCACCGGAAAAGGCCATGATCGAGCAAGGCCTTGTTCGACTGCAAGGTCGCGGCATGGCACGCATGCTCGCGGTCGCCTGGCGGATCGTCACGCGCAATAATACCGCGTGCGCGGCCAGCGGCCCGGGGAGGAAGCGTCGACACAACACGCGAGGTGCGAAGCAATTTAGATGGTATTCTTTCCAAGATACATACAGAGTACAGACCCGTCCCACAGTTGATCATCATTCATTCATACTTCATACGTCTCCCGAGACTATGGGTTGGTTTTGTTTTTGTTTTTGGTTTGGTTTGGTTTGTATTCGGTTCGGCCGTCAGTCCAGCCTCCGGCGCCAGGCGTAGCAGTCGGGCTTGAAGCCCCCCTGGAAGGCCATGTAGCTCAGGCCGAACAGCCAGATCTCGTGGAAGGCGGCGTTGGGGCTGCCGCGCCAGCGGCGGAAGCCGAACCACGTGTCCTCGCACTTGTCGCAGAAGCCGATCGAGTCCTTCATGTTGCAGTAGCCGGCGCTGCCGTCGTCGTCGGCGGCCGCCGCGGCGGGCCGGCCGCCGGCGCAGTACCGGGGGAAGCTGAGGGCGCAGGTGGTGTCGTGGGCGCCGGCGTGGGCCGGGTCCCGCAGGCGGTGGCAGTCGACGGCGCCGGCCAGGTCGACGAGCCGGTCGCTGTTCAGCGGCGTGTGCCCGCACAGCTTGTTGGTCGACGCGGCCTGCAGCACGTCGAGCTCCCAGCGCAGCGCCTCGGCCGTCAGGGGCTGGTCGCGCGGCACCACGCACACCAGCTCCTCGAAGTAGGTCGTGATGGTGACGACGCCGTCCTCCATGCACGCCGTGACCTGCGGCATCATCAGGTCCCGGTTCGTCCGCCGGCTCGCCGCGATGTGGTGCTCGCTCCCCTTCTGGTGGCTCTCGTCCTCGCAGCGCAGGATCACCGTGTCCTTGGCCGTGAGCACCGCCGGGAGCGCCGCCTCGATGCTCTGGAAGGTGATGGTCTTGTGCCGGCACAAGCTGAAGGACCCCTCGCGCCCGATGCAGAGCTTGGGGTACCCGATGGGCGGCTTCTGCCACACGGCAAACTCGCTGGGCGGGTGCGGCTCGCGGCAGCCGGTGCAGAAGCCGGCGGGCTTGCGCAGCAGCGATTCCCTCGAAAGGGGGGCTTTCGACGGCGCCTTGGGACACGCCGCGGCCGACTTCAGGGGGCTCGACTTTTCCCGCGACGAAAACCACCGCGCCGGCGTGGGCGCGGCCATCCTTTCCGTCGGATCGGGCATCACCCGGGGGGCCTCCCGGACGCTGTGGCGCTGGCTGCTGAGGGCATACGACGACGGCAGGCTGTCCTCGGAGCTGGTGCTGCCCGAGGGCGCATGGCGGGACGACGTCCGCGTGTAGGCGATGGAGGGAACGCCCCCATCCCGTCGGGGCGTCGCCATCTCCGGCGTGTTCGGGAAGGAAAATATGTTGCGACGCTTGCGAGGCGGTGAGGGAGGCTGCCGGGGCTGCGCCGGCTTGCCTCCCAACAAGTTGTACAGAGAGTCCATGGCGATTCCGAAGGTCCCAGCTCGCGGCAATCTTGGTCTTGGAAACTGTACGAGCCTGCGGGGGAAACGACGGCGAAAACGGACGGAAAAGAAAACCTGGCCAACCTCCCCTCTCCCCTACGCAGGGCGAGGGCGTCGTCTGATAAACGCTCGTCGAGCCTCACTGGTTCGGCTCCCTGGGCCACACGCCAACGCTTCTTTCCTCACCCCTGAAAATGGATGCGCCCTGATTCAGCGTTGGCGTTAAAACACCAGCAAGCCAGGCGCCACTGTTTTGGGCGCGGGCCGAGACATGAATCGAGGGAAAATAGAGCCCGGAAACCGTTGCTTTTGCGTCCGTCGGCCGACGCCCCGCCCTCGGTAGGCAGACCTAGGCCCCGACGAAGGCTCCCTAGAGCGCTCCTCTCGCGCGTGGCCCCTATTATAGGGAGGAACCGCACCTTGTTTCACCCCTGAGCTTGAGACCACCGCGCCGGATGCTCCTTTCATTGGACCGTCCCCTTCGTTCGCCAATCCGCGTGTCCTTCATGAACGGGGGGCCACGCAAACCCGGGAAAAGGCCACCTGGTCTTGCGACCAAGTCTGACTTGCGATTCGGAAATAGATCTGTAGACTGGTAGCTGGGCTGTATGTATACTTCCGAGCAGCCTCAGCCCCATACCGGACCGGGTGGAGCTCAGAACGGCCACCCGCGCTACACTCGCCGGAGACGTACGATCCAATGAGTCCCCAAAGGTGGCCCGGGTTCCGGGGGTCTAACCAGCAGGATGAGGGCTCCAACGGATCAGGCCAAGCAGTCAGATTGCTAGGGGTCCCATAGCCGACAGCTTGGCTGGAGAGGGCTGCCATCGTCGCGAGGCGCAGTATCAGGCGCCCAACGGCGCGCACAACAAGACGGCGCCGCCATGTGTGCGGGCTGGGGCGCGCGCGAGCATCCACCGGCCGGCTTCTTCCTAGGAGTCGAACGTACGACGACAACGACTCAGGGCCTGCTCGGGGCCATCCCCATTATTCGGTCTCGTGCTACTTATCTCTCTACCTACGAGCCGACGGTTCGTCACGGCCGACAAAACCGTTGGAGGGCCACGGGGCCTGGGTATGGAGACAGAGTCGTTAGTACGACGATCTAGACAAGGCGCAATGGTATAGCGTGCTCCACGCGGAGCCTGCGTATGGAGGCCGGCGTGGTCTGGCGTGGTCTGGCATGCTTGCCCCCTCTCCCAACACGCACACGCATGCATACTTTTGCGGCACACCCGAGCACGTCGTAGCCCCTTTCGAAATCCGGCCATCTAGCCCTCACCCTCCATCTCGTAGCTGTTCGACTTGTGCTTGGGTACGAACTGGAAGTCCGGGTGGGTCGGCCCCAAGAACATCTCCCTATAACTTCGGTCAGTCGTTTCTTGCTGGAGGGGAGGTGAGTGTAGCCAAACTCACGTGATCTTGATCCAGTCCTTGTAGTTGTCACTTGCGAGCAGGTTCTCCAGCTCGTTGCGCCCCCGATACGCCGGGGGCCGCTCCTGCATGCTGGGCGGCAGGTACTCCAAGAGGCCGATAGGGATGTACCGATGAGTAAAGCTCAGCCACTCGAGCAAGAAGCGGCGGGTGAAGCCAATGCCCAACTCATCAGAGCCCCAGTTTTCGAGACCATAACGGGCAAACTTCTCGATATACCCGAGGCGTTCCGTGGCCGACTTGTCGAGGTACTGGCCCTTCTCGATTTCTTCGAAGATCCAGGGTTTGATCATGGCTCCGCGCGCAATCATGACACTGTCCACCTTGGCATTGTCGACGTGGTCAAAATAGTCGACATGGGAGTAGCAGTCGCCGTTGCCGATGAAGTACATCTTGCCGTCAGTCGTGTTTGCCTGGGAGCTCGCGTCGGCTTCGCGGACCGTGTCTGCCAGCTCAGCATCCTTCTCCTTGTACGACTGGATCATGGCGGCGCATTCGGCGATGTACGACCAGTCGGCGCTCCTGGTGTATCTCTGCTGTCGGCTTCGGCCATGGAGCGTAACGGCGGCACAGCCCGGGGCGCCGAGCCGGTCACGCTGATCCTCGCTGCCAAAGGCAAGTCTCTCGATGGTCTTGGCGGCCGTGGGCTTTGCGTCACGCACGCCCATGCGGAGCTTCGTCGTGATGGGGACCTCTCCCGAGACGGCATTCATGCCTCGCACCATGCGTTCCAACTTGCTCGGCGCGTCCAGCAGGCCAGACCCGGCACCACTCGAATACACCATGTCGATGGGGCAGCCGCAGTTCAGATCGACCACGCGCAGGTGCGGCAGGAATTTTGTGAGTGCCTCGGTTGCCTTGATGGCAATCCATGGCTGGTTGGTCGCGATCTGGGCGCCAAACTTCAGATCGCGCGCGTTGTCGTAGGCCCGGACAACAGAGGCCGGGGAAGGCGTGTATCGTGGCGGGGTTACTTCCGTCTCATGGGCCTTCATTAGGGCCCATTCGCCCTTTTGGCCCTGGATCAGGGGCATGCCCATAGCCATCTCCGAGTATGTCACCTGCGCCCCCAGCTCGGCACACAGACGTCGGAAGGGGAGGTTGCCCTGGGTTGTGAGAGGTGCAAGGACGGGCGTCTCCCTGCCGAAGTAGATCTTGCGCTTCTCGGACGGCTTGAAGGGAGGGTCCACGAAACGAGCGCGGAGGTCCTCGCGTGCCGCGTGGTCGTCTTGGTGGCCGCCATCATCCTCCGTGTCCTTCTTCTTGTTGTAAAGCTGCCGGTTGAGGTCCATGTCGGCGTTGAGCCACTTGATGTACTCTTCCGACTTCTCCAGCTTGACCTTCTTCTTCGCGAGGCCCCACTTCTGGTCACTGTTGACTACGTTCACCACGCCGGGGCGCTGGTCGTCGTCTTCTCCGGCAAACGGCTGCGATGGGTCGGCGGCCCCCTCCAGGACCAGCTCCTTGCGGCCGTCGTCTCTCTGCACTTCGCTGGAGTGGCTCTTGACGAAGCGGCATTTCCAGCCCGCCGGGCAGCGGCCGTACTTCTCGAAAATGGGGCACTTTCCACCAAACGAGGTCACGTCCTCGCGGCGGCCCTCGGCGAGATACTTGCGCAGGTCGTGAGACAGGTTGCACCGCTCACCGAATCTACATTCCCGCGGGGAGAACTCGTTGGTGAAGGACACGCTGTTGCAGAGCCGGATGGCGTCGGCGAAGCGGCCGTACTGGCGCTCCTTGTTCTGGCCGGTCTGCTTCTTGCGGCCCTTGTCCTTCTTGTTGCCGCCTCTGCCATCGCCCCGGGCGTCACCGCGAGGGTCCGGCTTGCCATTCACGGGGTCATCGGTGCGGATGGAAGCCTCAGCCGCATCATCGTCGACCACTGTGGTCTGCGGGGTGGTATTGGAGACAAGGTACCTGCCGGGGTCAGTGGGCGTGGGTAAATAACAGGGCAGGGGTGGACTCACTCTGCCTTGATATGGGCGTAGCCTCGTTTTCTGCCGGATGAGCGGTCGTCATCATGGGCGGTCTTGGCTTTCTTAGAGGCTGGCCCCTGTGGTTCCTCATCATGCTGTGGTTGGTCCTGCCCATGAGCGTCGTTCGGGCGTTTGAGGGACGGGTCTGCCGGCGCGTCTGCCGGTCCAGCAGAGGCCAGGCCGTTGACCTCTTGAGCGGGAGCCTCATCCGCCATCGTGAAGGTGAGGTCGGCAGTGAAAGCGGGTGGTATAGATGCGTTGGCACCAGTACGTTCTGCCCACGCTAGGTAGGTAGGGTAGCAGACAGGCCAAAAGGAGTAGGCAGCGCGGTAGCTGGAAAAGAAAGAAGCATGTAGGTACTACCTCTCAAGCTCCGGACATGCGCCGAGACCAAGTCACAGCTGGTTGCTCTCCAGCTTGTTTGAGGGCATGTCACTTGGTTGCATTCATGGATGGCTGGTTGGCTGGAGGATGGATTCCATAATTTTTTTTTTCCTCCGCTACGGCAGCACTTTTGGCTGTGCAGCTTATCTTGCAGCTTGCGCATAAACAGATTGGCGCTAGGCGGCCGATCTTAGCTGCCATCCAATTTGTAAGTACTTAAGTACCAAGATCTTTGCGAGCAGCCCGGCCGAGAGGCCGATGATGCGTCGTGATCAGTCCGTTATTTCTATCCTCCTATGAGTATGTACCAATAAGGAGTCGGCGTTCCTCGCAAATAGTCGCCCCAGCAGGGCTATGAAGCTACGTGCAAGGTGATGACGGACGTGAAGTCGTCGTTGTGCGATCCGCCATTCATGAATGGATGAAGCGCACGATGATGGCACTGCCTTCCAGCCCCACCATCCTGGGTTCGCAAAAGATCCATCCGCTCTCCATCAGGTTGGATCGAGTGGGTATAAGCTGATGTTTCTCATACTGCCGGCAGTGACTTGTCCGACTATTGACTGGCCGGCTGCCCCATACCCCATGGGCGATGGGACGTGCCTGCGTGGCCAATTTCAGCCTCCCATGGGATACTATTTGGATATTTAGTTGTACGTGCCTGAACTGCTCTCCATATTGAGACCTAAGAAGTGGTAGAGGTAGGTATCGGATGCCGTGGGATTGGGGTATTTCCAAGTGCATACTTACTTTAAGTACTTACTTTACCTTATGGGAGCTAAGGAAGGTACATACCTGGTACCTACTGACTTACACCGACGAGGAGACAGAATGCCCGGCTTCCATTCCTATCAAGTGCATAAAGAAAAGGCGCTACCAACTAAAGTAAATGATTTACTATTGCATCTCTAACTTTCTATAGTACATGAGTATCTACCTACATATGTACATATATAAGGTAAGTAAAGTACTTAAGTACCTAGGTAAGTGCTTAGGTGGAAGAAGTGGGTTATTCAGGTAGGTACCTCAATACCAGCAGGAGGTTGATAGCCCGTTCGGCCTGGGTCACCGCGACCGACGATCAACGGCAATACAATGGGTACGGACACCACCATATCCATGGATACTATTACTGTAGGTGGAGGGAGGCAAGTATGATGTACAGGTTGCTTCTTAAAACCAAGGGTCGCATCTGTATAGCACGTACTGGTTAGGTAGGTAGTGACTTACGCACTTACGTAGCGACACGATAAAAGAACGGGCATGTACCATAAGTTGAAAGGTACGGCGGCGGTATGGATTGAGCGGGTGAGGTAGAGGTATGGAGGTAAGGTAGGTGGTCTCCAGGTCTTCCGGTCCTTAGCTCGCTCCTCTCGATCCCTTCCACTCTCCCGCCTCTTCCCTGCCCCGTCCTCTGCCGGATCATCACCTCGAACGGAGACGATGGGCGGGATCAACTCCGTCGCATCCTCCTCCTGTTGCGTGGGGATCCGGCCAGCCGGCCCAGTGGCAGCCGGGCAAGCTTCGTTCTCATGCAGGGGCTTGACAACCCACCCATGCCCATGGCATCCAGGCTCTGGGATGCTTGGTCCTCTCTCTCTCTCTCTCTCTCTCTCTCTCTCTCTCTCTCTCTCTCCCCCTGGCTCGCGCTCTCACATCCATCTCTCTCGGCCAGGGGTCCCCCCCGTCTCCGCTGACTGGGGAGAGAGGGAGACAGAGAGAGAGAGAGAGAGAGAGAAAGGGAAGGGCCCGGCGTGCCTGGCCCTCCTCTTCCATTCCAGCCCAGCCGTGCGCGCAATGCATGATTGACGAGTGTTTACGCATGCTACAGTCCACGTACCGGGCCAGTCCTGCCTGGCAGGACTGGCCCGCCCGCCCTGGCCTCAGGTCCATCCATACCGACGCCTTGTGTGGTGGTGTGGTATTTACTTAAGTCATACGCTTCCCTTTCCGCAAACACCGGACTGAGACTTGCCTGCCCGTCCACCATCCATCTGCTGCCACTGCTACCGTGCTACACTCACTAGTTGCTTTTTGTGCTTCTTTTCTTCTTCTCGTCCTCAACCGCCTGGCCACCCACCTGCGCGAGTGCCGTGACGCCCGCCCCCTTCCCCTCCCGAGCCCGCCATCGTGGTCAGTTGGCTGGCCTGCACCGCCGAGGGACTTGTCACAATCCCGGCAACGGGGCCTCCCCTTGGTTGACGTCGCGCGCCCGCTGGCCATTGTCTCGCGCGCCTCCTCCCCGTCCGTACCCGCGCCTGCGAGAGGACCTGCGGCCCTGGGCCTGGGACCCCACGACTCGTGCCGCCGACGCCGAGTCGGCCTGACAGCCGCGCCGAGGGGGAGAAGGAGACGTGCGAAGCGTCTGCCGTCTTGTGCCCTCATTCATTGGCCCGCCGCCGTGCCGCCGCGACCCGCCGCCGCCGCTGCTGTCTACGCAGAAACAGGCCCCGTATCAGGTAGACGGAACATGCTCTCACGACCCCTCCAGCGCTCCTCCCACCATGGCCGATAATCCCCGACCGCACTCGTCCTCCAAGTCCCGGACGGTGCGCTCGCAGAGAATCCAGCCGCAGGCCGATCCCAGCCCGGAACCCGACGAGTCAGGCGATCGTGCTCTGCCCATCCGCAGCCACACCCCCGGCCATCTCTCCTCCAAGAGCCAGAGCCAGAGCCACGCACGGCGCAAAGCCTCCGAGACATCGATACGAACGCGCTCGCAGTCGGTTGCCGCCAAGACCACGTTTGCGTCGGCCCAGCCGCCGCCGCCGCCGCCCCAGCAGCAGCAGCAGGAACAATACCACCCCCCATACCCGCAAGTGCCCATCCAACCAGCCCCGAGCTACAAATCACCAATACCCCCCACCACCAACGGCGGCACCTCGAGCGCCCGCTCGTCCGGCGACCTCTACGCCGCCTCCTCGACGACCACCACCGACGGCCACCGCGAGAGCGACCCCCGGCGGGCCGTGGCCCTGCGCTCGACGTCGGCCATCGCCGGCAAGTCCTCCGCCTCGGGCAAGGCGACGCCCCCGCGGAAGTCGAGCGCGGCCGCCCGCCCCCGCGGCCCCTATACGGCCTTCCCGCCGCTGCAGGATCCGCGGACCGCTCCCGACGTGCCCGCCGCGCCTTCGTCGGGCATGTACTGGTCGCGGGCCCCTGTGTCGGGGGCCCCCCATACGCCCCTGCGGGCGCATACCACGACGCTTGTGGGGAGCAACATATTCGTCTTCGGGGGCTGTGACTCGCGCGCCTGCTTCAACGAGCTGTACGTCCTCGACGCCGACTCCTTCCACTGGAGCAGTCCCCACGTCGTGGGCGACATACCCGTCCCGCTGCGCGCCATGACGTGCACCGCCGTGGGGAAAAAACTCGTCATCTTCGGCGGCGGCGACGGCCCCGCCTACTACAACGACATCTACGTTCTGGATACGGTCAACTACCGGTGGCACCGGCCGCGGATCGTGGGCGACAAGACGCCCAGCCCGCGGCGGGCGCACACGGCGTGTCTGTACAAGAACGGCATTTACGTCTTCGGCGGCGGCGACGGCGTCCGCGCGCTCAACGACATCTGGCGGCTCGACGTGTCCGACGTGACCAAGATGAGCTGGAAGCTGGTGTCGAGCCCGACCAGCGGCAGCCCCAACGGCACGGCGGCGCGTGACAACCGGCCCAAGGCCCGCGGCTACCACACGGCCAACATGGTGGGCAGCAAGCTGATCATCTACGGCGGCTCCGACGGTGGCGAGTGCTTCAACGACGTCTGGGTCTACGACGTGGAAACGCACGTGTGGAAGGTCGTGAGCATCCCCATCACCTTCCGCCGCCTGTCGCACACGGCCACCATCGTGGGCTCGTACCTGTTCGTGGTGGGCGGCCACGACGGTAACGAGTACTCCAACGACGTGCTCCTGCTCAACCTGGTGACGATGACGTGGGACCGGAGGAGAATCTACGGGCTGCCGCCCAGCGGGCGCGGCTACCACGGCGCGTTGTTGTACGATAGCCGGCTGGTCGTGATAGGGGGGTTCGACGGGAGCGACGTGTTTAGCGACGTGTGGATGCTAGAGCTGGCCGTCCACGCCTATTACTCGCAAATCAGTCACTTTACGATCGAGGTATGATCGGACCTCGAGGTGTATGATGTCTCAAGCCCCTCTCCCCCTTCCCCCCCCTTTCCCCCTCTCCGCGGTCACAACAAAAGCCACCATGACTTTTTCTCGTTGGCGAGGTGCGGAGGCAAGGGAAGGGCTGCCCGCCCGTGGTAGTATTTGACGGCGGTCCACGCGGAAGGTGAGGGGGAGGGAAAAGCAAACGGCGGCCGCGGGTGAGAAGAGATGAGAGAGAGTGTGTGTGTGCTGCTACTTGTAACGGCTTTTACTGGCAACAGAGTCCGGAACATGGAAAGTTCGGACGCCCATCATCAAATGCAGGGTCGGGGTGCGCGGGGAATCGGTGTTGGCAGGGGTTTTGGTTTATTCTGGTCTGTCTCCCCAAACGGGGGAGGGGAAGAAAAAAAATTGAAGTGCCTGGTCAAACGATCAAGACACGCGCAGCTTCTTCTCCTGATGCCCTCCTACCTGGTGCTACTCCCCCCTGAGTCGAAGCTTGCGTCCATGGTCTTGCCCAGGCTCGGCTTCCCGGATCGTCACCAACGTGCGAGCGCGCCTGTGGCCTTCTTTTCTGCCACGCCTACGTGATATATATATATCAATATGCGTGTGCCGTCTTCCCCACCACACACTGGCCACCCAGTACCAACCTGATGGATCTACCACACGTGCTACCCGCCATCCCCATGCCACGGTGAGCTTATTATGTCGACCCCCCCCTTGTAGGCTGGCTATAGCGATATCCCCTTTTATGATCATCCGGGCTCTCTCCGCTCTTCACTACACGGCTGTATACGATCCGATCGGGGTAAAGGAGCCCTGTGGTTTTGGGGGGCGGGGTGCACAGGGCGACGCCGCATGCGAACCCCCCTGGAGAGTAGGTGGGTGGGTTGGCTGGCCCTTCCCTGTATACGAAACATCACCAAGGGGACCCTTTGATGTGGTTGAGAATCTATTTGGATCTTCAAGTTGACACTGTTTATATCTCCTTTCCTTTTGGCCTTATTTTCGCCTTTTTGGGCGGTCTATAGTTGGCACCACCACAGCTGCCTGCTCCTTCCCTTCCACCGTCCTCCTGTACCTCCCTCCACCTCTGCCACGGCTCGTGATTACCAGTGACCGTACGCCACGTTATACAAAAAAAAAAGTCAAGAATGCCCGCTGTCGAATGCACGCCGAGAATGGAAACCGAACGCCACAAGGAACACACCAGATGCAGTTCGTATCGCCTCCCGCCATGGCGTTGCTCCCCTTCGCATCCCGTCCCCTTTTTTTTTTTTTTGCCGGGTGCCCCGCTGGCACACACACACACAGGGCGGCCGCTACCACGCCGTTTTAAGCCTTGGCCTTGGGGCCCTCGGCGTCCTTGGGCTTGTTCTGCGACTGCTTGCTCTCGCGGTCGGCGATGCGGCGCTCCTCGGCGGCCACCATGTCCTTCCACAGATCCTGGCCCTCGTACTCCTCCTTGTGGATACGCTTCTCGATCAGGTTCTTGTGCTCGGGGTCGTTGGGGTCGATGACCTTGATGGTCTCCCAGCGGCCCTGGCCGCTGCGGGCGTCCGACGTCTCGAAGGCGGCCGTGGCCACCAGCACGGCGAGCGTCAGGCCCTGGGCGTACACACGGGCCTGCACCAGCTTCTGCGACGTCGACAGGTAGCGGTTGCGCCCGACCATGGCCAGGGCCAGGCCCATCGAGGCCAGCCACGAGGTGAAGACGATGGAGTAGCGGTTGGTGCGGCCCCAGTCGGTGAAGCGCTCCATCTGGGTCTTCTGCTCCTCGGCGAGCTCGGATGCGCGCGTGGCCTCGTCCTTGTAAAAGTTCATGGGGTTGTTGGACTTGTGGAACTCATTGCTGTAGCGCTCGGCGTTGACGATGGCGCCAAACGTGGCCGACGACGAGACCAGGAAGGAGCGGAAGGGCAGCGTCAGGCCCCGGAAGGCCGGATACCGCCGCGAAGCGGCCATCACACCGGCCAGGCCGAGGGTGAGGCCGAAGGAGCCGCCGATGAAACCGCCCTTCAGCACCGAGTTGTAGTGGGCCTTTTCTTCCTCGGGCGAAACGACCTTCATGGTGGCGGTTGTGTGTAAGTGTTTAGTGGAAAGAGGCGGGAGGTGGATGGATGGGTTGTGTCCGGTCTGGTGGTGCGCGGTTTGTCGCACTTTTTTATCTTGCGCAAACCAAGTCAGGAGTGAGGGACAGAACGAGGGATGGTCGCGACTTGTCTCCGGTAGGTGCGAATCGTGACGATTATGTACAAGGCTTGGGTTTGCGCCTATTCAGGTGTTGCAGAGAGTTGACGATGCAGGCTTTCAGCGTTGCGCAGTGAGAAAGTGGTGGTATGGGAAGTAGCGACACACACAGTCGGAGCATCGACGGGTTCCAAGCATTTACAAACATGATATCATCCGAAAAAAGTGGCATGACATCGTCCATCTGGCGCCAGTGGCTGCTTCCCAGAGCCAGATCTTGGCAGGGAACAAACCCCGAGAAAGGCCCGGCAGCCCGCCTGTCTAAGGCCTGCCAGCTGTCAGGTGACCACGCTTGCGGGGCAGCGCCGGCTTCCGCCAGCTGTTGCCGGCCGTGGCGTGGGCGTCCGCCCTCCCGCGCTGGCCGTTTCTCGCCGTTTGCTGCTTCTGCTTCGGCATTTGCTGGCCGGGGGCTCGTCCGGCACATCTCGGGATCGTGCGCAGCAGACGGCGAACGCCTCGCGAGAAGTCGCCGGCTCGTGCCGCCGTGCCTGGGCCAGACAGGCCGGGCACCCCGGCCGCCTCGCCGCAAGGAAGCCGGACGAACCTGCAGGGCGCCAGGGCTTTCGCGGTATGCCCGCGTAGCAGGCCAAAATGGAATGCGGGAGGTGCAGGCGAGGAAACGGGAGATGCCACCAGCTGTTGACCAGGACCCCCATATTCGCTCCTCCCACCTGTCGTGCTTCCAATCTTGAGCTGTACTATGTAGAGGCGGAGCGCTCGGTCCAGTCCAGTCCAGTGCAATCCGGGCCAGCCAAGCCTTGCCTGCCCGCTGGCCCGTCGCTGGGGGCAGGACGAATTCCGCGATTCCGCTCCCGGGCCGCTCGATGTGTTTTGATATGTTCAGGGTCAGCCGGCGCGAGGCAACACGCTACCGTGCTAGATGCACACGGCAATATCACTAGTCACCACCGCCGGACCTCTCCTCCTTTCTTTCCCCCTCGGCCAGAGGGCTGGAGGGGGGGAGGTTAAGGACGGGCGGGACGGTCGGGAGGCGACACGGGCGCGTGGCCAGCTCGCCTGGTTCGTACGGACTGGGGGGGGGAGGGAGGGGGACGCTAGTAACGCACGCTGTCTCGGCTGCCACGCTGCCAATGCGGCCACGATGCTGGCTGGCTGGTTGGCTGTTGGCTGTCGGCTCTGCCGCTAGGCCCTACGACGCAGCCAGTGGCCCGCCAAGCCCGGCTGGTCAAATTGCCTCCCACCCTTGTGGCCCGGCGCCCTTCCAGAAGTATTCTAGGGCTTCCGACGACTCGGCGAGATGGCGCTCGCCCCTGTACCCTGAACCGCCCTCGTGAAGATACGTAGCGCGCTCTTCTGCGAGGAGCACGGGCTGGGGGGTGGCGCTAATGCTCGTGGCCCCCATATTCGTGTTCTGCTCAGCCATCGTCGTAGGTGTAGAAGTAGGTACAGGCCTGCTTTGGAGGCGTCGAGTCCACGGTAACAGAGGGAAGGAAAAGCTGAGGTCCCTGGGAGCCTGGGCGCTAACAGCGTCCGGGTCGACCTGCGAGTGGCGACGATTACGTGCACCCGGTCTCCCTGGCAACTGGTCTCCGTAGATGGCACCGGTCTAAGTGGACAGCCATGGGGGGGTTGCTGGTACATGGTCATCAGAGAGGCACTGCAGCTTGCATACCTAGGTGTATCAGCTTGTATAGTAATGGATGGGCCACTGGGTCCCCCGGTCTTCGGGGGCAGGTTGGGCGCGCTTGGTTAGTGAGATGGGATGAGGGGTGAGGGGTTGAGGCACTGAGGGGTTCGCGCTGGGGACCTAAGGTTTTCCGAGTACGCAATGGCAGGATGAGACCCGACGAAGCATCGAGGAGCCCCTCCTCAATAACCGGATTCTATGGGGATGTTCGAGAACGGGGAGCCGGAGCATTGGAGACGCTTGGAAATGGAGTCTACGTGTCATGGTGCGCAGAACAGAAACCTACGGTTGAATCAAATAGAGCGGCCGGGTGCGCCAGCGGCCATTTCTCCGGTCCCCTCTCGACTCGTGTCCGAGCCGGCTTGTACTGATCGACCAGTATGAAATCACCGGATCCGCCCTCGCCGCCACGGCAGGAAAGCGATTGCCCTAGGTCTATCTCGCCTACTGGCCCAAGCATGCAGATTGACATTTGCCATGTGTGCAGGTTGGAGGTGGTGGGTGGTGTGTTCTTGCATCCGTGCTCGGAGGCACCCCTACCGTTCCCACGCCGCCAATGTCTGCCCGCTTGCTGTGTGCACATGGCCACCAGTACGAGACAGCCGTCAATTTGCGACGGTCCCATGGCGTGCGGGCGGCGCTGGCTCCCTTTCCCGCCGTTACCCCGGACCAGCCTGGAAGTATGCAGCAGCACCTGGCCGAGCGTCCGTGTACCGGTCCAGATTCGGTGGTGTTTTGGGGAGGGGGGAGGCTCTGGGTTCCTTGGGAGGGGGTGGAGGGGGGTCTCGGCAGCATACGAATGAATGTACGATGTACATACAGCCAGGTTACGCCCGGAGAGGAGCCGCCAGCGGAGGGTGCGCAAGACGATGCAAATGCTCCGCGAGGCTTCTGCCCATCGGCACGGCCACGCTGGACCTCGCAGAGCATGCAGCCGCCCCATGGAAGGAGAGGGGCGCTTTTATTTAGCAGGACGGACGGAAGGAAGAGGAGGGGAGGGGTAAGGGGACGTTCGAGACCATGAACAAGTGGCCGCCAATGATGCCACGATAGATGCACATCAAACCACGGAAAACGAGACCTCGAGACATTGGGCCCAACATAAGGCGTTGAGGCGGACGGAGAACCGGGCCCAGCAGGCAAGGACGGGGGGAGTTTGGCGACAGGCGCTAACACCGAGCTCCCTTTTTCAGGGTCCTCTGGCCAGGACCAGCAAGTTTGGGAAATGATATTTCCCACCCGAGAGACTGCCGACTTGCCGGGCCATGGACCGTTTCGAGGACGGCGGCGGTGAGTCCTCCTCGTTCCTCCCCCGACCGACCGTTCGGGGCAGGCGATAACCTGCGCTGCCCAGATCGGCGGTGGTGATGGGAGAAGCAGTTTGTTTTGCTTCCGCCGGTTTTACTTTTCATAGCCATCCTGTTCCCCGAAGCGTTATTGTACCTTGGGACCTCTCTACGCGCGCTGATGTCAAACCGTCGGTGAGGGTCGAGGATGCAGCCGGCGGCTCGACAGGGTTGGCCTGTCCTGGGGAAAAGCAATCTGCCCTCGACGGCTACGCCGTCATCCATGCTGCGGATGACGGGTCACACAGCTCATGTTTCGCACGCACGACGACCCAGTTGAGGCAGTCATGCCTACGGCCGCGACGCATGAGGCCCGATCTGGTCCGCATGCGGCGCCACGTCTGGACAGGACCCTGAAAAAAACGACCCGGCCGCGCCATGGCGAGACGGTCAACAATCCGGAGAAGGCGCTCGGCATTAGCGATCGGCCAGGCGCGGGCGGCGGGTAGTGAATCACCGGCTCGAGGCTACCAGGTCGCATCAGGCCGATACAAACAGGACCGTCTTGGTTGGCGATCCAGTCTGTTCCGATCCAGCCAGCCTCTTGGGTACGGCGATGTGGGCGGGATGGATGGGGGAGATGGGCTGGCATCACTTAGCAGACACCTAGGTTGGCTCGTTGGAATGTTAGCGGGTGGTTGTTCCCGTCGAGGACAGCTGGCCTGTGGAGCAGCAAGCCATCGTAACCACCACACCCTCTGCCGACTTCAAAGGGGCTCCAGCTGCTCGACGACGACTTTGGAAAAGGGGCGAAGGGGGGGGGGGGGGGAGGGAATCGGACGTGGTGGTTTGGAACAGAATGGAATGCAGGTAGGTGTGCAAGCCACCCTGCGCGCGTCCACTGTTCCTACTGGAGCGAGATGATGTACGCATGCGGGCAACCCTAGGATGCAGGAGCAGGAAGCAAGCGTAGACGCAGGCGGCGGCGGCGGCGGCGGCGGCGGCGGCAGGAAGAGCAGCAGTAGCAGCAGCAGCAGCACGTAGCTGTAGTAGCCGGAGCAGCGCTTCCCCTGCCGTTCTCGGTAGGCAGATCTGTAACGTCGTTGCCCAGCTTCTACGTCAGGACGATGATGCCGGAGGGTCGGCTACAGCTGGAGGTATTGGGATACGACAGGGCAGGGTGACAAGGACTCAAGGACATCTTGGCATCCAGGCCGGCACACGACAGTCACAGGGCCGATCCTCTGCGGGTGGCATACCTTGCTGCAGAGGGCAGGCAGAAGCGCGACGTGACGATACTTGGTCGTTGCAGGGTGCCGCGTCACGGTAACCGTCCACTCTTCGCTACGCTACGATGACAGATCCGTTGCAGGAGATCTGCCAGCCCCACCGCCGATGATCGAGTCGTGCACCGGCGTTTTGCCCTGGCGGGCGGATGGGCTCGTCCATGCTCTGTGCTCCGTCCCGTATGGGATCCCATACCTTACCGACTAAGCCACCCATGGATGGAAGCGGGCAGCTGCCCAGCCCGGGACAGGCGACGTTGGGACGTGTAACCATGACAGTATGCGGAGAGTGTAAGTAGGTCGGCCGTTTCCCGTGAGGTTTTCGTGGAGGCGCGTTTGCTGGGAACGCCTCCCCCGGCGGAGGACACCAGATGCCCATGGGCCATCTCTCTATCGGCCCGGATCAGGATCATCCTCCTCGCCGGCCTCAAGCTGAAGCCTCGCGATCCGAGCTGCTGGGCTCGACTTTCCAGAATCGGCACCTTGTGTGCCTTGGTGTCAAGAAGTCAGGATCGCTCGTCTGTCCGTGTCATCAGTCTTCTTCTCCCCCCCAGGGACCCATCCATGGAACCGAGCCAAGCCCACCCCCCAGCCCGGCCAGCCTCCGAAGCCGCCTCCGTTTGCGCGACCTCGGCTGATGGGGCGAGCACTTACAGCCTCACCAATAGTATGGGCACCAGCTTGCAAAGTACGAGCCTTATTACCAGGAGCTATGTATGTACTCTGTACTCTTCATGCAAGTGCACACCACATAACGTACTCGGATATCCATCCTGGCAGGGAAGCGCAAGCTCCCCTCCCCCTCGCCCCCCCCCCCCCAAAAGCCGGCCAATCCGAGCCCCGGTTTGGGACGCCCTTTCGCTTTCGCTGGGTTGCCTCGCCCAATGGCCTTGAGCGATTCCCTTGACAGCCCGCCAGAGGCTACCCAAGGTAAGCGGCGCACCAACATCGTCACACAGACACGGCAGCCCCATGAGTCAAGCAACCTGGCCAACTGCAACTCTGGAGGGGGCACCTTCGTCAGACGCCCCGGGCCAGCGTGCTTTGGATCGAGATGGCTCGGCGGCGTCTGGGCCTGCGTCCGACCGCCCCCGGTCGATTGCGTGAGTTGCCATCCTCCCGTCCGTCGCTGCGTGGACGGCCGCCGTATAGTACGCCCGCCTAGTTAGCCACGGCCTAACAACAATTGTAATCCTATTAGTACTCGCAAACCCTCTATAGTACGGGGAAGGCGCTGCTGCCAAGTCCCCAGGCTTCTTCCTCTGACCGTATGCACACGGGATGTGTGGCAATGACGATGGTGTCGAGTCATCATAGGATGGCTTTGAGATAGCCTTATGTAGGCCGGCATTAGGCTTCATCCGCCCCCGCGGACATGGCGGGCTTTCCTCCGGGCTGTCAGGCTGCCACGGCTGGGCAGCTGAGACTCTACGAATAGCATCTTTCATTTCAAGGTTTCTGGCTACTGCTGCACCTGCTCATTGGCCAAGGCCCCTTCGCATATTAGTACCTACCTCTTATTAGTGCCCGTCGGGCCATTGGGAATGTGGCGGGCTCGTGGATAGTGCCGGGCTGGTGAAGTGGTTGGGACGGTGCGAGGCATTCGTACGTGTTGGGTGACAAAATAAACTCAACAGATCATGTCATCGTCACCGTCATAAGGCAGGACTCGTCGGCTCCCTTACCCTCGCCAGGGATCGTATACCTTACCTACCTCTTCCAGAGTAGGTATACGTGCGTCTCCGTACTTTGTCTTGCCTGTACCGGGCCAACCGGGCTGACGGGTTGCCGTGTCGCCCAGGCCCCGACGCTAGGTGAGGTGCCCGTTGACCATCGACACGGAGCATCACAGCGATACCTGGGAAAGATCGACCACCGTCAGTACATCATCGCCAACTTGGCGGTTCGAGAGCAAGAAGGGGTGGCATGGGGGGGGGGGGCATCACCCCGGCGAGCCCTCCGGAAACATGATGATCGCAGGTCCATACGCACACGAAGTTGCACGAAATACACAGTAAGATACAGAGCAACTTCAACCATGAGATCGTCCATCCTTGCCTGCCTACCGACATACCTCCTAGTCAGGGCTGTGGTGAAGATAGCGAGTGGGACAACGCCAAGCCAATGTATGTAAAGGAGCGTTTGCTCATTCGGCATGGTGCGGCCACCGCCCGGTTTCCATCCCGGATTACCTGAATAGGACCTCAACTACAGATCAATCCCATTCATGCCTTGGAGCCGACCACCCCCCCTCGGAGCCGGCATGCAACCAACACATGGGACGGGGACCGAGCCGTGCGCTCCCCGTGCATGTAGTCCCTACATACCAAGCGACCTACCTGGCTAGATAGGAGACGGGCCACCAAAGATAGTCATGTAAGAGCTGGGTACCTACATACTTGGGGTATGCAAGCTTGACGGACACATATCCGCTCAACGTGAGACAGCGTGATATGCTACCTGGTCCTGAGGTGATATAGGAGTGAGTGGCTTGGTGACATTGGAAGGCAGGTAGGTTAGCAGACGGGGGCAGCAAACAACAGCTGGAGACAGTTGGAGGCCGTGGAAACCATCTTGCGACTCGTCATCCGGCCGTCTCGCCGGGGTGGTCAATTAGGGCCCGACTTGGCCGACGAGCTTGAGGACAGTGCTCGAGTCAGACGTGTTGGACGAGGTCGACGAGGACCGGTTGCGAGTTGACGATAGTGTGTCCAAGAAATTGCTTCCTTTCCAAGGTTCCCAATTTTAGTGGCACCCAGCAGCAGATCATCGAGGGGCAGTAACTGTATCTGGCAGACGGGCATATGGCTGGCCTCACGCCCCCCCTTCCCGGTCCAGGGCTGGTACGGTGCACATGCGCATCCATCACTGCTGCTCCATACTCCGCTGGGGATCCATCTGTCCATGGGTCCCAGAAGCGGAGCCTTGGCTGTTGTGGGCTGGCGGGCTGGCTGGTTGGTCGTCAGTTCGCTCGCCCACACGCATACACCGTACCTACACACACACACTCACACGCGCGCGCGCACACACGGGAGCCGGGTTTCACACACTTGCTCCCACCCATGACCGCGACGACAGTAACCAAGGAAACGAAACAGGGAGAATGGATATAATATACGTTCGTACTTTCGATGGGGGAATGGGGGCAGGGAGAGCGGCGCGGAGCGAGAAACAACTTCTATGAAGCCCATCTCGAAGCCATCCCTCTCGCCTGCCACAGTCTGGATACTTACCTATTCACTTACATCCACAATACGCTCACCTGGGCCACATCCAACTGTACAGCCAGCCATCAAACCAACCTGCAACCATACCTACCTTCCATCTCGCGATATTGCATCCAATACCTCCTACCGGGTGCCTACCTGCTTCTTATTGCCCGCCCCGTCCCCCCCCCCCCCCCCGGTTACAATTCCATAACTCCGCACGGAGTTGTCTCCTAGTTGCCTGCCCGCCTCGAGGCAGGTAAGTATGTAGGTAGGTACTTACTTACCTAAAGTACATCCAACTCGCACGGGCTTACCCAACCGAGACTCTGAGTGCCGGGTCTCCACTTTCAAGAAGCACCAGCAGCCCCAGCATCCGCAGCCCCCCCCCCCCCCCCCCCCCAGCAACAACCCGCATCATCATCATCGTCGTCAAACGGCATCCGTCGCCCATACGGGCCCCATCTCCCTCATCCACCCTTCCCCAACCTCAGGACCTCCCGGGCCTGTTTCTCTGCGCAATAAGGCCGTTCGCACCCTTCCCGTCCGCTGCTGGGAACAAAGGGAGGGAAAAGGGAAAGAAAATAAACATCGAGCCGCCGCTGCGTAGCCCTGTTTGGGGATCCCAACGATACATAGCTCCTCTCGCCATGATTGCCGCCGGAGCATATAGTAGCAGCAGCGGCACCCAATTTCGGTTAACCAACGCAAAACAAACTCGGCACGCCTTCGAGCTACCGGACTGGCGGATGCTTGCTTACCCAGTACTTTCCTTCCCTCAGCACACAACTGCATTACTTAGAAGCTCCCGTCTGCTTTTACCCGCACTGGACCGGACTGGGCCATACTGGACGGCCGTACATCCATTCATTGATTCAAGGGCGCCATATTGCTTCCGTCATCCAACACCTGGAAGAGGCCTGAGCAACAGAAGACAGAGTACGACCTAGGTACGGTTTGAGTCACATTTGGGGTTCCGGCGTCCATGTGGCATCTGCAGCCACGGGCCTAGAAACGACGCTTACCCCCTCTACCTTTCTACCTAGACAGGACGACGGACGGTACGCCGCAGTGCAGCCGACCTCGCACTTGGGTTGATCATTGGCCGTCGCCGGGTATATATGACTGCGGTTGACGTCGCGCACACCACGCACCCCCGGCCACTGACCCCGGCTCTCGCATCCTCGCCCTCTCGTCCAGCTTCGGCACTCTGCGCGTGCAGAAAGACAGGGGAGGTTAGGTAGGTACCTGATACCACCACTCACTCGCTCGACTGATGCATTCCGTCTCACCCGTCCGTCCGTCCGTCTGTCTGTCCGTCACTTCAGTCACTCGGCGTGTGCCACTTGCTCGACCAGCCAGCCCAGCCCAGCCCCGGGCCTGCATCCCGGGCCTGCATCCCGGCCGCTGTTGTCTGGTCTACCAGCGAACTTCCCTGGACCCTTCCTGCCCTCCGGCCCTCTTCTCTCCGCTCAGGTGGCTCCTACCAGGGCTCTGTAGCCGGGCAGCTAGCGATTACGTCTCGATACCCATACCCATACCGAGATCCATCCATCCATCCCACCCACCCACCTACCTAAGCGCCTGGCCTCCGAGCTACGTACAGTACCCTCCCGTACTACCCATAACCCCGACCGCTCGTTCGTAAAGCCTAGCTTCTATCGCTAGGCACGTACCTACCTGGTCGAGGAATAAGTGGACAAGGAACCGAGTACCTGCCGACTCCGCTGGCCACTTTCGCTCGCTCGAGCGAGCACCCGGTCGAACAGCGAGCAGGCGGCGAGCGCGCGCGCGCGCGGGCGGGCGGAGATACACAGGGCTGGTTTGTGAAGCGGCGACGGCGGCGGCGGCGGCGGCGACTTTGACGGCCTCCCAACCCAACTCATTCCGTCCCCTCCCCTCCCCATCCTGGAAGTAAAGAGGCAAGTAGGCAGGCAGTCCAACCAAGTACCTACGATACGGTACATCTACATACATACCTACTACTACTGCTGGCCACCTCCATACTTACATTAAGTCTACGCCGGATAGCACGCACCTACGACTACATAGTAACCCTCCTCCCCGTCTTCGTCCACCCTCCATTCCACCACTCTGCTCTCTTCAAACAACCCTCCCAACTCGTTTTATTCCTTGTCTCGGAACTTACAGCACGCTCTTGGTCGTCTTGGCTACTCGAGGGTGCCTCTCCGTCAAAGTATACTTACCTGGTGTCGAGTCCTGCCGTTGCCTCTCGTGGACGTTGCCGGGCCAGACAGGCACCAACCGCACTACACGCCCGCAACGCTTGCTGCTCTAGGCGGGCTGGATTGTTCGCAGGAACCCCACAACGCTTTTGCCATGAGAGGCATAAGTTCCTGGTTGACAGGCAAGACGGGTACCCCAGCGCCGACTAGTCATAATAATACCGAGCACCCGTCTGCCAGCCGCACCAGCACCGATACTTTCACCACTGGCGATTCCGCTCCCGCCGCCGCCCCTACACCATCTTCCTCGCACTCGCTCGACTCGCCCTCGCCCTCACCGCAGCCCGCCACGCCCGACGACTCGACCGCTGTGGGAGGTCGCCCCAATTATTTTGGCCACGGCGCCCCCGCAACCTCCAAGCCCATTGACATCGCCTCGCCCAACATCCGCTCGTCGCTGTCGCAGTCGCCCAACCCAGGCAACGACGTCGGCTACCAGTTCCGCGGCACCCAGAAAAACGCCCACGGCATTCCTGCACTGGACGACAGTGCCGATTTTCTTCGTTCCGAGAAAGACACAGACGTCGAAATGACAACCGGACCGGGACTTGAGGCGGCCTTTGGCCGCACCCGCCAAGACTCGTTCGTGAGCGCCGGGCCCAAGCCCATTTCCATGAACCCGAACCGCGACCAGGCTCGCGGCGGCCGACGGGAGAGTCTGGCCGGCAGCTTCATGAACGGCGGCGGAATGAGCTGGGGTGGCCTCTCCGTCGGCAGCTTTATTCGGGATGAGTAAGTGATCACCTTTCTATTCGTTGTATTGTATCGTCGTCGTCGCCGTCGCCGTCGCCATCGCCGTCGCATTCTCAGTCATGCACGACCCCGCTGGGTTCCAGAAAAAAAAAAGTTCCAGGCCCCCCTGCGGACGTTGCAATGCCTCGACTCGGTACTGACCATGTTCGTGATAGCCTCATTATGGCCGGCACCTCGCCCTTCACCGGCGCTCAGCCGGGCTCGTCATTCCACTCGTCCTCGTACATTCCTCAGATGGAGGCCGAGTACCTGCGCAACTTCATGTGCTGCGATCAGCAGCTCGACACCATGCACGATTTGCTGCGGCACTACGAGACGGTGCACACGAACAATGTCAGCAACCCGCAGGCCAGCCGTCCCAACGTGATGGGCCAGAGGCTGTCAATGAGCAGACCATCCCTCTCGGGCCAGTTGCATGGCGGGCGGCAAGACACGCCGAGCTTCACCTCAGCCGGGCAGTTCGGCGGCCTCGGCCAGCAGAACCGCAACGCCATGGGCACGGGCAATGGTAACACCATGGGATTCGGTGGCTTGCAGATGGGCCGGCAGCAGTCTGGTCTGAACAGCTCTTCACAGAACCAGTCGCAGCTGTTGAACCTGCAGTCCAACGACGAGCTCGAGGCCATCGGTGATATGGAAATGGACGACGCTGTCGGTACAATGGAGCTTGACGACAGCCACAGGTCGATCCAGCAAACCCGCCAGATGTTCGGCGGCCAACAGCAGCGCCCGCAGTTGCAGTTGAACCTCAACGGTGCACCCATGCAGGGGCAAGGCATGCGTGGCTCGCAACCCTCGACGCCGGGCACCAACAACTTCGCCTTCCAGAACAACCCTACTGTCTCTTCGGTGAACACACCGACATTGACGACGCAGCAGTCCGGGAATGGACTGGATGATGGCCTCGGAGGAGTCGGTAACAACCTGATGAACGATTTCGGCAACACGTTCCAACAGGACAACACCGCTTACTTTATTGACGAGCCAGCCAAGCGTCTGTTCAGCCCGAATGGCGCGTCGGCGCAACAGCGAGCCCTCCAGCAGCAGATGGCCCAGTTTGGGCTGGACCAGTCTCAATATAGCGAGATCTCAGATCCTCAGCACCTGGCTGTGCTGCAAAGGGCCATTGGTGGTAACCCCAACGGATTGATCATTCCCCGCGAAGAGGACAAACCCTTCAAGTGCCCGGTGATTGGATGCGAGAAGGCATATAAGAACCAAAACGGTCTCAAGTATGTTGTGCCGACTTGCAGGTCTACACTCCAGCGCTAATCGATAATGCAGGTACCACAAACAACACGGGCACCAAACCCAGCAGCTGCACGAGAACGGAGACGGCACCTTCAGTATTGTCAACCCTGAGACATCGGCGCCTTACCCTGGCGAGATGGGCATGGAGAAGGAGAAGCCTCACAAGTGCGAGTGGTGTAACAAGCGGTACAAGAACCTTAATGGCCTCAAATATGTAAGTCTGCCCCCCGCGCGCGCGGCCGTTGGCGGTGACGCAGTCGGCTGACCCCCATTACAGCACAAATTACACTCGCCGCCCTGCGAGGCCATGGCCCAGATGGCGGAGTTGAAGGCGCAGCTGGCGGCCGGTGCCGTCACGGGCAACCCGCTGAGCCTCGCCCTGTCGCAAGGCCTACCAGGCATTGGCGAGGAGATGCAGATGTAAAGACAGCCTCGGCCTGACAAACCCCCGGCGGCTTGGCGCTATGGCCCCGGGTCTCGAGGCGAGCCGTACCGGTACCTGAAGGCGGCACCCACGCGCCGGGTGCAGCAACTTGGGGCGCCATACAGAGTGCCCACGGCGCCAACTCGGCGGATTGGCAGATGGTGTCGGCCCCACCAGTGTCCTATAGTACGCCCTCCCGGCGCATGGACCTAATTCTCCCAGACCGGATACACGGATACACGCTCGCCCACTCGGGACGACTCAGCCGGCATCTGAACTCGACGCCCGCGGGAGTCATCTCGCCCTGCATGGGTCGGGGCACCCTTCTCCCCTCCTCCCTCCCCCCCCCCTCAAAAGTTCTCGGCTGCAATGCATCTGGATCGGCGTTTTGTGGTTTCTATTTCATTTTTTTGCGACAGGGCTTCTGCCATATATATACCCCGATAGACTTTGAGGGTGCATCACTGGGTATACGACGGTCCTCACCGCCTCGGTCAGCCGACCACGGCAGACTTCGCAACGTCTCGGGGCAGCGTTGGCCTGGGGGAGGGGGGCGGTCAACGATACAAGGATGGCTGTTTTGACGTTTTACGGCCGCGCGGCGTTGCGAATGGGCAATAGAGGGTGGTTTGTAGACACGCTCTGGTCGGACTTTTGCTTTTCCGTGGTTTACTACGAGGCGGATGTTTTGAGTTGCATAGCGCTCTATTGTGGCGAGGAAGCGATGATTTTCATGCGGTGTTACAACGTACGCAGCTTGGCTGACGGGCGGCTCTGGTCTGGGATGGTCTCTGCAGCATTGCTCATTGGATGCGGGAGTTGACGGATTGCGTCGTGAGGACTACCGAAAAGTATATATGGTTTTTCCGAGATTGGTTTCATGTGGCTGGCACCAATGGCGGGCAGTGATGTATGGATATGCAAGGTACTTTACCTGACCTACAGACCTACCTACGCATGCATTCCTCGACACGGAGCGCTGACGGGGACGGGTTTCCCCGACACGGAGATGGGACCCCTTGTAAGGCAAGCAGGTACTACATACATACGGGTAGGGAGCAATACTTAGATCTCATCTCAGCGCACCTTGGATCTGGCGGGTGCCCTGCTCGTCTGTTCTGCTGCGTCTGCCGTCATACGGATCGGGATCGCCAGCCGCCCGCCGCCCTGGCAGGCCAACCCAGACGGGGGGCCCTCCAAGCCCGTCCGCTACGGGATCCCGATCCAAACAAAAGGGTGGTGGAGGGGGGCGGAGCAGGGGAAGGAAGAGAGAGGGGGAGGGAAGCGTCGGCTGCTGACCCGATCGGGCGTAGTATAGCAAACGATGATGGCAGTAATCCGTCTACTATGGTCCAACAGGTATATTCCCCGTTCACCCCCGTCGCCTCCGGGGCTTGCAAATTCCGTTTTTCTGCGTCCGGACACGGACTCGCAGGGCCGACCAGGCCCCTCCAGTTCTCTCCGCTTACAACCAGTGTATATACCTGCCTACGTATTCAGGTAGGAGGGATGCGTCTACTGCAGGTGTGTATGTAGGTATGTACTTACTTAAGGTACTTACCTACCTATATGCGCGCCCGTGTACTTAATGGGGCATGTACATACTGCGCACATGCTTACATGGATGCCTTACTTACCTACCTACCTACCTACGGAGTAACTAAAGTAGTAACGCAAGGACCGGGTGTGGGGACAGGGTCGGGCAACCGACGACGGGTGCAAATTCCGCCGGAAGGCTGTGTGTGTGTGTGTGTGTGTGTGTGTGTGTGTGTCTTTACGCATCAACGCCCGCCCCAACGCCAGCAAAAGCGAAGAGGAAGGGAGGGAGGAAGTAACGGAGGAGTGTGAGAGAGAGAGAGTGTGTGTGGGGGGGGGGGGTGAGTGAGAGAGGGCGAGAGAGGGCGAGATGGCGAGAGGGCGAGGGGGCGAGAGAGAGAGAGAGAGAGAGACCGAGAGCGAGAGGGCGGAAGAGCGAAACACACACACACACACACTCTCTCTCTCTCTCTCTCTCTCTCTCTCTCTCTCTCTCTCTTGACAGGCAATAAACAGCAAAAGCAGGGCAGTCCCCTCTTTCATCGTAGGGCAGGCTACCTGGCAAACCCACCCCGGCTTGACTCGTGTGTGTACATACTAATGTATGTGTGTGTATCTGTGTGTGTAAAGGGCCCCCCTCCCCCCACCCCTCTCACGATGGGCCACGGCGCCGTGTCCGTCAACCAACAGGGAGAGGGGTAGGTAGAGGGAGAGAGAGGGAGAGGGAGAGAGTAGGCAGAAAATAACCCACTTCCCACGTTTTTCCCTGTGCCCTCGGTGCTTTTGGGCTCTGAGGGACAGGCATCCACCCCGACATTGGTATGTACTTATGTACCTATATAGGTACTTTATGCAAGGAAGTAGGTAGGTTGACACTGAGTAGTAATATTGAATCGAGCCCGGAGAAAAATAGCACCTGAGGTTCTATTCCCCTACGAGTATCTCCGGTGGTTATTTCACGGTTTGCAGTGTCGCGACTGGGAGGGACCCCCCTGCCCCTTCTCCGAAAGGTTGTTTCGCTGGCGAAGAACCGGTTGGCCAGAGGGGTAAGAGGTAGGTAAAGTACCTAGGTTCTTTTTTCTTCTGTTTTTGCGATGACTTCGTCAGTTGTGTGCTGGCAGTTCTTGTTATAGGTTTCCCATGTCTCTAGCAGCCGGGTGGGTAGGGGCGCCCTCCCCCGATCTTTTGCTCGCTCGGAACATGGAAACATGCTCATCATTCCCCCCTTCTGCCGGTTCCTGGCATCCCAGGAAGGAACGAGATCAGCCAAAATGGAACGAACAACCCATAATTAAGTAACAAAAAGACCATGAGCACGGGAGGTGTGAAAAAAAAAGAGAAAAAAAAAAGGTACCGGCAGTCTCTGGGGGACTGCATAGAGCGTAGTTCAGGTAGACCAAGCAACGCCTACGGGGGGCCCCACCAAGCACATGTAAAATGGATGGATGGTAGATGGATGCAACTCCCATCCCAGGCCAGCCCTGTTATCTTCGGCTGTCGAGGTAGGCAATGTCACATTAGAGCCCGCAGTCTTGGCGGCTGCTGCTTCATGCATGACATGAAGCAGCAGCAGCAGCAGCAGCAGCAGCAGCAGCAGAAGAAGGGACGCATTCTGGTCCCTCCTCCTTTCCCCCCCCCCCATTTCATCTGCTTCCCCCTCCCTCCTCCACGAGACCTTACTTGTAGAAGAAAAAAAATTCCGGACGGGTTGATCGTCTCGTCTGGTCTCCACTGCCCGCCCGCCCTTGCACGGGGGTGTGATGCAGCCAGCCCCAGCGGCGGCGGACGCGGAGCGTTATTTATGTAGGTATATACCAGGGGAGGGGTGTCTCGTGCGTGGTTTGTCGCCTGGCGGAATTCTCCTTCATCCCCATCTGCATACATATCCTACTGCGGGCCCCTGAGCAAATAAACAGAAGAGAGAGAGAGAGAGATAGAGAGGAAGATCAAAAAAGGCCTTGCTAGTCGGAGACGGGCTGCGGGCGAGGAGAGGGTCACGGAGTAACTATAGCCGCACGCGGCATGACCCCTCTTCGTGACACGTTTCGAAGAGGAGAGAGAGGGGGGGAGGCGGGAAGAGACGGAGAAGGAGGAGGAGTATAGCATGTACTATACGTGAAAGGTGGAGGCGGCGAAGGGGGGGAGAGGAGGGGGGCCACCACAGACGATGACGGACAGATAGTAGGGGTCCTCCCTCAACCGAGAGTTTCCAACTTTTTTTTTCCCCTTTCTCTTTTCCCATTACTCACACCTGCATAAGCGGGAGAGAGGGAAAGCCTTGGGGAGGGGGTTTCTCCAGAAGAGATCGTCACCGTCGCCACCATGGGCATCGGCGTCTATCGTCGTCGTCGTCGTCGTCGTCGCTGTTCTTGGGAAGGGGCGCCGCCTTCCTTGTGTTGAGGGTGGGGGTTAGGCGGGGCCGAAAGTCGGCTTTTGGGGGCATGCTGACTGAGGGTAAGTATTCATGGGGACCACGGTAAGCAAAGTAACATCTTAGCTACTTTACTTAGATATAGATCATCATCACCCGGCTAAAGAAAAAAAGGTGATTGGACGCCCTCCTTCCCCCTCCCGTTGAGATATCGGTAGTTGGCGGGCGGCCAACCCGGGCCACAACCGCCGCCGCCGCCGCCGCCGCCGCTGCCGCTGCCGCCCCTCCATCCCCTTCGGCCGCTCGGCCGGCTGGCTCGGATCTCCGCATCGCCTTGGAGCGGGTATGTAGCCTGTTTCTTTCCGCTGCCCACTAGGGAGAGGTTTCGATGAGATAACCGAAAAAACGCACCGCCATCACTATAACCCCCCCCCCCCCCCCCCCCCCCTCCCCGGCCCTCCCATGGGCCCCCCGGAGCCCTCTCGGAATCAACCTTGCCCCGCCCGTGGCGGCGGGTTTCGTTTGCCGCCACGCCCTCCTCCCGCCCCCTCTCTCCTTCACACACATTCTCACCCCTCCCCTGTACGGTGGGTGACCAGTCTACTTAGGTTACCCACGCCCGCCCGTCCGGATGGGGTCAGCCCCTTCCCCCCTCCCATCGGGACGTGGATGCTTTTTTTTTTTCTCCCTCCCCATGGATATTTCCATCTGCCCCCCCCGTTCGTGTTCCAGATCCCTCGTCAGACCCCCCCGGCCCGGGAGGGGAGGAGAGGAGGAGCTGACCTCGCTGACCCAGGGCGCAAGGGGATACCCTCCTTTGGTAGGGCCACTCTATGTATATCGAGCGGATAGTAGAGTATAGCTGTAGGGGCTAGCCCTGGTGCCCCGCCCCATCCTCTCTCTCTGTCTCTCTCTCTCTCTCTCTCTCTCTCTCCCAATCCGCCCCGGTTGCAACTCGAGGCTATTACGTCTTAATCCCCCCGAGATAGCACCATGACCCCCCCCCCCCCCCCCCCCCCTCCCCGGCCCCTCTCCTCCCAGTAATTCTCGTGGGCGGCCTGTCCACGCTGCGTCTCCGTCTATAGCAAGACACAATAGTTGCTACCGTTAGGCGCCGACGTGGGGTTCTTCCTCGCATCGACCGGCCGCGCCCAAGTGGGACCGAAACTCGCCGCCGCAACGGGGCCTGGAAACCAGAGAGAAAGATCTGATACTCCAGCCCTGCGGGTCCCTGGCAGATTGATACGTACATAGTACTGCTTGGACGAGTCCATCTTTCTATCCCAAGCCATCGAGCGCTTGCCGAGAAGCACCTGCGCAAGTGGTACCGAATAGGCTGACCTATACACTAGGTACACAGTAGATTTGGCCCCAACTACAACCTGTAAGGGAAGGAATCGTAACGGAAGGAATCGTAACCCACATACTTGCCTCACGACTCTGGGCTCTGGGCTTCAGGGAGCCTGAAGGCTGATGTAGTTTCAGTGCGCATCCTCACAGAACCACTCGGTTGGGCTTGGGTCCCATACCGAGTTGGAGCAGCAAGCGGACCAACGCAGGACTTGTGGTATGTAGTCGTAGTATTCGTAGTGTGCCGACGCCATCACCCTGATAGGGTTCCTCTATAATCCGAGCCTTGCACATGCCCTTGCACCAACTCCCTGCAAAATCCTAACATGATGTCCTAAGCAGAGAAGGGACGGCCTGTCTGTCTCAGTGTAGCATGCCAAAAGCGTCGAGGCACCTCGCAGGCCTTAGCCCTATAACCCATAACCCGTAGCACGGCGCTGGTGCATAATCATCCACGGGCGACCCAACCGTTCGGTGCCCGCGCACACCCCCTGTTTCCTGTTTTGTTCCTCCCCTTTCTTTAAAAGCAATGCCACCGTGTATCGTCGAGCCCGTGCCCGGCATGTTGTTCGTCGAGCGGCGTGTTTCAAGCCATGTCCATCCCCTCCGAGTCGTCCATGTCCGAGGGCAGCGCTTGCGTGCGCTCGCTGCTGACGCTGTGCTTCCTAGAGACGCTGCAGTCGTCGAACCGGCTGCAGTGCATGCCGTCCACATACTCAAGCTCCTCGCCGCCGATGACACGACCCTCGGAATCGATCTCCTGCGAGAGCTCCACCAACGCCGAGCGCGGGAGCCGCAGGAAGCCCTGTGTTCGCACTATGCGACCCCAGTTAGTCAAGCAGAAAGAGGCCGCGCGCCTCCTCAGCCACTCCTCGTTGGCAAGACCCGCGCAGTACCAGATAATGCAGGCGTGCTCCACGTCCAGCTCCTTGGACAGCCGGTTGACGCACAGGAGCCGGAGGTGCGGAATGTTGTAGATATTGGACATGACGAGCAGTCCCGCCACATCCGCCAGGTCCGTCACGCCGTCGTCGGCGTGTATGCTGTCCGTGTAGAGGTAGTAAAGGAATGCCTTGACGACGCTGTACAGCTCGGGAATGTGCATCTTTTTCGTGTGAAATTCCGCCATTTGCGCATTGTACAAACGCGCAAAGTGCGGCCATCGAGCCTGGAGGATGAGCTTGTGCACGTGGATAGGGGGCGACGTAGGCGCGTCGGGCGCGAGCCAGTTCTGGTCTGTCGGCTCTTCGCTGGCCTTGACGAGACTTGAGCTCATTTCATCGTCAAAATCCCCGGCAAGCGCCGTTATGACAAAATCCGTGCCGCTGCCCGTTTCAGGCGGCTGGTTGAAGAGCTTGGCCAGGTCGGCTCCCAAGCCTTTGGACGGCTGTTCGTGCGTCCGGTGGAATGACGGCCTGGAAAACTCGGCCCGAGGTATTGGGGCATTGTTCCCGAGAAAGCCGTAGCGGCGCAGGTCGATCTCGACGATGTCGCTGAGGTATTCGGCATTGACCACCATGTCGTTTCCATTCTCCTTTGGGCAGCCAAGAAGCCAGGCTTTGGTGCCATCCTCGTTCATTGTGCAGTAATGCCAGTCGTAGCCGGGCTTGAATATCTCGCGCCCCTCGGCCAGCTTCTGCCATCGGAGACTCCCCAGATCAAGAGCCGACAATGAACATTCTCGAGGCGTATTAGTCGACGCCGGTGTGACAAAGTCCAGCAGAGTACCGGAAGAATATGTATGGAAGTGACGGCCGGCGCCCTGGGAGGGGACAGGGGGCCCCGAGACGAATTTAATCGTCGAAATGCACCCCGGGGCCATAGGGGCATAGGTCTTGAGCTGGAATGACGGCGTGTTCACCTGTGCCGTCCGCGAGTTGGCGGCGTAGCCCGAGGCTCCGATAACGGCCGGGCTGTTTGAGTAGGATTGGCGTGGTGACTCGGTCGCCCGGCTGATGGCTGAGTGTCGGTCCGGAGAGCCAATGTGAGGAGCGACTTCAAACGCCGGGCTACCCTTGAGATCCAACCACCACAGATCGCCAATCTTGTCCATATCCTCGCTCAAACCGCCAAACACCCACAGTCGGTCGCCCCAGATATAGGCGGAATGATCAAAACGGCTGACAAAGCGCCAAGATTTGGACCAGGTGTAGGTTTTGAGATCGAGGTAGCAGATGTCGTCGAGCACGTAGTTGTCATGGCCCGTAATACCGCCGACAATGAACAGCTTGTCCTCGTGAAGGACGGCGGCGTGCCTTGCTCGGCCCTTGGGTACGGGACCATTGACTTGCGGCTGCGTCCAGTGCGCCGTGTTGAGATCAAAGACTATCAAGTCCGACAGATAGGTCCGGTGCTCGTTCTCGCCGCCAAACACCAACAACTTGTCGCCTTGGTACAGGGTTGCTGTGTGGCCTGCATGGTCGTGGTTAGCGGGGTCCCGAGACTGCTGGCAGCGGAAACATACCCATTCGGACGCCAGGGATGTCCCCAAAGTTATCAACGAGACTCCATTGGTGGCTTATCAGATCCAGTCTCAGGACGTGGTTGTAGACCTCATCCGTGTACTGGTCAAAGCCGCCAAAGGCGTATATCTGGTTGTTTCCGCAGTACGTGACCGAGGCGTTGACCAGGACCGCAGGCCGTTGGCCGAGGGTCCGCGTCACTTTGGGGCGGTAGCTGCCATCCACCATGGTCCGGTTCTTCATGGGGGAGTTAGGCATAACGAAGGTGTTGTTAGAAGATGTCGCCGAGGCCGGTGTCGGCACATTGGAGGAGGCCATGACACCGAATGACGGCGCGGCTGCCGGGGGCACAGGGACCTGGGGTGGCGGCAATGGTGTCGTCGAGTGCGAGGCCGAGACCGAGGGGCCGCCGAACAGCGAAGATTGGCCTCCTCCAGTCGGGGTGGAGGGCTGAGCCATGGTGGTGAGGTGGTGCCAGGCGAGGGGTGGCAGGTGGCTTTTCGGGGATAGGTGGGAAGTCGGTGGCTGCCTCAGTGTCTACGTCGGCATCCCGATGCCACAGCGACACAGGCGGCAGGCAGGGCCGGAGGGAGACAAGACAGCAGCGAGGGCTCGGTAACACGTGCTGGGTTGTTGCGATCGGTCGCCGGCGTCGGTTGTCGAGATGGTGCTAGCCCAGACGGGCGTCGTCGCGCTTGCTGCAAATGGGCGCAGGGCTCGGTCGGTGCTGCCGAGGAGGATGCGAAGATGAAGGGCGGCTCAGGTGAAGGCGCGCGGCATAGCGAGGGCTCGTTTGATCAGGCGCCGGTCCCGTTGTTTCCATGCGTATCCAGCCCTGGTGGCTGGCTGGCTGGCTGGCTGGCTGGCTGGCTGGTTTGGTCGCAATCGCACAAGCCGTCACGACGATGGAACGGATGGAAGGTCCGTCGCTAATGGGATGGATGGGTCTTTGGTCCCTCTCTACCGGGCTATCTATGCCTAAGCAGGTTCCAAAATTGCTGCTGATTAGGTGCCTACCTATAGTCTAAGTAGCGTGTCCGGAAGCAGCTGGCAGCCGGTCTGGCCGATCCGAGAGGTACGGCTGGTTGGCCAAGATGAGGCTGATGAGCGCCACGCAGCGCGAGCCACATACATGACAACCTACATGTAGTTACAGAAGTAGGGATGTACCTCTATATGTATATGCACGAAGTACCGCTTACTTGGGCTCAACCTCGCCGCCGCCTTACGGCCGGCCTTCAAGCGCCGTCGCTCCCGCAACCGCAAATCGATCCCCTATCCGTTTCTAGGGGACCAAAGAGAAATGACGTCTCCATTGCCCCATGCGGATGCGGCCCAGTTCCAATCGGGCTGGGACACCTGGTCCGCCAGGCCCTTTGGCCAGGCGACGGGTGGGGGTCGAGTTTCGCTGCCCCGTCGCCTGCGGTTGCCCGGCCAACACGCCCAATGTTTACGACGGCGTACTTATACCCATGAAGCATCACCAGGAATTCGGCTTCTTTCCTCCTCCTTCTGCATCCAACACACCGCACACACACTCAATCTCTCATACCGCTTCCTCCTGCCCCTCCGCTCCTCGCGAGCGAACCCAGTCGCCTTGCACGAGCATCCAAGACGCACGCAGACCAGCAGTCCACGCGATCCACCCCTCGGGTCGACCAGCCCGGTTGCCGCTCTCCGTGAAGGCACCTTCGACTATCGAACACAACGACACCAGATACTAACCCAACAACACAATCCAGGAACCATTCACTTGAGTCTCTTGGAGCTCGTTCGATCCATCGGAGCTTCCATACGCTTCTCCCTCCCCAGACATTCCCCCCTGTCCACCGTCGGAGTCGCACTCAACCTCGCACGATACTGTACCATTAGACAATATGGCCTCAGCTGCAGTATCCACCCCCATCAAGTCCCATGCGGGACTCTTCTCTTCGCGCACCGCTGGCGGTCGGATGCCCTTGACCCCCTCGCCCCGCCAGCGCCAGGCTTCCAAGTCCAACAACCTCGACTCGTCTCCCTTCACCCCCGAGAAGAAGACGAGTGATGTGGGCCGCCCGGCATCCAAGTCCGTCTACGGCGGCAACCTGTCTTCGCACTTTGCCAAGGCCTCGAGGTCACACCGTGACTCGCCCAAGTCCAACATTGCCCGTGATGTATCCTCGCCCCGCAAGGCCCTCGAGCTTGGGGTGTCCGACTTCACCCTGGTCGGTACCGGCAACACCAAGACCCCCTCGAGTGGCAAGCCCAAGAAGCCGACCCTGCGGTCCAAGTCCAAGAAGACCACCATCAACTACTCCGGCGACCGCTTCATCCCCAACCGCAGCAACAGCTCGGCCATTGCCGATGCCGGCTCGGGAAAGCTTGATGCCAAGGAGAAGCAGCGCCCCAGGAGCAGAACCGGCGAGGCCTCGGGGGTTCTGTCCACGGCCGCGGATGATGCCATCGCTGCCCTCGAGGGACTCAACATCGAGGAAGAGGACACTGCCAGCTACTCTCGTCCCTCGCCCACGAGCGTGGCCTACCAGGATTCCCTGGCCGATGCCTGCGGCGTTAACCTGGGCACCCGCATCCTCCAGTTCAAGCCTGCGGCGCCCGAATCATCCAAGCCCATCGACCTCAGGCAGCAGTACAACCGCCCCCTGAAGCCCGCTAACGCTGGCTCGGCTCAGTTCCGCCGCCGCGTGGCCACGGCCCCCGAGCGTGTGCTCGACGCGCCGGGCCTTATTGACGACTACTACCTCAACCTCCTCGACTGGAGCAGTGGCAACCAGGTCGCCATCGGCCTCGAGCGCAACGTTTACGTCTGGTCGGCCGATGAGGGCTCCGTCAGCTGCCTGCTGGAAACCAGCCCCGACACGTACGTTAGCAGCGTGAAGTGGTCGGGCGACGGCGCCTATGTCAGCGTCGGTCTCGGAACCGGCGAGGTCCAGATCTGGGACGTTGCCGAGAGCCAAAAGGTGCGCAGCATGTTTGGCCACGACACCCGCGTTGGTGTCATGGGCTGGAACAAGCACCTCCTGTCCACGGGCGCCCGCAGTGGCCTCGTCTTCAACCACGATGTTCGTATCGCGGAGCACAAGGTTGCCGAGCTCGTCTCCCACACTTCCGAGGTCTGCGGCCTCGAGTGGCGCGCCGACGGCGCTCAGCTTGCTACCGGCGGCAATGACAACCTCGTGTCCATCTGGGATGCCCGGTCGCTGGCGGTGCCCAAGTTCACCAAGACCAACCACAAGGCTGCCGTCAAGGCTCTGGCCTGGTGCCCCTGGAACGCCAACCTGCTTGCCACGGGCGGCGGCTCCTACGATCGCCACATCCACTTCTGGAACACCACGTCGGGTGCGCGCGTCAACAGCATCGACACGGGCTCGCAAGTGACGAGCCTGCGGTGGAGCACGTCGTACAAGGAGATTGTCAGCTCCAGCGGCTTCCCCGACAACTCGCTGAGCATCTGGAGCTACCCGACTCTGGTCCGCAACGTCGAGATCCCCGCCCACGAAAGCCGTGTCCTCCACAGCTGTCTCAGCCCCGACGGACAAATGCTTGCTACTGCTGGTACGTGCTGCCCTACGAACTAACCCCCTGTCTGATATCCGCCAGCGTACTAACACGACATGTTACAGCTGCCGACGAGAGCTTGAAGTTCTGGAAGGTCTTCGAGAAGAAGGCCGGCGCTCCCGCCGGTGTCGGTGCCAGCGGTTCCTCGAGCAAGGCTCAGATGGCCAAGCAGATGACGATCCGATAGAGGATTCCCGGTAACAGATGAAGGTCGGCAGCAGCCGACTCCAACAGTAGGTATTCACGCTTTCTTACTGGCAACCATCAGCACTGGGGCCTTGCGGTTTTGGTCATTTAGCGTGGAGTTGCTTGGTCATGAGAAACGATAACGCACGGCGTCGCGAATACCCCCCCCCCAACGGCGTTTGTCTGAGCACCTGTAAATTATTCATGTTGGAGACGAAGATAGAGAGTTATAATGCATGAGGTCGGGGCTTGGTGCCCCTTGTTTTCCTTGTACATGATGGCGTAGAAAGCCTCCCACCCAGTACGGGATGGGACTGCGGTGTCTTGAGAGAAGTGAAGTGTTCTGAGAAGCGAAGATGGCGTTTCGCTGTCCTGTCCTCATCATCTACTTGCACAACAGAAGCAGCCCGCATAGGTACATACAGGGGTTGGCCCGCTCACACCACCGGCCCGCCGGCCAGGGCATGGGAGATCACGGCAGATCACGGTGGCTCGAGTATTGGGACATGGTCACAGCCTCGGCCCTGTTGCCGCTCGTCGGCACGATAGGGAAGCCAGCGACGTCGCCAATCTGACGCAGCGTCCGTCCATATTCTTTTTGGCACCCGAGTGAGTGAGTGCGTGGGAAGATGGGAACAGAGGCGTTCCATCATCTCCTTGGCCCGTCCCAACCATGTTATGTGCCGGCCAAAGAAGCCAAGCGCCGACATGAAGGCAGCTAAGTAGGTACAGTGGCCGATCGACTGGCGGCACGCAGGGGCAGGGCCGTTTATTTGCGATAAGACGGGGCACATCCATCGGCTCAGGCTCCGTTTTGTCGCGACATTGGTTTCTTCTTCTCGTGCTGATGTCCATTGCCAACAAGGCGGGCGGGCAGACCAGCGGCAAAGCAGATGACACGGTGCGGCTGTGTGCTCGTGTACCGTGAATGGCCGGACGAATCGCGCGCACGGTGGTCACGTGCTGAGCTGGGGAGCGCTTAGATCAGTTGGGAGCTGACAAAACCAACTTAGCCACCTACAACATCCCGCATCACCAAACGCCGCGAAGGGACCCCCTCGGCCATCAACACAGCGTGCATGCCGCATCGGGTACAGTGAACAGGAAATCCTCAAGGGAGCGGAGCTGGGAATAGAAGAAGAAGCAGAAGAAGAACAAGACTTGCGTTCGAGGCTGCGACCGCAGCCGCAGACGGGGGCGTGAAGGGGGTTTTCATCCAACTATCCATCCATTCCCATCCACCATCCGTCATCCTTCTGCCTGCATCCACCCTACGCATCGGTCCTGCCAACCTGGAACCTCATTCATTCACCTCCATACCTACCTATCCATTAGGTTCCTCTTCCTCACTTCACCGCTCGCTTTCCCACCTCCCGTCATCCACCTTGCAACTGCACCTGCACCTGCCTGACCGATTTGGCCTGGCCTACCCAGCACCCATCTCCCATTCTCTTTCATCCCATCACATCCATCCAGGGCTCCCTCCCTGCCTACCTAATCACGTATACATCTGCTGCATCCATCAGGACAGCACACCCACCTCACACTCCTACTGCCAAACCCGCGTTTGCCTCCAAGAAAACCGCACGCTCGGCCTGCCTCGCACGGGTTGACCGCAGAGCCACAGGCCACGCCAATAACGAAAAGAAACAGACGTCCATCTTCTTGTCCTTTGACGGCTGCCAGACGTGCTGGCGTGAAAAGAATCGGCCACTAGGTTCTCGTCTCGTCTCGCTGTCAAGGCTTCATTTGTGTGCCCTTCCGGCCTTACCAGTTCACCCCAGCAACCCCGCCCATTCTACGCGCGCCACGGGCGTCTCGCCATAATGTCCAACGCGGCTGTCGGCAATATCTACCAGCAGATCATCCTGGATGTCATCGAGGCATCGCGGGTCGATCTGGAGGAGAACGGTGTCGATGAGGGTATTCTGGACGAACTGAAGCAGGTGAGGTACTTTCCGTCGTCCGTCTGTTCCCGCTCCCCACGCTGCCTTTGTTGTATACCGGCACATGATTTCCCACGGCGACAACTGCGTCGATCACGTTATGTCGGCAATGTGGCGGCCCAACTGCACTGAGCATCAGATGTTATCCTGGGCATGGCAACAGGCTGGTACGATGCCGAGATCATCCATCTGATCCATCACACGTGCTTTGTTGGAGAAAGCGACCGAACGACTGCGACGGGGGCGGTCAGTCCTTATTTGGGGCCTTTTTATCCCCTCCCTACCCGCTAAAAACATACCTATCCTCTTCCTTGCCTAAATCGACCAATCCACATCCGGGACCGGCTCGGCTTGCGTTCCATGCCGCCCTGTCACGTGCTTTGGTCTTTCCTACCTGTTCATGAAACATATCGCCATCCCCTCACGCGTGTATACATGCAACCATTTCGCCGTTAACAGCAGCTTGCTAACACGTCATGCCTGATAGGGATGGCAGAGGAAGCTTTCCCAGCAGCAGCTGGCTATCTTTCCTTGGGACCCCAAGCCTGATCCCCCGGCGCCCACGCAGGCGCCTCCTGCCTCCAACAATTCAGGAAACCAGAATGGGTCGGGTTATGGACAGGCGCAGCAGCAACAACAGCAGCAGCAGCAGCAGCAGCAGCAGCAGCAGCAGCAGCAACAACAACAGCAGCAGCAGCAGCAGCAAATGGCTCAGCAACAGCCAGCGCAACCTAATGCCAATGCCTACCCGCCTGTTGGCCAGCAGCAGCAGCAGCAACCTGTCGGCGACGGTCATGTCAAGCCTGAGCCCGGTGTCAAAGTCGAGCCAGGATTGGAGGGTTCTTCCCTTCCGGCCTCGCAAGCGCCCTCGGCTGCTCCAACGACGGTAGTTCGGGAACGGCTTATCAGCAATCTGCAAAGCCAATACGGCGACAGAGCAGCTGCGAGCATCGGCAAGATCCAGAACACGACGGGCATGCCGCAGCAAGGTGGTGTCCAGTACCCCAACCACCCCATGGGCCAGGCCGCGCCGCAAGGCCAAGCTCAACAGCGCCAGTTCCCCGGCAATCCCGCACAGGTGACTCCCCAGCAGGCGTACAGCGCGCAGATGGCAAACCAGGCCCAACGCGCGCAGGCTCAAATCCAGAACTCGCAGAGACAGCAGAACTCGCAAGTCGATGGTGCCGGCGAGGCCGACTTAACGGGCGTAGTCATGCAGCGAAATGCCGCCGGTGAGACCACGGAGCTGGGCCGCGTGGAGATTGACAACATGCTCCGTGCCCAGATTGAGGCCAACGCCAAGGCCATGGAGGGCGGCGGTCTCATGTTACCGCTGAAGCGGGCGAAGAAGACCAAGGCGGTTGCTGCTCGCCGCAACGCTTCCGGGCCCTCGGCCTATGATGGTGCGGATGACGACGAGGAAGACGATGACGAGGCCATCAATTCGGATCTGGACGACTCGGATGAGAACCCCGATGATGACGACGACGACGACGACGTTGGCCAGATGATGCTTTGCATGTATGACAAGGTTCAGCGCGTCAAGAACAAGTGGTAAGCCGGAGTCTTGAATGGACGCCCGAGGAGGAGGCCAGTGACTGACTTGGATTACAGGAAGTGCGTGCTCAAGGACGGTGTCCTCAGTGTGAACGGCAAAGACTACGTCTTCCACAAGGCCACGGGCGAATACGAGTGGTGAGGCGCTGCAATCTGGGGGCAGAGACTCTAACGACGAGCGACGGTTTGATTATTTGTATTATTTGGCTATCTCGTCGAGATGTGGCCATGGTGGCCGTTCGCTGGCACACACGGCGGTTGGCCGGTACGAAGGTGGGACACGCGTCTATGGCAATTGCATCAAGTTCCTACCCCAGTTGCCGGCCACGTAGGACCAGACGGGAGAGATGCGTGGTTTTTAGCCGAGGCGATGATTTACCAGGTTGTAAATGTCATGGCCACGGGGCGCCGAGGGGCAGCGAGCGGACGCCTCCCCGGCGTCGCCTTCACAGCAGCCCGACAGCTAATAAGCGGTGAAGGGGAACACGCCGAGGCGCCCGGCTGTGCGAAGCCATGGCAGTCAGTCCCTTTGGGCTGGCCAAGTTCACGGACAAGACGGAATGGGGCATGTACCTATGGTGCGTAGGCCAGGTAGCAATTGACCAACCTCAGGCGTGTCCGTTCCGTCGGTGCTGGTCAGGGCCGGTGGGGAGGGAGGGGGCAGAGGCGACGGCAGTGGTTTTTGATGGGTTGTATACCTACAAGTTACCGAAGTACCTACCCACCCACCTAGGTAAGATGTAAGTATGGGGTGTAGTAGGTGGCGTAGATGCGCGATGCGCATATGCAGGTCGGCAAGTAAGTACAGCCCAGCCAGCCAGCCAGCCACCTTGCACACACGATCAGGAAGCGGACCATGGATGGATGGCCAGGGAGCTCGGAATCCATGTAGATGCGGTGCGGCGGGTCCCCCAGATGTGCGTGCAGGCCGCGGTAGGTGTAATACATACGAAGACTTCCCGGTCGACTTGTCAAGGTTCAACCTAGGTATAGCTAGGTAGGTAGGTAGATTACCTCGACGTTGATCATATACCTATGTATGTGTGCGGTTGGTCACATAGGGGGGAGGGGGGGGCCATGGGCACGAGAAAAGGAACAAAAGCTGCCTGGTGGTGGTGGTGGCGTGCGTGCGTGGGTGCCGCTCGGGGCCTGGTTTCCTTTCGCAGACCGGCAAGCAGCCTACGGAACGACGACGACGACGACGACGACGACGTGTATACGACGAGGTATTGTCACATGCCGTCGTCGTGTTTCGTCATATTGCCCCCTCAAGGGGGGCGAGGGGGGGGCTCCTCTTCCCTTCATGAAGGGTGGGGCATTTCGAAGGAAGTAACAGTAAGCGACACAGGCCGACGACGAAAGGATTCATCTGTTGGTTTGTAGGGGGGTAACCACTCGCTCGGGATGGGCTGTCTGCCTAAGTACCTACCTGCTTGGATGTCATAGGTTACTTGTAGATGCACATAGGTTACGCCTTTTTGGTTTGGCTTGGGGTACGAGGTAAACAGCCGACCCAGCCGCATGGGTGACGGGGGTGGGAATCCATGGGATGTGAGAGTGTCCATGTGAGAGAGAGAGAGAGAGATATGGATCCGTTCCCACTGGACGGGGCCGACCTTTCCCACTCCACCGGGACGGATTAAAAAGTTCCTTCCTTCCCCCCCTCCACACTGGAACCGAGGAAATAAGTCGGCCATGCCCAGGCGCGGGTCCCCCCCGATGCGGCTGTGTGTGTCCTTTTGTTCTCGGCGTTGTACTTTTTGCTGGTTGACCCATATGTACCTCTTTGGCTCCGCTCGGGACTGGCTCCGAGGGTCTGTGGGCGGGTTTACCTGGAAGGAATTGTGTAACGTCCGTCAAAAGGACAGACGGGATCTACAGAAGTACCTACCGACTTACCTACCCGGACAAATAAATACGGCTTAGGATTAATACGACTACTGATGTAACCTATAGAGCCAATAAAATCCAGGAGCTCTCCATATGCGAAGACACGTCAGTAAAGGGGGGCAAGGGGTTGGCGAAGAGCAGACGACAGCCTTACGACCACGAACAGCCGATTGGTACATCATGGATGGGGGGAGGGGAGGGGGAGGGGGTTCCGTATGTACTTCGTGGAGTTATGAATGTGAGAGAGAGAGAGAGGGAGAGAAAAAGGAAAGTCTATAGCAAGCCCCCCTCCCCTTCCCCCCTCGGGAGACAGAAGGAAGGCGGGAGCAAACAAAGAAAACCAAAGAACCAATGAACCCCCCCGGTCAGGCATATAACGGTTCCGCCCTGGCGGTACCGAATCAGCGTCGGCCGGGGATCCGCGGCATCCTTCCCTGCGCCAAACCGTCGTGCCACGACCGCACGCGCTTACGCCCTGGGTGTGCGGGCATCCACCACGCTCTGACACACGCAGCGGGCTGGCTAAGTCCCCCTCCCCGCCCAGTCTTGGGGCCCGTGGGGTTGGGGCTTGAATCCTTCCTTGATTAGGGTGATGACCCGATGGTGGTCGTCGTCGTCCTCCCCCCCCCCCCCCTTCCCTCTCTTCCCCCCTCCGACTGGGCCGAGCCAGCCAGTCTAAGGAAGTTACCTACTTTGCCCAGTCAGTCAGCTAGCCACTCCGTCGCACGGGTCGACTGACTGGCGAAACCTACGATGGGAGTTGTTGTGTCTTGGTGCTCCAGGGCGGTGCGTATAGTGTCAGATGGGCGGGTCGGGGGAAACCCTGGCCTCGCGGAGCAAGCTGCCTGATGTTTCTCCTCCAGTCGCGCCTTTAGCACCGCCGTCATATAGGTGGCTTATAGAAAAGTAGGTAAATTACCTACTTACCTACTTCTTAGGTAAGGTAAGCTACTCGCCTACGTGAGTAAAGTACCTAGGTATCCAAGCAACGGCACACACTCACTTGCTTATTGGGAATCCTGGACCGATATCGACCCTGAACCCGAATCACATACACAGGTACATACGTAACTTTCCCGAAGAGGCAGGCGCAGACAGGCTGATGCATGTCATGAACGCGAGGACCTCATCCGCCGTCGGTGTACAAGAGCCTTGTTGGCCCTGGCTACCTTTTACGGGAGCCTCAGGCGCGCGTTTGTTCATCTCGGGTTCCAGCCTCCCCCCTCCCCCCTGGACTCGGCTGCCCGCATGTCGTGTCATGTGGGGGGTGGTGGAAGGAAGGGGGAAGGGGGGTTCAGTTGGAACATGTAGGAGGGGGGGTACGGCGGAGAGACACGCACACACAAATAGAGAGAGAGAGAGAGAGAGACAGAGATCGGTGGAAGACAGGGGCCCGAGAGGTAGGTAATATGTGGTCGTGTATGAACGGGCAGCATGAGGAAGCGAAGAACAACAGAAAGAGGCAGCAGGTAGCGAGGGCCGCCGTCATTGGTTGCCAGACACTCGGGACTGCGTATGTACTTGCTGATTCGGGGGCACCACCCCCCCCCCCCCCCCCCGCCGCATTCCCGCGTAGCCCGACGTGTCGGTCCAAGTTATCCCTGGCCATCCCACCGGCTCGGGATTTGCCTTGCCTCGCCGCGGCCATGCAAGCAGGCGACCACGCACCGTCCGGTGAGCTCCACCCCCGATTCATGTCCCGCAGACGTAGGGGGGCTGAGCGGCCCAGGATAACATGTCTCGGGGGGCTCGGGGGGTGGCTCTCGAAGGAAGTCGCGGAGAGAGAGAGAGAGAGAGAGAGAGAGAAAGGGAGAAAGAGAGCGAGAGTACGTGTAGGGGTAGGTGATGACAATACTGTCCTGTCCCGGAGTCATGCCCCCGGCAATAACAGCCCATACTTGCCTCATGGGAAGAGTGGCCTGGTGTCGCTACGGCGTTGGGGACGAGTCATGCATGATGTTCAAAGGTCCGACTCACGAGCCGTGTCCTGCCATGCGTAGCCATCGCCCTCTGGAGCGGGCTGCCGGGCTTGGTGGTGAGCCGCACTTGGGCATGTCCCGCTACTAAAAGTGACTTCTGGCCCAGCACAGAGCGGACGGCTAGCGTACGCCAAACTTCCTATTCGAGTAAGTTAGGATCACCGGGGGGGAAGGGATACGGAGCCCAATGTACCTGCAAGCCTTTCCAGTCCGCCAGTACGCGTTCAACCAACTCGATATACGGGTTATCTATAACGCCCGGAGTCGGACAAGGCAGGGCCTCGTCCTCCTTCCCCCAAGCGTTACGCCGTGCAACATCGGCACGAGGTCTCCTCGACCCTTGCCCCCCGAAGCGAAAGTCCCACGGGCAAACGCAGTGCTTCCTGACACACCGGCCCGTTTTGGTCGCCCGGCCGGGTACGCTTCCAGTCCTCGACGGACCGGTCACGGTTGGTGTGACCGGCGGCCGGCGGCCAGGGTCCCGGTGGGCGAGGTAACGTAAACCCCGCGTCTCGCAGAAAGGGCTGGGACGGCATGGTGCTGCATGTGCCTACCGATCCCATATTGATGACGTGGTATTCGTCAACTATACCTTTAATGGGCTGGCCGGTATGCAGCATGGGTGGCAGACGGGAGGGGTTAGAGGAAGCCTGGCCAGCCGCTTCGCGGAAAGCACCGTGACATTGTACGTCGATCATGATCCTCGGTTTGGCCGATACTACTATGCACAGCAGCATCTTGCCAGGTCTGCGTGGTAATCTGGCCTCTGGAAGCAGCCCTGCATGAAACGATGGGGAGATGCGGTGTCAGCGGGACTTGTACCCTGAGCACTCACCCCCCCTTGATACTCTTGACAGAGGCATTTGTTTCGCGTATGTACCGATGCCGAGTGGTGGTTACGTCTGGGGAAACGGCTTCTATCCAAGTGTCCCGGGTTCGAACTGCCGAGCCCCCTTTCCTGTTCCCACGCAGTCGGTATCTTCCGGCCTGTAATACCGCGAGCCGGCCGACTTCGGCGGGGCGGACAGGCGGTTGCATGGGAGCGCAGGCTGGTGCAGACCGAGTTCATACGTGTCTGCCCGTGTGTTTCGGTCAGGAAAGTGAAGCAAGTGACGAGCCACGGAAAGCAGAGGATTCGCCATTGCTTTGGGCCTTCCGTCCAATGGCAACCACAGCGGTGTCGCCGACCCGACAGGCCGGTTCACTTAATTTCGGAGTGTTTTCGTACAAGTACCACCTCACATTGAAACACCGGCATGCCGTCATGGCAACGTACGATGTCATGCAGACCCCATAGGTGTCATTGGAAGCGAAAGTCCCCTCTATTGGACTTGGCCAAAGGCACACGCCCAGGGCCGCCGCGGGCCCTTGTGTGGCACACAAGTCAGTCGGTACTTTGTTTGCACGTGGCCATGCTCACAGGCAGCACGGATTTAGGCGGTTCGTAATCCCGTCCATAACCCCCCCTGTTCGCCCGTCTGACCGATATGGCAGGGATGCTCAGCTATACGCGGGGCGGCAGTGGCCTCGATCACGAGAGCGCAGATCGTCCGGTCCCTCATATCAAGCACGGGAAATTGAGTCGGAGTTCGCGCGCGCTACCGAGAAGCCTGGCTGAGAGGACTGCAGGCAAACCGTTTGCCGGCAGACCGAGAGCCGGTGCCGGTAAGGGTGTGTGCCTTGTTCGAAAAAAAAAAAATTCGCTTCGTTTTCCTCAGTCCGCTTCTTGCTCGGAAAAGGCCCGGCGTTCGGTGCCTACCGGCCTCGATGACTGGAGCCGCCTCCACGCATCCGGGTATGTAGTAGTCATGATTTGGCGCTTTGGCTTGGACATCTCCATCTCCATGTCCCGATGTGGGCCCGTCATTGCTAAAACGGCCGAGAAGGCCTGGGATACAGTACTTAAGTTTTCTGTGTACTTGTGGGGGGGAGGCTCGACAGAACTTTTAGACGATCGGGGGTCGGCGAGCCGGCTGCCTCATCGGTCAGATGTGGTGGATAGAGCAAGAGGGGGGGAGGGACAGCGAGAGAAGGCCGGCTCGGGGGAATTGCAGGCCGGCCAAGGGGCCGACGATGGGTGCATACGACGGCACTAAGGAGAAACAGAGGGCAGTCATCTCAGCAGGGGAGGGGAATAAGACGGATCTCAACAGTTGCTGCCGAAGGGCTGACAGGGCGGGCCCAGGAATTGAGCCCAGGCTTCCACCAGGTCGCTGGGGAATCCACAGGCTGGGTCTAAACCAAATGCAGTGGAGCGTAAGGCCATGCCATCCATCCATCCATTGGGAAGGCACTACTGTGTACTGACGGGAGTTGTGCTCACGAGCGAATGGCGTGGAGTGGCCCCGTTTCCTGGCCTGGGTTGGGATACAGAATCGTCGTCTGCCGTCGCGACAGGGGACAAAAGGGCGGTCAATTTCAGAGGGACGAATGAAGGGCCCGTGGTGGGCAGGGCTTGCGCATTCCAGAATGATCCTTTCCGTCTTCCATCGGCAGTTGTCCGACATTTGATCTTGTGGTGCCCTTGTTTGGGGAGGGGGCCCGGGTCTTGTCGCGGCGGGTACTTTCTGTGTAGCGTATCATCCCATTCAGCAATGCTGGATGGCTGCAGGAAAGAAAAAAAACGGCTCGGGCGGGGATGGTAGGTACTTACCTACCTATTCCATGTGCTCCCCCCCAACAGGTCCCTGCCAGCCACGGTTTCACGGGTATTAGCGCGAGGATCGTCATGAAGGGGGAAGATCCATACGGTGTTTCTTGCAAGCAGCGTCGCAGCAGCGGCCGCCGCATGACTAGAAACGTGCATGCGTGCGTGTGTGTGTGTGTGTGTATATGTGCCTGGCATGAGGACCGGTAGTCGAGTTGCCGAGCAATGCTCCGATGCAGAGCCTTACTGTACCTGCGTCGGCTATTCGACCAACATGTCCTGGAAGGCCCACGCGCGTATACGGTACATACCTCCAGCTACTTATGGGAGGGCAGCCAGAGACAGACGGACATTACTGGCATGACGAGCAGAAAGATGCTGGGAAGGTTTTCCATCCCATTCGAATGCCATCCATCCCATCTGACTGCGCACATTGTACAAGAGGGCTCCTAAGGAAGTTACTTACCTACCTAAGTACTTAGGTAAGTAGGTTGGAGGGTAGGTACATACCTAAGTACCTACATACACAGATTGGAGGTAGGCGAGAGCCCTGTACTTATGGGAGGTGTTAGGGAGTTAAGCGGGTGTCCCGCAGGTGGTCCTGCTCGGGCTCCAGCCGGTAAAACTGGAGGGCTCTGGGGCTCCGGCCGTTGGGCATGGAGCCATCAGCTGAGCACAGCCCCGCCCGTCCCAAGCTGTCGGGTCACGCTACGCCCAAAGGAGACTAAACCCTAAGCCGTGGCTTTCCCGTCGCCAGCTTTTCCTTGGACAATCGTTGCGGTAGCGCCCAAGCTCATCTTAATCAATCCCATACGTGTACGGGAACTCGCGACTTTGCCTGCAGAGGGACGCGTCGCCGCCACCACCACCACCACCACCACCACCGTGGGTCCCAATATGTGTGTGGTGATGAAGGGACGGGGGCGGGGTGGCTCTTTTAGAACTGCGGCTGGTCGTGCTTGTGCGAATGCCCGCCGAACAAACCATCGGAGCCTCTCCCGACGCCATACCCGTTGAGGGCCCAACTGCGCCTCCCCCCCCGGGAGATGTTGATGGGCGCCCGGTGTGTATGCGTGTGTATTTCGTGTGTGTGTGCGAGTGTGTGTGTCTGTGTGGTGCAATGTGCAGCGGTAGCGTGACGACGTGTGCGCGAGCCGCGGTGCCGTTGCATGTACGTACGCGCTCTGGACAGGGATGGCCAGGGCGGTGCGTTACACTTCGGTCCTTCCAACGCGTAATTACCGCGTGCATGAGCATCATCATGGCACCGCATCTGCTTTTTTTTTTTCCTTTCTCTTTGGTGCGTATGCGTCGCCTGGCCCTTCACTAGCCGTCGTCGGTTCCATCGAGTGGTCGCTTGGCTTCCAGCCTCGGTCTTCACGTCTCGGGTGGTAGCTCGCAACGGCAAGCACTTCGGGACTGCCTCCGCGTCTCGCTTGTCCAATCCGCGCTGGCGTCGCACAAGCAAGTGGCTTGGCACCTCGACATCTCCGCGCGCACACAAACCAACCTCTTGGGGGCCGCCGGGGGCAGGAGACGCAATAGGACGGGGGACCGGGACCATCGCCAGATCCCGGCCACACCCTCCTAGCCATTTCCGCCTTTTGCGCCGGCAAACGCATGACCTGGGCGCCAATATTCGTTCGTGTCTCCAGCAACAGGGCCCCTGGGAAAAACGGGGGCACCGCGGGCCCCCTTCCCTCCCCCCTGCGGGTGCGCAACGTCGATTGGCATTGTCGATTCCGGCCAGGCCGTCCAAGAGGTTGGCCTGCTTCGTCCTCCTCCTGCTGGGTCCGGTAGCCGTGCGACGGGCCCAGCCAGCCCGGGCGTGTCACCCAGCGCCGTGCCGTCGCCGTCGGCCCCCCATGGTCTCGCGCGCGTGTGCTGACAGGAAGGGCGTCGTTAAGCGGATAAGGATCTCGTAGCGCTGAGGGTCCCTGGGCCTTTGGGGCCGTGGCCGGCGGCCAAAGACAGATTGGTGATGGCATCGTTTTATATGGCCCGCCCAGCAAACGGGGGCCGGGGGGGAAGTGGGTTGGGTTGGGGGGAGGGACGATGGCCTCGTACCCTTGTGAGTCCTTGCAGCTCACCCTGGCAGTTCTTTGCAGGATGGGCATCCCAAAGGCGCAAGGGCGGGCGGCTGTTTGATGGCCCTCGCTCCCCGGCCACGCAGCGAACATGTCGGGATCCGACGAGCCGCTCGGTAGGGCAGTTTGGCGCGCTGACAGGGTCGCTGGAGGGGGGTACCAGAAGTTCGGGTCGCGGGCCAAGACCACGCAATCTTGCCGTGGCCCTGCCTGCTGTTTGTTTGCGCGTATGTACCCGTCGACCAGAGCAGCTGAACACGGCTGAACGACGCACCGCGGGCAGGCAGCCTCCCACGGCTCGAGGGCAACACGGCCGGCACCACTTGGGATGGATGCATGCATGCTACCACGTAATACGCGCCCCGTGCACGCGGCGTGAGGCTACCTACCACCATATATGCAGAGACAGTTGCAGTAGGCGAATCCCGCCCAGAGGGACAGACCCCTGGCTCGTCGTCATGCCTGGACGGGTGTGCCCAGCAGGCGCGGACAAATACCGCCACGGTAGGTAGTGCCAGGGCTCTCTCGTGGCCCGTAACGACCTAGCGGTGTAACACGGTCTGGAAGTTGCTTGGGCCGCCTCCGGCCTGGCCTCCGTCTTCTGGTAGGCCGGCCCACCTGCCACGGAGCTCATCCAGCTGGGCTGATAGGTCCATCGTGAACTCCAAGCCTGGGGCCGCAGAACCGTTGAGATCCATGGACAACAGACCCGGCTCTCGAGCTCTAACTAACCCTCTTCCAGTTGGGGCCTGCCTACACTCGCCGCCGAGCTTGTGGGCGTGTAACCGCACGGCACGACTAGGCCAGCAGCGGCAGGCCGGAAGTTGGCCGGCCTTATTCTTCTGTCAACCCGTCTGATGTCATTGGGGGCATCTCCCAGTGGTGTGTCTCCATTGCTAGACGGTTGGTGGATGGGTATGGGGTCGTTTCATCACTTGCACCCCTGCCGCCGCCGGCCACGCATCCTTACAAAACCCCGAAGTCGATCTGGGCCGATGATGCGCGCGACAGGCGCGGCAGCTCGAGGGAAAGAGGAGACGGGACGCACAACATTCCGCGATGGCGACCCCCTCCCACGGAGCTGCTCCGTGGCGCGCGAGGATACTTGAGGCAACCTACCTGCATGGGCGGTCGCAAAGACACAGCTTACCCGCCAGGGCTGACTTTGGGGCGTACATACTTCGGTACGCAATTGTATTACGGATTCTTACCTAAGTAAGAGGTAGTACTGTTTCGTGCAGTTTGTCCGCTCTCCCAGGGTCCACGCCCGCGCCCGATGATCAATTGCATTTTGGGTGGGAGCGCCGGCCGACACGACGACAGGGGCAGGGCAAATGCGAAGAGAGCACGGGAGGGATGGGCAGGTAGGAAGGAAGGAGGCCAGGGAGGCCTTCGAGCGTGAATCGTAGCACCCACGCGTACGCGCGCGCGCGCATACGCATGCACACGCACCGCACACGTCGAGGCAAGGGCTACACATGAGGACCAAACCTGTCCAGGCACCAGCATGCTGGCCGGCACTTGCAAGCAGCTCTGGCACCGTGACGAGACGCCAGAAAAACGAACGGGTGGTGGGTAGGAGGATGACGAAAGGACACGCCCTCCATGGCGGCGTTGGGTTCCGCGATGACCTCGGAGCTGAGCTGGTGGACATCATTGCCCATTCAGGGCGGGATGGGAGACCCGCCGGTCCCTCTTATTATTCCTAGGTCGTCAGGGGAGAAGAGCATGGGGCTAAATGCCTCGAGATCCATGGCTCACCCGCAGCCAGCGGGCAATGGATGAACTGAGAGCAGGAATGTCACCCAAGCAGGGGGGCTCGGGGGGCATGGCTCGAGCATGGGTGGAAGACAGCTGGCCGCGGATAGCAGATCTCCGCCCGTATGAGGAAGTCCGACGCAGCCCTCAAGCGGGTGACAGGTACCTAGTTCGCCCCTAAACCGATTTGCAATCCGTCAGGTCCTTCCACAGCGCGGGCAGGCAGGCCCTGGGCGGTAGGTTGTCCGTACGAGTCTCGTCTCCGTGTGCCGCCTGCTGAGCGACGAGTTCCCCTGCCCGCTCCCGCGCGCCAGACCTCTTTCGCGGCAAGATCCAGCTCGCTGGGACAGGTTTACTTAGCAGGGCGCCGGGCGGGGCTTCCCCTCGAATCGCACGAGATATGCTGTCCCATCCGCTCCGCCCTTCGTGGATCTTGTTCCTTGCTCTGCCGTTACCCCCCCCCCCCCCCCCCCCCCCCCCCATCGAGGCCATCACCACCGGCGGCCGACGGCTGACGAACCTGCTGCTTGAGTCGGCTTCGGCCATGGTCCGCACGGCCGCAGCAGCAGCCGCCACGGGTCTTGAATGGAGGTTGAGGCCGGCCAACGCTTAAGGTGTTCGGCCGCGCGGGCGGTCGTGTAGGCGCGAAGCCCCCCCCCCCCCCTCCCCGTTAGGTTGAGGCGTCTGTGGCCCCCCCCCCCCCCGAGTGAAGCTTGAAACCGCGCCCCTCCGTCGGCGCCATCGTCGCCGCATGCCTGCGCAACCCTGGAGAGGGGGATGGGGTCGAGAGGAGGACGGATGATGGATGGTTTGCCCGTCGCCGGGTCGGCCCCCTCCAAGAAGTGTGTCTCGGCCGCGGCCCTAGGGGTTACCCACAGGCCTGTACCATGGATGCCAGCCGGAAGATTAAATACGTGTATATGCAAGCTGTATCGTGAAAAGTACCTCTGAGCCTCTGTTTAATATACGGGGCCCCGTTGTGGTTAGGTACACGTACCGACTGGGTGCCACGGGCTCCTGCACCGGCCGGGTAGATGTACACCATCCCCATCCATCCATCTTGATTAGGTGGTCAGGGGTCCATCTAGTACAAATGGACCTGACTGAGGTATGGGATGGGATGGGATGTAGTCGTGGGCCCTGTTCAGAAGGGGAGGTCTCCGGCGTGGGCGCGCTGCCCGGGTAGTAAGTAGGGCTCCAATCTGCCCAGAATACCCTAAGCGGCCGCGCAGAGACGACCTACCTTACCTAGGTACCTTACCTACCTTACCTACCCCGACAGCTCGCCCGGGCCAACAACGCTCATGCGGTGTACTTCGCATGTTTTTGTCTTTTTTTTATTTGTTATTTTACCGCCTGCTTACCCGCGGTCATGTACCTCCAGGTTCCAGGACCAACGGGCTGGCGCATCCCGCTGCCAAGCCCCTGGACGCTGGCGACTGTCCTATGGCCAGGGAGGGCTCTCTATGGTTGCCATCCCAATCCGTGGGCGCAGCTGGTGGTGCATGGATGATGGGAGGATCATGGTATGGATGGTTGGATGTAGTATGGATGGGATGGATGCGTGTGCGAAGGCTATGGACCACGCCTACTACGATGTATACATACATACCTCCAACTTCAACACTACCCACCCTGGAGGGTAAAAGCCGGCGCGGCCAGTCCAAGGTGCCAGCAGTAGGCGGACCGTGTTCCAATGCCCGTCCTGCCCGTCTCAATGTATAAAACCTACGGCCCCTCGTTGCACCCAGTCTACGACGCACATGGATACACATGCTGCTGCCCTGTCTCAGACGACCCGACGTCCCATTCATTCATCATCGTGTCCGTACACTGGCTGACTGACTTACTTGACTGCCTACCTCCTCTCTCTTTTACCTAAAACCAAATAACATCCATCCATTACCAGGGCTAGCACTGTACTTACTTAGTCACCACACAACATCCCTCCCCCCCCCTCTTCCCCCCAAGCGCACACAGCCTGGGACGCCCGAGGTCCCACTGAAGAGCCGTCGTGTCCAAACTTAATTGTCGTCGATCCCGCAAGGAACCAGACTCACTAATACAAAAACCCTTTGCTGGGCGCCGGCTTCTCAGTTCTCCCATCTCGTTCATCACTCGATTCAGTCATTGTTAGACCCGAGTGGAGCCAGCCATCGGTCGGACCGGGTGCTTTCTCATCCATACGGGCTACCCTACCTACCTCTACATTACCTACCTTACATTACCTACCTCCATACCTCCAACGTCACTGCCCTTGGCGACCTCCTGCTTTGGCTATCCCGTCTTGCCTGCTTCCTACCTACCTACCTGAGGTCCCATACATCTCCTCCCATCTCATACTACCTCCTACTACTGCCTGCCAGCAGGGCCATCCATATATTTACCGGGCACTGCTGCACAGAACAAACAAGCCCCTCTGCTACAGCCACCACCATCCACCCACCCACTTACTCATCTTTTGAACCTTACCTGGTTGGAACCTTCATTCACTGCCGCTGCTGCTTGTTGCTTCTCTGTTCCCGAGGACCATTACTGCTGCTGCTGTTACCTACCCCTAGCACTGCCGAGGTACCTACTACAACGACTATTGCCACAACTATTGCTTGGAGAGACTTGCTTGACTCCATTACCACCACCACCACCACCACCACCACCACCACCACAATTTACCACCATCTTCGCCACAGGCATAGGCTAGCAACGGCGGAACGACCACACTGCCAGTCTGGTGTTGCACGCTCGCCTTCGGTGCGCCCAGCGATCGTTGCCTTATCGCGTTTTGCCTTCTCGTATCTCCTTTGCCATCTCCCTGAGAGAGGCCTAGCTGGTAGACCGCATACGACCTGAGCGTCTGCAGCCAACCAACCAACCAACCAACCAACCCATACGCCAGCCAGTAGCAGCTCCAAGCTTCAGAATTCTCCGTCTTCTCCGCCACGTCAAATGTCGAGACATTTGCCAGGGCACGCCACAGAACCTTCATTCGGGCTCCACAGAGGACACTCTATCCCCTCGAGGTAGCAGAACACCTCAGGGCCCTCATAAACGGCCACCACATCCGCCCACAATTTCCCCCTGCCATTGCTATGCTCTCGGGCCGCGTTCAGCCGCCTATCTGTCTACCAATGCAGTCACCGACGGAGCTCAACTATCACGGGTCGCCATCAAACGACAGCCGCTTCCATCCCAACGGTCTCGGTGGCCCCAAAGCTCCCCATGCAGCCAACGGGGCGCAACCCTACGATCATTACTACAGGTACGTCGGCTCCTAGCTAAACCGACTCCCACCCGCAGCTGCACGTAGTTCGTACAAGCATCATTGCTCCTAACGGGGACTCAATTCGCGCCCCATCGTTCACGTGAAGTGAGACTGGCGACTGACTGGCCACCAGCGGGCCTTCTTCTGCGGTTCCCGACGGGCCACCTGCACCAAGGGACGACAACGGCGGCACCTTGTTCGAGAACGGTCGCTACTATGGCACCTATAAGCCCTACAAGTACATGGGCCCCGTCGATGATGTACGCCCCTCCGGAACCCCCCCCCCCCCCCCTTCTCTGTTTATCCCTGTGGCATTTCGGCCTAACCCGCTTTATAGGAGGAGTTGGACAGGCTGGACATCTTTCACAAGTTCTTCAGCTTGACTCGGGAGCATATGGGATTAGGAGAGCTGCATATCAGCCCACTTCCCAAGGACCGACCGATCAAGGTCCTGGACCTTGGTTGTGGCACAGGTATCTGGTGCATCGATATGGCCCAGTAAGGGCACGTCCCATGCAGTCGTGAGAGAACACGCTAATATGTGAATAGTACCTATGAAAATGCTCAGATTGTCGGTTGGGACCTGAACAAGACTCAGCCAGAGGTGTATGTACTCTTATCCCCCTCTTCCTGCTGGAGCTGTTGGACACTAACACAGCGGCCGCTCAGGATCGACCCAAACCTCAGATATGAACAACGAGACATATCGGAGCCCAAATGGCTTATCGACAACTCGATGGATTTGATCCATATGCGCCTGCTTGGTGGTTCCGTGCAAGACTGGCTGGCCTTGTACCGGAATGTCTTCACGTGCGTGCTCCTTGCAAGCCCGCGTCTCTCTCGCTAGCTAACGATGTCTTCCAGTTCGTTGATCCCCGGCACGGGCCATGTTGAGCACATTGAGATCGATTTTCACCCCAAATGCCTCGACAAGAGTTTGCCCGACGATGCCAGGCTCCACACGTGGGTTCGTGACGTGTATGCCGCTCACGACAGAGCCGGGCAGCCCCTGATGCCACCTGACCCCGAGACCTTGTTGGCCCAGTCCGGATTTGTCGACATCCAGCACAGAACCTTTGACCTCCCGTTCCACCCCTGGAGAGGCAGCGACCCCCTGAAGAACATCGGCAGGTGGTTCAACCTCGCTATGCAGCACTCGTTGGAGAGCATGGCGATGGCACCCTTGACGCGCATGCTCGACTACAGCCCCGAGCAGGTGCGCCAGCTTAACCTGGACGTGAAGAAGGAAATTTGCACCCGTTCCAAGCACATGTCCTGCACCATGTGAGTTATCCCCGCGCCCACCTGCTGTAAACTTGGGCAGGTGCGACGGCCCCAAACTGAATGCTGATGAGTTATCTGCCAAGGCACATATGGCATGCAAGAAGGCCGAGTGCCCACGAGTCGAATGCCCGGGCCTACTAATTGCACGATGCAGTTGGTTACTTCTCTCTCGGGGAGGCATACAGCAGAGAAGCCCTGGCGGGCATAGCTCGAGGCAGCCAAGCAACGACATGGCGGGTGCCCAACTCGAGGCAAATCCACCACCAGTCACAGCATGACTCTCTCTGCTCGTGCAGATCCAGATTTGGGCTGGAGCCCCCTGGTCGGCCCACAAAACTGCATCGACTATCCGGCCGCCCTGACGCGACGCGTCCAGCGAGCCGAGCCTGGCTTGAGAGCAGCCCGCGGCGACGACGTCCGCCGGCTCGGTGACTCATGCTCTCATATCTCTCCCTCTGGGACATTTGAGGGCTTGCCGCTTGGTGCGCCTCACGAACGAGGACACGCCGTCACCGCACTCACCGGTCATGCAGCCCTATCGGCTGGCCGCCTTCGGCATGCGATGCGCAGAGGATGGCAAGGCCGAGCATATCGTGCCGCGGCTCCCCAAGGGTTTCAAGGAGCTATCCGCCCCAATCCCAGCCTGGGACGTGTCTCGCGGGTAGGAGGCGGAAGAAAGAGGCTTGGTGCCCTAAGCGCGGTGCGGCGTGTGGGGTGTACTGTTGCCAGGGCGCACATGGTGCCGAAGGAACATGTCTTGGATGCCTCCACGTATCAGCCTCCTGCTGCGGTCGTACTGCAGGCTGCAGTTGGCTGGATAGAGTTGGGGAGGGACTGGCCGGGCAGAGGCACGGGGGGCTCCGAGGCCCCAAACACGGCAGAAAGGCCAGGGGGTGGAGAAGATTATGCGGCCCTCTGGGTCGCAGGCCGGCCGACCTTGCTGGATCGGGGCAACTACGGTCAGGAGCAGCCGGCCGAAGGGGGAAGGGGGATGGGATGGGAGCCAAAGGGGGCGAGGTGATACCGGGTGACATGAGAGGTAGCCAGAGTGGCGGCGGCCATTCCTCATTGACAACTATAGCGGACGGGATTCAGCACCTTGGGTCAGGGATGTAACCGGATGTTTGCTGTACTTGAAGTACTTTAGGACGGGAGGACTGCGCGCAAGGCCGACCACACCGGCCGTATGCAGGTCTCCGAGGTCACCCAACACGGTCATTCTCCACTCTTCGTGCCCAATCTTCCCCTGGAAGAAGCAGGTGGCCGTTTGCACCGTGACAGGTGTATCGTCGTGAGTCGTTGCCAAGCCAGGCCGGCAGTGCTTGCCTCCCTGGCCGGGGGAGGGAAGGAAGAATTGCGTACTTACCTACCTCTGGCAAAGTACATCCATACTATACACACCATGGACGGATCTGGCCACGGCCAGGGAGGCTTGACCGGCAAGCCCCCGCGGGATACGCATCCGTCGTGCCGAGGGAGGCAGTCGACGAGGGGCCTGTGGAACAGGGTCCGGACGCCACGGATGCCGCCGCCGGTCCTTCTGACGCGAACACTTACGGTAAGGCACGGCAGACATGACGGACATGGCATCGCATGGCGCCCCTACTATCATGGGCAGGACGTAGGTGTGGGAAACCTCGGGGCCCATTCCGGATAGCTTCGCAGACTGGGCCTGGCTTGGCGCCCGTCATGAATGGGCAGTTCTCGGGGAGCCAGGGCTGTTTTTCCACCCAGAATATGCTTACACCCGCGCAATATTGAGCCATATCCCGGAGGCGCGCCAGAGGACCAACCAGCAACGACTGCTTTTCTGGGCAGGGCCCTGGATCCGGCTGCAATCGTGCCTTCCAAGGGATCCACTGCCTGTTTTCCCGGAGCTCAACAGCACGAACGTCCACCCAAGTCACATCGAAGCCAGCAAACACATTCCCCCTTCCGGTGAGCCACCCCTCCCCTCTCATGACGCTTTCCATCAGCTCCAGTGGCTGCCGCTGGCCGGTTGTGTCTTCGTCAGCTGCATACATACTCGTGCTTCTGGATGCTACGCTGTGGAGTGGTTCGTGGCGAGCACGATGCCCATGCCATGGCACGCCCTGCCCCCCGATCTGCCCTGCCCGGCCAGGCCGTCTCGTTCAGCACCGTGGGCCATCTCGACGCTCGCCTCGGAAAGCATCACCCTCACCCTCACCCTCACCCTCAACCACACACATATACCCTCGTCACCGCGGCCAGCGGCCGTCTTGCCCACGGCCAACAGCATCACGAAAGCATGATGCCGCCGCGTCTCCACCCACACGCCCCAAACCCTCGGGTCTGGTGCTCAGCCGAGGCAAATGAACAGCGCGTCTAAGACAGACCAACCGCGAACCTCAACAGCCCTTCCCCCCTTCCCCTCTTCTCTCTCCCCCCCCCCCCTTGGGAATCTGCAAGAACAGCTGTCGCTCGCTCCCCCTGTACGCAGGCCGACTGCTGGAAATACCACCGTATGCATCACTTTTCCCTCTCCGCCTTCCCCCCCCCCCCCCCGGTCCCTTCGGCTGACTCGCCAGCCCGTTCATGCTTGCATACATACACTGAGGCGCAGACCACACCACTTTCGTTGCTGGCACTTCGCCCGCCCCTGGCATGCGCGACAAACGCGCTGGGCCCAGCGGGCTGCTAACGCCAAGGGTATATGTAATGCGTCGATGCATGTCACGGTCTTCTCGAGCCAGCCAAGCCCACCCTCGCGGAATCCGGAACCGTACAGCAGCGGCGCCTTGCCTCTCCCGGTCGTCATGCGGTTGGGGGAAGGGGAGGGATGGGTGTCTTCCCCCCGTCGACCACAAAACCCGCCGTGGTAATAAGACGCGAGCGGTGGGCGTGGCCCTGGGGCCAGCGTGGGGCCGATTCGGGGTGGTGATGACGAGATACGGGAAAGGGAGGGGGGAAAGGAGGAATACGGCGAGGTAGCAGTTCGCGACTGCACCCTCACCTGCCGGCGCAGGTCCGTCCATCCGCTGCCCAGCAGGGCGGCTGGGCGCCCGTATATACTTCCTTTCCCTGTTCGCCATACGGCCCCGTCATGCACACTGCCCGGGGCCAGTGTCGACTGCTGTAAACCAAGGGGCGGGAGTCGCCCATCCGCCCGCTGCTGGGGCCAATGCTGACGATCCCAAGCTCGGGCGGTAAAACGCAAAGCCGGGCCAACAGCGGAAAAAATGCAACGCACCCATCTCTCCGGGACCAGCGCCCCAATGACGACGGGCCCTGCGTTTGGCCCTTTCGCCCCAGGGGGAGGGGGGGGGGGACTCGACGCCGAGAGCCGGTGCGGCGGGACGTGGCTGTACCTATATCGAGGGGGGTCGGCAATCATGTCGCTCTTCCGCAGCGGCGGACAACGGACCGGTGAGAAAGGGGGGCCCATGTGGCAAGTTCCGCGGCTGCGTTACTCACCCCACGATCCCCTGTCCCGCCTTCCCCCCTGGGTTGCGGCCCGAGAATATGGTGTGAAGTCGGCCAAAATCCCCCCCCCCCCCCTCTCTTTCCTTCGGTGTCCCAAGCGGGTCGTCATGATGGGAGGCGCGGGCTTCTTCCCGGCGAATGACGCCGGCTGCCACGGCGGAGCCGAGGCCCTATCCGAAGTCAGATAGTCGTACTTTGCCCGGAGGTTGGGGGGGGAGAAAGGGGCTGGTCAACGTTTTAGGTCTAGGGACGCACAAAGCCACCAACTGGTGCCTGCCGCCATGTCGGCCCAATAAGTGGCGGGCGGGTGCTTGCATGGCGCTGTTTCTCAGCCCTGAGTGATACAAGGCCACCCCCCCTTTCTTCCCTTTTGAGACATGTTGCCATTGCATCACCTCGTGTTGCACGATCCCTGGGTGTTCTTAAGATGGCTCGGACTTGGGCGAATCAAGAAGGCCGCGACGGTGCGCACTTTGGGAGAGAAAGGGGTGGAGGGGGGGGGGCGTGGGAACCCCCAGCAAGGTACCGCATACCTCCCCCCAAGCCAGAACGAATCAAAAATAGAACGGTATAGAACGACGCAGCGGTGCGGTCGAGCACACGGACCCGTGCGAAAAAATGCAGGGGAGGAGGGGTGGGCGACGGAAACCACAACAGCAAAACCCCTTATTTCGGATCTGGTACCAAGAGGAAGGGAGGGGGCCGAGAATAGTAGCAGATGTTGAGGACGGGGGGACGTTGGTATCGGAAGTGGGCGCGAGAATCCCTGCCCCGAGTTCTCCCTCCTTGTTTGTAGTCGCTGCTTTCCGAGCACGCGGCCTCCCCACCGGTCGCCCGGCCCCGGGTTCCGTTTCCCGCCGGGAATGACACCAGGGCCGACTTTTGCTTAATGCCCCCATTCCTCTCCCGTCCCGAGAAAGATGGGGGAGCCGGAGGGACCGGAGGCCGGCTGACCGTGCCCACCCTCCCCCCCCCCTTGACCTCGGTAACGTTACACGGGGGCAAAGCAGGGCAGACGGAACAGCCGCACGAGAAAAGGGGGTTTGGGTTGGGTTTTCGTAGTCCCGGCATCCCTCGAAACCCGCTGCTGGGGGGGGGAAAGCGGGTAGTGGGCTCGTGGCAACGAAGCGTCTCGTTTGGTTCGGACAGCCAGCCAGAGAGAGAGAGAGAGGCCCGTCGATTTCGCCCTCCTGTCTTTCTCTCTCATCCCTAAGGCGAGGGTGTCGCGCCCCGTATGCGATTCCAGCAGCGAGAAAAAAAAAGGGGGGGGGGGGCCCACGCGCCTTGTCGTACAATAGCGGCGGGCAAGCTTGGGCAAAGCGCCAAAGGGCCACGCAAGGGGCGGGGGGGAAGTCAGAGACGACGCCGCGATCGGGCCGCGTGCCTATAGCTGGCGGCGTGAATAGGGGGGCGGGAAGGGAAAGGAAGGGGATAAGGGACAAGGGCGGGGTGATACGATGTCGATTCCTCCCTAACGTCCGTTTCCTCTCATTCTGGTATTTCTCTTCCCTTCTCTTCCTCGTAACGGCTGGTTGTTGGGGAGGCGTCACGCACCCGAATACCGTGAGCAGACTGAGTTGCACAGGCCCAGTTCATGCTGCTGCTGCCTTTCCCCGTGGCAGGTAAGTGTGAGTGAGCCGACTCGTTCCCGGGGGCTGAGGAGGATGCACATGCCTGCCACCATCTGTGGCCGCATGGGCGTTGGCATCGGTGGTGGCGAGGGAAGGGAGGGAGGGAGGGAAGGCGGCGCCTGCGTCGTCGAGCAGAGCTGTGTTCATCCATGCTGATTACTTTATTCCTCTCGCCGAATGCACGTTACGCTGCTCTCGTTGTGTATTGTACAGGATAACAAAGGAAAACCGGCAGGAAGGGATCGACGTCAAGACCACCTAGGTATCTATACAAGGCGGGGACTCGCGCGGCCTCGACCATGCCTCCACTCCCTCCCAGGGCTCGGTTCCCCTTTACAGGGCGGTTGGCAGCAGCGGAGCGCTGTATGCGTCCTGAAAGGCTGCCAATGCCAGTCTATGCGTTTTTGGAAGGGGGGCGAGAAAGACGGCGTTCCCCCCGGCTTTTTGCCCCAGTTCGACACCATCCACGCCCACGCATTGCATTGTCTATGTCCCAACTCCTGAAACGCGATAGGGGGAGCTGCAGCAAAGCTCCCGGTTATGCGGTGCCTCCGAATGCCCTCTGGCTCGCGGGACCCGGTGCACTTAGTGGTGAGCAGCGCCCGTCTCGCCGTGGTAGCCGACGATCTTGAAGCGGCCAATCATCTCGCCCACGGTGAAGAAACCCAGGCACTCGGCCAGGACCACACCGCCGGCAACGACCTGGGCGCGGTTCAGGTTCCGGGCCTGCTGCATGACCGAGGCAGGCTGCTGGGAGGCCTTGGAGGCCGTCTGGGAGGCCGTCTGCATCAGGGCCGTCGGGTTCTTCAGCGTCTTCCAGGCGTTCTGGAAGTAGGTCTGGAAGGTCTGTACGGAACTGCGGAGCAGGTTAGCGGGGGGGCGGGAGGGAGGCCCTGGCCGGCGGGGGGGGGCACACTCACGGAGGCTGCATCTTCTGGCCGCGGAAGACCAGCTTGGACAGCTCAACAGCGACCTTGGACCAGTAGATGACGTGCGGTGCTGTTTCTGTGGTGAGGGAAAAAAAAAAGCACGTCAGCCCCTCTCGTTCTCGTGATATAGCGGGCGGCACGGCAGTGCAGCAGCTAGGCGGCACGCGCGCGCGGCCTCGCTTCTGCGCAGGGAGCTCCACACGTACTCTCCACAAAGTTGACCACTTTGCCAGTCCGTCCGCCGACCTTGCTCAGGGAGCTGGCCAGGCCCTTCGCGGCACCGGTGATGGCGGGCCCGGCCGAGGAGGCGACACGCGACAGGCCCTGCTGCGCCTTGGACATGTTCTCGGCGGCGGCCGACTGGGCCTTGGAGACGTTCTGCTTGGCCGCCTCGGCGGCCTTGTTCGCGGTGGTGGAGGTGGTGCTCGACTCGAAGCGGCGGGCGGCGGTGCGGCCGAGGGCGCGGCCGGATTGCCGGAGGGCGGGCCGCGCAAGAACCATCGAGGCAGACATGATGGATGGATGAGGAGACGGCCGAGACGACTCGCAGACGGTAGCGATTCCGGAGGGGGGGGGGGGGGAGGAAAAGGCGGCGTCTGGAGGGCAAACGGTGGGTGTGGGACGTTTGGTGATGTTGGCGATTGATTGCTGGCAGCTTCAGCTTTCCTAGGGAAAAAACAGCTCTCTCCTCGCTCGGAATTTCACGCTTGGGTAGATTTTTGGCCGTACTCCGTACCCGAGCGGCTCTTCCCCCCAATAGGTGGTTAACGGGATGGCTGGACCCGCTTTGCCCGCCCCATTGCCCAATGAGAGCCGCCCGCCGCGGGACCGGCTTAGATCATCAACGCCCAGTGAGGACTTTCTGAGGTACCTATTCCTGCCAGGGCTGCCATTCATCCATCCCTTGTTGAATGATGATGTCTACCTTAGGTACCTGGTTGGCTAGGTAGGTCGCCGAGTTTTCCATCCGGTTCATACAAAAAAAACATGGAAGGTAGATCGATCAGTACTTGTTCGGCTTCACCTCTCTTTCTCTCTCTCTCACTCACTTCCTTTTTTTACTTCTCAGACGACGAAGGAACATAAATCCCAACGTGCAAACACCCGAGGCAAGCACTTAAGCAGGCCCTCATTTCTCTTATTACGGACACTCAATCCATGCATGGATGCTTAAGGTTGAATCTTCCATGCTCGAACGGTTTCGCTTCCGGCCCGCTTATTCGTTGCAGCCTTAGGTACCTACCAAAGGTTAAGTAAGAGGTACCACCCGTATGGGATCCCTCCTCCCATCATCCACCTCGTCGCTCAAACATAAGTACATCCTAACTCAGGGGCGGCGACACCATGGCTCCCAGCTTGGCTTCCATCCATGCTTTCGTTGTTTTCATGCTGTTATTGTTCCATCACATTGTATTCAATTGGCCCGGAGATTCGTGCAACTAGGTACCTATGTACCCAGGTAAGGTAAGGTCCTTCCTTTCTCGCTCGGCCAGAAGCCGCCAGGCCGTACTACATCCGCTCCGCACACCAACAACTCCCCCCGTCTTAGTCGAGGCTCTGGATCTGCACCTTGATGGCACCCGTCTTCGGGTCGGCCGCCGTCTTGAAAGCATTGATGGCGTCCTCCAGCTTAAACCTGTGCGTGACCAGCTTGGAGAGGTCAATCACGCCATTCTCCACCAGCCGGATGGCCCGCGGCCAGGTGTTGCAGTAGCGGTACTGGAACTGGAGGTCCACTTCGCGCGTGCTGCATCGCATGAAGGGGAAGTTGACCTCGTTCTTGCCCACGCCGACCACAAACACCTTGCCGCCGAACTTGACGGCCCAGATGGCCGACGCCACGCTGCTCTCCACGCCGGTGCACTCGATGGCCACCGCCGGCTCGATGCCGCCGAAGGACGCCACGATGGCCTGGGCCGACTCCTCGGGCGTGACGCGCTCGACCTTGTGCGTGATGACGGACGGGCAGAGCTCCTTGGCGAACTTCAAACGGCCCTCGTCGATGTCGGTGATGACCAGCGGGCAGGCGCCCGCCGCCTTGCAGCAGAGGAGGGTGATGAGACCGATGGGACCGGCGCCGCAGACGAGCACGGCGTCGCCCAGCTCGACCTTGGCCCTCTGCAGGCCGGCCAGGGCCACGCTCAGCGGTTCCAGCATCGAGCCGTTCTCGTACGACATGTCTCCGATCTTGTGGCACCACACGGCCGGGTGGTTCACGTATCTTCGCAGCAGGCCCGGCACCGGCGGGGTCGACAGGAACTGCACCTTCTCGCAGCCGTTGTACCGGCCCGTCAGGCACGGCTCGCACTCGTTGCAGATGATGTTGGGCTCGATGGCCACGCGGTCGCCGGGCTTCAGGTGGGTGACGGAGGGGTGGACGGCAATAACCTGACCCGCCGACTCGTGGCCCAGGATGTGGTCGCCCCCCACGATCATGGGACCAATGCAGCCATGGCGCCAGAAGTGGACGTCGGACCTAATGCGTGATTTTGTGTGAGAAAAAGCCCTGACTGGCAATGCGCGACGCGGCGGCGGCGGCGGCGGAGGCGGCAGACGTACCCGCAGATACCCGTGCTCTTGATGGCGACGGTGACTTCGCCGTGCTGCAGGGTGTCGCCCTTGGCGAGGCTCTCGACCGAGGGCTCGGCCTCGTTGATCCAGAGATCATGGTCGGGGTTGGTGAAGACACCGATGTTGGCCTTGGTGGGCTGGAACTCGGCTCCGGCGCTGGACATGTTGGCGGCAGGGACACGACACGGCAAGCAGATGGGACAGACAGGAAGCAGGAGCGGAACGAGATGAGTGCGAGCGGTTGCGCAGACGGTCAGGACAGGTGAGGGGAAGGGACCTGTTATATTGGCGAGGCTCCTCTAGCCGCCGGTTGTGGGTTTTTCCCACATTATCTTCCTCCATAGGCGTGCTGTCGCGACGGTCGGGCGGCTTCGGACATTCTTTCGTGGGCCCGGGGCAGCCAGCACGTTTGATTGCCTCGCTCGCCAATGGCCCAGACCCTCCGCCCATTGGAGGCCCAGCCAGCCAAAGCGCCTCCAGCCAGCCAGAGGGAGCGAGGGAATGGGCGAGCCGGCGGTCACCTGCTTCGGGCCTGGGGGAAACGGGCTCAGAACAGCTACGTATGTGGGGTAACGATGGCGTCGAGGGGGATGACGTTCGGGGAACTCCAACCCCGATATCCAGGCCCAAGACGCGCGCCAATCACGCCCTGGCGAGAGCGGTGCTTCCCCGCAGCCTGGAATCCCCACCAATCATGGCCATGGTGTTTCGTGGAGTTGCGGGTTGCCGGCTCCCCTGCCAATCCAGGGGACACCCGGGAACGCGCCCAGGAGCCAGGCACTAGTCACACGCAGAGACGACCAGGTATAGGACGGTGAGCTGAAGAAGAATGGAAGAAGCTCGGATGTGTATGTAGCTTCAGGGTCCAGCCTCCTTGGCTCTAATAGGGTCTGCACGTGGGATGTCCGCTTCAGGCGCAAGTGCGAAGACGCGCCCGCAACCTGCCCGACCAGCCTCGTTTGTACAGGCGGGAAGCGCTGCAAGCAGGGCTCTCTCTGCATAAGCCGCCCGGCGGGTGATAGATACATAGTATCCCGTATACATATGTACTTACACAGTATTGTATACTCTACGGGGTGCAGGGTTAGCCGAGGAGCCTCAGCACGGTCAGTTCCACTGGGTAGGAAAAAGCTGGAGGCTCTATGAAACGACGACAGCTCCCCCTCCCTCCGCCCCCCTCGCGACTGCGGACTCTTGAGACGTGGGCCCTGGTCGAGGGAGATGCCGACGTAGGACTCTGAAGGGCGGGCCGGCCGGCGCTGTGTTGGGACGGACACCCCTCCTCCGGCTGGATGAGCCATCACCATCCGTGGTTTTGTCAGTCCGTAAGGGGCCATGTTCGCCGGGGCCGCGGCATATTTTCTGCAGCTCACCAATGCGGCAAGTGAAAGGCGTGTGTGAAAGCGTAGGGTTCGAAACTGGAGCGGAGCTATCATGGCATCTATTGCCGTCAGCCCCTCCAGCTAATGGGTTACTGGTTGGACAATGGATAAGTGGACATTGTGATGGGAATGGAAGCTAGAGTGAATGAAAAGTGCCTCTGCCAAGCCTGTCACCAAGAATTGAGACTCTGCCCCAGCCACAACGGGAAGCCCCCTCCAGAAGTGGCACATGCTCAGTACTACTTAATACGGGGCGTCGCGCAAAGCCACGTATGACGTTGTTGATTTTATTCGTAGCACCAAGTGGGGCAGGAAGCTCAGCGGGCAGGCGCGGGCAGGCGGGTAGGCGGCTTTGAGCTGGAAGGCAGGAAGGAAGGGACAGACGGACAGACAGCTTCATGGAAGTAACGGCATGCGTGGCTTGGCTGCAAATGGGAGCTGACGTTACGTATGCAGGCCAAGTACGTATGGCCGCAACTCTGAACCAACGCAACACCTTTTTCTGTCCCATCACCATCACCACTACAAAACCCGCCTCTCCCCACCCGTGAATCCGTTCCCGTCCCTCCCATCTGTCCAAATCCCCAAGCAATCAATCCCCCTTCCACGTCTCCAGCTCTCCGCAGCCGTGCAAACCCCGCTCTGCCAACGACAAGCTCGTGAGCAAACACCACTATCACCACCACCATGACGCTCTACTACACCCTCGTAGGTCTCGCCCGTCCGTGGCCGCTCCCCCCGTGTGCCCGCTGACGGAACGCCCCCAGGTCTTCATGCTCCTCATGACGGAGATGGCCCTCTTCATGGGACTCATCCTCCCCATGCCCTTCTCGCTCCGCCGCAGGATCTTCACGTACGTCGTGCCCATGCCGCCGCTCCGCTCCGCCGCCACCTGCTAACCACGCGCCACCAGCTTCATCTCGGAGAGCAAGGTCATAGCGAAGCTACAATATGGACTGAAAATCACCTTCATATTCATATTGATTCTGTTCATCGACAGCGTCAACCGCGTTTACCGCGTGCAGATTGAGCTCGCGGCCGCGACGCAGTCCGAGAAGGGCAGCGCGTAAGTTTTTCCTCGTGCTACTCCACCCCCGCCCCACGGCGCCCGAACGCCGCATCGTGCGACTGACCCGAGACTGACCTGCCCGACAGCGCCATTATGGGCCACGAGCGCCTCGAGGTCCAGGCCCGCAAGTTCTACTCGCAGCGCAACATGTACCTCTGCGGCTTCACCCTGTTCCTGTCGCTCATCCTCAACCGCACCTACATCATGATCCTCGAGGTCCTCCGTCTCGAGGAGAAGCTCAAGCAGTACGAGGGCACCGACAAGAACACCAAGCAGAGCGCCAAGCTCGCTGCCGCCGGTGACTCGGGCGAGATCGGCCGTCTCCGCAGGGAGCTTGAAGCCAAGGACCGCGACATCGCCACCCTTAAGAAGCAGTCCGAGGGTCTCCAGAAGGAGTACCACGAGCTCACCGAGAAGTACGGCGCCACCCAGGCCTCGGCCGGCTCGCGCAAGGACAAATAGACGCACCATGCTCCCGCGATGCCCTGCCGTTCGATGGTGCACGGAAGGAATAAACAAAAACCGGGGAAGCTGGCCCAGAGAAGCCGAGTCTCCCTGCAATGGCCGTGGCAGTTGGACCCGTCGGGCATAATTGGTAGGCTCCTGGTTATGAGCCGGTTGTCCCTCTTCTGGGGGGTGTAAAGTGAAGCAAATACGTGGCGGGATCAGGTCTCGGCACCAATATTAGTGCCTCTTCGCAAGATTACGCACAAGGGACTTATATCAACCTGGGCACCACGCGTGGGTCGGAGACCCGATGCCTCTTCGCTGCCCGGAGGAACCAGTAGAGTCCGAGAAGGCAGCAAATGCATTTTTCATTTATTATTTGCTGGGTGTACAACCGCGACGGAGTCTTGAATTCGTATCTTTGTGCTTACAACCTGCTGTTTTGACGTCAGATAAGAACTCATCGCGCGTCCGGCCTACATTGTTGTCTGCTCAGGTGCCTCTCAAAGTGCGCCGTTCGCCATTGGCAGAATTAGGCCTTGAAGGAAACAACACGTCGTCCCTCTGTTCAAATCAGAAAACTGTCCACTATGCAAATACCACACCAGCATGGGCCTAAAATTATGGTCCCGCCTCTGACGAACACACCGAATCTTAGGACTATATCAAGGCGTGGAGGACCACCATTGCATTTTAATACTGGTTTGAATGCGGTGCGTATCGCTAAGTCCCATTTCTTACCTCATTTCCCTCTACCTCAGACACTCGGTGCTGTACGGCTCCTTCTCGGTGTCGACGATCTTTTTTCCAGCTCCATTCAGAATATCGCCTCTCGGGAGTGCACATTGTGTCACTCTCACAACCTTGTCAGTGATCTAGCGGTCCGACCCCAACGTGGAGAGAGTGGCGTTGGTGTCCAGACAATACACGACCGCCACGAAATAGAATGGATAGCACTAAGGGGGCTACCTATACATACCCCCATCATTATCGACCAAGGCCACTACAACATGCACTTGGGCAACCTGCCCCCGTCCACAAACTGGAATGCTACACTCGGTACGGATACGAACATGGAGGCCTCAGACACTGCCGCCGAGGACGAGGACGGCCAAGCGGGCTTGCTATAACATCGTGGGGGAAGGTGCTCTGTATAGATCACCAGCCGAGGCCCGTCGGGCAAAGTCGCCGGCCTTATCCACCCCCGGCTTACCTCTGTTCAAGGGGCGGGGGGAGGAGTTTACCCTGGCGGGCGATGGGCCCCGAGCAAACTCTGCCCACACTAGGTTCTTTACCGCGGGGCCCCTGGAAGACACCCTTCCCGCGAACCGGGCAAGATGTAGCGGGGCGGGGGCGGTGGCGGTCGCAATAGAGAAATCCGAGGGGCCCGGCCGAGGCCGCCTCCGGGAGCCGGGAGGCGGAGGCGGTAACGATGGAGAAAGAGACAAAATAGTTTAGTGATCCTATAGGGTGAGAATCGGAGAGCCGGCGGTGCATTGGGCTTACACCAGAGGACTACAAGAATTCTGCAAGTGGATAACCCCCCCCCCCCCCCCCCCCCCCCTTTTGTACCACGGGCGAAGTCCTGCAGCCCATAGCTCTGTTGCCGGCTCGGCTGACACTTCATCACGGCTTGCGCATGCGACATCCAAAGTTGCCGTGTAGGCAGTGAAACGGAGTACCTGTTCCAGAATGTTGTATATATGATGGGTCTATACGCAAAGGCAATAAATGATTCAAGGGGGCTGCCGAAACAGGCCAAAACTCCGGGCTCGTGGTGCGCTGAAATCAATGCTCCCAAGAAAAGCAGTGTACCGAAAACTCCCCCAAACGATCCGCTCTTGTCGCTATGCATCTTTTATGCTTAGGGAAAGCATCTTATCGTAAGTCGAAAAAGCCAAGGCCAATGGCACATGGTTCCGCGTGTCCCGGTGGGCGAGTTCCCCAAGCCTGACGTGCTGTGTTTTTCCCGCCAAGGCACATCTGTGCCCGAGACATCTCCTGCTGGCACCATCGCCAATCTTCACTCTGCGGTGCCACTATCATTCCGGCTTGGCTCGGCCGGCTTGGGCTCGTTCGACGAAGGTTCTCTTTGGTGGCTGCCGTGCGGCCGTCGGTCATTGTCAGTCCCCCCAGTGAAGGTAAGGCCTTCGTCGTGGTCGTCGTTCCTGAAATCGCCCTTGCGGTCGTCGCCCACGATCAAGTCGCCGATCATGCCGGCGTCGGAGTCTTGTTGGGGACTGACGGTCCAGTATTCGAGCTTCCGGACCAATAGGTAGAAAGCAGTGGCCAGGATACTACCGAGGGCCGGCCCTACCCAGTAAATCCAGTGGTACGAGGGAAATTTGCCCTGGATCACGCACGGTCCGAAGGAGCGGGCCGGGTTGGTTCCTGCGCCGGTGTAGTAGGCACCCCTATAGACAAAGAGAGTCAGTACGCGTTGTGGGCGATGACCCAATAGGAGAACAGGGGTGGACGTACATCATGACACAGATAAAGACGGCCAAGCCGATACCGACAGGCGCGATGTAGGTAGCTCGGTGCTTCTCAGCAGCCAGCATGAAAATGGCGAAGACAATCTGGGCGGTCAGGAACATCTCGATGAATAGGCCCTGCAGAACCGAGGTTCCGCCTCCCAGTTCAGTTCCGGCGGCGGTCCCGTTGGGGAGGAGCCCCAGGATCACGGCCGAAGCCGCAATAGACCCGGCGATCTGGCCGAAGATTATCAGGATGCCGCGGACGGGATCGACGGCCCGGATGAGCAGCATGGCCAGGGTGACGGCTGGGTTGAACAGACTGCCGCTGATTCGGTAGAAAACCCAGGCGTTGACAGCGATGGACATTCCCCAGCCGAGGGCGATGAATTGCAGTTTGGCCGGGTCGGCCAGGTCCGACTTCTCCTCGCCAGGCTGGGAGGCGCTGACGACATTGGTACAGCCGAGAGCAGTCAACATGTACATGAAGGTACCCACGAACTCGGACAACATAGTGACAACATCATGCTGGATAGATTTGGGCACCTTGTCTCGAAATTGGTCCAGTATGTAGAGCGATCCATGGTGCGTCCTGATCTTGGATAGAGGCGATGTGTCGGCGTGGTTTTGAGGGAGGATAGGCGCGGGTCGTTTAAAGTGGCCCATCCAGCCGTCGGGGCGGGTGCTGTGAGGCATACGTGCGGCAAGACGGCTCTATACAGAAGTTGCTATAATGCCCGGTTGCCGAAGGGAGTTGGAGGTATGCAGACCAGTGAGAACAAAGCTCAGCCAATGATATCCTTTCTGGTCGTGGGAAGGGGTTCTTAGGGAGGAGATGAGGCGGGGGATAGGGCAGAGACGGCCAAGCGAGCGCGGTTCTTTTAACTTGGCCATCTTCCTCGTGGTCCCTTCGCGGGCCAGGGGACGAAAGGTCCGGACAGTTGACGAGGTGAAGACGGTTACGCCCGGCTCGCCACGCCCCTGGTCGAGCAACGTAGGAGGCGACGGGAGGTTCTGTGGGGAGGTATACAGCAGATGTGGAGTGGCGTTCCCAATGTGCCCACTATAGCCAAAATTTTGATGCTGGAAAACAGGCGAATGCCGGCCGGGCTGTGCACAGGGGGGGTGAACGGTGGGCACGTCAGATAAGTAACCCGATGCGCTGGAGACGTCCCTGGACCCCATGCCCGTCTGCCCGTCCTGCCCGGCGAGCCTCTCCCTCCTCGCAGAGCTGCTGGCGTCGTACTAGCTGGGCCGTCCGTCTGGCTGCAGCCGCCTTGCCCAGCAGAGCAGGAAGAAAGACTCCGGGCCGCCGCTTTGGGCCCCTCGCCGGCCGGGGAGATGCGGATGACCGGTCCATCTGCGTCATGAGCCAGCAAGCAGGGCTGGCCCGGGGCAGTTCAATGCAGCGCCGACCACGTATTCGTAGGTCAGCGTCCCCATCTCGTGCTTCGCTCGGCCTGGGGCTGGCTACGGCGGCTGCAAGGGCGGGAACGCGATGCGAGATTCTCGAGATGGATGACGTAGCGAATCGGATACTTTGGTACTCGCGCCCCCAGAGATGCCAAAGTATGTCCAGAATCCGATAAGGCGGCTGCGCATGCGGCTCCGTTTTGGCGTTTTTGAGCAGCCGGGCCGTGCTTGACAGCCCCACCTGGACCCCCACTCACCGGACGTTTCCTCCGGCGCGGTTCTACTTCTCGCTCTTCCGTTGCTGTCAGATATTTCATCACGGTTGCGGTCCCACCTGTGGGAACTATCCTCCGGCCCCTGGCTCGCCTGGGTGCATGCAAGTCAGCGCGAGTCGGCGGCCACATCAGGATCGCCCGCACGAGAGCGAGATGGCTGCCACCGCCGGATGTACGATCTGTAGATGCCACACAGAAGCATCGATTCACCATATTTTTTGGCCGACTGGGGCAGCGGACGACCGCTCCGGGCCCTTCTCAGCCAATCCTGCATTCTCTAAGGGGCCGGACTCGAACTATCCCCTACTTTTTTCCAGGAGGCGTGTTCGGTAGCCCACCCCGAACAAAACCCCGACTGTGCTGCACTTGCCCCGGGGAAACACAGCTCCATTAGGCCGTTCTTTTTTCCCTTTTGGACCGCCTCACTTGTTGGGTGGCATGGGCGTCATCTTCCGACGTCCTTGCCGCTCTTTTCGTACCCCGGGCCGGAGCATGGTCCGCAGGTGCTGCTGCTGGTTGGCCATGGACCGGGGGAGACGGGACAGAAGGGCCTTTGTTAATCAGCACGTAGGCGACCTTCTCGATATCGGTCGCGCTGACCCGGAGCCGTTTCACCATATCCTGCGCCGCCGCACTAAGGTCCCGGTACTCCTTAGCGCTGTATTTGACGGGCAACTTTCTGCCCCGGCAGCAGAGCCAATAGAAGGCCTCGTCGGAAAAGAAAAGAACGCGGTCGGGGTCGTGGACCGAGAGGAGGAGGGACGCCGTAGCCGGGCCGATTCCTTTCAGCTTCGCGAAGGCGTCCACGGCGGCGGATGCATCGGTTTTCTCCCAGTATGCCGTCATCGCCCTGGATATCGTCTCGTCGACGAAGGCACTGTCGTTGGACGAGACCAGCTTCATCAGAGTGGGCCGGAATTTGCCGTGGCGCCTGTTCGGCATTAGTCCTCGGGGCCGACGGGAGCACACGCGGGGAGATGAATGCTGACAGTTTCCATTCGACAAGGGCCTTGACGTCGTCGTGGGCCATGGCACGCTGCGGAGTGCGCGAGCCCAGCGCAGCCACGGCTTCCTCGTAGCGGAACTTGTCCAGTTCGACCAGGGATTTCTGATCCGGGGGGGCTGCCGGCGAGGTTATTAGGTATAATTGCGGTGTTCGTTCGCTCTCCAGCACTCGCGGCCAACCTACTGTTCCTGGCATCCGACACCGACTTGATGTACGCAGGGTATTCTCGCAGCAGTTGGTCGAACCGGGCCCGAGAGATGGTGTCCGGCTGTTCGTCTTTCGACGCCATGATAGCCCTCTGTTGCGTCAGTCGACGGCCGGCGGGGTTGATGTGTTGACCGAAACAGTATAGCTTGCGGAAGTGGTGAAGGCGGTGGTGACCCCGGGGGAGAAACAAGACGGATGGATTGCAGTGGGTGTGCATCCCCAGGTTTGGGGTTCTCTGGTCAGGTTGTAGGTTGTTACTGCCGGGTCCTTACTTAGGTAAGTACTTAGCCAGGCGTGTGCTTTAGAGGTAGGTACTTCTTAGGTATCTCATGGATGTATTTAGGGCGAGTACTTGCTTCGGTACTTCTTCCCGCCCAGCTATCCATCTTAGGTAAGTATCCAGGAAGGTGACATGGAAGGTGACAATCCATCAATTCTATACTCCGTTCTGTTCCTGCCGAGTCGGCTGAACCCGTTGGCTGTGGCGGCTCCCTGAGCGCTGTGGCTGGAACACGTTTCTCCAGCCGCCCAATGGGAGGTCAATGGAATGAAAGGAAAGCACGCTAATTGTCAGGCTTGATGGGGGAGAGGCGCCCGTGCGCAGCCCCACTTTCTGGGTGTTCCAGACTCGGGACGTCCCCCCCCAGTGGAACGTACCATTTGGACAGGCCCGGGATCTGTTTTAAGGGTTTCCCCCATGTGAAGTAGCAGAAAATCCCATCTTTCCCTCTTTCTCTGGCCAACAAGAAGAACGACCAAAGGAAAACAACCACCCCAACCAACTCTCTACCGGCATCACCCCTTCCAGCCTTCGGACAACCCCCCAGTAGACAGAACCACCAATAACAACCACAACTTCACCCACTCTCCTCTCTCTTCATCATGGGCAACGTACGTGTGTGCCGCGCGGGGAGCCTCCTTTGCGCCGAATCCCACCCGCCTCCCCGCGCCTGGGTGTCCTCCCTCTTCCGGGTACTGACTGCGTGCGCCGACAGGGTGCGAAAGCTCAGCAGAAGCGCGAGCGCAACGCGAAAGACGCCAAGGGCGCCGCCAAGTCGCAGCTCAAGATCGTACGTGCCGGCGTGGCGATTCCTTCCGCCCTCTTCCTCCCTCCCCTGTCTTCTCCCCGTCACTGACCGCGCGCCCTTCGCCGCCCCCCCCTCCCCCCTCCAGAACGTCAAGGCCATGGACATCCAGTGCCAGATCTGCAAGTCGACCTTTCTGAAGACCACCCGCGCCCCCCAGCTCACCGAGCACGCCGTCAACAAGCACAGCAAGACCCTCCCGGACTGCTTCCCCGGATACGAGGCCTCCTAGAGGCGCGACAGCGTGCGTGGCGCTTGTGCACGACAGGCGCCCGGGGCCGCCTCGGGGGTGTGTGTGTGTGTCGCAGAAGATGGGCCGGCCAAAACACCCACGTGACCCGGCCGACTGTTGGCCCTCCGGGTCAAAGTGAATGAGCATTTGGACATAGCGAGAGGCGTATAATGGTTATAAGGGAGAGGTGGCACGGCGACGAAAGCTCAGGGTATTCTTTGGTTGACGAATCTACGAGCAAATGAGACTCTTTTTTCCCCCCCAGACGACACCACAGCTCATTCCCCTAAATGCCGTGTCCCTGCGCTTGCGCTAGTCATATCCCATGGCTTTGCGAGCCTGAACACGTCGCAGTGACAATTCCCGACATTCCGGGGGAGAGAGCCAGGAACATACATGCTTCATCGCAACCATGCCCATCGGCCTCACCCCATGTTATTCCTACAAAAAAAAAGTTCAACTCCTAATGCGCTTCGACGGCCGCAGTCGGTCGCTCTGTAGGTATGGATTCCTGGCCCGCCTTCGCGCTCTCCGCCGTTGTCGCCCTGGCCTCTTTCGCTTGCTCCTGCCTGATGCCCTTGAGGATCTCGGGATACCAGCGCTCGCCGACGTCGGGGTGGCTCTTGACCCGGTTCCGCAGCGTCGCCTCGCCGAGCGTTTTCGCGACGCCGCCCCCCCGGAAGGTGAACTCGACGTCGTCCAGCCGGCCGCCGTTGGCCTCGAGCACGCGGCGCCGCTGTTCCTTGATGGCCTCGGGGACGGCGCCGACCCCCACCTTCTCGAGATCCTCAAAGGTGGCGTCGCCCCGCACGCCTTGAAAAAAGGGGATGCTGTACCGGGCGCCCTGGCCCGCCGCCGGGCTCAGCACCCGGTGCGTCGTCGAGCAGCACACCCCCTGCGTCAGGGCCTCGAGGCCCTGCCCGATGGCCACCACGAGCGTGCCGTCGACGGGCGGACAGTCGATCCACCGGCCCTGCATGTTTTGCACCTGCAGTCCGCGGTGCCTGCTCGCCTGCAGGAGGTAGGAAGACAGCATCGAGTCCTTGTGGGGGCCGACGCCCTGGCCGCCCCGGGCCGCGGCGTCGTCGGCCAGCCTGAGCTCCGTCGCGTCGGGGTACCGGACGATCTTGAGCTTGTGCTGCTGGTCGGCGCCGTCGAAGTACTTGTCAAAGGCGTCGGGCGGCAGCGAGATGGCCTCGGCGATCAGCGACGTGAAGCGCAGCGACACGGCGCCCATGCGCCGCATGTACTCGGTGAACACGGGGCGGAACCGCGGCAGCACCGCCTCCGCCGGCCATTGGTTGGGCGCCAGCAGGTGGTGGTGCGGCGGCGCGTCCGGCCCCGGCAACGGGTGCTCGGTCGAGAGGTCGATCTGTTCCCGGTGATCGACCTCGCCGGCGGTGATCTCGGCCGAGAGCCGCGAGTAGCCCAGGAAGGACGGGGCGTTTTTCATCTCGATCTTGAGTCTGGGCCCAAGCGGTCAGCACGAAGACTTGTTACGGCACGTGTACTGCGCATGTACTTTTCTTCCTCCGGAATATCAAAGAACGCCCTGCCCTCCGTGATGACCTGGTCGAAGAGCTCCTGGGAGATGCCGACATTTTTCAGATACAGGAAGCCTACTTCCATCAGGGCGTGACGCAGGTCTGCCAGGAAAGCCGGCTTCGAGTCGGCATTGTCGGCCAGGGCCAGGTCAAGCACCGGCACCTCGGTGAACGACATGGTTCTACGCGTTGGGCGGAGGGGTGGGTTGTGGGTGAGGGGATGTAATCAACCCACACAGGGCGCCTCGGGGTAGTAGGTTCAGGTCGGCGCTCCGGAGTAGCCAAACCGTAATCCAAGTACTTCGTGAGATTAACGAACGCCACGCAGGGCCTGTGCTCGCGCTCGAAAGAGTCGGTGTGCGGGAATCGAAGAGACCGAATCCAATCTGAGGATGGGAACTTGATGCTTGCATGGGTATGTATGATACGATTCATTCTGCTCGCTTTATAAGTTGACTTTTGTGGAGTTGACTTGCTCCGATTCCCCCTCGGATGGCGTAATTCCTCCATCCATGCCATCGGCCACCCATTTTACCCCACAAGCACCGCCGACATATGCCGGTGACCAATCGAACAACACCAGAGCCGATAGGTTGCGAGGCCGCCGCCCGGCCGCGCTGCAGCTCGTGACCTTTGCGCTGTCTACCCTAGTTAGTATCGAGCACATGGCCCAACCTGACCCGAGACATGGCGGCTGCTCGGCTCGGACTTGTCTCTGGCTGTGGCTGCCGGCCGCCGAGCGCCGCAAACAGCCTGGCTTTCCGCACGCTATGTAACGGCTGACGCCGGGTGTTCGTGTCCTGCACCTGAAGCGCCTCATCCCAGGTTGCTGCTGCTTGTACCACGGGGACACGCGAACGGCTGCGTGGCAAGCGTGCTGTGTGCCAAGCGACGATGCCGACACATCACCGATTACGCTGCCTCAGCGCTGTTCTTTGTCGAGAAGAGCTTGGCGACTTGGTAGAACATGTCCTCGACGGGCGGCATGGCAAAGGCGGGCGCAGCATCGAAAAGCTCGGCAAGCTTCTGAGGTGCAACCACCACTGGGTGCACGTCGTCGTCGGTCTCGGCGTCCGGGCCATCGAGTTCCATCTCATCGTCGCTCGGCTCCTCGTCCTCGGCTACCATCGGGTCCATCACCGCCAGGGACGTAGGCTGATCCTCTTGGGCAGATTCGACCTGGTCGAGCTTGATGTTGGCAAGTGGTTGGGCCAGGCCGATGGAACTGGTGTCTGTTGTGTGGCTGACCGACCACAGTTGAGCGGCAGCGTCCAGGATCATATACCCAGTCGAGCTGGGCGATGTGATCAAAGAGACGATTGGATACGGGAACTTGTGGACGACCTCGGGCTGACTCTGGTCCGGGCTGAAGATAGCGAGCTCAGAAGTGGTGGTCCCATGCTTGTCACAACGTGAGACGGCTGTCGCAAACGTGCCCGACGCGTAGTCCACGGCAAGCTGGGGGAGAATCGGGGTCGCCTCGGACTTGCCAGCCTCCAGCCGAAGGCTGATACCGAAGCTAAGCTCGTCCAGAACTATGTTGTGCACAACGAGGTCCTCGGACAACAAGACGACCTGAGAGGAAAGCACGCTGATGCCTTGAATCTCCCCGCGCGTCAGGCCGTTTATAGACTTGACAACAGCCCCGGATTCGGCGTCGATGATAAAGATGGCCGAGTCTCCTCCGTTTTGGAAGGCGCACGCCACCGTGGAACCGTCTTCCGAAAAGGACACAGCACCGCTTCTCAAAAGTGACCGAGGCAGCGTGGGGCCTTGGAAACCTACTGCCGCCTTGTTCTCGTAAAGTTGAATGCTTTGGCTGCAAGCCCAATGCTCCAGCTGTCGCCCCGACTGGCTTTTGACCACGATGCCGTCTCGTTGCCGAATCACCGGTTGCCATAACCGGACGATTCCGTCTTCACCGATAGTAGCAAAACGGTGGCCGGTAGGATCGGCGGCCAAGTCAAAGACACGCTCACTACGACACGTATAATGCGGTGCATTGATGCGCGAGACAAGTTCGAACGAGCTTCCGTCCTTGTTCGGCATCCAGAATTTGAGATGAACCTCCCGCCTCTCGTCGGGTGGCCCTTCGAGGTTTTCGACATCTCTGGCTGGTGGCTGCCACTCATCAATGGTAGCAAGCCACCTGCCGTCACGTGAATGCGCCAGACGCGTCACGCGAGGCTCTGTCAGGGGATAGCCCTTTGGCGTGATGTTGACGTCGGTGGGGTGCGTCCTTGCCAGGGCCTGCTTGGAAATTCCCTGAACGGTGGTGATATCGACTGTCTGAAGCAGTGGCATGGCGGTCGCAGCCCCTGTGTCATTGATCTGCTGACTGTTGGACACTCCCAGCAGAAGGTGAGTAGGGTCCTGAGGGTCAACAGCAGCAGGCACCCTCGACAAAGCGGTCCGGAGATTCTTGGCACCGACTCGTCGAACAATATTGTCCTTGGACGGCGGCGGAGGCGTGACGAGGGTCTGGACCCCTGAAACATAAGTCGTTGGTTTGTTCTCGGCCGTGGAGAGAATCATAGTAGAGTTGTCGTCCAGGTGGATCACGTAGGACGATCCACGCGCGGAGACCACAATGTTCTCAATGGTCCCAGCAAGATGAGGCAATGGGTCCTTTTTGCCGGTATCAAGCTGCCAATGAATCAGGACAGACTCGGAACCTCCCGAAATAATATAATGACCTGACCGGTTAGCCTTGAACGCATGGAAGAGACGCGGATAACGTACCATCGCGGGACCACTTCACAGCATGCACCGCCTTACGGTGCCAATGAAGTTTGCGCGGTTGGATAGGGCGCTTGTGGCCGCCGAAAGCGTGAAGGCGCCTGAGCTGGGGCACGATGTCGTTGTAGTAAAAGATACTACCGCGAGCGCAGCCGACTACCACCTCAATAACCGCGTCGTCGCCCGTCTCGATTTGTGACTGTCTCGTGAGATGAACACGGTCGGTAGCTCTCAGATCCATGCACGAAATCTCGTCACTGCAATCGAGAACAAAGACCTCGTAGGCCAGTTGCTGGAATGAAGAAACCGGACCCGAGAGCGTGCCGATAATCAGGTCCTTCCCGGAAGAAGCTGCCAGGACCTGTCCACCTTGGAGGAACTGTAGGTGTTGAATCACTTCTCGACGCTGCACAATGGGCCTGGTCGCCTTCAACTCGAGACCCCGGATGTCGCAAGCCAGTATGTGCCATTGGCCGCCGCTCGAGAGGGAGACCAGAATCAGATCCTGTACCTGGCCCTCCAGGGAGGCTGCATCCACCTCGAGGTCGGTCACAAAGTCGCATTTGATCTTGAGATGCGCTTCGGCACCCTCGCCAGTGGTCCAGTTGATCTTCCATATGCGGCCCGCAGACGATGCGACCCATACGTAATCGGGGTTGGTCGGCGACAGTCGCATGGCAACAACGGTTTCGTGACCAATGGTCTTGGTTGGGAAGTTGATGGCGATCTTCCGCACGAGAAGCGAGTCGGCGGACGAGTAGACCTGGATCGAGGCATTGTATGCCAGAATAAGGTGCCTGGGAACAAGTCAGCCGAATGCGCCGGCGCGCCGGATGACTGTGTAGCTCACTGCTCGTCATCGGTCAGGATGGCGTCGATGTCGAGCATCCGACCTCCAATGGGCTCCGAGACCTTCCAGACCGGCAGATCGCCGGTACCCCGGTATGCATCGCCCTTCTGCAGCGCTCGTGCTAGCCTCTTGTTGTCCTTCTTGCTCTTCGCGCTGGCTGGCACCAGGGGGGCGCCGACCGTCATCTCTGCATGCTGTCGCTGGGCCGTGATAGGGGTCTGCAGCACAGAGCTTTCGGGCTTGCCCTTGTGCTTCAACTTGGATTTCTTAGGCGTCGACTTGCCATGGTCGGCGGCTTCTCGCTTCCTTTTGTTCGCCGCAATCGTTTCTTCCTAAAAGCAGCGTCAGCAGAGGCCCAAGAGCTTGGAGGGATCTCTGTAGCGGACATCGAGAATTCGGGCCATCTTGAAAGAATGAGCGTGGTTGACGGCCAGAGATGGATGTCAAGCCACTCAATTCCAAGGCTTCGTCGGCTGCCTGCAACGTGAAGCGAAGCAAAATCATTTCAGAAAAATAAAAACGGAGTCGACAACGATAAGCCTGTGCACTTCGCAGGTACTCGCTTATCGGGCGGAACCTTAGCTTCCCAAGTACCCTAGCTAAGAGCCCCTGTAGTTGAGTACTTACCGTCTACCAAGGCATTCCCGATGCCCGAACTTGCCTGGGCCAATGTAGCCGGCTAAGCACCTCAACTTCGAGGGCCCAGCCTGTCACTGCACTGTCTCTTTGAGTCTGCACACATCTATGTGATGTGCATAGAGGAAACAAATTGTTAGGAGTGCAGTGTCTGTCGAAGAACAACATCAGGTTGGCAGAGCAAGTACTTAAGTGAGTGCACATGTAAAGATACAGGTAGGTACATAGAAGTATCGCCTAGCGCAGCGGAGGGGTGGGTCTAACGGGAGGTTTATTGATTGGTTAGCAGGCGGCTGGTCGCGAACAGCCAAAGGCAACCGCGACCAGAAATTTATTGAGCCTCGAGTTTGGCCTGGAGTCGATTTGCGCAGGTTCCTTATCGTCGTCCCTTTGTCCAGCAAACCCATCGTCTCTCCCGCATCATCAACGCCGGGCGCAAGGCTTCAACAACAGCTCATACACCTCAGATACTCGGTTTCATACGGCACAGGCCCGTTAAGATGATTATCCCCATTCGGTGTTTCTCCTGTGGCAAGGTATTAGGACCCTTTCGCGCCTCGGCGCAACCACCGTGTTGCAACTTCTCGGCTGACAGGGCGGCATCTCTAGGTCACTGGCGACTTGTGGGAGCGCTACCTGAAGCTCATTGACGAGGGAACACCTGATGGGTTCGTGAGCCGCCATACTTCCATCCTGTACCGAATCCTGACATGTGCGATAGCGATGCGATGGACCAGCTCGGCTTCAAGCGTTACTGCTGCCGCCGCATGATCATGACCCACGTCGACCTGATCGAGAAGCTCCTCAAGTAAGCGCCCCAGGCTGCAAGCGAAGGGCCCCCGAGTGCCTACCAGACTGGTACTAACCACGCGGCTCAGGTACACCCCCGACGGGCGAAACGAGAAGAAGATTCAACTCAGCCAGGTATAAACGACCGGAGGAAAGCCCACAAACTTGCCGCGCGTGCTGGCTCCCAAGATTTGCATTTTTTGGCGTTGGTTCAAGCGATTTCTGTGCCCTTCGGGGCTTTGGGACAAATGATAGCTGCGAAAGCGAAGATGACGACTCGAGCTACAAAATAGACGCCTGGTGTCCTCACATATCCCTCCGGAGCGGGGAACAAGCCTGGAGGGGGCTAGATATGTTAAAATGTCGATTACCCTGCCATGGCCTTGCGTATGGCCATCCTAGCAAGCAGCGGTTCAGGAAAGAGCTGTGGTCGTGCGTCGGGAGGCTGACTGGCATTCTGGATCCAAGTTGGCCGTTGTACGGTTCATGCGGCCGAAAACCGCGCCCCCGAACAGGGGCTACATACACCATCAATACAGCCGCGATGGTACTGTTCCATTTGGTCGCATAAAGCGGTTGGCGAGAGTCGCATCATGTGACTTGGACGTGAAGTCGCCATGATGCTATCCGAACAAGGCTCCAGAAAAGGGTTGTCCTCCGAACAGCACGACTCTGTCGGCGACCAGCCGCTCCCTCCACCGCCTTTCTGCCGCATGAATTTGGAATGGAAACCTGACTTGTGATTGGTACCACTGCGCCGGGTCTTGATACCTTGCGCACTCGAACCTATTCGTACAATCAGGACGGGGTCAAGTGGACCAAAGACGCGTCCGAATGGACATCGACGATGATCAACCTGTTGCTGTTTTAAGGAGGGAAGGGCTTGCAAGTCGGCAAATGGACCTCTGGCCGTGTCTCGCCGTCAAGCACCGCGGCTATTATCTTCACGGATGGGTGCCACAGACACGCTCAACCAATCCACGGTCGTCCTGGAGGAATGACCAAGCCATTACCTGATGGTTTTTGCCGCGATGGCTGCCACGTTTCTTGCTAGTGCTGCGTTTGTTTGCCAGAAAATGTGTACGAGTATCGGTGGCCGACCAGGATCGTCGCTTATTCTCTCCTCTCATACCTGCTCGCTTGCAGCCCCTGGCCTGCGCGGCGTCGCTGCATAGAGGTTGGTTTCCGCCGGACGGGGGCTCCGGGCGCCCAGGACGCCTCGGTCCAGAACCCCCAAACCGTCCACAGGCAGCCCGTTAAGCGCAGGGTCTCTCGATAGGACCCGCGTCTGGAGTACCGACTGGTATTCCCGAGAGGGCCGGCTGAGGGTCATTTGTCGTCCCCGTGTGAGATATGCACGCACCTGGAAGTAGGTACATGATGCGTCTACTCGGCAAGGTAGCACGGCGCCTATGCACGTCTGCGGCGCGGGGCGGCAGGGCTCCTCTTACGAGGCGCCTCTTTCTCCCTCTGGCACGCGAGCCGAGGCGGCGTTGGGGGCGATTTGTGGTGAGCCTGCTCGCTCGCCGTCGACTGCACGCTGCGCTACCTCGGATCACGTACAGTCAGTCCATGCATCCGGCACACTCGTGCAAATCCGCGGCGAGCGAGCGGGTGACGGTGGATCCTGTCGAAGAGGGGACGCTGGGGGATTCCACCCATGGCAATTGGACTACTTACGAAAGCCTAAACCTGGGCCAGATGAGTGTATGGAGGCATTGCCGATGCCAGCCAGCCCTACACGGCAAAGCTTGGACAACTTCTAGCATTCTACTGGCTGGCCGCGATGGGCATGGACTTCCTACGAATCGTCAGGCTCCCGACGTTCCGCGTGCCGTCTCTGTCGGTGTGGTGTTGGAATGGATGGAGCAGCAGGCTGGCGGGCCCTGAGAGGCCCTGGCTGCCGGCACTTACACATCAGGACCCCTCCGGATTGTGCGTTGTCAACTGGGCTGTTGAAACAAGCGGCCAATGGGCGTAACTGGCTGGGAGCTGTCGAAGACCATGATCGCCGGGATCCTTGGCCCCGTACGGCCCACGAGACGTACCTTGAACGCTAGAACGAGTTGGCCATCTCCATTCTGGGCAGCCGCATCGGTGATATAGGTTGGTACTTGTACATACCTCTAATGAGGTAGCAAGTGATGCTCCTTACGCGGCCCAGCCAAGTAGGAATACAGATCCCTACCTGGGGTCGTATCCAATGCTCCCCCCCCCCCCCCGAATAGACAAGGCCGATGCCTCGGGAGGCCGAAGACCGAGACGGGAGCACCTCGATATGGAGGGGCCGAGCTCAGACGGTTGGGTAAGAAGGAAGCAGTAAGTGCCGCTGTTGTTGGATCGCCCGGTTGAGGCCTCAGATAGATGTATTTACAGAGCGCCGAAGCTGATGAGGGCGTATTCGTACAAGTGGAAGGTTCCTAGTACGACGGGCGAGCGCCACTGAAGACTATCCCGTGTACCGGAAGCTAGCTCCGAAAGCCCCTCGCCCTTGGGCTCTACCACCGTTTTGTTTCCTGGCCGATGAGACGATGATTGTCGGTCTGGATAGGGCTCAGTGTGGCACATCACAGCTTGGCATCCAGCAAGGCCCTGGTTCCAGAGTACTTTTGAGGGTACATGCACCGACGGAGGGGTTTGACGCTGATCGATGCCCTGGGCGGATGCTAAGTTCCCACACCCTGAGAAGGGACGGGGCCATTGGCCCATTCTGCTACTAATTAAAAGTCGAACCAGATCTCCGGAACCGCAGGCACTTGGGGTGATGTTCCTACATGGCCGTTACGGTGTATCTACCTACCTACCTCTTTCCCCCGATCTACGACAGTGAGCCGATATACCCAGGGCCCTGTTTTAGAAGCTGGGCATCAAGGATGAACGGATGGATGGATGGAATGGATGGTGTTCCTCGGCTCATGATTACCTGGTAGGTACTCCTCCTCCTCCTCCTCTTCTTACTTGTGTACCTTTCGTCTGGTCCCCATCGCTCAACAATCTCTCTCCCCCGCACCAAGGCACAGAAGCGTCGGGTTCATGGCAAGCGGGCGAACGGAACCATGGCAGCCGACTGTTGGTGTCACGAACTCCAGAAAAGACGGCGTGCTCCGCGTCCATGCTCGTCGTCCACCGTTCGTTCCGCTTCACACGCGTCGGTCTTCTGCATCCACCTCCACTCCATCACCATCGCTGTGACTTCATCTTGGCGGGCTGTGTCCATTGGCTCCGCGGCGGAGGAGGGCAGGAGGGCTCGCGGCAACCTACCTACATAGAGGTACCAGTGGACGCTCTCCAGTCATGGACAGCGCCCCAGCCCGCCGGCCGGTTGGATATGGATGGATGGATGGATGGATGCCCGGCCTGTATGGCTACTGAAGTACCTCTTACCACTATGTACCGTGTTCTACGGGCTGATTCGCATGACCTGCGTTGCGATTCCCACCCCCCATGCCCGCAACTGGGGTCGGTTCCGGCCAGAAGGCCTGTGACTCGCCGGCTGAAGCGAGCCACGGCCATTAAGCGCCGAGGCCCTGTCGCCTTCATGCATCTTGTCCATTGAAGGGCCTGGTTGCAGGCACTCCGTCCTCCGATAAGTCGCCTTTCTGGCTTCCTACTGGCCTGTTCCCTCAGAACGACTGCGCTTCTGCGGGCAGGGATTGCCCGGGGTATGCCTGCCTGCCTGGGCCTGCCTGCCCGTCCGTACCTAGGAGCCTAGACATCCCATTCATTCTATGTGCACACTCCAGAATATCGAGAGGTAGGTATCGTTGCCGGCCCAAGCCGCCAGTCAGGCCTTGCAGGCAACAAACACACGGAGAACCTCTCACCCTCGTTCGTCACTCACTGATCCATCGTAGGCCGAGTCTTGAGTCACCCGAACCGACTGGTCGACAGCCTGATCTGGCCTGACCTGTCTGTCTGGCCTGGCCGAGAAGTGCAGAGGGATGCCCTTGAAGTTTTGTTCGTCCCGGCTGTCCGTTTCTCTCCTCCCTTGGAATCGGAGCCCCAGCTCACCCACCCACAGGCACTCGCCGTCGTGATAGACCCTGGGGGTTCGTTTGGTCCAGCTCATCCGCTGCGGGCGCATCCATCGCTTCGTGCATACATGCCCACGCGACGACACCGGCACCTCCTTGCACCCACGAGCTCGTCTCGTCTCATCTCACCCCGTCCGCCCGCCCGCCCGCCCGCCCGCCGCCGCCGTCCACAGTGGAGCTGCTGCTGCTGCTGCTGCTACTGCTACGAATACTGCTGCTGCTAAGTACTACTGCTAGGTGCCCCTGCTGCGAGCGCCAGGTGGAGAAGATCGTCAGGCTTCCCACGGCTCCTCGAATCACGACACATCCCGATACATCTGGGCAATCGTAGGCGAACACGCCCGTCCGCCCTGCTCGTCGTCAATTCCCACTAGCCGGGGACGACCCGAGCGCAACTCTACCCAATCGTCTCACACTAGAAGCGCGAACCGCTGCTCAACTCTCATTTGACACCTCTTGTCTTGACCAGCCCCGGATCGCGACCGATATTAAGGCCCTTGTGCGCTGCGGTCCAGGCTGATTCCGCTTCCTCCGCCGGATCTGCCTAGTTTCCTGCCTATAGCCTCCGTCTATAGTGGCGGCTTGAGACCACAGCCCACTGCTGCCACCCCGCGACAGGGCCGACTGACAGGACCTACCCTGCCTTCGCCTTCCCCCACCACGCCTCTGCCCTCCGAAGGTCCTTCCTTGGCCTCTGCCAACGGGACCAAGTGCAAGGCATACTCTCCCAGCTCCCGCGATCCGGCCAACGGCCCTTGCGTCTCTGGCAGTGTCGACCTAAGCGCGCTGCGTGGGGCTGGCACCAGACGCCGTCCGCCGACTATCGTGTGTGGCCTTGACCCGATCTTACATCAAGACCGGCCCACCGCCGCGGCCGTCGTAACTGGCTCCAGTATAGCTAGCCATGGCTCTTGAAGCTCCCTTGAAGTCGGCAGCAGGAAGCATTATATCTCCCTTCTCGCCGCACACCGAGTTCTCAGTGTCGTCACCTGAATCACCAGCTCCATACGCACACTTCCGCCCAATGTACGTGTACACCAGCCCGGAGCAAAGCCAATGTCGTGGTCGCTGACGTTCTCCCGCCTGCCCAGGTCGTCCGCTAGCTCTGTAGAATCAAGCTCCCTCCGACCGACTTCGGCCGCTCGCTCGTCCTCGACCAATACTCATCACCACGTTATGAGCCCAAGCGACATCGGCCCCTCGCCTGTCACATCGGTAGGCACCGAGGTGACGGAGATCGAGGACGAAGCGTCCGACGATGCTCAGCTGGAGTCGGCGGATCTTAGCCCCGATGCGCAACGCCAGGTGAGCTTCCCCCCCAACCCCAACCCCATAAGGCTGTGCGTGCCGGGCTGACCCATTAGCAGATCCTAATGCTGCAGACTAATATACCAGATGAAGTCCGCCGGTCGCAGAGCGAGGAGGCTGTTTCTGTGATACATGCTCCCGAGAGCTTCCAGAGCTGGGTATGCCACAAAGTGACAATAGTGAGCCCAGGAGCTGACAAACAACGGCAGGCTTCCTCCGACACTACGGTACCCGTTACCGACGCCCCTCTTGATAGATCCTCCCCCCATACCTCGCCTAAGCCTGACAACATTATCGTCCCGCCTGCCGGCGAACAATCGTTGAAGGTAATTGCACCCCCCTCGGAACCAACCCGGAGACAAGGCTGACGGTGTCCCAGGCCCGGTCGCCTGCGTTGCCTACACCGCCGCCAATTTCCACAGACGTTCGCCCTGCCCGGTTCAGTCTTGATAGTGCCACGCCCCGAGCTCAAACCCTCCAAGACGTGCATAGTTTTACGAGCGAATCGGCGAGGCTACGTTCCAGTAGCGCCAGCAGCCTTGAGCGTACGTCGCCATGAACCTATTAGCACTATTTTCTGACGCGCCTGGCAGTGATTCCCGAGACTCGAGAGCCCGAAACGGACGCCGAAGGAGACGGAGAGCCAGAGGCCGACGATGAGGAAGAATTCGTCACTCCCAGCGGTGTCGAGGACATGGAGATTAGGTCGCTCATGACAGCCCTTGACGAGTGTTGGTCATTCTGCACAACCCTGGGAAAACTCAGCAACCAGCACCGCGCGCGCCTTTGGAGAACCTCCGGAACGCCTGACGGCCATGAGAGGGCATGGAAGTGCTGTTGGAATCTGTGCCAGCAACTTTACGAGTACAACCGCGACGAAGCCAGGGCGTGCTCGAACGTCAAGCTCAATCTCGACCTCTGCCGCGACTTTTGTCAGGCATTGTTTGATGTTAGGCACAGGCGAGATGAGGCCGCGGACTCTGTTTTGCGGGTGAGCTTCGAGCTCAACAATCAGTAAGTAGTAGCCAAGAGGAGTGTGTCGACAATAATTGCTAACAGAGTCTCCAGTCTATACAGTGCTCAGGATAGTCGCAACTTACCGGAGCCATTCCGGGAAAGGACTCTGGACTTTTACATCACTTTGTGCCATCGACTCATGAAGCAGCGCAATGAGGTGGGCGAAGAGACCGACTCACTGCTGCATGCTTGCTGGTCACTTGCCGAGATGCTCTTCAGCATACGGCAGAGCCGGAGAGACGGTAGGGCCCCGGATGCCGAGCTACTAGGCTCTGCGGTCCAGGCCTGCTGGGAACTTTGCGACATCTTCCGAGAAGGCTGGAAGCAGATACGGCCTGACAGAAGTACGCCACGGCCGAGCCAGGCCAGCTTCTTCGGCCACCAACAGAGCAGCGACCGTGAACAAGACGGACGGGCCAGCCGGACCTCAAACCGCTCCAGCCGCTCCAAGCGCGAAAGCCTGAAGGGTGCATCGCAGGAGAAACCCAGGAAGCCACCTCCCGTCCCGGAGACACCCGTCACCGAGTTCGAAGATACGCCCATCTCGCCCGATAGCCAGTCGCCACGGGTCCCCAATATTATGGTTTTGGGCACCGAGAGCAACCGTAGTAGCAACGGTCGATGGTCGAGCAGTGCGTCCAACCTATCAGGCTACTCACAGAGCAGCCAGCGAACGTCGAGCACGGCGACGACGGCGACGACGGCCGAGGATGCCAATATCGCACGCGTCAAGCTGCTCATCCTGAAAGCCGCCATGAATGTGGGCTACTCGCGCGAAGAAGTGCCCAAGGGCCACAGCAGTGCCGCGTCGCTGCAGGCTTTTGTCGAGTCGCTGCCCACGGGCGCTTTTGGCGCTCTGCCAGCAGATGCCACCCTGCTGCAGAACTACAAGAAACTGGTGCTTGCCGACTCATCGTTCCGGCAGGCCTCGTCACTGCCGGCGCGGGGGAAACGGGTTACGGCGCATGACCTCGCCAAGAGCGTCGGGTGGATGACGCAACGTTCGGGCCAGTACGGCTTTCTGCGGGGACTCTTCAAGCTCGTCTTCGGGTTCCCAATAGACGAGGCCGAATGCCGGAAAAGCCTCGCAATAACCGTTTGATGGGGACAAGACCACGGTTGAGGCGAGAGTGTGGGATGGCGCGTGGCAGTTGGCCAGAGCAGGGGATTTTGCAAGTCACGGATGCACACTCGTCCTTTCCGGAAGCGGCAGAGGTCCCGGCCGTACTCCATTCCGGTCATGTTCTGTTGATTCTCCTTTTTTTTATTCTTTCCCGTCGCTTCTACCCCCGCCTGCTAGAGATACCCCCCACATGATTTACGGCGCTGAAGGACATCTGAGAACGCAATCTTCCAACCATTATTGATAGTCATCGCCTTATATCCAAATCAAACAAAACAAACCAGAAAAAGTCTGCTAGATGGGGGGCACTGCCAGACCCGACGGCACCTCGGCTCTTGTCCCTTGCCACATGAGCGGAGCAGATCCCAGCTCAGTATGAGGATCTGTTAGAAAAGCCGTCAGAACCTGGGAGGCTGTACTTACACCCCCATGCAAATCCGTCGTCCGTACGGGCCGAGCATGGTCGGACGTAGCCAATCGGATAGACACAATCCGTACCCTTCTCCCTGGAAACCAATGAGCGAGCCCATCGCCAACACAGGCTGCGAGGAAGGATGCCAACATGGCGTGGACTGCATGGAAACGGTGGGGTAAATGGACAATTATGCCGCAAGAAAAGACTACTTTGAATGATGAAGAAATATGGGAGGACCTGTCATGTATCTGTCTCTTGTTTTCCCTCAAACATCGCGAATCTCGTGCAGTATAGACGCGCGGAGTCTCGGCCAGCTCTTACCCAACAACCCAACACCAGACCATCTATCCATTTATCCCCGCGGTGGTTGCGACAGGAAAACCAAAATGGAGGCGGCATTCAACTCGCAGCTCCTAGCTTCCAAGATTCATGAGCGGACGACGCAACGAAAGCTTTGGAACCCCAATGGGAAATCCGTCCAAGGCGGCGATACTTTCGATCCATTTGGCATCTCGAACCGCGTTCCCACGTACGTGCCGCCGAAGCATGTCGGATAGCGTAGGGGGGGGTTGCCCATTGCTGAGTGTGAATACATCAAGTGACAGCGGCTCCACCATCCGCGACGACGAGTCCTACGAAGAAAACGGCCGGATGTACTCGAACCACAAGGACAGCAGTGAGCCGCCTTCACGACTGCCTCTTTGGACAGGGCCCTTGTCTGACCACAGGCAAAGCCTATTTCCTGCCGAACGATGGTGTAGGGTTCCTTTTCCTCCCCGATGGCGCCCCCTCTTCTGACTTGCAATGCGTAGGAAGAGCAAGACCGGCTGGGTAAGCTGGACGGGCATTCTCCACGCCCCTTTTGCCATTCGATTAGGGCCGGAGGGTTGACTGCTTTGTTGGGTTTCTAGACATCCAGCACGCCGTGATGAAGGAGATGTTCGAAGGCCATCTCTATCTTGCTCCCGTCAACGAAGCGAAATTCGTCCTGGACGTGGCGACGGGCACGGGTCTGTGGGCGATTGAGTTTGGTCAGTAACAGTCCCCCCCCCCCCTCCCACTTCCCCGACGCTCCGCGGAGAGGGTAAAGAAGAACAAGGCGATCCAAGAGCTGATAAGCACCAGCAACACAACACCCCGAGGCAACGGTCCTCGGCACCGATATCAGCGTAATCCAACCGGGCCCGGAGAAGCGTCCGCCCAATGTCTCCTTCGAGAGAGACAACGCCGAAGCCGACGAGTGGGTGTTTGCGCACAAGTTCGACTTCATCCACCTCCGGGCCACCCTGTTCGCCTTCTCGGACCCGCTGAAGGTCATCAAGAACGCCTTTGCCCACATGAGTCCCGGCGGCTGGATCGAACACCAGGAGGGAACGCCATGGATTGGTTGCGCCGAGTAAGCAGCCCCCAGTTGTGCCTGATTACCCCTTTCGGCACGAAGATCTGGCCTCGAGCCCGCGTGGTCCTTGATCTTCTCCGTCGTGCTGGTCAAAAGAGGAGGCCCCGAACCATGCTATTCAAGGGGAGAGACCGCTGATGCCGGCCGTGACACAGGGGCGCCCCCGAGGGCGCCGTCTTGCGCGAGTGGAGCGAGCGGCTCGCGAAGGGGGCCAAAGCCCTGGGCAGGGACCTGGGAGCGCTGCCGCGGTACAAGGAGTGGATGGTCGAGGCCGGGTTCGTGGACGTGCAGGAGATCCCGGCGCCGACGCCCATCGGGCCCTGGCCCGACGTGCCCAAGTTCAAGCGCGCCGGGCAGTTCATGCAGCTGGACCTGATCCCGGGCCTCGAGGACTTGTCCCTCCGGGTCATGCGCGGGCAGGGGCTCCCGCCCGCCGGGATCAAGGCCCTGGTGAGCGAGGTCCGGGCCGCGCTGCTGAAGCCTCACGTGCACGCCTACGTCCCCGGGTGCGTTCCCCATCTCCCGGATGACCTCCCCCCGGCTCCCGCATGCTAACCGCCGGGTAGGCTCACGGTCATCGGACGGAAGCCCTACGACGGAGAAACGCCTGCTGAACGAGGCTCGGCGTGAGAGAAGGTAGCCCGAGGGTATGCCTGCCGCGTTACAAACATATTTCATTGATCATTATTTACCCAGTACGTTAACGCCAGAATATTGATAACATGATGAAATGACACATAGACCCTCATATCGTATTCATCCCGTCGCCCCCTGTTTGGCCTGGCCGGCTCTCAGGCGTGGTCGATAGCACTGGGCCCCACGCCAATGTCAATGGTAAAAACATACAGCGGCTTCACCACGCGGTTCTCCCCGTTGTTGAACTGGACGCCCCGGTTGACCTGGGCGGCAGGCACCCAGAGCCTCCCCTGGCCGTCGATCCACATGGCGTCGGCCCAGAGCAGGCGGGGGTCGCGGACGAACTCGCTCACGGTGCCGTTGGGGGTGATGCGGAGGATGGTCTGGCGGTCCGTGTCGGAGTTGTAGATGGTGCCGTTGGCGTCGATGGCGGTGCCGGAGGTGTCGGGGGTGCGGGCGAAGGGCTCGACGCGGGCGGGCAGGGCGGCGGCGTCGGAGGCGTTGTAGAGGGCGGCGTCGAGGTGGCGCGTCTCGACGCGCCACATGCCGCCGGACGCCGGCTGGTAGTAGAGGTAGCGGCCGTCGGGCGACACCTCGAGCTGGTCGGCGTGGAAGTAGGTGAAGGCGTCGCCGATGCGCAGGAGGGCGCCCTCGCCCGACGAGGGGAAGTCGGAGCGCGTCGAGCGGTCGTACTCGAGCACGCGCGCGGCGTGGCCGGTGGCGAGGTCGACGACGACGAGGGCGGGCTCGCCGGCGTCGGTGAGGTAGGCGGTGCCGGCGGCCGGGTTGAAGCGGACGTCGTCGAGCAGCGAGTGGGCGAGGGTGGCGTTGCCCAGGGGGTAGACGCGGCGCACCGTGTTGCTGGCGAGGTCGACCTGCACCAGCTTGGGCCCGCCGGGGTAGAGGACGGGCTCGCCGAAGCGCGTGGCGCCGACGTCGACGAGCCAGAGCGCGCCGTCGGGGCCGACGCGCTGCGCGTTGATGCGCACGAAGTGCGCCGCCGGGTCCTTGCCCGCCGCGTAGCTGTTCCACTCGGCGTTGGGGTACGGCGTGCCCGTCCGCGTGGCGTTGTCCCACTCGACCATGAGCGGCCCCTGCGAGCCGTCGACGCGCGCGTAGAGCACGAACAGCCGCCCGTCGGGCGTCGCCGACACGCCGTTGCACGGCACGTCCAGCACCAGTCCCACCTGCACCCGCGGGTCCTCGGACATGGGGGCGAGGTCGGCGCCGGCGACGTCGGCGCCGGCGACGACGGCGGACCAGACGAGGAGGAACAGGGAAGTCAACAGCATGGTGGGCGTGGTGGTGGCGCTGATTCGCTCTCGGGGATACTCGAGAAAAATACTCAGGAATCTGACCGGATGCTTCTCTGTCTGAAGGGGGAGACTGGACCCGGCTGGTGAATATATACTACTCACGGAACTGGCGACCTACCTACCTGATTATACAATTTTCAGTCGTCATGACGTCTTCATGGTACCGCCGAGTGTGCCGACAACATGGAACTTCCCAGACCAGTATAATATTGATATGTAGGTTCCGGCTTGTCCTTTGCCAGTCTCATATAACGAACCGTACGCAAAGAAGGCGTTGCGGGATGCTTGATATGGAAGGGTGACATCGCTGCCGTCGGTCACAAGGCTCACTCGCCGGCTTGGGCAGTCAGTCGGTGTAAGTCGAGATGGAATGAGCAGGCCTGCATAGCCTGATGACCGAGACATACTATAGGGGCAGCCCGTAAGAAGTTCAGACGAAACCGTTAGAGCCACGCCGTGAAGACAGGCGAGCGAGCCGTTGACGCTTGCCGCTCGGTCCTCGGGGCATTCATTGATTGGGACGGCAGGTTGACCGACAAGCTACCCGATGAGGGGAAAACACCTTTACGGGAGTCTCCATCTTACCGTCCCTGCCGGCCCAACTGCTTTGCATACCTAAGTACTTACACACCCCCTCTCCTTGGCTGGCCCTTCAGGGTTCGATAGCCGGTCCCAATGGCCACACCGAGCCCTCCGAACAATCCGGTGATGTTACATCGCGAATGTTGTCCGGCGATCCGGTCCAACATACATAGCTGAATCCCGCGTCTACCGAAGAGGGGGGAGGTTGGATGGATGACCATGGTAGGCAGGAGAACCTTGGACATAATGACCTCAGTGAGCCAACAGACCACTAATTGACTTCAAGTACCTTACGTTAAACTCACATCCACGTGTAAGTGGTGACCGAAGAAATTTAAAGTTATGTCAGCTCTGTTCCGTTAGTCCTTACGTAAACCACCAATCTCCTTTGTGGCCATACTAGTGTTACAAGACAATATCTTTGTTCATAGTTCGGTCTAAGCGGACCGTCCATCATGTAACGAGACAAGTCAGATTCATAAACAATGCAATGAAAAGACGGATAGGGGTCTTTGTTGGCTACGGGATCGGAGAGAAAGTATATAAGAGTAACGAGGCACCGGCTGGGAATTCCGAGCTACAGTCCATCCTCAAGACAAGAAGAAGAACTGTCGTGTCGTCCCACAACCGACGCCTCGCTCAGCTTGAACAGGACTCCTTTTTCGACAAGCGGTATTCTCCAGACAACCGAGAAATTCCTCGGGAATCTTTGACTGTGAGACATTCGAGATGGACGAGTTTCTCAAGAAGAAGAGGGGGGAGAAGAAGAAGGGGGAGGAAAAGGGGCAGCGCCCCATCCCCCCGTCGAAATGTGTCACTGACCTCTATTTCTGGCCCGAAGTACGGCGCCACATGGAAGACGGCCGGGGGGAGGGCGAGGAACCGCTGGTCCTCGACGTCACCTGCTCCATCTGCCAGGAGAACCAGCTCGTCTTCCCGGCCGCCGTCATGGGGCCCGGCCGCGCGCCCCAGGCGGCCGTCGGCATCACGCCCTGCGGGCACGTCTTCTGCTTCCCCTGCCTGCAGGGCTACCTGCGGCACCAGGCGGCGGCGGCGGAGCCGGCGCGCTGCCCGCTCTGCCGCTTCGACTTCGCGCGGGCGGCGTGCCGCCACTTCGTCGCCATGGTCGAGCTCGACCCCGCGCGCCCGCTGGCCGACCAGGTGCCCCGGACCCTGCCCGAGGGCGGCCGCGTCGAGCCGCGCTGCGACGAGTGCGACTTCATGTGGCGCAAGGTCGTCCTCACCTGGGAGGTCGTCCGCCTCCTGTTCCCCGGCGGCTGCCAGTGCGAGGCCGGCGAGCACGCCGGACCCGACCCCGACGGCTGCTCGCACCTCATCGTCCAGAACGCCTTCGACCGGTTCAGCGCCGCCGTCCGGGAAACGTACCTCGACGAAGCTCATGAGAAGAGGCTGAAGTGGTAGCAGGTAAGTTGTAGGTAGAGCCGTGTCGAACCGTAGGCACTTGACAGACCCCCCAGCCTGGGGGCTGGTGTATAGTCCCCGAATAAACCGTAGTGGTTACCCGAAACCCTTTCTTCCCATCTCTTGTGAATGGTGGTGGTGGGTGCGTGTAGGAGAAAATCGACCTTGTCACAGTGTCCCCGTTATTGCGACCCAATGTCCGCGCGGACAATACGGACGGTGTAAGTGTGCTTGTCCGACCAGCTAAACCGCCTATAGTAAGACGGAAGTTGCATCTCGGTCCCGAGCTATGAGCTGGGGCCCGGCGTCCAGTGGGGGAGCTTGCGGAACACCGCCATGATTTGTCATCATCGTCGTCATCATTAGGGGGCGGCGGCGGTGTGCTTATCAGCATTGCATCCCCCTCCGTGTGTTTGTGTATATGTGTGTGTGTGTGTGTGCGCGCGCGCTTGTGTGTGTGTCCAGGAACAAACCAACCCTCAACTCCGTCAACCCTGCTGAACTTACATTCTCTCCCGCTTCCCCCCGGTTCATCAGCTGCCATGGAGACTTCGACGCCGATCCCGATCCTGCTCTGCGGCAAGATCCCGGGCCATATCCTGGCGACCACGGACATCGTGAAGCCCGAGTACCGAGGTAGGCCATGCGGGTTCCCCTTCGCGCCGCCGCCGCCGCCGCCGCCGCCGGAATCTGGCTGACGCGTCCGGGTTACCCCCCCTCCAAGTCCTCAAGGCGTGCCCGACGGTGGAGGACGCCCGCGAGACGGTGGCGTCGCTGCTGTCGCCGGCGACGGAGACGCCGACCATCGAGGGCATCGAGTACCCGCGGCCCCGCCTGGTCATCATGGGCGGCGGGTTTACGCCCGACGACTTCATGTCCGTCTACGAGACGGTTGACGGTGCCGTGAGAAAACCACCCAAAACCCTGACACGCCCCCTCCCCCCCTCGCGGCCGGCCCCGGGGCGAAACAACCCATGCTGACTCCCGGCCGGACATGTAGAAGAGTGTGCCGTGGGTGCGGCCGGCGAGCAGCAAGCCGGGAAGCGGGCCGCCGCCCGCCGCGCCGCCGCCCGCCGATGTTGTCGCCCTCAAGGTGCGCAGTGCCCTGGACGAGCACAGGGCGGAAATCGACGAGGGCAAGGGGGCCGGAGAGATTTGGTGGATGTAGTTGTAGCCCCTCCCCTCCCCGTGGGCCGACGCTGCTTCGGTGGTGGTAGCAGTGCCTGCAGGGTGTACATGTTCCTTTGGTGCTTTTAAGCACATGGCTCTTGAGGAGCCGGCTAGGCGTCGGATAACTACAATGCCGACCGAGACTGAAAATGAATGCCGAAGACGAAGAAATTTCCCCGGGACGTTGCAAGACCCCGTCGCTTGCACGCATGTACGTCAGAAGCGAGCCCCGCGGCCAAGTCGCGTATTGGTAGGGAACGATGGTGAGGGAGGCTACATACGGTAACACAGGGAGGTGGGTATGTAAATGCTTGGTACGTTTTTAAGTTGACCTTCGTGAGTGGCATTCATCCATGCTAGCTGGTCTTACTCGCCCTTCGTGTTGGTGACTTCATCGGTGAACTGGAAGAGCTGCATGTGTGACTTCTACGAGCAGTGATGAGACCGACCATTGACCTAGTCATGGGCATAGAGACCTAGGTAGAGAGGTCCTCAACTGTTGTGGGCCACATCAGGTTTGCATGTTCCATCCAACCTCTCGTCGGTGCCGCGACTGGGGCAGCGACCATTCAAGCAGGGAAACGTATCAGGCGGTACTTCCATGCACTTACGTACCTCCTTGGTACCTAAACCGTAGTTCGACCTGTCTTTCCCACGCTTCCAGTTCTGCCTCCTTAGGAAATCTCGAGAAGTCCAGGAAAAGTATGATGGTACATATGTATTAGTGCTGTGTCACAACCTGCTTTGACTCGAAAGGCTCGGTTTCTCGACTAGTTCGTTAATGATGAAAACGGTATCGAAATGGTATCATGCAGTTCCCTTTCGCCCGAATCAAGCGAGCCCACGCCACCTAGTTCATCCGGCGCCAACGCTGCCGACACCGCCCAAGGCCTGTACACACACCACCTCCTCAATAGGAGCCTGGCGGTCCTGTCCCGGAGGCGCCAAAACGTGAAAAACGCCCAAGCTGCTTTCTGGGTGCCCTCCCCGACGCCACAGCACCAATAGCTTATGCCGCCTGAGGGCACTTCTTGGCCACGGCGCGGATGTTGTCCACCAGCGTCTCGACCAAATCTGTGTACTTGTTCTCCTGAGGGGGGTCCGCTATCAACCTGCGTCCATGCTCCAGTAGCGTGTTGGCGTTCATTTCAATCTCGAGCTCGTGCTCCTTCGAGGGTGGCGGTCCGGGCTTGGTGACCTGCGTCAGGTCCACCTGGAAGAAGCCGTGCGCGTAGCTGAGCCGGTCTTTGTTCCTGTCGGGCTGGCCCCGACCCGGTACCTGGCTGCTCACGATCTCGTCGATGGGGCCGTCCCAGTCCCATTCCAGGTTGATACTGATGCGGCAATCGACTGGGTGATGCGGCATGTAGATATTCAAGTCCCCCAGGCGCGTCTTGACAATCTTGGCCAGCATCTTGTTGGTCTTCTGGTCCGTCGAAACCCGGACTTTAAGCGGATTCCTGGGCCCGATTGCCTTCTGCATGGCGAAGGGCAGTCGCGGGACCAGGGCCGGGTTGAGCTCGTAGAAGCGATCCGTCTCCCGGCGGTGTGTGTAGTGCATCGGAACGTGGGGGGGATTGGGCCGACCACCAGGCGGGTTGCGCTCATTGGTCGTACAGACCACCGAGTTAAGCCACTGGTTGATTTCACGGTGTTGGTTCTGGGAAGCGAGGTACACGTCAGCCAGCTGTCATGATGGGGAAAACACAAGCAGGCAATCCTGTCCTACCTCGGCCATGCTACTGCGAAACGCAACACGAGCGTCCGGGGGTAAAATGACCTCGCCGCCACATGGGAAAGGCAGGCTCAGCCGCATCTCCGAGTTGCGATCAATAATAGTGCCGAATTTGACCTCGATTTCGAACTGCACACCACGGGCCTGGATCTCGGCGAGGTTCGGATTGTTGACCACGTTGAAATACAGGTGGTCGCCAACTGCCTTGACCGTGTAGTCCAGTTGCTTCTGTAGCAGGTCCACGCACTGTAGTGGGAAAGGTCGGCCCTCGAACTGAAGGGAAGCATCCTCTCTGGCGGCCACGACTGGGGGAGGCTGGCTGTCCTCCAATTTGACGGCAGGCCCCCCGCCAACGGAGCGTGCAGCTTCGGGTGAGGCGTGGCGTGACGCTCGCTCGGATTGAATGCTGCCCTCAGCATGTTGGTGGCCATTGCCATTCACCAGACCACCGGCCGTTGGTGTTGTGGGATGATGGTGCGCTTTGGAGCTGAGGCAGTAATTTCTGCTGGTTTCGGGCTGGTGGGATCTGCCACTGGCGGCCCAGACCGGGGGAGTCGCGTAGTACCGCGCCTTTTTTCGGCGAGCCATCTTTGGCGAGACCGATTGCTGCGGCGCTGCGTTTTTGCCGCCGTGGTTGCCATTGACACCGGGGGGAGGCGGGCGACGGTCGGTGGCTCCTTCGACCTCGTCTGGTCGAAGATCGCGGTCATCCATTTTTCTCTTGGCCGGCGTGTGCTCGCGTTGGGATAACGGATGCTGGGGTTGCACGCCCTCCATCGCTGAGGCGGATGCGGTGGAAATGGCCGGGGCGGGCGGGATGTTGGCTGGCTGCGAGGGACCCGGCGGTGCAGCAGGAGGTATCGGTATCGGGCCTTTGGAGGAAGGGGGTCTCGTGTTCGTGGTTGGAATCTCTCCGGCGCTGCTCGGCAGACTGGGTACGCGGGTTTTCGGGGACACGCTAATGCTGCGGTCGCGCTCGCTTCGCGACGCCTGCGACTGCGATCGGCGGTGAGAGTCACTGGCGCCGTCGTAAGCCACGGTATGACTGCTGGTGCTGGGTATTCGCGAAATTGCGGAGGGTGGTGGCGGCGGAGGCGAGTTGTGATACTGCGACGGTTGGGTGGGAAGGTGTTGCGGATGGGAAGGATAAGTGGACAATGGGGCCGCTGGAGGAGGAGCCCGCTGTTGGTAGGGACTTGGCGGCGGCTGCGCAAAATTGATGTTACTGTTAGCCACGCCAGACGATTGTCGCGGCGTCATGGACAATGAGCTTGCCAACGGTGTCGGTGGCTGCGAAGGTTGTCTTTGATGGTTTTGATTTTGTTGGTCAAAGTGCGGCTGGTGTGTCATCACAACGGGACTGCCCATGCTGCCGTGCGGGTGACCATAAGCCGACGGTGTGCCGAACCCCGGCGGCGGGTGCGGTGCATGCGCCGAAGTGGGCGTCGACGTCGTTGCCGACTGCGCTGATTGCGATCTTTGGTGATGCTGCTGCTGCTGCTGCTGTTGTTGTTGTTGATGATGATGATGCTGTTGTTGTATGTGCAGCATTTGTTGCTGTTGTTGATGTTGCTGTTGCTGCTGCTGCTGCTGCCGCTGTTGCAAATAGGCGTGGTTGCCCCCGCCCGGAGTGCCCACAGGCGGTGTCTGTGGCACGGTTTGCTGGCCGGGCACGTAAGACATTGATCCATGGTGTGTGGGCATCCCCACGGGCGCGGAGCCCGGTTGCGAGCTATAGCTGTCTCGAGAGTCGCGTGGATAAGCGCCCGACTGTTGACCGTACTGGTGTCGTTGTTGCGGGCTGGCCGGCGGCTGGCTCTGCTCTTGTGGCGGGAAAGGGTACGCGCCGCTGGCGGCACTCAACGACGAAGTGGGCGTGTGTCTGTAGGGAGACGGATGGGAGGCGGACGCGCTGCCGGGGGATCGGGGGTCATGGGCGGCGCTGGGCGGCTGGATCGGCGGCGGCCTCGATGGAAATGCGCCTGGTGGCGTGTTGTATGATGTTGGCGACGCGTACGGGCCCGGCGTGGGAAAGCCCGGGTGCGCCGAAGAGGGGTGTTCCCGCGGCGAGGCAGCCGGAGCTGGGCCGGGCGATGCGTGAACCGTCTGGCTGTAGTCCCGGAAAGCATGGGCTGGATGGTGCGCCTGGACGGGCGTGTGTGGTGCTGGTCCGGACGAGGGTGTTTTGGCCAGCGATGCTGGTGCGGGCGCCTGTCGTGATGCGCCACCAGCACCGCTGTCCGAATTCATAATTGAATTGAGGTCCATGGTTGCGTGTCGTCGGCTCGCCGCCGCTGCCGTGATATTAGTCGGATTCGTGGTCGTGGTCGCTATCAATCCCGGAGCGTCTTGCCAACCCTACGCGTCCTCGGCTGCCAAGTGTCGATGGCGGCTTTCCGGCTTTGTGCTCGGGCAGCTGGGAGCAAGCCCTGTCTCTTTCTCGAAATCCGGGCACTTCCCCTCACCAGTCGCTCTTTGCAGCAGTCATCCACCTGTCGCACCCTTCACGTTTACGGTGTCTCGCTCTTGTACGTGCACACTTTCTCTCAGGCGAGCCCGCACGGTCACAGCGTCATCGGGACGATGAACCAAAAGTCGCCCAGTTCCGGGATTCCAAAAGTCGGGGCCCGGCGGCGCGGCTGGGTGCGGCGCGATTCGTTTGCTTCGTTCGCTCGTTTGGTCGCGCACAGAGGTGGGCTGGGCTTCGGCCGGGGTGGTCTATGGCTGCTGCCTTGCCTCGGGGTGGTGGTTCGTGGTGGAGGGACGAAGGTGCTGGGCAAATTTCCAGTCGGCTGGTACCTCGTAGGGCGGTTGCGCGCGCGCGCTACCGACTTCGCACGCAAATCGTCGCGCTGTGCGATACGCTAGACCCTGCTGTCTAGCCGGACGGGATGGAGGAAGCGCGAGTGCGCAGAGGAGGCGGATGCAGTTGGGAAGGCCGACGTCGAGCTGGTGCGTCTCGAGACTGGGTACATGCACCTAATAAGGTCGATAACCACGGCCTATGCAAACGGGCATCGCAGCCCTGCGGCTCAAATCCGACACGGGCCTGACTGGGCGGGTTGGAGGTTGGTGGAGGGCAAGTGGGCGCCCGCGAGCGTGTTTCAATTGACCCAACCCACAAATGGGCCGCTGGGGGGGGAGGGATCCGTACGTCCACGTCCTTAGCAGGTCCTCGTCATGCCGGTCGACCTCTACATGTATGTAGTATGGAAAGCACCCGCGGGGTACAGGGCGTGTTGCCGGCGCGCCGATGCCACGACCGCGCGGTGCTGGCTGTCCAAGACGGGCGACGACGGGGGGGGGGGGGGGATCGATCGAGGACGTCGTGTGAAGGTCGCAATGCGCGGGCGTGCTGAGGAGCAGAGACGCCGGGTCAAATTTAATTGACGAGACACAAAAAAAGAATGGGGGAGGAGAGGGCCGGGATCGTTTTAGTATGGGATGCAGGTATGGACGGATGTGAGGTAAGTATGTATGTATGTACTTCAGATAGGCGCCTCTGAGAAGAGGTGGTTCTGGAGGAGGTACTTCTCAGTACACACCATTGATGAACTTCCAAACATACAGGGCTACCTCTCTTGAGTACTCACTCGCATACTTGAGGTCCCTAAATATCTCGAGGACGGGCTACCGACCTCTTACTGTACGCTTCCCGGCGCACGCATACGTGGGGATGGTAGGTAGCAAAAGGCAGTGCGTGCCTACATCTATCTTCCAGCGCGCATCCCTTGTGGGCATCCCTCTCTGGCGTCGGGCCTCCAGCCCTGAGCGGATGAAAGCGCCAGGGGATACGCATGATGGCATCCCGGGAGGTTGCCAGGCAATCAGGCTGACCGAGACACCGCAAACGGGAAGAGCACGAGCAGGACTTCCTGCCTGGGCCCCCTACTGGCTACTACCCGGGCCGCGGATACTTGTAATGTTGATGTAGGCGGACGGCGCCGTCGGTAGAGAAAGCGGTTGGCACACGACTTGTCGCCCACTGTCGTGAGTATGGCGTAAGGTAGCCGCTGTGTCCGGCGGCACAGTACCCGCGGAATGCCGCAGGGTGTACGGAGTACTGCGGAAGCTCTCATGGAGGGTATTTCGTTGTCGGCGGCTGCCAGGGGCTCCCATGTTCCGGTCCATGGGTTGACAGGCCTCATCTCTTGCCTGGCCCATTACGTGCGCAACTCGAGCGACACGATGCGCTGTTTGCACCTGAAGGCACCCCGACGGCGGCTGCAGAGGCTTGGGCGCCCATGTACAGCAAAGGTAGGTCTCGCCTGGACTACTGCCATAGGCCGGGGGAGGGAGAATCGAGCCCTGCAGCAGCTGTACTCCGTGCAGCCAAGAGGCCATCCCATACGGCCATGTCCATATCCAAGCTCTTGCACGAGCATCTTCCCGTGCAAACGTTGCAGGCTCATTCGGCGGATAGGGACCGCTTCGGGCAGGCTGTGCTGTGCTGTGCTGTGCTACGCGCAGATCTGATAAGCTTCAAACGAGGAGCCCTTCTTGGTCGACGAGGGTGGCAAAAGGGTGGGAAACAGCTCAAGGGAGCTTTGGGGACATTTTGTCCCACGCAGAAAAGCCTCCTCTCCCATTTCCACACCCACGCAGCATTGTCGCATACTAAGTAACCACCCCGCAGACCTGCTCTCTGCTCTGTGCCGCCAAGCGCGAAACCCGTAGTGCTGCACCCGGTCCATAAGTACACCGACCAATGTAAGTCGCGACCTATGTTGTTGTTCTGGATGGCGAAAAGGGTTGGGGTTGACGTGCTCCCGTTACATCTTTCTTGGCTTATGCTGAAAGCTCCAAGAGCTATCTGGCTAGTGCTGTCGTCGCAGCTGACCGGCCTGAACAAGAGGGCTTATTTATTAGCGGCAGTCGCAAGCAAAACGAATTCCCGGCGACGATGTGACTGGAGGGTAAGGTACAATCCCACGGGACGGCTGGTTCCCAGGCGCCCTCAGAGTTCCTTCCCTTCAGTTTCATCGGGAGTGACCTATGGTGAGGAACCGGACCGGTACGACCGGACATGTGTACCTATGTAAGTAGATATGGGAGAGATCTGTACTTTACCTACCTACCTCCAGCATCAACTTTTATAGTATTAATCCGTGCACCTATTCGTATATGAGTAGGTAGGTAGCTCTACCATGTACAAGCTGCGATGCCAGGTGGTTACCTAGTTCCGAGCATCGGCAATGGAATGGACCTTAGCTAGAGGTGTGTGTGCCTTTATTCGTAGACACACACCTCAGCCCAGCCCAGCCTGGACGCTCGGGCCATCTGTGCGGTAGGCTGCTGCTTCCCTGACGTGGACGTGGTCGCTGATGTTTCTAGGGCCAGTGTTAGGTAGCACGTAAAGTAGGTACCTAAGGTGAGAGTTGTAACCTGGAAACACCGTACCCGCAGTTCGTCTTCGGCTTCCATCACAGTCTGGCGACGAGACGTGCTTCTATCTTCCCCATCATCCCTTTCTATCTCAACCATCCGTCCCCATCACCCTCCGTATCCATACGGCACGCACTACCGTCCGACAGACAGGCGTCATCGGCTAAGCCCCCCCCGTTCGCCCCCCCTCCGATTCCAACTACCGGGCTCCGTTCCCTCACGATCCCCGGCCCCGAGTCCATCCCGGGACTCTACGCTTCTCCTATCGCGCGCCCGCCCGCCCACCAAGCTCCGTCACCACCATGCCTGGCCTTGTCACCGCCACCGGAGTGCTGGGCTTCTTGGCCGACGAAGAGCCCGAGCTCAAGGTCTTCGCCCTCCAGACCCTCAACGATGACATCGACACCGTGTGGACCGAGGTTGCCGGTGCTCTCGGTCAAATGTAAGAAAAGAAGGACAAGCTCCGGGCATTGGCCCGCCCTGCCTCGTGACGATGATGCTGACCCCCATCTGCCCTTCTGCAGCGAGGCCCTCTACGAAGACGATTCGTTTCCCGAGCGCAAGCTGGCTGCCCTCGTCCTCTCCAAGGTCTATTACCACCTCCAGGCCTACGATGAGAGCATGTTCTTCGCTCTGGCCGCCGGTGATCTATTCAAGCTAGACAACCCCGGCGAGTTCGAGGAGACCATCATCTCCAAGTGCGTGGACCACTACATCGCTGCTAAGAACGAGAACCACTCGGTCCTGTCCCAGAAGGACAAGGAGGACAAGTCGCTGCCCGCTCTCGCCACTGCCTTTGGCGGCGGCAATGACGGTAACAATGCATCGGCTCTGATCTCCCCGACCACGCCCTTCTCGCAGTCGACTCTCCCGTCCAAGTCGCTCCTCTCGCGGGCCTCGACCGACAACACCATTCTCGAGCCCTCTTTCGAGCCGCCCAAGAAGCAGCACCGCTCCTCGTCCATCGCCTTGTCTCACAACGAGCTCGACACGCGCCGTGCCATCGATGCTGTCATCGAGCGACTCTACGAAACCTGCCTCAAGGAAGGTCGATACAAGCAAGTGGTGGGCATCGCCGTTGAGGCCAAGCGCTTGGATGTCCTGAAAAAGGTGATTCACCGGGCTGGAGAGGACCACAAGACTGCCAAGGGCAAGTCTGGCGAGGACGATGCCCTCGGCCCTGCCGAAGAGCTCATGGATTATTGCCTGACCATCTGCATGGACATCGTCCAGGAGCGTGGTTTCCGCGACGAGATCCTGCAGCTTGTTCTTGAGATTCTGACCAGCGGCTGGGCTAAGGAGCCCGACTACTTCTCTATCGCCAAGTGCATTGTCTACCTCAATAAAGACGAGCAGGCGAGGTCCGTCATTGACCACTTGGTTCTTAAGGAGGCCACGCCCCGCTCCATCGCCGTTGCCTACCAGTTTGCCTTTGACCTGTACGACAATGGCACGCAGGAATTCCTGGGCAAGGTCATGCAGACTCTTCCTGCTGCCGACACGACTGCCGCCAAATCCGGAGAGACCACCAAAGAAGATGGGCAAGAGGCAGAGCAGCAGTCTCTGCTCAACAACATGGAGGGCTCGTCCGAGGAGTTGGACGCGAAGACGGCCGCCATATTCAAGAACATCCGCTCCATCCTTGACGGCACCAAGACAATCAAGCTCAATGTCGAATTCCTGTACCGCAACAACCACACAGACCTCAGCATCTTGAACAAGGTTCGCGACAGTCTGGAGGGTCGCAACTCCATCTTCCACACCGCTGTCACCTTCTGCAACGCGTTCATGAACCAGGGAACAACCAACGATAAGTTCTTCCGCGACAACCTGGAATGGCTTGGCAAGGCCGTCAACTGGTCTAAGTTCACGGCGACGGCTGCTCTTGGTGTTATTCACCGGGGTAACCTGTCTCAATCCAGGAAGCTCCTGGAACCGTACCTGCCCCGGGGCGCTGGCGGTATTAGTGGCGGTTCGCTGTACTCTCAAGGCGGTGCTCTCTATGCCTACGGTTTGATTCACGCCAACCATGGCGCCGACGCCCTCGATTACCTCAAGACGCAATTCACTGCCGCCGATGAGGAGGTTATTCAGCATGGTGGCGCCCTGGGTCTTGGTATCGCTGGTATGGCGACCGGCAGCGAGGAAATCTTTGATAACCTCAAGACAGTCTTGTTTGCTGATTCTGCTCTGAACGGTGAGGCCGTCGGTCTTTCTATGGGATTGATTATGCTCGGCACCGGCAACGTCAAGGCGCTGGAGGACATGGTCACATACGCTCACGAAACTACGCATGAGAAGAGTGTCCGTGGTCTGGCCCTCGGCATGGCTCTTATCATGTACGGCCGCCAGGAACAAGCGGACGTGATGATTGAGGGGCTCCTGAATGACCCGGACCCAACTCTCAGGTATGGTGGTATCATGACGGTTGCCATGGCCTACTGTGGCACCGGCAGCAACAAGGCAATCCGGAAGTTGCTGCACATTGCCGTCAGCGACGTGAACGACGATGTACGCCGTATCGCCGTCATGAGCTTGGGCTTTATCCTCTTCCGGAAGCCTGGCAGTGTCCCCCGCATGGTAGAGCTGTTGTCCGAGTCGTACAACCCGCACGTCCGTTACGGCTCGGCCATGGCTCTTGGTATCTCTTGCGCCGGCACTGGGCTGGACGAGGCCATCGACCTCCTTGAGCCCATGATGAAGGACCCCACCGACTTTGTTCGCCAAGGTGCGCTCATCGCTCTGTCCATGATCATGATGCAGCAGAACGAGGTGATGAACCCCAAGGTTGCGGAGATCCGCAAAACGCTCAAGAAGGTGGTGGGCGACCGTCACGAGGATGCCATGACCAAGTTTGGTGCTGCCCTTGCGCTTGGCATCATCGATGCTGGAGGCAGGAACTGCACCATCGGGCTGCAAACACAAACCGGCAACCTCAACATGGCCGGCATTGTCGGCATGGCAGTCTTCACCCAGTACTGGTACTGGTTCCCCTTCACCCACTTCTTGTCCTTGGCCTTCACACCGACGTCCATCATCGGCTTGGACCACGACTTGGACATCATTGATGCCAAGTTCCATTGCGCTACCAAGCCCAGCTTGTTCGACTATCCGCCTGAGCAGGAGGTGAAGACAGAGGAAGGCCCGGCTGTGATCGCCACCGCGATTCTGTCGACTACTGCCCAGGCCAAGCGTAGGGCGCAGAAGAAGGAGCGTGCCCAGCGCCGCGAGAGCATGGACATCGACTCCACGCCCACTGTCCCCAAGCCCGATACCGAAAAGATGGATGTCGACGAGCCTAAGAAGTCCGCCGATGCCAAGAAGGAGGGCGAGACGGCTGTTGCTGACAAGGAGGCGTCTGCACCCCCGCCTGACTCCAAGAAGAAGCCGGAGAAGGAGAAGGCTGGGTACGAGATCGAAAACATGAGCCGCGTCTTACCCGCCCAGCTCAAGTACATCAGCCCTATCAAGGGTCGCTACTGGCCGGTCAAACTCGTGCGGCCCGGTCCTCTGGTATGTGACTCGCTCCCCCCTGGACCTACCCGAGGAAGATTACAAACTAACCGCACTACAGCCCACCGGAGGCCCCATTCTTCTCCACGATATGCAGCCCGACCAGCCGAAGAGCCTGATTGAAGAAAAGCTTAAGAAAGTTTCCACGGACAAGGCGCCTGTCCCCAGTGGTGCTGGCGGAGGCAGCGCAAGCCGGGCACGCACCGATTTCGAAAGCCAGTTGCTACAGCAGCTCGGCGTCAACCCGCCCATGACACCCGGCGCTATTGGCGGTGCTGCCGCCGCCGCTGGCGTCCTCACTGCTGTCGATGAGGATCAGGAAGGTGATGAGGAGGCCCAGCCTCCTCGGGACTTTGAATACTTCACCGATGCTGAGGACGACGACGACGAGTAATGCCCCTGCCCTGTTGTACTGCCGATTGGCTGGTCGCCCAGCCTGGCGGCGGTGCGTCGAGGCGTGGCTTGTGGCCGTGCCCTGGAGTGCTCGCGCACTGCAGAAGTATACACTGTATGATAAATAGACGACGGAAAGAAAGGAAGAAGACCAGCGGTGCACAAGCTTCCAGCTACTTGGGGGCCAAGACAATCTTGAAATAGGTTTCTGATCCCATTCTCCAATGTGACCCAATTGCTCACTTGGTTTATAATTCGTGACGGTGGCCTGCTTCAATGATTGACGGCAATTACTTTCCTCGTTAGGTGCCCAAACCTACCTATCCTTGTAGCACATGTCATGAGCATCGGGGTCGGCATGAATGAAGAGAAATAATCTTGCGTATATAAATAAATACTTTATAAAGACTTGAGACATTACAGTACGTCATTAGCTCGTGTACGAGCGTGGCACAAGACGGGCTGGTGGCACATACCAGTGGTGGTGGAATGTGGACAGGATAGAAAAGAGAGCCACCTCAGGGCAGGGAGCGCGAAAAAGCTCATTCGCTCGTGTTCTGTAGAGGGTTCTTTTTTTTCTTCTCTCTTCTTGTTTGCTTGCCCCTCGTGGTCTCCTTCTTCCGGCGGATAGAGCATTCGGTCACCTCGGTTTCTGCACTCATACTAGTACAACGCGAAGGGAGCCCCCCATTCTCCCCTTTCGCCTCAACGCCGCGCGGGCCCGGGAAAGGGCGGGGCTCAGGCCTGGATGACGCCGACCCAGGTCCAGTTGAAAGGGTTGGTGGCGTTGGTCCGGAAGCGGTGGATCTCGCCCTTGGACAGGGCGTACATGTCCATGGCCTGGGTGGTGGCGAGGGAGGAGAAGGAGTTGACGCTCTTGTCGAGGCCGTTGAGCCAGGCCGGCTGCACCGACCACGAGGCGCCGCGGAAGATGCTGGACATGATGTGGCCCTGGGGGTTCAGGAAGGTCACGAGGTTGTTGGACCAGCCGTTGGCGCCGTACGTGATGGACGCGATGTCCGGGCTGGGGTCCAGGGACAGGCCCATCGTCAGGGGTTGGCCTAAGGGGATCCCGCGTTAGTCACCGGCGGGGGGGGGGGGTGGAGGAAAACGGCGGGGGTTTACGTACCAAAGTTGCCGACGGTCCAGGCGAAGTTGTTCTCGGGGCCGTTCATCAGCTCCATCAGGGTCGCGCCGCCCGACACGTAGGCCCGCAGGGCCGTCGAGTCGGCGCCGTTGGGGCCGGTGCCCCGGAAGTCGGTGAAGGAGGAGATGGCGAGGCCGGTGCCGGGGGCGGCCGACTTGAAGATGGGGGCCTCCAGGGTCCAGGCGCCGGCGGTGAAGTTGGCCAGCTGGATGTCGCCGCCGGCGTCCTGCCACGTGACGAAGATGGAGCGGGTGCAGTTCTGGCAGATCTGGCGGACGGCGCCGATGCGGGAGCCCGGGGCGATGCGGGCCTGGATGCGGGCGCCGAAGACGCCGATGGCCCAGACCTTCAGCTCGGGGTCCAGGCTGAAGATCTCGGCGATGCGGTTGTCCGAGGTGGCGTAGTACAGGCTGCACTGGAAGCCGTCCGTCACCGCCGCCAGGGGCGTGCCGGGCAGCACGTCGAGGCCGGCGGCCTCGGTCGCGTTCATGATGCTGGCCGTCAGGTTGACCGACTTCCAGGCGGCGCTCAGGGACTCCTTCTGCGTCACCATGAGGGCGTTGGACTCGTGCTGGTAGAAGACGGCGAGGTGGTCCGCGCCCACGCCGTCGGTCCAGTTCATGGCCGTCAGCTTCGTCGTGCCCAGGAGGCCCAGGGTCGGCGGCGCGTCGGCGGCGGCGCGGTTGCCGCCAAACATGACGCCGAGGACGATGGCCAGGATGGTCAGCAGGAGGATGGCGGCGGCGGCGGCGGCGATCCTGAACTTCCGCCGGGGCAGGCCTAGGATCTTGGGCTCGGCGGGCACGGGAATGTCCTCCTTGGCCAGCCTGGGCTCCCCGCGGAACGCCGGCCCGCGGATGTAGGCCGGGGCCGGCTCCGACGTGACGGATTCGGAGCCGGTGGCCGAGCGCCGGAGGCCCGGGCTCGGGGCGGGATACCCCCCCACCGCCGCGCTCTTTTCGTTCGGGGTCGCGTGGTTCATGTCTGCGTTATACTCCACCTCGAGGCATATTTTCTCGTCCCAGTACTCGGTCTGCGGTATGCGCACCGGCGGCGCGGTCACGGGTGCGGTCTCGGGGCGAATGGTGTTGTCGTCGTCCTGGGGAGAGACGGGCTCCGGCAGAGCCGAGCCGTGATCGGTCATGATTTTTCGATGCTGGCGGTGAATTCCCCAAAGTCTATATGGTTCGATATCGTCGGGGGAAGGGGGAGGAACTGGCTACCGCAACAAGAAGAAAAGAAGACGGGTCGTTCGTTCGTTCGTTCGTTTCGGAGCCGAGCCAGCGAAGACGAGGTGAAAAAAGACAAAAAAACAGGAACCCAAGAAAATAGAAGGAAGTAAAAGAGGTAAATGATATACCTCACTCACGCATGACACGCCCAGCGTGACAAAATGAGTAGTAGAAAGCAAAACGAGGGACGGGAGGGTGAGGAGAGATTTGCAAGAAACGGGCAAGGAATTATGCGGCCTGTAGTATATACCAGCCGGGCGGCAGCAAGGACGTGGCCTTCACACTCGCCCTGGATCAGAAACGCCGAGGACGGCCGTCAGCCAGGATTCTCGGGAACCAGGGCCGAGACAGGGCCTGTGGGCAAGGCCCAGGCAGGCAGGGCGACCCAGGCCTCCGTTCCAACGCCGTCCTCCATGGAGCAGAGAGCGTTGTCACCAGGACGGGCAAAGCAAGGGGAAACCAGAGTGTTTCGCCAGCACTGACCGGGGGGCGATGTGATGGGGAGGGGAGGGGAGGGGGGCGGTTCTTCCTCATGGCAAGCGGGGACGATTCACGGAGGGGAAGGCTGAACGGGAACAGGCTGGACCGGAGGGGAGGATGACATCGGATGCGGCACCTGTAACTCCCATGTGGGATCATCGTCTGGAGTTTCGCCAGGAACCGGTTAGCTGTCGTCGTCCTTTTGGGACGTGGTGGAAATGGGACGGGCCAGGACCCATGGTTGAGGTGATGGGGACCCCCTCCCCTTGTACTTGTACGCCATGGCCCTGGGTGGCATCCATCCTACCTGGACGGTATGTGTATGCAGAGGTAATTTGCTGTCAAGCAGCCCTGTACACATATTTGTGTGCGTGTGTCACCAGCCGAGAGCTATACAGGTGTGTAAGTACTTAGGTATGTGAGTGAGTGAGTGAGTGAGGAAGTGAGTGGGAGTGTGTAAGTAACATCGGCTGCCCATCCAAGTACATCTTATTAGGTGGGCCCGAGAAGGGATCCATACACAGTACATCCATCATCACCCATCACAGCACAGCCGTTGGTAAGTTAAGTTAGGTAGTGGGCGTTTGCATGGGTAGAGAACCCGATGAGGTCCCGTACAAGTACTTTGAAAAAAAACCCGTGAAGTGGAGTCTCTCTCACGGGCCGAGAAGTGAACAGATGAAGGCATTCTCAAGCGCAAGCCAGCACACTTCACAGCAGCTCATTTTTGGGGGGTCCTGGCCAGAAAGAGAAGAAGAAAAAAGCGACGACGACGATGCCAGGACCTACCAGGTCGCTCTGTATGAGCAAGCTGTCTGCCAGCCACCCCGTCCCAAGCAATTTTCCATTTCAATGCGAGCCTCCGGTTCCAGCTGCGCGTCCTGACTCGCGTCGGCGGCCGGCATGTGTTTCGGTGAGGCTGAAATACTTGCGCATGGACACCAGGACCCCCGGCTGCGCGCCGAAAGCACGGTTCAACCCGGGGGACATGCGACAGTCCAGGGGATGGGGGAAGGGGAAGGGATCTCGGCCTGGCCCCCTCCCCCTACCCTACCCTTCGACCAGTCCCTGTTGAACTCTATTGCTTCTTGGCTCGCGCCTTAACGGACAAGGCATTGGCTGGACGGTCACCCCCCCTCCCCAGAGACTGGCAGGTTATTCGTATAGTTACCGCGAGCCCGGCCGAGCCAGCGGGCAGGGGTCTGTCTCACACCCTCAACTCACAAGGCCCGGTTCCTCCACCTCCAAGGCAGATTTCACCATGTGCGTCTGTGTGTGTGTGCCCTGCGTTACCGCCAAGCCCGGAGGCCTGGTTACCTACTGCTTTCAGTCAACGAGGGCTGCCTCCTCTGCCCAAAAAATCTGCGACAGGCCCGCGCCCCGTTATGTATGTAGATGGCTGGCGGCTCCAGTACGACCACCCCCCTCCCCCACTGGAGACGGCCGGATTTCGGGTCCGAGCCCTTTCTCACCCCCGACCACGAGGCAAAACGAACTACCTCCGCCCCTTCCCATTCGTTCGCCTGCTGGGAGGAGGGGGGGCTGGCTGGCCCTGGCTGACCGACAGCCGTAAATTTCGAGGGAATCGTCTGCAGCCGGGAACCCAGCGTTTCTCCAAGGGCCAGTGTTCGCAGATGGCGCAATAAGCCAGACGGCGGTGGCGCCGGTTGAGCCCGGCGGTTTCCCGAAGCATCCTCGCAGGTGCCTGGCTGCTGTCCCCTTCCGGAGCGCTATGAAGATGTGTTGCCGTTTGATCTTCTTCTTCCTCCCCCCGGTTCCCACGGCTAGTGCCGGTGCTCTGGCCTCCATCGATTTTTGACATGCGGATATTCGAATTGCGAGCTACGGCCCGCTCACCACGAATATTGGAGATTATATATCATATGTATGTACTTATACTGACTTCAGTCGTTTAAACCTCTTATGCCATATATCTGCAAAGCAAGTACGTACTATCATCGTCACCGATAGCGGAACCAATGGGCACCATCGTCCCATTGGGGGCATGGATCATAACCTTGTCCATCTTCTTAGCTGCCTCCAGTATATTGAACCTTTCTCCCATCCGTCTTCAGGGAGAGTCCGAATTAGCCAAACCGGCCTGGGCAGCAAGAGTTGGCGACCGCAGCCGATTTGACACCTGTCATTACTGATTAATTTGTGGCGACACAGCCGCAATGTTTCTTCTGAGCCGTTTGGGCGCTTGCACATGACGTCTTTCGTCCTTGCATGAATCTGTACAAGGGCGATGATCCCAGCCCCTATGGACCAACCAGGCGGTTCTGATGTCCAGGATCACCGTTCATATCGTCAAAAAGACCCGCGACCCCCCGGCCAGTTACCATTGAGACGGCGCTCCCGGGAATTCTGTCATTCGGCCTCGACGGTCGCAGCCTCCGAGCTGCGCATAAAACGACCGGGGCCAGGGCAGTCTCCGAGATGCTCAGAGGCCATTGTCATCAACAACCTTTCATGCCTCACCTGTAAGTAAGTAAGTACCCAGCTTCCCCTCTGCCTGGGCCAGCCGTCCTACGCTCGAACGCTCACCCCAATGTACATGAAGGCTTGTAACGGTAAGAGCCTATCACATATCTTACCAGTCCTGGCCATGGGCTTGGGCTCAGAATGCGCCGTAGTTGGCTGTTTCCCGCGACGATCGGCATATGGTCTTACCTTCGTGTAAAGCCATATACCAGTGGACGGTAAGCTTGGCCTTCCGTAGGGCTGAGACCGCGCAAGTGGCTGTTTGTGGCTGCCTCTTTTGCGGGAGTGCGGCTCTGATATCCTCCGGCCTTTTGTCGAGAACTTTGCGAAACGAACTGGATGTGGGATGGAACGATCGCCAATACCCGTATGACGGTTCACATTCATAACCGAGTTTGATGACTGTCCGACGCCAGTTAACCAAAAATGCAGATGTGGACGTCTTTTCCAAAGAAATCATGACGCGATAGGTGGGTATCCCTCTCCGTGGCTCGGAAGGAGAGTCGACTAATTTCGCCTCTTCGCAGGGACTCTGTGCGACTGAGGGTAGGGCTCAACGGCGATGCTCGTCTTCCCCGAGGATAATGCAAAAGAGCAAGAAATTACGAGATAGTCGCGTGAGGGTATCATAGGCGAGCAGGTCTGCAAACTAGCCAAATGACGGTTCGCCATGGCCTAACTCTTCTCCCAGCCGTCGCCCAGGACAGCGCGCAATGGTTACAGGCGGGCCAACGCCGACCCGCGCCGCCGACGATGCCCTCCAAAGCCTTCGCGGCCAGGCCCAACCTCGAATTCGGACGTCGGACCAGCTCGACACCATCGTCGCCAAGCCCCGCGGTGACGCGGTCCGCATGGTCGTCTCCTAGACCAGTCCCCTGTTTGCGCGCAGCCAGCGTCGACTTTGACACAGAGCGAGACCTCGTGTACAGCATGGCCATCCGGGGGAGGTCATTTTCGTTGGGTTCCGGGCTGCTCGGCCAGTTCTCTCTGGTGTTTGTGGGGAGCCTTGGGAAACGACACTCTCGCTGCCATTGTGTAAAACAGCCTCTCCGGTTACTTGGCAAGCTCGACCACCACAGATGCAGACACGCCCTGGTGGTTCACGACAGCTCTGGGGCCCTCTTCCCGCAAAGATGGGAGAATTAGCCGCAAGTGGAACCCAAACCGGCCGGCGTATTTAGGCTAAATAACAGCAAGGCCGCACTCAGAAGTGGGTTCCGGGGGAGTCTCGGCGGGACCTCTCTGCCCACATACGTCCAGGGAACCCGGAATGATGTGTCAAAGGTCAAGACGCTGCGTCGTTCACCCTCGGAAGAATGACAGACACAGCAGTGGCGGTGGCGGCAGCAGCACGGTGTGGTGGTCGAATGCGTGTCATAGGCAAAGAAGCGAAGGGGGGGGGAGGTCAGTTTCGGGCCTGTCGCCGCCTTCCCTTCCCGCGGGGGCGGTTCTCCAAACTGATTGGCATGGGTAATCTCCTCCACGATCCCATATCCATGCCACGAGGGAAAACTCGTTGGCGTGGCCCGAGATGGGATGGGGGTCAGCCGTTGCTCCCTGGGGCAAAAAACCTCCCCGCCTTCTGATTCGTGCGTTTAGCCGTGAGCGCCCGCCCAGCCAGAGCCCCCCGACAATGGTGTCTATCCCCTCCTCTCGCCGGGTTGGGCCTCGTACCTGTGATGGTGTGTCTTAGGTCTGTACCTTGCCCTTCCGGGGCTGTCTGGCCGTCTGGGCTGGGGAGAGGGGGGGGAAAAGGGCGTGACGCGCGGGTCCCTCGCGGCGGCCTTGGCATTATCGAGCTCTCGCGCGCGCGTCCTTGGGGGAGACATATCCCGTGTGTCTCGTCGGTGGATGGACGGGCGCCGGTTTGCTTGGATAAGGGCCCTCCCCCTCCCCGCCCGGGCTTCCATTGGAGCGCGAACCCCCATCATCCATTGTGTTCCCTTCCCAGCGCGGCCCTCACGGGATCCGTACGACTATAAGAAGCCTTGCCTTCGCCCGGAGTTTGGGTGCCGGGCTGGTTGGTTGTTCCTCTCATCCCCCCTCTTCCCCCCTTTTCTCCCCCCGTGCCCGACCATTGCCCATCGCCCACGATGTCGCCGACCCTCAAGCTCAGCAGCGGCCACGAGATGCCCCAGGTGGGCTTCGGTCTGTGGAAGGTGGCCAACGACGTCTGTGCCGACACCGTCTACAACGCCATCAAGACCGGCTACCGACTCCTGGACGGCGCTTGCGGTACGTCATCTCTCCTCCATGCATAATAGAACCCTTCCTTCCTTCCTTCCCTCCCCCCGAAATTCCCATGGCCAAGCAAGAAAGGCCAGCGGCAGCAAAAAGCAAGAGCAAAAAACGAACCCACGCCCGCAGTCGTCGTCGTGGTGTTCTACCTGTATCTATCGGTGATGGGCCGTCGTCCACTACCGCTTTGCGGGCAGGAAACCAGCAGCGGCCGGCCATTCATGTACCCCTCTTTTTGCTAGCCGTTGGAAACCTGAACCCCGCCATTGAGACCCCTCACCCCCTCTGCCCCTGTCGACTTGGCGGAGGAGGGGAAATGCATTGGATCCCCGGGCTCTAGAACTGCTGGGCCCGTCCCCACGACGTCAAGTGACGCTGGAGATGCTGCTACTGCAGGGTTTCCCGCTGTTCTGCACCTACATCGCCCCGGAGATAAGCGGTGATGCCACACCCACCTCTTTCTCTCTCTATCTCTCCCTCTCTCTCCCCTCCTTGAACCGCGCGGTCGTCGCGTGACTGGTGTGGCCTGAGAGCACCCCCCCTGCTGACGCCATGCTCCCGCAGACTACGGCAACGAGAAGGAGTGCGGCGAGGGTGTCGCGCGGGCCATCAAGGACGGCCTCGTCAAGCGCGAGGAGCTCTTCATCGTGTCCAAGCTCTGGCCGACGTTCCAGGACCCCGAGCAGGTGGCGCCCGTGGTCAAGAAGCAGCTGGCCGACTGGGGCATCGACTACTTCGACCTCTACGTGATGCACTTCCCCGGCGCGCTCAAGTACGTCGACCCGGCCGTCCGCTACCCGCCCGGCTGGCACTACGACGGCAAGTCCGAGATCGTCCGCTCCAAGACCACCATCCAGGACACCTGGCGCGCCATGGAGGGCCTCGTCGACGAGGGCCTCGCCAAGAGCATCGGCATCTCCAACTTCCAGGCCCAGCTCATCTACGACATGCTGCGCTACGCCCGCATCCCCCCCGCCACCCTGCAGATCGAGCACCACCCCTACCTCGTGCAGCAGGAGCTGCTCAACCTGGCCAAGGCCGAGGGCATCGCCGTCACCGCCTACTCGAGCTTCGGCCCCGCCTCCTTCCTCGAGTTCAAGTTCAAGCACGCCGAGGCCATGGTGCCCCTCATGAAGGACGACGCCATCACCGCCCTCGCCGCCAAGTACGGCAAGGAGCCCAGCCAGATCCTGCTGCGCTGGGCCACCCAGCGCGGCCTGGCCGTCATCCCCAAGACGAGCCGCGTCAACGTCATGGCCCAGAACCTCGACTGCACCGGCTTCGACCTGGACGAGGAGGACATCCAGAAGATCTCGAGCAAGGATGCTGGCATCCGCTTCAACCAGCCCTCCAACGTGAGTTTTGCTTCCCTCCCGCCCCCGTCCGGCCCGGACCGTCGGGTGCTGACCGTCCCCTCTTTTTTAGTACTTCCCTACCGACAAGATGTGGATCTTTGGCTAGAGCCGAGTCACGCTCGCGTGCCGTGTTTCCAGGAGGAGCTGGGCATGCCAGTGAGGGCGCCCTCGCGCGGCTTCATTGCCGCTGGCGTACTTGCCGTAATGTATAACGATATCGCCACGACGACCGACGTTCTATGTTCTTCCGTGCAAAATAGCAAACATTTCCCGCCCTGGCTGGCCGTTCCTCTCACGTGATGAGGAACGACCATCGTGTTCCATGTGCCCAAACTCCTAAACGCCCTTGCTATGCATTGTGAATGTACCATCGGCCTGAGCGCCATCGGGCCCGTCCCCCCTCCCCTAGACTTGCTTTACGAACGCTGTGGGCCGACTTGGTTAGAGTTCGTCATCTCCAACGCCGCCATCGGGTGCGCGCAGGTGGTCACTTACTGGCATCAATCTGTTGGACTTGCGGCAACGTCAAGCGCACCTTGTTCCGGTACACAGCGGGTTGCCTCGTCTGCAGGGGGTTGCCCTCGAAGTAAACGGTCGTCAGGTTCTTCTTGTCGCCCAGCACCTGCTCGATATTGGTCAAGTCCTCGATGCGGTTGTAACTGGCCCAGAACTCCTCGAGTTCCTTCATGCCTTCGAGACCCTTGAGGTTGGAGACCATGTTGTTCGAAATGTCGATGACGCGCAGGTTAGGGTTGCCGTCGAGGCCCTCAAGGCTCTCCAGGGCGTTGTGCGAGATGTACAGCTCTTCCAATTGCGGGACTTGGCGCAGCGGCGTGAGATCCGTAATCCGGTTGGATTGGATGCTGAGCAGCCGAAGCTTGGGCAGGTTGGCCAGGCCCTTGATCTCAGTAATCTTGTTCTTGGCGAGCCACAGTTCCTCGAGGTTTTTCAGCGAGTCGAGGTTCTGGATCTCGCGGATCCGGTTGGAGCCGAGCTCCAGCTGGCGCAGGTTCACCAGGGTGTCCAGCCCCTCGATGGTGCTGATCTTATTGGCGACGAAGAAGAGGTCGGTCAGGGCGGTCAGGTGCTCAATGTGTTTGATGTGCTTGATCTTGTTGAAGCTGAGATCCAGCGTCGTGAGCTTGGTTAGCTGGTCGAGGCCCTTGATGTGCGAGATCAGGTTATCGTAGAGATCGAGCTCCTCCAGGGTGGGACCGAGCGCCGACAGGCCGGCGATCTTCTGCACCAGGTTTTGACGGAGGCACAGCCGGACGGCCTTTTTGAAGCGTTCGAGCCGGAGCGCGGGGATGTCGGCGACGCGCGACTGGATCAGCGCAATGTCGTCGGTGTCGGGGTCTTCATCGTCCAGCAAGTCTAGACACGAGCGCCGGCGCGCGTCAGCGAGTCGTCCGTCCGCCTCTCATAACGAACATGGGATGAGAGGGGGAGGGGGAGTTTGCACGAACCCTCGTCGGCGGATATGGGCTCTCCTGGCAGCACATTCTCGTCGTCCGAGTAGTCGGACTCGACAAGAGCCTCGGGGTTCTTGATAACGGGGGTCCGGTCGACGCGCAGCTTGCCGTCCCATCCTTTGCTGTCCGTCAGGGCGGGGCTCGACTGGCCGGGCGGAACCTGATGAGCTTCGTCCTCGACCAGTTCGATGTGGCGGGCGGGGGACTCGTGGCGGGCATCTGGGTTGGGGGCGCTGTCGGACATGATGGGCAGGATGGCTGTCGCGGGCTGTTTTCGGAGACGGGCTTGGAAAGGGTCAAGTATTGGAGGTCCTCAAGGGATTGGAGGCCGAAGGTGGTGGAGATTGCGGGTGCTACTTTCTATTCCAGAAGCAGACGGGAAGGCGTGAGACAGACGGTATGTACGGAGGGATCAGATCACCGGCCGCGGGGTCCTGCTATGATACAAATATGTAGGCTGTGATGCTGATTACACATCGGTCACAGCGAACACACGGGTACCCGTCTTTAGGTGGGAGGGGCAGGTATTTGGCGCATGTGTGGAATGCCACGGTTTACGACGGGTGACGGTGCCTGAACCATGCGCCAATATATCCAGCACTCGTGGGATCCAATATTTCTCCCACTCCCAGTTTCTATGGGAGCCCCGGTCCGCTGGATGGGAATTATTCAGTTAGCGGTCCACTGCTTTTCTAGCTTCCATCCCCTCCCTGCACTACATTCATCTACCACAATAGGATCCCATGGGATTGGATGTTCGTTAGAGGTACATACAATGGAAACCCTAGGGACCGTAGAGGTACCGGTTAGTGCTGAAAGAACCCCCAGTACCCAGGAGCCAGGTACTATCTATCAACTTACCTATCTTGCCTAGAAGATGTTTTGTTCCTATGGGATCCGTAAGGGGTGGAAGGGCCCGTCGACTCCATCAAATTGGTGCCAAGGCCATGGATGCCATCCCATGCCATGTATGCCATGCCCTGCTTCGCTAGCGGGCCTTCTAGTAAGTACGCTTGCCAGGCTGTTCGCCTGCCAGTCAACGGAGAGGTGCCTAATGCAAGTGCGATCCTACGAGATGGCATGTGTTTTTGTCAGGCAATTGCGATTGCCTCACTCCCCGTTGAACCTACGGTTTAGCGCCTTTGTGCCTTCGTACCGGCCCCCACGCTGACCGCAACTCTGCAAGATGGAAACCTAACGCAGTACTACTGTACATTAGTATCCATGTGTCAGGTATGGATGGATGAACGTTAGTAATTACTGGCCCGAGTATGGATGTAAATGTTAGGTACCTGTATGTAAGGTACCTACATGAGACCGGCGAGGCAATCGTGATCGTACTTCAGTCCACCCGGGGCACTAATGGATGGCAACCTTATGTATTACCAACAGATCACATACATCCATGAACCGCGTCGATTCGTGACTGCCACGACCCGCGAGTCCGTTGAGACGTGCAGTGCTGCGTGGGCTGCACGCTGCCAAAGGTATTAACCTTACATTATTTACCCCCAACTCGATGTCCTTTCCTGCTTTCCGCACCTGCACCTACATCTCCCCACTACATACCAGCCCGGCAGCAGGGCCATCATCTATCTTCCTTTCAAGCACCCGTCTCAGGGATGTGCCCGTCCTACGGCCCGTCAGCATAGCTGCGTTAAACCCCATCTCGCCTCGGCCAAAAAAGACTGCACACGCATACATCCGACGATACAGCGTTCAGGCTCTGTCTGGGTCCCATGCGTCGTCCCCCCCCGACGACAGCGCCATGCCCATACTAGCCGGAGCTGCTCGATGCCGTGGCGCCTCAGCACTGGCAACGAACCGGCGCATGCATTGCCAAAGTCTGCGCCGGTGCCGTCCACGTCTTGCCACGACAACGCTATCCCGCATTGCCACACCCACCACGTTGCCCTGCAGGAGCCGCTTCGTTCATGTCCAAGGCCTCGCCCTGGCCCCCGTCGTGTTCGGTGGTTTGTTTGTGGCCCTGTGGACATGGAAGTGCTGCATGCTGGTTATCTTCCAGAACAAGATCATCTACATGCCCGGCCTACCACCCAATGCGCGCTGGGAGCGAATCGAGGACTACGCCGGCCGCTGTGCTGGCGTCAAGTGGCGGGAGGAACGGGTGCGCGCTTCGGATGGCACTGATCTCGCCCTCTGCGTGACCGACATCGACGTCGGCAAATCTGCTTCAAGGGGGGAGGGCAAGCCCGATAGGCATGTCTACATCCTGTATTTCCAGGGTTTGCCGCCCTCTCCTGTTGTCTAAACGTATCTGTGTCTCGGGCCGGAAGCTCACTGTGTACAACAGGCAACGCAGCCTCCATGCCGCCGCGCCTCCCCGATCTTTCGTCCACGCTCTGCGTACTGCGACGTTGCGTGTCTGGCGAATCGGCCAGTATCCGGGTCTCGCTCATTTGTCTAAGCTACAGGGGGTACTGGACGTCCCGAGGACGCCCTACCGAGAAAGGCATCAGGCTGGATGCCGCTGCGGCATTGGACTGGATCTCCCAGTACCACGTCAAAACCACCGGTACTTCGTCGTCTGGCACCCATGTCCCATCTGCTGAGGTCGTGCTCTGGGGTCAGAGTATCGGCTCCGGCGTCGCCACTAATCTGGCAGCGGAGCGCACAATGCCTAGCAACCTGCGCCTCAACTCGTTGGTTCTCGAGACGGCCTTCACTTCGCTAAAAGCCATGCTTGAGGTGCTGTACCCTCAGAAATGGTTGCCGTACAAGCATTTGTGGCCATTCTTGCGCAATCAACTCGATAGCTGGAAGAACCTGGCCATCATCGCCGGACGGTACCCTTCCGCGCCTTCGCGACCGCACATTCTCTTTCTAGAGGCTGCCAAAGATGAACTAGTTCCCGCAAGACTCAGCCAGGAGTTACGCGATCGAGCGACTGAGCTTGGCCTCCCAAATGAGCGGAAAGCCGTCAGTGGCGCCTTTCATAACGACACCATGTTCCGAGCCGAAGGCCGGAAGGCCGTTGCTGAGTTTCTGGCCCGGCGAATCCAGGCTGTTAACCAATCATAGCTTCCATAAGCGCACACTTGTCGCCTTATATGTTGGTCCTCGCGCCTATGACTTGCGATTCGCTTTGCAACAGTGACCAAGCTACTGGCCCATCTGCGTCAAAGGGGGTTACGCAGATTGTCTAGAGGCGGCCTTTGGTTTCGTCACTACCGACAGTGCAGGCGATGGAGCTCAGTCGTATGCAAGTGATACTTCTCTCTGCCGGATCTGCCGGGTCTGCCGGTGCGGAGACTGCGGTGGTGCATATCACCCCCGCATATAAGTGAGCCACCGTGTACATATACCCTCTCATCTGGACTTTCTTGGACACTCATTCAGCCATTCATAGCCTTTGGCATTGCATGGACGACTGCTCACGGCAACGCATAAGGCACTTTTCACCAGCCTCGCACATTGCAACGCTGTTTGCGGATCAATAATCGTTCAGGATGGACCAACTCTCTGCTCTCCCTCGTGACATATGGGGCCAACTCGCCCCTACCCAGGAGATCTACGCGCCTCTGTTGCTCGCCAAGGAGTCCGATATTCGGTCGACCAAGTGCGAGGAGCATAGCTATGGCCCTCATGAGCGCCAGAAGCTCGACGTCTACTACCCCAGCCTGGCTGTGCCAAAGAAGTCTCAACCTGTGTTGGTCTTTCTCCACGGTGGTGGTTTCATGGCCAATTCCAAGAGGAACCCGGAGGTGGCCAACGGGCTCACGAATGCGAACCTTGGCAATTACTTTGCTGCCCGCCACGGTTTCACCGTCATCGTCCCCAACTACCGGCGCTACGACCACGACGCCCGCTACCCGTCGGGCGGCGAGGACGTTGAGTTGGTGATGCAGTGGATCGCCAAAGAGCTGTCGCAGCACGCCGGCCACGCCAGTACCGATGTCTTCCTGGTCGGCAACTCGGCCGGCGGCGTGCACGTCGCCACCTACGCGCTGGACCCGGCCTTTGCCCGCTCCCGCGCCGCTTTCACCAGCGCCTCGGCCGGCGGCCTGCACCTGCGTGGCGTCGTCCTCCTCAGCATGCCCGCTCACTTTAAAACGGTGCTGCCCCCGATGCGGCCGGCCCTGGACGCGTATTATGGCCCTGACTACTACGCCCAGTCGCCCATCGGCCTCGTCGAGGCCGCCAAGGCGCGCGGTGACCCCTCGCCGCTGGCCCCGGGCGTCGGCGTCCTCCTCTTGACCGCTGAACTGGACCCCGAGGATATTCTCGCGTCCAATAGGGAGTTCCTCGAGGCCTGGCCCTGGAAGGACCCCTCGTTACAGACCGAGGTCATCCCGGGGCACAACCACATCAGCCCCCCGTTTGCCTTGGCGACCGGCATCGAAAAGGATGAGCTCTGGGGCGCCCGGTTGGCTCAGTGGTGCGAAAGATGTGCCGAATAGTCGGGTTCGTTGGGTTTTGACTTTTTTGTTCAAGTGTGTTGGACCGAGCCTGATAGGCGAGCGAGACTATCTACCACGACGAAGGGCAGTGGCCATTGTAGGAGGCAGGAAGCACGCATGGATCCCCGAAGGCGTGGTCCCGTAGGAGAAAACGGTGTCACCGAAAACCAAGGCCGCATTTCGTGGGCGTGCCGGTACGTGGCAGCATCAACGTCATGGTTATCGTCGCGGTCCGTATCCAAGTTCTATCTACACAGAATAAATAGGTAACCATCGGCGCGTTTCGTAATGCCGAGTCGTGAAATTCATCCAGTCCAGTCCCTGACAGCCCGCCGGAAAGCAATGCTTGTAAACCATACCAACGCCCCATTAGGTGTCCCCCGTCTCCGTATTATTCGACTACCTTTTCCGCGCAAGCCTTGCCTCGTCGCAGTCCTGGCCGCGCCGTCCTCGGCTTCAAAACCCCCTTTCGTGTCCCGGCGGGTACTGCGTGTCGTCGCCGCCGCCCCACTGGTCGCGATACTGGCTGGAGCTGCGGCGGCCGCTGAACCAGCGCCGGATGCCGCCGCCGCCGCCGCCGCCGCCGCCGGACAGGGGCGGGCGCTCGATGCCGGCGTCCTCGTCGACGTAGTCGTCGTCGGGGTTCTCGTCGTCGTCGTCGCCGCCGCGGTCGGAGCGCTCGCTCGGCGCGTCCTCGCCCTGGTACTCGTAGACGAGCTTGGGCACCAGCAGCCGGTAGGGGACGGTGATGCCGGCGGGGTCGCGGGCGTTGACCTCGACGTTGAGCGTCACCTCGAGCCCGCCCTCGAGGTCCACCTCGTAGTAGCGCTCCGGGTTCTTGCGCAGCTGCTTCGCCGACAGGCCCGTCGGCGTGCGGTGGAAGGGCCGCGGTCCCGGCGTCGGCGGCGTCGCCACGGCGTCGGCTGCGCCGTAGTCTCGGGCGTGGGGGTGGTTATAGTTGGTCGTTGTCGCCGTCGCCGGCTGCGTGTAGGCGCGGTGCGGCGGCCGCGCGGTAAAGTAGGCGTCGTCGCCCGCCTCGAACTCGGACTGGTGGCCGCCGCTGCCGCCGCCGCGCAGGCCCAGGCGGCCCATGTTGTCGTAGTAGGCCGTCTGGTCGAATGCGTCGGGCGGGACGCGTCGCTGCATCTGGATCGACGGCGGCGGCGCGGCCGCGCCGTACAGGTTGTCCTCGCTGTAGTACTGGCCCTCCATGCCCATGCCGCCGCCGCCGCCGGCCTGGCTGCTGCTCACCGAGGGCCGGCGCCCGAAGAGGCTGCCCTTGGGCCCGGCGCCCCCGTCGCCGCGGCCGCCGAGCGACAGCGAGCGCTTGAGCTTGTTCGGGCGCTTGTCGGGGTCCGACGTCGAGGCCCGGCGGGACAGCCGGCGCAGCAGGCCGCCCGTCACCGGGGGGCGCGAGCGGTCCTTCTCCTCGGGCATGTCGGGGCGGTACGCGGGCCCGCGCGTTTTGGACAGCGAGAGCCGGCGAAGCAACCCGCCGCCGCCGCCGCCGCCTTTGTTGCCCGGTGGCGGCGGCGAGCCCTCGGGCGACTGGTCGTAGTCCTCGGGCGGTGGCGGCGTCGGCGGCGGCGTGCTGCCGGGTTCGTATTCGCGGATGGCGCACCAGTTGCGGTGCGGCAGCAGGCGCTTGTTGTTGCGCGGCTTGCCGTCGACGCCCGTGGTGAAGAGGGGGATCATGTCCTCGTCCGTCTCCTTGTCGAAGTGGTGGACCTTGTTCCGCTTGTTCAAAACGTCGGCCATGAGGTCGGGCGGCGGCGTGTTGACGATGGCCGACGAGACCACGTTGGGCATGTAGCGGAAGTCGCGGTGCTTCGGAATGTGCAGCTTGGGGTTGGAGTAGAACTGCCCCACGGCGGCGAGGTGGACGTCGCCGCTGAGGATGGTGATGCGCACCGACTTGTCCGCAGCCAGGTCCTGCAGGTCTTCCACGACGAACTTGCGCTCTTCCTTGTGGTTCTTGCTGGTCCAGTGGTCGTCGAGGTCGTCGAGGACCTCGACGCCGCCGTCGAACTTGTTGAGAAAGTTGCCCAGCAACCCGGCCTTGCCCAGCGCCTTGACGGGGTCCATCAGCCGCGACGTCAGAATGTTTTCAAGCCACACAAGGCGCGGGTAGGCGATGGGGACGCCCAAGAGCACCAGCAGGTGCCGGGTCTGGCCCTTGTTGATCTCGGCGTAGCAGCGGTCGATGATCTTCTTCCACGTGTCCTCCCGGACCACCTCGTCGAGTGTGCGCTCCGTACGCGCGTCGACGGCCAGCAGCGCTGTGCCGCCCCCCATCGACATGTACAGACTCCGGCTGTGCTGCTGGATGTACGGCCCCGGCTTGCAACCCAGCACCCAGCTGGGCTCCGCCTGCTCGGTTTCGACCGGCAGGCTCTGGTGCTGGAAGAGCATGTAGTACTTGAAGGCCACATTCCCCAGGCCGGAGAACACGGGCGTCTTCATGAAATGGTGGGGATAGGACCCGAACCCGTCGATGATGTCGTGGTCGTCGTACATATTGACCATGGGGATCTGGGAGTTGGCGAGCCCGAACAAGCCCTGCGAGAACCACATGCAGTAGCGCTCCAGGTAAAAGGTTTCCAACTCATCCTGCATGCGCGCGGTAAAGGGGGCGTTGTTCTTGTGCAGCGGGTTCTTGATCTCCAGCCAGTCGTGGAAATGCTTCGTGCTGTCCATCACGGCGTCGTTGTAGATCTGATCTCCGCCACCCACCATGACGTGGAAGGGCCGAGTCTGGTGATTGTTGAGGACATCGCGCCACATGGGGTCGGGGCCGCTCAGGTCGTCCGGGTTGACGCTCCGGCTAAAGCCGTTGCAGCTGTGGAACATGATATTCATGGCCTGGCCGCGAGCCGGCACCCAGAAGCCCATGGAAGGGCCGCGGTTGATACGATAGGCGATTCGCTGCTGCCGGGCGCGCAGCTCGACCTCGATGTTGAAGCGCCAGAAGGTGCAGCCCCGTTCCGTGTGAAGCCTGAAGCCGCGGACGTCCTTGTACTTTCCCAGACGCTCCCCGTCGACCTGGACGCGCTTCCGGCGGCTGGTAAAGGAATCGCGGGGCTCGGGTCCGCTGCTGCTGAAGTCGGGCGCGCTTCTCGTGATCTCGAAGAGCCCGTCGTCGGGCTCCAGCATGGACGCATCCTTGGCCTCTTCCAGGTGCTCGACGGGTCTCACGTACTGCGTGTCTCCCCTCCGTCCCAGCTTCGGAAGGCCCGCGATGGGATCGACGTACTCGGGCGAGAGAGACTGCCCGCCACGCAGTTCGGCTGGCGGTGGCGGCAACAGGTCCATCGGCTGGACGAAAAGCCGCAGGATGGGGACAATCTCGTACGACGACTCCGAATCCCGGGTGACGATCATGGCACTACCTCTCCAAATCTCTCGGTCCACCACATTGCTGTTGTGGTTTCGCGCCGGCACTTTCTCCTGGCGGAGTCCGCAATACCTCAGCAGCGGACCGCACTCGAGATACAAGGGCGGCTTGAAACGGGTGGGCGCTTGCGTTTCGTCGTACTCGCCATCGAAAGCCTCGCCTTTCCTGGCTTTGGACGTCAGACTGCTGCGCCGCCTGCCCGGGCTGTCGCTGGACTCGGGGGGCGCCGGCACTTCGGCTGCTATGTCCAGCAACGCGCCGGCCAGCGTGCCCACGGTGCCTTTTCTCCATTCGTCCAGGTAAATGGGCTCCTGGTACATGCCCCGTCCCGGCTGGAAGTTGTCCCGGTGCAAGTGACGGTACGCCTCGCTCTCGGCATCTGACTCGTCGTCTCCGACGGCAGAAAAGCTGGGGTCGTCATCGGGAAATGTGACCGTCTTGACCGGCTTCGGGACCATCGGGGAATCACCGGAAGCATACTGTCGGCCATTGGCCCCAAGAAACGCCGAGCGGCCCAAGCCCGTCGGCGCGGCCTGCATGCCTTGCATGACAGCGTAGGCGTCGTCCAGGTCCCGCTCATCATCGTATTCGTTGTTACCCCGGACTGGCGGCCGGCCCGCGGTATCCTGAGAGGCGAGAGGCCGCTTCTGGGACGCATTCCGGGCGACCGGGGCGTGCCCGGCTGGAGCTTTACCTGCGTGGCCGGTCTCGGTCACTTTCCTCTCAGCCTCTGTGCGCTGACCGTACCAGGGGTCGCCTGGCGGGTTCTTCTTCAACTTGTTGCTTCCATTGCGCGTCAAGGAGATGGTCCTTTTTGGCTTGGTTGGCGATGCCTCCTCGCTTCGCCGAGCATCTTGCGTGTCTTGGGAAGTCCTGTCGCGGAAGCTGAGATTGCGCTGAGGCATATCGAACTTTTGAGGTTCGGCGACGTCACGGTTCTTTGTCACCGAGAGCGGGGGCGGCAACGTCTGTGTAGAGGAGGCATATAGCCCGGGGACCTCGGGCGGGAACTGTGAAGCCTGATCTCGGGTGGCGGGGGAGGGCGCGGCTCCCGGGGGGTCACGTCTTTGGCGAGCGTCCTGCCCGACTGGCGGTCTCAGGTCCCTGACCCGGCCTTGCTGAACTGCCTTGCGATTGGGATAAGTCGGACTCCCTTCCTGGGCATGCTGGGCGGCCAGAGCCGCCTTCTCCCGGGCGCGCTGCTCGGCGGCCTCAACTCGCGCGCGCTTCTCTTCCTTGGTGATGCTGCCGAGCGTCAGCTCAAGCTTCTGTAGTGGTGACCGGTCCGCTGCCCACGTTGATGAGCGCTGCCCGCCTCTTCGGCCCGAGGGGGAAGGGTCGTCGAACGGCATCCTGACAGGGCGAGGCGCATTCTCTGCTCGTCTTTCCGACTTGGTCCTTCCGAAGTCGCCGGGGGCATTCCCGTTGCGGGCGGCGCGGGCGGCGCGCCTGGCCGCGAGCTCGTCGTCGTCGTCGTCATCGTCCTGGTACTGCTGCGAGCGGCCGAGATCGGCGGCCCTGGCTTGCGCCATGGAGCGATGGGCGGATGGCGGCGGGCCGGGCTGGCCGGAAGCGGTGAAGGTGTAAGGCGAGTCGCGGCCGTTGCCGTACGGGCTGAAGCTGAGAGGCGGCGCTCGAGGGACGTCGGGGGCGGCGGGCGGCGTCGCTCGGGCGGGATCCTCGGAGAGGTCCTCGTGGAAGCGCGCGGTGCGTCTGTAGCGCCGTTCCGAGGGCTCGTCGGGCGACTGGTCGTACGGTTGGGAGGGGGAGGGGGCGCCAGACCCGAGGCGCGGAAACTCGAAGCGGTGGGCGAGGTCAGGGGACTGAAGGTCGACTCGGTCGGCGCATCGGTACGCACCGTCTGCGAAGAAGCTCGGTTGGACCTGGGCAGAGGCTGGCTCGCGAGGTCAGGAGAGTCCCTGTGATTGTCGACCGGGCTGTAGTTGTCGGAGCTGGCGCGACGGCTCTTAGGCACAGGGAGAACGCCCCAGTACGGCGCCGAGACGGGACCCGACATGGCGAGGGAGGGGAGGGTCAGACGGCGATGGATGACGGACTGGCAGCTATGATTGGGCGGCGGTGTAGCTCGGCTCTGGAATTGGGTGCTCGGTAAGGTGAATCTGGAGGATCGCAATGGGGCAGTCCATCATAGACCAATGCGGTGCCAACACATGCGTCTCCGTTGCAGGGAGCCCTTAGGGGGCGGGATCCGGAGTCCAGGCACGAGATATAGCTCGCGCGGGTGGATCGCAGGCCTGGCGGGTGGGAGAGAGGACGAAAATGACGAGGTTGAACTGGCGGCGGCGCGCGGGCTGGCGACTACCTACTTACTTAGCGAACCCGCCGGGTTCCAAGGTTGGCGGTTTGCTACATGGGATACCACACACCCTCCACACACCCCGGCTCGCCGCCCTCGTTGCAGCTTAGCTAGCTGCCCGTTGTCGGCAAGGAACCAGGGGCAGGTCAGGTCAGGTCAAGTCAGGTCAGGTTGGGCTGGGCCGGGGCTGGGCTGGGCCGTGATCTTGGTTTGCACGTCGTCTTCGTCGTCGTCGCCGCCGCCGCCCCCGCCGTTGCGTGCCTACTGTATCTACTATCGTACGTACCGTCCCGTCCGTATGGCTGCCATCCCGGGGTGAGTGGCCTGACAACAAACGGGAGTGGGAAGAGACACGCAGTTAGGTCTCACGGTCCGAGTACAGACGAAGGTCCGCGGCGTAGGTAGGCAAGTAAGTACATACCTATAGCTTTGGAGGAGGGAGTGACGCCATGAGACGAGAGAACCCTCCTCCTCGGCACCTACATAGCTGCATCCTACATACATACATACATAGATCGGGAGCCATGCATCATCCACACACGCACTCGCCCGTCCATACATTGTATGCGGACTGACCACCCGGACGGGCGTGATGGAGACACGCTCCTTACCGACACCCAGGACAACAACCCCGCGGGGGGCTGGCGGCGGGTACGCGAGACCGTAAAAGTCGGTGGCTGGCTCTACGCGGCGATGCTTTCTTTTTTCTACCGTGGCTGAACCGACTGGAGCTAACATGGAGGAGCCCGGCGGCGGCGGCACCCACGGAATGCTGACGAAACTTCCCTAGCGGTACAACCTGTCCCTCATCAGTTCTGCAGGCCGGATGTGGTGAGCCGGGTAGGCCATGCCATGACCCTCGGAACTTCTAGCTCCTGAATGGACAAGCAAAACAAAACAGCCGTGCGGTGCCCCGTGTGTGTGTGTGTGTGTGTGTGTGTGTGTGTGTGTGTGCACTTATGTGGCCGGCCGTTCGTACAACTCATCATCGTAGAAAACCACATCATCTACTTAGGTAGGCAGTGCACTACGTAAGTACCTACCTAAAGTGCTCACCTCTGCGTGAGTACCTACGCACGGCATGCCCGTAAATGCCGTACACAGGTGCTTCTTGGGGATGTCATATAAGCAAAGCCCATATCTACCTTTTGAGGTATGTAGGTGTATGGATATCTTGGCACCCCCTGGGGAATGAATGGACTTGATGGGGTGGAAAAGACGCAGAGGTTGGAAAGCTTGGTCAACCGGGGTTAATACATAAGGACTTAGGTAGGTAAGTAGGTACTTAGATGACGGGAAGATCCGCTGCATTCGTATCGTACTTTGGGAAGGCGAGCAGGCATCCTGATTGATGCCATACTTAAGAGGAGGCGGGAGACGGTAAAGTTTGCCGGACAGATCGATAACTAAAACCCCCGGTAAACGGCATACATTCGTGCTGCGTAACATCACTAGCACAAGACGCCTCACCATCCGGCGCTATGCCCTGGATGCTTTCTCTCCCGTATCGGCTCTCTTTGCCCCATTTATAACCCGGTGGTCGGGAGAACACTTCGGGTACCTGGCAAGCAGGGAGCGCCCGCGTATCGGCGCTATCAGGGCTCCCAGTGCGCAAATAGCATCACGGGCGACAGTTGTCAAACCGTGGTGTTTCAAGTGTCAAAGTGGACCTCCACGGGGTTCACGATGAGGCAGCCGGAGGGGGAGGAGGAGGAGAGCCAAAAGCTCGTGCGCCGTGTAGAGACCGATGAGGGAGTGTTGAGGCCAGTGGTCGTCTACTAATGATGTATCATGAAATCTACCTCAATGCGACCTGCCTACATATGTAAGATGTACTTAAGTATATGCTTAGCTAACGCGGCCGTAGCAGTAGTAGTAATAGCCCGAACAGACCAACATGCCTACATCCTAAGTAGGTCAGCTATTTCGGTATTCAGCCCATCTTCCAGTGTGGGGTACATAGGTCGAGCTGGTTCGAATGAGGACCAGACAAAGATGGTGAGATTCGGCGGATGACAAGGTGTTGACAGCACACCAAGGTTTGACGACGACGCCTGGCTGGTTGGTTGTATGTACCTACGGGCCTCTCCAAATGCCAGCAGGCAACCCAGACGAAGGATGAACTCGGATGGAGTAGACTTGAGATGGTGCTGATGCTTACCTGCAGCATCGTCCCCACGCAAAGAGGCGAGAGAGAGGCTGTGAAGATGGAGAGGTTGCCTACCTAACCTTACTAAAGAACCTAGAGAGAGGTAACAAAGGGTGGTATATCCATACGGGCTCAGTATGTAATACTTACTATTTGCCGCCCTTCCGTCTGCCGCTTTGTCGGTTGCGTCGTGGCGCTGAAGGGGCAGGCAGGCCCAGCAGCCCCGGTCACAGCTGAAGGAGGTTTCGTGAGATGGGATTCTTGGAGGGGCGTTTCCCCCCCTTCGCCTCCTCCCTCCTCTTACCCCCGTGCCGCCACTTCAGCCCCTGGACTGGCTGACTGGACCCTAGTTGGGGTCCTGAGTCCCGTTGCAACCCAAAACAGGCTTAGTGCACCCTGGCCAAGCCCGTGATCTTGCGTATCCTCACCTCCGCTTCCTCTACTAGGTATGTATGGATGCGCAGCCAAGTAGGGTCATGTACGTAAGAAAATAATACAGTCATGGAGGAGGCTGGACAAACGTTGCGGCCGGCAGGCCCGTAGCGTAAGTATGTACCCTGGATGACAAGTACCCAAACTATAACGACTCTTCACATCCCATGCGATCCAGACGAGCAGGCAGATAGGCAAACAGGGGCTATCGTGGCTTGAACTCCGTACGGGAATTGCGAGTCCATGCAATAAATAGATAGGTACATACATGTTGGTGGGCATAAGGAGCAGCAAGCAAGACGTACGTAAAAGTAGGATGTGCTAACCCAAGGAACATCCCGTACTTCTCATCAGTGGCGCATGTACATACTTACGTACCTCTCCCGATCCAGGACACACACTAGAGGTGCGGGTGGACATGAGAACCAAAGCCGTAGTACTTAGTATGGGGGAGTACATACCACGATTCCAGTATGCAGTGAGTGGTCAGCAAATGCGCTCGCTTCGCATGCCCGTGAAACGACACCTTGACACTTTCTCTTGCTTGTTCCGCAGCACAGCTTTCTTCTCACCTGCTCCCCCAGCTTTGGAATCTATGGTGGGTTGACTGTGGCAGAGACCGCTCCGAGTCAGGTACCTATTCATCTGCCAACACCAGTCAATTGCTTTCTTCTTTCTTTCTTCCTTTCATTCTCCTGTCCGTGGGAAAAAAAAAAGGGGGGGGCAACTCACTCGCATGCGCGCCGACCCCCATCGTTGATTGATCACCCGAGTAACCTCCCGTGCGCTCCCTCTCGGCGCTGCACCCGCCGTCGTCCTCACGAAACCCGTATTCCCCGGCCTGTGTCGCCACCGGTTCCCCCTTCTCGTCCCTCATCGAAAGAAATAAAAAAACGCCGACATGAAACTCGCCCTGCTCGGCCTCATCGCCGGCGGCCTGGCTGGTCTGGGATCCGCCGCCGACCTGCCGAAGCGCGACTTCAACGCCCACGACTACTACGTCGTCCACCTCGCCCGCGACGTCGAGCCCGAGCACGCCGCCGCGCGCCTGGGCCTTCGCTACGAAGGGCCCATGGGCGAGCTGCCCAACCACCACGTCCTCCGCGGCGTCAAGCAGGACGCCAACGTGGTCGGCAGCGCCGTCCAGGAACACCGGCGCAAGAAGAGGTCGTCCCTGGGCGAGCGCGACGTCCTCGACGGCATCAAGTGGCACCAGAAGCAGGTCTTGCGCGCGCCCCTGTCCAAACGCATACCCCCGCCGCGCCCGGCCGGCTTCTTTCCCGCCGAGCGGCGCGCCGCCGCCGACGCGAAGGCCGTGGCGCGCCAGAAGTCGGTCATGGCGCAACTGGGCATCGCCGACCCCATCTTCGACGGCCAGTGGCACCTCTTCAACACGGTGCAGCTGGGCCACGACGTCAACGTCACCGACGTGTGGCTGATGGGTGTCACGGGCAAGAACGCGACGGTGGCCATGGTCGACGACGGTCTCGACATGTACAGCAACGACCTGAAACCCAACTACTACGCCAAGGGCAGCTGGGATTTCAACGACAACCGGCCCGAGCCGCGCCCGACCCTCGACGACGACAGGCACGGCACCCGCTGTGCCGGTGAGATCTCGGCGGCCAAGAACGATGTTTGCGGCGTCGGCGTGGCCTACGATTCCAAGATTGCCGGCATCCGGATTCTGAGCAAACTCATTACGGACCAGGACGAGGCCGTCGCCATGAACTACGATTACCAAAACAACCAGATCTACTCCTGCTCCTGGGGCCCTCCCGACGACGGGAAATCCATGGATGCGCCCGGTGTCCTGATCCGCGCGGCCATGCTGAACGGCATCCAGAAGGGCCGCGATGGTCTCGGTTCCATCTACGTCTTCGCCAGCGGCAACGGCGCCTCCTTCGAGGACAACTGCAACTTCGATGGGTACACCAACAGCATTTACAGCATCACGGTCGGCGCCGTCGACCGCAAGGGCCAGCATCCCTACTACTCGGAGAAGTGCTCGGCCCAGCTCGTGGTCACCTACAGCAGTGGCGAGGGCGACGCTATCCACACGACCGACGTCGGCGAGAACAACTGCTATAACAGCCACGGCGGCACGTCGGCTGCTGCCCCCTTGGCTGCCGGCATCTTTGCTCTGGCCCTCCAGGTGCGCCCCGACTTGACCTGGCGAGACATGCAATACATTGCCCTCGAAAGCGCCGTGCCCATCGATGTCGACCAGCCCGAGTACGACTGGCAGACCACCACCATCGGCAAGAAGTACAGCCATACCTTTGGCTACGGCAAAGTCGATAGCTACAAGTTGGTGGAAACTGCCAAAACCTGGAAGAGCGTCAAGCCTCAGGCCTGGTTTTTCTCCCCTTGGATTCACGTCAAGAAGCCCATCCCCCAGGGCGACCAGGGACTGACCACCACCTTCCATGTCTCGGCCGACATGTTGAAGGAGGCCAATCTCGGAAGGCTCGAACACGTCACCGTGACGATGAACGTCGACCACACCTACCGCGGCGATTTGAGCGTCGACCTGATCAGCCCGGACAAGGTCATCAGCCACCTGTCCGCCACGCGGAAGGACGACGATAGCAAGGAGGGCTACGCTGACTGGACGTTCATGACGGTGGTGCACTGGTAGGTCTCCCTATCGCGGCGGGTGGACCCGGGCAACGGTGGACTAACTGTGCGTACAGGGGCGAGAAGGGCGTCGGCGACTGGACCGTCGTCATCCGGGACAGCAAGGTCAACACGCACACGGGCACCTGGGTGGACTGGCACCTGAAGCTTTGGGGCGAGTCGATCGACGCCAGCAAGGCCCAGCTGCTCCCCATGCCCACCGAGGAGGACGACGACGACCACGATCTTCCCGAAACCACCACGCGCCCCGCCGCCACGGTTTCGCTTCCGCCCAAGCCCGACGCCACGAAGCCCGGCGCCACCTCGGTGCCCTCGGACCACCCGCAACGGCCCACCAAGCCGGCGAAGCCGACCTCGGGCGCCGCCAGCGCGTCCACCAGCAGCAGCACTGCGAGTGCCGCGGCGGCGGCGGCCGCCGCCACGGGCACCGCGGGCTCGTGGCTGCCGGCCTTTCTGCCGACCTTCGGCGCCTCGCCGCACACGCTGGCCTGGATCTACGGCGCCATGGGCCTCATCGTGGTCTTCGTCGTCGGCCTCGGCACGTGGTGGTGGGTCATGCGCCGCCGCCAGCTGCGCAACAGCCCCCGCGACGGCTACGAGTTCGAGCTGCTGAACGAGGAGGAGGGCGAGCGCCTCGCCGGCGGCGGCGGCGCCGGCGTCGGCGCCGAAAAGGGCCAGAAGCGCCGCGGGGGCGAGCTCTACGACGCCTTCGCCGGCGGCAGCGAGGACGAGGACGAGGACGACAGCGCCATCCCGCGCCCGCCGCCGCGCCGGAGAAGCCTCGATAGCGACGACGACGACGAGGATGACAGCAACAACGAGGAGGCCCGCAACGAAAAGTCGGGCTCGAGGCTGCTGAGCGGTAGCAGCAGGTGAAAGAACCCCCGGGAAGTAGCCGGGCCGGAAGGCAGACCGACCCCCGGCGGCACCGACGACGCCGCGCGCGGGGAGGCGCAGAAGCGTGCAATGTAGCCATCACGCAGTCGGTTATCACACACGGTCGGGTAGATCGGCATAGCACTTTTATCATCATCGTGGCACTTTCATGGCGTTTTGAGGGAAACGGGGTGTATGGGGTAATGGAAACCATTAGTAGTAACATCCAAGCGCTTCGTCATATCCATGTGTCCCGTCCGCTGGTCTCGCCGCCTTGACACAATTCGGAGGTGACATGGGCTCGGCCGTGACCAACATGGCGTCTTTCCCCTCGAAACGTTGAACCACCCCCTGGGCTGTGCCACGGGGCATACATAAAATACGCGTGATGGTGCTGTGAGCAATCGGGTCGCTCCTCCAAATTCACCTCCCAGTGTGAAAGCCAACCCGCCACCCCGCGCTACCTGCACTAGACGAGTAAACCTATGTAACCATAATAACAAATACAAGTAATGTCATCCTACGAACGCCTTTTCCTGCCGCCTTAACGCATCATGCACCCGGTCATACGCGCATCCAGAAGCCCCCCTCACCGGGTACCCGAGCTCATTCGGCCCCAGACAACATGCAGTGACCATTCGTCTCCGGGCTGCGGCGACCAAACGCGGCTCTGGCTCAGCTCCTCCAGCCGCTCCGCGAGGGCGGGATCGGCCTCCTAAGCAGGGCTTGTCGAGCCTTCCATGTCGGTCACGTAACGTTCCCAGACATCAATGACCCCGCCGTAGAAATCCACATGGGCGCTGGCGAGGGCGCCGAACTGCTGCTTGAGCTCTATCCGCTTGATGCGTTCAAAGTCGACCACCTCCTTGACCACCTCCTCGTCGAACATCTCGCTCGTCTTGCTCGCGCGCTCGGCCTCGGTGGTAAGCTCGTCTATGCGGATCTCGAGCTTACGGAGACGCTCGCGTCGGCTGGTCTCGTGGTCCACGCCGCGCACGTCCTCGAGCTTGGAGCGGATGAAGCCGCCGGCGCCCGAACTGCCGTAGCCCGAGGCCAGGGCATCGCGGTCCATGGTCGACTTGTTGAGGTACTCGGTGAGCTGTTCGTGGTCGAGCTGTTTCTGCTCGCGCGCCTTGAGGAGGTTCTTCAGGGCGATGGAGTAGGCGCTCATGTCGCGCAGACTGCCGAGGTAGTCTTGGTCGGTGTGGTCCTTGAGCTTGCGCAGGCCGGTGGACGTGTCCTCCACCGAGGCGGCGAAGGCGTGCACGACGCTCTCGACGCCCGGTTCCAGGGCGATGAGTTTCTGGAATTGCTCCGCCAGGTCGCGCAGGTCCGTCTCAAGATCGGCCTCGCGGCGGACGACGCGCGCCACCACCTTCTCGACGTGGCCGAGGTCGTCGTCCAGCTTGTCCGACTTGTCGCGCACCTCGATGAAGCGCTTGTCGGCCTTGTTCACCTTGGTGAAGGCGTTGATGAAGGTGTCGGCGAAGTTGTCGAAGACGCCGCCGGAGCCCGGCTCGGCCGAGACGCTGGTGCGGCTGGACTTGCTCCTCATGGTGGCGTGCCAGTCGGGCGACTCGAGAAAGGTGTGGAAGATGGGCGCGCGGCGCAGGATGGGGTGCAGCGTCAGGCGGGTCAGGAATCGGTGCAGCGAAAAGGCACGGCGGTGGGTGAAGTCGGGGCCGAAACGATCGCCTCGAACGTACTCCATGCGCTGTTTGTCCGGCAGCGGCGGCACGGCACAAGCCGGATAGTCCTTGGATAGCGTCTTATACAGAAACAGGAAGTCGGTGAAACGGCGGCGGGAGGTGAATTGAGACTTCTGGAAGGAGGGGAAGGTCGACTGGGCGCGCCCGAGGGCCAGATGTCAGCAGGGCGGCAGGAGGGGCGGACGAGGGCGCCGGTATGCCGGCAGGTACTCACGCTCGTGGTGACCAGGTATGACACAAATATGTCCTTGGTCCCGTCGTTCTCCTTGCGCGGCTCCGAGACGGCGCACTGCAGGATGTCGCCAGACAGGCCGGGATCCAGGCGTTCGGGATGCTCCTGGATCTCGGGGTGCTCGGTGTTGTTTTCGGGGGCGTCACGCTGGGCATCATAGACAGGCGTCTCGGCACTGGAGCCGGCGGGCCCAGTGGGGTGGCCATGCTGGTCGCTGTGCCATGATATGCTCGAGAAGTTGTCTTGCTGGTCGATCACGGCCATTGAAGCTGTGGGGGAGGGTGTCCAGCCGGAGGCGGACAGCTTCGCGGGGTCTGGTCTGGTCTGGTCTGGTCTGGGTGGTTGCGGATAGCGCCGACGAGAGCAGCAGCCGCGGGGAAGGCGGTGGGAATCGGTATAGAGGGCCTTCGCGGATATTGGGGATGCGTATGTTGGATCTTATGGCTCCCGATTCCTATAGAGAGTGTGAGAAAGAAAGTAGGCGAATGGGATGCGACGCTGTGTATGTATATGGGGGGGTGTGTATGCGTGTGTGCGTGTTGGGCTGCTGATGGGTGGTGTTGTTGGTTGGCGTGGCGGAGGTTGGATCAGCAGCCGACGGGGGAAGGAAGGAAGTGGGACGCTGGGAGAGGTATGATGATGGTGGATGAAATGCTGGCCGTAGGTACATCGATGCAGGTTGCTTTGCAACTTACCCGCTCATAGGCAGGAGGTAAGTAGGTACATGAGGTACTTACTTCCTTACCAAGGTTTGTATGTCAAGTATGAGGTTTGATGAAGTACTTACTTCCATCTACTGATTACCAATGAGTTAGATCCATAGTAGAAGGTAGTACGAGGAGGCGCTTCTGTATGCTCGTCAGCTATATGCTCGTCACCTATCTATCCTCTCTGCCTCCATCTCTCCCCCAGGGAGGGTCATATGTTGTCTGGGATGGTAGATGGATGCTATGTAATTCAAGCGAGCGCCCGTTTATGAGGTGCGTATGTACATAAGTACTACTGGGCATGTAGTCCAGTTCATGACCTACATTTTCTAGCTCAGATTTCCCCATCCTGGCCCGTCGTCATCCGTCCACTATGGGACTGCTTCCCCCATCTCCAGGCTGTATTAGTAGCATCGTGTAGCCGGGCTGCGACTCAGTAGTGGGGGCGCCAAACAGGCATGGGCAAGCAGGGAAACCAGCGCCAACAGGTGCAGGCAACACCATTCATTCCCATCCCATCCCATGGGATCCCACTTCTTCACAATGGAGAAATCCAACACTGGTCGACCAAGGGCTTGGCGCTATGACGACAACCTTTCCCCTCTAGTAGGCCCCAAATCGCTTGAACACGAGAAGGGCTGCCTAGGGTACCGCCAGGTTTCCCATACTTAAATGCTCCCTTTTGTCATCAATATCGCAGTGCTCAAAACTACATTGGACCTATAGGGATTTTTGGAAAAAAAAAAAAGAAAAAGAAAAAGGCACAAAATCATATCGATATAGCCTTGCCTCATTGTGATTTGTCCGTGATAGGAAACCAACACTGTTCTTCCTAGGTATCAATACTTCTTTGTAAAATGTATCTAACGACCCCGCAACGCCCACAGATGCACCAACTAGCCCTCCCCCCCCCGGTTTGCTTTCCCCTTTGCCTACTATAGCACCAACAAATTCCTTACCGTCAGCCCCTGACTCTCGACGTGGTATTTCCTGCGAATCCCCAGGCTCCTCGCCTGCTTCAGCGCTTCGTAGGCCTCGTCGCCGCCGCCCGCCATCAGCATGGAGATGGGGTGGTGCCTCAGGATCCCTGCCGGCGTTCTCTGTTCTTCGTCGAGCAACGGCCGGATGAAGTTGAACCCCCAGGGGTTCGGCCCACCGTCCTCCGCTTCGTCGTCGGAAACTATGATGACCAGCTGCAGAGCGTTGCGGCTGGGCGCGAACGACGGGATGTTAGCCAGCTTCTCCGAGAACGAGCAGCCGCCGCGCCTCATCACGATGACTTGGTGCAACTTGGCCGCCGCATCCGGCAGCCTACCCTGGCAGGCCTGGCCCGCCATGTAAATGCTGGACCATGACAGGGACTCGATCTTGACGCCGGTGACGGGATTGGGCGCCTCGCGGATGTCGGGGAGGGGGGCCGAGCCCAGGCCAACGGGCGTAATGGACGGTATTTCCAAGTACTCGTACCGAGGCTTCGGCGCCGCCTCGGGGCCAAATGTTGCCGTGGGCTCCCTCAGAACGGACGTGATCTGTTGGAGAAACGAGTTGAACAAGTTCGTGGCACCCATGCCGGATGCCGGCATCTCGATTGTCGATGGCGGCTCCGGCTCCTCGTCCGATTCTGTCTCGGTCGAATTGGCCGCTGTTTCTTGAGGCGGGGGCGGCACTTCGGTCTGCAGGAGTATGTCGACAATGATGGGGTCACGAATGCGATGGAACAGCGGGTCCGACATGTCCGCAAGCACATCCCGCGTTATGAAGACCTTCTCGTCCCGTCCCAAGGGCAGGTTGCCGATGCCCGTGATCCGCCAGCCGCGCTCCTTGTAGTCCGGTGGCTCTTCCATGACCAAGGTCAGCTTCAAGCCATTGAGATTATTAATGGCAATGCCCTCGCTGCCCATGCGCACCAGGTTGTGGCCCCCAAACATCATGCTGAAAGCACTACCCATGGACTGCTGGTTATTGGCGGGAAACTCAATGGTTGTGGTGTGCTGCTGGCGTAAGGCGGCACACGTCCCGTCTACCGGCAGCATCGACGAAGGCAGGGTCCAAGGGAAGACAGTATGGTTAGAACCGACCTTTCCCACGCCATCGGACTGTGCATCGTGCGGTAGGTCCTGGTCGGGAGGCGCGTTGATGTTGGGTACCTGGTGCAGCCGAATGAGGCTTGCCGCGTGGTAGAAATCGGGGCGTGCGGCCGTGGCCGACCCGGAAAAGGGGGGAAGTGGCGGAGGTACCGGACATGAGTTTGTGAAACTCTCGTCAAAGTAGGGCTGCACGGCCTGGTTGGCTGAGGGAGGGCGTGCCCGGGGCTGGCCTGGCTTTCGGGGTATGATGAGCGGGTGCCCTTCGGTTGTGAAGACATAGGGCGCGTCCAGCTTGTTCAGCGGATGTTCCGAGTCGAAGAGGAGGTACAGATACTTGGCAGTCTCCCCGAGGAAGAAGCTCTCCATGCGGTCACTCTTCTCCCCCGTGCGGACGTCCTGCAGGCCGGACCACCCGCATTCCGTCCAACATCGTCTGGTGATGTCTTTGAGCACCATCTCGCCTGCGTATAAATACCACGGGTCCTTGGTAGCGCGGTAGAGGTGGTATGTAGACTCGATGAACTCGGGCCTGCCGGGCCACCAGCCGAGGCCGCCCTCGACATTGCCGTCTCTGACCGACCAACGCTCCGGCAGGGCCGAGTAGCGCGTCCAGAGCGCCGTATACAAGAGGTGGGTTTCGATGGCTTCGTCCAGCTCACCGGCCAAAGCCAGCAAGCCGGAGTAGTAAGCACCCAAACTGTCTATCCAGTACGCCTGAGGGGAACCGGTCGAAATGTGGACGTTGATGTAGTGGGGGTGGTGGACTTCGGAGTACAGGTGCCGCTTGATGGCCGAATGGGCATGGTGCCATGCCTCGAGGAAGGCCTCGGGTGAATTATCCGCGTCGGAGAGTGGGTGGTAGAGCGAATTAGGGTCAAGCCAACTGCCGTAGGGCACCTGGTTGGGCATTGTTCGGTTGGGCAAATCGTGCCCCGAGAGGAGGATATGCGTCTTGAGAGCATACTCGAAGAAACTGTCAATGCCGGCCCCGATGCCCGAGAAGCCGCCGATCCATTGGCCGCCCTCGGCATCGACGCCGGCACCGATGAGGCCGATATTGCTCCTCCTGGACCATACGGCCCAAAACGCCCGCTTGGCGGCCTGTTCAAACCTTGGATCGCCAGTCAGACGGCTGAGGACAGTGAACTCCAGGACCAGGCTTCCCGCGCCAGCACTGCAGGTTTCGGTGATCTCGGGGGGGTCCTCGACGCCGTAGGGGTCGGAGCTGGCATTCTCGTGGAGCGGGGAGTTGAGGTAAAAAGGGATCCCATGCCGGAGGTTGACCCGGGGGTAAGGCATGCCCGTCTGGGTGTAGAAGGCGGGGAGCAAGCGCTGGGCCAGATCAAAGGCCAGACGCAACAGCTGGCCGTCGTATTTGAAGCCCTTGGGCCAGACGATGGGGTTTTGTTCCAGATCCAGATCCGGGTTGGCCCTCCGCGGGTTGTAGCCGGCAATAGGCAGCTCGCCCACGGCAAACAGATGCGCGCTGAGCAGGCCACCGACGCCCCGGATGACGGTCTCGAAGACCTGAACCTTGCTGTCGACATCGAATCCGCGGGCCCGCGCGCCCTCGCCCGAGGCCCCGGGCCGGCCGTCGCCGTATTGCTCCACCAGGGCGGCCACGCCGTCCTGGAAGTCGGCCAGGGCTTTGGGGCCGGTGTTGGCGTCGTCGGGGGGCGCCGAGGCGAGGATGGCCAGGGTCGAGAGGCTGTCGATCAGGGTGAGGGAGTAATTGCCGAGCACGTCGTTCAGCTCGACGTTTCGAGGGTTGAGCGCATCGCGGGTCAGGGGCGAACACGAGACGGGACGCAGCTGCGGACGGGTATTGAGCCTGGCTGCCCACTAGGGGGACGGAGGGAGAGGGCCTACCTCATCTTCCGGGAAGGCGATCTGCATGTAGTTATCAAAACCGTGGTAGAACATGTCGACCGTCTCCCGCCGCAGACTCGCGACGCGACTGGGGCGCATGGCGCCGACGGCGGCCACGTGCAGCCATGACAGCAGCAGCAGCAGCGGCAGCAGCGGCGGCAGCAGCGACGACGACGGGATGCTCAGCGGCCCGGAGCGAGCAGACGCCCCTCTCCGGTGGCACGGCGCATTCACCCAACCGGCCATGCCTGGCAAGGGCATCACCGGCAGTGCAGACAGCGAGACTGCATGTGGGAGAAGGGACGCGACGGCGGGCGGCCGGGGACCGGGGGGGGGGGGGGGGGAGGGGCCGCACGGGCAGCCAGGCGGCAGAGAAGAAACGGTCGGACAAGACAGACGACGGGAGGAGGGGGAGGGGGAGCAAGTACGGAGTAGTGAGTGCCGAAGCGCGGCCAGGGCGGGCGCAGAGACAGCGGTGGGAGGTGGTTGCGGTGCTGGGACGGACAGAAACTCGGTAAGACGTCTCACGAGACGGCTGTGGTGACTGCCACAGGCGTTGTGGGTGCCGGGGCCGGGGCGGGTACTGGCCTAACAGCAGACGGCAGCGGCTGGGTGGGGCGCTGTTAAGCTGGGAGGGCCCGGCCCCCGAGGACAGATTTCCCTGGGGATGCAACGGGTCAACCGTCGTCACTGGTTAGGGTGGTTAGTGGGAGAGCCCTGCCCGGAATGGCAACGTGGAAACAAAGCTGAACTCCCCCAGCTGAGGGCCTCGCCCGCGACGGAATTCGTTCCGTCCGTCCAGTGCGCCGTTCGTCGCTCGGGGCCATCTCAGCCCCATCGTCAATCCTCTTCTCCCCCTCTCAGGTCCAGAATCCGCGTCGAGTGAAAGGGACGGACCGGCGCATTGCTGTTGCCTCGGGGAACTTACCAGGTTCTTGTGACCTTGAACGTTACCTACCTCCTCCTAAAAAGTATGTGAGGTTTCCTTAAGCGCTAAGCGCCACTTACAGACGTCGCCTCACCGGGCTTGCTCACCTATGAAGTACCTACATGTATGTAAGACGTAGGTATACCACACGGGAAAGGGCAAAGCCATTGAATAACACCCGACCCCAATACAGCCCATACAAGCATCCACAACGACAAAACGGCAAAAGTGACTGGTCCGTTTGTCGCTTGCACTCTTCGCCGGTTGCCTTTCACTATGCATAGAAGTCGCCGTCTACCGGCACAGAAGTCGCCGTCTACCAGCACAGAAGTCGCCGTCTACCGGGGGGTTACCCACGTTCCCTCACAATACGCTTGGTGTACCGCGCAGAGTCTCGTTCAAGGATGGATGAATGTATACAGTCACCACCGCCGACATCCTTTGCACAGTGTACGGTCAGTCCGCGATACCACCATGATCGGGCTCTACATCCCGAAGCGGGTGGCATGGCTAGGTAGGTAGGCAGTCATTCCCGACTCTCCTCCGGGGGGCTCATGAGTGAGCGCACATCCAGGCAGCAGTTTTGGCAGTCTGGCGGTCTCAATATCCCAATATCCCCCCCACTGGCCACTCAGGCCCGCCCTCCTCCACGGTTGTAGCAATCGTGCTGCACCATGGGGGCCGATCTGGGAAACTCTCCGCCGGGCCTCCCTGGCCAGCCACTGATGTGACGACCGGCTGTCCTGCGGCAACCCCTGGGAAATGTTTGCCTTCCCCATCCATACAAGGTACCACGCGTACCTACCAATGGATGCTCGCCCACTCGCTTTACATTAGCGGAGGACGCCTCGTCACCGAATCTTCATGGTCGCGGGGCCCTCGCGTCACACGCCGTCCGACTGAAACGGCGGGGGGGTGCAAAGGAAGCCACGCAATTCGCCCCCTCCAGGGGCCGCTAGGGTTCTGAGATCGCTTGCCCTTGCGTATGGGGTATGTCGAGGACCGGCTCCTGCTCCCCAAGGTGAGATATGGGGTAGTACAAGAGGCCTCGGCCGAAAAGCCCCTTCGCTAGCTCTCTCTCTCTCTCTCTCTCTCTCTCTGCCTGCATTCCTGGGCAAAGGTGGGCACCAGTGAGTGAGCGGCCGACGCGGGTGGTGCGGGCGGTGTTGACCTCTACGGTTCCTTGGTATGTCATGATACAGCCGATAGTCAACTCACACTATGCCTTCCTGACCGCCGACCTGCCGTTCTTAACGGAGCCAAGACAGGTGCTTTTCGGAGGTGTGGACGGCTGAACGACCTGGCGGGCGGCCCCTGAGCCTCTTCATAAGCCCTTCACCTCCTGACCCATGAGGCTCTGACACTCGGCCTAGGCCTGGGCGTACTACTCGATTGGCAGTCACTCTGCATGCTGCCGACGGCCCGCCTTTTTCTTTGTAGATGCCCTTGCCGTCCCTTACCGGCCCAAGGCCCCCGCGACGGTTTCCCATGGTCGGGTGACTGATGCTGTGGAACCGGACTATTGGGGTCGGTACATACGTCGACACCGTATGATCCGGGGGAGGCTCCCGGTACGCGGACGACACCTCCCAGTGGCCCTAGCGACCTATGTAAGTCCTAGCGGTTTTCGCTTCCTGCGTGCTCAGGTGCTTTCGCCAGGCATGCAGCACCGAGTTGCGCGCGCGCGTGCATGGCTTTGTGTAAGTGCCACCCATGATCAACACGGAGTTGTTACCAGAAGCGGCATGTTGGTCAGGATATCCTGCGAAGGGCCCGCGGGAAGGAGGAGCATTTCGCATTGGATGAAGGAGTTCGCGGGAGAGGACCGCCGCGGTCAGGGGCCCTTCGGCCGCGTGAGAAAATGGGAGGAGGGACAGGGGCCGGGACGCAGCCACCTACCGGGGTTTCTATTTCTAGATCGGGAAGGATTTCTGGGGAGAGAAGCAGGGCATGGATGACCTCGGCGCCGTCGGCGCCGGCGCCGAGCTGCTCTACCCACAGTACAGGCTCCCCGGCCGCGCCGAACCAGCCCCCCCCCTTGTGAGGCGACGTATGGTTGACGTGGGGGGAGGGGCATGCACACCGCATGGTTAGCCGGCGCGGGCTCGCTAGGAGTGGCTGACGGCGAGAGCTACCCGGACCATGATCAGAGCCGGGTTTCGTCGCCCGCACGCGTTTGGGGGGAAACACAAGCGAGGTTGCGGATGCAGCTGCGGAGGCCAGCGAGAGCGTTGTCGGCCCACTATAGCGGTGATCGCCTCGCGCGTGGCGTTGTATCCTTGCCGAGATGTCGCGAGGTCCGCCAATGGTCTAAAGCCTCGCCGAGGGGCCGGGACTGCGGGGGGGGGGGCCTGGCGGCCGGGGAAAGGGGTACGCCGTCGGGAGGTTTCCGTCCTGGTAAAGGCCTGCTGCTGGCCCCCTGGGCCGTGGATGTCTCTACTCAGTATGTGATGTAGGGAAAGTACAGGGGCGACATCTCATGTAAGAAGTACATATGTACTAACTACCTACATGTATAGAGGTACGCACTTATCTCCCGGGGCTAGAGGGCTTCCTATTGATCCGGGATGTAATACACAGACAGGCACGGTACCATCAGAACCACCCGCCCCGTGAGCTTACAGTGGGCACACTCCTGCATACGGCGTGCCTAATCTCTCGACCCAGTGAGACGTCAGCCTCCGGGGCTGTAACTCGGACCCGATCGGCTGGTTTCGTGGCCGGCACGTCTCGCACGAAAGCCATCGGAACGCGTCTGTTCTTGCTTTCGCTTAGCTGCCCCTTCCCCCTCGGAGCTCGTCCGCTTTCTTATGATCGAATATGGCTGCTTCCGCCCGCTCCGAGACTACTCACCTTCCCTCACGTCCGGCCCCGTGGCCGGTTTCCAGGGGGCGAGGGAGATGAGCCCCCCCCCCCCTCCCCCTGCCCTGGGCCTGTCGGCGTCGCTGGATATGGACGAAGCTAGCCGGGACGCGACGAGGCGATCGAGGGCCGTGCAGGTTTGTGTTTGTGTTAGCGTGTAAGTCCTCTGCATACGGCCGTCCTGGGTTTCGTCGTGGCTGAAGGAGGCCACCACCGGCAGGCTGATGTCAGAACCTTGAGTACCCCAAAATCAACGTCACATCTCACTTCTGCTGTTTACGGGACTTTTGCAAGAAAGCGATGGCTCCCTCGACTGAAAAGTTCCTCAAAAGTTCTTCCCCATGCGTCGCCGAGCGTCGCCGCCGACCGGCCACACCCCCCCGCTGCGCCCCTTTCTCTACAAAACGGCTACATGAGGGGGTATACAAACCCATTCTGAGTGCTTACATGCTACTTACGCATGCATGCAGCCCAAATCGTGACGGACTAGATGTATTCCGCGGTAGCTTCTCGCTTGTTCCCCCCAAATCTCTCTGACCGCGCCCAGCCCTGCAGCGTGCCGCCAAGAGAACAATTTCCCAGCGGTTTGGTTCCCATCGTGGCCATCGTGCGGTTCTTACCCCATGCCTGATCTGACCGTGGCGGAGCGTATCTATTTTTTCCCAACTCTCAATGCTAAGCCCGAGTGCCGAAGGCCCGAAGATTTGTCGACAGGGGGCGAGACACGCTCGTAGCTCGGGGAAAGGGGGTATGGACAAGGGGGGGTGGGTGGTGGGTGGGGGGTCTGGTAACATGGCTCGAAAGGGGAAACGGACAAAAAAACAAACACAAGGCACGTACCACAAGACACTGCGAGTTTCGCAAATTGCGGCAAGGTCTCCGTCTTCCCCCCCCCCCGGGGCTGGCAAAGGCGGCACCAGACGTCCGCTCCTGGCTTCCGGCCCAGGGAGCCGGGGACATGCTCAAAACTACCAGACTGTACGGAACCGGCCACTCGACGGGCACGTGGCGTGAAGTAGCCGGATGGGGTGGTTTTCACACCCCTTCCCGTCCTTCACCTTCTTCTCTCGCCTCTCGCCATGTACGTAGCTTTGACGTGGGATGGTATACCACGGGACGAGGCCGCGTCTTCCGCCACTGGGGATTGCCCCCTCTGCATATCCGCGAGCTCGCCCTTGCGTCGGGGCTTCGATACCGATTCCACCCAAGGGTAAGCGGGGACCAGGGGGGACCGCCGCCCGGCCGCGGAATCGAGGGCCAGGGAGGCGGTGACAGGAAGTGACGCTTGGCGTGCAGGGGGAGGTCTAGACCGTACGTACCAGGCGAGTGCCGGGGCCGCCGCGGAGCAGGGCAAGGTACACAAGAATCCCTTGCATGAAGGAGAGAGAGAGAGAGAGAGAGGCCCGAAGGGGCTAAAGTAGCGAGCCAGCCGGGAGAACGAGGCGAGGATGCCCCAAGAAACCTAGCGGAGGCGCCTGCGGAAAGTACAGGCCGCGGGCACGGGGCTACGTGAACGGTGGTGGCAGAGACACAGCGATGGGGGGAAATGTTTTGATATTCATCAGGCTCTCCAACGGTGCCAGGCGGTCCGGGGGACCGCTGCTAGGAGCCCTCGCAGCAGGCCTGTCCGTACCGGTCTGTCGGTCTGTCTGCTTCCGCGGATGCCTCTGTGAAGACACCCAAGTCCCCCCCCCTTTCCCCCCTTTTTCGAAAGTTTCAAAACCAGAGCTAACCACCCGTTGCGTGTACGCACCGAAAGTGACCTGAAAGAGTGAAGGCCCTGCGAGTCCCAAATATATACAGAAGAAAGGCATGAGTAAACAACAGAAAACCAGACCCAAACTGTAGGAAATTGCCGTGTACAAAGACGAGAGAAAGAGAGAGACAGAGAGAGGAAAAGAAAAAGCAACGCAAAGTTTGACAACAACCGCCCTAACCTCCCCGTAGCAGTGTAACCGAAACTGCTAGTAAGCCTGTGAAACCTGCAGAAGAGATTGCACCGTCGTGCCCCTGGATGGGGATGGTGACTGGGTATTTGTCTAACAACAAATGATAGTGGTATCGACGACGCCGGAGATGCAAGGTAGTGAGGAAGTGGTTTTCTTGACAGAGAAAGCCGCACGAGAAAGATCCCTGGGATGTCGGGAAAGGAAACTAGGGATGACCCTGACCTGGCACCGGCCCTGGCTGGCCATAGGGCGTTTGAGGGGACTCTCGGGGCAGGAACTGTGGGCAGTGTTGTCGGGCCATCTGGGTGCTGTAGGCGTCATCGTTCTCGATCCCGGAATCGCTGTGAGCAAGCGACTCCCGGCGCTCGGCGGCGTAGAAGGGGGACAGGCCTGTTGTCGCCGCCGCGGCCGAGCCCGATACGCTTTCCGGCTCGGGGCTGTCCTCGATATCGTCGCAGTCGAAGCTCTGGAACATGGCCTCGAGATCCTCGGGGCTCATCCGAGGCGGGGGCGGCGGGAATTCCACCTCCGGCGGGGGCGCGTAGGACGTGGACGGCTGTTGCAACAAAGAAGGGTCGTAAAGGTTGGGCGTGGTGGCCTGAGCCTGCCGGCGAGCGGCGCTCCGGGGCCGACACTTCGGCTTCTTGCCCTTGGGGTCGGGGTCAAACTCGTCTATACCCATGTCTACCAGCTTCTTGGCAATGTGTGCTTCTTTCCACGCGTATCTTCGCATGCCTCCGTACTTGGGCATCAAGTTGATGATTGCCTTGTAGCGGTTCCTCTCGTACTCCTCCACTGCGAGTTGCAAGGCCCGCTCCTAAAAGCCGAGTCAGTTATTTGCCAAAGGGGGGAGGTAAAGGTTGCCAAGCAAGCTGACCTCTGATTCGGGCCATATGGCATGGTTGTAAACGCCTCGCTGGAGTTTCATCTGCAGCTTGGGCTTCTCGCAAGGCCCGTAGACGGTCCGCCACTCGTCCAGGACGCTGTCCCACATGCCCTTGCCCTTCAGATGATAATACTTCTTCCAGAGGCTATAGACGTGCACGGTTTGCTCGTCGGCACCTTCCGGGCCGCATTGGATGTCAATCAACTCCCCGGCTTCATCGGCCGCTGCTGCAAGGTAGCCCTCCGGGGACGCTGGCTCGGCTTTGCATGCCATCTCGGCCTCTTGTGGCTGGGCAGCGGACTTTTTGGCTCGCCTTGCGCGGGGTCTGGGAGCCTGCGTCTTCCTCGGGAGGCTCTTCCTTTTGGGGACAACCGTGGGCTGCACCCCCATGAATTGGTGGGGGGGCCCCATTCCAAAGTTCATCCCCCCGTATTGATGAGGTGCGTTCGGAATAACTGGCACTTGGGCCGATGAGGATGGTAACATCATCGAAGGGGCGGAGACGGGCGGGTGGTTGCTGAGCAGCGTGGGCGGTACGGCATGAGGGTTGGCAGACGCATCATAGAAATGCTGTGATGGCAGCATGGGAAAAGACCCGTGTGGGTGCTCCGCACTCGGCACGCCATACGGTCCCCAGTAGTGCTGCTCCGGAGCGGGTGTAGGGAGGTGGTGGTGCCGTGGAGAGGAAGTCGGCTCGAACGCATCCACGGCCATCATGTCGGTGGAGGCGGGCATCGCCATCGGTGACGACCGCTGGCTGCCGGGCAGACTCATCTGATGGCTGGTATGACCGGCCCACTCAATGTCGGGCTGTGAATATCCTGGGGTGGCCGGCTGTTGAGAGCTGCTCCGAGAATACGGGTATGCGGCCATCATCCGTTGGGGGGAATCGCCGGACATGTTTGGTGACCCGTGGGCAGAGGCCGGGGTTGGCATGTGGGAGGAGTTGTATCCCATATAGCCGCCCATGTAGGGGTTCATCTTGGATATTATGAGTTTATGGTCTTCTTGAAACCTTCCTCCCCAAGACTCGGGAGGTATATGAGACTCACTGAGTATGCCCCGGATTGCTCCTGGGTACCGAACGCGGCGGCAGATACTCGCTCATCGGGCAAGCGTGGCTCTTCCGAACGACGTTCGTGGGGGTGGCTGGGCTGTTGGTGAGGGTACCCGTGACCACTCATATTGAGAGCGATGTGGATAGTCTTGGTGGTTTGGTCTAAGTGTACGCCCGTCGACTGTTGGTGGTTTATCATCCAACCAGACCGCTGAGTGGCAGAGAACGGAGACGAGACCTTGCACATGAATAGAGAGAGAAAAAGGAAGAGCTTGTAGCGAGGGATGCAGAAACGAGGAAATGGAATGGCTCAAAGATACGTTCGTATTGGTGACAGAGGGTGCAAGTTGAAGGTTTGGCTGAGGGAGTGGTGTGTGTATTATACAAGAAGGCAGGCAGCCTCTGTGGGTCTATATGCCCAAAGACGTAGCGAAGGGAAGGTGGAGTCGGGATGTTCATTGTCCTCGAAGGTCCCTGGCTGGTGTGTCCTCCGGGTAGATGTGTCGATACATGGAAGATACCTCTTGCAGTTACATCTCTGTAGCTTGGTGACCAGGCAGGTACCGTGACAGGGGTAGCCGAGGGTTGATGACTAGGGGGGGGGGGGGGGCGTGTGTCTGGCCCTCCATGACACCTAGTACTTCTACCCCCTTCCCATGTTTGTACTATAGGGCGGTTTTGCGACCCCCGCAAGTGCCCCCCTTCCCTCCACCGATGTGCGTGTAGCCGCTCGAACACCAGAGGTAGGCAACCGATAAGGCGTTCTCGGGTCCAAGGGATCGAGGGCCCCGAAGAGCCCGACCTCGCCAGATGGAGCGGATATGGAGCTCAACCACTCGAGGCCTGGCGGGTCTCCGAGGGGTTCACGGCCTTGATGTCTTGAGAGCGCCTACATGGACCTGGTAGCATATGTACATACATGGCATGCAGAAAACATGGCTCAGCAAGGCTTTGGGGGGGGGGGGGGGGGGGGGGGGGGGGGGGTGCAGAAGGGTGTGTGTGTGTATGTATGTGTGTGTGTGGAGAAGCGTCAAGTATCGGGTTGTAAGCATACGGAAACAGCGCCCAGGGGGAAACGGATGTGTAGGGCCGGCTGGCATGGCCAGTGACGGCGAGCCGGCGAGCATCAAACGGAAGCCGTGACGATCTGAGCCCAAGGTATCGAGTGGAGACACCAGAGAGCCAGTATCGACGGACCGGCAGCGCGGGCACACACTGTGTACACGATGCAAGCCAAGGAAATTCAATTTAGGTTCTGACGGGGACCCTAGGCACCAGACGGGTAGGAAAGCGGTGCCTTGGACTTACATTGAGCGTCCTCGCCGGGATCAGGGTACCGGGGTACCGACCCTCACGCGTCTACTGGTCATGGCTCCTATAGTCGTGCGTTGTCGAGTGTATGCGAGGTACTATGTAGGATGACGGTAGGCAGGGCTGCCTTGGTGGTACCCGGACCACCACTGGATTCCGAGCAGCGGTGGTGAACATAGCGGGCCTAAACCGTGTTCAATATGATCGAGGAGCCTGTCATGGGAACACGGACGGCTTGTGAGGGTTACTCGACGACTTGGGGCGGGAGGGAAAGGGAGGGCCGCAGGCTTTTGGAGTCGGCTGTGCTGCCATGGGGTTTACTTCTATTTCTGGTGGGGGGTTATCAGGCAGCGTCCTGTATATCCCCTTGCCCTTTGCCGACTATCGAGCCCCAGACGTCCAAAGGCTCGAATCGGGCATGGGTGAAGTGGAGAAGAGCAAGTGGTGTCTGTCTCCTTGTAGGGGCTCGGGTCTCACTCGTACGGTTCCGAACGCCGGCCGTGATCCACCCACGGGCAGAAAAGCGCCCCAAGCCTCGACGAGGACGGGCTAAGGCGGCGCGACATGTCGAGCAGGCCGGCCTGTAGCAAGAGGGTCGCTGGGGGGGCTCGGTGCTGGGCTTTCTTGCAGAAGCGGGCAAACGGCAAGGAGAGATTTGCTCATTACGGGCGACGCAAGATGCGTCACAGGGGAGGCGGAGAGCGAGCGGACGGCTCGTTCATTGGCCCCTGTGCGGCGAGCGCCCCCCATTTGCGAACCGAGTTGCCGGTTCTCCAAAGAGACTGGGGGTGCCGGGGCCAGGCAAAGAGAGATTGGCCGGTTCGCGGTTCTCGTCCGGCGGCTCGTTGATCCTCGCCATGGAGACGACCAGCCGGGAAGTGGACGAAAGGGCCAGGCGGGCCTGGGGTGTCCACATCATCAGGCCACACGGCTCCGAAAACCCCAGGGCCAGGCACGCAGGTGTGCATGTCCATGCCTACTTGGGCCGGCCTGTCCCCAGGGGACCCATGGCATGGATGCTTGTATGTATTCCAGTGCGGGCAGCGCAGGGGCGCGTGTGCGAATGGATAATCGCGAGAGGCCGAGCTGCGGCATTGTGATGGGGGGGGGCAGGCGAAACGCAATCCGGTTGACGGGGACCAAAGACGTACGAGTGACAGGACGGGCCGGGCGACGGGCTCTGTTCCCCCCGCGGGAGCCTGTCATCTCGTTCGCTCGTTCATCACAATGACAGTCGCGCCAGGTACCTACCTCCCTATAAAAAAAAAAACGCCTTGGGTCGCGCATCGCGGCCGCGCAGGGAGGGCCCGGGTTACGTTGAATACGGGTCTGCCCCACCGGGCGAAGGTGCTGCTGCTGCTGCTGCTGCTGCTGCTGCTGGGGCCTTGGGAGTCGTCGGCCATCTCCCCATCGTGGATGCGACTCACTGCCTTGTGGATAGACGGGGTGGATGGTGCCATGAAGGGCAGACAGGGCTGCAAGGACGACGACGGTGGAGATAACGTCGCAGCAGCAATCGCGGCCGGGGCCCAGCCAGAGTGCGCGACCATGATCAACCCATCCACAGGATCTCCCTTTTCCCCCTATAGTAAGTGCCCCCCATGTCCCCCTCTCCCCTCTCCCCTCTCTCTCCTCTCCCCATGGCCACACACACACCCCCTGCGCCCCTACATAGTACATCCCATCCCATCCCATCTCATACCCTCCCCTCCCCTCCCCTCCAACCGTACGCCAGGGGCTGTCGGGCGCCCTCCAATGAACAACCCTAGACGCAGCGGAGACGGCGCCCGCACTGCGCGCTTAGGAGTCTGTGGCCTTTCGGGTCGCTCCAGCACCGCCAGCATCTCCCGTCTTGCCGTCGCGCCTCGCCCACATTCGTGCTAGTGCTCAGCCCTCTCGCCGTTTCCGTCCCTGGGTCAGAAGCTTTCTTCCAGATGGAGGACTCGTACGCCGTGGGCATGGCTCGCCAATGGGGACCGATGCTGGCCAGAGGGACACGGACACCCAGTGACACCTTGTGCACGTCTGCCTGCCCGGCCTCCAGTCTGCATGGTGTTACAGGCGCGAATCAGGAGAGGGGGTGGTCGTGGTGGTGGCACCGGTACGAGACGGACGAGGAGGGCCGGGAATGAGGCCTCTCACTTCGACCCCCCGCCCCGTCGTCAGTCGGCCGGCCCTCTTCCATCTCTCATTTCGACGTCGTCTCGCCCAGAATACCGTGGACGGGGCGTCGTTATGTGGCTGGAATGGCGCTCCCCGTAGCACTACATTCTCTCTGCGCGGCCGGGTATACGCACAGGGTCGTACGGGGGGGGAGTACGGCCTCTCTTGCCCGGCGACAGGTTGAGACGCTCGGTCGGGTAGAGAACTGGGGCAGGGCCCGTCGGACCCGGACAAGCCCTCGCCCACTGCGATCACCGTCCAGCGGCCACGCAGTCATTCCATGGCACTACGGGATGGGAGGCGGGTGACGGCACCGTGGCACGGATCCGTGAGATGAAGTGTGGAGGTGGCAGATCGACCCTCCACGCTGGCCTGGCCAGAACCCAGGTAATGAGAGGTTCTCGTCTGTTCATGCACCACCTGGCGCCACTCCCTGGGGGCCCTGGCGACGCCTACCCTCCACTTGCCTGTCCGGGAGAGGCTTTGTCGTGGCACCCTCCGTCACGCAAAGTGCCAGCGAAGGCGCATCTGACAGCTCAGCAGGGACTCTCTGGGGGGTCCTTGGGCGATGAAATCTACCTGGGGCAGGCCGGCAGCCACTTCGTCGACCCCTATGCGTCTGCCATGGTCCTTAACCGCCGGCCTCCCTCACGGATTGATTACATTCGCATCTGGCGATCACTCGTTCTGGCCCTAGATTCTGCAGCTGTCGCGCGCGACCGGTCATCACCGTTGCGGTCCCAGCCCATCGGGACCGAATGGCATGAGGCCGCGGGACGTAGAGGCGGAAACGAATACCTGCAGGGCAGAACGACTCTTTCGCGCTTGGCAACCCGGGGGGAAAAGATGAGCATCCAGGCTTCCCTCCCGGGCCCCCCTATCTTCCCTCCCCGTGCTGCTCGCTTGTCCGGAAGCGCCTTTGCAGTGCGAGCTGGAAGCTCGATATGGTTAGCGACCCAAACACCCGTCCATCCCTCGTCTATTGGCCCCGTCCGTGGTCATTCGTACGCAGCATCCCATCCCAGGGCGTGCAGGCAGCCCGGCTTCCCTGGAATTTTACATATGTCCCTGCTGGACTGGCTGACTGGCTGGCTGTAACTACCTACGTAATTACTTACACAAGGATGGGGGCAGGAGAAACAGACGGAGCCCTCCCAGTTCGCAGCGCACCGGGGGGAGGGGGGCCAGGAGCGATGCCGAGGGGCCACAACCCCAGTCTTGACGCGAGCCGAGCAGCGTGGTACTTTGGGCAGACCCGAATCACACTCGGAATGGGGCGATTGAAACGCCCAAATGCATGGCCTCGGGGGTATAGCAGATGTCATATGGACATCCGTAATCTGGAGGTGCGATAACGGAAAGCGTACAAGCAACCTTCTTTGGCTGTGGTTTCATCCACAATCCTCCCGTCTCTACCGCCTCTCCTAGCCCGTTCTTATTATGTGGGTCCCGGGGAGTGGAAGGTGACCTGGCTGTGCACGGATGTGAGCGATGGCCATGTGGACGATCATGGCCGGATCAGGTGGCAGTGGCACCCACCCGTTTTTGCTCCACTCGTTGACGGCGGTACCCTCGCTTTCGTCCAATGGTTCTTCTTTTCGCACCTCCATATCCACACTTAGCCCCAGACCCCTCGCTGTTTGGCCCAATCATCACCCGTTCCGTCTGGTCGGAACCTCCATGACGGCAGGTACATCCTACTGTAGGTGGGGGCCAAAGCTCAGGGAACTGCGCACTGGCTACTTACCTACACGAAAGTGGACGTACCGACTGCACGTCCAACCTGTTCCCATCATGGGAGTAGAGAAGTAACCTGTCAGGTAGGCTCGAGGAGGTCTCGTACACTTCCCAATCGCTTTACCGACTTACTGTGTACTTCATGCCTCCAACCTCTCTTGAGGCGTGCGGGTCCTTGACAACCTCCTACTTACCTGCCCACCCGGGCAGGAGGTACATTATCCGGGCATCCAAGGAATGGATACTGGAGCCCTGTGCGGTAGGTACCCTCCACTGATCGGGGCCAGGTACTCCGTACTTGCCTAGATTCAACCGCCCTGCCTGCCCTGCCTGCCCTGCGAGGGCCGTGGACCACTTCTGTAGCGAAGGCACGATGGGTCGGACCTCTTGATAGCCGCCCGCGCGCTTGCGGACGTGGGAGGCTTTCTCCCATTGGTCTTCCCCCTTCAACACCACTCCGTTCTCTCCTCCTCCTCCTCCTCAAAGAGCCGCCCCAATAACCTGTCGCCTCTCCCCGCCCGCGGCAGCGTCATAGCCGCCTGCCAACACGCACTTCTCATCCGGACGGGATAGGAATGGGCATGGGACACATACAGTGCGCGTCGGCATGCCGCGCTGCGGACGTCTGGCTCGCCGTGTGTGTGGGGGGGGGGGGGGGGGGGGGGAGGCCTGTGTCGACACCTCTATGGGCAAAACTGCTTCTGTCGGGATGGGCTGGTGCTCCCCTGGTCCCATCCCATGTCGCTTGTGCATACACGTACGTACACACCGGCCGGCCAGATCGATAAAGTACGGAACCGAGACCCCATACTATGGTTCAGGAGACGACGGCGGAATGCCGGGCACGAACATCAGTCCCCTTCGAGATTCCAGTCGCATGATGTTGATGCAGGCGAGTGCTTGGAACGCTGCCCGCTCTGTACCTCCCAGTACTTACCTTTCCTATTCTGACCGCGAGCCCAGGTTTCTTGGACATGGATACTATGCTGCGTCCGTTAGTCCCCATGGGCTGTGGCCCCGAAGCTTTCTCAACAAGACTTCAGAATGGCGAAAAGCCCGTCAGCCGGCTGTGTACCCAAGTACCCTTGGCCCTGGAATCAAAGCTGTTTGCATCACACTGCTACGCTATACTCGCTGAACACTCACGATGATCGTTAGACGGACTCATTTCTTGGGGACTGCTTCGGCATCCACTCATCCACCCCTTTTACCTAAATCTTACAGAGAACCGGGGGCCAGCCATCGGATAAACGAGCGTGGCAGGGCAGCCCGGCCATTGTCATCTAGGCAGCGAGGCCCATACTCCTCTGTTACATGGTGCATACCTACCTCAGGTACCTACGAGACCAAAGCAATCTCAATCCATGGCGATAGAGTGGAATGATGAGCCGTATCCCAGGCCACCCCCGTCGGTGATGGACTCGAAATGGAGCCATGAGGACGGACCAGTCAGACGGCAAGTTGAACCCGGCGTTGCGCTCTTCGCCCTGTCGCCCATGAACTCCCATAGCTGCATGGGGCCAATACGCGTCAGTTTGGAAATATTGCCGATCTGTCGGAATGGGAGGCTGCTAGAGCTTCCTGGAGCAGTGGAATTTGTGTGCCACCCACCTCCAGAAACTGCATGCTGGTCGGATCCGGCCATGGTCTGTACTGCCCTTGCAGAGGGCGGCATGCTGCCAGGAGACTGCCAACACCAAATCGGAATTCCTCGCAAAGGGGTAGGTCGCGAGACAAAGAACGCCCTGCCATAGCGGTTCCTAAGATGTTGAGGACTCTTTCGGTACCTCGAATCACTGTTCTATACACGGCCTATGGCACGCACCCAGGTGAACACGATCGTCCCAGCACTAGAGGCAGCGTTGCCTCCTCTAATACTGGGAGACTATCTACCTCCTGCGGTTACTGGTCCAGACTCACACCCTTGGGAATCGACAGCAGCCATAGGCCGGCAACTTGGCAGTGTTGCAGATGGAGCAGGGCCCAAGAAGCGAGAGCGTGGTCAGCTGCGGGCGCCCTCGTGGAAGTGAGCCCGTATACCGACCCTGTCTAAAGTTCGCCTCCCAGGGCGTCGTTTGCCACGGCTTGTGGTGTGGATGAAAGCAGCCAGAGAGCATGTTTTCCTCCGACACCCACCGGTTTTCAGGCTACAAGGGCAGTGACATGGCCTGGACTGTCGCCAGACTGGCGGTGGACCTGGCGGTACTTTGCCCCCCGACTCTTTGTTCCCCATCCTCTCGCCCACGCCGATGGTCATATGAGCGAGCAGGACCCGAAAGGGGGTGTAAGTGTGAGCGAGCGCGCGCGTGTGTATGTTTGTCTGGTGCCTTCTTCTTCTCGTCCGCAAACGGCAGCCGGTCTGTGATAAGGCGGGACCAGGATCTTGTCCAGTTTATGAGGCCACATGTGCATCACACGCGGGACAGTGAGCAAAATATCCGGCACTTAAGCAAGTCATGGCTGCCACACTTCTTTCCCGCTATCAACAAGGTTGGAGCCATAGGGGAAAGGGTGCGGGAAGTTTGGCCCCTTACATGAACAGCAGCCAGTCACACGGCTGGTAACATCCCGGTGGCTTTGGCAAGCGGCATGACCTAAGTATACTGCCCCCAGGAAAACCCGTCAACTCGGCTGTGCCACTCAACCATAGCCGGGCCAGATCTTCGGTCAATGGGGGTCAGTTAATCTGACTAGCGCCAGGTCTGGCAGCGCATAAGCGACAGACGAATGAGGCACTCGATCTGGCACTTCGCGGAAGCTGGCGATCACATAGCCAGGAGAAGACACCAGATGTCGCTTTCAGCGAGGCCGCCGAAACTTGGGCCATCGAGGCAGAATTGGGAAAAGCAGGCAGACTCGCGAACAGGAAACTGGCCTATCCTCAGTATGTCGCGCCTCGGAAAAGGTGATGGCCACATCCTATTCGTCGTGAAGCGATGAGGGAGTGGCTCCCCCACGGGCGACCTGTTTTGAGGTCTTGGTCTGCGGCCGGAACAGCGACCACGGCGTCACTCTCACCACCCTAGGCCGGACTTGGTCGCAAGCTGGGCCCTTCGGCCGGCCCGCCCCCCTGGTGCAGAAAGAGGCGATGACGATGAAACGAGTACGCCTTGGTCCCACAATCTACAAGGCCCCATTGACCGGTCGCCTTTAGACGAGCCGGGAAAGACCATGGCAGTGATGACAGCCCAAGAGCGGCGGGGTGATGTGGAGCCCTTCAAGGTATGGGAGACACCCGGTATGATGGAAGAGAGGTTCATCCAGTCAGCGGGAAAGCCGTTACTAAGCTTGGAACGCTCTTGGGTTTGTACATGGTCGTTCCCGGCGAAAAAGCGGCAAATCATATGGCTGTCCGTCCCACCAGCCCTCGAGTTCGCGTACTTGGGTTTGGTTTGGCTGGTCCCTTCGTACGCTTGGCCCTGCAACGTGGGGGCCGGGAAGTGGAAAACGGACATGCGGCCTCTTTGGATCACTTCCGAGAGAGACTTCTTTTCTCTCCTCATTCAGGATGGGAAACCCGTCGTCGATCACTTGGGGGGGGCATCCAGCCGAATAAGCGCAGCGCGCGCTTGCTTGGTCCTTGTGCATCCCCTCCCCTGGGCTTTATTACCTACTTACGGCCTTATAGCCCCCCTCCCCTCCCCCACCATTTCTGACATGTACTTACACAAGAACAGGGAGGCCTGGTTCGCGGGTCGCGATGCCGCGCTTAAGCAGTATACGAGTACCTGCTTTATCTCCCCGCTCGGCCACCGCGCGGGTGAATCTACCCTAGAAGACCAGGGGGCATGGGTACACGCACCCAGAAAGTGTAGAGCGCCATGATACCCGACGAGACACCTTGGGCGGACTCCAGCACCTTGCGTCGCAGCGCATGCGAAGAGGCCTGGCCGAGTCACCCGGCCGGGGCCGTTTACCATTTACAGTAAGCACCTCACACAAACACACAAACACCTACATACATACACCTCGACCACCACAACCCAGCGCGGTTCGGCGCTTAGGCGCTTAGGGCGTCAATCTGCGTGCCCTGGCGGACCACTGAGGGCACGCGGCGCGCCTCCATCACGGGCTCGGCGACCCAATCTCAAGCCCACCCCAACGCGCCTAAACTTTTACCGCCTCGGGGGGCGCAACCTCGATTGGGAAACCCAGTCGGGCAAACCTGGACCTCATCCGTGGATGGGGATGAGGGAAGAGAGAAGGGGGGGGGGGGGGGGGGGGGGGGGGCAGGGGAGGAAAGAGAAAATTCATGACAAATCACGGCGAAAGGGAAGAGGGAAGGGAGCAGCCCATCGGGGGACGCGCCGACGAACGTGTCGGTCCCAGGGAAATGGGTGGGAGAGGCGAGCAAGCGAGCACCCAGCCAGTGATGGCACCTCGCCCCATCCTCCCTCTCTCACTCTCACTCACTCTCTCTCTCTCTCACACACACACATTGCACTTCCTGTCCCATTCATTCTCCTTCCCTTTCCCTCTCCGTTCCTGTCGTCCCCCCCCCCCCCCTCCCCCTCACTTCCGCTCGCTTCCCGCCCCTGCCCCCCCTCCTTCTTCCTCCAGTGCGCTACGTGCGTCTTATCCGCTTGCTTCAGTACTTGCAAGGCGTAAGTACGCACCAATCAGTGCGGCAAAAATGGACTCCCCCCTTCCCCCTTCTTCATCGACGCGCCCGCCCGTCCGTCCGTCCGCGGGCGCGACGAGCCGAGCCACGAGAGCGCAGCCCTTTGCGGTTGGCGGGAGGAAGATAGTGGACGACAACGCGCCGCCGCCGGCACCTCCCTCACCCCCCTAACTCTTCCCCCCCTTCCCCCCTCTGGCGCTTCGCCTGCCTCTCCCCCTCTCCCCTCCCCTCCCCTTTGGGTGTAGGTACCAGCCTGGTACGGAGGAAGCAGTAGGCTGGAGTCGGGTGGTGAAGATAGTCGACATGCAGGGCCCGCTACCGTCCTCCCTTCTTTCCAACCCATCTGAATGGTAGAGGGCATAGGGAGGGAGGAAGGGCGGGGAGAGAGGGGGCCAAAACTGCCCAGCCAAACAGGAGAGCAGCCCCTAGGGCGTATGTGTGGTTACGTGCAGCAGGCAAGCCGCCGCTGGGTTTGACCTTCCCTTCCCCCCCCTCCTTGCCCTTCACTGTCCCGGGCTCTTCCAGTAGGCTAGCTGCCCATAGGAAAAGGCGACGCAATCACACACACACACACACACACACACCGCTTGCTGGCTCGGGAGAGGGGGGGGGGGGGAAGCGGCACCATTTGTCGCCCTCGTCGCGGGAAGAGGGAGGGAGAGAGAGGAAGAGAGCCCTCGATACGATGACTTCTTTTGGCCCCCCCTCGTGCTACATCGCATCAAACGAAGCCTGACATACCCAAGCGATCGGTGTCCCGCTGAGCAAGAAGAAAAAAAAACAAGACGCGCAGACCCGGCCATTGTGTCACCTCTTCGTGCCCCCCCAAATGAGCGAGGAGAGAGAGGCAGACGCAAGCGTGCAGATGGCGCGCGCCCCTTCGCGAGCGCCGCCTGCCTTTTCTTTCTTCCTCTCCTCTGGGTGGCCCGTTTCCGCCCCTGAATACAGTAACGGTTTTTTTTTTTTGGATCACCCCAAGAAGTCTTTTCGCTGTTCGTAAGCCCCCGTACGTGGCGTTCGTGTAGCGTACCCCGTGCCGAGCCGTGCCGTAGTTTGCACACTCCGAGAGCGCCCTGGGGATGCCATCCGTAGATGGCCGGGTTCCTTGCTTCTTCTCTCTTGGTTTCCCGCCTCGTGAAGCCTGCGACACGGCCACACTCTTCGTTCCTGGCATCCGGCTAGCATGGCGCTACGGACACACACACACACACACATGCGCGAGCGCGCGAGACGAGCCGGGACAAGACAGGCACGACGTTTTCCTGTGCTGATGTTGAAGGTATCAAACTCCGTTGCTGAGCCACCATGTACCTATACGGGGGAATTACTACTATATCTAGGTAGGCAGGTAGGCAGATGGTCTACTCGGCCGAGGACTGTTGAACCCATGCTCACCGAGGCGTTCCCCCCCAAACGCCGAATTCGAGAAAGAAAGAAAAAAAAGACCAGAGAGAACCCCCCTCCAGCGGAAAGTTTCCCAAAACGTAAGGCGTGCTGATGGGGTATAACAACATGCCAGGCTATAACGAGACATCGTATCTCTAGTGAAGGCGATCAAAAGCAAATCTCTCGCTTCCATCGGGCGTTGAGCGGCACACCTGCGCCGGGCACGCCCAAGGGTTGGACCACTCACTGCGAAGAAAAAGACAATCTTGGCTGCCATGCTCGCCGTGCTCTGAAGGGGAATTGACGCAAACAGCCTCTAGCTGATGTCATCCGTCCGTCCGCCCGGTCGCTCGTCTACTCGCCGTCTCGGCTCTTCGTGTCGCACCTCCAGGAAAGATTTCATCCTACAAGCTCTCCAGCTGCGGTGGGAAGCTGTAGTTGAAGTCCAAAAGGTTGTCCAAAGTCCAATGTTGCGGATCGAAAAAGTCGTAATTAGTATCGGTCCCGTAGCCGAGACCCGCGATCATGCTGTTGGCACCCGCATTCATGCCGCTAGTCGTCGTGGGCGTCAGCGATCCATTGGCCGCCACCAGGCCGGGGCCCAAGCTGTTGGACTGGGAGCCTTGCTGCTGCTGCTGCTGATGCTGCTGTTGTTGTTGTTGCTGCTGCTGTTGCTGCTGGGGGGCCATCAGGGTACTATCAAGATGAGTTGAAGATGCTGAAGACTCGTTAGCCGAGTCCGGATGAGTGGGTGGTTTGAGGGCTAATCCACGTTAGCACGGATGCTTTCCCAATGCAAAAATCAAGCAAAGGCATGCGTGCGATCAACCGAAGAGTATATGCCGTCCAGGTACTTACAGTCGATGGTACCGCGCCCCTGAGCCTGGTACTCCTCCCGCCATCGCCAGATGGAGTCGAAAACAAGACTCATACTGTGCCTACACCGCACTTTGAGCTGCAGGCTGTCGTCAATCTCCCAAGAGTCTCGGTCGCCTTGGCTCTCGCTGTCTGCGCGCGCGCCATTCCACATCTGCACCATAAGCTCGGCCAGCCTCCACTGGAGGTCGTTGTCAACAACGCTCGTGGAGCGGATTGCGTTGATGGTCTTATGAAACAGCATTCGACCCCTTTCGAAGTCGATGGTTGTTTTGGCGAAGAAGGACCGCAGCAACTTAAGGAGCGCGAACCCTGCTGCCACTAGCATTTGCTGTATGTAGTTAGTGGCAAAACGGAGGATATTTTGGTTGTTTTCCTTAAATAGGAGATCCAGCAAGCTCGATACCGCGCGCCACAGGCCCATGAGGTCATCCATGTACCCGGGCGTGGTGCTTGAGTCGAAGAAGCCGGCGAGGCGCATGTGCACGGCAGCTGCCCGGAGGTGCACCTCGACGATGGGCGAGAGACGCTGCGACAGAATCGCCGCCTGCAGCTCCTGGAAGTCACGGCGGTACACGCGCATCAACATGGCCCGGTGCTCGTCACCAGCGACGCCTCTCGGGTCGCTGGCGTTGCTGTACATTTCCTTAGAAACTTTATCACAGAAGCGTTCGATCCGCAGCCGGGCTTCCAGTTCGGGCGAGAGCGTAAAAGGACCGTCCTCGCCGGGGCGTATGGCCAATGTCCAGTCGTAGAGAGTACTGGCCGGCTGGCCGTAGCCCGTGCCTATCGACTGCGCGACAATGTTGCACACGGCCCAGGTCGTCACGCGGTCATGGAGCTGGTCTTTATTCAGCTCAACCGAGACCCTCGAGAAGTCCTGGGTGTGGTTCGGGCGGTGCAGTCCTATGCCGGTGGCCGCCTTCATCATAACGCCGCACAAGATGTGCGATGGGTCTGCCGTGGTGGTGCTGGTGGGCAGTGGCCAGGTGCAAATCAGGCACAAGGCCTTGACAACAAAGTAGCTATTAGGAACATCGCCCACGGTGCTCCAGAGCAGGCGATGCAGAGGGCCGCCGGCCAGCTCGTGCAGGATTGTGGGGCGCGGTCGGTACCGGCGCGACGCGATGGCGACGATGGACCAGAAGAGTAGCGCGTGCTGTTGGAAATAGAGGTCGGGGGATTGGCCTGGGTTGAGGAAGGGCAAGAAGGGGTGGTAACATTTGAAGAACTCGTCGAAAAGGCCGGCGACGTCGGTTTCGGTCAGGCGCACCGTCTCGAGTTCGTAGGCGTAATGGGTCGGAACGCCGTACGAGCCACCGCGTTTCAGGGTCAAAAGCGAGTTGACCGCTTCGTCGGAGCCCATGAGGGACGGGTTGCGGGTGTGCGAGTAGGCGCTATTGGCGACGGGGGACTGGAGCTGCGAATTCATGACCTCGTCGTCTTCGTCCATGACATAGCCTTGCGCCTTGGCCTGGGCCATGTTGCGCCGCAGGCGGTCTATCTCTTTTTCCATCTCGGCATGCTTGGATCGCTTGCCTACGCGCTTGAAGTTGGATTCTATCTTGCAGTCGAGCTTCAGGCGATTGCAGCGACCGCAACTTTGGAAGGGGTCCTGTACAACATCGCAGCGCAGCTGTCAAGAGGGGACCCACGCGTCAGTCGAGGCAGGCCGAGGTGAAGCGCACAAGGCGGCGGCGCATGGAGGGTGTAGGGTAGGTATGTCTTGCCAGGGGTGGTGGGTTTATGGTTGGGTGGCACATGCGGGGAGTTGTTTTGAAGCCACAAGTTGACTCACTCACTTTCTGCTGGCGACACTCGTTGCAAGCGCGCTTGACGCCGGGCTGGCGCTTCTTATCCGACTCGAGGAGGGACTGGTCGTCCTCGCCGCCCATGGGGCTGCCGGGACTGCTGTCCATGGCGCCGATGCTCCTCTTCCGCTTGACGGCGGAGCCGAAGCCGCGGGGGGCGCTGGCGGGCGAGGTCGGACTCAGCGACGCGGAGGCGGCGCCGGCGAGGGAGTGACCATCCATGCCGGTGGACAAGGGGGCGCGTACCGCCCGAGCCAAGGGCTGGTGACGGTGTGATGCAATGCGAGGCGATGCGGCGCGGCGCGGCGTTCCCACTTGCCAGGGCGGACCGACGGATACTGGGCACGAGAGGTCCGAAGTCGCGTTGTCGTCGGGGAAGTAGAGGGAGCAGACGAAAGTCTGCCGATTTGCGGAGGAAATGTCGAAATTTGGCGGCTTGAGCGGGGATGGGAGCGACAATAGCGAAAAATTTCAACGGCCTGCCTGATCGGGGAGCGGGCTGGGCTTGGAGAGAAAGTGGGCAAGCGGGGGTGCGCACAACCGCCGCCGATGTCTTCGCGGGCAATGGATGCTCAGCACTAGAGTGCCAGACTTGAGGAAACCCGGCAACCGGAGGGAGGGAGGGAGCTTTCGGGTAGAGAGGTACGGGATATGGATGGCTTACACAGGTTGACTGACAGACAGACAGCCAATGGCGCCTTCCCGCTGGGATCAGGTCTGATGGGAAGTTAGGTAATGAGTGAATCTATAACTGGGGGTTCTGGTTACCTACCTCTTCTCGTGCAGGGCAGCCGGTATCCATTTTCTCACAGTCACCACCCGGGATCATGACCCCTTCGCCTCCCCCGCAAAGGCCCTGGAGAAGGGACAATCTCTCTCCCTCTCTCTCTTCCTCTCTCTCTCGCGCGCGCGCGCCACGTTGGGTTCGTGGCTCCATGGACATTGGCTCGGGTGGGTGCCCGAGGAGCCCTGTGTGTGTGGAGGGTGGATCGAGGCCCGTGGGCGGGGGAGCGCTCGCCCGTCGGATCTTTCATTCTGCCGACGCCAGGCGCCTGTTGCTGCGGGCGTCTTTTCCTCAACTTGCGGGGGGGAGGGGCAGCCTGGGCAAAGGACGGCGTCGATTGGCAGGTTGGATAACTCGCAAGCACCCCCAGCAGGGGGGATCGTGGTGGTGATGAGTGGTTGCGCATTGCAGAGAGATATGGGGGGTGCCGGCAAGTCTCAGTGGTGGAAGGGACGCCGCCTGGGACGGGATGGGATCCCCATGGATGATGGATGCAGTGCAGTGGCACCCGCCGCCGACGGGCTGGTCTGGTGACCCCAAAAATGCCATTTGATGCGCTGTACGGAGTATGTACTGTATGTACCGTGCTTGCTGGGCAGAACCGCTGGGTAAAGAAGTAGGTAAAGTAGGTAGGTTGATTTCCACGTACATCCATCCCATACGATGATCCATGTACAAGAACAGGAAACCCACAGCGCAGAGGGGACAGCAAGCAGGCAGGGTCCTGGTAATGACTAAAAATGTACCCGCCCCATCTCGAGTGACGGCCGGCATTCGGCCTCGGTGTTGAGGCAGCCGTGCAGCCGAAACGCAGAAGAGGAGTTATCGGGCTGTCAGAAGATACTTCCAATAAGTATGTACATATCTACATGCAGGTAAGTACCTAAGTACATGTAAGTATGTAGGTACTTGCCTGCGCCAGCCGGGTCACCCAAAACCCCGTGATTACAATCACCCTAGACCTTGGTGGGACACCTTGATGACCATAAAGTGGAAGAAGTGCTACTACTATGGACTATTCGTCGTACTACTAGTTTGCCTAAACAATGGACAGACACTGCCGCGTCGACAATAGGTCAAGGGTTCCCGTACCTACGACCTCAATCCGGCAGTCCGGGGGCATTCAGGTTCCCGTGGACGCCCCTCGCGAGAAAATCCATCCGTGTGATTCGCTGGTCAGCCCTGCCGCAAGCGGGCAATGGCTTTGTTTTTTCCTTTTTCTTGTCTTGGACCCTGACCGACAGAAAAGAACCACGCGGCGCCCCTCCCGATGACGGGGGCTGCTGCGGACGGGACACGGTTAGCCACCTCAGTTAACCATCCATATCTGGGCAACTAATAGGCAGTCGATAGACTTTTTCCAGTACCAAGTTACATCAATGTACCTACCTACCTACCTGTCTGCCTACCTCCACCCCTTCTATAACATGTACATCGTGTTATCGTTTTGGTTGTCCATCGCCATGTGATGGGTCCTCGAAAGCATTCGGGTCCGCCGTAAGGGAGCACACGCCGCCCAGCTTCCTTCCCACCGGGGCTGGGGCTTCACAACAGACCCCGGAAGCACGTTTGCCTGTCCGCGCCCAGCCGGTGGCTTGCCCGTCACGAAGCCCATTGGGTTAGCCGTGGCGCTTGATATCGCCCATCCAGTAAGAAGGGCGGGGGAGGGTGAGAGGGGGAGGGGGGGGGGCGTCGGGGCTGCATCGGCATGTGCGTCTCGTCTCGTGGTCTTCGCTTGTCCACCACGCCCGCTCTTTCGCCCAACTCCGCCCGGAAAACCGAAGAGGGCATCTTCTTGCGTTGTTGTTTGTTCATGCTGACAGGAGCAGCCCTCCGCCCCCTCCGCCCCCCCTCTCAAAACCGGGCGCTTCTGCTTACTTGTCCAATTCCCACACAAGACCTCGAGTTACCCCCCCCCCCCCCCTCTCCCAGAACGACCCCACAGAGACGCTGGAGCCATGGCGACGGAGCGCCGCCCCCCCAAGTCACCCTCGGCCGAAGAGCCGCGTCCCCGGCCGGAGAAGAAGCTCTTCAAGGGGGGCTTGCGGCCGGTCCCCCCGCCTCCCCGCCCGCCGTCCTCCTACACGGTGGCACCCGCGGCCAAGGACGAGGTGACCATCCGGAGCGCGTCGGACCGGAAGGCAGCCCGTATGAGCAAGACCGCCCACCCCTACATACACTGTTGCCGCCCACGCCTCCCCTCCCCCCTCCCGGCGTCGCTGCTTACTAACCCGACACGTGCGAACCACCAACAGGAGAGCCGACCGAGATCCGCTCCGTCGCCGTAGCCCAACCCTTCGTGGACCCGTCGGTGCTGGAGCGCCGCCGCAAGCAGGGCCGGACGGGGGGGACTTGACAGCAGCCGACGACAGCTCGCCCGCTCCTGTCTTTCTGCCTTCCCCTTACCTTACCCTGGGGGGTGTCTCGAAAGCTCAAATCCCTACCTGTAAGCAGTAAAAAATTCCAGGAGTTCAAAACAACCACTAGTCCCGAGGCGGAGGGCAAACCCAGCAAGCCTTGTTCGAGTTGTCTCGGGGCGAGAAAACCATGCTTGGTTGCTTTGCCCCCCCCCCCCCCCCCCCCCCACCCGTGAGTAGTTAGTTCACTGGAGCTTGGTTGTCCATAGGTTTATAGTCAGAACTCCAGAGTACCCTCTTCACTGATGACGAGCGCATCACATGGCGTCCTCCCTCTCTACCAAGCGCCCAGTATCGGGAATCCCGGGGTGGCATCTTTATATCGGTGTATTTGTTCCCACTGCTTACATACATTTCTTGGCAATACTCTGGACCAGGGGCACGTTTACTCCCGTGGTCATGCCCTTGCTCTCCACCCCCACCGATATCCAGGGGCTGGTGTGGCACACGCGCTCGCTCTCGTCGTACATCCAGGCGAAGCAGGAATGCCGGCGGAAGCGGCGGCCGCAAATGGCCCGGCACGCCTCGGCCGTGGCCACGCCCTTGGTGGCGTCGGTTTCCGAGTCCAGGACCCCCACGTGGTTCCAGTTCTTCCGGAACGGCTCGCGCTCCAGCTGGTCGAAGGCCGGGGCGCCGAACAGCTGCCAGGTGTCGAGCCAGAGCGGGGGCCGGGTGATGTTGCCGAAGATGGAGTGCGTGTCGCGCATGAGCTCGGGCGTCTTCATGGCGTGGAACGAGACCATGGGGTCGCAGATGCGGTCGCCCGAGATCTTGGACATGACGGGCCCCTCCCCGTTGAAGAAGCGGCTGTAGCCTTCCTGAAGCCAGAGGCCCAGCTTCCGGTACGCGGCCGCCACGTGCCAGTCGCCCAGCGGCGTGGTGAGGGACTCGACGTAGGCCTGGGCCACGACCATGGGGTTCTCCTCGAACAGAAGCTTCATGGCCGCGTTGGAAATGACAATAGCCGAGCCGCCGTGCGCAAAACGGCCGTTCCAGGCACCCTGGGCGTTGCCCAGGTACAGTTGCGCGTTGGGGTCAAAGTGGCCCAGAAACTGCTCCAGGGAGGGACGAATCAGGTAGGTGTCGTCGTCAACCAGCAGGAACCACTTCGCGTTGGGAAAGTGAGTCCAGGCGAGCTCGAGGCTGGGGATGAACTGGACGCCACACGCCAATGTCAGTTAGCTATCCCGAGCACCAAAAAGCGAGCGACGGCCCCCCTCCACCCAGAGGAGCGGTACCTTGATGGAGTCCATCTCCCAGCCGAAGTCTTGGGCCAGGCTCTGGGCCAGCACATCGTCCTTTTTCTGCATAGCCGCCTCCATGCGTTCGTACTTCTCGATCCTGGCCACGGATTGGCTCGGGAAGTGCGAGACCCTCTGCATGGCCATCTTGGCCACGTTGTGAATGGCGATGGGCCGGCCCTTGTAGTCGGGCTGGTAGCGCCAGGCGTCGACGTCAAAGTCGGCGGTGAAGAGGACGTTGTTGAACTCCTGGCCGTTCTGCAGGATGTCGACCCAGCCCGAGAGCCGGGCCTGCGAGCCGTAGCCCGTCTTCACGACGAGGGCCACGTCGTCGGCCAGGCGGACGGGGAAGGGCAGCGGCCGCTGGAAGAAGGCGGCGGTGGTGAGGGTCGGCTGCATGAGCGTGCCGAAGTTGAACTGGCCCCAGGCGCGCAGGTAGTGGTCGTTGGGCAGGAACAGCCACATGAGCAGCACGACGGCGCTGAAGGCCACGAGCAGGGCGCGGGCGGCGCGCAGGGCCTGCCTCACCAAGCCCCGGCTGAGATACATGGTGTCTCGCGCGCGCGCGCGGTGCTGAGTGTTCGGTCCCGATCGGGGGAAGGGGAGAGGGGCTGGGCGGCGGGCGATGTCACAACCCGAGATCTCGGCACCCTCTGCAAACGGTCGGGTCACGGAGCAGCAGGTTTGGGCAAACGCGTGCGACGAACGCGCGGACTGGCCATCTCGTCAGGGGCAACGGCTCGCCGACACGCGGCGGCGGCGGTGGATTCTTAAATGGGGAACGAAAGGAGGCATTGGTCGTGTTGCGGTACCGCGCTCAGCGTCTCGGGGGATCCGCTGTGGCCGCAATTCAATAAGCGTCCACACGAGTCAGTGATGTCGGCGCTCGAGTTCCACACGCGTCGGGGCCTGGCTCGCCTGGCTCGCCTGGCTGGCGGGTGGACTGGATGGGGACTGCCGACCCGCATCCTCAGCCATGATCGACGAAGCTCGGCCGGCCGCACAAGGTGCGACGTGGGACGAGGAAGCGTCGCCCCCTTCCGCGGCGCAACGTATGGTGTCGCGAGTGTCTCACGGCCGTTGACGCGGGGGCGGGGAGGGAAGAGGGGGAGAGGGCAGGCCGGCCAGGCCAGGCCGGTCAGTATAGCACCGGCCGTCCGTTTTATTGTTTGGCGCCGGTGGCCGGGCGAGGACTGGGCCGCGTCTGTAGCTGAGACGGCGCAAAAGAGTGTGACGGCGACGCCTGAAGCTGAAGGTGCACGGTCGTGATCAGAGCAAACCTGTCAACCGCTACGTCACCTAGCGCGGCCACTACATAAGGTACCAGTGGGAATCGACCGCCTCAGCCCCTCCAAACAAATAATATTTCGAGGCTGTGCTCTCTCTCTCTCTCTCCCTCTCTCGCGCGCGCTCTCACACACACACGCACACACTCTTGAACTGCATCGGTACTTAGGTAAAGTAAGTAGGTAGGCTTGGTAGGTAGCAAGTCAAGCAAGTCAAGCAGGGCACAAGGGCTTACTAAACTACCTACTTCCTAAACTTCCATCCTGGATGGATACTAAAATAGAGAGGTACTAAGGTAGCCCCGTACCTTACTCACGACTCGGCCGGTCCAGCCGCATTCCACATCTCCAGCCCCACGCCGCCTACCACGATCCTGTCTCCCGGCAGCTGTTCCAGGTCGCCCGCGTCGGCGACGGAGCTGTGCCCACGGTGCAGGAGCTGGACGCGGGGGCTGGCGCCTTGCCAGTCCGCGATCCTCCATTTGGCGACCCGCTGGTCGTTGCCCGTGCTGACGACCACGGCCTCTCGCGGGCCCAGCGCGCCGTCGAGGATGGCCACGCCCGTGATGGCCGCCGCGTGCGCCGACCGGACGACGCACTTGGACGGGAAGACGAAACGCCCCGTCTCGTCCTGCCGTAGCTGCGCGATCCCGAGCGCGTTGTCGTCGCCCCCGGCCACCACGAGCACGCACTTGCCCCCCGGCCCGTCCACCTCCCGAAGGTCCAGGGACTTCATGGTGCTTTGGTGCAACCGCGTAATCACGCGGGTCGCGAGGGCCGCCGCCGGCACGTCCGTCGTGCCACGGGAAATCTCCGCCTGCCAGACGGCCAGGTGGCCATCGGTAGCCGCCGTGAGGACCCGAACCTCATGATTGTCGGCATGCAGATATCGCAACTGCGTCATGCACGCCCCCGTGTAGGAGCCTTTCGCTAGCAGCCGGAACCCGCCCTCCTTCGAGTAGCGGTACGTCTTCAGGCTGGAGTCGGAGAAGGCCATGGACACCAGGAACGCGGCCTTCGCATCCGACGCCTCGTCGTCGAGGCACCGTACGTCGAAGTCCATGATCCTCAGGTCGCCCACTTCGGTACGGTCGGGGAAGACTGCCTCGCACACTAGGCCCAGCTCCTTGTGCTCCGACCGAAGGGGCGTGGTCCTCCACACGAAGAATTCCTCGTTGCCGCCGCTGCTGAACAGGTGACTCTGCCCATGCCATTTGAGAGCCTGGATGCCTGTCGTGTGCTTCTCTACCATGGCTAGACATCGCAGCTTCGTCCCGACCGCGTCGTAGTTCCATATCCTGATGGTGGTGTCTTCTGCCGCTGTTGCTACGTAGTGACCCGAGGAAGCCACGGCACGGATTTCCCTCCCGTGGCCCCCTTCCTTGACCGTCCGGTGCGGGGCATGGCTTTGGGAGAAAACGCAAAGCTGCGAGGTCTTGGTGAACACGAACCGGAAGGCGTCCGCTGAGGCGGATAGCGGCGTGTAAGCAAACATTCTGTGCGCACCGCCGCAGTCCACAGTCACGACCTCCCGGGCTCGTGTCTCGTTCCAGACAACAAAGTTCTTGCTACGGAAGCCACAGAGCAGCAAATCTTTTGTACCGTCTGCGTTCACGAAGAACCAGGCGTCTTCAATGATGGGCCCGAAAGGAGGCGTGGTTTCGTGCAGCAGACGAAGGTGGAAACCGTCATTCCTCCTGGATACCTGATGGATTCTGTACTTGCCGTCTCGGCTAGTCGTGAGGATACTCGTTGGCTGACCGCCCACCTGAGACAAAATGGAAATCGAAGTAACCGCGTCCTTGGTGGTGGCCTCCACCACAGATTCGGCGAGATGATAGCCGTCCTGCGTCGGTTGCAAGACTGCGATCGTACCTTTCCTTGACCCCAGCAAAAGAATATCGCCGCATAACGCCGCAGACGTAACACCAAAGGCCTTTTCTAGGTGAACCGTAATTTCCGTCACCTCCACAGCCTGGTCTGGGCCCCGGATCTGAAGCAGGACGGCGTCGGAGCTTCCAAGAATGTCGACTAGGAACAAGCCACGCTCCTCCGGTGTTTCTGCAGGACCAGATCTGCTGGCATCTTGCGAATGCGACTGTTCTCTTTGTTTGACCTCACGGGAGACGTCAAATAGGCCCGCCACTTTGCCAGCCACCCGCGCGAGTGGCTCCACGGTCGGGACATCAGAATCACGGTAGAGGAAAATGGCGCCCGAAGCAGTGCCAATGAGCGCCCTCCGGCCATCATTCAGGCTTGCAATGACAGTGTAAGAACGCAGGGCCGAGTGGGACTCGGCAGATAACGTCACTTCACACCATGACAACTCAGTTTCGAAGGTTCCTCGGAAAAGACGGCCCGAGTTGGTAACGGCCAGGAGGCACGACTCCGAGAGAAAATTGTAATGGTTGAACGTCTCCTTGGCCTTTTTGACTTTTGGACCCTTGCGCGGGGCTTTCACTGGTGGGCTCGACGGCGCTGCAGCCGCTGAGTTCCCCATGTCAAGCCCCTCGACCTCGGCCGCATCTTGATGTTGCAGCTCAGGGGCCACGATGCCTCCATGAGTCTCGCCCTCCGAGGGCTGTGCCACTACGGCCGCAGTGGGTATCTCTGCCAAGTACCTCGGTGCAGAACTCTTGGATGCACTCAGCAAGGATATCTTGCTGTCGGAGCCGCCCGTAGCGATCAGTAGCTCTTCATTGCTCGTCTGCATTTGGGCATGCGACCAAATGTGCTTTCCGACGTGGTTTGCGAATGTGCCTTGGTGTGAGAGTTGCGCCGATGGCTGAGATGAGGACGGACCCCGGTCTCGGTGGGAAAAAAGCCATTTCTGCGCTGTAGAGTCTTCGCCAAAAGACCAGAGCACGACATCAAGTCCGGAGGGACCGTCGGTAGCTGGCGGAGCGTTGGAAAAGGCCACGTTCCAGATGCGAGACGCATGGCCCATGACGACGGCGAGGCACCGGGACGCCTCTGCCTCTCCGCCGGCGAGGTCGAGACTGTCCCCAAAGCCGGTTTGTCGCGCAGCGGAAATCTTCTCGTAGAATCGGGCGTGCCGGTCGCCGGGCGCCTCGCGCACCTCGGTCACATCCCAGACACGGATCGTCCGATCGTCACTGCAGCTGGCCAACAGCGTCAACGTCTCTCCATTCTCTAGTTGGATCCGGGGCGAGATGCAAACGCCAAAAATGGACCCTTCGTGGCCCGAGAACACGAAGAGGATGTCACAGCGCGTCTCGGATGCGTCGGAGCTCGCATGGTACTTCCAGACGACTATCTCCCCGAAGACAGTGCCAGCGGCGACAAGAATACAGCTGGGTGATTCCCACGAGAGCGTGCCGGAGAAGAGAATGGGCCGCGAAGGTGAACCGATATTGTCAAATTTGACAGTGTTTCCAGCCTCATCAAGGTGGCCATGTATGAGTTCGTTGTGGGCCGTCAAGAGGGCCAAACCGCCGTTTGCGTAAGGTGACGAAGTGCCATCAAGGAGCCAGTCCGGCGCCGTGGCTTCGGTGCAGACATTTCTTAGAGCACCTTCGTCTAGTTGGCCAGACACGATCCTGTCTAACACATCTCCAAGCAGCACCGTCACGGAATACCCACCCCATATAAGAATTTGCTGCTTTGCCGCGCCGGCTGGGGAAACGGATATGCCATGGATGGCTTGGGCTTTGAAGACGGTGATCTGCCCGCGAAGGCTTGTTGACTCGGTGTCATAGATCTTCAGCTGGTTGTCCTCTCCGGCGAGAAGATACAGACGACCATCGATTTGGGCTGTGAAGAATGCCAGCGCTGTAATGGGATTCAATATAAAATCCCTGCAAAGGTGCCCGGAGCGGGCCGTCTCTAAAGTCATTGAGAACTTAGGGGCCGGGAGCTGTGATGAGATAGCATAAGTCGCAATCAGTCACCAAGCATTCCTCACCCAAGCTCCTGTGAGGGAAGGTTTGAATGATACGTGGGAATATTTGCCGAAAGGATACGGGACGTAATTCATGCTACCTCACTCTACCTAATATCCATCTTCAGAGTAAGTTAGGTACCTAAGGTTGCTTGGTCATTCTTAGCCCAGAGTGGATGTGCTCTGACAGCTGGCATTGAATGCCCAGAGCAGCTGGCGGCTGCTGGCAATCTAGGGGCAGGTAAAAGGGCCTCCTTGGTTGACACGACACCTCGGGGTCTTGGTCTTCCCGTGGTCTGCTCGATATTTGCATCCATAGTTGCAGTGTAAAAAGCCCTATGGGCTATCTCGGATGGCATCCGGTCGCCCGCAAGTGGAACCAGTGCTGTAATCGCATGGTGTGGGAACAACTGTTTTCATTGCAACGATTGCTCTTCCTACACTCCTGATCCCTTCGAGTCTTTGCGGCCAAAGGAATCGTTCATTTAATGTATACAGTTACAAAAAACACTGTTGCCCGGGTAGCTTCAGCCGATCAGCTGTGGATGATGAGGAACGAGGCCATTGTTCCAGGGCTCGAGAGGATCGACCATGGGCCGATGTCAAAATGAGCTGGTGTAGTGAAAGTAAGCCATGAACCCCCCAACACGCAAGCCGCCTTTCCCGACACATCACCACCCAAAGTACCGACTGCCTGCTGTCCATAGAATTAGACATTAAACCATCTGTGACTATCCGCTTCAAATCTCATGAATATCTCGCCCGCCGCTTCCACGCGTTCCGCAGTCTTCACCAGCACTGGCGAAACTAGCGCTAAGGGCTTCGACCTTGTCGTTTGGTAGAAGGCAGGGGTCGGGCTTGCCAGGCGCTAGGTGGCACTCGAGGACTGCGTTGGCTTCGAGCTGCCTATGCGGCGACAGCGTCGGTCCGCCCTCGGTGGTGCTCGCCGTTGAGTCCACCGTCACTGTCGAGAACCGAGTGGGCATGCTCATCCTCATCGTCCTCGTCATCGTAGTCCACGCCCTTGTGGTCGCCCGCCGCAACCCATGAATCCCGGTCGTTCAGAGGAACGTCCTGGCCCGAAAGATCCAAGCCCTCGGTGCGGGCCTTGATGTTGTTCCTCCGCCTCGTCGACAGGGTGCGCGCCCGGGTGGACAGCTTGGATGAAACAGCGGCATTCGACGTAACCCAGTTGGTCAAGGCATCCTCACAATCCTGAATGATGGCCTTGCTGGCTTCGTAGCCATCGTAGGCCGCCCTGGTCTCACCTGGAGTCACAGGTGTGTCGTCGATGAGCTCCAGAAGATGCTTTCCGTACCCGGCAATAATGGCGACTTTCTCGCAGTGTTCGCGCAGAGCATCGAACTGATACGTGTAAGCAGCCTTTATCTTCTCGCGCGTTATGTTCGAAAGCTGGGCTTCGGCGACGAGGGATTCGGCTTCGGCACGGACGAGCTCTTGCTCAAGAACAACAATCTTGGGCGAGTTGGGCTCCTTGTACTTGAGTTGGGCGATTTGGTCCGTGATCTTTGCCTTGCCTGCGAGGCGAGAGCGACCAACGTCAGCATCCTGTCACGAGGGTTTGCGACATGGTGCGACTTGAAAGAGGGGTACCCACGATCTCTGCTCGGCTGTACCGAGGCCTCGATGTTTCTGATGCTCTTCATGGTGACACGGTACTGATCGTAGCGATCGACGTACTGGTCCTCCAACTCGCCGATTTCGTAGAGGAGCACGCCAAGCTTGTCCGTGACATCCGAGACATCCTCGTCGCCGACTTCGCCCCAGATGGACAGTTGTGACTGGTTCAACGCGTTAGAAACCACACCCCGCGCCGCGTATGGGGATAATTGTACGTACGGCCACTTCCATGCGCTCTTTGGCGACCTGCTCCAGGCTGCGCATCACGTTCTTCTCCATCTTAACGAGCTGGGTGAGCTTCTTGGCCAGGTCGGGCCCGAAGGCGCCAGCAGCGTTTCGGCGAAGAGCATGACCTATCGTCGATGTCAGCCAGCCGCGTCAGTCAGTGCCGGGCATGGTCGACTAACCAAGTGTGCTCTTGCCGAAGAGACGGCCTGATTTAGTGGTAGAGGGCGGCGGCGGGGGGTTCTGGAAGACACGGCAGCGTTAGTAGCAGTTTCCTAAGCGTCCCCCCTTCCACGTATAGCTGACCTGAATCTGGGACGCCGTGGGCGCCCGGGTCTGGCGCATAGAGTATGTGCGATGCATCTTGGCGGGATGGCTTCCACCCTCAGGTCGCGACGATCAATGTGGTAGCGGGGGCACGGTCCGAGGCCGAGAGCAGACGTTACGGGAAGGATATGCCGGGCGGGCGCGAGGCTGACGACGTTCTTTCCGGCGGGCTGTGTGTGTGTGTGTATGACAGAAAGCGCGAGAGGCGATTTACGCGGGCGGCGCAGGCGTGGGAACCTGGAGATGTCGATCAAAAGCGGGTTGCGATTGAGGGTGCCGAGCGGCGGGCAGACGGATACGGACTGTTCGGGGCGGGAATGGAGAGACGGGAGGAGATAGGGCTGTGGAGCATGGGCAGGATGGGGAAGAGGCAGGGACGGAGGGAGAGGTAAAGGAGGGAAAAGGTCAAGGTATTGTACGGAGAGGGTGGATGTATGCAGGACGAAGGGGGTTACTGGGCTCCTGTGAGCGAGGATTGACGAAAGAGGTGTCGCTGTTTGGCCGTGCTTCCGGGTGACACGGAGTGCCGTCACCAGCCTTTGTCCCGCCTATTTGTACTTGGTTAGTAGCGGGACGAGGAGGTAGGTACTAGAGGATGTAGAGTACTGTAGGTAATGGACTCGGTGCGGCGGCAGAGATGCACTCGATTGAGTGTGCGCAAAGGAGCTGGACGCATCCATATGACGGATGGGCTTCGAGATGGCCGGGCTCGCATGGCAATGCCGGGCGGCCGTCAGGCCAGAGTCCGCTACGTCATCGTCACTGAACAGAGCAGAGTAGCGCTGGGACGGCTCGCCGTTGATCTGAGCCAGTGTGGGCTGTGTCACCTGTTAGCGGACGATCCGTCGCCCGCAAGGGGACTGGCGAGCTGGACGGGCTTCCGGCCCTTCTTCAGGGGGCGTCAAAGCCTCGCCGTAGGATAGAGGGCAGCGGAATACAGGCGATACCTTATGCGTTTGGTAGGTATCCCAATGGAATGGGGGGGCGGGTGGAATGGGACAGACGGAATGGGAATGGTTGGATCCCTGCTTGCTTCTGACCACCCATGGGGAGACGCCCGTTGGATGAGCATCCATTCGTACGGTGCGGGATCCCATCCGCTCCATGGATGCCTTCTTCAATCGTGCCTACGAGGTGGGAAGGTATGGATTGCCCAAGGACGCCATGAACGAAGCTGACCAAAACGTACCGACTCCCCATCGCGCGCCCGCCAGTGGTGTTGTACATCTCCCGCCGTCACACAGCCAGCCAGCCGACTTCCCACAGGGCTATCGACGGAACCCGTACGTCACCGAGTTACACTGGAGGTCAGTCACCCAGCGGCACAACATTCCAGCATCTCAGCGCCTCGATAGCTGTGCCGTCTGTATCCCGTCGCCCCTTACTGCATGCACACTGTACCTGGGCTCCAAGCAGAGGAAGCACGGCTGACATGGATTTTTCATTCGTAGCCAAGGCCGCCAAGACCACCTAGGCCCCCGACCCTGATACTGGGATGAGATCAACAACATATCCATCCAACTGGGTGAACATCAGATCTGCATCATGGTTCAAGCCCACCGAATGCGGAGGGGTTGTTGGACTTTGGCGGCGGCCAAGAGCACGTAATTACACCTTTCTGTCATATGCATATATGTATGTACAAGCAGCAGGTAGGTACCTCTGTACATCTTAGGTAAGAAGTAGGCATCCATTGTATGTAGCATGTATGCATCTGCCCGACCTCCACTAGGTATTCTATGGAACTGTCTACACCGGCAAGACTGGCCGCTTCCAACCCATTCCGAAGTGGATGCCATCACGGAAGAGACCTGCAGGGTCTGCCAAAAGCTGCCAAGAATCGCGGCATACTATGTACGTGTGCTTCTACAATAAGCCACATACGATATAGACACCGACGGCCTGGACATTGATCTGGAGGGATGGACTTCAAGCAACCTTCCACCTCCCGAGCCCGAGGCCCGATGGGCGGGCGTGGCGCATGTGCGCCAGCAGCCACATGAAAGAAAGGTGGGCCCGCGGCGCTCAGACCTTGATGGCTCGTGGATGAATTGTAGAAGCACCAGAGTGCAGACGCGATCCCTTCGGCACCCGTGGAGTCGCATCGCCCCTACGGCTCAATGCATGTCCACCTTCGAGATTGATGATAGTAAGCCGGGCTGCCGGTTTCAACACAGATTGGACGTTGAAAGCCTGGCTGCAGGGAAACGGCTCACCTCAACTGGTATCCTGTTTCTACTTGGCTCGCCTGAGGTGGTAAAGAACACACAGACCCGAACTCCAACGATCCATCCATCCCTTCCATCATCCACTTGAACGCGTCTTCGGGCAGACCCGTATCGCGTCAGGAGCCTCACTTCTCCTCCTTCTTTCAATTTACCTGCACTTCCCACTAGGCTCTTTTCTCTTCTTCCAGAGAGCGGAGTCATACGCGGCTGCCCAGTCCTTCCCGCCTCGCGCCATTGGCGAAACTGAAGAACCACGGGTGTTGATCCTTAGGCACCCATCCCGCCGTGCAACCTGCGGGTTGAAATGCCGTTGCGGCCGGTTGACTCGTGGTAGGACCTGGGAAAACTTCCATTAGGCACTCGCAGCGGAGGGCTCGTTGCCGAAGCTTATCTGGGCCGTAGCTTCCACCGTTTAGTGGACAAGTCATCTGATCCTCTCGACGACATGGCACCAGAGCATCCGGCCGATTTCCCGGCCATGTCCATGGCCGAGTCCGAGGATGTCGATGACAGCCCTCGGACGCCTCGCAAACATCATCAGTACCAGCCGTACTCTCAGCCTCTTGCTCTCGCCCACCAGCCCATCAGTCCGCCGGTCATAAATCGGCAGAGACAGGCCTCGCAGGCGTCTGCGTCTACCTCCACGGCCCCAGTAGCTCAGGACCTGTCAGCGCGAATGCCTGCTGCATCGCCACCCCGCGGCAGTCGGGGGCCGGCGCAGAAACCCAGAGATGAGCTCTCGTCGGACGCAGTGCCTATGCGGACTGGTGGCCTGGTGGGCACTGGACCTGGATCCGGTGCCGCATCACCACCGCCGCAACCCGTCCAGTGGACACCCAAAGCCCGTACGCCTAACAAGGCCGACTGGACCACCGACAAACTGGAAGAGCGGCTGCAAGCGTTGGCCCGGGATCTTGAAAATGACATCGCCCGCCTCACAACGCGCCAGCTACAGTTGGCCTGGAAGAAAGAAGCGCCCCAGCAACTTCACGTCTCTAAGGTTAATTGGTTCTCACAGCTTACGCCCAAGCCCAAGGTTGCCACGGGCGGCATGAGGTTCAAGATCAAGGTAGGCAGGCGTCGCCCGCCCCTACTACGCAAGCTTCTGCCTATACTGATCTTTTCATAGCAACACGGTGCGGGCCGTACTGGCAAGCACGACCGCAGCGGGAAGCAACAGAAAGACGAGTTCGAGGTAACCCGTCTCAAAACGAACCGGGATCGTGTACCCAGCTACGGCTTTCACCATGTGGAGATTTCCAAGAACATTCTGTCGCCCAATACTATGCTCAGCTTCGTACCCCATCTGCGAGACCTGGCGGATGAGGAGGAACCGCAGTACCGACGCTGGCTCGAAAACCTTGAGAGTATGGACAACCAGTCCGGCTTTGCCACTCTGAGTCGACAGGAGAAAGTCCTCAAGACGATGCAAAAAGAGCACGGGACCATTCTCCTGCTGTATCTGGATTACTGGCTTGAGCAACTCTCCGTGGAGAACTGCACCAAGTCCACTCTCATCCGCTATATGGCCAGCCAAGACGACGCGGTCACGCCGCAACAGAAATCCAGCATTCTCAATTCCTACAATGATGACATAGGATCCCCGCGAACCGCCGAGACGCTGCGGATGTTCACAGAGGCTTTCGACCGCGTCTTCAACTCGCCGAAGCTGGAGAAAAGGGCTGTGACCCTGCGCCACGTCCTGCTCCTCGACAAGTCTGTGGACACCGTGGTTGACATGAAAAAATGGATGAAAGAAACCCCCAGCCAACTCAGACCGAGCACAGAGGGCACGACTGTTGAGTCATTTCTCGAGACGTACGCCCTCCTGGGGTGTCTGATTTGCTGCAGTCACTCCTGTGAGCACGGTGAGTACGGTTATGATAACGAGCGGAAGCGGTTCTCCATTGAGGTCGTGGGGGGTCTCGAGCCACTGTTCCACAAACTGTCCATCGACAGGGCCAAGAAAAAGAAAGACGAGTCCTCGCTCAGCCGCAAAGTCCGGAAACCGTGTGGTGAAGATTGCTACCGGCATGGGCGCCCTGGCACCCGGGCGCGTGCCTGGAGCGAGACGGAGACGATGCTTCTAAGATCGTTCGTTGCCGCGTTCAGTGACACGAATATACCGATACAATGCGCCACGGCGGTGGCAACTGGCCGGCCTTGTTGGGACGTCAACCGCCAGCTGGAGAAGCTGGAGATGGACTCCCCGCCTGTGAGTATTGCTTCGCCGCCGCCGGTCAAGATCAAGCCCGTATCGTGGTACGATCGTTTCAAAAAAATGCTCCTCGGGGATTGGCAAGATCAAACAATTACCTATGATCACTCCAGGAGAGAGCACTTCGACCCCTGCAACCATGAGGGCCCCTGCGTTTCCGCTGCGAACTGCTCTTGCGTCGCGAATAAGGTCATGTGTGAGCGCTTTTGTCGTTGCACCGTGGCGACGTGCGCCATCAAGTTCAATGGCTGCGCGTGCCATTCCCAGGGGAAAACGTGTTTGCAGAAACAGAAGGAACGGCCATGCATCTGCGTGCAGTTGAACCGCGAATGTGACCCGGTGCTGTGCGGCAGCTGTGGCGCGCTGGAGCGTTCCAATCCTCGCAATGCCGACAACGACCAGCTGTATACCACAGGCTGCCAAAACTGCATGATGCAGCGTGGGAAAGCCAAATCCCTCGTTCTCGGTAAATCAATGATCGAGAACTGCGGTTACGGGCTCTTCACGGCCGAGGACATCGCTCAGGACGAGTTCGTCATCGAGTACGTCGGTGAGATTATTAGCCAAGACGAAGGCGTCCGGAGGGAAGCGCGTCGGGGTGACGTCTTTGACGAGGAGTCGCATGCTTCGTACCTCTTCACCCTGCTGGAGGGCGAGGGCATCTGGGTTGACGCGGCCATCTATGGCAACCTGAGTCGATACATCAACCACCAAGATGAAGGGGACAAGCGCAGCCTCGGTTGCAACATAACGCCCAAGATCCTTTATGTTGGCGGCGAATACCGCATCAAGTTCACGTCAATGCGCGAAATCAAGGCTGGGGAGGAACTCTTCTTCAACTATGGAGAGAACTTCCCCAACCTAACCAAAAAGCTTCTCGACGAACAGCAAGAGGAGAAGGTCAAGAAGCAGCGATCAAGGAAGAACGACCCCGACAAGCCCAGGAAACCACGGGGTCGTCCGCCCAAGAAGCGTGGCCGCAAGCCCAAAAACAAGGCGTTCGCGAAAATTGACTCGGACGGCGAGGACGAGGAGGACGCCGCCGCCATGAGCATCGCTGAAGAAGACCCCTTTCATGATAATCGTGCTTACCCCCGAAAGCGCAAGCGTGGTGCTGCCACCAACGTGTCCTCAGAAGAGGAATACCGGCCCGAGGCTGTGGACTCTGACGCCCCGGCCGCCGCTAGGGCTCGTGGTAGAGCGGCAGGAAATCGCAAGCGGGCGGAAGAGCGACCCACGGCGACGCGGTCCAAAACAAATACGCTTTTCGACCGTGTTCGCGGTAGCAGGGGGCGTAGCGGCCCCTCGACGGAACCCGACACGGACTCGGAACCTGTGCGCGCAAAGGCTACGGCTAAGCGACAGCCACGAAAGGCGCGCAGACTGGTGAGCGAGGTTGCTGACGACGACGACGAACCCAAGGAGAACTATGGGGCGGAGAGCCACAGCGGCAGTGCAAAACGGCCCGGCGGTAGTGGTCGTTCGACGCGCCAGCGCGTCCCGCGAGGCTTTGGCAAGCAGAGCGGTGATGAGGGCGAGGATAGTGACTCGGGTGCGCACGAGACACCTAGCAGGGTCCGCACGCGCCGCCAGGTCCGGAACGCCGCCGGGACGAGCCCGAACAAGGACGGCGGCGACGACGACGACGATAGTGATGAGAATGTCGTGACGCTTAGACGCCCGCAGAACGATGCGGCGCAGGGGATGCCGTCCGATAGCGACGATAGCAGTGGCGTGATCGACCGTACGCGGAGGCGACGCCTGCCAGCTCGGTATAGCGACTGAGGCGGTTGGTCAACTGGGCGGGACGCCCCTCGGGTGGGGTAGGCAGGGAAGGCAGTCACTGCTTCGTCACGAATAAAGCAATGTGGGAGGCCAACGCGGGTCCCAGTTACCATGTGCCGGCTGCATTATCACGGGGTAGAAATAAAAGAATATGTATGTTTCTCGGCGTCCCGCCTAGCGCTCGTGTATTAATGCCCATGCCCACCTTGGCAGCGGCCATACAACGCCCCTGTAGCTGTCTTATGTCTGTGTGTGTGTGGAGAGAGAGAGGAAGAGAGAGAGAGAGAGAGAGAGAGAGAGAGAGAGAGTCCAGATGTACCCATTCGCTTGGCCCTTTCGACGCTTGTCGGCCGCCGCGCGGGGCGACAGGGCGAAGGAAGCCTGCGTACCTGATTCGAGTGTCGAAAATTAAAAGAGCAGATTTGAAAACCCAAGTGTACTTGTACATGTACCGCAACAACGCCCGAGTGCTCCCCCTCCCCCTGTTCCGTCTCGCCCCTGGCCCCCGAGGTGTCTCGTCGCTGTCGCGCAAGCTGCTGGTTGCCTGACCTTGGCTGGGTGATGGCAGGGCAGGACCACCCCTGCTTCGAACGAGCGTGTCCTCCCGGCCCTTTCCCCCGCCCTCCCCCCCTCTCTCCAGCCCCAATTGTCTTTTGCGAACTGACGTTCGACGGTTACGTGTCGGGTCCGAGACTTCGCGCAAGGAGGTCGACCGTTCCAGATCTTCCCGTACCTGCTCGAACCGAGGATTGCTACGTCCTCGGCCATACCGTCCATCGCGCAGTCGCGACCGGCTGCTCGCCGCCGTCCGACACGACCAGATCGTGGTGGTGGTGTCGTGGCGGTTGAATTGGGGAGGAGGGGAGGGAAAGGGAGGGGTCTAATGCCGGGGAGTCTTGCCCTGGTGTCACCGATCCGAGGGCTTAGCTTGTCCCGGGGCTGGTGGGCATAGATCGTGAGAGCTGGTCCGACGGATGGGCGACACCTATCAGACTGTCGTTGTTCGGGGCTCGCCCGGTCTGCAGCGTGCCTTGGCCTACTACAGATGGCAGTTGTACCACTTTGTTTGCCCCTGGAGGAGCTCATACTATACACTCTGGGGATAAACGCTCGCGGGCTGCAGGACCGTTAGTCAGCCTGATCGCGCGGCCAGCGATGCGGTGCAAGAACCTGACTTACCGGGCTGTTGATCATGGTGTTGCGCTTGTTCCTTCCCTTCTTGATGTGGCTCTTCAGGGCAGAGGAGTCGAGCGGCTTCAGCAGCTCGAAGCTGCACAGAAGTTCTGACGAGACGGACATGACGGCTCCCCAGTTGTCAAATTCACCACAGTACTGGTATCAAATGTCAGCCCACGGTCTGCCGAAGCGGCCTGGGACGGGTGAGGCGGGGGCGAAGGGGGGATGGGTAACTCACGTTGGGAGCACTGAACACAGTGACCAAAACTCGATCGTTAAAGAACTCATAGCCATCTTCCACCACCATATGGGCTCGGCAGACCAAGTCGAAATCGTGCGTGGCCAGGAAGTCGGTGATAACCTTCTTGCCAAAACAATAGCTGACGCCACGCTCGTTAGCCTCCCAATCTTGTTCCATGTCTGCCGGGTCGGACCACAGCAGGTCGTTGAGCAGCCCGTAGTCGGGCACGTCAGTCGGTCGCGCAATGTTGCGGATGTCATCCATGTGGCTGAGAGCCGGCGACAGGCCACCGTGAACGCAGAAGATCTTGCCCGCCACGATGGCGGCAATGGGCAGGGTGTTGAAGCAATCAACAAAAGTCTTCCAGATCTTGACGTTGCACCTACGCTTGCACTCGTCGTAGAAGCCATAAACCCGTGTGACGTTAGCGCACTCGTGGTTGCCCCGGAGCAGAAAGAAGTTCTCGGGGTATTTCAGCTTGTAGCAGAGGAGCAGCAGGATGGTCTCGAGCGACTGTTTGCCCCGGTCCACATAGTCGCCGAGGAACAGGAAGTTGGCGTTGGGCGGGAAGCCGCACATCTCGAACATGCGGATGAGATCGGTGTACTGGCCGTGCACGTCGCCCACGATTTTCACCGGGGCGTCCAGCTCGAGCAGGGCAGGCTGCGAAAGGAAACATTCCCTCGCCCGTTGGCAGATTTGTTGGATCTCGGCATTCTTAAGGCAGACGCTCTTGGTGACCTTGCCGGCGTAGGCGGCATCGAGCAGTCGCTTGATGAAGTCGTCGATATCGATATCCTTGATATCGCCCATAGCCACGCCGCCCGTAGTTACCTCTTCTTGGCTGTTGCCGGCCCCGACGGTGGGGGTGGGTGCGATGGGGTTGATTTGGCCGTCCTTCTTGACGAGAATGGACTGGCCCGGCTTTCCGGGGATGTGCGAGCCGGGATTCACGGTGCCCGAGGGGGGCTGATCCGACACATGGTCGACCTCGCCGCTGGCTTGGGCGGCGCTGATATCACCGTGCCCCGCCTTCATGGACGCCGACTGAATGGGCGACGGGGGCGCCGGTGTCTCGTCGGTAGGCGAGGCGGCATCGTCGGCAGCCGAAGGGGACCGGGGGGAGGACGCACCCACGGAATCGGCACGGCTTGTGCGCGACACGCCCGATTTGGCGCTCTTTCCCGACTTCACCGAGGCCGCATCCGACTTCTCGGCCGCGTAGCTGGCGGTGGGCGTGGCATCGCCGTTGGACAGCACGGCCGAATTTCGCGGGCTGTCTGTCTTTCCGCCGCCGGGTATCTTGGACCGCAGCGAGCGGAAGGAGCGCGTCGAGTCCTTGGTGTCGGATCTGCTGAAGCTCGGGTAGGACTGCAGGTTATCGCCACCGCCGCCTTTGGACGAGCCCCCTTCCTTGGACGGGTGGTTTCCCATGGTCCCGACTCGCGGCTTGGCGTCTGACGGGCGGGAGGGCGCGGGGTCGAGGCTGTTGTGAGGATTCGCAGAGGCCCGCAGCTATCGGTACAACCGCGACGGCGACCCGGGTCGGGAGGGGTCGGGGATGGCGATGGCGGGACGGCAGGGTGGACGAGGCAGGACGGGTGCTAGGGAGGGTGGAACAGCCGTTCGAGGGCAGAGAGGATGAGGGTGCTGGAGGAGGAGGATCGGGGCGCCGTGATTGCGTCCGTGGTGGTGGTGGAGGTGGTGGTGATGATGGTGGTGGTGAAGGCGGTGGTGGGGAAAGGAAACGGTCTCGGTGCAGATAGTGGAAGGTTGCAACGGTATGCGCAAGGCGACCAAAGGCGAGGCCAGAGCGGAGCGTCGGGCTCGGTGCGTTTGGGCCGGGGCTAAACTGCAAGACGGCGAATGACTGGTTATGACGGCAGCGGGCAACAGGCCGGGCGGCGGGCAACGGGCAACGGGCGGCGACGGCGACGGCGACGGCGACGGCGACGGCGACGGCAACGGCCTGGGGAGGGCCTCAGGTTGCTGTCGTGGGTTCCACGTCCGTGGGGGTCTCGACAGGTATAGGCCGTTGGTTGCTGGGCGGCGACAAGGGCAGACGGGCGGCAGGACAACCCGGTTGCGCTCTAGAGATGAGGCTATGACGATGTGTGGGGGAGTGTGTAGTTGGAAGAACTGGTCGGGCCAGCCACTCCGGACACAGAATTCTTTAGTATCTATGCTTCAGCCGCAGGCCTGCCTTGTGAGAGTGGGGGGTTGGCAGGTTGGGCCTGGTCACTTCGTTTCGCTGGGCAGGGAAAGGCGACATTGGGTTCGGGGTCCAGCTGGTTTGGGACGGTTCCATGGGGCAGCCAGCAATCCCCGTGTCTCTCTGGTTTTGACCGTCTGCTGGTTTGTCTTTCCCTTCCGTCTGGAGCCGTCTGTCACGAGGGCGACTTGTCTCGGCGCCGGCAAAAGGCGTGGTGGTGATAGGATGTATGGCAAACAGCCGTTAGAGCACCTTAGGTCATGTAGGTAGGCAGGTAGGAAGGTTGGTTGGTTGGTCCAACTCCATGGATAGTAGAGGTGCGCGTGTAAGTATGTACGTACATACCTGTATGTACATAGGATGAGGTAGGTACTAGAAGTATTGACTTGAACGTACGGGCATTTACTACTATTACCTACCTACATCCTACCTGAAGCCTGGATGGATTGGACCACACACCTACACACCTATCCAACCCGTCCAAGTATGTATGTACTGACCTACCTACCTACAAGCCTACCTCCTTGCATCTCTTCGTTGGAACGAAGGCGGGCGGTTGCTGGGCGGGATGGACGGGTCCTCCAGTCTTCGGGTCTCTCCAGCCTGTGTGTGTAGGTGGATGACGAATGGTGGGAAGGGCCTGGAGGATAGCGCTGCAGGTCTCAGGACGAAATGCGGGGAGACGCGCTCTGGGCAGTCTAGGCTCTGCAGCCCTTGGAAGTGGCGGTAGACGGACGGACAGCCAGCGACGACGAGGGACCGCGTTTGCACTGCACCTCGGGGGGGGGGGCCATCCAGGATGCGTGCGAAATGAAGGGGGCCCCGACGAACGGCAGAGAGGTACCTAGATAGATGGGCTGCCATTTCTGTGTCTCGAAGATGGGGATGGTGAAGCTCCCGGGCATCGGGCGGCAAGCACTTAGGATTGGAAATTTGCAGGTGAACCTGCCAACTGCCCGTCCCCACGACGGTCGTGATCCGAACGCAGCGCCAAGGCGTCAACCCAAGAGCTAGGGAGCGGCTGGTTCGACACGCAAGCGCGGAGCCACGGAACCGACAAACAGTGAGTGAGCAGATGGCGTCCGCTTCTTCTTCTTCTTCTTCTTCTTCTTCTTCTTCTCCTTCTTCTTCTTCCCCCCCGAGCCCCCTTTCCTTCCCTCATCTCTTGAACAACAACAGCAACAGCAACAGTAACAACAATGAGTGTGAACCTGGGCCGGGGAGCTGGGAGATAATATGCAAATCACACCTCTCCTCGGGGCTAGCAAAGCCGTTAGGTAATAAGGGATGGACGGTGCTGCTCGCCCACACGGTTCCTGATACCGAAGGACGGAGACCAGGCCCCCAGGGGCGCTAACTGGAGGCACGCACAACGAGTGGTTTCAGTGGATCGTCGGCGGGGCACGCCGAGCCTCGTCCCTCTCCGCCCGCCTCCTCCGTCCTACCTTTCTAGTCTGGCACCTGGGAACGAACAAAACTATTTTGCAATCTTGTCCCTCGGGCGGGAAAGGATCTACGAGTGCGCCCATAAGTAGAATACCGACTTGTGCCATGGCTGCATGTGGAGCGAAGGAGAGAACTCTACTCTGCCGTCGGCTTGCCATGGTTTCATCACGCGGCTGCCCCTCGCCCCCCCCTCGCACTGATGGGCAAGGTCAACGACTAGGTAGCGGGTTGCTCGGATCCATATCCATGGGCTGGACTCGACGGCCCAGCGAATATTCCGTCAAGTCACACAGCAGGCGGTCCCGATGTCGTGGTCAGCGTGGCTCCGGGCTAATGCGCACGTCTTGGTCAGCATGTGCTCTTCGCTGACCATACCACCAACCAACATGCAGGTCACGCCCGAGAGGAAGGGGAAAGAAAAAGTCCCATATCCTTGACCCCTCGCTCTGCTCATCTTGGGCCCGTTGGGATCCCACATGCTCTCCGCGCTGCCATGATGGATGGATGACCGACTCCTGCGCTAAGGGCCCTCGACGGATGGTGATGCGACCTACGTGCATAGGTAGGTATATACTTTATACGTATACACGGTACTACTCGATGCAGAGAAAAGTGCATGCGTTGCATGGCCCGGGTCTCGACATGATCGGACCGTCTCGCCTTTCGCGACCGCCTCTCGAGCTGGCTGCCCTTGTGCCCTTTCAGTTTGGCCATGCGGTTGGTCGCGCCCTAGGCTTTGCTTACCTCCTCACCAGCGAAAGTCGCTGCCGCGCTGCCTCTTGGCGTGGCAGCCACCGAATCCTCCATGACACACGGCTGGAGGTCAGCACGAGGCCGGGCATGAGACGAGGACCACGTCAGTGACACAAGTCGATGGTCTGGCGCATTGGGGTGGGCGGCGGCAGAACATGCGACCAAACGCTGCTCTGTGGCCGGGCCTACGGGAACGAGACTTGGCCTGGTAAGATTGCGACTGGTGCTATCGGGTAAGTATCCATTGCCCCCCAGGTCGGGTTCAGGTCGCGAGCCTTGGGCGTGAAGTGATCCCATGGGAACCAGGCAGCCAGGCCCCAGTCGGGTTGCTCGCTACAACCTGGCCAGAGGATAAGATTCAAACGCGGAGCGTGCGGCTGTAGCGAAGAATGGGACGGACGAACCGGGTGGCGAGCTGGAGGACGGTCAAGTAATACAGGTACGGGATGTCGGTGTATCGGCGTGCCGGCATGTCGGGAAACCTGTGACACTTACTTACATCTGCACTTGGCTTGGACCCCCAGGACCCCCGGCGCCCTCCCCGGGAACCTCCCGAACTGCTTGCCCCGAACACAGGCAGAGAGGCCCAGATTCGGCCCGGGGGAAGTTGGGGCGGACCTGCAGGTCCAGGGGTGGCCCAGACAGAAATCACTGAGCACCACGGGGATGGGTCCATATCGAAGGGGGGGTTTGGCCAGTCTCATATACCAGAACGAGCGAGGAGGTGGTGGTGAGAGAGGCCGATACCCGGAATGAACCTTTTTACCTGAAGTACTATACGTAATAGGTAGGTACCCTAGGCAGCTGAGGCTGGGCAGAAGCCGAGAAACAAGAAGTGGAGACGCGCCCCAGGGCTGCGCAGAAAACAGACTGGGGCCAAAGGCAAAAGCCTCTTTGCGAGAGCTGAGACACCCGCCTCTAGCGGGGACGTTTGGCAGGCTAACAAGCAGGCTGTACAGAGGCGTAGCCATTGCGAATCGCGGGCTGTTATCGCAGTCCATGTGTGTGTGCGTGTGTGCAGGCAGACATCCTTCTATTTTTAGGGACCCGATTTTGGTTTCTTCGATGGCCCCGGTCCCCTCGCCCCCTCCCCTCGGTTTTGTTGTCACGTCGTCGCGGTGCGCGAAGCCAAGAGGGTTCCCAGCCCGATCAGGGAAGAAAGATAGTCAAGCAGGGAGAAAGAAAACTCCGTTTCGCATTTGATGCCGGAGGACCTCCGGCAGGGTCGGATTCTGAGCCTGCCGAGCCTTGCAGGCAAAGCCGGTCAATAGAAGTAGGTAGGTACCTAGGTATGTACCTACCTAGAAGTACCTAGGTAGGTAGTATAGAAGAAAGGAAAAAGGAACAGTCGTCGCCTTTCCTGTGGCACCCCCCTCCCCCATATGACGCCACGGCGGCCGCGCGCACTTCCGGGTTTCCCAGGTTCAGTCAATGTCAGATCCGAAGTGCTGGCATCCCCCGCCCGGCCCTGGCTGATCAACAACTCGACGCAGCATTCGTAATGGCAGGCTATGACACGATATGGAGGGGGGGGGGGGGGGGGGGGGGGGTTCGGGGCTCCAGAGACGGGTTGGTGCATAGAGGCAGGCTTGCAAACTCTAACGATCAACGTTTTGGTTTCCCCACACAGCCTATGGGATCGTCCGTCAGCCTGCCAGGACCAGCCCCCTCTTTCTGTCTCTCACTCTCTTTATCTTTCGCTCTGTGTGCGTGTGCGTGTGTGTGTGTGTGTGTATGTGTGTGACCGTGTAACCTGGCGGGGCTGGGCAGCTGGGCAACCAGCACGGCGATGCGGCGTCATGGGACAGACAGCGAGCATGGATACGTTGGCATCCCCATGCAGGCAATAATAAACTTCTCATGTGGGGGGGGGGGGGGTTTTGGTGTGCTGGTGAAAGAAGGGCGAAGCGGCCAAGCAAAGCAAGAGTCAGTGACGTGCCCGGGGGAGGGGGCCACTGGACGTTCGTTGCGACAGATAGGATCGTCGTCGTCGTCGTCCTAGTCGCCGCCGCCGCCGCTCGGCCACGCTATGCATATTCCGGTCATCCAAATGGTTCATCTAGATCCATCCCGTCGTCGTCAAAAAAAAAATTTAACCCTCCCCTCATTCCATCTTGTGATACGGCGCCGCCCATTTGTTGTAGTAAGTTCTCGCACGTCGGGGGGGCAATCGCGCGGGTCGGGGACAGATTCATGACACCATGTCACATCCCTGGCCAACCACCCCCGGCGCAGGGGCTTGCGCGTACGTCGATACTAGGCCCGGCGCGCCCAGAAAGCGTTTTCGCCCTACGAAACCCAACCTCAGCATCATCCGGCCAACGGGAGGCCAACCGGTGGAGAGAGAGCGCGAACAACAGGGGGGCCATGGGGGGAAGAGGGGAGAGGGGGCTGAGTCCTGCCTTTGTCTCTCTTCCCTGCCCGGCTGTGTTTACCGGGGGGGAAACGGGACCCTTCTCTTTTTTCGTCACTGCGCCACGTCCATTTGCCCATCAGCTGGGACCGCCTTGTTGCTTTACGAGATAGGCGTGAGCTGTGCGTGCGTGTGTGCGCACGCGTATGTGTGTGTGTATGTGTTTCTGATCCATCGTCCTACCGGCTAGCCGTTGTGGTACCGTAGGTCGCTTAGGTTATTAATATATGTGTTGCCCGCCTTCGTCCTTCTGTCCCGCCGTCATTATCATTATCATCCTCCAACCTCCTACCCATCTCACACACACCCGTCTTCCGTACGTGTGTTTGTGTGTCTCTGTGTGTGTGTGTGTGTGTGTGTGTGTTTCGCCGAAAACCACCGCTTACACCCCCCGAATACTGAATCAACCACCAAAAAAAACCAAAACCACAACTCCTCCCCCCGAATATCGATCATGGTTAGCGTAGGCCGGGTATTCTGCGTGGCGCTGCCATTCCTGCTGCTGGTGGCCAGCATCATCTGCCTGCTGATCGCCGGCCTCACGGGCATCACCTCGCACGACCTCTACCTCTTCCGCGTCAACCTGACGGACCTCGAGGTCAACCCGGCGTCGGTGTCGGGGCTGGTGGACAAGCTCAAGGACGGCGTCCAGGCCCGCCAGTCGGCCGCCGACGTCGCCGACGCCGTCCTGAGCACCAACATCACGGCCGCCGACCTCGGCCTCGCCGACATCTACGACATCAACCTCTGGGGCTACTGCTCCCAGCCCCAGCAGGGCCAGCGCGTCTGCACCAAGGCCCAGTTCGACTGGGCCTCGCGCTACCTCAACACGACGTCGCTCGAGGGCGTCGGCAAGGCCCTCGGCCAGGAGGTCAAGCTGCCCAAGGAGGTCACCGAGTCCCTCAAGGCCTTCAAGGAGGTCACCAAGTGGACCGAGGTCGTCTACGTCATCGCCATGATCGCCCTGGGCGTCGAGCTGGTCTTCGGCTTCTTCACCGCCTGCTCGCGCGCCGTCAGCTGCTGCACCTGGGTCTTCTCGACCGTCGCCTTCATCGCCGTCGGCGGCTTCGCCGCCATGGTGACGGCCATGTCCGTCATCGTCGTCGGCGCCATCGAGGCCTCGGCCAAGTGGTACGGCGTCAAGGGGTCCGTCAACACGTCCTTCCTGGCCGTCGCCTGGCTGGGCTTCGCCTTCGCCCTCGCCGCCGGCGCCTTCTGGATCCTCACCATCTGCTGCTGCAAGCCCGAGCGCCGCGCCCACAAGCGCCACGGCAGCGAGTCGACCGAGAAGTTCGTCCCCGCCGGCAGCTACGCGCCTCTGCACGACGACCGCGCCCCGGCCTACAACCAGACCTACAACCAGAGCTACGGCCCCCCGCGCCACCAGTCGACCGCCCCGCGTCACGACATGGCCTACGAGCCCTACCGCGCCGCCGTCTAGGCCCGCGGGACATACCCGCCTGCTTTTCCCCCGCCGCTGGGGATCCCGTCTGCGCGGCGGGCTTAATAATGACGTGTCACGACCTGGGAGCATACACACAACTTTGGCGTTAGGGAGATAATGGGCTTTGCATTAATGAGTGGACAGAATATGGTATACTATTCAGTATTACCGCGTCACCACCCGGTTTTGGCTGGATTATTATACCCACGCTTGAGGCAAAATGAATACAATACATCCACGTTTACATAACTAACTACCTATACACACACACTTGCCTGAAACTCTGTGCTTCCATTGCCCATGCTCCATCATGTGAATCCACGTAAGCGTAGCTCGCGCAGCCCCGATCCCATGTTTGGCTGGCGCCTCGCGCGCCTATCGATCTGCAAGATGTCTCTTACTCAAGTCAACCCAAAAAAAATAAAAGCAAGAAAGGTCTCGTTCCCTCGGCGCCGGCAGGACCTTCCTTGGCCGCGACCCGCCGTTGGAAACTTTCGGTGCCGCCAAGTGCCGGCGCCATCCTCTTTCTCTCGGTCTGCGATACAGATAAGATCATGGCGGGAGGGAAATGCGCCGCCCGCGGGGGTCGCGTGCGATATCGCAAAGAGGGCAGGGGAGCGCGGTCACTATCTCTTTTTTTTTCTCCCCCCTCCCCCGCCCGCAAGGTACATGTAAAGTTGCCCGCCCGCCAGGCTCCGTTGGGGATTGGAACCGAATCAGTAGCCCGCCGAGGGGGGGGGGAGGGGCGGTGAGAAGGGGAGGGGGAAAGGAGGGGCGGGAACACTGACGATGCACGCGCGTGGCACTCGTACGTGTGGCCCCCCTCCCCGCGCCGACGTCGTGGCCGCTTGTTCTGGAGTCTGGGCTCGTGTAGGCCCGTTCTGGATCGCCTCGTGTGAATACGAAGCTTTCTTCACGATGCCGGAAGAAGGTGCTCCCCTCCCCCTTTCTCCCCCCGTGAGCAGATAGCGAATACCGCAGCCTGTCGCCTCTACAGTGCCGCCCGCAGATGACAGAGAAAACGGTCGCGTTCCGTTCACTCGGCCCAACACCCAGCACGCATAATGGGGATCGTCGACCCGATCGAGCCCCCCCACCATGGCTATCTCAACCAACCTTATGCAGGTTCTTTAGTCCCCACCAGAAAACCTCTGTAGTATCGTCATCGGGCAATGGAGACGAGGACCTCGTCTACTCTAGAACCGGCCTATTTGGCAGTAATACTTGGGGCACGCCCACTGGGAATTCCCCGTATGTTTCCCTTCAACGAAGGACGAGAAACCTCCTCTAGCGGTGCACCACACATCTGTTCTCTACCTGGCGCGCGCCGGCCGCTCGTCCAGGGGGCCATGGCGATCCGGCTCTTGATAAAGTCCCCAAACCTCCCGCGCACCCATGGTCTTCTCGTCGTGCTTGGAAATGCTGTACCGGCGACGGTCCCCGCGCATGGCCACGATTTTGGTACGTGAAGGTGCGGCGGCGACCGGTCGAGGTGTACAGAAGGCCGGTCCGAACTGGAAAGTAGTCGTCGATGGTGAGAGTTCATCCAGCACCATCCTAACCAGCCGCTTTGTAATATTGTTCCCTTGCCTGTGTGCGAAAGCGGCGTCCGCGTGGTTCGGTGCCCTCGACCCCGTCCTTTTCGGCCAGCTCCTTTTGGCGCCTCTTCATTGTCTTCCACTTCTCCTCGAGCAAACCGACTTCTTGGAGTCGGGGGGCGGCCGCCCTCGTTCTTGAAACCGCTTGATCATCGCCTCGACGGTGGACACGTCTTGGTGCGTTAAGGAGACGCCGTTGAAGATTCTCGCTTCGGGGATGGCGACGAGGTGTACGACGGACATGACCGACTTCCCAGGGATTTCGTGATATAGGAGCTACGTCGAACGCATCGACCACGCTGATTAAGAAGAAACCATTCCCCTCGGCTAATTGCTTTTCATCCGGGTTCGCAAGTCGGGTTTTTTTTTTGTTTTTGTTTTTTTGGAGCGTCGGCATCTTCTCCCGGTCATCGTGATATCTGTATCTTGTTTCTTGCTCCGAGTTCGTGTATTCTTCCACACCAGGCCTGGCTATTTCCTGACTCCGAAACTCATGGTATTTCAGCTCGATCTGGTTCCTCTTTCCTCGGAGGTCCTTTTTTTCGGTCATGTCTCTGGTCTTTGTAGAGAGCATCGAAGTTGATTTCCCTTTCTTGAGATTTACGTAAGGCCGACGGAAAAACAGGCTGGAGAAGTGCTGGCAGACCTAGGCGTAGTAGCATCAAGAACCTGGCGCCAGGGATACCGTCTTCGAAGCCGTGGTGCCAACTTCATGCTTTCTGTCCTTCTGCAAGGCCATGCGCCTAGTACGCCAGCATCAACACTCACCACTTGCTTTGTTTGCCGAACCAAGTGACAAGGGTCACAGAACGGAACGTGGCGAATGGGACCAATATAACAAGCGGTCAGTCTTTAAGGGACTGTTGGTCCATGGGCTTGAAGTAAAACCATGCTGGGCTGGTTGGTTGGTAGTTTATAGAGCACCATGCGTGGGCTCCCTACTCCGTTGAAGCAGAAGTGTGATTTGGCACAAACATCCATGTGATCCCAAGTTTACCTCACAAGGAATATTGACCTAGTTATTGAGTGGAGGATGAGCTCCCGTGTTTCAAGCCGGCGCAGTTAGAGCTGTCGAGAACAGTTCAGCTTAGGTGGCCCTACGAAATGGGCAGTCAGCCAAGTGCAAGAAACCAGCCTGCCATCCCTTCCGTACTAGTCGCTAGATATACGAAAGTGGCTGAGAGCAGGCAGACCATAAATCACTCAAACTTCGTCCTCTTCCTTACTCGTTAGCGCTAACATGCTCCGGTTGGTTGGTCCTCCAAGCGAGGCAAGCGAGGGCCTGGAACAGAAGCCCGCCTCAAAATCCCGACCTTCTGGATCGCAGGGACCGATGCTATGGGTCACTGGGGAGTCATTCTTGGCAACACCAGGCGGATCACGCACGACATAGGGCTGACTTGGCTGACAGGAAAGTGCTGTGCCAGTCGTATGTTTTGAAATGCATGAACTCCGAAAAAGTACCTCCTAACCCTAGACCATAGTTTTGCCTTGCGACAAACATGAAAAAGTGTGACCAATTGATGCAAGCTCGCCCAACAATGCTTCGGCATTGCATATTATGGGCAAGAGAAAGAAAAATCCGTATGCGACCCGCAGATGAGGCCTCCCGATGCTGCTTCGTGGGGGATGCCTGCCAAAGTCGCCCTCTCGTCGTTGAATCATTGAGTCGTTTAAAAGCCCTGATGTAACGCCATTTCCAGTACACCGACAAATCCATTTCCCTGGTCTCATCCCGGTGCCGTTCGTCCCCATGGCATCAGCCCATTTCTGTTGGCTCAGTGGTCCTTGCGTCGGAGGCTTCCAAAGCGTCTCTTGAGACCCTCAGACAACTTCTTACCCGTCGTGTGGTTGCGACGAATGCTCGAGTCGTTAGTGACGCCATGGTTCTCATCATCAAAAGGATCGGCAATGGTGACATTGGAGGGACCAGCAGCACCCTGGGCGCCTGAGCTGAAGCTGCGTTGGCGGACCACGTTGTCATTCTTAAGACCCGGACGTGATCGGGGGGTGGAAGAGGTGGGCAGCATCTCGTAGACACCGGCACCATCCTGTCCCGCTCGGCGCCTCTGCTCCTTCTCCTTCTCGTTACGCTCGAAAGTGTACGAGGGCTCACCCTTGCCCTTGAGATCATCAGGGTGGTAGTCCTGGCAGGCCAAGTCAGCATTCGCCCTCGCTTCGCTTGGCCAGGTAAAGTAAGACGACTTACGATATCCGGGTATCTCTTGTAAGGACCTCCACCGGCATTCCACTCTCTCTGGAGATCGGCTCCCTCTTCGTAGCTCATGCGACGGCCCTCCATGTCGCGCATGCCGGGAGGGATGACAGCAGTGCCCTGGAGAGGCATGTGCTTCTGAAGCGAATCCTGTACGTTCTCTCGAGGCGTGGCCTTCAGAGCCTCTGCATTCGTCGACTTGACGGCTTCCACGGGAGCGTATCTCTTATCGCGGTTCCTAGCTGCGAGCGTCGCGTCGTACGGGCCATCATGGTGGAATGCGGGTCCAAGGACAGTGCCCAACTGGTCGATCTCGTCAGTAGCAGGGATGCTGCCCTTGCGGAGATGGTGCGACCGGTTCGCCTTCTTGGTTTCCCGTCGGATCTGGTCGAGGGGACGGTGAGAAGTATCGCCCGGGAACCTCTGGCTGAGGGAGCTGCTGCGCTGGATGCCGGCTTGCATGTTGGCAGGGCTGTCCTGGTCGTTCTGGTCGTCCTGGTCGTCCTCTTCGTGGTGGTACTCCTCGTGGTGGTACTCGCCGTCGAAGTTGTCGTAGTGAAGAGGCTCGGGGTCTGGATCCTGAAACAGCTGGGTCTCACTGCTCCGCGGGTTTCTATTGTAACCAATTCGCGAGCTGCCCTGGAGGGTTCTGTGCGAGAGGCTTCTGGGAGGAGGACGCGGGATCCTGTGCGAGCGACTACGGGAGTATCCGGGCGGCTGTCTTTGGGAATAGCTTCGCGGGGGATAAAGCTGCTCAAAAGTCTGGTCTCGACGGTTCGCGTCTTGAGTCGACGAGTCCAGTTCGTCCAACCGGTTCAAAGCCTTGTCGCGGACGCTAAGCTTGGCCTGGTGCTGGCGGATGTCGGCAAGTGCCTCCTGTGCGGCCAGTCTATCGTCGTGATAGGTGGAGCGGCGCGGTCGGTAGATGGAAGTGATGGAGGAGGTTCTGTAGTCGTGGTAGTTGTTCATGGGCTGGAACTGGTGCTCGAACGGGTTCATATACGCCTCAACCTAAGCAATGGAAATTCCCTTGTCAGCCTACATCACTGGCGATGACGACCGCTCTCCCACCCGGGCTCCTACTCCCACCCGGAGCCCAAGTCTAAGTGGTTGCACATCGGCCACTGCAGGGCACAACTGGCATGGCGTACGCGGCCTCTGGAGCTGGGATAAATGATGTAACGGGAAATGATCTGGCGGAGCCACCAGTGACGCAAGTGGGCGCAGGGGCGCTCGGGAACTGCGGCCGGGCCTTGGGTATTGCAGAAAGGGCCTGGTACACGCCGACAGGAACAGGAAAAGTGCGCCGAACGGCACCAGAGGCATCCACCGCGCCTTTTTCTTCAACTCCATCCACTTGGGTGGTATTGTGATGATCCAGGCGCTCGGCGGGAGGAAATGCACTGATGAAACACTCTTCATCCGATGGCAGCGGGCCGGGGCAGCACGGCGGGCTAGACATCAATGATCGGCATATGTGGGTAGGCAAGGGTAGGCCTGGCTTCATCGTCTGGACCCCAGGAGCCAAGTGACGTAGAAAGCGGGCTGGCCATCAGGGCCAAAGACAGAAGGTTGGGCTTGCCGCTACCGTGATATCTGCCGACAGCGACTGCTGGCATGATGGCGCATGCATGGCCAAAGCAAAGCTCGCATCCAGTCTGCGCCAAATTTGCAGCCCAACGACGAGACCAAGCACGCGAACAGTGCAGGGTAGTGCAGCAGGTGTTTTCGGAAGGCAGTAAGGCGGGAAGCGGGCGACAGGGTATTGGAGGGTAATGACAGCCGGGGGTGGCGGGCGGTACACATGCATGTGTGAGTGCGGGTGGAGAGGAATAAATGATTGGACAAGAAACTTAACAAAATAAAGAAAGCTGCGACTTACTCGACGACGATCCTCTTTCATCTTTGCCTTGGTCTTCCAGTCGTCCGTCTCCTGCTCAAAGGCCCTCTTCACCAAGCCCGTCAAACGACGGCTCATGCGGCGCAGGGTACCTGGCTTCTTCGGCGGCTTCTGGTTAGGCTGGGTCGCCTTGCCCGCGGTACGGGTGGGGCTGAAATCAGCCTCACTGGCCTCGTCGGCGACAGCGCACTCGCTGGGCTTGGGCTTGGGCGTAGATGCCATTTTTCTGTCGACAAGGTCGCGCGATGGTATGTCGGGGGCACGAAGGGGGGGAGAACGACAATGGGAAACCGCGGGGAACCGACGATGGAGATCGACCGAGTGGACTGATGGCGGGAAACCACGACGGAAGACGACGAGGGGGGGTATCAAAGGGTGCAAAGCTGCCGGCCTACCGGTACGGGAACCAGGTGGGCGGCAGCCTGGAAACAAAGTAAATAATGTCGGACGCAAGAAGGGGCTGTCGAGGCAATCAAGATGAAGTGTAGAGTACTAACCTGGCAGCAGTGATGAGGAGGGAAACAGGGAAGGGGATGTGGTCTTGCACAGCCCCGCCGAAAGAACTCGCGTTAGAGCTCCTCGGCGAGATCAACAAGACGCGCCGTTGACCTAGTGACAGCATAGGAGTGTTGCCTGATCCCGAGTTGGGTTTTGGCGGGTGGTTTGTGCCTGCCTAAGGCAGTAGGCAGTTTCTTGATGGTACTCGGGATGGGGTGGAGGGGCATGGCATCCATGGCAGTGACAGCCTCCGGTCCATGGCAAGGCACCGGATTATCGAAAAATCTGGATGGGAAACTGATATCATAAGCTAGATACTTGATGGATATATCGTGTTTAGAACCAAGTACTGGTGGACTGGGCCGGCGAAAACCACCTCTTCTTCACGCTGCTTCGTCATGTCCACCCTCCTCATACCTAGGGCAGGAGGTCACATGGATGGGAGACTATTAGTTTCCATTTCTATTGAAAGCTAAGGGCACGGGTCGCAGTCCAGAAACCCTAAGTAGGGATGACACTCGGCCGTTCTCTGGGTTGTCACCAACAAGCCCGTAGATATTAGCACACCGTGATGAAGATCATGGCTTTTATTACCGTCAAGAGTGAATACAAGCCTGTGTAAGTGAATGCGACCCATGATGGGCCACATCCCGCTATGGGAGCCTCTTTTCTAGTACTTCAGATGTACTCCGCAGCTGAAATATTTGGTTTGAATGCCCAAATGCTTCCACTCACTGACATCCATCCCATAGGACTGGAGTTCGACATCAGAGAGCCCTCAGCAGCGTAGGCGTACCTGGGAACGGGTTTCTGAGCAGTCAGGTACTTTATCGAGAGAAGGAATCCACCAATTCTGCTTCCTTGTAGATACCGCACGTGCATTGAAGCGTCCAAGGGGATATTTACTGAAACCATGTATTCTCATGGTGTTGGACGATTTACCCTGTATATACGATTCATTGGAGCCCCAAGTAGCTGAGTCACAGGACTCCCTTGGCTACGTAGGTCCCCACCAGTTTTCAGCCCTATGGATCAGAGCGGGTCGTGGCTTCTCGGATCTGATAGCGATCCATTGAGATGGATGGAATCAATTTCGGCCCTGGCCTGGGGCCACATGGCCAACGGTCGGGGGCCCCAATTAGTGTACGTAAGTGCTGAAACAGGGCTACCTACATACATTAGGTACCTGGATTGCATGCCAGAACTAATGCATCCATCCGAGTCCGTCCCATCTTCTCATGGCCCGTCTCGACTAACGCGGACAGGAACCTAGAGCCCTGCTTTCGTAGTGCAGTCAAAGGTACCCTGGCGAGCCTCGCTCCGAGCTGTTGATGCGAACCCGTCCTCCGCGTCGCGTATATGCAAACGTGCCGCCGCCCCCTCTGCAAAGCCGGCCCGGACGCTTTCCTAACCCCCCCCCCGTCGAGACAGTCTGAAAACCCAAACCCCCGATATGGGACGTCTTGTGGATTACACTTCGGACGATTCGGACGCTTCCGCCGGCCAGGCCTCACCGGTACCCGACGCCGCCCGGCCGGCCAAGAAGCGCAAAACCGCACCAGGGGCAGCCCGACGGGACGCCGCGGCGCTTCCCCCGCTTCCCTCGTCCTTTCACGACTTGTACGCCTCCACCGTCCGGGTGAGCACCGTCGACGACCCGTCCCTGCATCAGGGCCGGAAGCGGCAGATCCCGCACGTGGCCGGCAACTGGCCCACGCACTTGTACATCGAATGTAAGTACGACGCCAATGGAAGCCCATAAGAGCTGCCCCCCCCGAGACCAGCCAGCGCCTCCTGTTCCCCCCCCAGCTAGGCTGCTGCATCGAACCGGACCACCACCCGCCGCTTCGCCGGGCGTCGGGGACTGACCGACGACGCAGGGCATCCGACCTCCGCCGAGCACGAACTGCTCACCGACCTCATGACGCGCATCGGCTCGAGCATCGCCTCTCGCCCGTCCCTCGCGTCGCTCCAGGTCTCCGACTTCGTGACGTCGGAGCTGGGCGCGCCCCTGCCCCTGCACATCAGTCTCTCCCGCCCCCTGGCCCTGACCACGGCGACCAAGGACGGCTTCCTCGCGCGACTGCGGGACAAGCTGCGCGGCTGCCCGGTCGCGCCGTTCCCGCTGCGGCCGCGCGGGCTCGAGTGGCACCGCACCGCCGAGTCGGCACGGTCTTTCCTGGTGCTGCGCGTGGCGCGGGCCGGGACCGACGACGCCGGGCCGCGCAACGCCGAGCTCGCCGAGCTGTTGAGGCGCTGCAACGACCTGGCCAAGGCGTTCCAGCAGCCGGCCCTGTACGCCTTTGCCGCCGACGGCAGCCAGGGCGCGGCCGCCGGGGAGGACCGGGGGCCGGGAACCCAGGCGCCCGTCGGCGACGCCTTTCACATCTCGATCGCCTGGACCTTTGCCCAGCCGACCCCCGAGTTGCTCGAGGCTACGCGAGAGGCCTTCGCTTCGGGGCCGGAACCACTGGGCGAGCGCATCGGGGCCTTGCGGATCCCGGTGAATGGGGTCAAGGCCAAAATCGGAAATGTCGTCACCCATGTCCCGTTGCCTGAGCGCGGAGGGACCCAACGCATATTAGAAGAATGATGCTTCCTTCGCAGTCTGCTACCATGCTCCCTCTAGGCCCTGTTGCTTTTTTTGTCACTTGCTCAACTGCCCGATCTGCTTTGTTCATCACGGCAGCAAGGATCCGCGAAGCAAGCATTGTCAAGGTGCTCCCTAGAATTATGCTACTGGAAGCAGTACGATGCGCTGATAGGTACAGTCTGAAGATGCTTATGCTTATATACACCAATGAAATACCCAGCCCAGAAATCAAACCGAGAAACGCCGCTGCCATGATGGGTTGGTGGTGTAGCATCCATGCCACCCCTGATGAGTAAAACGTCAAAGCATCTCAACCCTCTACAACTCGTCGAGGTTGGGTCTTTCGAACCCCCACATGCGTGGTGTGACGGGAAGTCCCAGCCAGAACTCCCACAAGCGGTTCAGTTCCGTGACGAGAATATAAAACCTAAGTTTTTGTATTAGTACAGTCCATTTCCCCAATGGGTTTTGGCCGGCGGCCGGTGCAACTTACAGAGTCCTGGGGAAGGTGACCCAGGCCTTCATGACGAACACGATGGCCCTCCCTATGCGATAGAACTCGGACAAGGGGTCCTCCTCGTCTCGGGCGGACTTGGGCAAATCGTCGCTTCCAGCCCACTCGTCCTCTGGAAGAGCGTCGGCAACCCCATCGTCCTTCGCCTTCTGGCTCCCCAGCCCGACCGCGTGGGGTTTCTTGGCCCTGTCGGGAATAATGCTCTCTTGTTCCTCTTCGTCCACCATGGTCCGGAAGCGCGCCATGGCGTCCATGGACTTGCTCAGCCGCCCATACGTGTTGAACAGAGCGACCAGCTCGGTGCGCTTGAGGTCGGGCACCTTGTCGCTGTCATTGTCCGATTCGAACAAGACCTTGAGCGCGGTTCCGTAGCCCGCCACTTGCAGCTTGCCCCAGAGCCGGCACTTGTCGCAGCCGACACAGTCCATGATGCGGCTCACGTTGCGGAACCGGTTCCGGAAGTCCTCCTTGAGCGAGGGCCCCTCGCCGTTCTTAAACATAAGGCTCTCGTCGAAGATCTGCGGAACACTGGCGGCGCCTTGGGTGACGGCCAGGACCTTGGCCTTGGTGTCGGCGTCCTGATCCGGATCGCCCGTGCAGAAGGTGTAATCTTGGAGGTGGGGACCAAGCTTGGTAATGGCGCGGGTGAGAAGCGCATAGTTGAAGTAGAGGTTGGAGACGCGCTCCGGATGCTTGTGCAGGCGGTGGATATAGCACTGGACGTTGGGCTGCCATTCGCCCGTCGTCTGGTTGAGAAACTCCCAGCAGAGGTGGGTGGAGATGCTCGCGTGCATGCCCGACACCACGCGGTAGAAGACTCGCTTCTCCAGGCACTCGTCCTCGTACTCGAGGCCGACCACAGCCGGCGCCTGTCCCTCGCTGTTGCTGACCTGGCCGAACTGCTGCTCCTTCATCTGCTGCCGGCTGGCGTCCTGAAGCACGGCGCGGAAGTCCTGCGCGGCGGGACCGCTGGCGGGCGAGGTCATGCCCAGCGAGGCCGAGTGGGGGAACGAGGATTTTTGGAAGCAGTTCTCGCGGTAGATGGCGTCCCAAACCATCTTGGCACCGTCGCCCGCGTAGCCGGTGAAACGCTCCGGGTTCTGGACCAAGGAGACATAGTCGCCTTTCGCGCTTGCGCTCTCGTCCTCGGGCACGCAGTAGTCGCGCTCGTCGCATTCGTCGTCGTATTCCACCACGCAGCTTTCGCCCACATTCTCGCCGAGCAGGCCTTGGAGCGGTCGCTGAGGCCGCTCCTGCTGCAGCTTCTTGCCGGGGTGTTTCGCCAGGGGCCCCTCTAATTTTCCCAGCTCGCTCGCGCGCCAGATCTTGGGTATGTCCTCCTCGTTGTCAAGCGTGGACACGGCGCAGGCAATGTTGCCGCACATGCCATTCTCGTCGTTCCAAAAGGGGCAGGCTTTGTTGAAGAGGTTGAGGCGGTAGTAGGAGAAGAAGTCGGTGTTTTGCGTCAGGTCTTCGACGGCAGGCTTGACCTTCTGGTTCAGCCGATCGAGGGTCGAGTAGGAGGCACAGGCATCGGACACGATGGACCGGGGTGAGATCTGGAGCGCGGCGCGGTTAGAGAAGCTGAGCTCGGGTTGCGACGGCGCCGCCGAGGCCGACACGGCGGCTGCGACCAGGCAGCCGGTCCAGAGACAGAAGAGGGAAAGAAAGTAGCTTAGATGCGACATACTGCACAGCTGTCATCCTGCGCTACAAGGGAGGTCTTGCATTGCGAAGGTTCACCCCACAGCGAGAAGAGAGACAGGTAAAAGAGTTTCGCGGCCGGCCTCATGACGGCGGTTGGAGGCGTGTCGTCGGATGTAGGACTGATGGAGCCGTCGGCGGACGGTGGGCTCGGCAACGAAGGAAATAGACGTCGGTGGATGTAAGATGCCGGCTCTGCGACCCTCGGAAATCTCGCGGGCCAAGGCACAGGGCAAGTCTGTGTGAAACAAAGCCGTTGCGACAAGGGGTGAAACGAAAGGGCGCCTCTGGTACCCACGCCGGGCTATGGGCAAACGGGGATCAGACGGGGCACCTGCAAGCTGGCCACTTTGCCAGGGCCAGGTCGGGAAGACGATGCGATGCGCCGCGATGCTCTGCGACGCGAACTGGTAAACCCAGGTTCGGGGGGTGGCGAGTTGTAAGCGATGGTTTGGTGAACGAAGGGCTATCCCGAGTCTGTCGGATCGACTCTGCGTAGAGAAGGAGCAAAAGGGATAAACAATAAAAGTACGAGCGACGATGAAGTCGCGCTACTGTGTACCAACCAGCGTTCGCTTTTACGTGTAGGTCGGGATGTCTATATGTATCTACAAAGACGTGGATAGCTGAATCGTGTTCTCTTTGCTGGTTGGATTACCAAGACTGGCCGGAACTGGAGAGGGACCAATCAGTGCCAAGGGCGATCAACTGTCATTGGGTGACATGGTTCGATGCATGGCCCCATGGAAGTATGCTTTCCGTTCGTGAATGACCAGGAGGCGAACGGATGCCGGAATATGACAGATTTCTCCAGAAGATGTACATGAGGTAGAGTACATATGTAATGGCAGCCCAGCTCTTAACAGGGCTCCCGGCCGTTTGGAATACATCCAAGCTGTAGGGCGCGCACGGCACGGCATTGCGAGTATGCCCCGCGTACTTCTGGATCGTACGCTACTTAATGATACAGGAAGGTCGTTGAAAAGAGGCCTACAGGTCATTGATTATGTACCTACCTACTTACCTCTTGTCGGCTTACTACAAGTACCATACCTAACAGAGCTCTATACGTGAGATCTGGCCAAAGCTAACAATACGAGCTCACTGCCCCATTCCTAACCCATTCATTACACTGGACCCTTGGGCTGGGCCTCACCCAGTCTTGCCCATTTCAGCCCGCAGCTCTGCCGTGGCGATCTGCTCTGGGTATGGACAGATCCAGGTTTCTTTAAATAGCACTATGATGAAAGCCTGCTAAGTATCACACTCGCGGGTAGCTGCCTGCTTAGCTCGTGATAAGCTCTTGGCCGAGGCCGTGACAGTTGCCCATCCCGCGCTGCTGCTGGAAAGCCGCAACTCGGCCGAGTGCCTTCACCTGCATCCCCACGAGGTTGTTCGCGCCGGCCACCTGCCCGTCCTATGTGACCAGGGCTATGTACTGACCTCTTACTTATGTACCTACCTGAGTAGCCAGCCAGGTCTGCCTGAGCCGAGCCTCGTTGCCGAACCTACGTCGGGCAAGGTGTGTACATCGTTTTGCCGACGGCCACACCACCGCGATGAACTGCATAAGTATGCAAGCGCGGCGATGGTACCAGGTTGCGACAGCACACGAGAGCAGGCAGGCAATGGGCGGCACTGGCAATTTGTGCAGTCGTTTCATTCAAATGGCTTTGGGATTCGCTAATATGCCAAGCGCAATCTGACGAAAACTGGACGCAAACCCATCTGCCGAACGGGGGGGGGACAGGGACCGGAAGGGATGCCCATTCAGTCAACCAGCCCTCCCTGTACCGGCACCAGGCATTCGTGGTGGGGCGGGCGATGTGACAGCTGAACCCCTCCATTTTGCGGCTCCGGGGGGATGGACGCGTTAAATCCTGGGCGAGTCCCCCTTTGCTTGATCGCACCAGCCATGGACACTTTACCTTGGTCCTCAGCCGTCTCCAAAGTCAACGCGGCTCCATAGACCCTTCCTTTCCGTACGCCCTCCCCCAATCTAGACACATGCAACCCTTCTCTCCATGGTCCCTCGGAGGTCAATCGACCGGGGCACCACCAGTACGCCGACGCCAGCTCGTCTCATATGCGCTTGTCCACAGTGTATGTAGCCTGATCTAGACTGATGCGGGGCGCGTAGCGGTAGGTAGGCCCCAAGATGGCGCCAGAAGGTGTCGTGCAAAGGCAGTGCAGCCGATAAATCATCCCGATCCATTACTCCCATACAAAATGCAAATGTCGCTATGCAGTCGTCGGCTCTAGAGTACAGAGAGGTGGCAAGCCCACGCGGTCGACAGCTTGGCGGGGCAGCGATGATGATGTTGCGGCGGGTGGATCACTGGGGAGGCTGGTAGTTGAGTGGTCGCCTGGGCCAAGGGAAAAATCCTCGTGTCAGTCGTGTTGCAGGCCGCGCGAAACGGTTGGACTCACTTGAAGAGCAGGATATGGGGCTCCGGCTCGTGGACTTCGTAGTGCTCCCAACCGAGACTCTGTAGCACGCGGCGTCTGGTCAGCCATCTCTCCCTCGCCGACGCGCTGGGGGGCCGTGACTGCGAACCTGGGTAATGCCAATAGCGCGCCACTCGTCCTCCCACAGGAGCTTCAGTGTGCCGTGGGCGGCGTCGTGGTAGTCCTTGGGAATTGCCTTCAGCATGGCCTTGGGAAGCTGGACGTGGCGGTACTCGTACTCGCTGTCGGAGTAGCTGGTGTTTTTGGTCAGCGTTCCGGTACCCCCGAGCGCGGCCCGCATGGGCAGGCCGCCTCTGTATGGATGGCGTACCGAGCAGAGTAGTGGATCGAGTCAATAAACTCCTCGAGGCGCGCCCGCTCGTTGTCGCTGAGGGGGCGCGGCTGCTTGTTGCGCCGGCTCATATCAATATCCATCGGCATGTTGACGGGTTGGACGGACGCGTAGGGACGTGTCGTGGCGGGTCGTGTGGTGCGGTAGGGATCAGGGCGCAACGCGGCGCAAGAATGGCGAGCTTGACAAAAAATGACCGAGCTGCCCGGTGCTAAACAAGGCGAATGCGCTGTCGGACGGACGAGGATGTCGGGACGACCACCGAGGAGATGATGGTCCGGGTAGGGGGAGGAAGACTTGGGGGGTTGGTTGGTCGCGTGGGGTTGGTGTTGGTACGAGCTGTCTTAGGGTCGCGGGTCGTCCACTGCGGCCACTGCGATGGAGTACTACCTGGCCCGGGTGATGACAGGGAGGGCCCTCAGGGTAGGCAGGAGGCGTATGTAGTAGGTCTCCAGACTTAGGTCTGGGGGGGGGGGGGGGGGAACTTGAGTCAGCAAGTCAAGCCGGATGGGCAACTTGAAACGAAGAGTGGCTCAGTGAGCTGGTACCTAAAGGCATCCCATGTACTATAGCAACAGCGACGAGCGTGTTTGTGGAAATGCTTGGTCAAAGTTGCGAAGTTCGGTGAGGCACACAAAGAACAAACTCGCCCACACTCTATCTATCTACCTAGGTACTTACCTAGCTCCTGATATGGATTGATAACCCCCGGCCGGTCATCCGTCATGTACAAAGACTGCCGACTGGTAAAAAAAAAACGGATTGCCTGAATGGTTGGTACCGAACTGCGGTACAGAGTTAGGTACAACAAGCGGATGAGTCGTCGCACAAATCATTGTGCTTGTCAATCACCACATCGCCAAAGTTCAATTCAATTGGTTTGAAGTTGCACAGCTACTACCGGTACGTATTACTCAGACATTCCTGCCGTTTTCGTGCCTCTACTTGACAGCCGGCAGGTACAGAGACATTGAATGGTCAGCTGTGGCTTGAATGTAGCCACCAAACTTCTCGCTGAAATGATTGTCCAGAGGGGAGAAAAATGCAATTGCGCATGTAAGCACACGCAACCTCATGCTTGCAATTTTGATGGCTGCGTTCCATGGGCTGCAAGGAAGGTTGAATATGTAGAATCCGGTCAGCCTTCAGATGCCGTCGGCTTCTTGCATTCAGAGGCTCTGTGGCTGGATGGCTTATTGATCAGGGTGGTTTGGTGACTGCACCGCCACCATGAGATGTGATGCCGCCACAGTACTGAGCTTCCATTGTTTTTGGAACCCGATCCACCTACCGACAGGTACATCCAGCAATACTTACTTCCATTCATCCATCCATGCTCAAGCGTGCACCCCGTGTCGCACTGACTTGTCCTTCATTAAGTACACAGAGTCCAGTCAGCTCACCCAGCAGCACTGTCCAGCTCGACTTGGAATTTTTTTTGTTTCTGGTAATAGCTTGGTTTCCTGCTGGTTCGCCTACCAGTCTCGGTTCTCGACTTGACCCATCCACTGCCCAGCCGTCCGTACTTAGTTGGTTTCTCCACACACCCGATGCAGCTGGCGCGGGAATCGACCAAACTGCCTAGCACACACTGACCAGCCAGCATCGCCGACCGCGAACACCTCGTCGCGTCGTCGCATCCGCACTGGCACCTAAGCCCGGCTCTCCCAGCGCGCATTCACCCCAACCCCGCTGCCGCCGCCGCCCTCAGCCGGCAGTACCTGCCCGGGACAGCCGTCGAACCCCCCGCGACCCCGTTCCTGGCCGGTCAAGATGGAATCCAAGCGAAAAGCCAGCGTTGCCAACGGCATCGAGAGCTCTGCCGACGACCGCGTGGCAAAGCGTCGCAAGCTGCAGGAGGTAAGCCGCGATGGTCCCCCAGCCTCCCGTAGATACCCCGGGTCTTGGGGAAGAGATGCGCTGCCCGCGCAAGGGGCCCTGCTTCCTTCCGCCTCGGACAATGGCGCTGCGCGCAGCCCAGGGTCGGTCGAGTCGGACGGAGCTGGACTCGGAGCGGCAGTGCAGCTGTGGCGGGGGTGGGAGTAGGATATAAGTGGCATGCATCCGGGGCGTACCTCGGTTTGTCAAATCACTGCATCTAGAAGGGAACAACGTGCCTTTATACTCCTACCCCGAGCACTACCCGTCCCGCTGGCCGTCCCATGATACGCAACGCTCCTCGGAACACAATGCTCTCCGCCTGCATATCCCACGGCAGCTGCCATGGCAGTTCATGCGCTGATCGCTAACTCGAGCCTCTGCACCACAGGAGTTCGGCGACCTGACTGTTGTAGGCGAGACGCCACAGTCTACTACAGCCTACGGGCTAAACATCCTCGAGTCCATCCGAGCGACGACGGATAAGAAGTAGGTTCTCGCCTGCGCCTGATGCACCATCAATCACCCTTCGCATGACCTGACCATCTTGTCCTGCAGTGGCCGCCCGGTTTCGCCTTTCTTTGAGACGATTCCTTCTAAAGCCGAGAACCCCGAGTACTACGCGAAGATCCGACTTCCCCTTTCTCTCAAGATCATAGAGCGGAAGCTGAACAAGTCCGGCTACCCTAATCTTTCGGCCCTCGAGAGCGACTTCAAGCGCATGGTATCCAACATCAAAGAAACGCATGCGCGCCAGTCGGAGGTCTTTGGCGATTCGGAGCGTGTACGGAAGGCCGTCAGCAATCTGATGGTCAAATGCAACCCTGCCTACAAGACCGTCAAGAACTACCAGGCGGTTCCGACGCCGCTACCGGCCAGCCCCGGCCCCGACGACAACGATGACGATCTCGATGAGGAGGATGCTCCGGGCGAGGTCGATGGTGGTGCCAAGACCCCTGGTGGCAAGGGTAAGGCACAGGAGAAGCAAGACGACGAGGCCACCCACGGCGAAGACGCCGAGGAGCCAGCAACCGGGGACGACGAAGAGGACGAAGAGGACGACGACGCCGATGACGATGACGAGCCCGCCCCCGCCGGGGGGAAGCGACAACGCCCGGGCCGACAAATCAAGAGTGGCACACCGCAGCAGTCCCGCTCTGTATCCATGTCTGGCCGAGGCCTTGACTCGTACGAGGGCATCCCATACGAAGGTTTGACGTTCCAGCAAGCCCAAGAGAAAGTTCTGGACGACATTTTGCGCAAGAAAGACGCAGAGTACGTTTGCATACAGTACCAAACTCGAGCTCTCGGTATGCTAACTCTACCCCGCAGAGATTACCATTACTTCGAGCCTTTCATGTTCTTGCCTCCCCGTACACTCAAGGACTACTTTGAAGTCATTGCGGAGCCTTGCTCTTTGCGCGGTCTCCAAAAACAGGTGCGCGGGCAGAAGGGCCGGAAAGCTGCCACGGGTGTGACCGAATTCAAAACCTGGGCGGCTTTTGAGGATCAGGCCAGCCTGATTTGGAAGAATGCTTATCACTACAACGAGGACGGAAGTGAAATCTCGCTCATGGCCCAGGAGTTGGAGACGCTCTTCAAGCAGCTTGTGGCCGAGGCCAAGCAGCATGTGCCCGAACCTGCTCAGCCGCAGAAGATCAAACTCAAGGTCTCGCAGAATGCCGCCGAAAAGCCCGCCCAGACGCCGGCGCAGACTAAGAAAATCACCATTCATGTGGGCGGGAAAGGAAGTGCGGCCGCTTCTCCGGCCCCGGCCCCGGCCCCAACCCCGGCGCCAGTTCCGACACCCAGCCATTTTGGAGACATGGAAAGCACCCGCAACGGCACCCCGCTTGCCCGCAATCCGTTTGGCGCGCCAGGCGCGGCTCCGGCTTCTTTCGCCCAGCTGGAGAAGGCCCGGAGCGCCTCGGCGTCGGGACCCTCGCCCGGCCCGGCAGTACCTGGTACGGTAAAGCCTGAAGAGTTCTCCAGACAGTCGCCCGCGATACCCGTGCCGCACGCGGCCATGACAACGCAGCAACATTTTGTACCCATTCTGCAGCCTATGGTTGCGCCACCGAATGCGCTGGTCCAGCCGCCCCCGCCGCCCCCGCCGCCCCGACCGAGCGCAGCCGATATTTTGGAAGCGCAGAAGTATCGTTCGCATCCCATCAGTGAGTGCCCCGCTACAGCATCCGCGCCGCGAGTCGGCCTAACCCACGAACCCATAGGAGAGTCGGAGGCCTTGATCACCAAACTCGTCATCAGCTCTCATCCTAGCTTACAGCTGGACAGCCGGCTGGGCATCACTATTCCCGCCAGTGCCACGGAAACGCAACAAGAGCTCTTGTTCAACGCCCCTGCCAGCTACTTCCGCTTACAGCTTCGGCCTCTGGTTGCGCCATTTTTGGAGGCCCAACAACGCGAATGGAAATTGAATGTCACACATGACTTTTCCCGCCTCTACCCTTCGGCTATGGACAAGCGCAACGAGCCGGTATTCGACGTTAACTTGCGATACGGAACCAACCGTCTGGAAGTCAGCCTTGTGGCTGCCCTTCCCAAAGGCCAGAGCGGCCCTCATGGGCTGAATATGGAGATGGAGAAGTTTGTGGTACACTACAACCTGCTCAAGCACCACTGAAACGGGGGGGTTTCATGGTCCTTATTGCTTCAGCAAACAGAGACCGGTGGGCAACAGGACGGCGTTAGGGATTGATTCCGACTCCTTCGAGCTCGGCATACTGTACAGCGATTTGTTTGGCTTTCCGTCTCCCTATTATGAAGTTCCAGGCGCCGGGCTTTCACTGCCCGGATACGGCGCACTCAGGAGCTTGCGGTATCCGGGGCAGATAGATATAGCTCCCAGCGAGAGACTGTGTGGCCGAGGGTAATTCATTGTAGGACAGCCCATGGATGATGCAATTTGATCCCCCTCCCAATACCCAACGAAGTTTCGCCGTATGTCGCCATCATGTTAGCGGGCGGCTGCGTGGAGATAAGTGCAAATGCCGGCCTTTGGCTCGAGCACGAGGCTTGCTCAGGGCACAGCTCCAAAACACTCAACAGCCTTCAGGTTAGACGCTGATGGGATGGCTCAGTTATTAGGTACAATACGGAACTGTCCACGTGTGTTCTACGGCCGCTTCTCCCCCTCTCTAGCTGGTTATGACAATGAAGCCAAGGGCACCAAGACGTCATGAATACGCCGGCAGCACCAGCCGCAGGCAGATTGCTCACGGCATGTGTTCGGTGATGGCCAGAATGGTATGTACAGACGATTGTTTAGTATACACTCTCTGTATGCCCTAAAAAGACAGAAGCATATACCACGACCTTCTACGATGTGAAAGGTGATGGACTGGAGTAAGCACACAACGAAATCGACGTACCAAGCTCTCGTGAGGCCCGGCAGCCATCTTATCAGCCATGGGCCAAGCGCGAGAGAACATATCTTGCAAACAGTTGCAGTAGCACCGTGATGCTTAAGTGCTCCGTTAGGAGGCAGTTGGTGAGACATTGCATCTACCAATCTGAGGTCCTCTCCCCGACTGCATAGAAAGACCATGATGGGTGAATTAGGTGCTCGTAATTCACGTACTAATGTGAATTACCCACCGACGTTGGCCAACAGTGATCACATCCCGACGTTGCTAAAAGTGGCGCGCGCAATGTTTGCCACAGAGGTCGAGGGATGTCCACTCATCCATGGGGCTACCAATAAGCAGTGGACGCTAGTATTGGAAGGGAACGAAGGCACAAGCTGAGTATTCTGAAGGGCTCTATCTCCTCATTCTCAACGAAATCCCTCCAGTATACCCCTTCCGCTCTACGCCCAGCGCTGGCGATGTAGTCCAATGTACCGTTTGTGTTGCGTAGGCCACAAAGGTCTCAACTAGCCACAGGACGGAAGATTGCATAGACAGAGTTCTTTGAGTTGCCAAAAATGAAGGACTCACTTCCTTATGATACCCTCTGCTGTAGCCGTGGTCCTGTCTCGATCCACCTGGTGGGCGGTTGTATGGAGTATGGATGGCCAAGTGCCTTAGTCGGCTTTGGTCAAGGGTTTGTTGTTGACCTGTAAGATCCTAGGTACCTGGTTAAGCAGCAGTAGTCAAGTGGTTAGAAGTACTATTTGTTGATACTGGGACGGTAAAGTCTGAATAGAGGGTATCAGGTTCTGAGACTGCTGGGGAACGAGGAAGAAAGCGGGACTCTAGAGGTGATCTCAAGCGAGACTATCATCGGCAGAAAAGATGTAATGCTGTACCTCCTTAGAACCCGAGGTAAAGTATCCAGCCATGGATGACCACGAATGCGCTACGGCCCATTCCCCCACTCCGATCAGACTTTTGTGTTGGTAACGGACCCATGGCTGCGGGTGGTTGCCGTTGACCCCTTAATCGGCCCTGTCTCTCGGTACTGCTGCCGAGGAGCTGTACGCCTCTCTGCAAGCCGGGCCCAATGAGAAGGAATCAAGGTGCTTTATGCCGAGACCGGTTATCTACTTCTTGGCATGAGGTAGGTACATAATATCCGTGACTCTTTCTACATCTGCAGCCCCTTGGCAAGCTAAGATTCTCGGGACGCAGTGGACGGGAGGTAACGCAGTGTTTTCCAATGGATGCCTGTATTATATCATGGAAGCAACAATAATGCGGCATGAAGTATTGTCACACCTGACATGGATCCTTGGAATTGATACATTATGCCCGTAATGATGCTATATTTTGGCAAGGGCGGTGATGCCATTGGGAAGCACCACGCTCTTGTGCCTGTGGCATCACCAGGCTCTTTCTATATGAGCGTAGCAGCACCACTGTCTCGAAGTCAAAGGATGCGTGTACCTCTACCGACGATGGACTATTTACAGGGCGGGCTAATCTACGATGTACATGACCGCCGGCTGCTAGTCTCAGAAAAAACGGCAGCCCAGCAGAACGGAGAGCCCGACAAAGTCCGGCACGGTGCCGAGTCATGTCTGGCTCGAGTCGAGATGCAAGTCAAGCGGGCGATTCAGACCCCACGCCAACGGGGCGGCTCCTCCTACCGCATCCGGTTGCTGGGCAAAATCCAAGATTTCCCATTGGGCAACGCAGCAGAGAATCGTGATGTGCAGGACCCTTGGGCTTCCTTGGGGGGGCAGGCAGCGCGAGGGCCGAGGCGAGGGAGGGCGGGCTCTGGGATGATCTGAGCTCCGGCGAAGTCGCCATGGCCCTCTCGAGGGTTCATCGTGGGTACGTACGAACCTGGAGGGTACCTAAGGTACAGGATGGATGTTAGTGGTGGTATGGGATGGGATGGCAACCAAACGATTGCTGACCGGGCGGGCTCCCACTCTGTTGAGCGTGGTGGAGCGACGGCAGAAAAAAAAAAAAAACTGCAAGCCGCCTCTCCCACACCGCCCAGCCCGCCGACTCCCCCCTCCAAGTAAGCCCGCGCGAACCCAGCCAATCCTGTCGCCCAGCCCCACGGCGGGCAGATAGGTTTTCAAAAAAAGTTCTTAAAATTCGAGGACCCTCCACTCTTTCATTGGGACTTTTGTTTCCTCGAGGCGCATTACTACACCTTCCCTTCCACAACCATCCTTCTCTTTTCTTCTCCGTTCCCAAGTCGTTCAGCAGAAGACCACAATCGCAAAAATGGCGGACGAAGTTTACGATGGTGCCATCGGCATTGATCTGGGTAAGTCTCTCTCCCCCGCCGCCGCGCCGCCTGCCCGTCGCACACCCCCAATCCGCGGGCAGGTGAAAATCTGCCTACCCCGCGGCCGTCTCTGGGCTTCTCGCGCACCGGCAAGACGCTGACCACGACTTCGCACAGGCACGACCTACTCGTGTGTTGCCATCTACGAGGGCAGCAATGTCGAGATCATTGCCAACGAGCAGGGTAGCTTCACTACCCCCTCGTACGTCTCCTTCAACGAGAAGGAGCGTCTGATCGGTGAGGCCGCCAAGAACCAGGCTGCCATGAACCCCGTCAACACCATCTTCGATGTCAAGTAAGCCATTCCCATCTCCCCGCCGACACGACAGCGCCGGTTATCGACCCCCCCGATCCCGTGCTTTGCGCACACCATCCCGCAACATACAACCTCGCCCCCGGCGCAGCCCATTGATAGGTACTAACCACGTGCCTCCAGGCGTCTGATCGGTCGCCCCTTCGATGACCCCATCGTCAAGAAGGACATTGAGTCCTGGCCCTTCAAGGTCGTCGAGCAGGGCGCCAACCCCATGGTGCAGGTTGAGTACCTGGGCGAGACCAAGACCTTCTCGCCTCAGGAGATCTCCTCCATGGTCCTCCTCAAGGTAAGCCGCCCTTCACCTGCGGCATAATCGCCGTTGCTCCGACTTCTGCCCCGCAATCACCCGCCGCTGTCTACCTCTGCCACTCAACACCCGCTGACGAGCCCCCGTCCTATAGATGAAGGAGATCGCCGAGGTCAAGCTCGGCAAGAAGGTTGAGAAGGCTGTCATCACTGTCCCCGCCTACTTCAACGACAACCAGCGTCAAGCCACCAAGGACGCGTAAGGCTTCCCCCAGCAAGGAGACGCCGTTCCCGGGCGTGAAAACAACGTACTAATGTGGGCTGTTATAGTGGTGCCATTGCTGGCCTGAACGTCCTGCGTATCATCAACGAGCCTACCGCTGCCGCTATTGCTTACGGTCTTGGCTCCGGCAAGTCCGAGAAGGAGCGCAACGTCCTGATCTACGATCTGGGTGGTGGTACCTTCGATGTGTCCCTGCTTAACATCCAGGGCGGTGTCTTCACCGTCAAGGCTACCGCTGGTGACACTCACCTGGGTGGTCAGGACTTCGACACGAACCTCCTTGAGCACTGCAAGAAGGAGTTCATGCGGAAGACGAAGAAGGTGCGAGCTCTCGTCCCCCTTGATCTCAAAGATGATGACTGACTGGTTTCTACAGGATATCTCCGGTGATGCCCGTGCCCTCCGTCGTCTCCGCACTGCTTGCGAGCGTGCCAAGCGTACTCTGTCCAGCGGTGCTCAGACCACCATTGAGATCGACTCGCTGTTCGACGGCGAGGACCTGTTCCTCCAGATCACCCGTGCTCGTTTCGAGGAGCTGAACGCCAAGGCTTTCGCCGGCACCATCGAGCCCGTCGCTCAGGTGCTGAAGGATGCCGGTGCCGAGAAGAGCTCCGTCGACGAGATTGTCCTCGTCGGTGGCTCTACCCGTATCCCCAAGATCCAGAAGCTGCTGTCGGACTACTTCAACGGCAAGAAGCTCGAGAAGAGCATCAACCCCGATGAGGCTGTTGCCTACGGTGCCGCCGTCCAGGCCGGTATCCTGTCGGGCAAGGCCACCTCGGCCGACACCTCGGACCTGCTCCTCCTCGATGTCGTCCCCCTGTCTCTGGGTGTCGCCATGGAGGGCAACATCTTCGCCCCCGTCGTTGCCCGTGGCCAGACCGTGCCTACCATCAAGAAGCGCACCTTCACCACTGTTGCCGACAACCAGCAGACCGTCCAGTTCCCCGTCTTCCAGGGTGAGCGTGTCAACTGCGAGGACAACACCTCTCTGGGCGAGTTCACTCTGGCTCCCATCCCCCCCATGCGCGCCGGTGAGGCCGTCCTGGAGGTCGTCTTCGAGGTCGACGTCAACGGTATCCTGAAGGTCACTGCCACCGAGAAGACCTCGGGCCGCAGCGCCAACATCACCATCTCCAACTCGGTCGGTAAGCTCTCGTCGGCCGAGATCGAGAACATGATCAGCGATGCCGAGAAGTTCAAGACCAACGACGAGGCCTTCAGCAAGCGCTTCGAGGCCAAGCAGCAGCTCGAGTCGTACATCAGCCGTGTCGAGGAGATCGTCTCCGACCCGACCATGTCGCTCAAGCTGAAGCGCGGCCAGAAGGAGAGGATCGAGGAGTCCCTGAGCGAGGCCATGGGCCAGCTGGAGATTGAGGACTCGACCGCCGAGGAGCTTAAGAAGAAGGAGCTTGCCCTCAAGCGCCTCGTCACCAAGGCCATGTCCTCGCGATAAACACTTTGCCTTTCACGTTTTAACGGTCATGATGGGGAAACGAGATGAGCTGCGGCCGGACTTCGGAAAAGTCCGGCAATGATTTACGCTCGTCCTTTGCGCACGATAGACACATCGGTTTCCCCGGGGAAACAAGGAAGGGTCCCTGTTCCTCGGTCTGGTAATGAGCGAGGGAAACCACAAAAGTCATTTTTTACCGCGGGGTGGTGAGCACGGCTTTTTGCCCACCTCGCCCTGCACCTGATACTCCTGCAGTTGAAAATCATTCTGGCGCCTGCGTGTAGACTAGGGAAGAAAGAATGATAGCGAAATAAGGCGAGAATTGAATGAAACGGACATGAACAAGACCCTGCTTGCTACCTCTTCCCTCGTGCGTGCTATAATGGTTTCCATCGCATAGTCTAATCATGAATCGTGCTTGGTGATATTTGTGCTACCTGGTATGGATGCCCTCACTTTATGGCCGCAGTCCTAATCAAGCTTCGGCCATGTATGCCATTACAGTTTAGGACAAAGTATGTTGTCGTATAATCAAGCTGTTGGTCCCATCGGTGCCGCGATGCCGCCGCGTTGATGCCGTTTTAAAACTGCGCCCCAGCCGGTCGTATGAACGGACCCGAAATAGGCATAACGCCTTTGAACCTGAAACCTGCCGCGGTAGCGAGTATATGCATATTTCGGGTGGAACAGTGACGTAAACACGTCAGAAGCCACCACTAGTTAGCGCGCTTGGGTAGCTTGGGGAGCTGAACGACCTCATGTATTGTTGTTTGGGGGGGCCTCTCTCCCTCCTCTTGTCACATTCCACACCTCTCTCGAGGATCAAGAGAAGGTCCGTTTGAATATTCCCAGATCGCGGGAATTCCCTTTCGACCCGGCAACGCGCTCAAACATATCCCACTCTCGAGGACCCTCGGCGTCCTTCGTCTATAAACCGCCCACGCTTCACCTACCACCTTTCAAGCCCGACACTTCGAAATCGCGCGCTCAAGAGCCGCCTGAGCGCTCGGTTCCAGCAGCATGGCCAGCGCCGGCTATGTGCAGATCAGCTTGATCTGGGTGGCGTATGCCGTCGCCGTTGCCGTGGCCTTCATCGCCGCCTCGCTCGTGGCCTTCACGTGGCAGGGACACCACGAGCGCTCGGCCATCGTCAGCACCGTGACCATTGTCAGTTTGACGGCCTTGCTTGCGACCGTCTTCCTGCTCCCCGTCGACATCGCGCTCGTATCAGCTACCACGGATTCGGCCAACGGCGTAAAGAAGGACTGGGCAACACCGACCCGCGTCCACAACATCCTCTACACCCTCAAGGTTGTCTACTACAGCCTGTACAGCTTCGATGCGCTGCTATGCCTGGTCGTCATCCCGTTTTCGTACTTCTGGTACGAGGAACACGACGAGGTCGAGGACCAAGAGGGGCACCAGACCATCAGTGGCCGTCTGTGGGTTGCTTTCAAGTACACCATCGCCTTCATATTCCTAGTCGTCATCCTTTTCCTTATCGGCTTCTTTGTGCCGGCCGCCGGCGACCGCAGCGGGAAGCACCTGGATCTCGACTTTTTCAAACGACTGCTGGACGAGAACCACGGCGAAAAGGCCTTGACATTTGGACTGGGGCTCCTCATCACCCTAGGGACACTGCTGTACGTCCTCTACACGGGAGCTGGTCTCGCTCTCCTGCCCGTCTCGTTTATCAAGTCGGCGCCCTCTATATCCGCCCCGCAGCTATACGAGAACACGACGTCGCGTCTCGAGGAGATCCGGGAGCGCCAGAGACAACTGGATATGCGCAATGCCGGCCGCCCCGATGGCCCGCCGCAAAAGGAGCGGCGGGAGATGGACGCGCTCCAGCGAGAGGAGAGAACCCTGGTCCGGCGGGAGCGCCTCGCGGCCGAAGCGCAGGGCGAAGGCAAGAGCTGGCTCATCCGGGCTTGGACCAAGGTCGAGGCTGTGTTCCGACCCGTCAAACTCATCGGCGGCATTGTGCTGATCCTGGTGGTGCTGGTGGTGTGGGTATCGATGCTCATCACCGGCATTGACAAGGCCGCCAACTCGGTCTGCAAGCAGCACTGCGGATACATCCTGGCACACATCAACGTCTTCCAGCCTATCAACTGGATCTTTGTCCAGACGGCGCGAGCCTTCCCTGTCGACTACATCCTGATGGCTCTGCTGGTTTTGCTCTTTTTCAGCAGCTCCATCTCGGGCCTGTCGGCCATCGGCATTCGCTTCCTCTGGGTGCGCATCTTCCAAATTCGCAAGGGCCGGACGGCACCACAGGCCCTCTTGATTGCGACGGTTCTGCTGGCCTTGATCACTCTTGCCATCAACTACTCGATGGCCATGCTGGTGGCGCCCCAGTACGCCGCATTCGGCACGCAGACGTTCTGCGACCTGCCGCCGCACCACTTCGACCAGCAGCCGAACTGCAAGGAGCACCCCGAGGCGGTCAAGCCCTGTTCCGAGCATGTGGACCGTCATTACGCGTTCCAGGCTTGCACGTCCACGGTCATGAGCACCTTCCTGAACCGCGTCACGCTGAACTGGCCCGTCTTCGGAGCCGTCGACTTCTGGGCGCAGTTCGCCTTCTTGGGCATCTTCCTCATTGTATTCCTCACGAGCCTGTTCCGAACGCCAAAGCTCAACATGAACGAGTTCGACGAAGAAGCCGAGGCCGATGAAGAGGAAGGCCTGCTCGCAAGCACCGGCCGGAGGTTTGGGGCCACCTGGCAGGACATCACCGGCCGTTCCAAAAACACTTCAAACGTGGCCGGGTCCAGTGCCGAGGGCGGCGGATCCTAAAGGCTGCTGCTACTTACTATACGTGTAGGAGATGGCTGTGTGCTGCCACGGATGCGGCGTCATGGAGTGGATTGACGTTTGCGTGGAAAATTGTATACCCCAAGGTGAATACATGCATGGTCGAGGGAGGCCCCTTGGCAAAGGGTTGGTTGCATCATAGTTTTGTCTGGAAAGGCGTTGGCGGTTCGGGACTTTCTTTTCTTTGCCGGGCGGCTCCGGTCTTCCTGCATTTCCTTGCGTCGCTGTTGCACTTGCCCATGTTGGGTGTCTATAATGATGAATTCGACTTGTACTCCCCCCCTCTTTTTTGTTCAAATCGGAAATGTGCATGCTCGATAGAAGCCAACCCTTTCCAGTCTCTGAGTCGACTGGTACATGCCCAGAAGAGTCTCCGACGTATTGATGCTGATGGGTTTCAGGTAGTACAGCGCTGGCCCAGTATGCGGGAATGGTTTGAGCTACCCTGTCGTGAGCGCTTCTTGGCATTGCAGCGGTACCATAACTATGACGGGTGAGACGGAGGACAACCCTGGCTGGTGTCTCCTTGTCATGTGTGATGAAGGCCTGGCATTCCCCCATTTCGTCGGTCCACCCTGGACCCGAATGAAGAACTGCCATGTGAATCTGCCGCCCGAGGCTGCGAGGGTGGCAGGGCTGGCGACACGAAGGCAACGTCGACGATCTCTCCCCCGGTCCCACGTAAGCTGGGCGATGAGGGGCAAAACGCAGCGATAGGGCCCCCCTAGAGCGCCCGGCGCTATGTACCAATTTCGCCTTAACGGGGAGGGGGAACAGGGTCCGAAGCTGTACATAGCAGTACACAGCCAGTATATTGGACCGACCCCAGTATTCAACTCATGGACTTTGGCCTACATAAGGACACACCACCTGTACTGGCGATTGCTAATACCACCATGGCCGCCCTGTCGCCCGCTGAGGGAGTGCTGTAATTGACCCGCGTCACACCCATACATACTAATGCCGTGTGTGCCTTGTACGGGCGCGTGCTTTTCCGTGTGCGAGCGTAGGGCCAGATCGGCCGGTGCGGGGAAGCCGGAAACACAGATTCCCGGAGACAAAACAACCAGAGGATCGAAAAGGGGCCGGGCTTAACAGCCGATGGACCCCGCTCACCCGCTGCTCCCCTCTCCCCCCCCAGGCGACGCCGGGATGTCCTGCCGACCAGCAGGGTCGCCGAGGATAAGCTGCAGAAATATATGCGGACCAGAGCCCAAATCCATTACGTACCCGGTCATGGATGCCACGACTATACGCCCAGGGCTCGCGGGGTCCATAGCCAGGTTGCCGAGAGACCCCCAGTGGAGATGGGGTCGTCTTTTAGTTGCAGTATTTTGGACTGGGGCTTTCGAGCTGAAAGATAAACCGTGGTGGTGTTGGCCAGCATGACGGCAGCCGCCCCCTCCTCCTCCCCGAGATAGATAAAACCCCCCCCCCCCCCCCCTCCATTCCGCCTGCTTGCTGCCGAGGCTCCTTTCCTTCATCCTTGTTTCGTTTGTGACACACCCCGAGATACCCCCTTCCCCGAAACCTCGCCACCCCGGAACAAGCAGCGGACATGGCCGACTACGTGGTGCCCTTCATCATCGGCGGCGAGGAGCGCCGTGGGGACAAGACGTTTGACGTCGCCTCGCCCGACACGGGCAAGCTCGTGCACCGGTGCGCGCTCGCCACCAAGGAAGACGCCGACGCCGCCGTCGCCGCCGCCGCCCAGGCCTTCCCCAAGTGGCGGGACGCGACGCCGAGCACGCGCCGCGACGTCCTGCTCAAGGCGGCCGAGGTCATGAACCGCCGGCGGGCCGAGCTGGCCGAGTACATGAAGGAGGCCGTGGGCGCCGCCCAGCAGTGGGCCGACTTCAACATCGACGTGGCCATCGACACCATCAAGGACGTCGCCGGCCGCGTCAGCGCCGTGGCCGGCACCGTGCCGAGCCTGTCCGACCCGAGCCTGGGCGCCATGGTTCTCAAAGAGCCCTACGGAGTGGTGCTGGCCATGGCTCCCTGGTAAGTTTTATGCCCCGGGGCGGGCGCGCCACCCACCCACACACCGGTACTGACGGCCTTGGCAGGAACGCCCCCTATATTCTGGGTGTGCGCGCCGTGCTGTTCCCCATTGCCGCCGGGAACGCCACGGTGCTGAAGGGCTCGGAGCTGTCGCCCCGGGTTTTCTGGGCCATTGCGAGCTGCTTCCAGGAGGCCGGCCTTCCCGACGGCGTGCTGAACTTCCTCGCCACCGACCCGGCGCACGCGGCCGAGGTGACGGGCTCGCTCATCGCGAACCCGGCGGTCAAGAAGATCAACTTCACGGGCAGCACCGCCGTCGGCCGCATCATTGGCAAGCTTGCGGGCGAGCATCTGAAGCCCGTGGTTCTGGAGCTGGGCGGCAAGGCGCCCGCCATTGTGTGGGAGGACGCCGATCTCGACATCGCCGCGCAGCAGTGCGTCCTCGGCTCGTTCCTGTTCGGCGGCCAGATCTGCATGAGCACGGAGCGCATCCTGGTGCACAAGAAGATCAGCCGCGCGTTCCAGGAGAAGCTCGTGGCCACGCTCGAGGCCATTTTCCCGGCCCAGGGCGACGCGCCGATCCTGATCAACGGCGCGGCGGCGGACAAGGTGAAGCGGCTGCTCCAGGACGCCGCGGACAAGGGGGCGACGACGGTCACGGGCGACTTCGCGGCCGAGGAGGCGTCCAAGACGCGCCTGCGGCCCATCGTCATCGGCGGGGTCACGCCGGCCATGGACATCTACCAGACCGAGTCGTTCGGGCCGTCGGTGAGCCTGATCGAGGTGGAGACGGAGGCGGAGGCGCTGCGCATCGCCAACGACACCGAGTACGGCCTCAGCTCGGCCGTCTTCACCGAGGACCTGCGCACCGGCCTGCGCTTCGCCCGCGGCATCGAGACGGGCGCCGTGCACATCAACAACATGACGGTGCACGACGAGAGCGGCCTGCCGCACGGCGGCTGCAAGTCCTCGGGCTACGGCCGCTTCAACACCGCCCTCGGCGTCGACGAGTACACGCGGACGAAGACGGTGACCTGGCGGTCGTGAGGGCCGCCGGGCATGTACGAACATATTACTGGGAACCAGATAACGCGAGGCCGACGAGCAGCGCGCGTGCTGGGCATTGAAGTTTCTATGTAGACGAGCTGGAAAACACATAAGACATATTAATCCCGGCTTCGGAGGGACCGTAGGCAGTAGATACCCCGTCGTTATTGTCGACGTCCACTGGCAATGCGTTAAAAAACTACATCCGTACGATCCCATAATGACTGCTCGCGCCAATATACTCATAGGGAGTCGAAGTGAGGGTGTTGCCACGAGTATTTAAGTTGGACGGTAGGCGGGCTAGTGTTGGAGGGATACACGCTAAGGGGTCCCTCACGTCGGCTCTCGACATGTACGTATAACGGGTTTCTATGTCCTCGGGGCAGCGGGGGTCTCATAGGTAAAAAAAGATGTCGGGTACTTCTATCCTCAAGTACCTCCTCTACTTTTAGCTTGGGGAACAGCGGCCATGTCCCGCGGTTGGCCCAAGCTCCATCAGGTTCGCACAGCTCCCAATGTACTTCCAACAGTACATGTCCGGGGCTATGGATGCATGTACCTAACATATGGGGTTCAGGGTCCAGCGCCTTTGCGGGCGAGAAGAAAACGGAAAACGTCATGAAGCAAACTTGGCGCAGCATCAACAACTAACTCGCTCCCTCATCACGACTGCGCCGGGGGGCCCGAGACAGCGCACAACAACCACAACCGCCGGAGCCCGAACCGCCGCTCCCGTCGCGCGCGCACCGAAAGAACCCGCTCCGTGGCACCCCGTGCGACCATATATCGATCGCCATGGGCTCCAAAGCCTCCAAGCCCGCCCAAGCGGCAACGCGCAAATTCCCGACCCGCGCCCCGGGGTCCGCGCCGCGGTCGGTCGCGCCGCCGCCGCCGCCAGGCCGCGGGACGCCGCCGCCGCCGGCACGCCACGAGCCCACTGCGCCGGCCCAGGCCGCGTACACCAAGGAGGAAGGTCAGTCCAAGAACAACCACAACCACAACAACCACCCCCGCCCACCCCGGTCCGGGCCTTCGGGGACGCCCGCTTGCTGACGCTCCCCCCCCTCACCCTTTCCCCTCGACAGCGATTCGCCAGGACGCCTCGGACCCCGACCTCCAGACGGACCCGAGCTTCTCGCAGCGGCTGCGGCAGATGGGCGTGGCGACGCCGAACCCGACGCTGTCCCACTCGTCGACGGCGGCGCCGCGGCCGGCCGCCTCGCCGCTGCGCCCGCAGTTCCCCGCGGCCTCGGCCAACACGACGCTGGGCGTGCTCGAGGCCCGCCGCCGCCTCCAGGAGCGCTTCGAGGCGCAGGCCCAGAACCCCGCCGCCGCGCGCGCCTTCCTGGACGTGGGCGTCATCAAGCAGGTGCTCGTGATGCGGGAGCGCGGCAGCTCCGCCGCCGACATTGAAAAGAGGCTGCGCCTCCAGCCCGGCCTGGTCGACCAAGTCGGCGCGCGGCAGATCGTCTCCCCCATGACGCTGTGAGCGCGGTGGGGTGAAGGGGGGAGAGAGGGCACCCGCCGGCCACGCTGTAGTATAAACAATGCCTTGTGGTATCATTGGAAGTTACATATGTCCTAAGTATGTATCCCGGCCTAGGTATGTGACCAAGTTGCTGCCCCTGGCGGCCCTCGGCTTATCCCACAGCAACGCGAACCCGTATGGCGGCACGGCACGGCGGGCCCCGCGCTTCACCCACGCCGTGCCGCGAACAGTGCCTCCCGTGATCCGTAACAAACCGGCTACCAGGCCGCGTGGCCGCCGTCGATCCGCAAGTCGGCCCCCGTCATGAAGCGGCTGGCGTCGCTCAGCAGGAACACGGCGGCGCCGCGGTAGTCCTCGGGCGCGCTCAGCTTGCCCAGCATGTTCTGCTTGGGCCACTCTTCCTTGCGCTCCGGGAACTTCTCAAAGAGCTTCTCCACCATCTCGGTCACGATGTAGCCGGGGGAGATGGTGTTGACCCGGATGCCGTGCAGCCCCCACTCGGACGCCAGGTTGCGGCCCAGCTGGATGACGCCGGCCTTGGAGGCGTTGTAGACCCTGCGCCGCCCACGGCGTTAGCTCTTCTCGTGCGCCACCCACGCACGCCCACCACATGTCGGACTTACGGGCAGATCAACCCCCGGTTCGCCACGGTGCCGCTCATGCTGGCGATCAGCACGAGGCTGCCCTCCTGCTTGAGCCGCACCATTTGCCTCGCCACGGCCTGGGCCGTCAGCAGGACCCCGGTCACGTTGACGGCCAGCATGCGGTCCGAATCCTCGGCCGTGTACTCGAGCGCCGGGGTTTCCTGCTGGATGCCCGCCGCCGCGATCAGGCCGTCGAGGCGGCCGTGCTTGTCGGCGATCCCCCGCGCGATGGCGTTGATGGCGTCGGCGCCGGCCCGCACGTCGATCTGGTGGTAGGTCAGCGTCGTCTCGAGCTCGCCCGCGGCGCGCTTGGCCACCCGCTCGTATTTGCTGCCGGCCGCCGGGGGGTCCTGGCGGTCGAAGACGTGGACTGGCGCCCCGTGGGTTAGCGAGCCGGCCGGGTTACGCGCGTACGGGGACGCGGCCAGTGTATACCTGTGGCTCCCGCCTCCAACAGTGCTTCTGCCTGCACCAGGCCCAGGCCCTGGGCCCCGCCCGACACAATCATGACCTTGTCCTTGAGGCTGAACTCGGGAAGCAGAGCCCGCGGGCTGTGCTTGACGGGCTCCCGCTCCTGACGCCGCACGGTGCCGTGAAAACCCCGGAAACTCGTAGCAGCCACCGGTGGTGCTCTGGGAGCAACGAGGACGGGGGAAACGAGGGCGCGTGCCAGGGGCCGGCGTGGCGCCGCGCGGCCGATCCCTACGAGCCGGGATAGCGGGCGAGGTGCTTTGGTGGCCATGCTCGCCATTATGGGTGACTATGGCAGTTCGCGGGGGAGGTGGGCGAATCGCGTTTTTATAAGGGCAGTAGTACTTGGGCCCGCGTAGCGAGTGGCTGCAGGACGAGTATCACGGAAAACAACGGAGGTTGAGAAGGATGAGACCGCTTGGGGCATACTCCATCCAATATCGTATCAGGGACCTTTATACTTTCCGCTAGAGGCAATCTTGGTATGTACGATGGCCTAGCGCATCGAGGGGACTGGCCGGGCAGGGCAGTCAGCAGGTGTGTTGGTGACCCACGATGTCCATTCCAAGATCCAATGTCGGCGAGGGCCGCTGGGGTCGGCGGTGCCCTGGCAGGGCCCCTCGCACAAGGGAGGGGGGGAGGAGCCCTCCACCCTCCTCCTCCTCCTCCTCCTCCTCCTCCTCCTCCTGCTCCGTCTCTTCGGGAGGGAGGAGGGGGGGGAGGGCAGCAGGAGGATAGCTCCTCTGCGATGTCGAGACCTTTTCTTGATGTCATGTCCATGCACTTACGTCCGAGGCCTTACGTGTGTAAGCACGGGTTCGCTCGCACCCCCCCTCCTCCCTACCGGACGAGGGACGGGTCCCCTGTTCTTCCCTAATGGGGATTCTGATGGCTGCCGTAGCTGGATGCTTCCATCCCGTGGGAACGGACGTGAGCTCCGAACCGGGCGGCCGCGTGGCCCATGTTGTTTTCTCCATTACCCCATGGGAATGAGGGGCACACACACACACACACACACACAGCCCACCCTCCGTATTGGGGCTGCCGGCTGGTGGAGGGTTCTTTAGCGACTGGCTTCTGTTCGCGCCCCTCCCCTCCCGACCGCCTGCCCCCCGCAGGACGGGCGGGCTGAACGTTGCAACAATGTTGTCAAGGGATGAGGGAGGGGAGGGAGGGGCAGGGCAGAATTCGCCGCTTTCAACCGGATCAGAGGGCATTGGATGCGGAGCGAAAAGGTGCGTGGGTTGGGTGGGTGTGGCCCTCCCGCTGGGTGCAGGACTTGGCGGGCGGTCTGGCGTTTTCCTGGCGATTATGTTTTTTTTCGATGCCGTGGCATGCGGTGCCCCCCTCCCTCCCCCGGAAATGAGGAGGCGGCGGGAGGCGGGCGGAGGAGGAGGCAAAAGGTTGAATGCGCCGGCTTGCCGTTTTGGGTCATCCGGGAGAGAGCGAGAGAGGTTCGAGGCCATATGCCAAGGACCCTGGAACTTCTCCCCCCCCGCCTCTCTCTCCCCATTGTATACGTACCGTGCCATACTATGTAAAAAGAGAGGAGAGAAGACTCCTCTCTCCAGACTCTAGATCGATCCACCGCATTGGGGCGCGACCCCCCGCCCGGTATGGGACGAGAATACGGCAATATTACCATGGCATCGTGTTGCTCCCAGGGCTCACGCATGCATCCGCCCCCTCCTCCGATACGTTCTGGGCCTTTGACAGCAGCTTGACGGCGGTCCCGGACGGGGGCGCGGACACGTGCATAATCTGGCAGGAGACCAAAAAAAAAAAAGCAAGGGAGAAACCGCGGCCTCGGCGGGCGGTGCCACCCTCGCTGGTTATTGGGGGCCGGAACAGCCTTGAAGAAAAGAAGAGAGGTTCTGGTCTGGGGCATGGGGAAGAGCTCTGGATTGGGAAGCACGCACCCCGCAAAAGCCATCCTGGCCTTGGCGCGTCCCTTTCTTCTGCTGGCGGATGCGACAACACCACGAACACGTGGTACACAGTAACTTTGGGGGGGGGGGGGGGGGGGGGGGGTCTTTTGTTTCATTCCCCCGGGGTGCTGGTCGAGTAGGCTTGCTTCTTTCCCCTCCCCTTCCCTCCCCTCCCCTCCCCTCCCTTTAACCCCGACACGCGACACCCCGTCTCGCACTTGCTCATAGGTGGGACCGACTTACCTGCATCATGCGTCCGGACATCCCATGCCAGCGCTAAGGTGACCATGGAGCCTCTGGTTTTTGTTTTGTTTTGTTTTTGTGCCATGCCCTTCCGGCCTGAGGCTCGGACGATCCATCCAGAGGGAGGGAGGGAGGAAGGTAGGGAGGGGAAACGGTGCTCTGGCCGGCGTCGGGGGATCCCGAACGGCCTCGTTCCCTTGCGAATACGAAGCTTTCCCCGTTTGCCGATCCTATCATATTCGGGGGAAGGGGGCGGGAGGCACTCTGGTCGCCGGTGCCTTTGCGTCCCGATGAAGAACATCCGAGTAATTCTGCAGAACACGCGCCGCAGACTCGCTTATGAGCCGGCCGATACGCTGGGAAAAGACCCTACGAGTCACGTACCACAACAAAGCCATGGGGCTGCGGCCGGATAGGCGCGCTTCCTACCCCGTCTGCACCGTCACTTGTCATATTGCACCGTTATTCCCGTCTGTTCGTCTCTCCGGGCGAAAGACAACTTCCTCGCGTCAGTCACTGGATATTCATGCCAGTCGCGACCAATCCTGCCCAATCCCGCTGCATACTGAACCAACCCGTGTCAATGGCTCGCCTCGAGCGCCCAAATCGAGACTCCAGGGAGGGGGGGAGGGTGTCGATCAGTGGATACTTGGACACTCCCTCAACTCGGCACAGTCAGCAGGGACTGGACCTCGGCCTGTAAGAAGGGTTTCCTGCTTCAGGCAACCCGGTACTGGCTTGCCTGGGATGGAGGGAGGGGCTTGTTGCGGCTCTGCTCTTGGATGGGATCTCCAGCCATTAGTTGCCAACTAGCATCACCCCCTGCCAGTGTCGTAAGTACCACACGGGCCCGGACTGCTAAGCCATCGCTGCCCGAACCAACGTGATATTGGGTATATAAATGACCTCTGCGAATTGGGGAAGCTTGACGCTTCGCCGGCACTTTCCCGCCTCTCTTTCACTTCACCCGAGGGCAGCAAGACCGGGCGAATGCTCAACTCCGTTACCTCCGGAAGAAGACCATGTTCTCTCCAGTAAAACCCCGGGGCACTGGCTGTACCCCACCCGTACCCCATTACTGCCAAGATGCAGTAATGCGATGAGCCCGCTCGTACAAGCCGGGTGGCTGTCATACGGCCCCGTGAGCGTAAGAGATGGTGGTCCCCAGCAATATGCCATCTCTCTGGACGACGCGAGGACGAAGCCCGCCTCTCATACGTCCCATCACCAGAGCCTGAACTCGAAGACGAAAACATGTTTAGTACTACAGGGGGATCAAGAGCGGGTGGGCTAATCTTATAATTCCCTGGCATGCCCGGGCCAATATAGAGGAGACGATGGGGGGAGGCAAAGTAAGCCGTCAAAAGGACCCCGGATTGCCCAAAAGGGACGACTTAAACCGGAACAGAAATTTGAGGCATCATTTATTAGTACCAAGTCCGTAACGATATTTATGGGGACTGTGGACAAATGCTCATCAGAACCCTTTTATGTTGTCGGAGGGGCACAATCCATGGACTATATTTCCCAAGGGTCGGCTATAAGCGGCTAGGCTGAAGTCTCTCCGCTGCTTTCTAGCCTCCTTTGCCGACATCCACGAGATGCGCCCGCGCGCTGGGGGTTGCTGCATATAATCATACACCTCGCAAAGCGATTGGGGACAGCTTTACTGGCGGCATAGGGTCTGTAGTGACGATTGTGCCCGTCTGCTCCCAATCTATCGTGGGTTTGGAGGGACAATATCGCTAAACTCACTTGTAAGGGGCGCGGTAACTTGAAATCAAAGCACGAAGACCTGCACATCGTCTTATTTAAGTATATGTAACTCAAGAGGCATCGGAGGATTCGCTCTTTCCGGTCGCTGAGTCGTACGGCTTGAGAAATCAAAGATCGCCACTTTTTTGACTACCCAAGGTATTTGGTAGACGTACGGCGTGATCCACCGTAACCTTTACAATGTATGTGTGTGTCAACTGGCCTTGCAGTATCAGTTTTGCTTGTTTGGGTCGTACTCACTAGGGGGAGGACAATGATGGTATGAGACGCTGGCATTTCAACCTGGGACGGACGATGTTATCGCCTACTTTGAGATCCTGTCGCTATTACGTAGCTCGCCCACACGCCTCTTGGCGTTCTCCGACGTCGGGAGCGGGGACGTTGTACGCGAAATCGCTCGTCCGGGTGATTGATAGAACTTGTTATCATTGCATACCCGCTAGGTTGACTCGGCGACCATGTCGAGCCTCGCAGACAAGATCGTTTTGCTTACAGGAGCAGGCAGTGGCATAGGGTAGGAAGACCAGCCCCGCCCCTTTTATACTCCTCGACGGGAGCCCATGGCTGACCCGAAGCAAATCGCCAGGCAAGCCACCGCCGTGAAGCTCGATCGGCTCGGCGCCCGCCTCGCTCTCACGGACGTGAGCCGGGACGGTCTCGACAAGACCCTGGGGCTCCTCGGCGGGGGCCAGGGCCAACACTCCGCCCACGTCTTGGACGTGTCGAAGCCCGACGAGGTGGAGGGCCAGGTCGCGGCCATCGTTGCCCGCTTTGGTCGTATTGACCACGTCTTCAACTGCGCCGGCATCAACCCGACCTCAATGCCCCTGACGGACTGCACCGACGCTTACTACGACAAGCTGATGGCCGTCAACTTGAAGGGCGTGTTCAGCGTTACCAAGTCCACCATGCCGCACATGACGGCGCCGGGGGGCAGCTACGTTAACGTATCGTCCATCATGGGCTTGCACGCCGGCAACGGGTCGGCCATCTACTGTGCAACGAAATGGGGTGAGTGGACCGGCTTCTGCAGCATCTTCCCTCTATTCTTTTCCGGGTTGGGGGGTTGGGGGGTTCAATGGCCTGCCCGACGGCCGGGGCGGACTGTGCAAAGAAGACAAGAGCTGTTGAGAGACGTGCTCATCGTCTGCCTCCCCGTATTGACCCGCGTTCTCCAACAGGCCTCATCGGTTTCAGCAAGTCCATGGCGCTCGAGTTGGGGCCCAAAGGCGTGCGGGTCAACGTCGTGGCCCCGGGCTACATACATACGCCGACGAATGCGGGCGTGATGCTGGGTACCGACGCGGCGATCCGGAATATGGAGCAGGCCAACAGCCTGGGCAGAATGGGAACGCCCGAGGAAATTGCAGACGTGGTGGTATTTCTGATGAGCGCGGAGGCCAAGTACATGAATGGCAGCGTCGTGGAAGTTGATGGTATGCTCAAGGCACAATGAGAAAGAGAGAGGGGGGGTATAACGGGGCTGTGAGTTCCATGCGTGTAGAGGTGTGTGTACCTTAGGAGGTATGTACTTCGCCCGCGTCACATGCTTGAGTACCCTTATTCGAAGAGGGCAGAAGGGGGCAATGGCATCATTCGATCCCTTCTGTTCACCAAACCGTGGGATCTTACATCCTGTAGGGGGAAACTTGAGCGTACTCACCCGATCAATGCAAGCACGCAGCGCTCATGAATTTATAGATATACTGAGGAGCTGTACGGGACGCTGGGAAACGAGCTCAACTAACACCTCTTAGGTTAGTAGCTGAAGGTATGTATCGTCAATGGCAGCCGCGGCGTTGTCCTTACTAATCGGAATAACCGTGGCCCGAGCGCCAAGCCCAGCTGTTTGGTAAGTAAGTAGGTACCTCTTGCGATAACACGAGCCTGCCTGTCATGGACCTATGAAGTATGTACATATGTACTTACATTTGACCTACCCCAAGGAAACCTAAGTAGCTAGAGCTCCAGCCCACGCGGGTACATATTCGAACACCTGGAAGACCCGACTGAGCCCCCAATTACTCGCGTTGTAGCGCATCATATCTTTACCGCGTGCCGGCACCGACGAGGACCGCGCTCTTGAAGTACGCAAAGCACTACCTACCACATGACCACCGTATCCTGAGCACCGGCCTCGGATACAGGCCACCAGCGTCGCCAACATGCATCTGTCCGTCGCAGCCCTGTCGGCGCTCCTGGCGCTGCCTGCTGCTGTGCGCGCCGTCTTCCAGGACGAGGTCGGCCATGTCGACTACCACTACGAGCTCCTCGGCCTCCCCCAGCGCGAAACCACCTTCTTCCACCGCCCGAGGCGGCAAGAGAAAGCCAGCCTGCTCTACACCCTCAGCGACCTAGGCGTGCTGGGCGCCGTCAACCCCAGCAGCAGCGCCGTCGTCTGGCGCCAGCTGCTGCAGGGCAACCTCACCAACGGCGGCGGCCACCTGCGCGCCGGCGAGGATGCCTCGTGGGTCGCGAGCGCCATGGGCAGCTCCGTCCAGACCTGGGACGCCTCGAGCGGTCGCAACATCTGGTCCCTGGACTTCGACGGCCGCGCCAAGGATCTCGAGATCATGGAGCTGACCGAGAGCGGCGAGAAGGACGTCCTGGCGCTCTACCAAGACGTGGGCGAGACCGTCACCCGACGGATAGACGGCGCCAAGGGCCACGTGGTGTGGGAGTTCCGGTCCGTCAGCGACGACGTGCCCCTCCAGGTCAGCACCAGCACCGACAAGGTCTTTGTCGTGAGTCTGCACGGAGCGCTGCTCTCGTACACGCTGAAGGTGACGGTACTGGACACGTTGACGGGCAAACGCGTCGACGAGATCAATGTCAGCACCAAGGGAGAGGTCCAGAGGGAGGAAGACGTCATGTTCGTCGGCTCCAACTCGGCTGCTCCTATCGTGGCCTGGACCGACAATGCCGTCACGAAGCTGAAGGTCAACGTCCTCGGCACCAAGGGCAAGCAGGAGTTCCCTCTCCCGGCCGGCACCCGGAGTGTGGAGATCCACGCCCCGCACCACGTGCCTTCGCACCCTCACTTTCTGGTCCAGAGTCGCACGAAAACGGCCAACAAGGCCGACGTATTCCACGTCGACCTCAAGAGCAACGCCATCACCAAGGCCTACGACCTGCCCCTGTTGGAAGGCGAGAGCGCCTTTTCTACCAGCTCCTCGGGCTCCAACGTCTACTTTACCCGCGTCACGCCCGACGAGGTCATCATCACGTCCTCCGTCTCGCATGGCGTCTTGGGGCGGTGGCCACTGAAAGGCGGCGAGCCCAAGTCGGGCGCTCTCCATGCCGTTTCCGAGGTCATCAAGAAGGCGGAAGATAACTATGTTGTCCGGTCTGCCGTCGTTACCGATGCTGATGACTGGGTCATGGTTCGCAATGGAGACGTGGCCTGGACTCGCCCAGAAGGCTTGAGCGGCGCTGTTGCCGCCACTTGGGCTGAGATCCCGGAATCCGAGGATCTGGCCAAAACGCTCGAGGCCGAGGCGCACAGCAATCCTTTGGAAGCCTATATCCACCGCCTCAACCGGCACATCAACGATCTTCAACACCTGCCGGCGTATCTACAGGAGGTCCCCGGGCGCTTGCTCAACATTATCATGGGCTCCGAGGCGGCCAAAGACAGCACTGGTTTGACGCGGGATAGCTTTGGCTTCAACAAGTTGGTTGTCCTTGCTACGAAGCGGGGAAAGCTGTACGGCCTGGACGCTGGAAACCAGGGCCGCATTGTGTGGTCCAAGTCGGCCCATGAGACCCCTTCCTCTAAGCCATGGGACGTCAAGGCGATCCATGCCGATGATGCCAAGGGCGTCGTCACAGTTCGGGGTGCCAATGGCGAATTCATCATTGTCAAGTCCGACACTGGCAAGACCGTCGAAACCATGGGCCCCGGGCTGTGGCCCCCAGTGCAGAGCACTGCCGCCGTGGACAGTGACGCCGGACCTTGGCTCTTGCCCATCGGTATCAATGGTGATATTAGTGACATTCCTCTTGCCTGGGCACCCAAGCAGACCGTTGTCGTACGCGCCGGAAATGAGCTTAGGGGTGTCATTTTCGAGCCCAAGGGCGACCAAGCTGTCGATGTTCCTGCGTGGACGTTTACCCCTTCCGCTGGCCAGACCATTGTCCACGTTACGCCGAGATCCATCCACGACCCCATTGCCTCCATCGGCCGTGTGTTGGGTGACAGGAGCGTCAAGTACAAGTATCTCAACCCCAACACACTGGTCGTAGCCGCCATCGACGAGCAGGCTACTACCCTCACTACGTACCTTTTGGACACGGTCTCGGGCGAGGTTCTGACCTCGGCCACCTACGAGGGCATCGATCCCAACAAGGATGTTTCGTGTGCCATTGCTGAGAACTGGTTTGCCTGCTCTTTCTTCGGAGAGTACAGCCTTCGCGATTCCGAGACCCAGCACCTCAAGGGCTACCAGCTTGCTGTCACCGACCTGTACGAGTCGGAGCTTGCCAACGACCGCGGACCTCTGGGCGACGCTGCTAGCTTTTCGGCCTTGGATCCGGTCGACACGCCTACTGGCCCTGTCCTACCGTCGGCTATCTCCAAGACATTCGTACTCCCCGGCCATATCACATCGCTCACTGTGACACAGACCAGGCAGGGTATCACGACGCGCCAATTGCTAGCCTACGTCCCGGATTCCCATTCCATCACCGGCATCCCGCGTGCTCTCATGGAGCCCCGTCGGGTGGTGGGTCGGGATCCCACGGCTGCTGAGGTGGAAGAAGGCCTGAGTAAATACTCGCCCGTTATCGAATTTGACCCTAGATCCATGATCACGCACGAGCGCGACGTGGTTGGCGTCCAGGACATCATTGCAGCGCCCGCTTCCCTGGAAAGCACCAGCCTTGTGTTCGCTTACGGCATCGACGTCTTCGGCACCAGAGTGGCGCCGAGTATGCCGTTCGATATCCTGGGCAAGGGCTTCAACAAGTTGAGCCTGATCGGCACGGTATTGGCCCTGACGATTGGTGTCATGGCACTCGGCCCGATGGTAAGTTTCGCGCCCAACCCGTCGTCGACTTGTACTAATCCCCGCCAAGGTCCGCAAGAAACAGATCAACCTGCGATGGGAAGCCCCCACCTGAGGTGGCATTTCATGTATCCAGCTGCCCCGATGGTCTACGCTGTAAATGAATACTATATCAATATGATGTGTATTCTACAATAATATACTCGATCAACCTGCCTTGGTACGATGCAACAATACGCTGGCTACAGCCTTGTCACCAACCGGGGCTGCTTGCTCTGACTGACTACCGCCTGCCGCGGTCACATACCTGCCCACATACCTGGACGATGATGGCTGGTAGCAGGAGTAACGCCGGCCACAGTAGCGTCAGCAGCGGGATCGGCGTCGGCGTCGGCAAGAGCGGCGTCAGCACCAAGAGCGGAGCAAAAACGGCAATAGCAACATTAAAGAACATCGCAATCCTTACTCATTTTCTACTCGAGGGGAACACCGGGCGATCAGGATGAAAGGTATCGATTTCACTGTTAAAAGTATCGCCAAGCAATGCCTAGACCCCCAAGATACATACCCTTGGCAAGAAATAGTGATTTCCACCCTGGTGATAGTCGAGTTCGTAGTTTCCTACACTAACTGATTTCATTCTTTTCGTCAGGAGCGAGACATCCCCCTTATATGGAAGGCAACTCACACCAGATCACCTAAGCTTTTGAGATCTCATGTGTTTGCACCTACTTCGTCCGCATCTACCAAGGACGGACCAGAGAGCATCCGAGCCAAAATGAATCGTCTTCTGGTTCTTGCTGGTCTCGCCATGTTGCAACTCATCGGCGCCGTCCCGACCGATACTGCCGAGCCGGGGATGGACCATCGCAATGTCGCCATGCCGGATGGCACCGTCGTGCCTATCCAACTCCCCCCCGGAATCCACTTTGTCCCCGAGCCGGACACCGAGGAGCTCAAGTCCCGCATCACGAAGCGTCTCCGCTGGCACGCCGGCAAGAACAGCACTTGCAAACGAGGGGACGAATTCCCGTGGGTGGAGAAGGCAACCCTCGGCTCGCCTTTGGTGGGCGACTGCCTGGTGGTTGCAGCCACGGCCTTGGATCCCAATAACCAGGTACTTGACCCCCTCCCCTCCCCCTCTTCCACTGCCGCGGTGGCGCGAGATGTGCGCAGGGGAACTGACCTTCTTCTCCGTCCTCCTCCTCATCAGGGATACTTCGTGGCCCTGCAGGGCGGGGACCTCCGGGCAAACGGCGACTGGTGCCGACTCGCGTACCACGGCACTTGCGCCTTCGGCATCAAAACCACGAACATCTAGGGGGCCACGGTTAGAAGCCAGGACATTGGCCAGACCATCAAAAAGGCTTTCGGGCGGAACGAACAGCCCTTGGGGAACCGGATGCAGTGGGAGGGGAAGTTCAAGTGCAGAAGCGCTGTCGTCGACTGGGCCACGGTGCAATGGGCCATCTTCCACACCTAGGGCCTCGGTCCCTGGGGCGTACCGCGGGGGATCCCCGTCTCCTCAATAGAAGTAATACAGTATCATAGAAGAAAAATAACGGTTTTCGGAATCCCGAAGGAATGGCTTTCGAAGACTTGCGGTAGAAATAGAGTGGAACTCGGAAAATGTGTTGGAGAGACAATATACTTCACACGCCTAAGCTTCTCATTTATAGGTTTTGTTGCTGGCATTACCGCTAGAGGCATCTCGTGGGATTTAAAGCCACATCTCGAGCAGCTGGTAACTCCGTACCTCGAGAGAGAGTGCTGGCTAGAATATCAGCAGAGGGACTAGTACCAGAGGGATGATGCTTGATTCGAAGGTTTCGCCCTCGAAACCCTGTAAACCAGGCCTTGAAGCAGCTGTCTGATTCCAGAACGGCGTCGCGGGTACGGCTTGATCCAACAATTCCATTCTTTAGGTGTATCCCATGCTCTCAGCAAGGCTTGATAGCTGTTCCAGGGTTGCCAGATGCCCACCCTATATCCATTCGTGTGATTTCTGTGGTGTGATGCCACGGGTGCACATCTGGCCGACTGGGGAAACTCTTGTCGATGTAGTGTTACAATACAGGCTTGGTCGTGAGACTCATTTACACTGCGCCGGGGGTCCGGGTCAACATTACTGTCTACCCGTACCCGTCACCAGCAGGATGACACTTCCGAGCTGGCGCCGGACGTCTTCCTTCTCGACGTCGTGGGTGTCCTCGACCTCGCCCCAGTTCCTTATCTGCCAGTCCACCTCCAGGCTGGCCGCCTTGGCCGCCGTCTCGATGTCGAACTGCTTCTCGCCGGCGGCGGCCCCGTCCCCGAGGCCGGCCCCCACGGGGCCCTCGCTCCACTCGACCAGGAGCCGGACGGCGCCGAGGAGGCTCTTGCCGGCCAGGACGCCGCGCTCCAGGCCGGCGAGCTCCCAGGCGTCCAGGCCCATGACCCAGCCCTCGATGATCTGGCGCGTGAAGGCGCTCTGCTTCTTGGGCAGGATGCTCTCGCCGTCGAGGACCGGCACGATCTCGACGCCGGGCCACACGCGGCGGGTCAGGAAGCCCACGATGTCCTCGGCCGTCCGCTTCTGCACGTCCCGCAGCGTCTCCTGGCCCGGCACCCGGTCGTGCTCCGGCGGCGGCGGCGCCCAGCACAGGAGCGAGTCGGTGTCGAGGTAGCGCAGGACCATGCGCGCCACGCTCTGCCGGATGCCGGCCGGGGCGCCGGCGGCGTCGTCCTCGGCGATGTCGACGGCGCGGCACACGAGGCTGGTGAGGGGGATCAGGTGGTGGCGCGTCGCCTCCTGGGCCGAGACCAGCATGTCCCACTCGATGGCGAGGGCGTCGGCGAGGAGCGGCTTGGAGAGCGGCAGGCGCACGACCCGCTTGGTGGTCGGGTGCCGCAGCGGGCGCGCGTCGAGGTGCACCTCCCAGGCGCCGTCGGCCTCCCGGACGTGGACGTCCTTCCAGAAGCGGCGGAGCAGCGGCTTCGTCGCCGCCCCCGCCGCCGCCCCCGCCGCCGGGCCGCCGGGCTTGGGGGCGCGGTGGGCGGCCTGGGCGGCGCGGATGTCCTGGGCGCGGCGCAGGAGCTCGGCCTGCCGGCGGCGGCGCGACACGCGCTGGGCGGGGCTGTCGGCGGACGGCACGGGGGGCTCGGGGGGCGGGCCGGCGCCGTGGATCGGGGCCACGTTGGCGGGCGCGGTGGAGGTGCCGTGGATGCGGCGAGGAAAGGCGGCGGCGGTGGACCGAAGGGGGGCGGCCAGGGCCCGTCGTCCGGGGGCCAGACGCAGGGCGAGTCCGGCGGTCGACTTCATTCTGAACGGGTCGCGGGCCGGTTTCCAACGCGAGGGACGAGGAATTGCTGGGAGGGGGGAGCTGGACGGGCTCGGGCTGGACGGGCTGCTAAATTATTTTCGAGCCGAAACCCGGCGCTGCGGCGGATCCGGGGTACTGACGGGATGTGTGGAGAACTGGCCCAAGCTCCACCCACCTCACCTGTACGAATACACGGGTACCTGAAGACCTACTAGTAATGTATGTCACAGCTGCGGGTGCACGATGGATACCATGCGAACCATCCATTGTTGGAGATTCTCCAACCTCGACGTTGTACATATTCATCCGTCTATCACCACGATCCTTCACGGCATACTGCATCGAATCCGAAGGAACCATGTTGGCAACCTAGATCGTAAGGTCTGATACAAGATCCCCCGAATCCATCATGGCGAGAGCCTTATCACGACCCGCACGCGCGCCACCATGCGTACCTACGTTGCCTGCCGCCCGAAAGACCATCACCCTCCTCTACCAATACGGCAAGCCGGGGCGCCATCCTACAGGCCCTGTATATTGCGGCCGTCAGGCGGTGCGTTGCCGGGCTGTGTATGCGTAGACCCGCACGCAGCCTGGCCAGCATCGCCTGCGCGTCCTCCCCTCCCTCCCCCGCCGCCGCCATCACCCAGAAGACAACCAGCAGCCTACCTATACAAGTTAGAGGCTGCTGTGTCGCTTGGCGTACGCGCCCGACGTGGCCAAGTTGGGCGGCGGAGGGAGAGCAGTTGCCGGCTAGAGATGATAGCGGTGAGCGCGTCTTGCAAGCCCTCGCCTTTTTGAGTGGTCGTTCGAGAAAGCAGCTGCGATCTATCTAGGTCATCATCGCCTACCCACTCCTCCGCGCCCCGACCTCGACCATTGTCTATTAAATCCACCCGTTTTCCCACCTCCGGGTCTTCTGCGCTGCACTCTGCACGTTTCTTCCTTGTGCTTCCTCTCCCTTCCCCTCTCTCCTTCGCCTGCTTCACTATGGTTTGAGCGCTGCCGACTCGTCCGTGCCTGCCTTCCAAACACCGGGCTGTCGAGGCTTGGACACCGGCCCTCGGCCTCACCCTCACTCGCGCACTCGTTCCCCCGACCTCGCGACCAATGCCCCGTCCGCCAGCGTCGGAGCCTGGTCCGTTCGGAATTGAGTCGTGGAAGCGGGGAAAGAGCCCCCCCTTCTCCGAGGCCCTGCAACTTATAGACAGCAGAGACGAGGCAGTCTCCAAGGAGGATCACCGCCGCAAGGCCCGGTGGTCTATCGACCTCTACGACTGGGCGGCCAGGCCACTGACCCCCCAAGTTTACTGCAATACAACCTCGCCATACTCGGACACTCCTTCCAAGGCTCGATTCCAGTGGGCATAAGACCATGTCTTCCTCGGTGAAGCGTCACAGGCCAACCGGGAGCCAAGGCCACAGAAGCCCTCCGCCCCTCTCGGCCCCTGGTACCTTACTGTCCGAGTTCAGAGATGGCTTGGAATCATTGTTCCCTCCCGGGCGGGACAAGGAGATAGCTTGTCCTTTTGTGAAGCACAATCCAAATGCTTATAGGAATGTGAGGAACGCCTGCACTCTCACCGGCTATTCGAAAGTCGGCCCTTGGAAGTAAGATGTCTCGCAGCGTTATAGACGTAGTATACGGCACTGACTTCGGGCCTAGGGAACACATTAAGCGCGTGCACCTCTTGAGATATGGTTGTCATGGCTGCAACAAGCGCTATATATGTAAAGAAGAACAACTGGCGGTCTTGAAGGAGGACCACGAGTGCGGCGGTGCCCCCAAGGCCCGGCAAGAATCCGAAGTGGAGATCACGACCGAGGAACAAGACAAGAGGTTCCTCGAGCTGGATTTTCGCTCGTCTGGATTGAACATCGAAGAGGCGTTCAAACAAAGTTTCCTTACACTCTGGCCCGAAACACCGCCAGCGGATGTCCCCAGCGGGTACATGAAGCCCGGATTCGTCTTCTCCATGCCCGATATCGAAGCCGTGCTTGAATGGGTAGAGCAACGTCGCCTCAGGAGCGCCATACCCGACCAGAGCCCGGTCGCGATGCAGGCTGCCCTTCCGGCCAACATGCCAGAGCTGTCGGCGTTTCCTCTGATTTCGTCACTGTGCACACATTGGTCCTGTCACCAGAGGTTTTCCTTCCTTGGTCGTTGCGTCGCCGACCTGGATCCCTTCGCCGGCAACATCACCGAAAGGGAATCTTACTCTATGGGTTCCAATTGTACAGTACGCGTACCTCAAGGCCCACTTCTGCCCGTCTCAAGTCACGATCTTTGGACTCAACAGCACCCGGATACGTCGTCTTATCCCCGGACATTCACCCAGGGTAAGGGCTCGACGGACTCGGGGTACAACACCAGGGAATTGAACGAACAAGACGCGGCGTCAACCGCGGGCCCTGCGCCAGCTACCTCTTGTCAGGGGGCACCGCAGCCTAACCCCACTCCCTTTTCCCAACTTTGGCCATATTCTAATCCGGAACTCACCTACCCGGGCTCCAACTCTCCGGTTGTTTGCATAGACGAGGCTAACGAGGCTAACGAGGCCAACGGGGCTGTTGAGGCATATGAGGCTGGTGGGGCGGATGAGCTTCGTTTTCGTCACATGGGAGGGAGTCTTGTTTGAGTAGCATTTGCAGGTTGCTGAGCAAATCCCGGCTAGGTAGATATGCTTTCACCTTGGACATGCAGTTCAGATTGCGAAATATGTCAAGAGACTAGATTTTTTTGGGGGGTACAAATCCAAGAGTGTGTTACAAACACACGTGCATCATCATGACTGACGTAGTACTCCTCCCCCCTTACGGAAGCAGCCGCCGGAAGGGGTGGGCTTCGGTGTTGAACACCCACTCGTCCAGAGAGATGAGGTCGGGCTCGCTGAAGATGAGGTAGAAGTACTTGAGGGTCTCGCCCATCCAGAAGCTCTCCATCGAGTCGATTTGCGGCGGCTTCGCGCGCGTCACGTCGGCCAGGGCGGCGTTGGCGAAGGCGGTCTCGGTGTGGCGCTGGATGGCCTCGAACATGGTCCAGGCCGTGTCGAGCAGGGCGCGGTCGCCGGTGGTGCGGTAGAGGACGAAGACGGACTCGATGGCCTCGGGCCGCAGGACGTAGCGCGCGTCGGGGATGGCGGTGAAGCCGGGCGGCAGCCGCCGCGCCCGCACCACGGCGTCGGCGTCGGCGGCGGCGTCCTCGCCCGCCTCCCGGAGCACGGCCCGCTTCCAGGCCGCCTCGTCCCAGGGGCAGGCGCCCGCCGCCGCCGGGCACGGCGCCATGGCGAAGGTCTCGGGCATCACGCCCGACGGCAGCGCCTTGTACGTCCACACGCAGCCGTCGACCAGCTTCCTGGCGTAGCCCAGGTGCGCCGGGAGCCCGAAGAGCTTGCCCCCCAGCGCCAGCATGCCGCCGGCGAAGCAGACGAGGTGCTGGCCCACGTACTCGAGGGCCGTCTCGTCCCGGATCACGTGCGCACTGCTGGAGATGAGGATGTCGGCCTCGTCGGGCACCATGGGCCGCCAGAAGGTGTACTGGATGGCCGCCGCCATGGCGTCCTCGTACATGGTCCGGTAGTGCGGCAGCAGCCCGCCCGCCAGCGCGGCCATCTTGGGCAGGTACTCGAAGACGGAGTCGGCCATGGCGCCCAGGCTGAAGGTGTTGTCCGCGGTGAAGTCGAGGGCGCGGGCGTTGACGCCGATGGGCCACAGGCCGGGGCGCAGCGTCCGGTGCTGCTGGGCCCGCAGGGCCTCGGCGATGCGCTCGGCGGCGTCGAACCAGCGGGGGTCGCCCGTCAGCAGCGACAGGCGGGTGAACTCGAGGCCGAGCGAGCCGACCTCGGCCAGGAGCACGCGCTCGTCGGCCTCCTGGGGCGCGCCGGCGGCGGCGCGCCCCGGGTCCCAGCGCGTCAGGGGCATGCGGTTCGGCGTGTCGAAGGCGGCGTAGAGCATGTCGCCCGCCTCCCGCGCCTTGCGGAGCAGGCGCGCGTCGCCGCTCAGGTCGTGGGCCGCCAGGAGGCCGCCGAGGTAGCGGATCATGGTCTCGAAGACGTTGACCGGGCCCGCCGCGTCCGCCGCCGCCGCCGCGAAGCTGATGTTGGCGGCCGCCGCCACCGCCTGCTCGAACTCGGCGTGCATGCCCATGATGTAGAGGCTGTCGAGGCTGTCCACCAGGGTGGCGCCCCAGCCGCCGAGGGGGTTGCGGGAGGCGCCGCTGATGGGGGTCAGCTCGTCCCGAAGCCAGGCCTTCTCGCGGTACGATTTCCAGCACCGGCGGAATGCCGCCTCGACGGCCCTCCGTCTTTGTAGGCGTATCTGCTGCTCGTGGGCCGTCTCCTTGGGAAACGAGGCCTGGATTTTCGGCAGGGCCAGGGGCGTCCCGGTGGGAAGGGGCCGCATCGAGGTCACCGGGTAGTGCGTTGGGATTTTCCTCCAGAAGTAGCTGTCGTCGCTGAGCACGGTGGGATCTGTAATGGGCTTCGAGCCCGGCCAGGATCCGGTAGGCCCGGACGTGCCCCCCATGGCCAGCCTCCAGGAAGCCTGTCCATTTGCGTCGGATCGCAGGAGGACCACGAAGGCCAACGCAAAGGTCAGAGCAAGCAGAAATATGACTCTGCGTCTTAGCGACAGCATTCTCGTCGGTTTGCCCGCGGAGGGTGGAAGAGGGCAAAGCGGCCGGCAGTGGTGTTGAAAGGAGGGGGCGGGAATGGGCCGACTCGAGGAAACGCGGTTTGGCTTTTTCTCCCGCGCCACGGCCATGGCTTTTTCTTCCGTCTTAGCCAAATTTTCTTTGCCTGCCTCCCGGGGACCGCCCTGTCTTTCCGGGGTTGCACATCATGTGCCACTTCGTTATCCTCAGCCGTCCTGCATGGTGACCTTCTGGCTCAATCCCCCAAACAACCTGCCCACCGGCATGGGTATCCAGCCCGTTGGGCAATCCATATCCAACCAGCGACCGCGCGGCTAACGGTTGCGCATCTGCACGTGAACAATCAGGAGTTCATACCCGACTGCTCTTTTGATATTTAGTCGTCTCGGTATGTCTGCCCTGGTTCCTCTTGAGAGGATATCCAAAGCCCCAGGGATTTGTCGAACATCCGCGGCAGCTTCCCCAACAAGCTTTGGCGGAGCTTCCAGTATTGGGCCGATTCATGCGTGGACTTGCAGCTCCCCAACGTCGATCTCGTCTCCGGAGGCAATGGCAGGCGAAGCGCGAAGAGACCCCATCCGAGGACATGTGTCACTGCATCCGACAGCAATGACTGCGGGCAGGCACCATGAAAGAAAAGCAAGATAGATGATGCTGGTTCTAGGGGTGAGCCAAGCGGGCAACCGCATATTCCTCTACTAATCAAGTACCTCCTACTCGGTACGTGCCGAGCGAAGCCTTGGCAACAATCGGTGGACGATCCGTCCGGGCCTCCACTTCCCCGTCCTCCGCCTCCTCCTCCAGCTCCGGCTCCACCATCCCCGCCTCCGCAACCGCATCCACATCCCCATCCATCCTCGCCAAATTCGATTTCCTAAACGGACGTCCTCTACTCCCTCTTCGTCATGACGGTAGTTCATTCTCACAGGCGGGATGAGGCGAAATGAGGCCTTCAATTTGTCGCTGGGCCGTTGAGCGATCGTCATGCACATGTTTTGACTCCGTGCTTGCTTCTTTCTTCCCACGGTCGTGGATGTGTCCAATCTCCCATACCTCTACATAGGTGTCTTATGTAAGTACCTAAGTACGTGCACTTCCGCCGCATGTAAGTATACCGGACTCGTGACCAAAATCATAGTTCTCGCATAAGCAAGCAGATAGTTCATCATGCTCACCAGAAATCCGCCGCCAGCACCGTGGCCGCGTACTCCGCCAGCGCGTAAACGGACGCCTGCAGGTGGCAGGTGGGCAGCACGGGGATTGCGCTCGAGTCGACGACGCGAAGGCCCTGCACGCCGCGGACGCGGAAGCGCCGGTCGAGCACGCGGCCGAGCGCGCAGGTGCCGGCGGGGTGGTGGAAGGACATGGTGGCGTTGGCGATGGCGTCGCGGACGGCCGCGTCGTCGCTCGCGACGGCGGCGCCGCCCGGGTACAGCTCGCCGGCGCTGACGGCGCCGACGGCCGCGGACCGCATCATGGCCAGCAGCTTCCGGTAGCCGTGGCGGACGAGGGCGGCGTCGCCCGCGGACCCAAAGTACCGGGCCCCGACCGCCGGCGCGTCGCGCCAGTCCCGCGTCCGCAGCCGCACCCGCCCGGCCGGCTCGGGCTGCACGAGCGCCACGAACGGCGAGACCGCGTTGGCGCCCGGCGGCGCCGCTGATAGCATCGGCGCCGCCACGTACTGGTACAGGAGGTGCGGCCGGTCCCGCGGCAGCCGCTTCTGGAACCCGACGTCCACCCCGAAGCCGTCGAGCACCGCGTCCGGCACGCGCTCCGTGGCGAAGGACGAGCCGCCCGGCACCGAGAGCGGGCCCGTGCCGTTCGCGCGGTACTCGGCCAGCAGGGGCGCGAGGGCCGCCGGATCCCCGAACGCGCGCGCCGTGACGAACTGGGGCCAGGCGTTGAACATCATGGCCACGATCGGATGGTCCTTGAAATTCTCCCCGACTTCCGGGCTGTCTGCCACCACCGGGATGCCCACCCCGGCCAGGTGCTCCTTGGGCCCGACGCCGGAGAGCAGCAGGAGCCGGGGCGTGTTGATGGCGCCCGCCGAGACCACCACCTCGGCCGCCATGACCGTATGCGTTTGCCCGGACGCGAGATCCACGTAGTCGACCCCCACGGCCCGGGTGCCCTCAAAGTTCACTTTGATGGCCCGGGACCCGTGGAGCATCTTGACGTTGGGCCGGCCGGCCATTGTCCACCCGTACGCCGGGAGCGCGTAGGAGCGCGTGCCGTTGCCGGGGTTCACGGCACTGGGCCCCCCGACCATCATGCCGATGCCGTCGCCGGCGTTGAGGTCGGCGTCCCGGGCGCCGTTGGCGGCCCAGGCGCCGCGGAAGGCCCGGTCGATGGGGTAGTACTGCGCGGCGCTCTCGTAGGAGACGTGGACGTGGTCCGGGCCGAAGACGGCGGGGGTGACGACCTGCTCGTACCCGCGGTCGACCGGGACGGTGAGCCGGGCCGAGCGCCGGAAGTACGGCAGCAGCCCGTCCCAGCGCAGCTCGTCGACGCCCGAGAGGCGGGCCCACTCGTCGAAGACGGAACGGGACCCGCGGCAGTAGGCCATGTAGTTGATGGCGGACCCCCCACCCCAGCCGTTGCCTTGGTGCAGGGGAACGGTACGGCCCCCGAGGGCCGGCTGGGGAACCGTCGTGAAATTCCAAGAGAACCGGGTTCCGGGAAGCCGGCCCTCCCAGGCGGGCGTCGTCACATTGGTGTTTTCGTAGGTCTCGGGGCCGTTTTCGAGGACCAGGACTTTGAACGCCGGGTTCTCCGAAAGCCGAGAAGCCACAACGAGGCCGGCGGGCCCGCCACCAACCACGACAGCATCATATCTCTCTTGGGCTCGTGACGCTATGGCGAGAATGCCGCAAGTAAGAAAGGTGGTGCAAAGCGTCGTCTTCATGGTGGGAACAACTCAACGGGACTGTCTAGCATCAAGCCCCCCTCTGGGTAACTCACCGCATACTAGGTTTCGGGACTCGCCCGACTTATCATCTACTTATATAGAGCGGCCCAACATTGTAGGACAAAAACCCTCGCTGAAAGTCCCGGCCGTTAACTCCCCTTCGGAAATAACTTGGACTCCCAAAACGAGCCTTACTAAGCGCCTGCAAAACATCGCGGTATGGACGCGCCTACTACTTACGTGACGTTACACTGCCTTCATAGTGTTCTTCGGCAGTTGGGTCCAGCGAACGCTTGGGCGCGTCTTCCGGTGGGATACACTACAGTAGGGTATTCCGGTAGACCATGCTCGAGGTGGTCATATGGCAGGATACGTTCGGCTGGGCCTTCTGGGGTGTCCTGTTGTGGCCCTTGGGTATGGCTCAAGTGGATGGGGAAGGCCGAGTTGGTGTTATTCCGGGCGGGTCGACAAAGTTTACTTGGACACCCTCTTTCTGCCCTATTCTTCCATTCAGCTTCCATACCTGCCCCTTGGCTTTAGTCATCGTTAAGCAGTCCATAGGCGACGCTTCATTCCTTGGCCGTGTATACTGCGCGTTGCCAGGGCAAGGTCCACCGTCATTCAAACATATGTTTCCCTTTCGCTTACTATCTATACTCTGCTTTTCCAGAGATATACATTGAGTACTCGGCCCCGAACTGCCATGTTGGCTCAGTAGGAATGATAGCAGCTTCCGGTCACCTGTCTTCAGCCGATAATCGAAGAAATCTGGTTCAGAAGTACAAGCAGGGCTGTCTATCCCCACCAGCAATTAGTACTGAGAGCGCTTCTGAGAATGAGTTGGAATGACCGATTACATCGTGTTTGGGTCCTGTTCGTTGAATTGTAATAGTCATTGGCTTGCCTCCGTATAACTTGTTTCGTTGCGACCCTGTCGCACAACCGAAGGTCTGGAGCTTCGGGTCGGCCGGTTGTGGCGGGGCGTTTGCTGGTGGCATGTGTCCTATCACGGAGGAAATTCCTGTACGTTGGAGCAGCATGGTATATCCCTTGCTCTGGCAATATTTGCCTATATTTCTAAGGGTCAAGCTTTCGTTCTGGGGCCGGACCAACTTTAATGTACAAATATACTTCAAGTACTTCTTTGCTACCACGACGGGTATGGTTCTGCCGGGCCCCCCCGTGAACAGCTGTCTAGACAAGAAGCAGTAGATGGAGCGAGGGACTGGGAAATGCAGGATACATGCGAGTCCTCCTGCTGGAAATGTCCCTTCTTGGTTTCCCTCCCTGGTATTCCATCCCCTGGTTCACCAGCGGTGGTTTGTTCTCGGACCGATGGCTTGTTGCCATGCCTAATCTGGCTCAGCGCGACGACTGGAGAGGGATGCTAAACAAGGGGAGAGCATGGATCAACGGTTCGCATGCAAGCGTATGGAAACGGTGTTATGCGATTGGTGAAGCTGCCGAGGCACTTGGGGACCCTGAGACTATAATATCTGTAACCTTGGCTAGCTACCTACCTACCTACCTAGGTTAATCCTGGGATTTCCCGCCCTGGGTAAAAGCACTCGGATCTCACGCTGAAGGGGGAGGCAGCGGGTGAAGGAGAAAACTGCTCCTTTTTCGAACTATGGACAAATTGGACCTGCAGCAGCGGCTGAGCAGCAACCCACCCACCCAGGAAGCTGCTTTCATGGAGCAGATCCATTATCAATAGGAATCCTGCGAGCGGCTGTGTACGTCACCTCAGTAGGTACACACGTATACACCGTATATACTTTATCCATCCAGACAACAAGAACGGAGGCGGGAAAGGATAATGCATGCGCAAGGCTTCTCGGGCTATGGATGCCGAGGCGGGGGCCAATTCCAGCCACACCCCCAGTGACCCCCTCATTGACAGTGGGCTGGTTGTGTGTGTCCATGCTGTCAAGATCGGCCGTTCCAGGGATGGAGAATGTCGCTCTGCAAAACGTGGCTCTTCGGGGGGTACAGGTACCACCAGTGAAGACACCACTAGGGTATGTACGATGCAGATCTGGAGCTGGCGGCTGTATCTGGTTTTCCGGGTGCACGACGTAGGGAGATGCAGCACCCGGAGGTACGGCCGGTGATTGGTAGGCCGAGGGAAGACAAGAGCAAAATGGGAAGGGGGGTTACCCATGCTTCCTCTCCCTCTCCCTCTCTCTCTCTCTTCCACCTTGGTCAAATCGGGCCCGAAGCCACACCCAGACGCATGTACCCGGAATCGCGCAGCCGCGTCTGTCTGTACTGGGTAACGTACCACAAGCCATGCGACAACCTCCACCGTTCGTCGTGGTCAATGGCAGGAAAAACGTGCAACGGGCCACGCAACGGCTTCTACTTGTTCGCGCGTGCCGGGCCGTGGTGGACTCTCCTCGGTAGGTGCGCAAGTGGGAATGATGGAGGAAGGGGATGAATGAATGAATGCCCGGGGTTCGAGAGGAACGGCGCCGAGGTTCCCCTATCCAGCATGAAGACCGACATCCCGAGTCATCTCGTTGCTTTGCTCAACGCGTGTTTCGCCCACGGAAACCCTGCCTGCCTGCCCCGTCCCAATCAAGGCAACCTGGCATCGTGAACGGCATATCACAGCCGTAACCTCCAGTCCAATGGGCTGTTTGTTATACTGCCCAGTTCTTCTTGCTCTTTGCCCGACCACCCCCTGCCGACCTGGCTTAGATGTAGTTAGTCTGGCCGGACTTGTTGGTGATGCACCTGCCTCGTCGAGTTGGCCCACCCCACAACGACATCTCTCACCGACAGCAAAGTCATCCACCAGTACCAGTGATCCCTCCAATCCCTTCTTCCCCCTCCTCCAGACGCGCTCTGCTCTCTCCCTCCAGCTCATCCCGCCCCTCTCGCGAACCTACCGTAGACCTACCTGCCTGGACGCCGAATATATTGGATATAGTACTCCTCTCGCCCTTGCTTCTCCTCCGAATCTCGATCCCCCCCTTCCGGTTTCCCATCACGACGCCCCGCCCAGCTGGAAACCTGCCTTCGTCTGCGGCAGCTATAAGACGAACAAGCCGGCGAACAGCAGCACTTCAACCGCCTGCGGCCCGCCCCCCTCTCGCCCGCGCCAGTTCAGCCCAGCCCAGCCCAGCCCAGCCCGTCGGCCGGCCAGCCAGTAAAGCCGCTGCCACATGCACCTGTTATCCGTCTGTCCCTACCCTCTTTACCTCCCATAGGTTGGATCGAGACATCTCGCGTCCTCTCCCGGAGATACCATTGCAATCGGGCCCTCTCCGCCGGCTCGTCCTGCCAGCCTGCGGCGTCTTGACGAATCTACTCGTCACGATCCTTCGTCGCCCTCGGCATCGTGTCCAGCTCCCCCCCCCCCCCCCCCCCCCCCTTCCCCCTTGCTCGCCAGGACCTACCTAGCACGCGCCTGTGTTGATTTTAGTGACCCCGTCCGTCCCTGCGGAGAAAAGGACATCGAGCCACTCGACAACACACCACCAACCCCACGGAGGACAGTCCCCAAGCGCTTTCTGGCCTTTCGAATCCCGTCCATTGCTACCCCCCTCCCTCCCCCGGGGCCTGCTCTGGTCGGCTCATATCGCATTGTTCTGCGGAGGGCATTGCACCACCGTCGGCGGATCCTGGCAGCGTGACCCAGCCGCCCCCAGTGCGGAGGCCCGAGTGAGATTTTTCGCGTTTCCCCGTCATCGGAATTGTCGGATTCTTGGTCGTCTAGACCGCATCTGCATGTGCGCCAGTGCAGGACAGGACCTGGACTAGCCGACCCAATATCGCGACTTTTTTGCTTGCAGGGTGGATCGGATGACCTCACTGCAACTCCGCTGAGGCCTCGATTCCGGCGTAGATGCAGCGCAGCCGGGCCGTTTAGCAGTCGGGCCCATCGTCGATTGGCTGCTTTCGGGGGGAAGAGAGAGAGAGGCAGAGAGGGACTGACTCCCTCCGCGCAGGGGTAACGGAACAGGACAGGCACGCTCCCAGGGCGCCGCGTGTAGCGTGCATTGGATGGGATCCCATAGCATAGCCAGCAGCCCTGCCCGCTAATAGCCTGCCTGCTTGCCTGCGAGCCAGCGCCGACCTGCACAGCTTCATTCGCAGCCCCCTCGCATCCGGCACCGTCGACAGAAACCGCCATCATCAGTCATTCCCCCCTCCCACACGCCCGGGATCGTCTTCCCCACCATACGCTCCCCCCATCGACTTGGGGCAGCCCCGCGGGCAAGCTCGCTTGTGAGGGCCGTGTTCGAACCAAGAAAAAAAACGCTGCCGGCGACCTCCATGGCGCGACGACACGTTAGCCAGCCATGACACCAAAAGCTCCATTCTGGCCCAAAGGCCCGAGAAGGGCCGACAAGGCCGCCTCAGTACGAGGCTCTCTCAACCTCGTCCATCTGCTTTCCTTGGCTTTCCTGCTCCTGGTCCCGGTACGTACTTACTCCCCAAGCCGCCTCCATGCAAGGCCATGCGAGTTATTTTCTCCCTCCCACTCGTCCCTCACCCTCCGCTCCACACCCCGCATACCTCCGTCATTTCGACACATGCGAGTCGTTTCGCTACTAACCACCGTGCCCCTCCATAAAAGGTCGCCCAGTTCTTCCTCACTGACGCCAAGTTCCAATACTCACGAATCTTCACTTCCCACCCCTTCTCCTCCCGCACCGCCTTCTCCCCCCCTGCCCTGGTCCGTCAAGAACCCGTCTGTGAAAGCCCCCATCCTTTCCCAACTGCCCCCCCTGTGTCCAAGCCGCGCACCATGGCTCTCGCCGCGGAGACGAAGCGCATCACGGCGCAGTTCGACTACAACGATGCCGACGTGAACAAGGGAGTCGTGGAGTTCCTGAAACAGATGAGTATGTCGTGTCTTATCGCCTGGGGTCCCCCTCCTCCTCACTAGCGCTAACCCGGCTCTTCTCGGCCAGACGAGGGACTGGAGACGGACGGCACCAGCATGAGCCAGATTCCCACCTATGTCACCGGCGTTCCGAACGGCACCGAAAAGGTAAGGGCAACCACACCATACAAGGCACAGGCCGTATCCGCTAACCGACCCCCGTAGGGACTGTACCTGGCCGTGGACCTGGGTGGCACCAACTTCCGTGTCTGTTCCATCAACCTCCATGGCGATACGACCTTCAACCTCACCTACAGCAAGGTGGCGATCCCGAAAGAGCTCATGCTTGCCAAGAAGGCCGAGGACCTCTTTGGCTTCCTGGCCAAGCAGATCGAAGAGTTTCTCAAGAAGCACCACGAAGACCACTTTGTGACCCACATCCGACGGCGCCAGACTATGAGCAGCCCCGAGGGCTACAAGGATGAGCACATCTTCCGACTCGGCTTCACTTTCAGTTTCCCCGTCCAGCAGATCGGCATCAACAAGGGCACATTGATCCGGTGGACCAAGGGTTTCGATATCCCGGACGCTGTCGGCAAGGACGTCTGCGCTCTGCTCCAGGCCGAGATTGACAAGCTACACCTCCCCGTCAAGGTGGCGGCCCTGGTGAACGACACGGTGGGCACCCTGATGGCCCGCTCATACACGTCGCCCGGAAAGACCAGCACCCTTCTGGGCGCCATCTTCGGCACTGGCACCAACGGCGCCTACGTCGAGAAGCTGTCCAACATCAAGAAGCCGGTCGAGGGAGACTACGACAAGTCGACAGGCGACATGGTCGTCAACACCGAGTGGGGCTCCTTCGACAACCAGCTCAACGTCCTGCCCAACACGTCATTCGATATCGAGTTGGACAAAAAGAGCGTCAACCCGGGCATCCAAATGTTCGAGAAGAGGGTATCGGGTATGTTCCTGGGCGAGATTGTGCGTCTCGTCATCGTCGAGATGTTCAAGAACCCCAAGATCTCGCTCTTCAAGGACGACAACTCGAGCTCCAACGACTGGAAATCCACTACGACCATCGGCACCACCTCAACAATCATGGAGCAGTGGGGTCTGGACAGCTCCATTCTGTCCATTGCCGGAGCCGACACCACACCGGACCTCGCCATGCTTCGCCAGCAATTGGAGAAGGAGCTGCAGATCTACGCCGCTTCTCTCGAGGACGCCCAGGCCTTCAAGGATGTCGCCTACGCCGTGGGCCGCCGGGCCGCCAGGCTCTCTGCCGTGGCCATTGGAGCCATCGTGCTGCAGAGCGGACAGCTCAAGGACGGCACCAACGACCCCATCGACATTGGCGTCGACGGCAGTCTGGTTGAGCACTACCCCTACTTCCGCGACATGATGTACGAAGCTTTCTCCATCATTGACGGCATCGGCCCGGAGGGCGCCAAGAGAATCCGCATCGGAATTGCCAAGGACGGTAGCGGCGTCGGCGCCGCCCTTATCGCCCTGATTGCCGCCGGCATGGAGAAGAAGCCTACCGGCATTCTTGAAAGCATAGCCGAGAAGGTCTCGGCGGTCGCTCCTACCCTGGGCCATTCCTCGGCGATTGTATAAGGGAGTGCCCCCGCCGCTTCCGGGCATCAAGCAATCGGCCCCAGTGGATTAATTGTGTGAATACTGGCGCATGAACCTGAACGAGATGACGAGCTTCTGTTAACATCATGGAACCGGAGTTATACGGGCCAAGGCGCCCTTGGATTGGTTTTTTTCCCCCAGAGCGGGAATGGATAGCCTGGATGAATCATAAAACCCCTATGGAGTCAAGGTATCACGATACTAAAATACAACTTGAAACAAACAATGGCCCGAGCCCGAGGAACATGTGACGGCGTACAATTTGTAGGCCTGCTGGAGTATTACAGGCCAACCTTGTGGCTACCTACTCTACGTACGTACTTGCACACTACTAAAATAAGACGTAAGCATGTACTGTACCTTGACACGGGATGATGATGCTCGTACAGGATTACACGAGTCACACTGTCTATAGGATGGAAATGCCCCCCCCCCTCGCCAAGTACACAATGCATACCTCCTTATCCACTTTTGACTAATCGGATTAAACCAACACAACGTTTGACTTGTACCGCCATGGGAGGTCCGCCGGGGTTTGCAATGAAGCTGCTCAGATGGTCGGCCCCGCGGCTCATCTCATGACGGGTTGCCGAAAGCGGCGGCCGGGTAGGCTCGCTTGTCCCGCTTTTTGCGCATGGCCGAACTGCTCCGCGAGCTGGCCCCCGAGCTGGCGCCGCTCCCCGGCACGGCGAGGTTCCGCGCCATGTCGGCGGGGAGGTCGTTCCACTCGGTTTCCGGCCGGGTGTTTTGGAAGGACGTGCCCGACGCCGAGGGCGTACGCGGCGGGGCGGGGCGGGCGGCGGCGCTGCCGGGGGGAGGGCCCGAGGGGGAGGGGGAGGACGAGGACGACGGAGGCAGCGGCGGCGGCGGCGGCGGCGGGGCGGCGCGCGTGAAGCTGGCGACGGCGGGCGTGGGCACGGGCAGCGGCGGTGATGACGACGACGACGACGCCGCCGCCGCGGCGCCGCGCAGGGCGTCGAGCACGGCGCCGCCGGCGATGTCGCGGCGGACGATCCAGGCGTCGCTGGGGTCGAGCATGCGGTAGTAGGCGGCGACGACGGGCTCGACGCGGGCGAAGCCGTGCGCGAGGTACCAGTCCATGCCCTCCTGGTTGGGGGTCCAGACGTGGGCGCAGACGGTGCGGCAGGGGCGGCGCGGGTCGCGGGCGGCGCGCGCGCACACGTCGTCGAGCATGGCGCCGGCGAGGCCGAGGCGGCGGTACGGCTCGAGCAGCACCAGCGACTGGATGTAGAGGGCGTCGGGCACCAGGTCCGCCATCTCGCCGGGGCGGGCCTGGAAGACGGGCTCGGGGCGGCAGACGAGGCCGCCGATGACGGTGGGCGACGACGACGACGACGCGCCGCCGGCCTCGTCGTCGTCGTCCCCCCGCTCGTGCCACAGCAGCACGCGCGAGAAGGCGCCCGACGACTCCGGGTCGAGGAGCGGCTCCCAGAAGGAGTCCGGGTAGCGGACGGGCAGGATGCGGGCCGTCATGCGGCGCAGGGCCGGGATGTGCGAGGGCAGGATCGGCGAGATGGTGACGTTGGGGTGATGGGTCGGTTTCGGCGCTGGCACGGGCACCGCGGCACGGGGACTCGCAGCCGCCGCCGCCGCCGCTGCCGGCGGGGGCGGCGGGGGCGGCGGCGACGGTATTGATTGCTTGTGTTCCTGTTGCAGCTGCTGTGAGGGGGTCGGCGAGGGGGGTGCAGCCGCCTGCGGTGCCGAAGGCGGCGGCGGCGGTGGTGATGCGGTTGCGGCTCCCGCTGGCGCGGAGGGAGGGGCCGAGGCGTACGTGGGTGGTTGTTTGGGCTGGAAGAAGGACCGGATCGACGACTGCCCGCCGGTGGGAGGGGGGAGTGTCATGATGCAAGTGGGTGTGAAGGGAAGTATGTATGATGTATGTATGTACTCCGGGGGGAGGGGGAGGAGAGTTGAGCGAGTGGCAGCTCTCGAAGGGGAAGGGGGTTGCGAACAAGAAAATAAAGGGAGGACGTAGCGAAGCGGAATGGATTTGCGCACGCCGTTCAATGAAAACAAAACCAAATTCCTGGGGTCGTACTTTTGGACAACGCCCCGGATTATATCCCAGAGCCCAAAGCAGCAGCAAGCCGTGGGAGGGAGAGAGGGAGAGAGAGAAGAAAAAGTCTAGACCTTCGCCAATCTTGTGCACGTTAGGCGGTGCGACGGTTACGGGGCGGCGATGCAATTGGCATGTGGGAACATCCCACGCGTACGATTCCACCGAACTGGGCCGTCGCATGGGCTGCTACGCACCGGGGGAGACCCCTCGTCTCATCCGGGCCGTCCTTTTCCTTCCCCCCCTCCCCATCTCTCTGACCCTTGCCCCATCGATCCCTTCCCTTCTTGTTATTATTAATAATAACCTACCTTACCTATCCAAGGCCCCAGAAGAAGAAGCGGCAGAGAGGGCTCGAGAGCCCGTTCCCACGGGAAGGGGACCTGCTGGTGGATGCTGCCCAGATTTGCATGGAGGTGCAGCAGTGCGCACACAGGTAAGCCGGCCGGCCCATTGAAACCATTCATTCCATTCCACTTTACACTATCCCCGAGCTGGTGGCATTCATGGACCTCCTCGCTGATGACGGGCTGAACTGTCGGCCTCCCATACGACATCAACCTGCAATTTGCCCGCAGGCCCGTCAAGCCATCCATCCATCCAAACAAGGGCCGCATTTCGTTTGATGGGGGGTGCAGATTGTCCGGGTTGGATAGCCAGTCCGCGCTGAGCCATCTAGCGGTCGAGTTTCCTTTTTTTCTTCTTCTTCCCCCCCTCACAGCTTTTGCTTCTTCTCAGGACTAGGTACGGAGACGGCGTACACTGGAATTATGACTACATTTTACTAACCCCTAGTGGCCTTCGTACATACATCAACATACCCTGAGTACATTCACCAAAACCTCCGAACTCAAGCATGCGCCTGGGAACGGAGACCCATGTGACTCTTCAGAGTCCACTCCCTATATGGTCCCCACCCGCCTCCGGGTCCACTTGTCCATGGACCATCCATCGTTTTGCTGTATCCTCCAGGTATCCTGACTTATACGCATCCTCAGGCGCGCGTAAGGCCGCAGACGAACGATACAACTGCCGCCGCCTCAGCACGCGGGCACAACCCACTCACCCGTCAAACGGCTTTAGGTCCTGACCGAAACTGAAAGCATGTGGCTAGGCGCATGCCGTACCTGCTGGGCGCGGATTATCTGCAAGGTTGGTCGTGCTAGCTTCCATGATAGTTCTGTGGTATGGGATACTCCCCCCCCGTCTTGGACACTAGAGAGCATCCAGTCACCATGCAGACATCCCTCTTGCTTACATAGGTTATCTATCCTCCAAGGCCGGCCTATTTCACTACCTCATCGCACATGCATTTCCCACCCATGCCTGCGTACCTCCAAAGCACCTAGGTTATGTAACACATACCAGACGCCCCTTCCATACATTTACATAGGTAAGTATGCATCTTACGTAGTACCTGGCGGCCTGGTAACGATTTGTCGCGTGCCCTGCGGCCATTTGAGTCTGGCGTGGCTAGTGCAAGACCCGGCGCCCTGGTTGGCCGTTTCTGCCGCGGAGCTGTACGGCGGCTCCTTTGCCCGTCATTTAATGTTAAACAGGATGTACTTATCTACGTTAATAATAAGTATGGATTTTCCTACCTACCTATGTACCGGGGCTACCTACTTATATAGCTGATTTAGTACATTCTTGGTAAATGTAGGATGTAAGGTACTTAGTTATGTAAGGTAAGTGCCTAAGTAATGAGTGTACTCACTTCGGATGTATTTACTTACCCACCGATGAATCCCTGTTCCAACTTGGAAGCCGGGGCCTGCAATTGATGGGAAGCTTCTTTTCGTCCACCCTCTGTTCCTGAACCCATTTCGTCACTCTTGATTGATATAGCCTGCACTGCGACCGCTTATTCATTGCCAGCTCCAAGCTGCCCATGGGGGAAATCTACGGCCCATTCCGCTTCGAAACCCCATCTGCCTGCAGCCTGATCTGACCGCGACGACCATTCCCACCCATCGTGGTTTCTCGCTGCCGTTTGGCCTTCCTTTGCTGTCTCCGCAATCCCAGCAGCACCTGCTAAACCACGGCCCAGGCGCGCCCGCGCGCTCTGCTCTGCGTCGAACAGGTTACGTGTGTGTGCGAGTGTGCGTTTGTGTGCTGCCGTGTGTCCGTCACCCCCAAAGGCAAATCGCCCCTGCGAATAAACTCTCAGCCTTTCCGCCGCCCGTTATCGATTGGAGACGCCGAAATAGAAAACCTTCCCACCCCCCGGCTCGTCACCTCGACCTTCATCCATCACCCGGTCCTGCCCGTCGTCTTCTCCCTCATCAACGCCAGGCGATCGCTCGCACCGCGCAACCCGCGAAAATGGCGTCCTCCTCGTCGTCGTCGTCATCGACGAACTCGGGAAAGGCCGGCGTCATCCAGACCCCCGAGGGCGCTGGGCCCGTGGACCAGCTAGTGAGCTTCTTCTCTTGTCCAGCGCTTCCGCCCCAGGTTACTGACCCTGCGCTCCGTCCTTCCAGGCACATGCGGTTTTAGACGATTTATTATACAACATCGTGCACGATCTACTAATCAAGACTCACCGGGATGAGAAGATGGCCCGCGCTGCCACGGCCGCCATTCGCGTCGAGAAGCTGGCTTCCGATGCCTCAGACTCGTCTCTCCCCGACTCGAGACCCGACGTCAAGGCCGAAACCGACGCCGCCGTCTACGACGAGGGCAAGGTGCTGCTGAAGGGCAACCCCCTGGTTACCACCAAAGACATTCTCTGCCCCCGCTGTCATCTTCCTCGCCTACTCTACCCGACCGACGGAAAGGGCTCCAGGAAACCGGACCCGAGCATCATATACTGCAAGAAACATCCGTACATCGAGAAACCCGGCTATGATATCTACGGTCAGACGTGGGTCGCGCAAGGTCCCGGCCGAGGCAAGAAGAAGAAGGACCTTGAGAAGAAGAACGAGACGCCCCAGGACACACCCGGCGCCACGCCGACACCCGACGAAGCGGGTGGAGGAAAAGGAGGCGCCTCGGCGCGACCGCCCAACGTCCTGTCGTTTCCCTCGGCCACGTGCGTGAAGTGCAAACGGTGCATCCTCGTCACCCGTCTCAACAATCATATGGGCTCGTGCATAGGCAACAGCGGCCGCAACGCTAGCCGTGCTGCCGCCCAGAAGATCAGCAACGGCGGCAGCGGTGCCAACGGTAGCCAAGGCGACGGCACGCCGCCCAACAGCCAGAAAGGCACGCCTTTGCCGGGCTCCCGAGCCAGCAGCCCCAAGAAGAGAGACGGCGACGACATGGACGAGGACGAGGACACAGACGGGGACAGTTCGCACAAGAAGAAGAAGCTGAAGCCCAGTGCTGCCAATCCGACCAAGAAGGTCATTCTCAAGACCAAGGGTGGCAGCGCGCCTGGAACCAAGAAGGAAAAAGTCAAGACCAGCTCCTTGTTGAGCGTCGAACAGAAAGTCGACGACGATGATGCCGAGGGTTCGACGGTGGAGGTGGCCCCCAAGAAGAAGGTTTCCAAGGCACCCAGTCCGGCGAAGAAGCTCAAGCTGGGCGTGTCTAAGCCCTCGCTTTCGTCGTCATCCGCCAAGAACGGCAAGCCCGCTCGGAGTAATGGCGATGGCGGCGGGGATGACGGCGAAAGCGAAAGCTCGGGCACTCTGTCGTCGCCGCCGCAGGTCTAGAGGTTTCACCATGGGTGCCTTCACCACAGCCGGAACCCCTCTGAGCCACCTCCTCTCGGGGCGCAAATCAGGGCGTCTCCGAAAGAGCCAGAAAGTAGAGAGAAGTAGAGAGGCGGCAACAGGGCACCAAGTGCTTTACAGAACTGTACTATGTCACGCTGCATGAAACGGGGTTCAGGGGTTTTCTGTTTATGCCGCCACGGCTTTTGTCTGCGGTCTCCGGTTGGGCAATACCTTTTGCATCAGGGAAAAAAGCGGCGTTGGAGTTGATACACACCCCAGCTTGTATTCTATAACCCCCCCCCCCCCCCATTTTGCACATATGTACCATTTTACCCGCTCGTACACGCGCGCGCGCGCGCGCGCACGTACGCAGGCACACTCGCACTTGCACACTCGCCATGGCACAGACGTGACAGATGTCTTCACTCGTGTATGCGAGACAGGTGCTTCCGGCGAGGGTACCGGACGCCTCAGGTGACGGATATGGTATCTTGCTTAAGAAACGGGCATGCTGCCAATTTTTGGAGTCCCCACGCTTACCGATGCGGCTGCTGCTCCGTAGGGGCGGCTACGCGTCCAGGCCGTCGTCCTCGAGGGGCCGGGCGCGGATGATCTTGACCTCCTCGAGGGGGCGGTCGTCGGGGCCGGTGCGCACGAGGCCCATGCGCCGGAGGACGCCGAGGCCGGTCTTGACGCGGCCGAAGATGGTGTGCTTGCCGTCGAGCCAGGGGGTGGGGGCGAGGGTGAGGAAGAACTGGCTGCCGTTGGTGTTGGGGCCGGCGTTGGCCATGCTCAGGACGCCGGCGCCCGTGTGGCGCAGGGCGGGCGAGATCTCGTCGTCGAAGCGGTCGCCGTAGACGGAGGCGCCGCCGCGGCCGGTGCCCGTGGGGTCGCCGCCCTGCACCATGAAGTCGGGGATGACGCGGTGGAAGACGGTGCCGTCGTAGTAGGCGCGCGCCGCCAGCTCCGCGAAGTTGCGGCACGTCCGCGGCGCGTGCTCCGTGTAGAGCTCGACCGTGACCGGGCCCATCGACGTCTCGAGGAGGACGTTGGTCGTCATGTTGTTGTTGTTGTTGTTGTAGGTGGGTAGGGTAGGTAGGTAGGTAGTTTGTTGTGTGAGAGTGTGTGTGCGCGCCACCACCGTCGCCGCCGCCGCCGCCGCCGCCGCCGTGCTTCGGTCGTTGTTTTTTTTTTTCCTTCGGGGAGAGAGAAACCGAGGCTGAGGAAAAAGCCTAAATTTAGGGCCGAGAATCCAGCTTCCGGGAGGTAATCGGGGAAGGGCGCGGGGAGACTATGGCGACGATGGCTTCCATGTGGGATAGATGTACAAGTACAATTAGCAGGGGACCTGGCCGGCCAGAAAAATGACGAAACTGCAGCTTGTCGTCGCTGGTCCCGTTTTAGCCTTCGGGGGGCGATCGGCCTGCCTTGCCCTCCAGCGCGTCCACCTGCTTAGCGGCTTCCACTGCAAGGGCCCCATCGCCAGGGGCCCTGCCTGGCCTAGATATGCCTTAGTAGTGTGGGTGCTGAGTAGGCAGGCAGACACATGTACCAAAACCACCAACCCTCTCTCGTCCTTTATTCTACATCGTGTTTCTGCCGGCTGGTGACCGCATGTTTACATTGTCACGCCGCTGTCCCTTGCCGAAAAACATCGCCAGCCGCCCGCCTCTGGTCAATACTGGGAGCGCGCCGGTTCGGGAGCCGCCTGCGGATTGGTGGAGGCTGTTTGCCTCGTTGTCTGCTCCTCACAAAAATCCCTAGCACTACCAGCCTCTCCCCTGGCCCTTCACCATCTGCCGGAGGTGAATAACACCAAAGTTGAGCTTTCAATCGGCAGTCCTTGCCAGGTCGCCAGCAACCAAAGAAGCTCTATTTCGTCCTGGTTTCCTACCGGGTGCTTTTTCAGCATCAACACCCATATTTACCCGCCACTTTGGGATCAGTGGTCAGGTTGCCAGGCTTGGGTTAAAAGTGCGCCGTCGGCCCTTCTCCTGGGTCATACCCCCCTCCCCCCCTTCTCTCTCTCCCCATCATCGCATATCTTGTCCTGCCTGCCCGCACCAGCCACCATGGCCAATGCAACTTCTGCATTCCCGGCAGACGGCCTGGACGTCCAGGCAAATCTCACGCTCGTGGAGACCATCTCGCAGTGGCCTGCCGCAGCCTGGGCGAACCGGGACTTTTTACTTCTTGAGGTTCGCATCGTCGGCACCGCCCTGGCCTGTATCTACCTGGGGTCCCATGGCGCCCTTCGACGACCACCCAGTGCGAAGCCGCCGAAGAAGGCGAGGAAGGGCTCGTCGGACAAGGACGACGAGCAGGATGCCGACGATCAGTACGTTCAAGGGCTACTCCCCTCGGACGCCATCATGTTTCCCATCCTGGCAGGCATGGTCCTGGTCGGCCTGTACTACCTGATCAAGTGGCTTGAGGACCCCGCCGTCCTCAACAAGATCCTCGGCCTTTACTTTTCCCTCATGTCGCTGGCTAGCATGGGCAAGCTCCTGGCCGATGGCCTGCACTTGCTCACGAGCGCCGTGTTCCCGGACACGTGGAGGGCAAGCGGCGGCGCCGTCTACCACTTTGACTCGGCCAGGCAATCTCAGTACCAGGTGGCCGACTCCGGCGAACGGGTGTACGACGAGAACAAAACAGCCCCCTTCCCCCTGCAGGCGCTCTCCCAGCTCAAGGTGTCCGACAAAACCCGCACCGCGCTCTGGGAAGCTCGGCACGTGCTTCGGGAAAAGTGGACGGTGCGGCTCACGATTCACGGCCTTGTCAAGGAGCGGTTCCAGGTCCAACTCAACGACATTTTCGGGATCGTGTTGGCCCTGGGCGCCAACATTGCTTACCAGACCACCGGTTCCGTGTTCCTGTCGAACCTCATGGGCTACGCCTTCTCGTACACGGGCATCATCATGATGTCTCCCACCACCTTCACCACCGGTAGCGCTGTACTGTTTGGTCTTTTCTTCTACGATATCTTCATGGTATTCTATACGTAAGTAGAACGCCGCTTCCGACGGCATAACGCATCGTCTACTGACCCGTCAACAGTCCCTACATGGTGACAGTGGCCACCAAGCTTGATGTGCCCATCAAGTTGGTCTTTGAAGGGCCCCACAAAGCCAGCATGCTCGGGCTTGGTGACATCGTCGTCCCTGGCATGTTCATCGGCATTTGCCTGCGTTTCGACCATTTCCTCCACTACTACCGGCAGCGCAAGTTTATCCCCGTCGAGCTTAAGAAGGAGGACGAGACATCCGGAGAGCTGGTAACCACGACTGAAACCCGCCGCATGGCTGTCCGGCCAGAATACGTCAGTCCCCAGGGTCAGTGGGCCAACCGATTCTGGAGCACTCCCCTGGCCAAGATGTGCTCTCCTGACGCCACGCCCGCTCTCGCGGCCTCGGCTTTCCGAAAGACGTACTTTCATGCCGCCATGTTCGGATACCTCCTGGGAATGATAGCCACACTCATGATGCTGCTAGTCTTTAAGCATGCCCAGCCCGCACTCTTGTACCTGGTCCCCGGGGTTGTGTTCTCCGTCTGGGCCACGGGGGCCTTGAGGGGCGAGCTGCACGAGATGTGGATCTACACTGAGGATGGTAGCCTTGACAAGGAAGATGTGCTGGTTGAGGTGGATGGCCATGGCAACGTAGTCGCGGAGATTGAGGACGATGCCACGAAGACGGACGACAAGGATGAGGAGGGAAAGCAGGAGAAGGAGGGCGTTGGCAAGGACCAAGGCGAGAAATCGTCCAAGGCCTCGTCGAAGAAGTCGAAGAACCGAACTGTCGTTTCGTTCACTATTGAGGCGCCTACCTCGCTGACAGCCAAGGAAGATTGACAGCCACCTGGGGACGGGATGCGGTGGCATTGACGATGCATTACACCGAGCATCTTTACTGCGGTGCTCAAGTGCCTAGGTAGGTAAAATACATTGACTTTACATAGACCACCTAGTAGCTAGTATACAGCGGTTCGGCGGCCGGGTAGAATCTGGACGGTTCCACCCACGCAGTCAACCAGCTCGACTGTTCGGGGCAAATGAGCAGGTGCTTCGCTCACGCCCGGTCTCCCGATGGAGAGGCAAAGGAGGCGATGGATTCGTCGTGAAAATAGAGTTTCCCACTAGATAGCCACGCACTATTGCGCGGGAAAGGCCGTTCGCTCGGCCGCTCAACAGGGAATGGGCAGCCAATGGAAGGGATTCCGCCTCCATGACTCCGTAAAGTACCTGCTTCCTTCTTCACCCCCACCTTCGGTCCGTCAGCAGTCAGCCAGGGCGAGTGGGTGAGCGCGACAACAAGGCAGCGAGCGAGACGGACCGTCTCATTCCATTGTCCGGTTCCCGTGTTTGTTCCCATTTCCTCCGCTGCGTCCGTCGCCGTTACTTGCGTCCCTGTACCGGCTGTTGTGGCTTTCTTCCCTGGTCGTCCTCCTTCCCAGGCCTCGCTCAGCCCGCTCGTAACCTACACTGTACTCACCATGACAGCTTCGTCCGGCCCCAGGGTCATCCAGTGGCTCATCGACACCCGCAACCTGTGGCCCGAGGCGATCAAGACCAAGGACCTCGAGGAACATGTCAGTATATCCCTTTGCCCCCCGTTCCCTTCGCTGAGCTTTTCTGTCTCTCCTCGCCGATCCAAAGCAACCCGACTGACGGCGGGCCAGGCGTCTCGTGCACTCGACCTCCTCACCCCCGAGGAGCGCGCCGGCGTGCTGAAGTACTTCTTCGTGCGCGACGCCAAGATGGCGCTGGCCTCGCACCTCCTCAAGCACCACGTCATCGCGTCGGCGCTGGGCGTGCCGTGGGCGGCCACGCGGCTGACGCGCGACGCGCGCGGGAAGCCCGTCTACGTCGACGCGGCCTCGGGCGCGCAGCCGTGCGCCTTTAACGTCTCGCACCAGGCCGGCCTGGTGGCGCTGGTCGCCGTCGTCGGCTACGCCGGCCCGGGGCCCGTCGACGTCGGCGTCGACGTCGTGTGCGTCAGCGAGCGCCGCGAGCGGGACCGCAAGCTCATCCGCGACGAGGGCTGGCCGCGCTTCGTCGCCATGCACGCCGACGTCTTCGGCCACGGCGAGGACACGTACCTCCAGCGCGGCGGCGAGCTGCAGCTGCCCCTCTACGACGGCGGCGCCGGCGCCGGCGGCCGCCCGCGCCCGCCCGCCGGCTCCGCGAAGGAGGAGGCGGTCAAGCTGCGCTGCTTCTACGCGCTCTGGTGCCTGCGCGAGGCCTACGTCAAGATGACGGGCGAGGCCCTGCTGGCCCCGTGGCTGGGCGACCTGGAGTTCGTCCGCTTCCGCGCGCCCGCCGCCGTCGAGGCGAGCGGCCTCGTGGCCGGCCGGAACGGCACCGACGAGGTCATCACCGAGCACGAGGTCGTCTTCCAGGGGCAAGCGGTCGACGACGCCAACATTGCCCTGCGGTCGCTGGGCCGGGACTACATGGTCGGCACGGCGATCCGCACACCCGAGCAAAAAGAGACCGGGCTGGACTGGGGCAGCGAGCCCTTCGAGATTGTGGACATCGAGACTGTCATCAGCCACGCCGAAGCGGCAGGGGGTCTATGATCACACTAGACCAAGAGGATGTCGCGTTTTAATAGCCCGTAGCACTGCCGTCTGCTCACTAGCCATGTCTCTCCTGACAACGAACCATGGGATCGGGCCGCTCTCGTGTTTGTAATGTATCGGCCATGATCGCGTGCCTCACGTCGTGACATCGGATGCCGCCACGGCGTATCGCATTGCCGCGTCGGGCCCTGCCAAGGCGCCGTTTCCAGCCAGCCCTGCATGGCACATGCTGATCAAGTCATAGCATCGAAGAAGAAGAAAAGAGACCTAGTGAGGCTAAAACTCGTCGGCCAATACCATCGCAGCGCCGGCTCAGGGATGTGCTGAAGATATCTTCACCGGTCTAAGGGAATGGGCACCTACCTACCCCGGGCACGCAACCATAGAGCGCGGGAGCGTGACATTCAACGGATGCGAGGGAGGCGCCAGTGGGGAGGGAGTCAGTAGCCCCGGTCGAATAAGGCACTCGATAATGGCCGGTACCCCACGTCGTCGAGCGAACCTGCATGATCATGGACACGAACCGTCTCTTAAACCAAGACGCCATGAGGAACCTGTCACACGCGGCCCGGCCAATGAATGGTGACTAGGGCTGTTGTGGGTTCATAGCATGGGAGGGGGGGCCGCCCGGGAGGAAGATGATCGAAACGGAGGCTGGCTTCATGGTTCGGAGGGACGCCCTGTGTTGGGACAAGACGCCCTGTCGCAGCGGGGAACCGGAGGCCGGCTTTGCGGGCCGACCCTTGAAAAAACGGACGGTGCTTCTCACGAGGGTCGGTTCGCCATGCGAAGCAGCGGCTGCGTTCCCCGTCCGGAACCCCCTCCCCCCCTGAGATGCCCGGGGTAGTGCGGGATATATTGACAGAACACTTGATTTTATCCCCAGAGACACCAAGCACCCGAGCCTTGGTCTCGTATATCGACCGGCCAACACCGAAAGGATACGAAAAGGCTGTTGGGTAACCTTGAGCTGGAAGTCGAGACAAGTATCTTCCGCCCCCCCCCCCCCCCCCCCCGCGTTCATGTGCGCAAGCGCGAACACCTGCCAGATACGGCCCTGGCAATGCTGAAGATTGGAAAACTGCCAAGGCAATGCACACATTTGAGCCATCGAGGTAAAGCGATGCTTCATTATTGGGCTCCAATGGGGTGGTTCAGATGCCCGTGGGGGGTTTGGCCCATCTCTCCCATTAACCGAGACCACGAGGTACATAACACGCCTACCCAGCAAGTGCTGCATAAGGTACATGCTTCCCTGCCTGCTCACTGTGAGCAAGCACACTTACACGCACGCACACACACATACATACATACACACACGTACATGACCAAAATGCACCCATAAATGTCTCCGGGTGTGGAACTATAATACACGCCGGCTAAGATGAATCCAATCCCGAGAGTGCCATAGTCTTTTCCTTTGAAAAAAAAAAAAAAACTGCATGGTTGCCAGTCCGCGGGCATCAAAAGTCAATACGAACTCGCCGAAGGCGTCGCTGAGCTCACGTTGCATACACGAGCGAGCCATTTACCCGGCCACCAAACCATGCCGCCCAAGGCCTCTTCAGCGCGCCCCTCGATGGGCTCTTCTGGTGACGCCGAGACGGACGTCGGCCAGCAGTCGGTGCCCCGGCCGCGGCGCCCGTCGACGGGTCGCCGGGCGCATCTGCGGAAGCCGTTCCGCGAGACGGCCGGGTTCCAAATGGTCGAGGCGCTGAACTGGAAGCTGATGCTCTCCCTGCCGCCCGTCTTCGCGCCTGCGCGCGTCGCCTTTTGCGCGCCGAAAACCCACGCGGGCATGGGCGCGGCCGCGAAACCCTCGCCCGCCGACTGCTGCTGCTGTGCGGCGGCGGCCGGAGTCAGCGACAATAGGATTCGCGCATGCAGTAACACCTACCCTGCAGACGCTCGCGCGGTTTCACACAAGGCTTCCTCGCGCGCCGCGGCGGGCCCGGCCACTACATATGGCGCGACGGCGCCGTCAGCTGAGCCCGGCTGGACCGCCCCCGACCGCCCCTCGCACCCGGCAGCGAAGCATGCGGCTCTTGGCCCTTTCCCCAGCACCATGGCCAGCGGCTTGAAGCAAGTGGCGGCGTCGGTCCGGCAGAACGTGCTGCGTCTGAAGTACGGAAAACAGGCCGTCGACTGGAAGGGGCGCGTTTGGGAGGACCTCGAGAATGGCTCCATGGGCTTCAACACGCAGGAGCTGATGATCAGCTGCGGCACCGTCACAGTGAAGGACCACCCCCGAGACCCCCAGGTCCTCCTCATCTTCAACCACGAGTTGGGCATTTTCCAGCTCCCCAAGGGCAAGAAAGACATCAACGAAGCTCTCCCCACCACGGCCGTGCGGGAGACGGCCGAGGAAACCGGTGTTCTTGTCGAACCGCTCTACCTCAGATTCGGAACCCGCTTCACCTGTCCAGAAGGCTGGCAGATCCAAGGCAGCGGCGAGTTGGTCCCCGACACCGACAAGGCCAAGGAGAAGGAGCCCGAAGCCGCGGTGCCTCGCGTCATGACCAAGGATATCGTATACAGCAGTGCCTACGTCGACCCGGCCACGCAGTCCTTTCGCTACGTCTTCTGGTACGCGGCCACGCCGGCCGGCGAGGCCGCCTCGGACAACGCGCTCCGGAAGGCCGAGGACATCGGGCGGCTCCAGCCGCTGTGGTTTCCCGTGGAGAAGGCCGTCGGCCTCCTGAAGATGACGGTGGAGAAGCAGGCCGTGGCGACGGTGCGGGACTACATTCAGAACATGACGCCGCAGGACTGGGAGCTGTCCCGCGCCCTGTCCGCACGGGACAAGCACACGTCGTTGGGGAAACCGCCGAGTCCCGAAACCCGCCCCGTCAGCCCGGGCGACGGGCCCGACTGCCTCTGCACGTGAGGCCGACCACCGCTCTTGGACCTGGTGGTGTTGGTATGGCCAGACTTAGGAGTATTTACCGATTATTCGTACTCCCTCATTACCCATTGCTTGAACCGGCGTTGTGTCTGCCAACATGCTTCTCCCCCACCCCCCTCGTCCAGTTGCAAATCTCGCTGCTGGCCATGCCAGCCGCTTCAGGCACGGTGTACGACACCAGTTGTGGTCACCTCCTCAAAAAAATCGCTCACGTCGAACGGCCGATCCAACATGCCGTCCAAGGACCAGAAAACCCGCGTGTGCCCTGTTTCAGGAACACAGGACTTTCTCAAACTAACATCGCGACACAAACATTATGCTTGTTTTACCCAGTTCGCTTGTCACAGGCGCAACTGACGCGGCATCCCCCGACATCACCCATTCCTCAGACCCGGGCCAGGCCCACGGTGAGAACGCGTATGAAAAACCTCGCTGTCCCGTGGCCATACCTTCCACCGGGCAGGAAGTTGCGACCAGGCATTGGGGGGGGGGGGGGGGGGGGGGGGCGTTTCCGGCAACAGGCAAGTACCCTGTCCGGACGGCGAGACCAAACGACACACGACCAACTGGACAAAGAACCGCCATGTCGGTGAATGCGTACAAAGACATCTATTGGCCTTCAATTGGAAAGATTAGGTAGTTTTGATGCTCAGATACCAGCACATCTGAGAAAACACTCCCATAACATCATCGATTGCATTGCCTAATAGTCAACATGGCGGCCGCGACGATTCCCGTGCTGAAGGGCTCTCTCCGCTTGATCGCGAAGCAGCTGGGCCAGCTCCCACGGGGTTCCAAGACGGAGTGGAAGAATGAAGAGAACTGGAAGAACATGGACGAGAATACCATGGCTCAGAACGCCGAGAACTTCCTCATCAGCTGCGGCACCATCACGCTGAGGGATGGCTTCCGGGCCAAGAAGGGGCCGCCCGAGGTCCTGGTTACTCGCAAGCCCAACCTGAACAATGCTTGCATGCTGCCCAAGGGACGCAAGGACCTCCACGCCGACAGCCTCTGGGACACGGCCCGCCGCGAGACGCGCGAGGAAACCAGCGTCACGCCCCGGCCCCTCTACCTCAAGTCCCGCACGCGCTTCACCATCCCGGACGGCCAGGACGTGGGCGCGAACCGGACCCTGGTCCCCGCGGCCGCGCCCCCGGCGCCCGCCCGGAAGGACAAGGACATCAACGAGGTCCTCGGCAAGGACGTCATCTTTTCGTACGTAGAGATCGACCTCAAGTACGGGGTCCGCCTCGTGTTCCTGTACGCGGCCCACTCCCCCGACGACATCAACCTCGGCAACCTGGCCGAGGAGGACCGGGGGAACGGCGTCGAATGGCTCCCCCTCGACCAGGCGATCGCGAAGCTGGGGATGCAGGCCGAGCGTGAGGCGGTCCAGCGAGTGAAGACGCTCCTCGACGGCATGTCCGACGGGGACTGGGAGGCATCCGACGCGCTCTCGCGCCAGGAGGCTTGAGAAGGGTTCCGGGGAGGGAGCGGGGGCCTTCTCCTGCCCTTTGCTTTCCGCTGGACGGAGAGGTAGAAGAGACGGGGAATGCGCGAAGACATGCTCGTAGCCGGGGGAGACTAGGTAAGTTGCTTTATTGGTATCCGCTGGCGTTTTTGGCTTTTAGTTTTGCTCTCCTTTGGCTGGCAACCCTTGAGAGGTCGAGAGGTTTTACTCTATGGGTAATAATGCAAGGCAAGAATCGCTCGCCTCCCTGGGGCACACCGGCTCAATACGCGAATGTGCCCTAGCTTTCCCGGGCCCCTGACGGTGTAGGCCTACAAGATCAAGAGATACATACCAAACGGACAGCCCATATATTAAGACCGGAGTGCCTGCTTCCCCACTGTGCTGGTGAGGAGCGGCTTCGGGGGCAACAACCCCGAGATCCCACGGCGGCTCTCGCTACGGCCACCGCGCCGGCGACAGCGTGGTGCTGGGCTTTTCTCATGGAGGAACAGGAGACCGCTCAGGAGGCTCTCAAGGAGCAGGCCACATAAGAGAAAGGAAGAAGGGAGAAAAAGAGCAACCCCTCGCACGCACTACAGACGAGCCAGCGGCATCAAGATACGCACAAATCGACGGGCCGAGACCCAGCGCCGAGAGACCGGGGGGGTTCCGAGCATAAATCAAAGGGACCGTGGCCCCATCCCGCCCGCTCCGCGCGCACGAGGACTCCGAGAAACACCCCCCCCCCCCCCTCCCCGCGCGGGGTGTACCACAATAGGCCCGGAGATGGGACCGCTCGCCCGAACTCTGCCTCCCTTAGTCGAGGGATATACCATGGAATGCCGGCGTCGGTATGACGAGTGCTGAGAACTCAACGCGCCGGGTCTGCTGAAGCTGCAGTACCCTATCGGATGGCCAGGATGTGTGCCCGTTGGTTTCCTTCTTTCCCTGCCTATGCCCGTGGGAAAGAGTTCCCGGTTGTGAAGATCCCCACCCGCATCCAATCGATGGGTGCAGGGGGTCCAGTAAGTAATAGATAGAGGAGCCATCGGCATCAGCCAATCCCAGCTTGAACTAGGCGTGACATCATGAGCTTCCCAACCCCGCCAACATTTTGCACCCGGATGGAAAGCTACCCCTCATTCTTCCCTATGCAACTGCCGGGGGAAGCTTTTGGAGGCTTTTCGTGCACACATTCCCACGGGGCTTCACCCCATGGCACGGGCAGGTATGAGTGGATGGATAATAGACGATCTGGAAGCCATTGGGCGTTTTTGCAACAGGGACGGTTGTTTATTTGTAGTTAGCTCCTATACTGGGAATCCAAACAGGACCGACAATCCGTTCCCCTCCCAAAATGTCCCTGTACTGGAAGTCAGCGAGACCGGCCTCGGCTTTGGTATCAGCAGCACGCTGCCCGACTTCCTTGCTACGACCCCCGGCCCCCGGTCCGTCGTTGGCATATATCCCCACCCCCTCCTCGGCACCCAACAACAACAACAACAACAACAGTAACAACAACAACACCAACACCAACTCCCCGAGCCCGCGACGCTGCTTCGCTTCACTGCCGCATCGCCCCAGCCCGACCCGACCCGACCCGGAAGCCCACGCCGCCCCGCAGACCGTCAAGATGTCGACCATGCCCGCGCAGCACGGCCACTCCCAGGCCTGCTGCAACATCCCGCCCGTCGTCACCAAGGGCTACGAGGCCAAGGGAAGCTACGAGGAAGTCGGAGGCTTCAAGACCTGTAAGAGCCCCCCGCCCCCCGGGTCGTTTCCCGTCGCTGGCATGCCTAACGCTCCGGGGGAACCCGCCAGACGTCACCGGGCCCCAGGACGCCACCAAGGGCATCCTCACCATCTACGACATCTTCGGCTACTACCCCCAGACGCTGCAGGGCGCCGACATCCTCTCCAGCTCCGACGCCTCCCAGAAGTACCGCGTCTTCATGCCCGATTGGTTCAAGGGCGAGCCCTGCCCGCTCGAGTGGTAAGCGCCGCCGGAGCCCCCCCTCCCCTCCCGGTGTGCAGCCCTCGTCCACCCACATGGGAGGAGGAGGAGGAGGAGGAGGAAGAGGAAAAGGGGAAAGTTTTAGTGTCCGATACTGACCAAAGTTCGTCCCCTCCCCCCTTGGCTCGCCGCCGCTTTAGGTTCCCGCCCGACACGGAAGAGAAGCAGAAGAACCTGGGCGCCTTCTTCGGCAAGAACCCGCCCCCCGGCGTCGCCGAGAAGGTGCCCGGCTACGTCAAGGCCGCCCAGGAGAAGAACCCCCAGATCAAGGAGTGGGCCATCATGGGCGTACGTATCACCCCACCAAAAACCTCACTTTCCTCTAGGGGCCACATCCCGCTGATTTCTTTTTTCTAATCCCTTCTGCTGCGCAGTACTGCTGGGGAGGCAAGGTCATCTCGCTCGTCGCGTCCTCCCCCGACAACGTCTTCAAGGCCGCCGTCTCTTGCCACCCCGCCATGGTGGACGCCTCGGAGGCCGAGAAGATCAAGATCCCCGGTACGTATAACTCCTTTCCCCCGGGCGGGCGCCTGTCGTTTGCCCACCAAGGGCGGGTAAAACAAAAAGCAGACCGCCGTAACAGTATCCGTGTCGCGCCATGTGTTCTTTCTTTTCCTCCGAGCGCCCCGGCAGTGAGCAAATGCTAACGAGTCGCTCACTAGTCTGCCTGCTCGCCTCCAAGGATGAGGACGCCGAGGAAGTCAAGAAGTACGAGGCCAAGCTGACCGGTCCCAAACATGTCGAGACTTTCGGCGACCAGATCCACGGGTGGATGGCGGCACGCAGCGACCTGGAGAACCCCCGCGTCAAGGAGGAGTACGTCCGGGGCTACGACACCGTGCTCAAGTTCCTGTCCAAGAACCTGTAAGCTCGTGTACCGCCGGAAATATGCGAGTCCGTACGGTAGAATAAGGGATTCAATAAACCAATACGAGGGTCCATGCGCTGAGGTACGCGATGCGCGAAAGAGACGTGCCACTGGGGAATCCAGCTCATTTCCCAGAACTCGCAATTACTACTAATACATGATATGTCGTTGTGATCAAACAAGGATGTCCTCGGCGGCAGTTGCCCTGAATGCAGGCCTCCTGTTGCGAGCCTCACAATTCCCTCTCCAGCATAAGCACTAGATCCTACCCTAGGGAGAATAGCGCATCCTCCTTCTCACCGCCGGCGTCACCTTGCGGGCCCTTTCCTTCCGCCCCATCGGGGCCGAGAACGTCGGCGTCCGTCGTCTCGCTCTTGCCGGCCTTGTCGCCCATGCGCAGCTCGGCCAGGAGTTGGCGCACGCTCCGCGTCTCGCGGGGCTGCATGGGCCGCCGGGCCACGGCAGGCGGCGGCGGCGGCGGCGCGGCGTCGGCGTCGGCGTCGGCCCGTGCGAACTGGACCACGGCCGACGGGCGGCCGAGCGCCGCCTGCCAGTGAAACCACTTCCGCCGCTGCGTCGGCCGCACCCGCTTCTGCTGCAGCAGGCGCAGGAGCGCGGCCGAACGCGGCGCCACGACGCACACGCGCGCGCGACCGCGTGCCAGCCGGCGAACCGGTACCGGCCGTAGGACCGCGGCTCCTCCTCGAAGACGGCGACGAGCGGGTGCGGGCCCGGCGCGTAGTCGACGGGCGGAATATTGGCGCAGGCCGGGCCGTCGATCCACAGGTCTTGGTCGTCATTGCCATCTCGGGCGCCGTCATCTTGAGCGTGGCCATCTTGGGTGTTGCCATCCTGGGTCTTCTTGTGGCCAAGAGTAGCCGGGTGCGTCTCCTCTTTTGACGAGGAGGGTCTGAGAGCCTCGGGGCCGTCCCCGTTCAGGCCGTTACGGTCATGATCCTCGGGCCCCGGCTCGGCGTCGCCGCCGCCGGGGGGGGGGGGGGGCACCAGTCCCAAGTGGCCTGGTCCTCCATCCGGGCCGCGTACTGGGGGATCAGGTGCAGATGCGACTTGGCGAAGACGATGCCGTCCGGCTTCCACGGCGGGTTGGCGTCGAAGTGGAGGGAGCACGTAGGCCAGCTGGTCCGGGCGGGCGGCCGAAGCGTGGAAACTCGACTTGCCCGGGCGGGGACCGCCACCACCCGCGGGTTCGTCGTCGTCGTTGGCCGGCCAGAAATGACGGTAGATCTCCTCGTCTCGGCGCAGGTCGTCCGCGTCCGCCGAGGGGTTCCAGCCGCGGGGCCCTCGGCGGCCCGCCGGCATGGTGCACGCCAGAGAGGGAACGTGAGAATTCCCCAGGGAAATAACAATGTGTTTTGTTTTGAGGGCAAGTCCGACAGAGGGAGGAGGAGGTGATGTAGAAGATGTAGCTATGGGATGCCTACCTACTTAAATCATCCATAACAGCTACCTCTTGGAAAAAGCGTTTGCAGGCAGCGTTTGCGACTTACGTACAAACGGTCATGTCCTTTCGGCAATTAGGTGATAGTTACACCAGAAAAGTGTGTTCACATGGCTACATACTTACCTACCTCTTACCTAGGCAAGTATTCAGTGATGGATGCAGTTCAGGATATCAATCTCTGTATTCTGCTACGGACTTAAACCCTTACCTGGAGGTTCCATCACACAAATATCAACCACTTGATCAATACACGGCCTTTTCCGAGCAAGGTTTGTGTCTCTTGGACGCCGCGCCGCCGTTATCATCCCCTTCGGCTCTTCTCTTTCTTCTCGGGGCGACCGCCGACTCATCAGCAGGAGCCGTAGCATGGCAGGGGTTCCGAGTCCTGCCCTCGGGACCGTCGTCTTCCCCGATCTCGGCAGCGTCGTCTTCCCCGATCTCGGCAGCGTCGTCTTCCCCGGCTTCGGCGGCGTCGGCCTGGACGCCGCTGAACAGGCCGGACAGGAGCTTTTGGAGAGGCACGGCCGCCCTTTCGCTGAGGCCGGCGAAGAGGGCCAGGGAGCTGCGCGCCTTGACGGCGTTTTCGCGGCTTCCCAGCAGCGTGACGGGGCACGCCGCCCGGGGCCGCAGCAGCATGGCCTCGCACACCTCGAGGAGCCTGTTGCCCAGGACGGGCATCTCCATGTAGGCGTGGGCCTCCTCCGTCGAGCGAAGGGACAGCGGATCTCTCTTACCGCCGCCGCGGCGCCGGAGCCGCGGAAGAACGCAGTCCAGCCAGGCGTCTGCCGGGGATTTCCCATCGTTGAGGATCCCGCGGAGGGCCGTGTCGTACACCGAAACGAGATCGGGCCCGGCGGGGGCGTTTTGGGCTCGGACAAACCTCATCAAATCATGGGGATCGCGGTTCGGCAAACTGCCCACGGCGACTATCCTCTGCGGTTTTCGCCGAGGCATCTCCCGCCTTTCGTGCTATTGCTGTGTGTGCCTGCCTGTTTGCCTGTAGGTAAGTAGTAGACCGCCGCCGTAGCTTCTTCTGGTCGAGTGTGTTTACACGTCTGGTTGTCGGAGAAACTGCCCGAGTCGACTGGCGCATGATGAAGGCTGCCCACGAAAATCCTAATGACCATATAAAAATGGCCCGAGCTAGGACTGTATCTGACCAAGTATAATGTTTCAGAGCCTGGGTAGGTCAAGACAAAGGCCGAGACCGAACATACATAGTACATTTGTTCTGGCGTCGGCTCAGGGCCCCCCTGTGGGAGCAGGGGATTGACGACCTGAAAAGCAAAGAGGATGTTGGAAACATGCGCTTGTCTGTTTGTTTGTTTGCTTCCATAGCACGTCTACACTGCCACCGGGCCGTTGCTACGGCCCGAGGCGTGCCTAGTATCCCGGTAGTATTCCATTGTCAGTAGCGCCGAATTACCCAAAGGGAGACCCCATGGGACGATCCTGCACCGGCTGATCTGTGCCTACTTACTCAACCCAAGCAGTTGTGTAAGCTATCCATCATCCGAGGTGTGAACCGTTCCTTACAGCCTACGGTCTGTGGAGGGGCCTTAAGCGGGCCCTACCCGATGTGATGAGCTTGGGTGCTTAAGTAGGTAGGTTGGTAACTGTAAGGCATGGACCGGCCGGACCGTGAGGCATTCCCCTGACTTGGAGGAGGCATTGGAGGTCCTGCCTGACAAGAGTGTTCCGTACCTTTGTCCGGGCGTGCCAAGAACGGCAGTTTCCTGACGACAAACAGGAAGCCTTTGATAGTGGTCACACCCCCCCAACCATGGAGCCATGAATGGCGGGGGACGATACTGCATCAAGACTGCTGTGTACGTCTTCCAACCCCCGGGCCGTGGAGGGAATCGTGACACGGGTCACACAGTACCGCTTGCGGCATCATCAGCCCATCATGACGAAACAGGCCCGACCGACGTAGTGGATGACGATCTCTCTCTTTCTCTTTGTCTCTCTCTCTCTCTCTCTCTCTCGCTCTGTCTCCCTTTCTCACCCCGGGCTTGGCTGAGAAAGCGGTTGCTGCAAGCCCCCCCTCCCCCCCTCCCCCCAAACCCTTGAGGCCCTCGTGCCGAGAAGCCCCACGCGAGAGGAAGAGATGGATGCATCCCTGTCGGTGTGTGGCTCTTGCTTTTTTAGGAGGGTCCCTTCCCACCACGGTGTAGAGGGAGGAGGAGGAGGAGGAGGAGGAGGAGGCTCAGCAGCTCAGCCTCACCCAAATTGTGGACGAATGAAACAATGTTTCAATTGGTAGCTGGAGACCCTAAGCGGTCTGCATCCTTCCACCTGGGGGTTCCTTCCCCCCCTCCCCCCTACTGCCTCGTATCTGAGAATCGAACGGGTGTTTCTGCTGTGCAGCCCGGGTCGTAGCGCGCGCACAGGGATGATGATGGGTCGGAACACTGGTTCCCTGGTTCCCACTCGGCTTGCCGGGCTGGGGCACTGGACGTTTCTATGCCCTCCACCCTTCCGGCACGGGCGCCCTTTCCCACAGGTACGACGAGAAAACCTAGACCGACCACACCGACGTACTGGCGTTCACACGCCCTGCGTCCGTAGAATATCTGGAGACTAGGTCTTTTCAGGGCCTCCAGCTGGTTCTTCCTTCGTCGTCCCTCAACTCTGGAGCCCGGCCAAAACGGACCCCCCCAAGGGAATGGGAAAGGACGAGAAACGGGCTCGGTTCCACAGCAACCTCGTGGACCCCCGCCGTTTGCGCATTGGGACCGGATGGGCAATGGTGACAGGTGGGAATTTCGGGATGGGCTTGTGCTCCTTGGTCCCTCTGCATTCCAATTGTCGTTTTCGGCCATTGATCGACCCCGCTAAGCGCAACGTCCGCCCGGCCTGCGTGCCCACATAGGGTCCTCCTGAAGTTTACTATGTAGCTAAGTCCGAGTCGGAGGGAAATCGTTCGGTCGAAGCACGATAATAACAATAGCCGTCTTCGTATGGACGCTGCCATGGTCGAGCCGGTACTGTCAAGGCCCAACCGTGAGCATACTACTATATAGACTGCACGAGTAGCAGGTGGGGGAGGGAATACGGCTTGGCTACGGCTCTCGCGTTGTATGTGGGCCCCGCCGGGGGCGTAGGACTTTTCGAAGGACTCGGGCGCCGCAATCGGTAGGAACTCTTACTTAGCTGATCCCTGCCACCCTTCTAAGTAGTACTGTAGTCGGCGGCGGGTTTTCGAGACGATGCACGCGCACGGGCCTGGGAGAATAAAAGCATGGCGACAGACCTATCCAATGGATATCCTACCTCAGCAACACACCCATCCCTCGCCCAACTTGCGAATAGTACCGAGATGCCTCGTTCACCGTGATCGACTGAAATGTAGAGGTACTGGTCTTAAGTAGTACGTGCACCTATCTACGCCCCCTTAATATGAACCTGGTTGCACAGGTTGGCGTGCCATCTTCAAGCCACATGTTACGTTTCTTCAGGAACCAGCCGCACCGGACTCAACACCCGGTCATGGTGTCAGTCAGCCCTGGGCCACCTGGACAGGGCTGTCCGTCGCAGAAGCAATGGGGCAAGCAAGCAGTCGCGAGCCGACCGACTTGTTATTAGGCGCGTGTGATTGCATCGTGAGCGAGCCTGGCCAGGGCTGCCAACCGCCTCGGCGACGGCTCGGCTAGTGCTTACCTACTGAACGGAGTCAAGCCGGCATATGCAGGGATGGGGGCTTTGGCGTGTCGTGGGCCTGCCTAGTCCATGTCAAACCGCATCCCAAACCCCAAGCCGGTTTTCCCGTTCGCAACTCTTATGCTCGCTGATGGGCAACGGCGGCAGTAGACGCATGATTCTGGTCTGGAGCGGGGAGGGTGTCTGTTCTTTGACGTGCGTCGGAATGAATGAGGGGGGGCTATCGCCTAATTATCCTATGGGGAGGGATGGGATCCCACGGTATGGAACCTTCAGTGGGATGGAGGTTACCTGATGGTGGTGACCTCCCACAGTTCCATTCCCCTGAGGGGTAGACGTCACCGATTACCGGCATCGTCCTTTCCCAGGGTCCACGGTCAAGGGGTCCCGGGGGGGGGCTGAGCGGGCGAATAACGACACCGCTGCAGGAGGCATATGCGCTGGCGCGCTCGCAGACGAGGAGGAGGAGGCATCGTGGGCAGAGGTTGGGTTGAGGTGGTTGTATGGGAGGTTAGTAGGGCATCGATCGGGTCCGGATCCCCACAGTCCGGGCTCAGCCTTACACTGCCCCTCGACGACCCAAACAGCGCGGGCGGGCTGCCAGTCAGTATTGCCCGCCAGAGCTGCCATTCCTGAGTTAGCGCGGAATCTGGGACCTATTGACCCCCCTCCCATCCCACTGGTGGATTGCCAGCTCAGCTCCGCCAGCACCTTCAGCCACACAAACACACAACACACACAATAACCTAAGGTGCAGTTGCTGCGGACAGGGACTGTTTCCCATGGCATCGCCCACCCGCCCAACGATCGACTGCAAGCCCGTGAATGAGAGAGCCGGAGGTGAATGAACAGCCCGTCGTAACAACCTCCCGCATCCTGCCTATACAGGAAACAAAAGCGACAGGGAAAGACCCGGTGACAAGGAGCCAGCCTCACGACCCACCTGTTCTGCTTGCCTTTTCTCAATCTATGCCCAAGGAGCGCGCCCATCGTTACGACCTCCCATCTTTTCCAGGTTGCTCCGTTGTGTCCACGTCCCTCGCCCTCCAATGGTAGTTGCTCCCTGCCGCTGTCCCCTTGCCGTTACTCGCAGGTGCTGCTCCTGCTGCTGCTGCTACTGCTACTGCTGCTGCTAAACCGCCGTCGTCTTCCACGTTGATTTGCTCTGTTGCCCGGTTGATTGCTTGCCTCCGCCGTCGCCTCCGCCGTCGCCGCCGCCGTCGCCGCCGCCGCCGTTGCTGCTGCTGCTGCTGCAACTGCTGCTGCAAGCTGCTGCGCGTTTCGCTGCACGTTGCATCGGTCCCCAGCTCGCGCGCCAACGTCGTGGTCGGGTTTGCCCATCCATCGGCTGCTTGCTAGTGCCCTTCCCCGTTGACGAGGAGAGCCGCGCGCGCGCACACGCGAGAGAGAGAGAGAGAGAGAGGACTCAGTCGACTGACTGACTGCCTCGACAGGGCAGAAAGAGAGAAAGAGAGTCCTGCCGCGCCCAGGACTTCCCTTTCGGCTCGTTTTCCCTCCCTCCCCCCTTCCCTCCCACACCCCCCCCTCCGTCAGACCAGACCAGACCAGACAGAGAACAAGGGAAAGAAGATTACACATGCCAACGCCCCCCCTCCCCTTCGCCCACACCCACCGCGCGCGCATACCTCGTCTTGCCCCCCTTCGCTTCTGCTTGTCAGCCCGCCGCCCGCGCTCCCACCACTCACGCCTGCCCGCACGCCAGGCCTCCTCGTCTTCACCACACAACCCCTCGCGTGGCCACCAGCAGGCTCACCCACCCGCGTCGGATCCTTCCAGCCCAGCCCTGGCCTAGCCCGCTGGCACCGCAATCTCACCCGCAGCAGCAGCACGAGGAAAAATAGTCCTGCGCTGCCGTCCTGCCCTTTCCTCTCCCTTTTCTCCGTCCCTCCTGCCGGCTACATATCTCCCTTATGAGTTCATCCTTGAACTCTCGGTTCAAAGGCTTAGGATTTGGTAAACGTAAATCCACCGCCAGCATCCCGCCGACGGAGCCCAGCAGCAGCAGCAGCACCGCAGCCGCAGCACCGCCCGCAAGCGCAACCCCACCACCAGCGCCGCCGCCTGCTGGCCAAGGGCCCCCTCAAATACCGCAGCAGTTCCCCCGACCCGGTCCCGCCCCCTCCATTGCCTCGTCGTCGTCGCAGCAGAGTCTCCAAGCCATGAACCATCCTGGTGCCGGCCCTCGTCCTCCCAGTTACACGGCAAACTACAACCCCGGCGGCCCTCCTCCTCCCCTTGGGCGCATGAGCCCGCAGACTGCCCAAGGGCCAACTCGTACTCCTCCCTCGCAGATGGTCGGCGGTCCTCCACCCATTAACACAGGCGCTCCAGTTCAAGGTTATCCTCCCCAGATGCAGATGCCCGGCGCCCCCCCGCCTCACCAGGGCGGCCCTCCAGGCTACGCTGGCGCTACCGGCTATCCTCCTCCTGCGCCTCCGCAGAACCCGGGCAACGCGATGCAGCAGTTCGGTCGCCCCGCTGCCGAGGTCGAGGGCAACAGCCGTAGTAAGGCGCAGCTGATTGTCGGCATCGATTTTGTACGTCGTGGCCATTTCCCCCCGTTTCCCCTCTTCCCCGTGCTGTGCCGGCCCGCTGGCTAACCCGATGGCACGCCCCAGGGTACTACCTTCTCGGGTGTCGCTTTCGCCTTCGCTACCAACAACGAGGCCAAAGAAGACATCATCACAGAGTGGCCCGGCGCCGGCTCCTATACCAAGCAAAAGGTAGGAACGCGTCGCTTTCATGCCCGTTGCGGCCGCCGCCCGCTGACCACGCCGATGTTGCTAGATCCCTACCGTGCTATACTACGACCAGTACCAAAAGGTGGTAGGATGGGGCCCCGATATCGCTGATGCCCTCGCGCCCACCGGCTACCCCAAGCCGGGCGTGCAGAAAGTTGAGTGGTTCAAGCTCCAGCTCATGCTCTCGGGTAATACCTATATCGACCCCATCAACCTGCCTCCCCTGCCGCCCGGCAAGTCGGAGATCGATGTCGCCGCCGACTACCTCTTCAAACTGCGCCAAGCCATGCGTGCCGCCCTGCAGAAAACCCTGGGCGAGGTGTTCAACCGAGAAGAGCGCAACATTCGCTACTATCTGACAGTCCCCGCCATCTGGAACGATGCCGGCAAGGCTGCCACCAGGGCGGCCGCCATCCAGGCTGGATTCCTCCGTGATGAGAACGACAACCGCCTGACGCTCGTGAGCGAGCCCGAGGCCGCCGCGCTGTTCTGCTCCAAGACAGGTCTGCTCAACATCAAGGTCCACGACGCCGTTCTCATTGTGGATTGCGGTGGTGGCACCGTGGACTTGATTGCATACGAGGTCGAGGATGAGAACCCCTTCACCGTCGCCGAATGCACGGCTGGGTCGGGTGACTCGTGCGGTTCGACAGCATTAAACAGAAACTTCAGCAACATTCTGAGGACCAAGATCCGCAAGATGAAGCTGCCCGACGGTTCCAAAACGGCCGGCCGTGTCTACGCCAAATGCATAATGGACTTTGAGAACCGAATCAAGGCCGATTTCCGTAACAACGGTCAAAAATGGGCCGTCGACGTCGGTATCGAGGCCGAATTCCCGGAGGCCGGCATCGAGGAGGGTTACATGACCTTCACCAACGAGGAGATTCTGCAGTGCTTCGAGCCCGTGGTTAACAGGATTTTGGAGCTCGTCCGCAACCAGATTATCGCCATCCAGGCTCAGAACCGAGCTCTGCAGAACATTCTGGTGGTCGGTGGATTCGGCGCCTCGGAATACTTGTTCCAGCAGATAAAGCTGCACGTGCCTCCCCAGTTCCAGTCCAAGGTGGTTCGGCCGATGGACTCGGTGGCCGCCATTGTCAAGGGCGCTGTCACTGCCGGTATCACGGAGCGCGTCGTTACGCACCGTGTCGCCCGTCGTCACTACCTCATGGCGACATTGCAGCCCTTCAAGGAGGGATACCACCCCGAAGCCTACCGAGTGCCTTCGCTGGACGGCAAGGACCGTTGCAAGTTCACTCGGCAGATCTTTGTGCAGAAGGGCCAGAAGGTCAAGATCGGCGAGCCGGTCAAGGTCTCCTTCTTCCGACAGGTTGCCCCTGGTGCCACGCTTATGTACGAGGACATCTTGTATGCCTGCGATGATGATGTTTGCCCCGAATACACTAAGGATCCTCGTAAGTCGACTCGGCCGTATTGCACGCGTGGTCCGTTACTCACAAAGGAAAAAAAACACAGGCATAAAAGAAGTCGTCACCCTGACGTCGGATCTGTCCCGCAAGAACCTCGAGAAGGACTTCGAGCGCATGGACACCCCTCAGGGAACCTTCTACCGAGTCTACTTCGATATTTACCTGACTCTGGACGGTTCCGAGTTCAGCGCCGAACTCGTCTGCCAAGGGGAGGTCATGGGTCGCTGCAGAGCGCGTTTCCGATAAAGGTCGATGGTCATCGCACTGGAGACGACGTGGCATTGTTTTGCCTCTTTTCTTTTCTGATTTATCTGTTATCCCGAATGATACCTCGAAAAGAGAGCAAGTACGGTTAGGCAGAGGCACGCCTTCTGCAATTGATCGCCGAGCTGGAGGAGGCTGGAGAAACTTCCACTGCCGTGTCCAGGCTCGCGGTAGCAGTAATAAGGGGGGAGTGAAGACGGGGGCTTCTTTGCCTTGGAGAGTCCAGTGTGTGTGTGGCTCTTGGATGCCTAGATGGTTGCAAGAGATGCGACTAGGCTCCTGGCATCCCGTCCCGCCACTTGGTCTGGTCTAGATAATGGTTAGGCCTAGAGCAGCATTATCGATACACTGCTTCCAACTCATTCCTCGTGTTGCTCTCCCGAAGTCTTCTATTCTTTTTTTTTCCGTGCCGCCTCTTCTGCGTTTATCCTCCTTTTCTTTCCTTCTTGTACCCCAACCTTCCCAGGCGAGCAAGACTTTTGGGCGTCTCACGACAAGTACTCCCCGGCCGCACGAAGCTGAATGACGCCGGCAGGTCAATGTGGTCCTTTTTGTTTTCAACGCGGCCAAGGCTTGGCCAACGCAATGCCCCGGCGACCCTGGCCTTTGGCACCAGAAGTTGGTCCAGAGTTATATAAGCGACGCGGCATTGCGTACATACCTGGTAAAAGAAGTGCCCCCCGGGGGCTACGGCTCCCGCCGCCCTTGTTACCTGCTTCGAGCGGCGAGGTTTCCCGTCCGGACCCAGGCGAGGGGGAGGGAGCTTCTAGTTTTGGGGGGGGGGGGGGGGGGCCGCTCACCGGTCTGCCGAGGCGAAGCCCAGCTGATTGGCTGCAAAGGGCCCGGAGTACAGTCGAAGAGCGGGGGGGTTGGTGGTAAGGGAAAAAAGCGCCGATTAAAGGCGAGTCTTTTCTGCCCGCCGGTCCATGGGAGGTGGTGATGCGACTGAGGGCGGCTCCCCCTCCCCCTTCCCCTCTGTCTGAGGGTTGGCGCATACGGCTTTACGGTTACCTGGGTAAAGGTACTTGAGGCTGCTCGCAGCCGCCGTCCTTGCGCTCACACCTTTGACGGGCTTTTGGTCCTCTCAGTCCTCCCCAGGTCGTCGTGGTGTTTCCTCCGGCCGCTGCAACACCATCTGTCTACTACAAATACTGCCCGCGCGCACACACAGTGACCCGTGGGCTTACCTGTGGCCACTGCCGAGCTTGTTCATCAATTTTCCCCCGCTTGGCATCCCGGCGCAGTTGCAGACGAGTATGTCTCGGTCCCCCCCTTATCGATCGGATGTGAGATATTCATGGCCGTGCAGGTGGGTGAATACCAAGCCGCCTGCATGCTGAGCGGTTAAAAAGGACTGAGCACAGCGCCGCCTCGCCCCGACCTGTGCAGCAAAGGCCTTGTTCCTCTCGGATGCCCTCCGCCAGAAATCAGCCCTTGGGAGCGCGGGAAACCAGGATACGTCACTGCCTTCGCCTGAGAACATGGACGGGAAAATGACGCCGGCGCCGGCGGCGGCGAGACTGGCCGAACCATCGGATATTATACAGCAGGTGTGGCAGAGCTACCTGGCGACGGAGCGGAACAAGAGGTACGACCCGGTAGATGGGAAGTTCATGGACATTTTCCGGGACTTTCTGGTCTCCGACTCGGCGACGGCGGCGCAGGACGCGGCCAAGCTCATCGACAAGGCCTTTGCCGACGGCTGGTTGCCGCAGAAGTCGATGCTCCAACACGCCGACGACGGAGGGCTGGCCGACTTCGTGCATCTTGTTTACAACTTGATCTTCGAGTTGGCGCCTCTCCTGCCGTACGACACGCCGGAGCACGAGCGCCTCTTCGAATTTCTGCTGGAGCTGCGCAGGCTCCCGCCCCGGACCTTCAAGCTCAACGAAGTGGGCGAGCCCGTGGTAAGGCAGGCCTGGCTGGCTTGGTTGCCGAAGGGGAAATGGCCGGTTGCTGACCGGCCGCGCAGCGCGAGTACGCGCCCTACATCAACGACCCCGACTTCTTCGACGTGCTGCATGACGAGAGCAGCAACAACTACCGTACGTGCGGGCATCCCCCTCCCCGGGCCGAGGCCGGCGGCACTGACAGAAGCAGCCAACCCGGAGGACTCGGACGGGCCCGAAGACTTTCAGTGGCAGTGCGACGGCTGGGTCAACTTTTCCGCCTTCAAGGCCAGGTGCATGGAGGCAGGCATCCTGGACCAGGAGACGAATCTCTACGGCTTCGCCGGCGGCGAGCTGATCGAGGGGCTCGAGCACGACATTGCCAGCCAGCCCGAACGGGACGTAAGCAACCCCCCGGGTGTTCTTTACTGCGCAGCTCAGCCCGAACAACTCACTCTCCGCTGTACCCCCCCCGCTACGCTTTGTTTCGGGGCGTGCTGGCCTGAGAAGTCTCCGAAACTTGTGCTCCACGAACCCCCCCCATCCATGTTTTACGGCAAATACTAACGCCAGGATGCTGTTGTAGTGCAAGGTCATGGTGGCGGCCCAGTACCTCCTCAAGGCCGGGCGCGCGATCCACGAGAAGCTCATCGGCGAGGCGAGCAAGGATGCCGCCCTGGCGCGGCGCGGGCGGTTGAAGTGGCAGCTCTGGGCGGCGCGCCTCGACCAGCTCGCCGAGAAGGGCGGTCTCGAGCCCCGCGTGCTGACGGCGGTCCGGGCGGCCCGACGCAGGCTCGTGACGCTGGAACCCGCATTGTTTCCCGTCAATGGCGTCTCGAGCGGTGCGTGACCGAGATGGCGTGGGTGGTGGGTGTGTTGGTGTGTGTGTATATCCGGGGGGACTTGGTCATGGGCTGGCTGGCTATCTTTCAGTCGGGAGGGGGGGGTGTGTGGGTGTGGGTGCTTCCAATGCAGTCAGTGGTTAAGGTTTCCAGACTGTTTTGTGCTCTCTCTATCTCTTCCTCTACACACACACACACACACACATGGGATGGAGGTGAGGAAGACAGTGAAAAACTGAAGCACCCAATGCACGAGACATTAGGCGGAACGCGACACTCGGGCGTGACTTCCCCGGCGTGCGGGAGCGCGAGTTGACGGAAAGCGGGGCCCGGCCTGCCAGCTAAAAAGTGGGACGGACCCCTGGAAACCAGGGCCAGAGCGCGCCTGCCCACTGCGTCATGGTCGACTCCAGCTTCATCGTTGGCAGCCATTGACCGACGAAGCGCCAAGACGAATCCCCTGCTATCCATCCATCCGTCCATCTCAGTAGCCGCCGGCGCCAACAGCAATCGAGCCATGCATGCGAGCCATGCGAGCCATGCGAGCCTGGATGCTGTCTGTCCCGTCTATAGTAACTTGGCCGGGATCAATGAGTGGGCTCTCATCGCCGGCGGGCTGCTCGTGGTCCCACCGCCAACCTCGTTGTTCTCGCCGTTCCTCTCCGGTTTTCCTCGAGACCCGCTGGTTGTTCTATTGTTGTAACTCTCCAGCTCGCCCTCTTGGCGGGATGCTTTGCCCACAGACGAGCTTTCGTCGCCCAGCCGCGCGGTAGACGCCGATTGCGCCCTCGTCGAGAGAACCCTTTCATCTCCCCTTTTGCTGCGGCGCGTGGTTCTGTCCTTCGCGGGCGCCAACCCGCCGGTATAGTCGCCCCTGGGGGCAAGGATGGGCCGTTTGCCCTTACACAATAGTGGTATAGCCGGATCGACGACGGACCATCGTCTAAGTACGGCGATCCGCCGTTCGTGCCTCGCTGCTCCTAACCCGAGCCTGCTACGTCACAGCCTCCCCCTAATTTGGAAAGGCGCCAGTTGCGGTGCCTTGATTGGGCACCCGCGCTCACCACTAACACCGCCCACGCCCATTCCAAGGCCTACAGATCTTGGATAGATGGACTGCAGGGCACCACATGGACGAAGCCGCCGCCAACTGGAAGGCTCATCATACCCACGCCCTCCCTCTCCACGGCCTCCATTCAAGAAGGCCTACCTACGCCTCTTCGGCTTTTCCTCTTTCCCTCGCTTCTGTTCCTGTGTAATGTACTCCTACACGTCCAGCCGCTCGCCTCTTGCACCATCATTCTTGCGCCTCTCCCTGTTGCTTCCGTCGTCGTTGCGACTTACACCCTTGTCTCAGCCCTGATACCTCTCTCCTCTGGACCATCCTCCCCACGCCGGTTGTGGAGAAGGACGATATAATGGGCCGACGCGCCGGGGGGAACCCTCCTCAACACACACTGCCCAAGGCCAACGTCCTGGTCGCGGCCACGCTGCTGCTGGCACCGCATATTCCTAGTGCAAGTGCCATTGTGTACCCCAGCAACCACCCTCGCTATACCTTCAACCACCTAAGCAACCACGCCGAAACCCACCATGCAAAACGCGCGTTGTCGAAGCGCGACAGCCCCATCCCGCTCATTGTCACCAACACCTGTGGTGACACCATCTGGCCCGGCATTGCCACACAGCATGGCGACGCCCCCGAGCTGCATGGGTTCGCGCTGGCACCGGGAGAGACCAGGAACATGACCGTCGGGCCCGACTGGCAGGGCCGTGTTTGGGGTAGAACGAATTGTACCACTAGCGGTGACACCGCCAGCTGTATGACGGGGGACTGCTTTGGAAAGCTCAACTGCGAGTACGGTGTAAGTGACGAGGACCGACCAAGGGGCGCCGTGTAGCGCCAACCTCTCTATATTCTGCTGTGCGCAGGTGGCTGACACGCTCGCTCAACAGGGCAAGGGCCCAGCAACACTGGCCGAGTTCAACCTGGCCGGCGGAACCAACCGCCAACAAACCTTCTACGACATCTCGCTAGTCGATGGGTACAATCTGCCAGTCGGCCTGATCTACCATCCCGGTGCCAATACATCCGGCATCCCGCCCAACCTGGTCAATGCTGCTTGCATAGGGACGGCCGGGTACTTGACCTCGCCGGACCGGACGGGGACGTACTACACCAACGCCAGCTTTCCCATGCCGTACGACCAGTCGCAGACCAACGAGGGTATAGCTAGATGGTGCCCCTGGGACCTGCAAGTGTTTCCTCCGGAGAAGCCGGGCGACGGTATCTACCCCTACCCAGACGACAACATCCAGCGGCCCGTCTTCGACCCGTGCAACAGTGCGTGCGCAGCCACCAACTCCCCGGGTGACTGCTGCACGGGCGACTACCACGACCCCAATGTCTGTAAGCCGGGCGACTATTCCAAGCACGCCAAGGCCGTGTGTCCGGACGCCTACAGTTTCGCCTTCGATGACCAGACCTCGACCTTCATCATCCCCAGCGGAGGCGGCTGGGAAGTGGTCTTTTGCCCCGAGGGCCGCAGCACTAATATTCTCGACACGTTCGGGCCCCAACTGCGCCAGCTCGCGGCTAGCGGACGCGTGACGGATGACATCAAGTCTCTAACTATGAACAAGACGTTTATTGAATCGAAACACAGCTCCGCGGCCGGCTTGGACAAGGCGCGCGGCTTCGCTTGCGTCGTTGCCGCCGCCGCCGCCGTCGTGGGTTTCCTCCTCTAGATGGAACGAACCCCCGCCACCGTCAAAAAAAACGAATTACGAATACTGTACATAATGGAACACGGAACACACAGCAGGGTTGTATAGGCGTTGAATGGGCGGGACATGGCCGAAGGATATACCCAAAGGAGAGTTACCACCGGGGCCGGGGCCGAGTCGAGGGGCATCATCGTGGCGCGCCAAAGCAGACGGGACAGACAGTCGGACATTTCTTCTCGCACTACGCCGCCTAGCTTTTAGTATAAAGAACCTACATCGTTTTTTCCTCTTCCCTTTAGAAGTACTCATCTTCCTACACCATGTCGGCCGTCGTTCCGAGTTCCTGATGGCCGGCCAGTTAACCACATTACTAGAAGACAACGTCACTTCCGGCACCAGAAGTTAAGGCTCCAGTTGTGGAATGTACGGGCGCCGCCGAGGGTGGCTGATACGTGCTTGTTCTTGGCCTGCTTCCCGAATGATGGCTCACCACCAAGCTACCAAATGAAAAAACTAGACTATGCTTCACCGTCTATAGCGAAGCCCCCTGGCCTCGCAGAACCACCCAAACCGGTCCAGATCTAAAAAACCAGCGCTCTCGAGGTGGGTCATCGGCCCGCGAGCGCTGTCCCTACTTGTCTATGATTCACTCCCAACGCCGAGGAAGAGACAAGCCTCCCCCCTCAAGGCCACACATCCCTCCGTTTCCGCCGGGGGGGGGGGGGGGGGGGGGGGGGGGTGCCTTATTTGGCGGCGCGCCTCCGCTCCCACTCGGCGCGCTCCTCGTCGTCGCTGCCGCTGAACTCGGCGTCGTCGTCGTCGGCCGGGGGGGCGTCGAAGAGGGCGTTGTTGTTGTTATTGTTGTTACTGGCGGGGGCGGCGTCGACGAAGTCGCCCTGGTTGAGGCTGGCGTACTCGTGCTTCTGGATGAGGTCGCGCAGGGCGGGGTTGCGGGGGTCGACGAGCTGGCAGGCGGTGAGGCGGGCCTTGTTGCGGACGCGGGGGTTGGAGCCGGCCTCGAGCATCATGGCGACGAGGGCGTTGCCGAACTCGCGCTGCGCCGGCGGCTCCGCGTTGATCCACCGCACCGCGCTGTGCAGCGGCGTGTCGCCGTCGGCCCGGTTCAGCGGGTCGCACTCGAAGTCGGGCTGGTCCAGGAGGAGGTCGATGATCTCGTCTGCGCCTTGGTTAGATTCCGGCAGTCGGCAGTGGCGCTGGCGCGCGCGCAGGGGGGAGAGGGGTGATATAGAGAGGGGGAGAGAGAGAGATACGGGAGGGGAGGAATGGGAAGAAGGGGGGGGGGGGGGGGGGGGAAGAGGCAAGTGGTCCGGGGTTGGGGGGTAGTGCGAGAAAAGACCAGTAGCGACGATGACGATGACGATGGGGGATGGGAGGAGAGGTGATCATGACGTACAGTTGCCCTGCAGGGCGGCCTCGTGGTAGAGGTGGTTGCCCATGACGGTGGTGGTGTTGTTCATCAGGTCCGAGATCTCGGCGTCGTCCTTGCAGTTGCCGATGATCTCGGTCAGCAGCTCGACGTTGTTGCGTCGGCAGGCTTCGATGAGCTGCTCCTTGACGGAGGCGCCCTCGTGCTCGTCGGCCATGGCGTTTGTGCGAAGTCCTGGCTTTTTGTTCTTTCTTCCTCTTCTTCTTCTGCTGCTGCTGCTGCTGCTACTTCCCTGCGGTCGCCGTGTCGCAACTTGCAGCTGGGGTTCCCTCTATCTTTCTCTCTCCCTCTCTTTTCTGTTTCTTCTTCTTCCCTTGGCGGGGAGGCCCTGAGCGGTTGGCGGCCAAAAAAGCCCAAGGTTGGTTCGGAGAGGAAGGGGAAAGGCGGTCGAGGCTGAGAAGGCCACGGGGTCGCCCGTATTCAAGGTGTGTTTCGTCTGGGGGGGCGAGGGCGCGTGGGTGAGAAGGTTCAGAAGGATCGGGCGGTTTCGTTCTAGAGACAGGACAAGGGACGGGGTGTTCGTCTCTCCTCCCTTGGCCGGCTTGGTGTTTGGCGGTGGGCGTGGGCGGGAGTGGGTGTGCGTACTTGCTTCTAGGACGGATGGGTACCTAGATGGATGGCAGTGATGTCGCTTTGTCGATAGGATTGGGATCCCTTGGGAGTGGAGGGCAATCGATAGGCGGGCCAGACGCGGGCCCCTGTCGCAGGTTCGCGGGGCGCTTTTCCAGGGCAACCTCTTCTTTTGCGCCTGCGCCAGAGCTGAGAGAGTCATGAACGAGGAGGCACCGTCGGGCGCCGCCCGTCTTGGGCCCAGTTCGGTCATCGCGTCCAATCTCATGGCGATGACGGAACTTTATTAGCGCTCATAGTATATGCATCTCGCTTTGTCTTTACTTCTTCAGGTACACGATGAGCTTCTCTCCCTCTCCCTCTCTCTCTCTCTCTCTCTTCACGGCACAAGTACTTTCGTATCTCCCTCCCCTCCAGGCGACCTCGTACCCGGGGGTCCGTATACAGGCTAGACAGGGCGACTGACTTGCAGGAAATCCCCTCGGCCCAGCGTCCACTGCTATGGAACACGCACGCGCGTATTTTGTACATTAGTATGTGCAATGAAACCCACATCACACTGGATCCATCATTCATTCGCAAAGTACATGAACCCAAAGCACATACTTTACTTCTATAACCGGATCAAAGAGCTCACCTATCCATCCATCCATCCGATGGAGTCTCTCCGGTACCGCTTTCTGTAAATGCCCCCCTCCCATGGGATGGGCTCCCGCATCCATGCTTTCCGCGCCCACCCCACTTTCCGTTAAGACCCGCCAAAATTTATCCGTCATCCTGGATTCCATCCATCACCGTTGATGGGCGGGAGACAACCTGCCATCGCTGCAACAAAAAAGATCACGAACGCCGCCGAGGCCCACGGTCAAGACTGTCGCGTCACCTGGACCCTCCCTCCGATTTTGCTCCTCCCCGACTTTGAATTTCCCGTGAGGGCCTCGTCATCAAGATGCTGCTCTGTAAGTTTGCGACGCCTCTTTGCGCCGACAGCCCCCATCCCCCCATGTTTTCCCTACTTCGGCGCGATGCTCTCCCTCTCTCTCTCTCTCTCTCTCTCTCTCTCCTCTTCCCACTAACACGATATTCCCCCCTCCCCTCCAGTCTGCCCGCACTGCTCCAACATCTTGACGGTGTCGCCGTCGCCCGACACGGGGCGCAACCGGCTCGAGTGCCGCACGTGTCCGTACCAGCACGCCATCAGCGTGCCCATGTTCTCGCGGCGCGCGTTCGACCGCAAGGAGCGCGAGGACGTCTTCGGCGGCCCCGGCGAGTGGGACAACGCCGACAAGGCCACCGTCCAGTGCCCCAAGGAGGGCTGCAACGGCAGCGAGGCCGCCTACTTCCAGGTCCAGATCCGCAGCGCCGACGAGCCCATGACGAGCTTCTTCAAGTGCATGACCTGCGGCGGACGGTGGCGAGAGAACTAGGGGCCGCGGCCCCTCGCCTGTGCAACGACAACAACAACGACAACGACAACGACAGCAACAACAACAACAACAACAGCAGCAGCAGCAGAAGCAGCAGCAACAACAACAACAACAGCAGCAGCAGCAGCAGCAGCAGCAGCAGCAGCACCAACAACAACAACAACAACATCAACAACAACATAATACCCCGACCCGCGGCCGTGGAGGGACCTTGGCTACGGCGGCGACGGTTTTTGGGAGGAAGAGGAAGAACAAGAAAAGACCGAGCCACACGACCTTGTACGTGCACATGTACCTCGGGAGGCCTGTTTTGGGGCGGAGGCACCGTATGGCGTTTGGAAACCATGGGCGTTAGGTCGAGCAGTTACTTATGGGCTCTGTACTGTTTTATACTTCACTGGCTTGCCACTTGCCAAGCATGCGAAAGTGGTCCAAGATACCCCGGGGGCTATTACCCCTCGATGCCATCCTGTCATCCAGGGCCTTGGTTCTCGGCCGTTCCTCCCACGTCTTCTGACCGCCTCTGGTCCACGAGGGCGGCGCAGCTCCGCCGTGATGCCCATTCCCGGACTACTGGGGCCTGTATTGGCCTGTTGCTTTATTCGAATGAAGGTCCAGACTATAGTTATACTGAGAGTGCCCTGCCGTGCTTAATGGCGCCTATCAGTTAATCCGCGGCCACGGTGTGGAACATTCTTGTGTTCTCGGAAGCCTGCCCACACAGGCCCATAGGCGGAATGGCTTCGGGGGAAGCCGAGTGACTGGTGAGCGCATTTCTTGTCTTCTGGTCAAGCTATCGCCGTCGCTTCTCTCACTCCTCCTTGTGCCACTCGAAGGTCGCCTGGACATCGCCGTCGGCCAGCATCTGCACCAGCTCGGGGCTAATAATGTCCTGCCGGAACTTCTCCTGCTGCAGCAGCTCGAGGTTCTTGAGCGTCGGCCCGGGGTACGTGAGGTACTTGAGATACGGCGGCTTGCTCCAGTACTGCAGGTAGGCCAGGTAGGCGACAAAGGTCGGCTCGGTGAGCAGCTTCTGCGACGCCAGGTGGTTGAGGTAGTAGGGGTTCGCGAGCGACTGCACGAACTGCGGGACCGGCCGGCAAGAAGAAACATGGTGTCAGCAGCAAAGGAGGCAAACGGACGAGAAGGGAGGAAGGCGGGGAACGACGGTGTGTGTGTGTGCCTTTCTCTCTCTCTCTCTGGGGGAGAGAGAAAGAGAGGGGAAAAGTAGCGGAGGAGTTGGAGCAAAGGAGGGGAGGCGAGCGCGACGAACCTCGAGTTCTATCTCGAAGCGCGTGTAGCCGCCGTACTTGGGCTCGCCGTCGTGGGCCGCGGCGGGCGCGTTCGGCGGCGACTGCGACATCTTCATGTCGGGCTGCGGCGAGGCCCCGGCGTCCGCCATGCTGGGGCTCGCAGTCGCGTCGTCGGCGCGCGGTGTGGTCCGGGTGGGGAGGAAGAGGAATCAATCGATGGCCCGGCACCTCCGTCCGGAGAGGGGGGGGGGGGGGGGGGGGGCACTCGGTTCAATGCGAGAGGGCCGCTACTGATTTTGCGACAGACTCGGGCGCGCGGGCGTGACGAGGCGCATGGGCGGATGTGTGGTGGGGGAGGAAAGAGAGAGAAAGACAGAGAGAGTGTGTGAGTGAGGGCGGAATGCGGTAGGCGATGCCGATCCGCCACAGGCAAACCAGTAGCCGTGCGCCTTGTGGGCCGCTTCCCGACCCGTTCAAACGGATGCGTTCCGTTGACGTAAAAGTCTGGGGAGACGGGGTTCAATTACACGGAACTGGAGAGATCAGAACACGGTCAGTGGAAAGAGAGATGACGGCCGTAGATGTGTGTTACTACGTTGGCTCGGCTCATGCCCACACTTCTTTTCGGCGCAAAGAAACCAAGGAGCCCTGCCGGCATCCATCCCCATGGCTCTTTCTATTCATCAAGTGGGACAGACTGGCTGTGACTGGTCCAGGACTAGTCTGTGTTGCCCGATAGGGCAATCCGGACCAGAGAGAGAAAGGGAACGAGAGAGAGAGAGAGAGAGAAAGATCAAGACCTGGACGAACAGGGCTAAGAACGGGCCTCCCGGGCAAAGGGGGAAGGAACTCCGACGTCGGAAACCAACGAGCGTGTCTTTTGGGTTGGGACAGAATACTCGCTGTCTTGTGAAAACAAGAGCCGAGATGCCCGTCATGCTCACCCCCTACGACGAGGAGCCCATAAAAACATGTGACGACCAAACGGGCACAGAATACGCTGCTTTTCGGTACCGCCGCCCAAGTGTAGGCGTTCCCGTTCTTGGTGTTCGTGGGCCGGTGTGTTTCTGTAACGGAAGATAACGGAAGACACGATGAAGGGGCCGGCGCCAAGCCTGACATTGCCCCGGGACAGGTACGCGAGGGATTGGGGGTTCGGAAGCCATGGCAAATGGACCTTTCAAGGGTGACGAGTTGGGCCTCTTTCGTACTACCTAATCCAGACCTCTTCTTCTTTTTCCTCCTCCTCCTTTCACCGGTTCATTGGGGATGGTTGGGCTGATATCCATGATGCTGATTACCTGCCTACTTAGGTACCTAGGTAGGCAGCTAACGTTACTTGGTAAGGCAGCTTGCCCAAAACAAGACAATGAAGGAAAAAGGAAAACAGGCGTGGGCGGCACGCCAAGCGGCAATAGACTTTCGCCCGATCAAGGCAGCTTCGTACAGTCGGGTCGTGTTCCTGCGTGGGAGTTGCCGTGGTCCCAAGAGCGCCGACCTCCCCCCCCCCATCTAACCTTATTTATAGCGACTTCGGTGTCCGGACCGCCCGGCAGTCTGGATTGGATACCCACCACCAACCACACGCCACGCCCACTGGGATCGGCTAGCCCGTCGTTTCCTGGGCTGGGGGGAGACCATATGAGCGTCGTCGTAATGCCACCCGGCCAGGTACGGTCATCGTGGCCGGGTGGATCGTGGCAGGGTGGATGAAGCAGAAAAAGAAGCTCGGGAAGAGAGGGCCGGCGATGGCGAGGACGCCGCATCAGAAGTCGTCGTGAGCAAGGTACGTAGAGTAGCAGCAGGCCTACCGGAGGAGGGACTTTTATTAGGGAGCTGTACCCGTTGCTCGTCCATCCGGGTGGATAATGGGTCGTCGAGTCCACGGTCCGTGTAAGAGCGGGCGTTGGAAGGGCTGTTAGGCAGTACCTACAAACCGGTAATTGGGGACCACTGGGCCCAGGTACCCCCTTATCCCCCGCCTCGACCGGTCTTACTTACACAGTAATAGTGTGCCCACCGTGCCCGCCTCTCTCCACTCTGAAGATGGATGCCCCCATCCCTCCCGGCGCCGACACACACGCACTCCAGCTCTCGACTATGGACAGTTACTAGCTTCTTTTTTCACCTTCTGCTCATCTTTTTTTCAGCTGACGTGGCCCAAGGTAGTCGTTGCGATGGCGCCGTCCCGCTAGGCCGGCCTCCAGTCCGTTTCCGGGGCGGCGGCGTGGTCCTAGGCTTCTTTGACCGCATGGGATGGATGTCTCCCCGTCCGTCTCCCTCCTCTCAGCCCGCCACATAAGAGCGAGGGGCGTCCACGATCCCCGCCCACACGCGCACCCCAAGAACTTCCGACGGCATGTTCCTGCGACCAGGCCCTGCTGGATGCCCACCGGGGGCCGGGCCATCGACCACCTGACTAGTCGGTGCTGGGGTCGCTTTAACTTTCGGGGGAAAAATACCGGGGGCGACAAAACATATATTTCGTACTATGCGCAGAGGCTACGAGATCCCTGCCCCCGGGGGGGAGCACAGCTGCGTCTAGTAGATACTGGACACCCAGCCTGTCACGTATAGAAATAACGTTTGATTACGAGGTGGGCATGAGCAAGCCAGCTAAGCGCAGAATGCCCAGTTGAACCGCCCCGGACAGCGAATGGCTTGGGCAATCGGCCAGCCCTGGGGGGAGGGGGGGCTGGAAGGGCTCCGGTTGTAATAAGTGGTAAGAGGATGGCGCGTCGGGGCCCGGCATCCCTTTTGGAATGTCATGGAGAGCCATGGGGAGCCTGGAATGCCACGGCTGGCCCGTAGGCAAGGAGTGACCGAAATGTGTGATGGATATATGTCACCAGTCTCCCCCCTCGTTAACCTCCTGATGTTTTTCCCTGCCGACCCTCGACTCCAACTAATTATTTGACTAGCTACCTATATATACGTCGACTGACATCCGCTCGTTTAAATTTGTCTGCCACAGTATCGCCCTCCCCAACCCCAACCCACCACTACCACCACCCCAAACCACCATCATGAAGTCCGTCCTCGCCCTCGCCGCCATGGCCGCCCTGGCGTCTGCCCAGGACTTCAAGGGCCAGCCCGAGTGCGCGGTAAGTAGTGGGCGTGCCGGCCCGAGCGTGGAACAGCCAAGCTGAAGTGTGTCCGCCCACAGATCGGCTGCTTGGCCAAGGCCATCCCCCAAACGTCGTGCGCCATGACGGACGAGGCCTGCCAGTGCCGCCCCGACATCCAGGCGCAGCTCGTGCCCCTCGTCGCCGGCTGCCTGGTCTCGTCCTGCACCAAGGAGGGCGAGCTCCAGCAGGCCCAGGCCGCCGGCGCCGCCGCCTGCGCCGCCTACGCCGCGAGTTACAGCGCCTCGGCCCCGGCCCCGGCCACCGCCAGCAGCACCAGCTCCGGGGCCCCTGAAAGCAGTAAGACCCTCTCCCTCTTTCCGCTTTCCCGGCGAAGCATTCAACGGTCCAAAAAAAAAAAAAGATGTCTGTGCCGTCGCTAACCCGCCCCCGTCTCAGCCCCGTGGACCTACCCGGCCATGTCCATGCCCATGCCCATGCCCACCACCTCGGGCGGTCCCGTTCCCACCGTCGTTGCGAACCACACCTCTTCCGGCGCTCCCCACAGCTCCGGCACCGGCGCCACGCCCTCGCAGTCCGTTGTTCCCGCCGGCGCCGCCGGCGCCGTTATTCCCGTGCTCGCCGGTGGCGTGGCTGCGGTCGTGGCCATGGCTGCCAACCTGTAGTAAGATGTCGGTACAAAGTGAAACGACGCTTACCTGGTCGTCTGCTTTCGTGGAGGCGTTATGGGTGATGCGAAAAGCATTGGCGGTTTGGTTCCGGTCAAGCACGAGCAGGTGGTCAACGGTTTCCAAATCACCTCTTAACTGTCCCCTTATAATTTAATACTTTTGAGGTTTATACCAAATCCGGACTTCGCTTGCTCCTGCTTCTTATCATAGGAATAGAAGGCAAGAAACAAGGAACAGCACGCATCCGGCCAAGTAACATGTCGTCCGATATTCTGTGTTGCTTTCACAGCCCGGGTTTAGGCTTTGCCAAGACAGGTTGACATAGGGGCCCAGCGCCTCCTATCCGAAGTGTTTTCTAGCTCCCGTGACAGATTAAGACAAGGGGGTCGCGTTTGCATACCAGACGTGGCCGCGCTTTTCCCAGGGCTGGCAGTACCTGCTGCATGTGTCTCAGGGCGGGTGCCAAAGGTTGGTACCTCCCTCCCAGAGGTAACGGCAGACTCGGCAGGCAACAAGGGCCGAGGCCGGAAAACCCTGCTCAAGGCAACTCGAACCTGGGGAGGGGGGGGGGGGGGGGAGGGGGGAGGCGTCGGACAGTTATACCAGTTTGCGATCGCCGTGCGTACCACCTACTCCGATGTTGGAGCCGAGAGGTATGGCCCCCTCCAAGCCTCCCGGTTCTTTGGTACCATATTCCAGGGCGTAAAACGGACTCACTGGCTAAAAGAGGCGGACGCCCGGAGTAATGCGCTCGAACGAGCGGTGAGCGAACATGGTCGAGTGCCCTGGACTGCCCCCTATACAATGGACGCCTCCCGGTTGCCATATACGGGGACCAGTGTTCCACCGCGGCCTGTGAGGGACTTCTTCAGGCCCCTATTCCCAGAGGTGAGAGATTCCCCAGCGTCGCAAAGTTCGTCCTAAGAACAATAAGAGATATTAGCTTTCTCAGTGATGTTGGGTAGGGGGTGGCCAAACATCCAGTGACGGCGAAACCAAAAAGGAGCATTGTGGGACCACACCCAGTGGTTCCCATCAGGTCTATGCAAAACGCCACTCGCGGTCTACCTTTGACTCCCAGCAAGTTTGCGCCGCGCCAATTCCATTTGGTGTTGAGGGTTCCAAGTAGGAGTAACCCGCGGGGGACGGGCCATCAAGATTCGGCCTGCACTGTCTTCTTAGCCGAGAAGGGCGAGTGAAATCTGCGTTCCGAAGAATTCGATTCTGCTCCAAACCCCAGGTGCTTACTTTTTTGGCCGCTAAACATATGTACATGTACTTATATCAAATAGTAACCGCTGACAAACCCTCCAACTGATGCATCCAAGCGTACCTCTCGGCCCCCCCCCCCCCCCCCTTTTTTCCCCGGAACCCGCACGCCCCGACAGTGGGTTCCGAGCTTGCGCCTCGGCTCCCGCCTCCATCGCGGCCGCTCGTCCCGCATACACCCGGAACAATGCGTTGGCCACGTCCGGCAGCCGTACTGGCGGCGGTGGCGGCCGTCGTGCCAGCCTTCCTAGTTGCCGCCCTGGCCGCGTCTCGGCGGTCCGCTCGGACTCCCGGGGGTTGGTATTGTCCTCCGTGGGTCCCTGCTCGCCTTCTCCTCGTGTGTTCCGAGCTCACGCGTATCTGCTTCCTGGAGGAGTATATGGTCACCGCTTCTGTGGGCGTCCCGATCTTAGCTGCTGTGGACTCTTGGGTTGCTGCGAGGCGCGAGCCGTCAAGTTACACGGTGAGCGCTACAAGTGCTTCCCTCTCGCTCGAAACCCCGAGCGCTACAATCTACCTCATGTTCAAAACCAATCAGAATAACGACTACTTCCAGGCCCCCCAGCACGGGGCGGCGCCCAATGTGATGCCAGACACACGGAGCGTCTTGGAAGCCTCCGTAGTCGAGACGTCTTCCGAACCAGTGTGTAATATTCTCCAAGTATTCCCACCTCAAGATATTCGGCATGCGAGATCCGGTAGGCAACCGTGATCTTCCCCACCAGGACCCAGCTTGGAGACATCTACCTCCGTATGCCCCCGGGTATTTCGACATCTCCCTTTCTTTTCTTGCAAGTCGGCAGTCACACGGCCGACTGTGCGCTCGGGGGCGGGTTCTGGGCGCCATCCAGAAGCCCGCGAGAGGACGTGTCCGCCTCGGTACTCGGCTTCAGCCCCTCATCCTGCATGGCCAACTGCGCCGCCACCATTTCCCGGTTGTGCGCAGCATCGGCCCCCAGGAGCCGGGAGTGCCGGCGCCACCTCCGACAGCCGTGCCAGATGGCGGGCAGCGAAGCCGCGATCAGGCCGATGCTGCATTCGAGGACGGACCAGAGGATCAGGGAGCCGATGACATGAGCTAGACGGGGTTTTGGCGGGCGTGGTTAGCCATCCGCGGGCCCTACCCGAAGCAGTCGGCTTTTACACAAAGTGGCCCGGGGGGAGACGAGGCAGGACGGGAATATGGAGAGAGGGGGAGAGGGAGGAAGGGAAGGGAGGCAAGGACTCACTCCAGGGCTCCTGCTCTTTGCGGCCGATCATGCGCGAGTACGCGAGGACGTAGCGCACGCGCACGAGGGGGCAGACGGAGGCGAAGACGCCGAGCCCGAGGGCGGCGGCGACGGCGGCCTTGCTGGCGCGGGGCATGGGCATGCGCCAGACCATGAAGACGGGGAAGAGGGCGCAGAACCAGTCGGTGGCGACGGCGAAGACGGTGGCGAAGGCGGCGACGGCCACGTTGGCGTGCTGCGAGTAGCACGCGCCAGGCACGCGCGCCGCCGCCTCCCAGTTGGCCGCGAGGGGCCGGCAGTGGCCCAGCGCGCCGACCTCGGTCACCACGAAGGCCACGGCCGTGGCCGCCAGCGCGCCCAGGATGCACCGCCGGTAGAGCCGCACCGCCGACGCGATGCGCAGCAGCAGCAGGCACACGGCGCCCTTGACGCTGACCAGGACGACCGCGTAGAGCGCCCTGGGCCCGTCAGTGGTCTCTCCCCACCTTCGGGGGCCAGTACGTATCGCTCTTCGGGGCGTGTGTGCGACTGGGGGAGGGGGGGGGGGCAGTGGTGGGCGGAACGGGGAAGGAGGAGGAGGAGGAGGAGACACGGGGTACGCACATGGTTATCAAGAAGACCAACTGCACCATCTCGGTAAAATAACCATTCGCCTCGCGATCCCTCGCCGCGAAGACGTCTTGTCCGGCGCCGACGCCGCGAAAGGTGCCGAAGGCGGCGACGCCCGCGAGGGCAAGAAGAAAGACCTGCAGGCTCGTTAACCAAACCGGGCTTTATTTTTTTTTTTTGAGACCCGAGACATGTCACCACGCCTGGAGGAGGGGGAGGGGGAGGGTGAAGGAAACACGTACGAGACCCAGGGCCATCAGGGCGTCGTCCCAGCCCAGCATGCGGTCGCGCGCGCGCAGGCCCAGCCGCAGGCCCACGGCCCCGGCGGCGGCGGCGGCGAAGACGACGGCGCAGACGAGCAGCGCCCGGGCCGTGCCGTCGGGGCGGATGGCCGGGTCGGCCGGCGGTGGCGTCGCCATTGGGCCCCCCCGTTCGCCGAAAGGGGACAAACTTGATGGGCCGGGGGGAGGGGGAGGAGTCTTCACAAACCCCAAGGGAGGAGGCTCCCGAGCAGCCCGGTTTCCCCACGAGAACGGGTTGGTGGAACTACCAAAAGGGGGGGGAAGCGGCTAGGCAGTGGAAGCTATGAAGTCACGGGCACCTCCCACAAGAGACCTAGAGAGAGAAGGGGGGAGGAAGGGGAGGGAGGGAGAGAGGGTCGGGGAAGAGCGGGAGAAGAGAGCTGCGTGGGTTGGAAGTTAGCGAGATAAAAGAAAAAGCCCGTCTGGCTTGGGAAGCCCGCATCAAGGGCCCTTTCCACTCGCTTTCCCCCCCTCAATCAGCCACGGATGGCGATGTCGGCGTGATATGTAGTTGTTGCATGTTTGCTGCCCGTATGTACCCGACGAGGCGCGCTGCCGCCTGCAGAGCGCGGGCGCCCGATTCCTCGCATCCCGCCTGGAAACACGGCGAGGGGCTCCGAACCAGGCGAGATGAAGTTGGGGGCCATCGTCTGCATTGGGTGTGCGTTTGTGCCGAGAGGGACGACGTGCAGGGTAGCAGTGAAGTGAGGGGGATATGTTTGTGCGAAGTAAGGGATCGCCCAGGGCACCGGGAACGGGTCGGTCCCTGGCAATTTCACAGGCACGTTGTGATGCAGCATATGCATGATGGGCGGCCGCCATTCAGCTTTTCGATTGATCCAACTCCGTGCCCTCCTCTCCTCCCGTCGGCACCCTGGAGTCTCGCAGTTGCTGCACAGGATCCGAGTACGCCTCCTCCACGCCGCGCCATTAACTCTGTGTACACATTAGAAGCCGCCCCATCTCATAATCGGGAGCAGGCTCGTTTTCCAACATGGTACATTTGCATGCAAGCCCCTTGCAGATGTCACGCAGCAAAACATCCCCCCTCACCCTGGGCGGCCTATTTACAGGGTGTCGGCCCACCCCCATTGGAATCATCGCCGCCACCACCACATAACCGCCGTCTAACATGCAGAACCTCTTCCGTTGCGTGGGAGAGATGCGGATGACAAAGTAAAAGAAAGAAGACGCCTTGCGACACACGTAAAAGCGAGGCGCGAGAGAAAATCCAGAAAACGAAGCGGCAACGCCAGCTGCCCATTCACGGGCGTAGGAAGGGATGTGCCTCCGTGTTCAGCACGTACTCGTCCAAGCTGATCAGGGTGGGCGGGGAAAAGATGAGGTAGAAGTACTTGAGCGTCTCGGCCAGCCAGAAGCTCTCCATGGAATCCTTCTTGGTCGGCGGCCCCTTCACCGTGACGTCGTCGATGGCCGAGAAGGCGTACTTCGTCTCGGTGGCCTCCTTGATGGCCTGGTACATGGTCCACGCCATTTCCTGGTATTCCTCCTTGCCGGTAATGCGGTACATGTAGAATATGCTTTCTATCGCTTCAGGCCGAAGGATATACTTGGGATCCTGGGCTTTCTGGAAGCCCTTGGGCAGGTCCGCGTCGCCCTTCAGCGCCCACTGGTACTCGTCCCATTCGCAGGGCCCCTTGGTGGGACAGGGGAACATGGTGAAAATCTCGGGCATGATGCCGGTCGGGAAGGCGCCGTAGGCCCAGCCGCACCCCTTGGCGAGCTTCTCGGCCATTTCGACGTGCTCGGGGATGTTGAAGAGCTTGCCGCCGAGCCCGTACATGCCGCCGACAAAACAGCTTAGGTGCTGGCCCTCGGCATTGAGCTCGGGGCCCTTCTGGGAGTCGACGAAGGTGGACCCCGAGAAGAGGATGTCGTCCTTGTCGGGAAGCATGGGACGGAACAAGAGGTACTTGGTGGCCGTGTCCATGGAATCGCGGTAAAGCTTCTCGTAAACGGGCTCCAGGCCGCCCGTCAAGGCGAACATCTTGGGGAAGTATTCGTAGAGCGAGTCTGCCAAGGCGCCAAGCGTGAAGCTCCGCTCCGTCGAAAACACCTCATCTCGTAGGTCGAAGAAGGTCGGCCACATGCCGGGCAGCTGCGTGGCGTTTTGCGTCGCGTCCAAGAGGCGCGTGACGCGATCGATGGCGTCGTAGTACTTGTCGTTGCCCGTCAGCTGGGCGAGGCGCGTGAACTCCATGGACTGCGAAGCGACCGAGGCCGAGGGGTCGTGGGTGCCGGGGGTCAGCGCGCCGGCCTTGGCCAGTTCGAAGTCCAGCCAGAAGGGGGGCATGCGGTTGGGGGTATCGTAGGCGGCGTACATCATATCGCCGAGCTCAATGGCCTTCTCCAGGAGCGCGGGCTCCCCGCTGAGGTCGTAGGCGCTCAGGAGACCGCCCAGGTGGCGGATGGTGGTCTCGAAGAAGTTGCAGGCCGTCTCCTTGGTCTTGGACCAGTCCAGGGTGCAGGCGGCGGCGGCGGCCTGGTCGAAGTCGTCGTGGAGGCCCATCATCCACAGGGTGTCGAGCGAGTCGACCAGGGTCGCGGCCCAGCCGCCAAAGGTGTCGATACCGTCGGCGGACACGGGCCGGAGCTCGTCGTACATCCAGGCATATTCTTTGTAGCTCTGCCAGCTCTTGACGAAGGCGGCCTTGACGTCGGCGCGGCGGTCGGCGAGGGTCTGGACGCGCCCGGGGGCGGGGGCGGGGTCGGCGGCGAAGTCGTGCTGGATCCGGGGCAGCTTCTTGGGGCGGCCGCGAGGCAGGCTCGCGAGCCGGTCGACGGGGTTCCGTTGCGGCAGGGTGGACCAATCGAAGCTGGACTTGTAGTAGCGGAAGCCGTAGTACTTGGGGGGCTGGCTCCGTGGTACAAAGATGACCAGCACGTACAGCAGGGCGACGGCGCCGACCAGGGGCAGCAGGCGCGACGGCCGACGGAACAGGGCAGCCATCACGACGTGATTCTGGACCACCAGGCGTTCGACATTGTCGAAGTAGAGCATCCTAGGGAAACCCTCGCGGCCGGCCGGGCTGTCGACTGTCCGCCCCGACTGCTAGGCCGGTTGTCCAGCGGTCACAGGGCCCTCACGGCAAGTCCTCGGGCGATCCACGCGCGTACGAATCATTGGTTTCGTAACCGGGCCGTTAGTACGTACAGGAATTGCGCCAGCCTCGAGGACACGCGCGCGCGCACACACACACACACACACAGCACGTTGCTTCTCGCGGGCGCACACAAGTAGGGAAGACGGGGCGGGCGTGAGCATGGATGGGCATGGCCATGGGACAATCAGGCGCCTGGGAATGGGGGGGGAAGAGGGACGAGCCGACACGCCAAGACGCGGAGGGAAGCCACAATTTCGCACCGTCTGGGCGCCCCTGCCAGGGGTCTTCGCTGCTACATGTACTAACTTGATAACACATGTTCAAGTTCTAACCCGTAAATCTATGCGAGAGAGCCAGCCATGCCATCTGTAGGTTATGTTATGTAAAGATGTACCTAACATAAGTAGGTTTTACACTTGGACCACACACACACTACAGGTCCATAGGGCCTTGTTTGGGCAACGAGGTAACATGTGTACCTAAGGTACCTGATTAATTGATTGCATCCATCCATGGATACTTAGTTGAGATCTCCGTCTGTGCCCCCCGTGTTACCATGTACTATTTCCCCCTCAGCGGGACCGAGGGGGCTCGCGAGGGTCCCCCACGATATGTACTATGTCTGAGTAGCATGTGCCACACCGAATGGCGCTGACGGGACCGACGGAGACTTGTCTCGCATTAGGTTACGTCTGGCCAACCTTGCCGCCGCCCCTTCCTATTTAGTCTCCGCCTCACCTGCGTAACCTGTCACACCCCACGTCAGCTCGTCGCCAATTATCCCCTTCTCACCAACAGATACATACTTGGGTAGGTATGTATATACTTAGGCATCCATCTCACCTGGCAAGCCGCTATCAATGCGCTTACATTGCCTGCTTGCAGACTGTCTTGTCTGTCTGCCTCTTGCTCTGCTCTCCGCAGAGTGAATATCACCACGCTCACGTCTTCTGCCCCTGTAACCGACCGTCCCAAGTACCCGTTAGCACTGGCAATGCATTCCTCCAATACCCCGGAGAGGCCGACTCCTGATGAAGCAGGCGAAGGTCCTCGTGGCATCCCGTCCGCCGGCCAAAATGAAACCGCTGCACCTGCTTGTGTCTTCTCTGCTGCGGACGACGCCGGCGACGACGGAAAACGCCATCGTATCCAGTGCCGGCCCAGAAAGGTCGGGGATGCGAAGGGGTCTATTCCCGATGCCCGAGCCGGACAGGCCGAGCCACGGAGCGGAAGACTCCATGCCCCAATTCACCAAGACGAATACTCTAGCGGCAGACTCCTACTTATTCTCTCCACTGACACTCGAGGTAAGGGGGTCTAAGAGATTGATTGCCCTCATGTTTGCTCACTACATCCTAGTGCATACTGACGACCCATGGCGCTTGCGTAGTATACTACCCCGCGCTGAGAAACTGTATGATCCACCTGCTAGTTCCTTCTCAGCGTACCTAGGTAGGTACATTACCTAGGTAAGTAGGGATTTACGTTCGGCATCTGTTTCTCACGGGGCCAAAGAGATTTCTCACCCACAGCTTTTGTCGCGATGCCCGTATGCATACTTAGCATCACCATGCCACGTTAGCCCCAAGTACCTGATTTGAGGATGTATCGGCACGTCCCATCGGGTGAAAGCTTAGCACGGGGATGCCCGTGGTGAACAAGTCAGGCGGAGGTCGCCGCGTTACTATTCGTCCCTCATCGTACAATGTGTACCCATGGGCTCCCAATGTCATAAAATCCCGAGTCAATATCTTTAGGGGGTATATCCAATCCAAAAATACGCCGATTGCGCCTGAGCCTTTGTACACTTGGGTTCGAGACCGACCCAAGAAAGCACTTCGAGGAACTGATTCTAGGTAATGCGACCTCGGTCCACCAGGGCATGTGCCCGTGGCCCCGGTTCAATGCTGTGATGCTGTTGTTGATGCCCCGTGACGCCCGCTTTTATGCCGTGAAGAATACCATTCATTAAGTGAAACCAGGAAAAACCTGCTTGACGGCCCGACGCCCTGTGACTTTGTTAGCAGCTTTGCCCGTCTCTCGGTAGGCAAGGAGGCGTACATGGTGGACGACCGTCGTCGCTGCTGGATTCGTCTACCGGCACGGCGAGTTCTTCCATCCGTTGACGATGCGTATCCGACTCCGGGCGTACCGGCGCAGTATTTGCAAGCTTCGCTCTCTCTGGAAGCGCGATGGGGCTCACTTGCTGTCCCAGAGATGTGTGCGTCGCGTGGGCCTTGTTGGCAGTGCTCCCCCCGGAACTGCTCCTCCATCTTGATGACGTGGTCCTCGGCGAGCTTGGTCTTCGCGGCCGCAACCGCTGTGTCGCAATCTCGCGCCGCACCATGCTGTTGGTGATTTTGGGGCAGTGGCCCTCGGGGAGCATCGACTTTTTGCAGATTGGGCACAGAGAACTCATCTCGGTAAGAAACTCGTCGATGCACTCCGGGTGGAATATGTGTCCGCAGCGGATTTCGCGGATAACAGTCACCCTGCTTTCAAATTCGTCCAAGCAAATGTGACATACCGGCTGGTAATCGGTCCGGGTGTCCAGTTTAGGAATGGCACTGGCGCCGGTACCCGAGGTGACCGGCTCGATAGGTGAAGCGGATTCGGGAGCTGTGTATGCCGGAGGAGCATCGTAACTGTATGTGAACAGGGGAAACTTCTCGATGTGTTCCATGGGCACGGTGAGCCGCTTGATGCCCAGGGCCTCCAGATCTACCTCGCCGTTCATGACGCGGCGTCGCAACATCTTGCGACGCCGCCTTTGAATATAGTGCATGAGGCCTGACGTGCCGCCGACGACAAGCAGCAGGACACCGAGGATGGCCAGAATCAGGGCCCAGTAAGTTGGGAAATTGGACGGCGATGTGACGTGCAATGTGGTCCATACGCGGACGTAGTCGTGGGGGTCGAGATTGTAGATATTCGAGATGTTGGAACCAGAGGGGACCCGAGACATGTCGCCAGAGTAAAGACTGAGCTGATGCATCATCCGTGCACCTTCAGCTCCAGGGACGACGTAGACGGGGTACTTGTGCTGGTCTTTCCAAGAACCGCTGCTGTCCAATTGCCACACATCATCGTCGGCCGGGGGCGGGGGCGCCTCATCGCCGTCCGGGAGGTAAAAGATGAAAGCCCGAATGGGGTCATAGTGAGCCGCGTCCAAGTAAGCGGCAGAGCATTCTTTGCCAAGCCACGGTGCCAAGGCTATCGTGTTGTAATTGGAAGGGGGCAAGTTGCTTTGGCGTGTAGCATTGCTGGGTACGATGGTGTCAACCACATTCTGACACGGGCTGCCCGGCTTGAGATCGGGCACATATAGCAGCCCTTGGATCGTGCCAGTTTTATCTGACGGCGCAAAATTGGTTGACAAAGTTGTCAAGTTGTTGGTGGTAACATCTGAGTAACCTAGCTGGTCCTATAAGTGATGGCTGGTGAGCTTGAACCCCGAGCGACCGACAGGACGACGGTGGCAACTTACGGATAGAGCTGTTATATTCCGAATGATGGTGCTCGGGGCTTGGTGCCCGCTTTGCCATGTCGGATTGCTGAACAGAAGCCTGCGTAGCACGTGGTCAGTCACGGCATGTCGTGGTCATTTGGGGGCGTCTAGGCGCCGGGGCGACAGCGACGACGTGGTCACTAGCCAGGGACGGCCACGTGAAAGCGTGCCGGCGCGGACACCAACCGAAATAGACGGGCTCGGAGCGAGTATCGTGAAAGGGGGGGGGGGGGGGGGGTTAATGAGGCAGATGGCAGATGGGGGTGCCAATGGGGCCAAGACTTGGCAACGACAATGAAAGAAGCTTTTGGTGGTGGAACATACACGACATTTCGGACCTCGTTGAGCGCTGTGAGACGTCAGCAGCTGTACCGCCAAGGGATTTGCATTGGCGCCAAGCGGACAAGACAGCCTATATCGGCCGACAGGCTTGGCTTGGCCTTACGGGCAGGACTAAAAGATGGGAATGCAACGGGCATGGGCGGGGGACGCATGGAGACCAGAAGCGACGGGGAAAAACGTACACATGCTCGAGAAGCATAGTTAAGGGCCTGTCTGGACGCAGTCGACCGACAAGGACGACATCAGCGGCTTCTCGACGCGACGCGCTCGAGACTTGCGCGCGGGCGGCGCTTTAAGCGGGCCAAAAGCCTCACGCACGGCGGCAAAACACCAGTGCGCGCAGGCGAGGGAGAGGGGGAAGGAAGGGGAAAGCGGGCGGCGACGACGACGACGACGACGACGACGACGACAACCCTTCTTGCGCACGCAATCAAAGGGAGACGGGGCGTGGCTGACAGGGCTGACTCGCCTCAGGGACCGTCGACTCGGGCTGTAGATCAGGCAGGGCGGACAGGTGGTAACGGTGCAGGTAGGGTTGTCAGTGTCGCTGCCAAGAGCGAGTAGAAGCTGCCAAGAGTTTGGGTAAAGTGTGCCAAGAGAAAGACAAATGCCAAGAGGAAGAGGAGGGGGGAGTCGGACGCTGAAATGGAAAGCGTGCGAGGGGACCAGTGTGGGACGAAAGCGCGCGCTCGCAAAAGATAGGGTGACCCAGTAGTAATGGGTCAGACGGGAGAGGCTTAGGTACCTACTTCTAACAGTAGATATGTACTTCTATGGATGGATGGATGGAGAGGGGGAGGGGAGGGGGGGATGGACACGCCGGCGCAAGCAACCCTGCATAACAACAGGACTAGAGTAGGAAAGGATGGATGGATGGGATGGGATGGACGGACAAAAGCATCCAACCAACCTGGCCCTGTCGGTGCAAGTACTGTGTACTACGTGTACCAACCACGAGGCACCGCTAAGCCGCGAAGGCGACCAAAAGGAATAAGGTAGCGAGATCGATAGAGGCTCCCGTCGCCTCCGACTTTCAGCTCCCCGAGCAGCCGAGATCCCCCCCCCCCCTCCTCGCCCTCCTGCGCTGCTGCGCTCGCCTGGCGTGGAAGGGCTCACGACTCTCTCTGTGTTGGCACACTAGCCGCCGCCGCCGCCGCCGCTGCCGCCGCCGGATACCCATGCCCGGCTGAATATGTACGTACACAGTTACATAGGGTGAAAAAAGACAGCGATCCGGATCCTTGGTCGATATCGTACGAGTCCACGGTACTTGGCTTGCCGCACACAAGTCAGGGAGGGGATAGGTCAACAGAACAGAGGAGCCTAACAGCAAGCTTTTCTTTCTTTTTCTTTTCTGCTGCGCCCCTACTGTGTACAGGCTCTCGACGCGCTCTCCCGGCCGGCTGGTACGAGGACTTGGACGAGCAAATGAGAGAGATGCCATGACTCGGATCCCTGCCGGGGTGGATGTCCCGGTCAGCATGAAAACCAAAACCAAAAAACCCACTTCCCCGTCTCTGCCTACTACTATGTACATATCCGCCGGTTGACCCAGTCTCGCCATGGACCGACCGACCGAGCCGTCCTGGGGCCCAAAAATGGATGGGGGGAGGGGGGGGATGAAGACTGGGCGGATTCAGGAATTAGGCGCTATGAGCAACGGGCAACGGGCAACGACCACATCTCCATCCCCATGGCGTCGTTTTCTCGGCCGGTGCCAGAAAAAAAAAAGCTTGTCTAGAAAGCTTGTCTCGGCGCCACCCCCCTCCCCGGTTTGTCCCTTCCCATTCCCCCCCCCCAGAAATCATGATGCAGGCGAGGGAGGTTGTGGAGGTGCTGCTGGTTTCCCTGACGTGGGCCTGACGCACGTCGTCTCAAGTTGGGGAATCGCATGGACCAACATGATCCGTCAACCGTGCCAGCAGGTCAGGCGGGCAGGCAAATCGCCCGAAACCACGAGATGCGTGCGTCACGTCTATCCAATGCGCAGTGGTTATCTGAACAGTGTGTTTTTTTTTTTTTTTTTTTTTTTTTTCACATATTCATTTGCAGGGAAGACGGTAGTGACTGTGTACGAGACCCGGCGGTGTGAATAACCCCCCATCCAGCGGCAGAGAATTCCCCATCGCATCGGAGCAAATTGAAGTGAGCGAAGTGCTTGCTTTCACGGGCGGTGACGCTTCAATCACTGAGGCGGGTAGTATTCGACCTCTATGATGCGCCACTTTCCGACCTTGTCTGATTTCAGACTGTGGCTCACTGTTAGTACAACCCCATGTGCGAAGTCGGAAGGCAGGGCTCTTTTACTTCTTGCATTGATCAACGCCAGTTCCGTCATAGGCCACCCAGGAGTTGTCGAGGGCAGGGGGTTGGCACTGGGTGTTTCTGTCGGTAAAAATAGTGACCAACCAATTAACTGACACGTCGACCAGCTGTACGCTCTTCGCGTCGAAGTCGGCGGGCATGTTGTCAGGCTGTTTGCAGCCATCAACATTCTGGGTGAAGTAGCCGGTTCCTACGCAGTTTTGATCGGCGTACAGGAGTACCTGCCAGGCCTGCACCGACGCAAAGCTGGCTGCGAGCAGTCCAAAAGATTTCATGGTGGAGGGAGCAGTGGGAAGATGTGAATGAGTTGACTCGTTGACTCGCCCTTGAAAGAGCCTCGTCTTCGTCCGACCGCCAACCCGGCCATATAAAGTCGCCCAGGCAGTCACGAATTGAGCGGCTTCACCAATTCACAAGATTCGCTCGGCTCGGCCGGCTTTCTGGGAGTTTGTTATGATGCCAGGCCCTCCATCGCACATGCCTACGCGCCCTCCGCCATATCGGGCCCTCGCAAGGCCAACCTCGCCTCCTATGGGAAGTTTGTTGCCGGAGCACTCCGGTTAGTCAGACCGCCGGACGGCAGGCAGCAAATACACGGTAAGAGGCGCTTCGGGCGGGTGCCATCTCGCCCCGGTCCAATCAATAGATGCTTCCGGAATAAGTTCACGCGCAAATACGCACAGCTTCCGGGTTGCTCGATGGCTTCTTTGTAGTAAGCATGTGCGTACGGGGGCACCCGCGAAGTACATTCGCCATCTATGGCCACGAGGGCGCGAAACCCGCCACCCACATGCCCCCCTCCTTCTACGCATAGGCGCACTCTCGTCACGCCAGTATGTGGCGAGCCCGGAAAGATGGATGGTTTTACACCTCGGGACGGGTATTATACCACCACCTCGGCGCCATCAGTTTGGAAAGCCGTCCTTGGCGATAAATCTCGGAACATTGCCCGCCCGCAAGGAAAGCCACAATATAATAAAGAAGAGCTGGCAACATGGACTGCCGGGGCAATACGAGTACCTCGCCCCCTTGTGGCCTACAAAGTTGACAACTGTGACCCAACCGGCCAGGATCGGGGCCATGGCGGGTCGTAGGGGGGGCTTTCTCTGTCAAAACCAACGCCCAGATGCATCTAACGCGGCCACGCCCCCATAGCATGAAACAATGGCTAGGAGCTTCTACTTTTTAGACTTCGTACCCTGCTCATCTCCATCTCAGCGCCACGCGTCTCTCGTTCGGAGAATTTATAATGAAGACCCGTCTAGACGTCCGAACAACGGTGCGTTGATGGCCCCGAGGGCCTGCCTGCTATATCGAACGTTCTCGTGTCCTTCGCGCGCGGGCCCTCCGGGTTGTGCCGTGCATTGCCCTGCTCCGACGGCTCCCCGTACCGCGGCATCACTGCCCGCCGGGATAGGCCAGGAACGCGAATATCCTCATCCTTGGCCCGAGCCTCCCCGCTGGCTTCAGCAATCCTGCCCTTTGGGTCACAAGCAGAGCCTATCCTCCCCTAATCAAAGTAGACTTTAGTACTATAACCATGGCCCCGGGTGATGAATCATCGCCGTTTGAAGCGGTCGACTGCAGACTCTCTCGAGGCCGACTTGCCGATTGATACAGCCGTGTCTACTACCCCTCACGACGAGGCCTGTTCCCCGCCTCATACTCATAGACATCCCATACTAGTAAAGTACCTCGCATACTCGTGCTGCTTTGCTGGCTGGGAGTGACGAATTGCTTCACCGACGCCCAGCCTGGATTCGCCGTAGCCGCGGCCCAAATCGACTGTGCACATCCATGGCGAGCTTGCCCACCAGACGCGCTTGGACGGCCCGTTTGTCGAGTATCCTTGTCACGAATCCCCGGCGGCTGGAAATTCGCCGCTCGAAAAGGATTCGCTCACCGAAAGGCAGACCCCGTCCAGGCTCTAACACGCCGAACCAGTTGGGTCTGCAGCATCATGGACGTTTCGGGGTGGTCAAGTTAACGGAACAGCACAAAGGCAGAATGCCCCTGGAATTGCGATGAAGCAGGGTTTAGTTGTGCGTCAAGCACCCCAAAAAGTGATATGTCTATAAGAAGTTGCTCATCCTACTACATGGCCCAGGTCCCGGGGGAGTGACTCGGGAAAGTTTAGCGGTCGGGCTCATTCATCTTCGATGCGGAGCGCTTCGGTGTAGACGACCATATCTCCGTCGGCATCATTATCCTCCATCCGAATGCCCTGGAACTCCTCGTCGTCGCTATCCGCGCCGCCGGGCCCAGAGTGTGGGAGCGGCGCCGCTAGGGGAGAAGGAACTACCCGGGCCCCAGGACGTCCCTCTTCCGCCGTTGCCTGCGGGCCCTGCCCCTGAGATGGCGAGGGGGCCAAGGGCCCGTCGTGTCCCATGGCGGCGCGGGCAGGCACGTGAGGCTCGCTACTGGGACCCGTCGCTGGCTGCGCAAGCAGGAGGAGGTCCTTGACGCTGGGGTCGAATTTCTCGTTGGCCATCTTTTGGTCGCTGGGCCGCAAGGGTCCTGGCGGTGGCCCCCGGCCGGGCTCCTCGATGTCAATCAACTGGCACGTCGCGGCGTAGTCTTCATCGCGCAGCTGCACCAGGTCGCTCTCCTTTTCGATGGCGCCGGAGCCGCCGCGGACGTGGGGGAAGCCGCACCGCGTCAGGATCTGGGGCATCAGGTCGGGGTAGCGCAGGTGGCCGGTGACCTCGCCGCTGAGGTCGAGGTTCTCGACGCCCTCGACGTCGGCGCCGATGGCCTGGAGCCCGGCGATGCCGAGCTGCACGCTGGTGGCGCGGTAGAGGAAGGCCAGGATGTAGTCGTTCCGGGAGTAGACGTTGTACATCTTGCCCGTGACGACGGCCCGCATCGTCTGCCAGTGCGCGGGGCTGGACGGCACGGGGGCGGCGACGAGCACCACGGTGTCGACGAGGCCGAAGGCCCCGCGCTCCGCCAGCGACAGGAGGCACGAGTAGACGACGCGCGCGCCCAGCGAGTAGCCGATCAGGGTCACGGGCCGCTCGCCCTGCACCCGGTTGACGAGCGCGTCGGCCAGGATCCGGCCGGCCTTCTCGGACCGGTTGCGGGCCAGGTGGAAGGGGTTGTCGATGCTCGAGGCCATGCTGATGAGGTAGGCCGGCCACAGCGCCGACCACAGCGTGACCAGGACGGTCCGCTTCAGGATCTCCGCCTTGACCGCCCCCCAGGCGTACGACGACACCAGCTCCTCGAGCGACCGGCCCAGGCCGAGGAGGCTCTGCATCTCGTAGCGGAGCGCAAACACCTCGGACTCGTCGCCCAGGGCGCGCCAGGGCTTGGTGACGTCGCCCTCGTCGCCGAGCCACCCGTTGACGCCGATGGTGACGCGCAGGCGCCGGGCCTCGGCCGGGTTCCGCCGGCACGCGCGGCCCCACTCGTCCCGGAGGGGGAGGAAGCGGAAGTCCTCGACCTCCTTGGCGTACTGGTCGATCATCTGGCCCGTCATGCCGGCGCCGAACGCGCCGAAGAGGGTCCCGACCAGCGCCCCGTTCATCCAGAAGATGCCCAGGAAGCTGGCCAGCCCGCCCAGCCCCACGCTGCCCATCAGGCCGCCGATGGCCCCGGCGACGACGGGGGCCGCGAGGCCGCCCGTGACGCCGATGATGGCCGCGCCGGCGACGCTGGCGAGCCCGACCTTCCAGAAGCGGCTTTTCTGGCCCTGTTCCTTGCGTTGCTGCGCTTCGGCCTCGGCGGACATTCCATTGCTGCTGCTGCTGCCGCCGCCGCTGCTGCCGTTGTCGTTCTTCTGCTTCTTCTTTTCCGCCTCGGCCTTCTGGGCCGCTTCCATCATCGTCGTCGCGATCTGGACCTCTTCACTGTCCAAGAACGCGGGCGGGACCTCGAGGGCCGAGGCCAGGTAGCACACGAACGTCCGCGAGTAGGCCGAGTAGTTCCCGAGGGCCAGCAGGAGCAGGAGCACGCTGCTCAGGACCTCCTTGCGGTCCTCCAAGTCCACGGTGGCGAGGCGCGTGGGGATGGGGTGGTACAGGCTCTGCAGCGCGCCGACGTCCATGGCGCCCGCCGCCGCCGCCGCCGCCGCCGCCGCTGTCGGGGCGTCGGGCGGGGGCGCCGCGTCGGCGCCGAAGTCGAGGAGGTCCTCGCCCGCGGCCGGCGTGCTGGCCTGCTGCTGGGCCCGCGCGGCGGCGCGCTTCCGCCGGGCCTCGAGGACCTGCGCGTCGTCGGGGCTGGCGACCAGCTCCTTCAGCTTGCCCATGACCCCGGAGCGCCACGCGTCGAAGTGCCCCATGGCCGAGGTGCGGAGCCGCACCAGCGCCGGGCTGGGCCGCCGGGGGGACGGCTGCCGGGAGCGCGGGCTGTCGCCCCGGGGCCGCGGGGAGGCCGTCGAGGTCTCGCCCCCGGTGCGGGCCCTCGAGACGGGCGCCTCGTCCATCTCGGAGTAGGCCGGCGGGGGGCTCCCTTCCGAAGAGGCCCCGGAGGGTCCCGGGGCGCATGGCTCGGAACTCTTGGGGTGAGGCAGCTCCAGCTGTCGGCGCATGTAAGACGTGATATCGGCAGACAAGGTGTAGAGCGCCTTGCGCCGGGCCGGATTGAGCACAACCAGAACCTGCCGAGGGTCGGTGCTGAGGGGGGCCATGGCTGCTACGCCTGCGGCCGCAATCTTGTCGGTCTCGGGCGTGGCGGCAGATCCAGGAATCAATTCAGTTCACGGCCGCGCAGAAAGTAACATGAGCGGAAGTGTCCCTTCATAGGGGTCGTGTTGTTCTAGTAAATCCCCGTCCGGGCATCGCCGCTTGCTATCTATATCCCTAGCGCATCTCCTGTAGGCAACCAGATAAATTACGGCTGCGCCCCGTCCTTGGCACTGCACCAGCGTCCATACGGGCAGCTTCGTTATGAGATGTACTCATAGGCTGTCCACCAAAAGCAAGCAGGATCTGCCTCGGTGGGAGAATATGCGAATGCCTCTCTGGATGACTGGGAAGCCGGGTTTTAAAGCAGGGAAGTACGAACAATGTTTCGCGTGCTCTGTGGAGGGCCGCTTAAGTGTGCTCACAGGCGACGGCGAGTCAAATGGGAATACACCCCGCTAACATACTACTTTCCTCATATCTCGTCATGCTGGCAATAAAGATGCATGACCGGATGGCCTAGGATTGCTGGAATATTTTTATAGGGCTGTACATTATTTCCTGCGCCATCAATTTCTACTAATACCCCCGAATGTAAAGGCGGTCATTCATGTCTAAAACGATGCAAGGGGTGGGGGGATCTGAAAAAAAAAGCGACCGAAGGAGGAATCGAACCCCCTTATGATAGTAGGTACCTATCCAACACCCCAACACCACAGCACAAACACATCAATATAACAAAGCATCAAGATCACACTACACCATTCCACCAGTTCGGTCAGCATGAATTCGAAGTTAAATCGCTTAAGTATTGGACAGACGGAGCCGCCATGGCGGAGGCCGAACCTTTACTATTGATACTTTCTTGGTCCTAGCGCTTCAACTCGAGAGCCTCTTCCAGCAGTACCGCAAGCCCAGGCTTAGATTTCCAGGTGCGGCATATCAGTTCCCTCCATACCCTCCGGGCCAGGGGTAGGCGGTGCGAGGTTGGCCGTCTTGGTCATGATCCAGCAAGATGCATACCTGGAAGGTTTCGGTCAGCAATCAGCAGTCATCCAACAATTTTGCCGCGAGGGAAGCCACCTACATGTTGACACGGTCGATGCACTTTCCGCCTTTGCGAGAGCCGTGGCACTTGGCCGTGAAACCGTGGTTCTCGAACTCCCTGATATACCAGGGCTTCAGGCCCGCCGAGCGGCACATGACGCGACCCCCCATCTTGAGAGCCCGGTTCAGCTTGGTGATCTGCCTGGCGGCCGCATCGGAGCCAGGGTCAAACCAGTCCATGCTGTCCATGACGACGGCCACCGTGAGCGTCCCGGGCGCGAGGCGGGCAATGACCTCGTCGATCTCGTCGGTATGCATGCGCAGACCGTCAAAAGCGCCAGGCCGGGACAAGCGGGCGTGGGCTTTGGCCGACAGGTAGTCCGGGTGGCAGCGGCGCGAGAACTTGCCCTCCAGGCACACGTGGTAGTACGGGTTGTCCTCGGCAATGTGCGTGGATTCCACCATGGGATCCAACGTGTCGACCATGAATTGCCAGATGGCGTGCGAGCGCGTGTTTTTCGCCGTGGGGTTGGGACCCGAGACCGCGTCGGACACGGCGTGGTCGGCCTCGATAATGGCCAGCTGGTTCTTGGGAACCCCCAGCGCCGTCCATAGGAATGACTCCTGGCTGACGACAAACTTGGAGACGAGGCGCGACAGCAGCGCCGGGCGAATCTTTTCGCGCCAGATTTCACGCTGCTCGTTCAGTGTCTTCGCAGACAGCAGCGCCTTCACGGCAGATCGGCAACCGAAAACACGGGTGATCCAACGGAAGATGCGGATGCCGTGTTTGGAGCCGCCGGTGTCGTACAGGCCGCCTTTGCTCTTGGTAAAGATGTGGTGGTTATCCAGCCAGTACTGAAAGGCCCGGCTCGACAAGTGGGGAGACATCTTGGAGATGAGGAGCGACCGGAACTCGGGGTGTTTGCCCTCGCCAAAGATCTTCCAGAAATCTTCATACGGCAGAGACAAGTACGCGGCAACCTTCAGCTCAAGCAGGTGGATCTGGGTAGGATTGAGGTCGACAGCATGAATCCTGGCAGGACTTTGTAGAGCATAAGATAGGATGTTATCACCGGCAGAGCAGATCGCCAGGACAACATCGTCGGAAGTGAGCTTGAGGATGCGCTCATCCACACGCGTGTCCTCCCAGGTGAATGCGTATATGTACTCGTCGTTGAACTGCGTGTGTTTCTCCAACTGGTCGTCGTAGTAGATGCGCCAGTGGTGGTTCTGGTAGAAAAAGGACGGCAATGGCAAGTTGGCCGACAGGTTCACTACGGCGGCGTCGAAGGCCTTGGAGCGAATCTCCGGGGCCGCTCTCTCAACGGCCCGAGACAGAGCATGGGAGTGGTTGGCAGGGTGCAAGTAGGGAGATTCTGTGACCAGGGCGTCAACCTTTTCCACAATGTCATGTGGAAGACTGGTCGACATTGGCCGCTTGTGAGTTCCCAGCCACTGCCATCAACCGGAGTCAGTTATATTTTCAAATAGGTGTTTCTGGGGCATATTTTGGGGAGCCTTCAGGCCAGAACGAGGAGTACAGAGAATAACGGGAATTTGACACATGAGTTGTTGCTTACAATGTAGTACGGGATGGCTCCGAGAACGTAGTTGCGGTTGTTGGCATTGAGGACCGTTCCGAAGCGGTATTCGAGGTAGTCTCGTCGGCCGGGCTCGAGTTGGACTCGATCGATATCGAACCACGCACGCCAAAAGGTTCGTCCAAGGAAGTTGACATGGCGGTTCGTGAAGCCACCGGTGTAGTTGCGGAAGCTCACGTCCACCTGGGACTGAACGTAGAAGTCGACTACACCAAGGATGCCCTGGGGGGACAGAAGGGAAGGCAGAGCGTCGATAACCGAGTAGTAGTCGGGCTGGCATTGGTCAGCATGGCGCGCGCTCCCAAGCGGGCTGCGTGCGTACAATCATGGAGAGGCTGTATGACATCGTCACCAGGTCTGCCCCGCCGGACTCGGGACGCTTCTGCGAGAAGTAGCCCAGCTCGGGGGATGGCGGAGCCCGTCCCTTGAGCGTCGGCTCGTGGTCCTCCAAGCGAAACTTTCGGGCGTCCTCGCAGATGACCTTGACATTGTTCCAGCCCAGCCGCGCAAAGCGCTTGCGAGCGACCTCACACAGAGACGGGGAAAAATCGACGAGGTAGACGCTGGAAAAGAAATTGGGCACGTCGACGCACTTGGCCATGGCCTCGACATTGAAACCGGTGCCACCACCGACCTGTTGGCTACGTGTCAGTGGTTGGAGGACATGAACAATCCGTCAAGTGTTGACCAACATCAACCCAAATTCTTCTCTTGTTCTTGGAAGGCTGGCCGTCCTTCGTCGCGCGGTGGGCAAGCTGCGCGGCGGCCAGGGCCAACATGTCCTCCCGCCCCTTCAACAGCGTGCCCCTGGTAGCATCGTAGGCACCTGCTTGGCCTTCGTAGAAGCTCTCGAGAGCATCCTGCTGGGTGCCCTTCTTGTCGCCATTGTGTGGCTTCAGGAAGCAGGAGTAGGCGAATAGCCACAACGCCCGGATGAGGCCTGGGTTCTCGGTGTCCTTTGCGGACTTCACCAGGAGGGTAGATAGGCACAGGCCCCCGAACACGAGGCCAGCCAACCCAATCAGATGGGGCTTAGGGTAAGACTCAATGGGTAATAAGATGTTACCACCAGGAAAAGCCATGGTACTCTCTCATTGCAGTTAAGGCAATGGGCAGGGATGAAGCAATGGGGTGTTGAAAGGATGGCAAATAACCGAATATCTGGCGAGAAGAAGGAACAGGAGAGGGTCTGTGAAGCTCGGGCGTGAGACCGGGTGAGATATATACCACTTACACCTGTTCCTGACTGGGCCGAGACCCGGGTCCTCGAGAGTCCAGGCTGTGTGAGAGCTCCTCTGGCATGGCGAAGTCCCCCGCCCCCGCGGGAGGCGAGGCCAATGTCGTCTGCCCCTCCCATGTCGTGTGTTCTCTAAGGGGGCATGGCGGCCCTTGGATGGACGGACGGTAATAGCCTCGCAGCAGGTAGCCCATGAGAGTTGGGCGTTCCACCCTATAGGACCCTGAAGTCAACCCCACCAGAACGAAGGGTTCCACCTCGACTATCCTTATGGTGAACGAACAGGGGGGGTTGGAAACTGGGGGTCGAATACCCCAGCCAATCAATAGGAGCACATGGCTCGATCGTCTGGGGCTGAGAGCTCGGGACGGATAGAGGGTCTGTATGATCTCATTCGCCGCTGAATAAAGTAGACAAACCCCTCCCTCTGTCGGGTCTCTCCACGCGAGGTTTCGTGCATTTGGACCCTCGGGCAAATCAGGGTGCAATTGGATATCATGATTGGCGCCATCCACTCCGGAAACCAGGGATAGATAGGCATAAGGCCATCCTACCATGCCTCGATCCATGCAGCCCAATAGTCGAGAACGTGGATTGCAGCTTCTTGTAAGTGGTATTTCGTAGTCCGGCAAGACGGACTCCTCTTCCTAGGTACTTAGGTAGGTAGGCAGCATCGGTTTTGAGCCGGTACCTACGTCCCTCTGGCTGGGCCCGAAGGAACAACGACCACCTATTCTTCAGGTGTGTTCAGCCATTTGGATACTTAGGCACCTACCTAGGTATGTACATCTTAAAGGCCCGGAAGTGGACGTGACGGATGACGGCGCAGGACCGGCTCTTCAGTTGTTGACTCTGTCCCGATGAACAGTGGGGCCGACGGCGCCGAATAAGAAGGCGAGTCTCGGGCACGAGGCTTTCCATGCATTCGGAGGACTGATTGCCGACTTGGGCAACTTGTTTGCAACCTGGCCCTAAGCCTCGCGAGTAATGCTGGCGGCCCGGTTGCTACGAATACACGCTGTCGATCGCTAAAAGTGTCGTAGATACTCCATCACACGGCGCTTTAGGTACCTCTTGGTCGTCGAGGATGGGATAGCATGCAAACCCGCAACGCCCCGTGCATATAGTCGGTAAGTAGGTAGATCGTGCCTTCCTGAGTCCATCCCTGGCGGCTGCCTGGAGCAATAACCTTGAGAATGGCCAACACAAACCTGGAGGCCTTTGCTCACCCGGCCGCCGACCAGAAAAGACAATGTGACCCCAGACTGGACTGAAAGACAGAGGCGATGGCGAGGCGATTCTCGCGCTTATCGTACATAGCTCACTACCAATGAGGACTCCGCATTGCAGATTGTGCAACATGGATCTTCAATAGGCGAGCTTGATATATAGTAGGCGGCTCAAGCAGCCCTGGTGGCAGGTTCCAATTGTGAGATGACCAACTAGAGTCGGGAATTATGCACCTCCCTGCCTGCATCAGGCGCCTGCCAGTCAACGGGTGCATAGGAAGACCACGTGGGGTCGTTCAGGCCCTACAACCGGGCAAGCTGGAAAGCAGCCCATTAGGTACATCCCATACTACATAGATGTACTCATTATCCATGTATGGACGGGATGCTACCAGGGGCTACATACCTACCTATGTACCTCATGAGGTACAAACAGGTTCCATCCATCCATCAATCGGGCATGGGGACCGGGCGGAGACCCTTGGCGGTCGGACGGGAACAGAGTAAATCCGCAGAACCTGGGGCTCTCCAGTTGGCGGAATGGGAAAGGTAAGCGGGCAGATGGATCCTTGCCAATGTGTACATATCGTGTAATCCCTGTCACAACGGAAGCCGCCCCAGTCCCAGCAGTCGCGCGCGCATGGACGGGGCCGTCTCTGCTGACGACATGTCTATCTGATTCCTGTGCAAGCTCCTATACGGACCGGAGCATTTCGCTTTTTATCCCACCGCACCATCGTCGTCGCGCTCCCGGCAGACGCGTCCGCTTGTCACCATGCCTCCCGCGCCCAGCCAGAAAGGCACGGGCAAGAAGGGCTCCGGCATCGTTCGCCAGCGCAGCCGCAATACCACCCCGAACTCGGGCCCGCCGCCTGGCACGGCCGGCATCCCGCCCTCCGAGATCGTCGAGACCGAGTTCCTCGAGTTGCGACTCGAAACTGTACCTAGCATATCGAGCGAAGACCTCGCCGACTCCGCTGCCTCCAATGCCGTGATACCCGACTCCAAAACCCTCGATGGCCTGATTGCCCGCCTGACCAAGTTGAATGATATCATCGAGAACCGCGGCCAGTATGCCGACCGCGGCATGCGCCTCGTCGCGAACCAGCGCAAGGTGCACTTTGACGAGATGCAAGGCAATGACAGGAGAGACGAGGACAAGTCGCGTAAAGACGGGGACGACGAGAAGAAGGCCAACAAGAAGAAGCGAAAGGCGAACGACAGTCTGGCGCCGCAAGATGCCAATACCGGTGAGTCACGGCTTTGAGTTCCTACTTGCCAACTTTCTAGAATGCCTCCAGCCTGCCGGGCTGGGGCTTTGTGTGATTGTCTCCGTTTGCACTCTACGTACCTACCCTCTGTTGAATAAATCTGTTCATACTCCCCCGTTCTTGGATCCAAGACGGATGCCTGAGATACACCAAACGCGAAACGGGGGCAGCCTATCCCGTTTTCTTCCCTCAACAGCATTTCGCGACGCACAACTTCTGACATTGCATCCTTTAGAGCGAGCATCACCCCTTCGCGACGCAAGCGGCAAACCACGCAAGGTATCGCGTGACAACGACTCAGCCAGCTCTTCACTGTCTCCGCCCGCTGAGAAGGAAACACCTGGTGCCATGGATGTAGACGAGAAGAAGAAGGGCGAAAAGGACGACGAGGAGAGCTCCGAGGACGAAGGCGCGCCTCCCCCTAAACAGGCGCCTCAGTTCCAGACTTTCGGCGAGGATCCCTCCAGCTTCCCCGACCCTACGGTGTACGAGATTCGCGACGTGAAGCCAGGAATGACGCACGAGGAGCTCCAAGAGATCTTCTCTGTCGCCGTGTTCCCCGAGACCGACTTGGGCGACCAAATCGCGGGCGATCCCCCCGACAAGGACTTCAGCAGCGCCAAGCCGTCCAACCAGATCAGCTTCAGCACTTTCTCAACCTACATTGAGCCCTACTTCCGTCCCTTTGGCGAGGAAGACTTGGCCTTCTTGCGCGAGCGCGGCGACCGCAGTACACCGTTCGTTTTGCCCAAGCGGGGCAAGCGACACTATACGGAGATTTGGGCCGAGCAGGACAACATGATGGATATCGACTCCAATGCCCAAGGCAGGGATAAGCTCCCGCCAAACCAGGCTCGAGGCAACATTGAGAATATGGACGACGAGGTTGCCGAGAGCGACAAGCTGTCTGTTGGCCCCATCCTCTCACGACTACTCCAAGCTATGCGCCCCGAGGCCCGCGCCCTGCCTAGTGAAGATAAGCCCATGACCAACGGGATGCATGGCGAAGGCGAGCCCAAGGAAGAGACCAACGGTGAAGCCAGCGGAACAACGAACGGCGAGGAAGGCAAGAGCATGCCTCCCGCAACCCTCATGGCCGAGTCCTCCAGCGAGGCCTGGAAGAAGGCCACCCACCCCAAGCTTGATTACAACCAAGTCGACGAGAGGATAAAGCAAGAGCTGCGCCATATTGGTTTCTTGCCCCAGGACTCCTTTGATGGCGACTATGACGGGCATTTTGATGACGAGGTGGCGGCACGCCTGCGGCTCCTACAGGACCGTCTGCGGGAACAGATGCTGATTAATGGCGCCCGCAAAACAAGACTCACGGACCTGGTGAAGGAGCGTATGGCACACCAAGAATACCAAACCATTCTGGAGGATCTTGATACCCAAGTGCAGGGTGCATATCTTAAGAGGACACGCACGATGGGCAAATCCAAAAAAGCCAAGCGGCCTGGTGGCGCTGGTGCTGCTGGTAACCAGGCGAACGCTGCAGCGGGTATGGCTCGTCCGGGCATTGGCGATGTCACCAAGACCCTGATGGAGCGACGCCGCCGCTGGATCGACAGTATCGGCACCGTTTTCGACGACGAGAATCTGGGCAAGGTCCCTCGCGCCTCCAACCCAGACAGCACCATCTTCAAGCCGCCCATGATGGCGGAGCTCGTTAAGGCAGAGCGGCGCGCCTGGAACGAAGAGGTGGAGGAGGAGTGAGTGGTCGGCTGGTCGGCTGGTCGGCTGGCTGGCTGGCTATCGATTTGGCGGTACGGAGCAGTCCTTCTCCAATAGAGAGTCGATGTGACGTCTAGATAAGGCCTAGTACGGCTTTGCAGAAGGGTTCGCCTTATGTGCCTGGAGAATGATGCCACAGTAGGCGGTAGAGACTTCATTCAGTACAAGGCAGTGATGGAACACATGCAAGTCATGATGCTCTAGCAATAATTACACATTATCGGCTGCTGAATGTACAAACTTGCTTCATGTTCGTACATCCATGCTCCATGGTCTCTTTTCTAAGCTTTAGTCGCTTGTTCGGGTTTGGATGGCCCCATGAAAGCTCCAATGGGTCCGTCGTTTGTCTCCACCTATGTAGGTACAGTACTTAGTTACCCTAGTTAGTAGATACCCCCTATAGTAGATATAAGCTACTAAGTGTATAGAAATCTCGCGACATACTTTTTTTAGTGGCTTACTAGATATTTATATACTAGATAATTTATATCAGAGTTACTTACTTATAAAGATGTAATTTACTAAGTTATTTTTAAATTGGAACTTACTTAGGTATCTCGGTACCCCGGAATACCCGGTTTAAAATTCCCGCTAAATACTCATATAAGGCTAAACCCCTAGTAGAGTTTTAAAAAAGTAGGGCGAAGGTTTACCCACTAAGTGGATTTAAGCCCTTAACTGGATATTCGAGGCTTGGAGGGCTTCGATCCAGTAACTAGGGTAACTACTGTACTCGAACCATATGCCTTACCTGGAGGCTCAAGGATCCAGCCTGGGGTCATGCAAACACAGCGCTGCCCAAGAGAAGATACTAGACAGCTCGTACAGCTTAGCATATACCTGGGGCGTCGCAGAAGTGCAATCCAAGTATTTCCAAGTGGCCGACCAGGCAGGAGAGCGGGGAAGGGAGCCAGCGGGAAGCATCGAGGATCATGATATCAAACCATCGATTCCACCGCTGGCCTCGTGGGCCTCTTCCCCCCCTCTCTGAGAGCCCCCTCTTAGTTCGTGCTCCTCATGCGCGAGGCTCGTAATGCTGCCCACACTTGGTTGCACGACGGCGCGCTCCGGCCGGGTGGCAGAGGCCGGATGCCAGCAGCCGCGTCTGGTTGCAGGTTGGGGTCGACCAGGGCCGCCATGGCATATTGGGGCAGTTGCTGGGCCGGGAAACTAATGGTCTCATGGTACTCTACTAGGCCTGTGTCCGGATTGATGGTACCGTGCTATCATGCATTAGTCAAAGTAACCTTACCGCCCAGTTGCTCGCTTTGTGCCGAGGGGTGGGGCGGGGCGTGCGTGGGGGGGGGGGGGGGGGGAGAGGCGCGGGGAGGTTGTTAATGTTGTTGTTGCACTTACATATATGTCCCTCTGAACATGCTCTTGGTCTCGCTTGCACCACGCCAAAACTTCGATTCGGAAGCGGATCAGGAAAGTGACGTTCTGGCCGATGCCATGCTGGCGAAGCGCGTGGACGATGGTGCCGGGGGCGGTGAACTCGGAAGTGAGGCACGCGATTGTCAGCTTTTTGAAGACGAGGTCCGGAGACGCGGCGAGGATGGCCTTCGGAAGAATCAGCGTGAGGCAGGCGCCGCACAGCGTCACCGTCCTGGCGCCGTGCCACATGTGGAGCAGGTCGCGGAGCACGTAGGCCTCGTTCCAGTAGAGCAACCTGGACCGGAGGTCGGGGGCCAGGCCGAAGAAGTCGACGCCGACGCCGACGCCGTCGGCGTGCAGGGAGCGGAGGCCCCGCGTGTAGTCCCAGAAGGGCGAGCCCCTCAGCCGCGCGTCGCGGTCGAAGTGCCGCGGGCCGCAGTCGACGATGACGGTGGCGTGCGCCTGGAGCAGCGGCCTGGCCGCGTAGTAGAGCCGCTTGCAGGTCCGGAGGACGGCGAGCGCGTGGGGCGAGCAGCAGCGGGCGGGCTTGAGGCTGGCCTGCTGGCCGTCGTTCTGGTAGACGAGGAGGATGCCTCGGAAGTACTCGAGGAAGATGGCATGGTAGAGCTCCTGTGGCAACCGAAGGAACCCGGCCGGGGCTACATCCGGATTGGTCACTGGCTGCTGTGCTTGTGTGAGAGGGTGCGAGTCGTCGTCGTCGACAACAGAAGATGCCATGCTGGGCAAACCGGGAACTTGGCAGACGGCGGCCGAGCCTGCGAAGTGACGAAGTGACGATGGCAATGGGTTGGATAGGGAGATGCTGGCGCTTTTACTTGAAACGCGTAGACACTGGCCTGCACACCACCGTGATGTTGCTGTGAGGACGGAGGCCTGCAGTGATAGGCTTCGGGGCACCGCTTCGTAACTTGCAGGTAGGTGACTATTTATTTCCAACAAAGCCCACACAGGTTTGGGCCTCAAGGTACGCGGGTGTCCAAGATGTGCAACTTCCATACTTACATCCTTCTAAGTAGGTGTCCATGTATAAACCCGCATCGTTACCGTGAACAGGTACTTGCCGCATGTAGAACAGCTGTTAGGCATTGGTATTTGCATTTTGATCCAGCAGCACGACTTCGGTCGTTTGTGTACATATGCTCGTCTAGCTGAGAAAACGGGACAGTAGAAGTTTGGAAACAAGTTCAGTAATAAATACGGATTATTGCTTTCTATAGCCCCGCCGTTCCCGCCCCCCCAGCAATAATTCCATCCCATCCCATTCCATGTGATAGGACGTATGCATGTACCTATGTAGCTCATAGTTAGGTCTGTCAAACCCACTGCAAGCCTAAGGATGTAGTCAAGCAAGCAACCTAATCCCTAATCCCATTGGATAGCAGTTTACATAATGTACGCAGAGAACATGGATACTAAAGCGAGATGCAAGTACCGATTGGTAGCTCACCTGCGCCCTTGCTGCTAACACACTGTAAAGTCCCATATCGCCCAATCAAAATCCCTGAATTCTTATACTAGGCTTTTACGAATGCGGCCTCGGGGGGCCGTCATACGATTGGCTGGCGCGAGCGAGCCAAGAGGCCGTTATCAGCGCCCGCGGGAAGTTCCCAGCTCGCTCGCTATCTTTTTCCGAACTGACTGGCACATATGACAATGGGGGAAGAAAGCGCCGTCCGTCGCCGCCCCCGCCCGCCCGCCCGCTGTCGACCGATATGCCTGTGACGCGCTGCGCGATAAGTGACCTCGACGAGAGCGTGGCACAGAGGAACCCCCCCCGGGGGGCGCGACGGCTAGCCCGGACGGCTAAAGTACCGGCGTAGCTTTAAGTACATAACTCATCAAAGGGCTCAAAGTCCATTTCCTCGAGAGGAGCACCCAGTTTTACCTGCTATTTGCACGCCCATCGTGAGAGAGCCTTGGTCCCGCGGCACCCGCTTACCTGTACTCCGAATGCCAAGACGAGATGCATCTAATTCCCAGAGAGGTCCGCTATCCCCTGTATCCCTCCCCTGTCGGTAGCAGTTAGTTGGTATGGATTGCTTGCACCGCCAGCAGCAACAACAACACCACCACCACCAGCCACGCTGTGGGTGAATCTGGCGTTGACAAGAGAGAGCTTCACTCACACACACACACACCACAGCTCGATAAGCTTGTCATCTCGCAAGTGGGCTTCCTAGCCCAGAAGCGGCTGGCCCGAGGCGTCAAGCTGAACCACACCGAAGCTACCGTGAGTGCTGCCCGAGTCCTCCCGTGCTCTGTAGAACCGGGACGTCCGCTTACACGTCCGTGCCAGGCGCTGATCGCCAACAACCTGCAAGAGCTCATCCGCGATGGCCAGCACACCGTCGCCGACTTGATGACCATAGGGTCGACCATGCTGGGCCGCCGGCACGTGCAGCCCTCGGTGCCGTCGACCCTGCATGAGATCCAGGTCGAGGGCACGTTTCCCACCGGCACCTACCTGGTCACGGTGCACAACCCCATCGCGACGGACGACGGCGACCTGGCCAAGGCCCTGTACGGGTCCTTCCTGCCCATCCCGCCGCAGGACCTGTTCCCGCCGGCCGAGGCCGCCGCGTACGCGGCCACCGAGCAGCCCGGCGCCGTGGTGGCCGTCCGGGGCCGCGTGGCCCTGAACCAGGACCGGCGGCGCGTGCGCGTCCGCGTCACGAGCCGGGGCGACCGCCCGGTGCAGATCGGCAGCCACTACCACTTCATCGAGGCGAACCCGCTGCTCGAGTTCGACCGGAAGCTGGCCTACGGCTTCCGGCTCGACATCCCCGCCGGCACCAGCGTCCGCTTCGAGCCCGGCGACACCAAGACGGTGACGCTCGTGGAGATCGGCGGCAACCGCGTGATCCGCGGCGGCAACAACCTCGCCAGCGGCCCCGTCGACCCCGCCCGCGCCGACGACATCATCGCCAAGCTGCAGCAGGCCGGCTTCGCCCACGCCCCCGAGCCCGCCGGCGACATGGGCCACATCGACGCCTTCACCATGGACCGCTCGGCCTACCTGACCATGTTCGGGCCCACGGTGGGGGACCTCGTCAAGCTCGGGAGCACCAACCTGTGGATCCAGGTCGAGAAGGACCTCACCACCTACGGGGACGAGTGCAAGTTCGGCGGCGGCAAGACGCTGCGCGAGGGCATGGGCCAGGCCAGCGGCCGGCCCGACGCCGAGACCTTGGACCTGGTCGTTACGAACGCGCTGATCGTGGACCACTCGGGCATATACAAGGCCGACATCGGGGTCAAGGACGGCATGATTGTGGGTATTGGCAAAGCCGGCAACCCCGACGTCATGGACGGCGTTACCGCCAACATGGTGGTCGGGAGCTGCACCGACGTCATCGCCGGCGAGGGCAAGATCATCACGGCGGGAGGGATGGACTCGCACATCCACTTCATCTGCCCCCAGCAGGTGAACGAGGCTCTTGCCTCGGGTATCACCACCATGCTGGGAGGCGGCACCGGACCCAGGTAAGCCGCCGTCTCTCGCGCCGGCGGGGTGAGAACTCAGAGGCCGTGGACGCCCATGGTTGCTAACAAGACGGGGAGGCAGTGCGGGCACGAGCGCCACGACTTGCACGCCGGGCGCCAACTACACGCGGGAGATGCTCCAAGCGTGCGACAACCTCCCGGTGAACGTCGGCATCACGGGCAAGGGCAACGACAGCGCGCCCGAGGCGCTCCGCGAGCAGATCGTGGCGGGGGCGTGCGGCCTCAAGCTGCACGAGGACTGGGGCTCGACGCCGGCGGCCATCGACGCGTGCCTCGGCGTCTGCGACGAGCTCGACGTGCAGTGCCTCATCCACACGGACACGCTCAACGAGTCGGGGTTCGTCGAGGCGACGCTGGCGGCCATCGGCGGCCGCGTGATCCACACGTACCACACCGAGGGCGCGGGCGGCGGGCACGCGCCCGACATCATCAGCGTCGTCGAGCAGGCGCACGTGCTGCCGTCGTCGACGAACCCGACGCGCCCGTACACGCGCAACACGCTCGACGAGCACCTCGACATGCTCATGGTCTGCCACCACCTGTCCAAGGACATCCCCGAGGACGTCGCCTTCGCCGAGTCGCGCATCCGCGCCGAGACCATCGCCGCCGAGGACGTGCTGCACGACCTCGGCGCCATCAGCATGATGTCGTCCGACTCGCAGGCCATGGGCCGCTGCGGCGAGGTCGTCCTGCGCACCTGGAACACGGCCCACAAGAACAAGCTGCAGCGCGGCCCGCTGCCCGAGGACGCCGCCACCGCCGCCGACAACTTCCGCGTCAAGCGCTACGTGAGCAAGTACACCGTCAACCCCGCCATCGCCCAGGGCATGGCCCACCTCATCGGCAGCGTTGAGGTCGGCAAGCTGGCCGACCTGGTCGTCTGGGACCCCGTCTGGTTCGGCACCAAGCCCAGTCTCGTTGTCAAAAGCGGCATGATCGCGTACGCCCAGATGGTGAGTACCAGGGGGGGGAAGGGGAGGGTCAAAAGGCCGGCCTCCGGCACAACCTCCTCCTCCCCCCCCTTTTCCCACTCCGTCCCTCTCCCCCCTCCCTTTCCCCTTTCCCCTTTGCCCGCGCGCGCGCGAGAGAGAGAGAGAGAAAGAAAAGAGACAGAACCCAAGAAGAAGAAGAAGAAGAAGAAAAGCAAAAGAACGAATTCACTAACCAACCCCCCCTTTTGCGCCTCGGCAGGGCGACCCCAACGCCTCGATCCCGACGGTGCAGCCCGTCCTGGCGCGGCCCATGTTCGCGCCGCTGGTGGCGCGGACGAGCGTGCTCTTCGTGTCGCAGGCGAGCGTCGCCACCGGGACGGTGGCGGGCTACGGCCTGCGCAGCCGCGTCGAGCCGGTGCGCGGCTGCCGCGCCGTCGGCAAGCGCGACATGAAGTACAACGACGCCCGCCCCCGCATGCGCGTCGACCCCGAGCGCTACACCGTCGAGGCCGACGGCGCCGTCTGCGCCGCCGCCCCCGCCGAGGAGCTGCCGCTGACCCAGCAGTTCTTCGTCTACTGAGACAAGACGAGACGAGACCCCTCCTCCCCCCCCTTCTCCCTCTCCCGGGGAAAGGGGGGTTTGTTTCCGTGGAGGGGCAACCGACGAGAAAGAGGGAGAGGGAGAGGGAGAGAGAAGCCCCCTCCCCCCGGCCGGTGATGTCTTGTTACGCCGCGGGGAAGACGAGGCAAGGATCTGGCTCTGTCCATGTAATGTATGTGTCAGCTAGTTATTCAGTCGTAGCAAAAAAGAAAACTACAAACTGTGACCACGAGAATGAGAACAAGGCCGACGCGGCAGTTTTCGATGAACAGCTGAGTCGTAGACTACATCAAGAACTGATACTGAGCCCCCCCTACTGATCCTCGTGAGCGTTACCCGGCCCATTACAGCAGCCCTCGCCACGAAGTTTCCATTCTGCCCGCCGGGGCTTCACCCGAATCATTGTCGGACGGTAGCATGTGTGCGAAGGAACACTTAAGGGATTCGTTCCATGGGCATTGGGTAGGTGAATATCTTGTGTGGATTCCCTGGTTTGTGCAAAGGCAACCTAGATACAACGCCGACTCGGAATAAGACCTTGTGCTGCCAACTCCGTCCTGACCGGCCCAGCCTTCATCGCAGCAAAAGAAAATAGTGCTCTGGCTGAAGCTTCCGACACGCTATAGGCTATTTTTGCGTTACTTGTACAACCCGCAAAGCGTGGACATACCCATCCACGCCGTGAATGACCCTGGTCTGATAAACCGTTCGCTCATGACCTCATGAAACAAATGACCGACAACGCACTGAAGACCCAAGTCATGAAAACCGAAGAGGTACCCTCTACGTAGCCGTGGCAGCTAACAAAAACAGCAAAACGCTCCTCGTACTTATGCGTTCTTCTTCTTGCGGGCACTCTTCTTAGGCTCCTCTGTCGCGGGTTCCGAAGCCTTGGTGTTGCGCTTGCGCTTCTTGTCGGGGCTGGCGGGCGTCGCCGTCTTGGCGGCCGTCTCTGTGTCCTCGCCGTCGGTAGCGGCAGCAGTGCTCTTGCGCTTGCGCGTACTTCCCTTGGGCTTGGGGGTTTGCTTCACATCGTCCGTGACGGTGGTAGCACTTGGCGGGGCGGCAACCTGGGGGGGCGCAGCAGCGGGCGTGTTCATCTGGAGCTGCTCAGTGATGGCATCCTGGTCGTCGGCGACCGGGGGCTCCTCAGCGCCCTCGGCAGCGGCGCCAGTCAAGGTGGGTTGCTGGATCTGGTTGGCATCGGCGTAGGCGAGCGCGTCCTGGTCCGGCATGTCGCGGGCGTTGACATTGCCGTTCTTGTAAGAGTGCACGCGGGCGTGGTAGAGACGCAGGTTGAACTGGTACGCGTTGTTCCACGCCATCTTCTCGCTGGCACTCATCGAGGCCCAGCGGCGCTGACCCTCATCTTGGACGGCGCCCTTGGGAGCATCACCCAGATCATTGGCGATGATGGGTCGGGCCGTCTGCATGTAGAGGAAGTAGGGAGTCAAGGGACGCTTGGGAGCGTTGGGGTCGTGCTGACGCTTCTTGCGCTCCTTCTTCTCCTCCACCGGGGGCAGGGCCTCGATGGGGGGCGGAGGCGCAAAGCCCATGGACGACTGGTCCAGGCGGGCGAGGGACTGCAGGCCAGGGACATTGTCCAGAGACGTAGGCTCGCCAAGCAGCAGGTTGCTCTGGCGGAGGTAGTCTGCAGCGAAGTCCCTCAGGAGCTCCTGAATGGTGGAGAGGCGGGCATGGACCTGTAAAGCCTGTTAGCTGTGTTGGTCAAGCAGCGGCATGTCCAGACCACGGGGTTAATGGGAAGAAGGCCTTCTACTACTGCTGGGACACAGGTGGTGCAGGCCAGAGTGACATAGAGAATAGGCGGGGGTGGGGTCATAGCTCCCTCTGGGGACGCAGGTAGCAAAATGAAACGCGGGGTTCGCTCGACTGGTAAACATGGCCTGATGGCCACCGCGTATCCCATGCGGGTTTGTGATGGGGTTCCCTGCCCACGGAGCTTGGGAGATGGGAAATGGCCTCCGGTGCCATTAAGCCCATAGCACCATAGCATAGTGTTGCGAGGGAGAGGGGGAGAGACAGAGAGGAGGGGGGTTGTGTCCTGGAGCCAGAGCACGCGGGGAAACATTCACTCGCCCAACGGGGATCCCCAGGAGTCACACTGGAGTCGTGTTGGGTGATAAGAGCAATGCAGTAAACACTGATTTCTGGGTAATGGGTTGGTAGTTCTAGCCGTACTTGGCAGGGCTTGCTTGCGTGCCGTGGGAGTGAGGGGGGAAGGCTTGTATGTGCGCGCGCGTATACGCGTAGGTGAAGGCATTCCCGGCGTATCCGATGCACGCAGGAAATGGAGCGGGTGCAGAACTGGCGGATACGGGGCAAAAGCGAGGAGCCGAAAAGACAGTCTCTCAAGACTTACCGAGTCTCGGACGCGCACGTACTCGGCGCGGTTAATAACGAGGGGCGCGGCGTTGTCGACGGGGAGACCCTGGGGCATGAGCGAAACGGGCGCGGGTGCTGGCGCCTGCTGAGGGACGAGGGGAACGGGTTGCGGTGCAGCAGCTACTGGCACAGCGGCGGGCTTGGGCTCTTTGCGGGGCCTGGGCATGGTGGCGGCGTGGGTGGTGGGTGGATGGGTGGGATTAATTCAGTTCTGGACAGAGAGGCGAGAAAGCCGGCGGCGGATAGGGATGAATGGCAGAAGAACTGTTGCCGTGGACGTCGTGGTTAGGGGACCGCGAAGCACTGGAAGAAAGGCCTGTGGTGGTGGTGCGGGGGGTTTGTTTTACGGTCGGCGGTATGGGATGGTGAGGCCGGGTACTGGCTCTGAGTTTTTAGTTGGGAAGTGGGAAAAGGGTTTGGGGTGGCTTCGGGGCCTGCGAGTTTGGGGGGTTCAGGGCTTTATGTGACAGGAGGGTCGGGACAGGCTCAACTGGATCACCCACGCAGGCGCCCACCCACACCCACCATCGGCCCCCCCCTTCTCTCTCTCTTTCTCTCCCCCCCTCCTCTCTCCCCTCTTCTCTCACCTCCGTCCTCTTCTCTCCAGTCTAGTGTCCCCTCCCCCCCCTACCCCCCCAAAAACCCATCACAGCGAGGAGGGATTCCCCCCGCCGCCCTCTTTTATTTTATTTCCCTACCTCACTTACTGGTTGGTAGGTACCTTTTCACCTGGGCTCTCCGTCTCTGCCTACGAGCTATCTACCTTACTTATGTACCTACCTCCCTCCTACCTACCTCCTCGCCTCCGTACCTACATGACCTTCCCTGCCTACTTACCTACTTTACCTACCTCCTCTGGGGCTAGTATTTTCCCTCGCAGCTAGGCACCCAAGCACCCCCCGGGCACGTCCCCAACTAGATGTACCCGAGTTAAGTACATCCGGCATATCCTACATACAATCCTCTGGCCTTGGGGCCCCCTCTTCCCTAGGTGAATCCGCTGCTGAGTGGATGAGCTGGCGGGCGCGACTGATTGATCTATCGGGTCGGTCGGTCGGTCGGGCTGGCCTCACATCGCATCAGTCTGATGGGATGCGCGCACTTGCGACACCTGCCCGCCCAGCACAAGCAGCCAGGGCGGTCGGTACCTATTATGCCAATCCACGTCACGTCACGCCTGATCCCTAGGTACTGCGTAGTGTATATATGCCCTCAATGATTCCGTGCCGTGTCGACGACTTGAATTCGCCTTATTGCACAGCGGCCCGTCTGTCTACCTAGGCCGGCAGCATGCTATGGGAATTGAAGTCCCTCCCGACCGCCCATTCTTCGCTATTAATTCCATCACCCCATTTGTCTGCACCAGGCCGTTCACCGGAGCCCGCGGTAATCGCAACCAATCCTTTCACCGGGCTCTGGCCGGACAGGACGGATGTACCCAGAGCATGTACCTGCGTTACGTACATACATGGCCTCCAGACCTACCTATTTTGTTGTACCTGCCCGGGCCTGCCCTGGGTCCATCTGGGGCGGCCATCATCGATGGGCGGGTTGTTTTGATTTTTGATTTTTGATTTTTTTTCGCTCTAGGCGTGCCCATCCACGGGTCGGTAAAAACAGCGGGCGATGCACAAACGACCGGGGCGCAACCTCTCGCCCGGGAGATGGGGGTAGGGTACATGGTGCACTCCCTCGCCCCAGGGAAATCGGTATTGGCCGCCATTTGCTCCCTCCGGTTTCGCCGTCGGCTGTCCAGAACTAGGTGCTGTACGGGTGTCGCGCCCGACTTGTCGCGCGCACGGGAATCGGTTTCCCCGCTGGTGGCGCGAAACGGAGCCGTTGGGGATGCCCTCCCGGCGGGTTGAACGCCGTTGTCTGTTTAGAGGGTTCTCGTGGACGAGGCCTGAAAAGCGCGCTGAAGTACCTCCTGCCTGGGCCGACTAGCATGTTTTGGCCGTGTTGCGGTTGCATGCAAGGCCCCATCGTACTACCGTCAATACGCCCACCTGACTGGCTAGGGGAGGACAGCCTGCCACGCCTATTTTCCTCGCCCGGAGCACCTGCGTTAAAAGCGGCAAGCCTGTCTGGCTGCGTGCGTGGCCGGTCCACTGGGCGCAGCAATTAAGCAGGCCAGCACCCAAGCACCACTACCAACCCTCCACTGCTTGTTCCATGGGATCAGGTATCCCATCTGGAAGGTAAGGCAGGCGGGCAGCCAGCCAGCACCCAGATCACTCACTCACTTCCCATCAGCTGGAGACCAGACGGCACAGAGAGGGAGGGAGGGCCTCTAAACCTCCCATGGAGCCTTACCAATGGAAGTGCCTAAGAAAACGCCCAGAAACGGGGAGTGAGAAAGAGCCCCGACGGGGAGACGAAACGAGCAGGGGACACGCAGCCGCCAGCCAGGCTGACTGCCCTCCCTCCCCTCCTCCTCTTGCTTGCCCTCCCGTCTCTCTCTTCTCCCTCCCCTCCCCTCCCCTGCTGTCCCTTCCCATTGCCCTCGCATGGGAACTTGCCGGCACTCTGGCACTTCACACGCTGGCTGCTGATCCCGTTGGCGGCGCGTCAGCCTGGCTCTGCCTAGGTCTGCGTGGTCTGGCTAACTCGGGCTCTGGCTGATTGTGTTTCGTTCAGATTTTGCGCTTCACCTCGCGAGCCCCGCCCGCTACCCATTTCCCCCAGGACCATGATCAGCCGACCACACCGCATCCAGTAGGCCATCCATCCATCCGACTTTAGTTGCTCTTGGGCTTTCTCTCCCTCTCCCTCTCTCCCTCTTCTTGCAATCAGCCAAAGTGGTGTCCCCCCCCCCCCCCCCCCCCCCCCCCCCAATTGCCCACCACCCTCTCCTCCCACCCCCTTCCCCCCTCCTTCGGCGCGCCATCATCGTAAGCTATGCTGTTCCCGCTGCCTACCCTTTTTTTATTCCTCGTACGGGCGGGCACCCCTTTTAGTTCCAGAACCCCGCCCGCCCTCTTGCTTTCCCTTCAGGTCCCTCGGCAAGACCCGTCCATCCCCTTCCCTAAAATGCAGCACCCACTCCCGCGACACCGCGTCTGGGTTTCCAGGCTAGTGAGGCACGCACGAGTGTCGTCGTGTTCCTGTCGCGACCTCTTGGCTTTGGCTCGTGAAACCCATCTATCCCCCATCAGAGCATCCCTCTCTCACAATTGCGCCTCTTTTTACAGCTCAGCGTCTCTGGCCTGAGCTGCTGTGCCTGTACTTGTGCACAGGCCTAATTACCTGTCCTGGACTGTTCCCGACCTCTGTAATGTGAATCCTCCCAATCCATGGCTCCAAGGTCACCTGGACACCCCGTAACCGTAGAGCCTACCGGCGCCGGCAAGAGTTCTGGGCTATACCCCATCCCACGGACAGCGCATAACATACTAATCTGTTTAGCTGTTTCTGTACCTATCTTCTTCGAGAGGCCTAGCCACTGAGCGCTGTCTAGGTACTGCCTGCCTGGGTTTCGTAGAAGTCTTCGGCATTGCGACGATTTTGTGAGGTAGAGCCCGGGCCGCTAAAGAGCACACATGACCCGGGCCCCCCAGAGGGTTGATTTTTGAATCTATCGTTGGTTTGCCCTGCAATCCGCCCCGAAGCCCAGCGTTGAAATACACTGTAGAGCCCACGGAAGCCCGTGATGTGTAAATAACGACCTGGCCCTTCTCCCAACCTCGTGAAATGTTGGCCGCCAGCTTGTATCGGACAACCTCCCAGGCAAGCCGTGCTGGCTCGCTCATTCCCTGTCCCCGAACTTCCCAGGGCAACCCTCGAAGTGGTAGAGACGGATAGTGGTCACGTTCTATATGTCAACATCGTCAACACATGATACTAGAACGGGCCGCGTCATCCGTGACTCTTCAAGCCAAGCTCGTTCGCCACGGTGTAGCTAGTCCAACTTGCCCATGGGTGTCCCTTACAGAAGCCGCGGGCCAATTCTCCAAGCCGGCACTATATACTGTTGTAGTATAGGCCATCATCGTCACGAACGTCCACCCGGGCGTTCTCTACACATGGGTTGACCTTGGCCTGGCCCATACCAACGATTTCGTGCAAGCGCAAGTGAACTCGACAATGTCGCCATGGGGGGGTCCAGAGAAGCCCAGCCAGAGCTGTTCCAGCTACCCTGATGGACCCAACGGGATGCTCAAGCATCTATCCAACTCAGGCACAGGCTGCTGCTGAGGCACGTCAGGGCTGCTGCTGGCCACGGCGTCTAATGACCACAAGGGTTCTTACATTCAACGGTCAACCTCCACCTCCATGGAGGACGGATAGGAGGAAGTTTATTCGAACGTCATCGCTCCAGCAGCCGTTGTGGTCGCTCTGACATATATGTAGCTATAAGCACCCGGCCGTGCTCGTGGTGCTGGGACATCTATCTCTTCTCCTTCACCATCCCGGCCAGCGTGGTGTTGAGGGGTTTGGTCAATGGACCCATGCATACTTACTTACCTATACACGCTCATCCACCAGCCACACAGCCGCGCGCAGGCTGTTCCCCGTTCTCCTGCCTACTGAGCGAGCGCAAGGCCCCCGGAACGGAAGCTGCTGGCCTTTCTCCCCGGGAGTCCGTTGAGGCCGGCATACAGGGCTGAAGCCACCTCGGCGTCATCGCAGTATGCTCGAGCGAATCTACGGGGCCGCTCGCGCAAGGCGTGATGCGACGGGCGCGACGCGCAGCAGCACGAGCAACAACAACAACAGTCGCATCCACACCCCTCTCGGCTGCCAGCGCATGCATGCCGCTTGGCGCGACCTGCCCTCTCTCTCTTTCTCTCTCTGCCGGCACTCGGTGGGCATTCGCCCTGCAGGGGTTCTTCCATGGCGACACCCTCGACCTCCGACAGCACCCCCCCAGGTACCGACGTACCGCCATGGCGCGGCCTTGCTCCCTCGTCCCACCCCATCGTCAGGGCGCGGGACGCCAATGGGCGCGAGCCGTTTGGTCTTGGCGGTTTGGGAAACAGGACCGATCTTCAGCTAAGCTTCATGCTGCGGAGCTGGAGTACAGCTGCGCGACGGCCCATCAGCAGCCAGTCGACCCCTCAGCCCCTCCAAACAAGCGGCCAACTACGTAACGCCTCTCTCTGATCGCCATCCCTCGATCCCTCACCCCCCCTCCCCAGTCCGACTGAGCGGCCTCCCTTTTTATTTCGAGCTCCTGTCCGCCAGCCCACCACCGACTGCGACAACTCAGTCTGTTCTTTGTCACTTGTTGACTTCCATTCTACTGTGCACAGAGCGACTTGACGCTCGCTCTTCTGCCCACGACCAATTCACCATCATTGACTGATTGATTGCCATACACAACCCCCCCTCCCCAAACGTCACAAGCTGGGTCCATCATGTTCCGACTCAGTCCTTACCCCGCCGTGCTGGCGTTGGTGATTCTGCTCTTCACCCCGGGAGCTTTCGCCTTCGGTGCTGGCAACATTGCCGGCATCTCCAAGGTCAAGGGCGTTAACTGGCGCCGTAAGTTATACCCTTTTCCCGCCGGTCGCGCCATGGTAGCCCGCAAACAGCGGCCTGTCGGCCTTCGCCGTCTTGGGCCTCTCCTCCCCAGCCCGGACCGCTCTTCCCTGCGACGTGCCTGCTGAGCTGACCACCGCCGCGTTCTACAGATGGCGACGTTGAGGAAACCGCCCTGGTGGCCCTGGCCATGGCCCGCTGCCTGGGTTCCTCCAAGGATTTCGACAAGCTCACCATCTCCCGAGTATGTACCCCCCCCTACGGCCGCCTGACTTGCCCTACGTGTATCGTCCCGCGCGAAGCCCACCACTCACACAATGCCAGGTCTACTTCGGCAACTGGCTGAGAGATTATTCCCAAGCCATTGACATTGGTACCGTCAAGTCGGTGTCCTCGGAGGCCATTCGCTTGCTCCTCTGCATTCTTGGCTTCATGACCTTTGGCTACGGCAGCAAGGAGTTCGAAGTCACCGCTGAGCGCCTGGGTATGGCCACCTTGTCCACCCGACCGTATGCGAATGTACTAACACACATTTCCAGGCACCTACCGTCCTGAGGACCACATCGACAACCCCAAGGGATATGGCGACGGCGCCGGCGATCCCCGCCAGTACGACCGACGCCTCCGTGGGCCCATCGACGAGGAGAGAGAGCTCTCTGTTGACCCCGAGACCGGCATGAAGAACTACATTGCCAACGAACGCGCGGGCATCATGACCTCGAGTGAACACACCAAAAAGCTCTTCGCGCGCTCCATTGAGCTCGCCCGGACTGGAAACAAGGCAGACCTTTACGAGGCCCTGCGCCTGCTCGGTACCGGTCTCCACTGCCTGGAAGGTTCGTCTCCTCTACAACCGCGTCTTGCCGTTATCTAACCCGGGTCACCAAAAAGACTTCCTTGCCCACAGCAACTACGCCGAGCTGGCTCTCATTGAGCTGGGCGAACGCGACGTCTTTCCCCATGTGGGACGGGACACTCGCATGCGCCTCGAGGGTGCCCGGGACGACGTTTACCCCATTGTCACCGGAACCTTTGGTGGCGTCGACTTCTTGCACTCGGTGACGGGTGAAGGTAGGCCAACTTGATCATCGCATCGCGGCTTGTTGGAGGCTAACAACCCTGGTGCCAGTTTCGGACAAGCTGACCCAGAACGAGCTGGACGAGCTGGAGGGTACCCTGAAGAACACTGCCAACGGTGACACCAGCTTCATTGAGAACCTGCTCGACAAGCTGCCCGAGGGTATCTTTGGCGGCGATGATAAGAAGGACAAGATGCACAATATCCAGGACAACGCCAACAACTCGCAGCTGGAGAACATGCAGGTGTCGCCCCGTGAGCCTGAGGAGTTTACCCGCTACGTCCAGCAGGTCTTCAAGAACGTCATGCCGGCCATCGAGTTCCACGACGAGGTCATGCAAGCTATCAGCGAGGCTATCGAGAACATCCCCATCCTGCCCAAGATTATTGAGCAGCTCGAGGAGCAGATGTCGGTCTGGGTCTTCTCCATCATTGCCCCCATGGTGGTCCCCATCCTCCAGCAGGTCAAGAACGAGCTTCGCACCGGCTCCGCCGAAATCATCTCGAGCAGCGAGGCCGAGCAGCACATCGTCTTCGACAACGACCGGTCCACGGACCCGACCCACTCCATGTTGTCCAAGGACCACTTCAGCAACGTAAGCCTCCACTTTACTATTCCGCGCACCTGGCGCGATACTGATGACGCACTCATAGATCCTCAACGAGATTGCCGGCGGAACTGCCAGCAAGATTGTGACTTGGGTTGTCCCTCAGATGATGGCCGCTTGGGATGGCGAGGTTGACAACATTGACGAGCTCCTGAACGACATTGTGAACGGTGTGCTCCACCACCCCGCTCAGCGTGAAATGGGCAGCCGCAAGGCCCGCGAGGGACGACAGATGATGTTTGAGTCTGTCCGTGAGTGGTGGGAGCAGAAGGGTGACGATGAGAGGGACGAGTTCCGACGCAAGCTCTCTCGCGAAGGTGTCCAGGAAGGTCCGTACAAAGTGGCTCCTCTATCCCACCAGTTTCCCTCTTCTAGAGTCTAACCCCATTTACAGGCCAAAACCACAAGGAGGGCGTCCATGACACGGGCCACGGTTGTGGCAAGCCTCTCGGCATGCACAAGAACTTCGCCGGTGGCGAAGGTGGCAGCGCCGAGGATCGTATTGCCAGTGCTGCCGCTGGCGCCATCTACGAGGGAATTACCGGTGGCCTCGGCGGCGTCGCTCAGTCCACGGCTGGTATCAACCTGCCCGGCGCGCATGGTGGACACTCGACTGAATTCGGGCAGCCCACTGGTGGTGGCAGCGGCGAGGGTGGCCTGAAGGGCTTCCTCAAGGATGTTGGACAAAGCTTCCTGGGAGGCGCCTTCAAGAAGGACAAGGAAGACAGAGAGTCCTTCAGCGAGACACGCCAGGATGACCACTCCCGCACCGAGGAGCGCACTGAGTATGTTCAGTCTGGGTCGCGATATGAGCAAAGGCACGACGAGCGCACCGAGTACGATGACGGTAGCGCGGAACGCCGCCGCGAACGCTACGAGCAGAACGAGGGCCGCCAAGGCGGTGCCACTGGCTACGGCTACGAAGAGAGAACCGAGGCCCGCCCCTCGAGTCGCGGAGGTTATGACACACGCACCGAGCGGACTGAGGAGTATGGCGGCTACCGAGGCAACAGCGGCGGCGACTACGGTGGCAGCAGCGGCGGCTACGGTGGCAGCAGCGGTGGCTATGGTGGCGGTAACAGTGGTGGTTACGGCGGCGGCGGCTACGGTGGCAGCAGCGGCGGATATGGTGGCGACAGCGGTGGTTACGGTGGAAGCAGCGGCGGCGGCTACGGTGGTAACAGCGGCGGTGGCTATGGCGGCGACAGCTACGGCGAGCGCCGCGAAGATAGCTATGGCGAGCGCCGCGAGGAGAGCTATGGCGAGCGCCGCGAGGAGAGCTACGGCGAGCGCCGCGAGGAGGGCTATGGCGAGCGTCGCGACGACTACGGCGGCTACGGCGAGCGTCGTGACGATGAGCGCAGGGGCGGATACGGCTACTAAGCCGAGGTGTGTACTCCCATAGTTAAGTAGGTTCCTAGCTAGGCCCTCTGTGGCTACTTGCCAGCTCTCAGTTTGATACCAGAATACATGAACAGAAAAAGTGTAGCTAAGCGGCATGACCACTAGGTACTTATGCTTGGATGAGCCGTGACAGCTGGTGCTTTTCCCATATTACATCCTCCATTTTGCCAGTATCTCTCTGCCTCCGTCCGAATGGCAAGGGGTGAGGCGACCTTGTCTTTGGAAACGCGGAGCTGTTCGTGTCTACCATTCATTCGCTTGGGCCTCGGTGAGGAGACTCTGGGAATCCGTCGGCTGATGGGTTTCAATATTTGCCGGGTGGAACGATGGGAGGTTGAGATGTGTGAGATGTTGTGATACTCACTTCTATTTCTCGGTGTCGTTATGAATTCCTCTCTTATAAAGTACCCTTCACCATGTCCTCACCCCGAGGCCGAGATGATCTACTGGGGGACATCCAGTCTGACTACCCACACGGCACCCTTAAGCCATGAAGGCAAAATCGACTGAAAAACTCCCATGTCTTCCCCACCCGGGTTAGATGCCCGGCGGCGGCGTCGGCCTCCTCAACGCGTGCACGAATCCGTACGGGGCCCCGCCCCACGGCTGGGGCGCGCAGTACGGCGGCATCTCGTCGCGGGCCGAGTGCGACGGGTTTCCCGCCGCGCCCAAAGGTAAAAAGAAGAAGGAGAAGAAATACCCATATATGTCCTTCAAGAATGGATGTCTGGATGGGAGAAAGAGACTGACGGAAAGTGTGTTAGCTGGCGGTAAGCAACCCCCGGCCTTGTCAACACCCCCCCTTTTCGAGGGAAACACTCACCCTTCCCCCCCCGTTCGTTGCTCTTTGCATAGCTGGTTTTCGGGTCCGGGGACGATTCCTTTCCGCCCGAATACTCTCGTGAACAACAACGTACTTGGAACGCAAACCACGACCAACCTGCCGGACCAAGGCTACTGGCGCTTCGACGTTTTCTAAGGGGCCGACAACCCGGACGTGACGTTTCCGCCAGGACGCCTGCCCCGCGGCCCTCGTCGCCAAGTCGGGCGGCCAGCGCACCCGCGACGCCATCGACGAGACGCCCACGGGCCCCACGAGCGTCGGCCCCTGGACCCCCCCGGCGCCAGGGCCACGGCGACGGTCTGGGAAATAAAAAACAAGCGACGGGGGCCGGGCAAGAGTGACGGCCGGGTTCGTTCCCAAGAGTGCCTTTTTTTTCTTACAAGTAGGTATGGGCGGCTTGAGGTTCCGGAACCACATACGCAGCGGCCATGCCAATTTCTGCCCCCCCCCCCCCCCCCCCCCGGGGCTGTACGGATCGTGGCTGTTCCCGCAGGCGGAAGAGCAAACAGTGGAAGGAGATGTTTCGGGATAACTCAAGGGGCTGCAGCGATGCTTCCCCACTGGGGCCGTCGACTTTAATACACGACGCACTGAAGACCAGGCGGCCCGGCGAGAAATGTGTCAACCCGGTATCGCCGTATAGCAGCCCCATCATCGTCTGTCATTTCGAAGGCTTTACGCGTCTGAGACTCACGTATGTCCTTCCTTGTGCCCGCAGGCTGTCGGACTAGGCACAGAAACGCCTACGCTCCGTGTGACTTAGCGGGAGGTATAGCCCCTTGCTTAAGTCAGTCTGTTCGATAAAGGTATTTAAGATCTTTACTGCTTGAGTAGTAACTAGCTAGCTCTCCACCTTCTGAATATAAGCTCCTACTACACACTTCTTCAGGTTATGAGCCCCTCTCTTTGCTGCGCAAGACATCTTGCTGCTTCGTAACATCTGATCAGGAAGAGTCCTGACCTCAACTCTGAGAGCCCTGTGAGGCGCGGGCAAAGTCAATGTTGCGACTTATCCAGGACGGGCCCGCCCCCGTCAAGACAGAGCCGGAACCCCGGCTCCACGGATGAACAGTCGAGTAAGTTCGCGTTGGTGTAGAAGGGTGTCGCCGCCGAGACCATGTGCGACCTGGCAATGGAATCGCAAGTATTACCCTCTTTCGCGGCGTGCATGTTCCCGGACACGTTTACCGCGTCAACCTGAGAAAAGGAATTCTCTATGTCACCCACGACCGAGTGTAGCAACGAAGCATACCGATACTCCCATAGGTCGTAGCTGGTGAGCACGCCGGTGAGCCGCGTCCGGGCTTTGTCCGGGCCGGCGGCACGTACCAGGCAGTGTGTGACAATACCTAGCCGAAGAAGCTCGTGAACAATGAAGGCCCCGGCGAAGCCCCGTCGCGCCGGTGCTTGGACACTTGGTCGTGTCCTTGGGACCAATGTTGTCAAAGGTCGGGTTTGGGTACGGGCAGCCTTGGCAGATGGCAACCACGTCCAGGAGCGCGGGAGCCAAGTCGATGGGGCTGAGGGTCGTGCCGTCCTGGGACGAGGTCTGGGATGACGAGTCGCCGCTACCCAGCAGGAGTCGGCCGAGGGCGGCTAGATTGGGCTGGTCAAGCACGTTGCGGATCGACAATGGGGGACTGGTCAGATCGGCCAAGTTGTTGCGCACCATGATGGAGGTCAGGGAGTCGATGAAGCCTCCGCGGCTACAGTAGCATTTGCCCGCAACACTGGTTGGCATCATACAAGTCCCAACGCTCCGAGGGCACTTCCCCAACGACCTCGCCGCTGCTTTCCAGAAGCGTCCGGAAGACTTGGGCCGTCCTGTTGCCACAAGGCAACCGGCATGCCATGGAGATGATGGAAATGTCCTCATCGTGGCCGACTTTTGCCCAAGGCTGACGCCAAAGCCCTGAGGGTGTAATGTTGAAACCATAGAGCTGCGGATACGGGGTGGTCCAGGAGCTGCAAAGCCTTCTCGACGCGGACGAGACGCGTTGAATCGCCCCCCATCTCGAAAGAGTTGTCCCCGGTGCTGAAATGGCTATGTCCCGGGACGCTGGGCCAGACGTCCGATAACTGGCGCTCCAGGCCCACGGCAGGCCTTCCAGTTTCCGCGCCAACTGGATACATCGTGGCTGCGGGGTCCGGAATTGCCTTCCTGTCGAGTTTTCCGTTGGAGCCCTCGTTTTTTTTTTTTTTTTTTTTTTGGAAACTCGGGCGTTTTGACGAACAAAGCAGGCACCATGTACTCGGGCAGGCGCTCAGCCACCCGGCTCTGGAAGGTCTCGATGGCGTGCCTCAGTCCCCCGACAACAACTTCGCTCGGAATGAGCGGCCACATGCTCGTATGCACGATGGTCTCAGTCGGGCCGCACAGGTTCAGAATTTGCTCTCCGCAGATGAGAAGCTGCTGTGTCAGTTGTTCGGGGAGCGGCTCGCCGGCGCTGAGAATCTTCCGGTAGGCACGGCTGGCCTCGCCATCCCGAATCCACCAGCATCTGCCAGAAGCACGACAACCAAATGGACTGACCATTCCAGAGACACGCCGACAGCGTCACCGGTTACAATGCCTCGCCACACCAAAACCGAGGCCAGGCGGTTGGCGAGGGAGTTGAGCTCCTCGTACGTCAAGACCACGCCGGCACTGACTATACCCGTCTTTTCCCCATGCCTCTCGATAGCTTGCTCTCCCAGATGGTGGAGGCAATGGCCCGTGAAGCTGCCAGTGGCTTTCTGGTGTAGTCGAGTCCATTTTGCTAGCAAAGAGTGGATGATGTCAATGAGAGGGGGGGGAGGGGGGGTTGCTTGGGCCTCCCTTTTGACTTATTCGTCCAACGTATCGAAACACCCTGCTTTATAGACGCATACGCACGCCTCCACGACTTTGTCTTCAATGTTTCGCCACTGGGCGGCGTAGATAAGGAAGACATCCACAGTCGGCGAGCGGCGCGTGATACACAGCAAGCCTCGTGGCGAAATGCATGGGTACGAGGGTCCCCAGACCACTCAGAAGCGCAGTATAGCAGCCCACGATGGTCCAAGCCCATTTCCATCGGCAGTCCTCTGCGAATATTGCAGCATGCTCAATATTTCCTTTCATCACGTACGACTCATGCCTGAGGAAGGGTCTTCGTGGCCATTAGCCGTCGCCGACTAACGCTTGCCGACCAGACCGCATGGGCAACGGAGAAGTGCATGATATAAAGTGTAGATGACGAAGTCAATGTCGTGATCAAGTCTCAAAACATTTATACTATACGGGTGGCTGAAGATGGCGCTACAGCTCTGCGCTACAGTCCCTCACTTCCGGGGTTGGGTTGCGCCCTCATGCTGGCACAGAGGGCGTCACGCCTGGGCTGTAGAAGAGGAGAGGTGGTGCTTCGTCAAGGAGTCAAGAACCAAGAACTAAGAGACAAGCCATCAAGGTGAAGTGAAGTAGCTAGGATCTCATAATCTAAGAGGTATCTTGTTCGGCACTACCCAGAGAGGGAAGCTCGCAGGGCCTCCGTTCACGTTGTTGCGTGGCCTGCATAGGTATGTACCTAAGTACTTAGCCTAACGCGTGAAATTTGGACACCCAAGTGTCGTCTATTGACCGAAGCCTCGTGCTTCACAACCTCGGGCGCGCAGTCAGGTTGCGGTTCACATAGTGACTGTATGTATAGGTAGAAGGGGGTGGGGCGGTGTCAACCAGTTCATGGCAGCATAGAGAAAGAAGAACAGTACTGTGGGCTGTACTCAGTCTTGCCTAACATTATTAATACGTGCTGTAGGAACAGGCAACATTTTCGTTATAGCACGAGCGTCCTGGCATTCGCCGAGCAAATCCCTCCCATTCTAGGCCGTGAGCGAGTGGATTCGTGTTTCCCCCCCTCCTGAGGCGGTTCGTCCCGAAGCGCGCGGTTATGTGCATATGCTGCCGACGTGCAGATACGGGGGGAGGGGAGAGATGGGGGGCAACGTTTTCTACTGTGGCGTTGCGGCCCAGATCCGTAGCCTGGCGATCCGTCCGGTATGGTGTCAGCATGTAGCCGCGCTGGGGCGGGTGAGGGGGTGCCCGGAGGGACTCTAGGCTGTTGTGCTATATTGCAACGCCGGATGGCTAGGATATTTAGGTACAAGTCTTGCTTCAACTCTTTGGGGTTACGTCGTATGGGAGTGTGCATGAGGCGCCATCTCCCTCGGAGCTACCTAGGTCATGTTGGCAATAAAAGGCGATACCCATTCTCTCACCCGTCAGCTACAATGCATCGACACCGCCCTTTTCGTCCTACACCAGCGGATGGCCATGGTGTCCGCTTCCTGTGGCTTAAAAGGAAATGTAACTACTAAAATCACCAGAAAATGCTTTGCCAGGGGGAGGCACAATCGAGCTCTCTTAGAAGTCCAACTATACTTAGAAGTAGTCGAACTAGCATTAGAATGCTATACCGCATTATGAATTCCTGTTACTATATTCATACGTTGTCCTTTTGTGAGTACTATATAGCAGACCTCCCCTCAGCCGTCCAGACTCGGCCACATCAAATAAGGATGCCCAGTTTTCCATTCCTGGAGCTGCTGTCTCGTTCCCTCATACGAGCCGAGGCAAGTGCAACAGACATGAGAACGGACCTACCGTCGCAGAGGCAAGATCTCCAGTCCCCTTCCAAGCTGGCATGGGCGCACAGCCTCGAGGCGGCCACGACCAGCGGGGCCATGATGAGAATGGGGGTGTCGACCGAGACCAACATGATGTTACTGGATTTGGAGGCTCCAGGGGTCGTGCCAGGGCGGTCTTATGAGCTCGCTCCGAGGTTTGGCGTGAAGTTGATGGATTTGATTGTTGGCCGGCTCATATCCATTCCATTATCAAATCACCGCCGCGGCCTTCGAACGGCCTTGTGACTTGTTCCGGGGCGTTCTCATCCCGGGCAGGCCGTTCGATGCAACATAACGAGTCACTGCGGTTGATACGTTGAGGGCTGTAGATCGAGCTCGGTTCTCGAAGTACCTGCTTGGCACTTGGATTCTCTTCTACTGTGCCTGCGTAGCACCTCTTTGCTGTCCTACGTAGTATGGAAGTATGTTGCGATGCTAGCCTTATGTAGCAGGGAGTCCCTAGCACCCGACGGCACTCTGGAAAATAACACGCGTAACGCACAAATGACGGAGAATGGGATGTAAGAAGCTACCTAGGCACTTTGCTGGGTACATGAGTACTTACTTAGGTACTTAATTAGGTACCTGGGAGGTGCTAGGGCCGACACTTCAGGGCAGGCACGGGAACACGGGAACACGGGCACTAGCGGAAGAGCCAAGTGCGGATGGCGGATGTGGGAATGCGGGGAAGGTGCAGCATAACAGGGCTGGCTCTCCCCAGAGAGAATCGCGCTTTCGGGTGACGACCACGGTCCGATTCCGGCGGAAGAAAGCCGGCGATATTATCGTCTCGCTGGGTCGTTAGTCTCACCAGGCCGTGTCGCTGCTGTGCTCTCCCATGCCACCGCGTCGAACTGCGCGTGGTGGCTTTCGTCTTCGATGACGGCCGCCGATTCCAAGGTCGCCGACGAGCGCTTCCGTCATCAAGGCGGTCCGGCCAACCGCATGAAATTCCCTGTGTAGCATCGGCCGTCTTTGCAACGTCTCCGGCCGGCACGGGAAGTTCCAGCACGCCGATCGGCCTGGGCGTCTCTGGACACCGCCTTGGACGCAGTGCCGTGCCCCTCCCCTCGGCCGGGCCCTGGCATAAGACGTGTCCGGAGGGCCGGGGAGGGAGTCCTGCATCTGAAGTCACAGCCGCGCCGCCCGTCTGCCCATGATGCCTGCAGCCGCGAGGTGATTGGTTGCGTACAGGAAATAGCCTTCGCCCCGAGCCCGGCACATCCCACGGCGGATGACGAGGGATGACAGGAGAGTTGAGGGACGGAACACGGAAGCGGAAGCGGATGCCCCAGACCGCCGAGTCGCCCTCCCCCCCCCGATCCCGACGCAAAGATAAGTATAGACGCGCGCGACGACGACATGCAGACCCAGAATACCCAAGTTGGAGACCGTCTCCGAGCCGCAAAGCCAAGGCTATATCTTCACGGTCGGTTATCTCTCGAGTCGGGTCGCCTCGGTTGCTACTTACCTACTCCCCCCCCTCATGATCAATATACTGCACTTTACCTCCCCATTCGCATCTTTTGTAAAGCCAACCGCATAAAACAGGAGCATCGCGTACCCTGCGCCCCGGACACAGCGCATCACACAGTCTCTCCCGGCTGCAGCTATGGCGCCATCTCGTGACGATGACCTCACCGGCCGTTGCTGCACCACCACGGGCCGCCTGGGGTCGGCATCCAAGAGGGCGGGAGCGGAAGCGAGGCCCGACGGGTCGTCGTTGTTCCGCATAGACACGCACACGCACATCATGCCGGCGACGCTGCCGGACCTCTCGGGCTACGCGACCAACTCGGCGACGAGCCCGTGGCTGACGCTGGAGCCGTCGACGCGGTCGGGCGACGAGGGCGCCATCGACATGTACGTGGGCGGCGCCTTCTTCCGCACCGTGGAGCCCAACTGCGTGTCGGCCGAGGTGCGGCTGCGCGAGATGGACGCGGCCGGCGTCGACGTGCAGGTGCTGAGCACGGTGCCCATCCTCTTCTTCTACGACGAGCCGGCGGCGCCGGTGGCGGTGCTGGCGCGCGCGCTCAACGACGACCTCGCGGCGGCGTGCGCGGCGCACCCGGACCGCTTCGTGGGCCTCGCCACGGTGCCGCTGCAGGACGTGCCGGCGGCGGTGGCGGAGCTGCGCCGCGCCAAGGGCCTCGGCCTGCGCGGCGTCGAGATCGGCACCACGGTCGGCGCCATGAACCTCGACGACGCCGCGCTGGAGCCCTTCTGGGCCGCCTGCGCCGCCCTCGACATGCCCGTCTTCGTGCACCCGCTGGGCTACGCCCTGCCCAAGGAAAACGCCGAGCGCTGGTCGCGCTACTGGGGCGCCTGGCTGGTCGGCATGCCCTCCGAGACGGCCCTCGCCATGCTGGCCGTCGCCGCCTCGGGCGTGCCGCTGCGCCACCCGACCCTGCGCCTGTGCTTCGCCCACGGCGGCGGCGCCTTTCCCGCCCTGCTCGGCCGCATCCAGCACGGCTACGACTGCCGCCCCGACCTGGTGGCCACGCGCTCCGACGGCGTCTCGCCCGCCGACCACGCCCGCCGCGGCGCCTTCTGGGTGGACTCGCTGGTGCACGACCCGGACCTGCTCGAGTTTCTGTGCAAGAAGTTTCCCACCGACCGCATCGTCATGGGCTCCGACTATCCCTTTCCCTTGGGCGGTAAGTTCCACCCCTCCCCCCTCCCTCCCCTCCCCTCTTCCCTCTGGAAACAACCCATCACCCCCCTCCTCCCTCCTATTTCGTCACGCCGGCACACGTGGCGGGGCCTCCGTCCCCGGCTTCAGGCTGACGGCGGTTATTCGACGACAGAGGTGCCCGTAGCCGGCAAGATGCTCTGCAGCGAGGAACGCCTCGCGGGCTTTCTGAGCTGGGAGGAGCGCGCGCGCATGCTGGCCGGCAACGCCATCGAGCTCTTCGACCTGGGGCCGCAGTTCCACGCCGCCTACGTGGAGCGGCTCCGCGCTTTCCAGCAGGGCCTCGGCGCGAAACCAGAGGCGGGCCAGAAGGAAGAGGCCGTAGTCGAGCACCTGGAAGTGCAACCGCTGGCGGCGACTTGAGCCCGCTGCGTTTTTGATGACGGTTCGGGTTTTCGGTTTTGTATAGGTACTTAAGTACTCATGAGGCTATGCATGGGATGGATGGGCTGGGGTGTGTGTGCATTGGTTGGCGAGCGGCGAGACATCGTCAGTGCCATATTTATCAGCTGGCGCACCGGAGGGGGGGTGGTCCAGCAGGCGTTTTGCGAAGTGCTTTAATTTTTTAGAATCTTGGACTTTTGGAATTTTGACGATAACCCGCTCCCCACTTTCGGGAGCATTGCCAACCTCCTTCAACTGCTTTCCCATTGCAGCCGTCCCCCTTCCTCGCCGTGAATGAGACCATCCCATCGTGACTTTAGGTAATCCGTGGCTTCCCCCTCCCCCGTGTCCATCACGCTACCTATTACAGAGGCAGGTAAGTAAGTAGATACCCAAGTAAGTACCCGTGAACATCCTCAGGGCTCTCGCCACAAGCGAACCACCGTCCTCCTCCTCCTCTCGGCACCCACGACCCCCCCCCCTCTCCCCTCCGTCTTACGGGGCCGGGGGCATCAGGGCGGTGCACTTGATCTCGACGTTGAGCTTGGGGCTGGGCAGGGCGGCGACCTGGACGGTGGTGCGGGCGGGGGCGCGGGCGGGGTCGGGGAAGGCCTTGTTCCACTCCTCGTTCATGCCGGCGTAGTCGGCGGCGAGGTCGGTGAGGAAGACGGTGGCGTCGACGACGGCGGCGAGGCCGGCGCGGCCGCCCGTGGCGCCGCGCACGATGGCGTCGACGTTGCGCAGCACCGCCGCCGTCTGCTGCCGGATGTCGAGCGTGTGCCGCCCCGTCGCCGCGTCCGTCTCGCACCCCGCGTGGCTGCCGTCGCCCCGCCGCGACGACGTCCCCGACACGTAGATGGTCGCCGCCCCCGTGCCTGTTGCTACCACCCGCGCGTGCGGGTAGTTGGCCAGCCCCTGCGCCGCCGTCGCCGGCAGGAAGAAGGGCGTGCCGTTGGTTGAGGGCTCGGAAGAAGAAGGAGAAGAAGAAGAAGTCATGGTGTGTGAGTGTCTGTGTGTGTGTGTGTGTGTGTGTGTGTGTGTGTGTGCGTGTGTGTGTGTGTGTGTGTGTGTGTGTGTGTGTGTGGTGTGCGTGTGTGAAAGAGGTGTGGAGGTGAGGAGAGCAATGACGATGAATGTGAAGGGGTGGTGATGACAGTGGAAGGGGATATGGATGGATGGATGAGAGTGGGTGGGTGAGGAGGTATTATTGCAGGTACTTCACAAAGAACCCCCGGGGGCGACTGACGAGGTTGATGATACCGGCTCGACAAGGAGAGGGGAAAAGCCGCGAGACTCGGAGACACGGAAGAAAAGAAACACCATCGTCGGCCAGGAGCCCGTCGTCTCTCTGATCTCCGATGGAATGGCCGATTCACAATCTTCGGTCACGACCCCGGTTGCCCGGATGTTATCGGCTTTCAGAGAAACCGCAGCTGCAGCGCTTAGTGTCGCCCGCCGCCGCCCCCTCCCGAGCCACAGCCAATCAAATCGGTTTCCGCATCCGCGCTGGCGCTTCCGCGATGCATATCCGAACACAGTGCCAAACTCTCGGGAAAACAAAGCTCGTGACGGGGGAGCATCGGCTGAGCATCGAGGGCTCGCTCTCGGTTCGTCATCAAAGTAGGAGTGCTTCATGGAATGAATCCTGTCTGCTCTTTACCAACTCTAGAAGAAAAGACGCCGAGGTTACGGACGGTGAGACGACCCGAGCCCTGACCATCATCATCATCATCATCCAAACCACCGGCCAGTATTATCATGGATTCCTCATCACCCAACGCGGCGGTCCGCGACATGTGGTCCTGCGACACGCTGGAGAAGGCCGCGGCCCTCGTGCGGGCCACGACGGCGGGCGACGGGGCGCCGGGCCTCGTCTTCCAGAACTACATCGCCAACGAGTTCACCGGCGGCGACGCCGCCGCGCAGCACCTCGACACCATCGACCCCAAGACGGGGCGGCCCTTCGCCCGCGTGCCCGTCAGCAGCGAGGCCGACGTGGAGCGCGCCGTCGCCGCCGCCGCCGACGCCTTCGGGGCCTGGTCCCAGACGCCGGCGTCGGTCCGCTCCGGCTACCTGCTCAAGGTGGCCGCGCTGCTCCGCGAGCACCGCGAGCTGTTCGCCGTCTGGGAGAGCATCGACCAGGGGAAAACCCTGGAGCGCGCGCGCGTCGAGGTCGACCGCGCCGTCGCCAACTTCAAGTGAGAGACACCCGCCGCAACCCCCAGGCCCCCCCGTTGGGGGGGGTGTTTTGGGGGGTTTTTGAAAAGAGCCGCCCTCCCCCTTTTTCTTTTCTGACGCGCCTCTCTCTCTCTCCCCCCCTTTCCCCCCCCGCGCAGTTACTTCGCCACCTTCATCCTGCACCAGCAGACGGCGGCGCGCGTCGTCGACGGCAGCGACGTGCTGACGTACGAGCACCGGTCGCCGGCGGGGGTCTTCGCCCTCATCTCGCCGTGGAACATGCCGCTCTACCTGCTGACGTGGAAGGTGGCGCCGTGCCTGGCCTTCGGCTGCACGGCCGTGGCCAAGCCGTCCGAGGTGACGTCGGCGACGGCCTTCCTGCTGGCCGACGTCTTCCGCCGCGCCGCCCTGCCGCCCGGCGTCGTCAACCTCGTCCTCGGCGACGGCCCCACCACCGGCGCCGCCCTCGTCGCCAGCCCCCGCGTCCGCGGCGTCTCCTTCACCGGCGGCACCGCCACCGGCGTCCGCATCCGCCGCGCCACCGCCGACCAGATCGGCAAGCACCTCTCGCTCGAGCTCGGCGGCAAGAACCCCACCCTCGTCTTCGACGACGTCGACCTGCCCCGGGCCGTCGAGACCGCCGCCATGGCCGCCTTTGAGAACCAGGGCGAGGTAAGCCGCCAGCCCTTCTCCCCCAACCCCTACCCCTTACCCCTTGTTTCATGACTGTGGCCCCCATCTCGTTTCTTCCCCCCCCCCCCCCTGCCCTGCTGGTTGGATGAACCCGCACACGCCGTACTGACACAAGCTGCTTTCTCCCCCCTCCCCCCCCCTTTCCCGCAGATCTGTCTTTGCGGCTCGCGCATCTACGTGCAGGCCACCATCTACGACGCCTTCGTCGAGGCCTTCACGGCGCACGTGCGGGCGCAGTACCAGGTCGGGCAGCGGGTCGGGGCGGTGGTGTCGCGGGCGCACTACGAAAAGGTGCGGGGGTACCTGGAGCTGGCGCGGGCCGAGGGCGCGACGTTCGCGCTGGGCGGGGTGCCGACGGCGGCGCCGGCGGCGGGGCTCTGGGTGGCGCCGGCGGTGCTGACGGGCGTGGCGCCGGCGTCGCGCGTCCAGCGCGACGAGATCTTCGGCCCCGTCGTCACCGTCGCCCCCTTCGCCACCGAGGCCGAGGCCGTCGCCCTCGCCAACGACAACCCCAACGGCCTCGCCGCCGTCCTGCTCGCCCGCGACGCTGCCCGCATCCGCCGCGTCGGCGAGCGCCTTGACGCCGGCCTCGTCTGGGCCAACTGCTGGCTCGTCCGCGACCTCGCCACCCCCTTCGGCGGCATGAAGCAGTCGGGCGTCGGCCGCGAGGGCGGCGAGTACAGCCGCGACGTCTTCACCAACCTGAGGACCCTGCACATCCCCATGTAGCCCGGGGCTCAAGACCCGCCCCTTTGCCTACTCAAGTCCAAAAGCAATGCAATACAAATCTACCTTATAAGCCCTATTACGTGGAGATGCACTTCTAGTATACACATGTCGGTGGAATAGGAAGCTCGGACGGAAGGTACCTAATAACGACGCGGATGCTCTTGTGCCACGATGCCATGCTCTACCCTGTACTGAGTCGCCATCCAAGAGTCCCCCCTCATCACGGAGCATTTCCACGCGCACCTCGCACAGAGCGCCAGCGCTGCGGAAGCTGATAATGGGCCTGGGTCGGGAAGTAGGTGGGATCGGGGGACGGCAGCGTCACGCCGACCGTACGCTCCGCGGCGTATGGCTCTGACCACGCGGCCCGAGGATCGCCCCTTACTGCCCACGGGCTGGAGAGAACCCCCATGATGCCGCCCAGGCGATCCGAGCCCGCCGCGTTCCTCGGCGTGTCGGGCTGCCGGATGTGCCAGGCGACGTGCTCGCGCGAGGGGGCGGCCGGCGGCGCGGGCACGATCTCGCGCGCCTCGTAGCGCGGGTTCAGGCGGCTGAGGACGGGCCCGAGCGGGGCGCGGCCCCCGGCGGCGGCGGCGGTCGCCCGGCCCGGCCACCCCGTCACGTTCAGCTTCTCGCCGCAGCTGCCCGAGGTGGTGTGGTGGGTGTCCTTGGGCGGCACGGGGGCCGCCAGCTGCGCCGGCGGCAGCGCCGGCGCGCGTCGCCCAGCAGCGGCCGCAGGACGGGCAAGCAGGCGCACACGAGGCCGCTGCAGAGCTCAGCTAGCGACCACAGGGCCATGTCGACGTTGTCGTACGTCATGTCAAGCGTCGTCCGGTAGAATTGGATGCGCAGGAGCGAGATAACACACGTACTGGGTTTCCGGCACCCCCCAAAGGGAGCCGCGTGTCAGTATATATCATGGCATCTTCCCGAAGGAGCCAATCCGGCAACTTGCCTCCCTTTCCGTCCAACGGGGCCGGCACTTACAAGAACCCCAGGGATAGGATCCCCAAGAGGAAGAGCTTCTGCATCCGCGGAAGCTGGGTTTTCCTGATCATGGGGATGGGTAACGCGAGGATCGCGAAGTGTATCAGGATGTTGCCCGCCCTGACGAGGAAAAGGATCAGTTCCCGCTAACACCGGGGCATTGGCGGGGGGATGGGTGTGTTTGTGTGCATATATGGCCCGTTCTTCGCCATTTTGTCGCAGGAAAGAGCCAGCATGCGAATGACCTACCCGTTGGCATACACAAATGGCAGCTGTGGGGAGCAGTTCGCCGAGATGGACTCGTCCCAGAACCCGATGAGGGGGCGACAGGCGCTGAAGATCACGCCGAGCTGGGCCGCAGCCCAGACCATGGCGAGGACGCCGAGGACCTCGACCCGCCGTTGCCACTGTGTGCTGTGCATAATGCGATGGTACAGGGCCAGGATTGTGAGGTTGATTGCCACGAGGCCTATATTGTAGAACAACTCGGAGAACCAGAAGACCTGCGCGGTAGGGGGGCAGCCGTACCACCTGTCAGCCCGGGCTATGACGCCGACGGCGCGCCGGAGAAGGGGGTTCGCACCTCGAGGTAGTTCTTGATTTCGCCGGGTCGGGTCAGCGTGCCTATGTGATGACCGAGGCCCATGCGTGTCACTTGTGTTCGGCGTCAGTTCGAGCCCGCCAGAGGTAAAGGGGGAGGTGGGGGGGGAGAAGAGATAGTCTCACTGGCCATTATGAGCGAGCCGGTGGCGCACACTACAAACTGGAGAGTCGCGTAAGTCCCAAGAAGCCTCGCGGGCCGCTACCACGCTTGGTTTCGAGTTCGGCAACGTACCCAGGAGATGAGAGCTAGGATGTCTTCCCACCCGAGCCGCTTTATCAGCGCACCGCGGGTATAGAGGCGAAGGCCCACAGCGCAAGTGACGATGGCCAGTTGAACTGCCACGGCAACGAGAACCACGTGGGCTCGCGGATCGAGATCCCTGGCGGTGCTGGGACTTGGCGCGGCATTGGCATCCATGGCCGCGGGGGTGACACTTTCATCACGCCGTACCGGAGGATCTGGAAGGGTAATAACGAATGTCAGTGGTCATGGCGTGTGCCCATGTTGAAATACTCGATGGCACGAGCAGGTCCTATACCCCTCCATCATGTATATGCGCGTTCCAAGGTTCCTGATCAGTCGCCCTGCTTCTCCGCGCGACGAGTAAGTCTCGATGGAGTCGTGACGTGACGAATCGGCGTAGGTGGAATCCACGGATTGGCTTTCTCTCCCTTCGATCCGTCTAACGACCTACGAGTATCCAGCCGACGGCACGATCCGTCCAGCTTGACGTAAGTTCCCTGCGGTTAGCTGGCAGTCTCACCATAGTGCAGAAACTACGGACGGCAGAGAAGGAAGGGAAAGACGCAGCAAACTTTGGACGCTCACATGGCGGAGGTTTCCGAGTTCTTCGAGGAACAAGCGACGCTGGTAGAGAGATCTGCCGTTGGTGTAACACTGCGGGTTATTGTTTATGCCCGGGGAGCGCGAGACTTCAGCCCTGAACGGGGACGTCTCTGGTGCTCATCCCTCCTGTGGGTTACATGGTGGCTGTTCAGAGAAGGTATATCCCAACTCGCCCCTGCCAAGGTATCAAGATGACGACTTTGAATGGTGGAACAACTTTCATGTCGAATCACCAGTCCCCCCCTAGACCCAGGAATGCCTGGAGAATAGGTGCATGTACTTACAAAGAGGACCACCTCGGCCAAGAGCTAAAAAAGCAACGCAAACTTTCTCATGATAACAGTTGTTGTTTCCCTTCTCCTAAGCACGATGAAGTTTTGATAGTGTTGTGGTGGCCGGAACCATACCTCAGTACGCCAGTCGTCACTGGCATGTGGAAGTATCACACTGTGGCCTTCAGGACACGGAGTGATTTTCGTTGGGCAGTATATTGTTTCTGTAAGCCTCTCCACCGGAACTTCGGTGAGGCGGATGCTGCTCAGACCAAGAAGGTCCAGAAGCTGGGATACACAAACTCCTCCTCGAAGATGCGCCGGACCTGCTCCAGGACGAAGCGCTCGACCTTGCCCACGTTTTTGAGACTCTGCTTGGTGCCCTCGCGCTGCCCGATCTCGCTCTCGACCTTGATCTCCTGTAGCAGGCCGCCCATGCGCCCAGCCGGGGCGGCGCTCCTCGGGGGTTTCGGGCCGGCGTCGGCGTTGTCTGGCGACGTGTCAGCAGCATCGTCGTCGGCACCCACGGCGGCCAGGGCGTCCTCGGGGCTCAGGAAGCAGAAGTGCACGCGCTTCCGTATGTTGGCCACGACACCGACGCCGTCGAACGACAGGCCCGTTATGTTGAGCTTGACCGGGATGCCCACGAAGCTGGGCATGGGGTAGTCGAGCAGGATTTCGGCCGTGAGCAGGAGCTTGACGTCTCCGGCGTACTTGATGCGGAAGACAGCCTGCATGTCTTCGACGCGCCGCTCGCGGTAGCGCTGGTCCCGCTGGCCGGGCGCGGCCGCGTTGTCGTCGTCGCCGTCGTCGCCCGCATCGTCGGAATCGTCAAAAACGGCCGACGAGGAGCCGGCCGAGAGGGTGCCCGACATCTCCTGGGTCGGCGGCCGTGACGCACCCCCGGATGCCACGGTGGAGGTGGCAGCCAGGGTCGACACGCTATGCTTCTCGCGCAGCTCGGGCGGCGGCTCCAGGCCCGGCGACAGGGCAGGATTTGAGAAGTCGGCAATGCTGATGGAGCCCTGAGAGTTGTTGCGGGCGTGACCGTGACTGCGGCCGTGGCGGGCGCCGGAGCGGCGGTCGGTGGGCGAGGCTAGGCTGTTCGCGTCCAGCCAGCCGTTCAGGTGCTGGGCGCCGGCCATGGCGGCGAGGGGCGTCTGGGTGCCGGACCAGCCCGTGGCGATGTGGGAAGGGAAGTAGTGCATGTTGGCGGCGGCACCCGAGATGCCCGGCGTGGGCATGCCGATGCCGCGGAAGGGGCTGCCCAGATCGGCGGGCGTGCCGGGGGCGCTGCGCAGGCCGGCCGTGTGGATGTGCTGTGGCCCGCCCATGCCGCCAGGCGTCGAGGGCGCGCTGCCCGGGCCGAACGTGGCCGACCCCAGGCCCAGGCGACGGCTCACTTCGGCGCGTCGCCGGCGCTCGGCGGCTCTGATATGGTCGGGCACACCATCGTCGCCACTGCGATTCGGCGGCAGAGCGTGGCTGTTGCTGGTGCTGGCCCGGCCGCTCACGTTCTCGCCGTAGCCGTGACCCGGCCCGTCCTCGTCGGCGTCCTCTTCCTCGTCGCTCCCGTCTTGCTCGTCGGCGTCGGGGTTCTCCTCGTAGAAATCCGGCAGCGGGTCACAGATGTCCTTGAGCACGACGTCCGGCGGGGTGCTGCCAAAGGCAAACTCATGCACCGTGACCGACTTGATGAAGCGCGGCAACGGCACGGCCTGGAATTTGGTGTGGATGAAGTCCCGGATGCTCTCGGCAAGGGCATCGCCGTCGGGACCGGCCGTCAAGGCCTCCCAGTTGAGCTCTATTGACATGTCCTATTCTGCTCCCTATGTGCGGTCCTGACGCATTTTTACCGCGTCGGCTGTGCACACGCGGGCGGGGAACAGGGGACCGGTGCCGACTGTGCGTTTCGTTCCAGGCCGTGATAAAGAGCACAATGTATATAGGCTGGATGGTCATCCAAGTCTCAAAGTTGGGTATTGGGAGTCCATGCGGGCCGCGGCGGAAGAGAGGGTTCAAGAAGAAGAAGTACAGGGCCAGATGGATAGCAGGTAAGTGGAAGGTTTGGCCCAGTGGATGCTCGGGTGATTTGTTGGTGGGGTTGCGACGTCAAGCTCCCGCTCCTCCCAAAAGATCTATTCTATGGGATCACACTATATGGGTGAGCCGCACCTGCTATACGTACATCTACAAACATGGGATCCCATATTACAACCTACCTTACCTAAGTACGTACCTTACATAATTATGTATGTACGTACATACCTCCTTAGGTACTTATGTACATACATCTAGAAGACGGGACATACGGACGGCACACTATATATCAGACTGCACTTTTGTCTTTTCTTTTTCCCATCCCCCATACTGTGCTGTTCTTCACAAGGATGGATGGATTCACATGGCTTAGCAGCTCTTGCCCTTTTTTTCCCCTTGACCAAATTTCAGGCTCATCATTATGGGTATAACAGTACATGCTCGTACGAACAAGGGCAGTCCTCAAGAAAATAAAATATGTCATGCCCGGCCAGTGGTGCCCCTTACGCTGTATCCTCCATTCATCATCATCCAAGCAGGCGTACGCCGGCTGAACTGGAAAAGTCAAATAATCCCGCTTATCAAGAAACCAGAGGACCCGAAACGACAACGGCAGGCTCCTCCGACCCGCCGGCGAAATCCGTGTGCGGCCTGGTCGATAGCAACGGCACGTTAAACTGGTGCCAGCAATTCGGCGCCTGCAGGATATATCTATCCGCCATGTTAGCCAGACGAACAACATCACGCCTCCCCAACCCCCATCGCGAAAAAAAAAAAAAAAAAAAAAAAAAAAAAAAAGACGTACCTGGCCATGGCTTCCCTGAACCGCGACTTGTACTCCTTGGGACTCGTTACCGTGGGTCTGTTGCGCCCACCACCCGCGAAGCCCCGTCCCTTGATCCAGCTCTCGAGCGTCTTGTCCCACGTGTAGGTGCGGATGCAGTCAATAATGCCCACCACCAGCTCCTTTTTGGCCTCGTCGACCGCAATCATGAGAGAGTAGTCCATAACATTCTGACGCGCAAGGAAGAGCGTATCGTTCCACACCGACGCCCGGAGTAGCTTCTTGGAATGCTCCCGCGCGAACAGGGGAGACTCGTATATGTATTCCACCATGTTCTCGTCAAGCAGCACCTCGTTTTGCTCCCCCGTCGATTGAATCTTGCGGTTCCGCATCGAGCCCTTGAGGTCAAAGATGCGCGTGGGCGCCCGGTCGTAGAACAAGTTCTCCATCAGTAGGAGGTCGAGCTTGATTTCCGTGCTCGTCACCGGATTCTTGATGATGACCTGGAAGAAGCCCAGCATCTTGGCAATGACGGACGGTAGATCGTGGAACAACGCCTCGGCCATTATGCCGAAATACGATGGCGCAAATCTGAGGAATGCCGACGTCTCGATGGGGGAGAGTGACTGTAACGCGTCAGTAGATTCGCCAGCCCCCCGCTACGCCCAGGAGCAACGAACCTTCATCATAAGCCGATCGTCCTGCGTCTTCAGGAACACAGACTTTGTTTTCCCGCCTTTGGAGTCGAACTTAAGACAGCGCGACAGGCACTCGACAATGCGGTCCGCCACCCCACACTTGCGTCGCAAGGCGTCAAACTGCTCGGCGTAGAATATTTTGACCAACATCCTCGCCGACCCCTCGTTGAACTGGTATTTGAGATGGCTACTGGTTTGGCGGACAAAGCTGGCCTCGAGGGCTTCGTCGCTGACCTCGCCAGCCGCCGTATGGTTGATCTCGATAGGCGTCTCGTCGCCACTGACCGACGCGGCCGACTGCTGCCCATGGAACCTGCTTGCCTTGGCCTTGTAATCCTCGCAGCTCAGCGCAAAGGCAATAAGCGAGCTTGGCTCGTCTTCTCGCACGATTATGTCGGAATCGATGAAGATGTGATCCGTGGCGTTGAGTGGGTAGTCCAGCGCCGGCCACTCACTTGCGGACCGTTCCGACCAGAGATTAGTGAGCACCTTCATCAGGTTCAGTTTGTCTTGCTTGGGGATTTCCAGGGGGATTTCCGTGCTCGAGTCAATCGAGTCCGCAATCTCCTCAATGGTGCCTTCCAGAAGAGACTGTTCCGTGTCGCTGTCTCCTTGCTCGTCATCCGTGGCAGCCTGGCTGTTTCCATGCGTCTGCTCGTCAGTTTCCGCTCCGCCTGCTGCCTCCTCGGGGGTGTGGTGAGCTTCAACTGGAGACGGCAGTCCTTCGGGGGGCAGATCTAGAGGATCCTTCGCCACTTCTTCCGGTGCCGTGCCGGGATGGCCGCCTGCCTTGGTGTCGGTAGGGTCTCTGGCCATCAAGGAATCGTCCACACTGGGCCCGGGCTCATGAGCAGCCTCGTCCGGGTCCTCGTAAACCTCCACAATTGCTCTTGTCGAAGAACGCTGGAGGACCGCGCGTGAATGCGACATCTTGGCCGCTCGCTGCTTTTGGTCCTTCTTTCGCTCCTTCTCGAACTCCCGGCTGAGCTGCTCAAAGTGTTTCGCGAGAGTGGATACTCGCGTATCCTTCTTCTTGCCCACGAAGCGAGGGATCGATGATTTGCCACTGCTCCGTGAACGCAGACCACCAAACATCTTCTTATCGCCTTTGGCCGCCTCGTTGCTGGGTGCTTTACGAACCTCGTTCCCCACGGGCTGTTCCGTCGACGGCGTCTTATCCTTGTCTTTGTTCAGCCCGAAGAACTTTTTACCCACTCCTGACTGCGTCCTAGGCAGGCTCGATAGCGTCTGGGCCGGCTGCGATACGGCGCGGATCATGGGCGGTGAAACGTGGAGCCCCATCCTACGAGACGAACCACGTTCAGGCACCATGCTTTTCTGCGTCTCTGGCGCATTCTTGGCTGGATCTCCTTCTGTAGGGGCAATGCCTTTGGCCTCCTCCAGGACGACTGCTTGTTGCTTACGGCGGAGCTGCTCTATTTGCTCGGTAACGGACAAGGAGGAAGGCCCTTGCATCGCTGGCGTCGTGGAAGCTGCTGCCGCCGATGGGGTCCCGGATCCCGGCATGGGCGTGTTTGGCTGAGTCAAAAAGTTGGGTTTTGTCGATTCGAGGGCCACTGGTGTAGCGTCCAAAGATTCTGGCAAGCTGACATTGCGCAAAGGGAGATCCGACTCCTTGGTCGCTGCTAGGTCCAAAGGCTCAACTCTTTCCAGAGTGCCTTCGGCAGGGGGAGAGGACCCCAGCGGCGGTAGGACTGCCTGCGCCTCGGCTTTCTCTGGTTCTGGCATTGTCTCTCCAGGGGGGCTCACGGTGTCCACACCAGGCTGTGGCGTTTCTAGTTCTCTGGGCGGCATACCGGGCTCGCATTCGGCTTCAGGATCGTCCTGGGACGTCTTCTCTGTCACGTCGGGGGTCTCGGGCACCTCTGGGAGCGTATCGGTACTGTTGCTGACGAGGCTTTCCTTCGACTCGTCGGTGAACATTTTTCGGAGTTGGAGCATCGTCAGTCTTCGGAAATCCTTCTCGGTGGGAAGATAGTCGACTTCGAACTTGGCGAACGCCGCATCCCAGTCTGTGACCTTCTCTAGCATTTCGCGAAGGACCACATTAAGCGGAATGACCTCGTAGTACTTGGAGTTCATGTATGCGTCCTGAAGCTTGCGAATGAGCGACACGTGTTCGTCCGACACCTTTTTGTTCATGCGTTCGATCTCGGCCTTGCAAGCTTCAGCCTTCTCCGGGGGGATATTGTCGAGCTTGATGGCTTTGATTCGCGCTTTCACCGAGGACGTGAACCGAGTCCATCTGTCCTGGCAAGAGGTGAAGATTTCATTCTTCAGGGTCAGGTCGTGCTCAACTTTCCAGGTGATACGGGCCCGGGGAACAATAATCTCCAAGAGGTCAATGGGATCGTAGTGTACGCGCACAACTTTGTCTTGCAGACCAAAGTAGCGAAAGTGGTCCTGGCGGTAATCGTGGGGGCAGTCCCAGCCATCTTCGCTCTCCATCTTCATCAGGCGCGTACCGCGACTCCAGAAAGACAACTCCAAGTATTTGCCGAAGGAGTATTTCCACGTTCCTTTGGTCATTTCCACCTCGGTCGTTTCGCGATTGCAGATCTTGCAGTAGCTCCACATGGTAATGTTGTCTCGCCGGATTCCCTTGGTGTCTTGTTCAATAAAGATGGTAATGCGAGCTTCTCCATGGACATAGCTGCGATGGTGGTCATACATCTTTTTGTCGCAGCTCGTGCTTGTGCAGGTGCTGTCGGCACCGTAGCAGACATCTTCGATATACTGGCCGAGAGTGCAGTCTGGATCCAGGCTGTCGCTGTCTTCGGCATGCTCGTCGTAGAAAGAGATGGCAATGAGCCCGGGCTCAACACACGGGATCTTTGTGTTGGTACAGATGACAGAATGGAGGACCACAATGTTCTGGTGCGCGTAGGGCTCGAAGAGATCAAGATTGCCCTGAATGTAATTTTCCCACTGCCGCGTCTGCGTTTGGTAGTTGTACAGCGCCTTGTCGTACTCGGCGTCATGTACTGCGTGGAGGACTTCCATGATCTGCCGTGGTGCCGTTTGTCCGATCTCATGGACCATTTGCGGTTTGATGAGCTGGAACTTCTGCGGTTTGGACTTCTCGCCATCTGCGCCTTCGACCATATCTTGATCTCGTAATTTCTTCAGGTGGACCAGCCGTCTCTCTTGCTCACGAGCTTTCATAAGCAGATAGGGCTGGGAGAAACGTACAAAAGGCGATGCGGACAGGATCTTGGTTTCGTACTTGGCCACCACATCGCTATAGTAAGTCGGCATCGGAACATCATCCGGAACAAGACTGTCGGTGGAAGCATGCGCTTGCGATTCGCGATGCGCCACCAGCTGGTTGGCCATTTGCGTGGCCTGCGTAGGGTCCGATATGGCATTGTCGCTGTTGCTGGTATCTTGGCTTTTGGGCGGATCATCAACTGTTATGGTCGACAATGTTCTTTGTCGGATGTCACTCTCGCTGGAGCCTTGGGTGGCAAGCGAGGCACTCTCGGCTGTACCCTGGCTGAGACCAGCGGGCAGCTCTTCACTCGTGGGCAGGCGGAGATTCGAGTCTCGCATGAGCGCCGATTCCAGCTTCAGATTGTATACAACGTAGACCATGAACTCGGTGATGCGCTTGATTTTCGAGAGGACCGAAGTGCGTGCGCCCCTCAGAGCGATGGTACAGCCCAGCTGCTCCTGGTTCCCGGCGAGAAAGAGGTAGGTCTTCTTTCTCCCAGGGATATCCTCGTTGACATAGGTCTTAACATCGAAGCTGACAGCTTTGCCGATTCCAAAGCGTCCGGGTGGTAGACTGAGCATGTCTATGGAGGAGATGATCTGCGTGTCCAAGCATCGTGACACAGCCGATAGGACTGATGGCTTAACATTGTAGGCCACCGCCACATTGGCTTCGGCCAAGTACTGCAGTGCTAGGCCTGATACCGATTTCTCGGCCAATATGAGCTGCGGGTGCAACGCCAACAGGCGATCCACAATTCTTCTAAGAAACTCCTTCTCTTCATCAATGACGGGCTGCAGGCTGAGGAAGTGCTGGGCATGGCGACGGTACTCGATAGGAAAGCCCACGATGACGACGGGTGGGTTTGTCAACCGTCGAGGCATGCTCTTCAAAGCCAGCTTCTTGGTAAAGATCACACCCGGGACGTAGCACGTATCTCCCGGCCTGCCCCCGGGTATCTTTTTGAGCTTGACGTAATGGCGGATGTCCATGTCGTCCCCCTGCTCAATGTCGGGCTCGACTGAGGTGGTGCACTTGAGCAGTATGGGGATGAGTGCTTTCTCCCAAGCTGTAGCATTGGGCACCTTCGAATCATCGAGGAGCTGGCGCAGCAGCTTGCGGACATGCAGCAGGCTCGGCGGGTTAAGCTCTACTCGAGGTTCTTTGTCACCCTTCATCGACGAACTCCGGGTGAGTCGGGGCGGGTCGCTCTGGACAGGGTTGTCATAGAAGGACAGGTTCTCGGCGGATGCCGCCGGTCCGCCTCGCAGGTGCGCGCTTTTGGGTCTCGGGGAGCGGAGATGATGACCACTCGCGCTCGCTGTACTCATGTTTCGCTTCCGCGAGGGTCTGCGATGAGGATTCGGCCCATCGTCAAAGCCTCGACTGGTGAAACTGAAGCCGCTAATGCTCTTTTCGGCCTGCGTTCTCTGTCGGTTTCGCCGGCCGGACCCTAGGTAGGAGCCAAAGTTTGACTTGTCATGTTCAAAGCTGGAGGGGTTCGGCTCGTTGGTGCTCAATGTCTGGAAGATACTCATTTGCTCGTCGCCGCTGGACTCATCGGACATGAAAGGAGCGAGGTCTGGGTCGATGACATTGTCATCGTGGAAGACGGGCAGACCGTTCTTCCTCGCCACCTCTTCGTTTGCTGACCTTCGGAATGGCGCTCTGTCATCCGGTTTCTCAGGAGCTACCACCTTGAACCTGCTGAGAAAGTTGTGCTTCGAGTGGTGACGGCGATGGCCATGACTAGATGATTGTGGCCTGCCAGCCAGAGACTTCAAAGAACGGGAAGAGCTCGGTCGGCTCAGTTGGGGCGCATCGATCTCCAGGATGGCCGAATTGCGATTCGACGAGTCTCCTATCCTCCGGGTCGCCGGTATAGCCATCATGGGCGTGGTGAGTGGTCTGCTACTGCCGTCATCTACCTCCTCGGTTCTTTCCGATATGCTACCATCATCCTTGTCGGATGCCGGAAGCTTGAGCGTCACCGACTTTGCGTTAGGCCGGAATATGGCGGGGAGGTAGGAATCGTCGGCCGAATCGTCCGAGACGTAGCCTTCTTCGCGTTGGCTGATGATGCTGAGGCAAGTCTCGCAGACGCGCAGAGTGCCCTGGACGCCAAATTTCTGTCCTGAGATAATGGACGTACACCTGCTGTCAAAGATGCAACCGCACGTTCTACAGTGGTGTTTGCGGCGGAAGGCGGTAAACGGTGCACCGCACAAGAAACATTCCTTGCAGGTTTCATCTGCCATCCAAAAGTCTTTGCTCAAGACTTGCTTGCGCATGTGTTCCAGCGTAGCATTCACCGTCTCGAGAGACCCTTCATTGGTCGTAGTGCCTGGGATCTTGTAGGCCCCCGACTTGACCCGTTGAGGTTTGTCGTCTCGGGCAAACGAGTCGTGTTTCACGTTGAAATGGGCAGACGTGCTTACGACACTGGGCGCCGCTGTAGTTTGGGACACGGAGGATGATCGAGAATGGCCCCCGGGGGTGAGGGAACCGCTGATACGATCAATGACAGCAGGCTGCCTCCTGCTCGAGTCCCTCGTGTTCGGACGGTTTGGCGACAAAATCTGGGCGTCCGGGGGTATCGAATGGACAGAGGCGGCAGCCGATGAGATGGATCCTTTGACTGGGCTGATGGGCGAGTCCAGGGCGTCATCGGGGACGTAATTGTCGTCCCTCCTCGAGCGGCCAGCGCCCGCGGTTTTCTCCCGCGCGTTGCCGCCGGCCCCTCTAGACTCGGCCGTATCATACCTACTCGAGACTTCGACCGATGGCACCGTCGACGATGGCCCCTCACCTGGCCTCCCGATCCCCTTCGGCACGCCGTCTTTGTAGGCGCTTACATTCACCTGCGTCACAGTGGGCGATGCCTTAATGAGGTTTGGGATGGACTGTCGATTTGAAGACGGAGGCTTGGCCGCAGGCGGCCCGGCGAGGGCCGTCACTGCAGGTGCTTTGGCGGCAGCATGCTGGGGGGCCTGTCCCTCAGGCGGGATGACGACGGACGAAGAAGCGCTGGAAGCTCCCACTGGCTCCGAGTGGTTCGAGCTGAAGGTTGAACCAGCCATGCCCGATTCCACTCTGGGAAAGGATGCCAGAGGAGTTTTGGGTGTGGTGGCGGTCGTGCTAACACTCCTCTTGGATGCCGCATCCTGGCTGTCTACCTCGTCCTGCCCCGGCGCCTTCTCCTTCCCCGACACGCCCACGGCTTCCTTGAAGCGAGAGTAGAGGCCGCTGAAGCCATGCTGGACCAGGTCGCCGGCGAAGCCTTTGCTCTCGGGCGAGCCCGACGCATCGGGAGGCGGGGAAAGATCGTTGAAGGTGGTGAGGATGTCGCGTTGGTTCGCAGAAGTGTGGATTTTGTCGAGAGCCTGGGCCAGATGTTCTTTGTCAGCCTGCGCAGACATGGCCGATGCCGAGTTGGTCGAGTCGCGACGGGATCTGTCGGCCGACGCCAGCGTCAAAAGGGACGGCTGAGGGGCAAGGTGCTTGCCAGACATGGTGGCAGAGGGACCCGTGCTATTGCTGGGAGTTGAGGAACATGGACGCAGTAGTGACTATACGAGCGCTCGGCATGGTCCCTATCGACACGGAGGAACGAGGGGCATCCCGGGTTCGGGCTGGCTGCTGCTGCTGCTGTTGTTGTTGTATCTGAGGGGGCCGGGTGCAGCAGCTCCCAGGCCGGCGGGGCAGAGAAGGCGGAGCGGGTTGTTGTTGGTTGCACTGCGATGGGAGGTCGGCAGACGAAGAAGCTTGGAAGTTCGAGAAGTCAGCAGGCGAGGCTGTCGAAGCTCCCTGGCCCCGGCACCTGCAGCATGATGCTATGTCCTACACCTGGGGACGCTTCTTGCCTATCGGGGTCTCACCTGCAGGAGGGTGTGGCGTGGCGGGCAGGTTGGCGGTACGGGATGGGAGTACCGAGTACGTACGCGCATGCGCCGACGAACCGACCAGATGCAGCTGGACTGGAAGCGCGGATTCACACAGCATTGGCGTAGAGCCAGCCCCGAATCAACGGCCTAGGAAAGCGATGGAAGGACGACGGGCAGTTGCTGCGACAAAGAACGGAGCGAAGCGGCATCCAGCAGAGGCGGGACGTTGCAAAGGCAGCCGGGCGACGATGACGACGCGGACGAAGAGGGAAGAAGGGCCGGGATTGGGCGGCTTTTTCCTTTTCCTTCTGTCGGCAGCCAAGCGGGCGGGTGGTGCTCCTGGTCAGTCAAAACGGCTGGCCATCTGCTGCAACCATGCCCGGATTGCCTAGCCGCGGGGCAGCCAACCGAGTGTGGAATTGAGTTGGGCAAGTGGACGTCGGATCAGGACAGCGGATGCTGGGACTAATCTGCAACTAAAAGACTAGAACTGAAAAGCGAGTCGGACCAGTTTGGAGATGAGACGGAGCTTGAGCTTCCCGTCAGAGCGCATCGACGGCCGGGCCCCGGCCCATCCACGATACGGGCTCGGGCGCTACAGGAAGCAGGTAAAGTAAGTAAGTAAGTACACCTATGTAGGTGATGTACCAATGAGGTACAAAACTTACATGCTGGGTTGGATCCCAGGCGAGCCAGGCAGATAGATCGACGGGCAGCCCAACCGGCCCAGATACGGGCTAGTTCGGGGGGGGGGAAGCAAGTACAGGGGTTAATAATGTACACAAGTACAGCGCAGGCAAAGTGCCCCAAGATAAAGTACTGAGGTACTCACTTACAGCCTAACCTCTTTACTCAGTCCCTCTCCGTTCTGCCCATTACTCTGGTGTGCGCTACATATTATAGTGGCACAGAAATTGCATGGATACTTACCTCAGTCACTAACTACCTAACTAAATACCTAGTAGTTGCATCATATGGACCTAGCACTGCATGCTCCCTCGTCCTCCAGTCTGTCTGCACCTGGCCCGTCCATACGAGTCCCCAGGATCAATGTCTGAGCCAGGCAGCCCAACCTGACTTCCCAGGCTTGACCTCCAGTGACCTCCCCTCCATGAACATCCATGGCCAACCTACCAGGTTGCTGCTGACCAGGAAGCCCTGGCACCCGACCAAAGGGCTGGATTCGATGAGCCCCACCAAAGCAGAAGGGACCTCAGGCCTGCACCTGCACCGGCGGGGCATTTCCCATGCACATCCCATGGGATATCCAATCGCGCTAAGCAAAGAACGGTACTCGTGCTCGATCCCCCTCCCCGCAACGCGTCTGCAGCCGTCCGCTCTGGAATCAGACCGCGTCCTGGGGCCATCTCTTTTCACTTCCCGAGTCTTGGCACATTGCTTCACATCCGTCCTCACGACGCACAGTCTGACTGACTGATCCCAGGCCTGCTAACAACCTGATTGTGCCATCAATCCCAGCCGTCCGTACCAGACCTGCGCTACACCATTTTCACCCTGCCGCTAGGCCAGCGCGCGCCCTCGTCGAACAAACACGTGGGGGGTGCCGAACCACATCACCATCTGTGTCTCCACATGACCGACTGACCGCACGCTGGCTTGATAGCCCGTGCATCCATTCCATCATCTGTCTTATCCGGGCATCTTGCTGGCTGCCTTGCATGGAAACCGCCAAGGCCACCCACCTCAACAGCTGGACGTGATGGCGGAGCCTTCCAATGCTGCCTCCGAGCCGGACTCCTCGCCGCCGGCTTACCTGGGCCAGACGCGTAGCTCCAAGCCACTTCCGAGGCGCTTGTTCTGCATCCCCTCGGAGCAGCAGAAGCTCCTGGACAATGGCTCTTCCTGGGCCGGTGTATTGTACTGTCATCCACAGCGGCACCCGAATGTACCCGTGGACGTTCTCAACGATATAGAGGAACACCACTCCAGAACACGGAAACCGTCCAGGCAGCCCACGCAGTCCCCGGTTTCCGGCCACTCGCAGCTGGAAAGCTCTCAGGCTACGGGGGATAAGCCGGGCGTGGAAGGCGAGTGCCGCGGCGACAAATCTGAAAACGACGAAAGCGAAGACGAGGTCATAGGAACATGGAGCCCCAGCCCAGAGCGAGATCTCCATTTCAAGCAACACCAGGAGCCGGCTCCTGAGCAACCTCACGTGGACGATAGACGCTCGTCTCCCGAAGCATCTACTACACAAGAGGATGCCTCTCAGGAACAACCTTTCGCGTCACAACTTCTTAAGGACGGTAGAGGCCCGCCCCCTGGCGCAAACAATTCGCAACAGGATGCCTCTTCTGAGAAGTCGTTCGCGTCCCAGCTCCCCTGCGATGATGTCGCCGCTGCTAAAGCAGTGACACCGCATTGCGACGCTTCTCTAGAACCGACATTCGTCACTCAAGAGCCGGTCTCGAAAGTCCCCGCTAGCCATTCAAAGACTTCGGTCCCTCGGCGCAGTGCTTCTCCCGAGCAGCCCGTTGCGTCCCAGCCATCCACGAGCTTTCCACCCTGTCCGACGAACGGCACCCTGGATCGGCCGATGAGAAAATCAACCTGTTTCAACAGCTTCCCGCCCAGCAGCTCGGGGCCGGAAGAAGAGTTGGAAGTGGTTCCCCCGGCCGCTTACACCAGCGCGGCGCCGCTGGTGAAGGACCCTTCTGCGCTTAATCGTACCCCTCCATCCGCGCAGGTACAGGTGCCCTGCACGGCGGGCTTTGAGCCGGATAGTTCAATGGCAGCACCGCCGCCCAAGAAGCCAAAGCCGCTTAACCGATCGCGGTACAAGCGTTCCGACGTCATTGGGCTCTTAAACGACCCAATCCCGAAAGCTTTACCCGCGACCGTCTCTGGGTTGCGTAGACCGCCAACCAATACTAAATTAACCCGCCGCGGCCCGGATTTGTCACTGAGTGACGACTTTGTCTCTTCGTCCATCATACCTTCTACTCAGCCCGGCGAACCTCTGTCCACACCCGCCAAGGCGCCATCAAGTAAGCCCGTGGTGGAGGAAACCCAGAGGCCATCTCGGCGATCATCAATTAGTTCGGACTCATCCCCAGGACGGCTTCCTCCATTGAGACCCCTTTCGCCGAACCTGGCTCGATCGTTGCCTCTTCGTACTGAGGTACTCTCCCCCCAGCGTCAGCGGAAATCCGCCTGGTCCTCGCCTGCCACCGAGGCGATACAGCACAGCCATACTCAACGACCAACTCCTGTACTGCCGGTGACGCTCCCAGACACTTCACCACTGGCAACGTCTGCTGTACAAACTTTAGAGAACCGCCAGTCCCTCCCACCGGTGCCTCAAGCCGAGACTCTGGAGTCCCCGAGTGACATGGCACAGCGCCAAGCTCCTTTCATTCAGTACGCTCTCAACTATCCTTCGTATACCGGAAGCATAGGCGACTTTTTGACCGCATGCTCCTATATTGAGGTTTTGCAGCGAAAGAGGGCTTTGGCGAGTTTTTTGTACGATGATTTCATCCGAGCATGGCACCAAGGTTACCTCCCATACATCGACACTTTCTCTGGCCCAACGAAAAAACCCATGGCAGCTATTGAATGGTACATGGAATCAGTTCCCAGAATGGAGTTCACATCTGGCATTGTCACAAAGACGAACCTGGAATCGGTTCTGGCGCATTATGAACCGGAAGAGGTTAGTATGGCGAGGCAGCGTGTCCCGATTCCGTCTCAGAAATCGCTAGCCACAAAAGCTCCGTCTGAAGCACAACCACAGTCTATTGTGCCCTGTACAATGTTAAGTCGGCAACCAGAGAAGCAACCAGCCGTCCAACCACGCTCGCCACCAAATGTTGAAGCGGCCTTGTCGCTTGTCCACTCGCCCGAAATACCAGGACACGATCAAAACGCGGTGTTGGGAAGAGCGGTGGCAGAGGCGTCTTCCACCTTGGAGTCCCAACGCCAGAGCCAGAGTGACCCAGTCGATAAAACAGCTGGCGACGCAACGGGCTCGGGAGTCCCTCAAGAATCTTTACGACGTTCGGCATCTGAAAGAGGCTCCAAAAAGCGCGATGCAGAAGACGAAGGTATCTTGCCGACGCCCAAGATGGCGCGGTGTCAAGATTTTGAACAAGATGCCATTAGCAGCATAAGCAATCGGTCTGAGCGCCTGATGTCTGGCCGGTCTTCCTTCTCTGGCATCCCTCGATCGACCGGTTACAAAGGCCCCAAGAAGTACGTGAACGATCTTGCCAAACGGCGCCAGAGCCTAGAGAGACATTTTGCCAAAAGTCTTGGGAAAAGACCGAGGGACAGCATCGTGAGTAGCTCGATCATCCAACAGCACTCCGAGGCCGGTCCGATAAGTCATAGACGAGGATAGAGAGAGAAAGGGCGGGTCAGAGCGTATAAATAATGCGGTTAGGAGTTTGCAGGGCGGGTACTTGTTGGTGCTATGGCAAAGGTGGTATTGTACTTGGCTGGGGGTTCCTGTTGCTACATAAGTAGCTAAAGTACTTAAAGTATTCGATGATGTAACATAGCCTATATGAAATAAGGAATCACCTCCTACTTGGGCACGTAAAAAAGTCTTTGGGCTCACAATCAATCGCATAAAATGAGCTGAGAAAGCAATGTGGTATGGTCGCTCACGGCTTGCTACCGTCAGTATTGTCCTATTATGGATTTATTCGCCTTTCCCATCGCTGTCGAACCAACTGACTGGCTTTTCAGACGTGTACCGCAATAGCCGTATCGTGCCTCTCGGGCTTTTACCTCGTAGTTGTCCCTCACGATGTATATGCCAAGGGGCTTCAGTGCCCTCGTGCCAGGTCAAGGGAGAGCTCAGGTCTTCGAAATTTGTCAGCTCAAAGGACTTCTCCTATGTATAGCTATAAGATGGGAGGTCGAAATTAAAAAGACGGGTGGTTCAGTAAGACGTATCACGGGTTGACGCCGTCGAGGGACGCAGTTACTACTGAACTCTCCCGAGTGGCGAACCAGGCCCCTTTACAACGCCCTCCTTTCCTTGCAGAACGAGGCACAGGTACTCGTACAATCCACCGCGCCCCGTGGTCTCCTCCCTTCGCACCCCGGCGGCCCTTCCGACGTCGACTCACTCTTCCCCGGGGGGTTCTTCTTTTTTTTTTTTCTCACGCGGAGCCGGCCTCCTCCTTGGCCTCGGCGGCGGCGTCCTCCTCGGGGGTGATGGTGCGCAGCTGCAGGGCGTGGATGCCGCCCTCGGCGGCCATCTCGTCCTTGAGCAGGGCGTAGACCATGCGGTGGCGGGCGGGGCGCATCTTGGCGCGGAAGGCGGCGGACGCGACGACGAGGCGGAAGTGCGTCTCCCGCGACGTCTGGCCCTGCATGGCCTTGTGGTGCGCGTGGAGGTGCGAGTCGTTGAAGATCTCGAGGCGCGTCGGGGCCAACGCCGCCGTTACCTGTGGGGGGAGGGAGGGGGAGGGGTGAGAAACTGGAGGTCAGGCGGGGAGGGGAGGACGGCGCGGGTGGTGGGCGGCTCGGCCCGGGAAAGTCTAGAAGAGGGGAAGATGGAAAAAAGGGGGGGGGGGGAGGGATGGTAGTGAGAGAGAGGGAGGGATGGGGAAAACGCACTTTGCTCCGAATCGCATCCTCCATCGGTGTTTGCGATGCCGAGGCCATGTTGGAGAAGTGGCGGTACGAAGCCCGGGTCCAGGCACGGGCTTGGCGGATGAACATGGGGGGGACTAGATGGCGGCCTAACGGGGAACGTTAGGGAAGGGATGGCAAGGACGTGTATGTGAGTATGTAACCGGTGATGAGATATTCGTCAGTCGCGGAACCCTGCATACAGCCCGAGGCAATCGTCCATTAGTAGCTGAAGAGGATTGAATAGGTTGGCTGGTTGGGGATGGTGGGTATGTTGCGAGGCCCCGATAGGGTCGCATCCACCAGTGCCGATTGCGTTTGACGATGCAGCGTCCGAATTGTCCAATGACGTCGGGGGTACGATTAACGTCTCTCTCTCTCTCTCTCTCTCTACCTCTTGCGGCTCGCTTTCTTCCAATTCACCCGCTCAGCCGGCGCGTCCCGTGTCGGAGCGACTTCGAACCTGCTGCATCGTCGCAGATTGCTTTCTCGGGGTGCACGACTCGACTCGACTCGACTCGTCTAAGTAGCACCCCGCTCCATCGCCTGGATGACGGATCAACCGCCCATCCCTTGCCTACATGTACCTTATCTATCACACCGGGCATACGACGACACGGAAGTCGGCAATGCGCCTGTCCACAGCGTTCGCTGTCGGCGCCGCGCCTGCCAAGTGGGGATTTTCATCCGAACTGCCCCTCTGATCTGACGGCTCCCCCATGCAGCAGCAGCGGCACCACCACCACCACCAAACACCAGCACTATTGGTACCACCTCCACTGCCCAGGGCACCCAGCAAGCATCCCATAGCACCTGATTACCGAAAACTGCCCCCTCGGGGATCGGCTCTTTTTTTCTCTTTCGGCTCCCGCTCCTGCTCCTGCTCCTTTTGCTTCCTCCCCCGGAATGATCTTGGTGCGTAATGCCGGTGTTCTCTGCTTTCGTCGTTCACTAGTTTCCACTGCATCTGTTGCCCGACCGTTGTTGCACTCTCGCAAGACCCCGACTGCGACTGTTCTTCCTGCTGCCCTTCCCCGTGCCCATCACGCCTTGTCGCACTTCAGGATGGCCTCCACACTGCCTCGGCTCCCGCTCTTCGACGCCATTGCGCGGCACGACCCCGGCTCTACAGCCGTGGTCCACTGCCTGTCCGGTCGCAGCTTCAAGTACGGCCAACTGCTGCCCGACGTTGCGCGCGCACGCGATCGGTTGCACGAAGCGGCGGGCCGGTCGGACATCCGCGGCGAGCGCATAGCCTTCTTGGTCGAGAACAGCTACGACTACGTCGGTAAGCACCTGTCGTCGCTCCCGAGACGAGCCCGGCGGCCCCCCTAACCCGCCTTCCAGTCACTCTCCTCGCCATCTTCGCGGCGCGTGCCATTGCGCTGCCGCTCTCGCCCCCCTTCCCGCCCGCCGAGCTGCAGTACATTCTCTCGCACTCGGAGGCCCTCCTGCTCCTCCACTCGCCCAAGTATACCTCCAAGGCCCACGAGGTTCTCTCGACGCCCTTCCCTGACCCCTCGCCGAACCCGGCGCCGAATCCCCACCCCAAGCTCGTCGAGGTGCCCAAGCACATGGGCGGGACTTCTTCTAGCGCCGAGAACTCCACCGTGGACCTCGATAACGATACCGAAACCGAGGGTGCTGGCATGATGCTTTATACCTCGGGTACCACGAACCGCCCCAAGGGAGTCCTGCTGCCCGAGACGGCGCTGACTGCGCAATGCCGCTCGCTCATCGCCGCCTGGGAGTATTCGACCAAAGACCGGCTCCTGCACGTGTTGCCGTTGCACCACATCCATGGCACCGTCAACGCCGTGCTCACGCCCCTCTTCGCCGGAAGCACCATCGAGTTCCTGTTCCCCTTCAACGCCGATACCGTATGGAGGCGGTTCGCAAAGCCGTTTCTCCCCACGAACGGTGCAACTAACGGCGCAACCAATGGCGCATCCAATGGCACGACCAATGGAAACGCCAACGGCACGGCGCCGACAAATGGCGACTCGGAGGACAAGTTTGCCCACATGTCCAATGCGCCTATTACGTTCTTCACTGTCGTCCCCACGGTTTACACACGTCTCTTGTCTACCCACCCCTCTCTTCCTGAGCCAATTGCAACCGCTGGGCGCACCGCCATCTCGCCCGAGCACATGCGGGTTTCCATCTCCGGATCAGCGGCGCTCCCGACGCCCGTGAAGCGTGCCTGGCGGGAACTCTCCCATGGAAACGTGCTGCTGGAACGCTACGGCATGACCGAGGTTGGCATGGCGCTTTCCTGCGGCCTGGACTACGGCGACCGCGTGGACGGCTCCGTCGGCTGGCCCCTGCCGGGCGTCGAGGCTCGGCTGGTCGACCCCGAGACGAACGAGGTCGTCACGGCCGACTCGACCGAGGGCCGCGAGCACAGTGGCGAGATCCAGCTGCGCGGCGCCAACGTGTTTCGGGAGTACTGGCGCAACCCCGAAGCCACGGCCAAGGAGTTTGTGCCGGGCGAGGACGGCAAGGGCAAGTGGTTCAAGACGGGGGACATCGCCCTGCGACGGCCGGTCAGCACGGCCGGCGCCGGCGTCTCGGGTCCCTGGGCGAGCGGGCCCATGTACTTCATCCTCGGGCGGCAGTCGGCCGACATCATCAAGTCGGGCGGCGAGAAGGTGTCGGCCCTCGAGGTCGAGCGCGAGCTCCTGTCCCTGCCCGAGGTGGCCGAGGCGGCCGTGCTCGCCGTCCCCTCGGGTAAGTGGGGGCAGAAGGTCGGCGCCGTCGTGGTGCTGCGCGACGGCTACCGCGACAAGGGCTGGAAGCCCATGGACATGCGCCGCGCGCTCCGCGACCGCCTGGCCAACTACAAGATCCCTCAGGTCCTCCGCGTCGTCGAGAGCATCCCCCGCAACGCCATGGGCAAGGTCAACAAGAAGACCCTGGTGGGGGCCGTGTTCAAGGACGACTTCAGCGGCGACGAGATGTAAGCCGGGTGCGATGCCCTCCCCGCGCGCGCCCCTCCCCCAGCTCAGTATATACCTGCCTTTCCAGCAGAAGGCGCTGTACGATACGAACCGGAGAACTCCAGAAGAGAGAGAGAGAGAGAGCACCCCATATGTAACAACTCTCGAGGACGGCATGGGATATGGGTTTCTGAACTACCGTATAGATTCTTGGCTTAGACAAAGAGGGCGGTTACCGTCTTGGTTTGGGGCAGGATAGAAATAGGCCGAATAGACTAACAATGCAGTCCATAATGACCAGTACCGTGTATTCGGGCTCAAAATGCTTCATGAACTTGGACAAGATGCTTCCTGCCTATGGACAATAGAGGTGAATGGGTTGGGGTATTCGGTGGTGCGACAAGACAGGCTACTCTCAAGACTAAAGCTTCGCAAACAATGCCTCTGACCACCTGGTTTCCTCTCCACGTTTGACCCTCCAAATGATGCATGCAATGTACAGCTAGCTCGGTTCCCGTAGACCCGCCAGATCAATGGCCTGGTGGGGGGGCCTGTTTTGCCATCGTCCCTCGAATGGCTCATGGCCTGCCATGCCGATGGGCGTCGAGGTGCTTAGAGCCGCCGGGTCTGCAGAAGACATGTCATATAGACAGGTAATTATGTATCATTCTCAACCCCAGCAGTGTGCTTTTGTAAACGCCTTTTTCTCTCCTGCCACTCCAAAGCCTGACTCAGACCGTGAACTTGGCCTTCGCACGGGTGCTACCGCTGTGGGCAGCATCCGTGTGGCCAGAGAACTCGACCGGCTCGTTGGGAGGCAGCTTGAGGATCTCCTTGAAACGCTTGCCGATCTGCAACAGGATGTCCTGGCCCTTCTGGACAGAGCGGCCCTTGCCACCGGCAACATCGCCGTCGCCACGGCCGGGGATGCTCTTGCCAATGGTGCGGGTCCAGACGCCGATGCGGAAGAAAGCCTTGCGGACGTTGACAACGACGCCCATGACCTCACCATCCTCCTCGTCCTCGAGGGTCTCACCGATGGCGGCCAGCATGGTGTGCAGCCAAATGTCGTTGATGTCACAGTTGCGCTTCTCCTTGAAGCTGTAGGACCACTTGCCACCGTGCTTGTTTTGGGGGTCCTCCCACTCGGGGCGGACGCCCTGCTTGAACAGGTGGTAGTCGGACTTGAGGGCCAAGTCACTGACGGGCGCAATGTTATTCTGGAAGCGCAGCTGGGGTTAGCGGGGGCGACGGGACACGTGCCGGGGACGGGTAGAGCCTACGTAGATACCCCAGAACTCCTCGACCGAGTTGAAGGTGATAACTTCCTTCAGCAGATCATTCCAGTTGTCGCCCTGCGCCCGCAGAAGTCAGTACACGTAGCTGCGCTTGCCGAGGCCGTGGAGTGTAGAGCCGCCTACCTTGCCGCTGGAGGGCTTGGTGAACCAAAGGGTCCAGTGGTTCTCGAGAGGGTGCTTGACGTTGAAGTTATCTTTATCGTCGAAGACAGTCACGAGGCGGTCGTTCGCATCGTTGGCCGCAACGCCATTCTCGCCCTTGTCGCCCTCGGGCGAGACGGGGATCGTCTTCAAGTCGACTTGCTCAGACATGGTAACGGCGGGGTCGGAAGACCAAGTTGTGTGCCGGGTGTGTGGGTGTGGGTGTGTGCGAGTGTGAGTGTGAGTGTGCGTGCGGGTGTCGCGGGTGGGGATGAGGAAGGAAAATCGGCCGGAGGCGACAAGTTCGGAAGTGGACGTTAAGTACGAGACTTAGGTATCGTGCAAACAGCAGGTACCTTGAGAGTGATGCCGGACCCGGGAGGAATCAGTCACCACAAGCAAGGGAAAGTGCGGTCGGTTTGTCGCAGCAGCAGTCGGTCTGGAGAGGCGACCGAATGGGCTGTTGGACTTGCAGGTCGCAAGACGGAGAAAAGAATGCAGACACACCGGGGCGAGGGAAGGTTGACGGTTCGTTCTCGCGCGCGGGGCGTGAGACCAGGGGCAGGAGGAGGAGGAAGCCTTGGGTTGCAACGATCAGGGTGTTGCGACTTTGCGCCAGGCAGAGCCGCTGTGAGTGGGTGAGTGAGAAATCTGGGTGAGGGCGGGTTGGTATGATTTTCTTTGCAAGTGCCTCGAGGTTTAGTAACTTTCCGCTGAAGTTATGGGAAGTACGAGCACTGGAGCACTTCGGTCAGTCAGTCGTGAGTGGGCGGGCGGGCTTAGAACTGTGGGGCAGCCAGCGAAAGAACAACCCCGCGCACAGACCCCGATAGCGCTGAAGCGACGACCCAACTCTCTCGCTTTGGATCCTCTCCGGTCCATCCTTGGAAGCCGGACCTGGAGCCCTACATGGCTAGCAACTTATCCTGGAGGCATTCTGAATCCATTCCCATCTGAATGGGAGGTCTCCAGGCTAGGTAGATATGGGAGGTCACGACACAATACGGGCATGTACATACGAATACATCTCATCCATTTGGATGCGAGCCTTCAAATGCAAGCTGCAACCCCAGCTACAACCCCCATACCTGGGTAGCTGGAGGCCTGATATGGCCAGATACAATGGCAACACACACGTGCTTTCATCAGCCCCTACGGAGCACCCCTGCCGCCGGGCCGCCAGGGCAGTTTCGAAAACATGGACCCTGCAGCCATCAGGATGTAACAGCCTTAGGAGCATGACGTTTCTCCCTGACAGGTGCTGTCTGGTTGCTTGGTTATTATTACCTGCTTCATACCGAGTGTAGCGAGACACACAAGCGGCCCCCCTGGCGCACGTGCTTCTATTAGTACCTTGTAGGTAGGTAGCCCCAGACTGAAGACGGGCTGTCAGGTAATGCAGCTACTCCCCAGAGGCATCGATTGTTGGATTGCCATGGAGTCCATGTCCAGTATGCAATTACCTAAGTATGTATGGGTGCCCGTAGGTACATACCTATCCATGTGTACATGCAGGCATACAATGGGATGGATACACGCACGCCTAATGCTGGTTTACGCGACGAGGACGGACACGGCGGCATATTATGTAAGTGCATTCTTGAACCCCAGATAGGCCGAGTTGATGTCCAATTCCAGCTCCCTGGCCTGGTGCTCACTCAGTTCCTCGGTCGCCTTCATCTGGTTCAGCGTGATGAGCCACTGCACAATCTTGCCCCGGCTCTCGAAATCGCGATCGGTGACCTTATTCACACTCTGGATGACGTCGGTGAGAAGGGGGTGGAGCTGGTCCTTGGCCAGCAGTCCGAGGCGCAGGGCGTCCAGGAAGGTGATGAAGTCCTGTGTCGCCTCCAGGATCAGCGCGCCCGACTTGTTGCTGGTTTGGGCCGCCGGGGCCGGGCCCGCGTTGCTGGTGGAAGCCGTGACCGTTGTGGAGGGCATGCCGACCTTGAGGCGTTCGGTAGCCCTGGGAACCTCGAGCTGCATCACGTAGGTAAGCCCGGGCGCATCATGCCACGGGCGTGGGGGAGGGCGGCGGCACGTACATCCCATTCGGCTTTGAACTCCTCGAGGCCAACGAAGGCGTTAGCCACCGTGTCGTCGGCGAGGATCGACTTGTACTGCTTGAGCGAGCGCTCGCAGATCTCCGTGTAGTCGGCTTCCGGGATAGCATCCTTCAAGAAGGCCTTCTCCAATTCATCGATGGTGACAATGATTGAGTAGATCTCGGCAAGCGAGTCCTGCAAGTCGCGTTCCGCCCGGCTATCTGCCAGCTTGACCTCCTATTCCGGGGTAAGCCTCATACTCGACTTGGTAGCCACGCTGCCTCGGCCCGGGTTGGGCGCATACCTCGTCTAGGTCGATGGTTGCCGACAGGGTCGTGTTCGGCACATAGCTGTGAGGCGTGGGCGCGTACGATTGTCTCGTCATCATTTTGCGAAGCGGGATCCCACAGGCAAAGGAAGCTGCTTTCTCCAGGTCAAAAGCTGTCTGTACGTGGAGTGGCAGCCGAATGCAGTCGATGAGTATGGCCTCTCACCTCTCACCCTCACCCTCAACACTCCGGCCCCAGCGTGAACTCCCGCTTGGTTCCAAACGAGCGGATGGCCCCAATGGCGGGTGCCTGGAGGGGACCTCTGGGGCCAATCGTAGGAAGGATCACGTAAGTCAGTAAGATGTATCTAAGTAAGTAGCTGCTCAAGTACGTACCTAACGACCAAAGAAGTACTTAGGTACATAGGTACTCACCCAAAGTACCCGATCTATTACTCAGTAGTAGGTCCTTCCCGCCTAGCGCTGGCTTGGATTTCCGATAAGACGATATCTCGAGGGGCCCCGCTTAAAAATTTCAAGTTGGCTAGGAAGCTGCGAGGGAAAGCAGCCTTTCGGACGCGCATTCAGTGCTGGAGGTCCGACTTTGCGCATCACAGCCCCCTCTGAACCCCCCCAGCATCCAAAATGGCGGGCGCGAAAAAGAACTTCAAAGCGACCAAGAAATTCGAGGGCAAGCACCTCAAGGGTGTCTTGGACCAGCGGAAAGCCTCGGCCAAGATCAAGCAGCGCCAACAGTCCAAGACCAAGAAGCAATCCAACCGAGCCAAAGATGCCGAATTCTACAAGGGCGGCGAGGGCGGTGAGGACGGCGAGGCTGCGAGCAAACCGAAGTCCAAGAGCAAGACCGCCAATGTTGGCGAGATGAGCGTGGACGATTTCTTCGGCGGCGGCTTCGAGATCCTCGACAAACCCGCCCCCGGCAAGAAAGGCGCAGACAAGAAGCTGGGCAAGCGGAAACGAGACCAGCCGGCCGGTGGCGACGGCGACAGCGAGGAAGACGGCCAGTCCGCCGACGACGGCAGCGACGACGACATTTCCGAGGCCGACGAACAGCAGTTCGCCAGCGAGGACGAGGATGCGGCCGACGATGACAGCGACATCGGCATGAGCAAAGGCGCCATGGACGCGCTGGCCAAGGATGATCCCGAATTCTACAAGTTCCTGAAAGAGAACGACCCCGAGGCTTTGGAATTCGACGACGCCGATCTGGCGGAAGTCGACGAGCTGAGTGCCGGCGAGGAGGAAGAACAGCCCAAGAAGAAACGGAAGAAGGAAAAGAAGTCCTTCAAGGCCGCCGAGGAGTCAGATGAAGAACCCGCAGACGAAGACGAACTGACACAAGAGATGGTGGCGCGGTGGAAAAAGTCCATGGAGGAGAAACATTCCCTGCGAGCCGCTCGTCAAGTCGTGCTGGCCTTCCGCTCGGCTGCGCACTTGAACGAGGACGCCGCCGATGGCGAGAAGAAGCAGAAGTACACGATATCAAGCCCCGAAGTGTTCCACGACATTCTCGTGGTGGCGCTCAAGCAGATTCCCGAGGTGATGCAACACCACGTTCCCATCAAGGAAACGGCTCAGGGGAAGGTTACGGTCCCCACCGAGTCCAAGAAGTTCAAGACCCTGTCGGTGCTTCTCAAAACCTACGTGTCTTCGATCCTTCACCTATTGGACACTCTGAGCGACGACGCCACCCTCAAGCTGACCATTTCGGCCCTGACCCCTATTGTGCCGTACTTGATCAGCTTCCGAAAGCTGTTGAAGGTGCTCATCAAGACGGTGGTCAAGTACTGGTCCCAGTCCACCAGCAGCGAGGCGGCGCGCATCACATCGTTCCTGGTGTTGCGGCGACTGGTCGTCGTCGGCGACAAGGGCATCCGAGAGACGGTCCTGAAGGCGACGTACCAGGGTCTGATCGCGGGCGCGCGCATCACCAATGTCAACACGGTTGCCGGTATCAACCTGATGAAGAACTCGGCCGCCGAGCTCTGGGGCATCGATCAAGGTGTCGGCTACACCACAGCCTTCAGCTTCATCCGACAACTCGCCATCCACCTGCGCAACAGCATCGTGCATAACCAGAAAGACTCGTTCAGGAAGGTCTACAACTGGCAATATGTGCACTCGCTGGACTTCTGGTCCTATGTTCTGGCCGAGCACTGCAACCCGCTGAAGGAGGCCGAATCAGGGAAGGAGTCCCAGCTGAAATTGCTCGTCTTCCCCTTGGTCCAGGTGACGCTCGGGGCCATGCGTTTGATCCCCAACGCGACATACTTCCCTCTTCGCTTCCACTTGGTCCGGTCGCTTCTCCGCCTATCGCGGGCCACGGACACCTATATCCCTCTGGCTGCGGTCCTCGTCGAGGTGCTCAACTCGGCCGAGATGCGGAAGTCGCCCAAGGCAACGACCCTCAAACCTCTAGACTTCCACGTCGCTTATAAGGCGCCCAAGTCTCTTCTCGGAACTCGGGTGTACCAGGATAGCGTTGGTGACCAGGTGGTCGAGCTTTTCTCGGAGTACTTCGTGCTTTGGTCCACCAGTATCTCCTTCCCCGAGTTCGCTCTTCCCGTGATCATCACGCTTAAGCGATGGCTCAAGCAGTCAAGAAAGAAGTCTGGCGGAAACAGCAACGGCAAGCTGCGGGCTGGCCTGGTGTTGTTGGTGCAGAAGCTGGAGGCCAACTCCAAGTTTGTGGAGGGCAAGCGCGCAAGGGTGGAGTTTGCGCCCAACAACCGCGCCCAGGTGGACGCTTTCCTAAAGGATTTCGAGTGGGAGAAGACGCCGATCGGTGCCTATGTTGTTGCCCAGCGGAAAGCGGGTGCCGAAAAGGCCCGCATGCTGGAGCAGGCCAGGAAAGAGGACGATCGCAAGAGGAAGGAGGAGGAGGAGGAGGCCCGAGAGGCCGAAGCCATGGATGTGGACGGAGAGGAGGATGAGGTCGACGACATGGACGAGATGGACGAAGACGACGACTCGTCCGAGGATGAGGATTGATCGTGCCAGCCGTGTTACTTCAAAGACCAATGCATTTCACCGTTAATCAGCACTACGCCCCTACTTTTTGCTCAATGGGTCCCCCGAGTTCATCTATGTCTAGTTCACGCCTCTGGATACCTGTGACGCCAACGGATCCAATGGATCCCAAAACGTGAACCGGCCGAGGGCTTAGATCTGGACCTTGCGGGGCAGCTTCCGCTATCGTCTGGTAAATCCACCACCAAACTAACTACCCCTGGCCCTTTCGGTGTCGACTGGTACTCTGCGATAAAGTCACGACGATGGCCACTGCACGTCTGTTACTTTCGAACGTTCCCTGTCATGATCAGATGCCTTCCGCCTCCGAGGCGCTTTCAGCCATCGGTGGGGGGGAGGGGGTTTCAAAAACCGTGCGAGTTGAGTATCGTGCTTATAAAACCAACAGTGCTGAACTAACTACTTGATCATCTATAGTCGAGGGGAAACCCATGGCTATCCTAGGTACCGCCCATCACCTGATCTTGGTCACTGCCCTTGAACCGTGAAGAGATGCCGCTCATGGGTTGCGGGGGCGGGGAGCGGTCCCCCGCGGCTCGAGACTGGTGCGATAGGCCGCTCATGGGCTGAGGGGCGTCGAACGGCTCGGCTGCGGGCTGGGGGCCCGCGGGGTCGCCAGGGCCGGCCGGCGGGGTCTGGCTGGCGGGGTCGCCGTAGGGGGGCCCGACGGGGCTGTAGAAGAAGTCGTGGCAGAAGGCGGCGAGGTCGCCGGCGGCCACGTTGCGGCGGACCGCGTCCAGCAGCGGGCCCGGCTCCGGGCGGTCGCGCGGGTCCGCCGCCAGGCACCGCGCCACCAGGTGCCGCAGCGGCTGCGTGTAGCGCGCGTACAGCGCCGGCGCCGCCGACCCCCGCGGTATGTCCCGCGGCGCCCGCCCGACGAACCAGCCGTACGTCTCGATGCGCCGCTGGTGGATCTGGCACGGCTCCGTCCCCAGGAACAGCGTCTCGTCCGGGTGCGCCCGCGTTATCAGCGCCAACATGGTCTGGGGGGCGTGGGCCCGCGTCGTTCCCCGTCAGTTTGTGTCTTTTCTGTTTGTTTTTTTTCTTAATCTCGCCCCTGGGGGAGGCGGGGGGTTTTCCACTCACTACGCCGAGTCCCCATATGTTGGTTTTGTGACTGGTATTGTCCCAGGCGAGCGGCAGTTTGTTTAGGTCCTCCTCCTGTTCCTGTTTTCATAGGTGAGCCATCCGATTGCGCCTCGCCTGCGGGACCATGCTGACGTACCGGCGCCCTGTAACCTTTCTTGCCACTCACCCGGGCTCTAAACACACTGTCTTGAGTCAGCGTGTGACCACATGCGGTTCGCGGACGGCGAGTTATGTCTTACTCTAGCTCGCTGGATTCCTGGCTCAGTTCCCGCATCAAACCATAGTCGCCCAGCTGAGGGGAGGCAATCAGCATCAATCAGTCCTTTATCAAGAAAACTCGTGACTCGCCTTGATGAAGGGATGCAACCCGTGTTCGTCGTCTGAAGGGTCTGGGTCTCCCACGAGAACTGTTCGCCCGTCAGCCGGTTCCCCTGATCGACGTCAACAAACACACACGGGGCCAAGGGCACAGACTGTTAGAGGTGTCTATATCGAGGTGGACGATCCGAGTCGGCACCTGCGGAGCTTCCGGAACCTCTTCCCTCCATTTGGGAAGTGCCTCGAATCGCCTTTCGTTCAGCAACCTGTCCACGTCCGCCGCCGACCTCCGTGGAAAGGCGAGACCGGCACAGGCCCTGGCCACTGCGCATATGGGCGCGTATGCAGGTCAGCACGCCTGCGCTCCTCCCCCCCGGGGCCAACACGGTGGTTCTCTCGGGCGAAACCTACGGCACAGGAATATCCTCCACAGCAACCTTCGGGGGATCATGGTGGTGTAGTGGGTGTTGTGGTAATGGTTGTACTCGTCGTTCGCGTTGAGCTTCATGCACAGGTCGAGCAGGTCCCCGTGGGGGAGGTACTCGAGGAACAGGTAGTGAAGCGGCGGAGACTGCATGAACCCTTCGTTTCCCGGCGGGTGGGGACCCCCGGGCAACGGCGTCCCCCCGGCCGGGGACTCGCCCGGCTCGGCCAGCGACACGAAATGCTCGGCGCCGCTCAGTCGCTGGTGGGGGTTTTAGCTGGTTAACCGTCGCGCCCGGGGGGGGGGGGGGGGGGGAGGAAGCCGGCCTGCTCACCAGGTACCACCGGAACTCGGTCTCGAACGTGGCCAGCGCCGGCCCGTCCGTGGTCGGGACCTTGACGACGAGGAACCGCAGGTGCTGGCCCTGCTCGTCCCGCTGCTCGAACTTCAGCGCCATGCCGAAGCCGCCGCTGCCCAGCTCCCGCACGAGGTTGAACCGGGGGAAGCCGGCGAAGTGCTGCTTGCACGCTTCGATGTAGTGCCTCGCCTTCGCATTCGCGGCCGTGTCGCCAGCGCCGTGGGCGCGGCTGAACGGCCGGATGGGGGTTCCGAAATGGCCCGCTAGAAGCACACGCCGCGGGTTTGGGTCAGCTCGGCCCGCGGCCACGGTCAGTTTTCTCACTACGCACCGGTGAAATCCATAGTTTCTGAGCTTCCGATGCACGAGTTCGTGGAGATGATGCGTCAGTCAGGAGGGGGGGAAAAGAGTGATGGGCACTGACGAACCGGCCTCGATTTGACAACTGCGACCGGTCAGTCCTTGGAGCCGGATCAGGGAACCCTCAAAGAGCGTGGTCGATCAGGGTGGTCACCGGGAATACCACCGGGGAACAATAGAGCTACGACTCGTATGCCGCTTTCGGGCAACAAAGAAACCACACGAGGCCTGCGGCGGCGCAACTGGCGACACGCTCCGCCTCCCTCGAGGCATCCAGAGGGGGAGGACGGCACTCGGTCACTTGGTCGGGAGGATGGAAAGTACGTGTTCGCCAGTAATGCCAGTCTGTTGCGTGATTTGGCGACTGACCACCCCTATCTAAGTGTTCTACCTAAAGATGCACACGCTTCTTACCATTCAGGCTCGTTGCGCTGTTCCAGACTCTGCTTCTGGCTCCCGTCTCCTTCCCGGCGCTGGTGCTGGCGCTTGCTGTCTTCCCCGGGCTCCTCTTGCTCTCTAGCACTCCGCTGCTGCGACTCGGGCGCCAAAACCCCCCAAATATCCGAATCAATGTCGTCCCCTTCCCGGCGCTGGTGCTGGCGCTGGCTGTCTCCCCCGGGCTCCTCCTGCTCCCCGACACTCGGCTGCTGCGACTCGGGCGCCAAAAACCTCCAAAGATCCGAGTCAATTTCGCCCCTGACTTCGTTCCAGTCGTTCTTGTCGTTCGACATGACCCAGGGGGGCGTGCGGGAGGGGATCCAGGTGGTCCTGTCGCTCGGGAGCGCGGGCGCGTCGCGGAAGAAGCGCTGGACGAACCCCCGCAGGTACTCGGGCCCGTCCGCCGCGGGCGCCGCGTCGGGCCCCGGCTCGGCCCCTCGGGACGACGACGACGACGACGACGACGACGCCTCAAGCCCCCGGATGAGCGCGGCCTCGAGTTCGTCCAGCGTGGGGCGCGCGCGCGGGTCCTCGCACAGGCAGCGGGCGACGAGGACGCGGAGCGCGGCGTCGACGGCGCCGAAGGGCTCCGACCCGTCCTCGAGGATCCCGAGGGACCGCCCGTGGACCGTGGCCGCGACCACCACCTCTTCCACCCGCGCCGCGTCCTCGTCGCCCTCGCCCATCCGTTCGTCGCCGTCCGCGTCCCGCGCCGTGTCCCTCTTGCACATGAACCGAGCGTCCTGCGCGGCGGCGTTGTTCACGCTGGGGACGCACCGGGTGATGACGGCGAACATGGTCTGCTTTCGTCGTTAGGATCCTTTCCTTCTGGTTTGGTTTTTGTGCCTCTGGGGCGCCCCCAAACATACCACGCCGATTCCCCAGATGTTGGTCTGCGCTGTGAATGAGTCTTCGGAGACCTCCTTGGCTTGTTCCTGTGCCGGATGGGGTCAGCTCGCCCTGCTTATACCCAACCGCCGGCATTTGGCTCACCGGTGCCATATACAAGTTCTTTCCCCAGTGGCGGTACTTTTCGAGCCTGTTTTTACGTCAGCAAAAGCCAAGTAAGGTGTGTATCTTTCCCTACTCGTTCAAGTATTCGTTTCCAGTAAATTCGGTTGTCAAACCAAAATCGTTGAGCTGGAAGCTGTTAGTGTTCTAATCCTTTCCCACACCCCCTCGGTCGTATTTTTCACCTTGAGAATCGGCACCGACTCGTGTTCCTCGTCGCCCTCTGGGTTGAAAGTAGGGTTTCCCACGAGGACTGCACAGGCGTTTGTACGCTCGTCAGCAGGCGCCCTGTACGGACCAGGGGATGGGGTGGGGAGGGACAACGCACCGTTGGACGGATCCATGTCGAAATGCACAATCCTACCGGGCGGCGTCTCTTGCGGCCGCTCCCGTCTGGTCTCGGGGATGGACGGAGGCTGCCAGTCGGGCGGAACTTTCCCGTTCATGTACCAATGGTCCATCGCTTGGTATTCGGCTGCCATCTCCTGGGCCGACTTTCGGGGCCAAGCGAGCGCCATGCAGGAACGAGCCAGACAGAGGAAGAAGCTCCAGAGCAGCCGGTTCGGAGTGTGGCTGTACTCGCCCGTGCTCAAGTAGTGCTCGGTCTGCCTCTCGATGAGGCCTTTGAGGTCACCGTACTCGAGATGCTCCATGACCAGGAGCCTGCGCGCCCCGGCCACGAACGTGCTCATCCCCGCGGGTATTTCTCCTCCCGTGTAGGGGTCCGGTGTCATGCGCCGTAGGTCGTCGATCACCCGCGGGATGTGCTCCGACCCCTCGAATCTCTGGGACAGCGTCAGCCCCCCTTGCCCAAGCATGTACCTAAGGAACAGGCGGTGTGGGGGGAAATGGCCCAACGTGCCTTGTACCACATCCATTCGCTCAGGAAATGTTCCTGGGAGCCTTGCTTGTCCACCTTCACCACGACGTCCTCGAGGTGGCCGTCTGGATGGGTGCGCTCGTACTTGACAGCAACCCCGAAGCCTCCCATGCCAATGACTCTCTTCCATTTCATGGGGTAGTTCGAAAGGAATGTATCGGTGCGTTTAAGGCCTTCATAGGATCTTGAAACGTTCTTCTTTTTCTTGTCTTCGTTGGTGCCCTACAGCTGCGTAAGTGCATCGATACTGTCATTTCGGGGGAACCACCCACAACTGGTCTCGGATGGAACAGGGTTACCATCGCCCCCGGGACTGCTCAAGTCAGCGGGTTTCATTCAGTTGCCTTACACCGGGGGATATCATTAAGAGGTCTTCTCGCCAGGAAACGTTGTCTGTTCTTTTTTGTTTTGACAAGTGGTGTACCTACCAGGGTTCCAGACCCTTTCGGGTTCGGCCATGGCGATGCAGAGTATGGAAGTGTTTGGGCCGCGTTTCGACTTTCTCGATTGTCCTCACACAGGCTGGGGGGAGGGGGTCGCGATGCCGGGACGGAGTCGTACAGAAAACCGAGATGGTCTCTCTCTGGTTCTCGGAACTGTCGGAATCATAGGAACTTCGAAGCATGACAAAGCAGTGGTCCTAGCCGTGGTCTCCTTTGTTCCGTGTTGATGCTTTCGGTCAACAAAGCCCTTTGCACCCGACCCACCAATGCCGTCTACACCCCCTAGCGATGGCTCGGGTTTCTAAAATCGGTTACGCAAGCTCATCTATCACTTTGTATCCCAAAGAGACAGTGGCCGAATATGGTACTGGCCAGCGTGCCTTGTGAGTATTTTGCCTGTTGAGACATGGGCAATCGCCACCTAAATTGCTGGACTGGGCGATACTCGACTCAACCTACAGGTACATATACTCAGTGGCATGCCAATACATAGTACCTGGCAAGCAGTGCGGACCAATATGGACGTATCTGAGAGCCTTTTTCATGTCTAGCTTAGTGCCTATCCAATGTTTCCACGGAATATGCTCGCGCTTCTAAGTGTTGACTATGACAAACCATCCCTCACCTCCTATCGCCCAGTGGCCACTGCCTAGGTACCTATATAATTATGTATATACATTGTAGTGAGTGACTTGGTTATCTCCCGAGCTAGCTAGCACTTGCTAGTGGGAAACAGGGGGTGCCTCTCGGGGCAAACGCCTTCCAGAACGGCGGACTATTCATGAAATTGACTTTCTGCCGGCCATTGGGAATATGACAAGACGCCGCTTGCTTGCTTTCCTTCTCACATTCCCAATCACCACCTCGTGAAAGTACCAGACCACAATCACCCTCCCGAGTCACTATTAATCACCCGCTGTTGTCACTCCTTCGCCTCGCAAAAGTTGAGTCTCTTTCCTATCCCATCTGTCCCAGCACTACTGCCAGTCTCCTTGACAGAAACCCGGCTACATGACTGTCACCTCCCCCCCCCCCCCTCTTCATGAGACCAAGATCAACTGTCTTTTCCACTCACACCCTGTTCATGCTGGGCCTGATCCCAAGCAATTAGGCATCCAAAATCTACCTAAGGTAGCCCCATTACTCCGAATACGTATCTGGATCCCTATCGCCCTCAGTCATCCCACTATTGTTCTCCCGCTCCGGCTGCCTGTTTGGGCTTTGTTGCCTGGGCTGTCAGACCAGCAAGCTCTCCGTTTGCACCCCCAGCACCGACAATCTTTCACGCCGTCTCCCATCTCCATCACACATCCCTCTCTTCTTTGCCATACCTTCGCCCATCTATCACCTCAAGATCTCGGTTGCATTTAAGAACTCAGCTCACCCCTGCAGTCTTGCATAACAGGTAACACATGCCTCCCTCCATTTTGAGCCCTCCCGTCCCTTCTTCTCGCTCGCCACCCTGACATTCTGCCACTATCATATATATCCTCGCACTCAAGACAAACCGACATCTCACGTTGGCCCATATTAACATCTCGCCGCAGCCAAAATGTCCCCCTCGGCCAGGCCATTTGACTGGTCGCCGACCCTCAAGACGACGAACCCGCTGCAAGATCTGGTTGAGTTCCATCAACCGCCCTCTCGCCCAGTATCCCCGGGGGGAATCTCTCCCGCATCCCCAGAGGATCCCGTCCCCTCTCTGACCGACGGGGGATCGACGCCGCCGGAGGCATCGCCGCTTCCCTCCTCGCCGCCGCCGCCGCCGCTGCTCCCCTTCTTGCCGCCGCCGCCGCCGCCGCCGCTGCCGCTCCCCGGCCGCGCGAGCGCCGCCCCGGCCCCGGCCCCCGGCGACGAGGAGCCCCGGACCCGGCTCTGGCTGAAGGGCCTGCCGGCGGACCTGGACTACCCCAAGCTGTTCCGCAACTTCCACAAGATCGGCAAGGTGGCGGCGGTGTCGATCCACCCGGGCGGGGGCCCCGCGGGCCCGAGCAGCGACGTGCTGCTGACGTTCTGCCGGCGCGCCGACTGCCGGCGCTTCGTGCGGCGGCACGCCGCCCAGCCCTTCGGCGTGGACGGGCGGGCGGCGCGGCTCACGACGGCGACGGACCGGCCCCGGACGGCGACGGAGCGCGCGGCCGAGACGACCAACGACGACGACGACGCCGACGCCGACCGAGACGTCTACGGGGGCCGCACGCGCGTCCTCTTCGTCTCGGGCGCCGCCGACCTCGTCAGCCCGGCCGCCCTCGGCGCCTTCGCCGCCGCCCGCGGCATCCTCGTCGACACGGTGCACCTCGGCGTCGCCCGGCTCCCCGGCGGCGCCGCCCACGCCGACTGGCAGCTCGCCAGCATCGAGACGCAGGCCCGGCGCCTCTTCGACGCCCTCGCCCGCCTCGCCGCCGCCGACCCCCGCCTCCACGACGTCCGCTACGGCCGCGACCCCTGCGAGAAGCACCGCTAGGCGACGCCCGGGCGGCGGGCTTCTCAGCTTTTGGGGGGGGATAAGGGGGCCAGGAAAGATGGTGAAACGGGCGTGCTTCGTTCTGCCATTCTACTGCCCTGCGAAACTGTCCTGGGACGGCACGGGCCGTATCTACACTACGGTTGGTATCCCCGTTCCCCAACCGTGTCCAGGCGGGGAGAAGGTTGGGATACATCACGAGGACTGGTGCGGAAAAGGGGGGAGTTTCTTTGGTGATGAGCGGGTATGAATTGGTTTCTACGGGTAAGTCAGCCCACCCCCTTCCCCGGGGAGATGTGATAATGCGTCTAACGCACGATGGCAGCAGTTTAACAGCCCCGGGTGGTGCGAGTATGGTTCTGGGACTTGAGACCAGAAAACCCCGGGGGGTGTTTGCTTGGGTTTTCTTTTTTGGGTATACCCTGAGGAGCGCATAGAAATTGCACATTCCGCCAGACATGATACCAGGTACAGCGAGGCGTTAAGTAGGGGGGGCTTTGGGGGGGGCTTTTCTGGGAGTTTCGTAAGGACGCTTTTGCAGGAATATGGTGTCCCCGCAACAGCGACGAGGTCAGACAGTGCGGCGCTGAGGGTGGTTTGCGCAGATCAAAATAAGTTATAGCACCAAAGAGCATTGATTGTATTCTCCCTCGCCTGCGGACCGAATGTCAAGCTTCGCTATAAGGGTATATATCAACCACCCAAACGCCATTCACTAACCTTTACCACTCCAGCGCCGTGTCCTCGCAGCCCACGACGCAAAATCGCCAAGTCTTCGTATCGCTGTTAAGCCCTCTAGTGCCTCGTGTGGCTGCACGAATCGCAACGCGTCCGCCTTGTCCGCTCAAACCCTGTGCTCTTCCGCGACGGAAACCAGCAGTGACAGCTCCATCTTTCCAGGAGACCAATTAACCCCCAAATCCCAGAAAGCGCCGGATTCCTCCCACTCTGGCCCACTATCGAGAGCGGTACCAGCATATGCCAAGCACGACCATGAAAGTGGTGGTAAAGAGCATGATTCCCTGCTTCGACTTGGAGAAGAACAAGGACCAACCGATGAGCGCCTCCCCTACAGCAACGAGACGTCAGCATGTACGCCTGGGTGGCCAGGGCACCAAAGGGATCACCGGGGGGGGGGGGGGATGCTTACATTTCTTGACCGACTCACGATGCGACCAGGCGTCAACATCGACAGCCGCCGGGAGCTTGATTCGGGGGTCGACCACCGATCCCACCTGCGCGAGGGGCGCCTGCGGATCAAGAAGCTCCGGCGGCGGCTTGAGCACGTCCGGTGAGAGAACTGGAACCTGCACCCTCAAGAACACGGCTCGGTGGTCGCTGCTGCGCATTACCGGCAGACAGTCATAAGCCGTGACCTGCATCTCGGCGGCTTCGCCCTTGGCCTTCTTCTCCTTGGCCCAGTCCGGGATGTCAAACCACAGCACGCGATCACACCAGCCCGGCCACCGATGGGGGGCGAATTTCCACTTGACGTCGTCGCTTTCGCTCTCCTCCTCGCCGATGCGGGCGAGCTCCGTCTCGGGGTCCCCCTTGGGGAGCACGACATACTTGTACGTGGGTGGGAAACGAATAGGGGCTTCGCTGAGGCCGTGGAGGGTTCGGCCGGCGTGCCTCTCCGACGTGAGCTGGTCGCGCACGAGGAAGCGCGTGTAGTAGTCTTCGCTTTCGGCGTCGTCGACGACGGGGAACACGGCGTCGGCGGGGGGCGCCGTCTTGGAAAGGCGGTAGTTCAGGTCGCCGGCAACAAACAGGTGGCTGCCGGGCCTGTAGATGCTGACGTCGTGCAGCTTCCGCTCCGTGTTCGGGTGGAAGAGCAGGGGCTGGGCGTCGTCTTCGTCGGTCGGGGCGCCGGCGGCGCGCGTCTGGTGGTCGGCGCTGACGATCTTTCGGGGGTCCGCGAAGACGAGGCCGCTAACGATGCTCTCCCAGTTCCGGTTCCGGCGCTCGAGGTTCCACTCCATGGCGGCCAGGTGCGTGCTCACAAAGGTCAGCTGCGTCGGCGTGCCCTCCTTTTCGTAGTACATGCGCAGCCCCACGGCGCCCTTGTTGGCCATATCGCCGGCGCCGAAGCCGACCTCGGCCGCCTGCATGTCGCTGATGGCCGCCGGGTCGCGCGCGAAGAGCATGATGCCAGTCATACCGACATTGCGCGTCGTGACGAGCGTGTACGGTCGGTTTCGGTCGCGGGAGCGGGGGGGCCGCGTCTCGTCGGCCACGAACTTGGCGGCCGCCAGGTTCAGCGCAGACTCGTAGCGGTCGAAGTAGGGCTTCAGCAGGTAGGACCCGATAAAGGCCGACGGGAGCGGGGCCATCTCCTGCAGGGAGAAGGCCACCAGCTCGGGGAGGGCCGTGGCATTCTGGCCAAAGGCGTGCGAGAGGTGGTTGGCGAAGGCGGGCACCGAGATATGGTGCTTGGCCGCATTGAAGGTCAGGTAGAACAGATCCAACGTGGCCATACTGACCCGGGTTACCTGGTAAGTTGCTACCCTGTGGCGCGTATGCGTGTGCTTCGTCCGCTCGTTGCCCTCCCCCCGTGAAAGGTGCCGGCAGACAAACACGGGTGTTGGTGGACGATGACTTATGTAGTATGTATGGTAAGGATGGGTGGGAGTTGAACGAGACGGCGTGGGGGGGCTGCGAAAGTCGGCCTGGCGACAACTACATGTATGTAAGGTACTAGGTTAGTAGTCGCTAAGTTACACAAGTACTAAAGTACTTAATATTTCCCCTATGCACCTTACCTGACGGTAGGAGGCCGTTGACTGGGCCCGGGGTGGCAGTGAGTGGCTTTTGGTTCGATTTATCCGGTTTCCAGTGTGCGGGTTCCTTGCAGGACCGTCCGTGTGCGATGGAACGAAAAGGCCTACGGCCGATGATACCTGCCTGTATTTCACGGTAGTCAAAACCTACCTGGTCTCCTTTGAAGAAATGGGAGACGACTGTGAGTCAAGGTCCCCCTGTTGAACAGGAAGGAGGAGACCGGAGCATCATGAGGATGCTCGTGGCATCTCATGAGAGTAAGAGCCATCGGTCGGTCGGCCGGCCGGCCTGTGCGCAATGGTCGGCCTGTCTGTTTGATTGGCGAGTCTACCTAAGTATCCGGAGGTATCCATGCCACATGATGGGCTTCCCATTGGTCTTGTGGCCCATCTTGTATGGAAGAGGGTGCGCTTGCCATTAGGTTGATCACCCGCTCCCTCCGTGAAGCCCCCCCCCTTGAGTACATACTAAGGTTGCTTGCTACAGCGCTACGCATAGCATCTCGTCTATGTACCGACAGCATCCAATTACCTACCGTACCTATTTTGTAGACAGACTGCGGGGTAGCTTGGCTCGTTGATGCCTGCAGACGCATCCAATCCGTCCATCCATCCACCCATCGCAAGGGCTCCCTCCGGAAGAGGCACCATGGCGAGCATGGATGGCTCCATGGATACATCATCTCATGCAGTTCACAGCCGTAAGTGCATTCTGTCGGCCAGATCCGTACCACGTTGGCTGGTCAGCGACTCAAGTGCTGACACTAACGAAAAAAAAAAACCGAAGCTCCTAGTACATACCTACCTACCTTACCTAGGTACTTACATACAGGTACATACTTACTTGTACATATTGACACGATCCAACTTCAGGAGGGACATTACGCAGAAACCGCTGCCAGCCAACGGCGGCCAGTGCCAAGGCCGTGCAACTCTGAGACCAGCCACACAACGTCCGGCTCGTTCCCGTCGTCGTGGCCTGCCTATTCGAGCTTCCCAGATCGACACGACACCACTCCCTTCTTCCCGCCGTCAGACGCACTTTACCGTTGCCCGTGCACCTCAGCTGACATCACCCATCCCACCACCCCATACCACCACTCATGTGACCCTTCGTCCAGATACACAGCCACTATGCCACCCCGTCTGAGACAGACTGACTGCATCGACGAGGCCATTCCAACCCTCGGCCCCTTGGTTGTCGTCATCGACCTCGTTCGCCCGACACCACCCCTCCCCCCCTTCATTCACAATAATTATGCTTACGAGCCCGTCTCAAGCACCAGTTCATGGGAAAAATAACAAGTCGATTAATTGGGAACTAGCTAGCGTGTATCCTAGGCTGCCTTCATAACCCATTAGCAGTCTACACCTCGACTATCTCGGTGCCTCCTTGTTTGCAGACGAAACCGTCATACAAAACACGGAATGGCCAGTCGACTAAAGTATCGCCGACTCTATCGAGAAATCATACTCAAGGTGCAGACTGATAGAGGACGTCTCGTACCACGGGGCAATGTGTCCAGCACCCGCGTTCCACAGTCAAGTTCAAGACTGCCTGTGTCGTCCTCTAGCCTGGCGAGCCGTCTCCATTTCCGTCCGGGTAATTGTCCGTTTCCAGGGGGGTGTGGTCCATGGCAAGGGTACTTGGCCATATGGGAGTCCTTCTCCCGAGGCTATGCGTTCTTAGATCCATGGGCAGCCCAAAGGAATGGCGGGTCGGCATGCTTGTTTCCATTGGACGGCGGCAGGCAGAGGTCCAGAAATGGTGACCCCGGGGCGAAGAATGCCACCGTCATGTCAATAAAGCCGAGGGAACGGGGCGGATGGAGGTATCCACGTAACGAGGAAAAACAAAAAAGACGAAGGAAAATGTGAACCAGAAACAGCGCCACTTTAGAAAGCCTCGACGCAGGGCATGATGATCGCAACGAAACCATGGTGATCCAGGGAAGTGGTTTTCCAGGGTTCGAAGGCGCATCTCGTGGCTGCTGCCACTCAGGACCCGGGCTTCGCAATTTAGTAGGTCCGAGTGGCGGCGCATTGATGACCAGACATAGCTTCCGGTGCACGACACTCTCCCAAGTTCAAGTGCCGGACGTGCCGTTCCGATATGCCAGGGGGCCCAGACTATGGACCGTCGTCGTGGGGTTGCCAACGTCCGACAGTCGCATGCAAGGTCCTGGAATATCCGAGCCAGGGGATGCAGTCATAAAACCAGAGAATCATCGCAGAACGGTATGAGAAAGCAATCCATGTGATATGAAAGGGCAGTGGGTCCGGGGGTTGGGGTCCGGTGTCCGAAGTCCGGAGGGTGCGTTGCTGTGAGTTCCCGAGTGCAATGACAGGCGTAGGTAGGAAAAGCAGTCCCGGAAGCAATCAACAAACGCTTCATGACCGGGCGGGACTGTTTCCGATCCTCGCGGTCCTCGTGTCAAGACCGCCTCGGGAACGACGAGAGCTGTTGTAAAGAATGGAGTCCGGCATGGGTGTGCCGGCCGCATGGACGTGGCTCTCATTCCAACACGCAACACGCAAGACGGGGGGAAATTGATGGAACGTGCCGGCCAGATGATGAATCATTTCGCGCGGTGCGAACCAGGGGCGTAGCCGGAACCAGTACCTTGACCTTTGGAAGCTGATCGCAGCCTATTACCGAATACTGAAGTGTCAGCAATCAATGTCAGCAATGCCTTAAAGCCAGCAGCGTTATGTGAAAGCACACCAAAGGCCAAGGAAACATGATTCCTTACAAGGAATTCGGGACTTGGTTGGGCTGGGCACGCAAGAAACTCACATCCTGTCGCTTCCACCAACGGCACGGTTGGTCTCAGGGGTATCGACGCCAGGCGCCATCACCTTGCGGCGGGCACTGGGGATAGCGTTGGGCTTCACGGCCGAAGGCTGGCCGCTACCGGCAGCGGCGCGCGAAGCGCGAGCCTTGTCGTCCTCGTCGCCACCAGCCTGCTGGCCAGCTGCCTGGGCAATGGCCTGGGCGTTCTTCTGGTACTTGTAGACGGTCCAGTCGAAGACGTAGTCGTACTGGAAGCCCTCACGGACGAAAAGATCGCGGAAGATCTTGCGGAGGTAGCTGTAGTCGGGCTTATCGTCGAAACGCAGCGAGCGGGTGTAGTTGAGGTAGATGGCGAACTCGTTGGGGAAGCCACGGCAGAGGACCTCGGTGGGGGTCGTCATCTTCTTCTCCATGATGCGGTCGTACTTCTGCTTCTTCGTCGCAGCCTTCAGGCCCTGCCAGGGCAGGGAGCCACGGCAGAAGTACAGCATGACGTAGCCCAGGGACTCCATATCGTCACGGCGGGACTGCTCTGTGGGAAATTGTTAGCTGCGGCGAACAACGCTCTCGGGAGGGAACACGTACCGACACCCAAGTGAGTGTTGATCGAGGCATAGCGGGCAGTACCCGTCAGGTTCTTGTTCTCGCGGTAGGGAATGTGGAAGTGAGTCTTGGGGTCCCGGTACTTCTTGGCCAGACCGAAATCGATGACGTTGACTTGGTTGCCACGCTTGCCGATGCCCATCAGGAAGTTGTCGGGCTTGATATCACGGTGGATGAACGATTTGGCGTGAATGTACTCAATGCGGGAGATGAGTTGGTCGGCCAGGAGCAGGACCGTCTTCAGCGAGAATTTGCGGTTGCAGAAGTTGAAGAGGTCCTCCAAGCTGGGGCCCAAGAGATCAAGGACCATGGCATTGTAATCGCACTCGGTACCGAACCAGCGGACGAAGGGGATGCCGACACCACCGGCCAGAGATTTGTAGACACGAGCCTCATACTCGAGTTGGGGGTGCTTGGCCTTAACGCTCTCGAGCTTGATGGCGATCTCTTCACCCGAGATGATGTTGGTACCGAGGTAAATATCACCAAAAGAGCCGGAACCGATCTTTCGGCCGATGCGGTATTTGTTACCGACACGGAGATCCTGTTGAGCTGTTAGCAGTGATCCAGAAATGCCAGCATTGGGAACGACCGGCATGATTGACTGGGAGGCATTGAACCGGTGCGTGGATCCACGTATCCGCATTGCACTGGCCGGTAGGCCTCCTCTACGCCATGGTGGATGCGTGGACAACGACACGGTGCAGACAATATCCTCTCAGCTCTCATCCTCTGGTACACATACCATTGTGGTCATCTTGACTGGTGTTCAGCAAGCTGCTCTGGCTTGCGTAAGGGAGTTGTGTCGGAGACCGAAACTCGTAGTGCTCCTCCAGAGAGGATGATTACGGTCGAAGGATTGCACGGTCTGTGAGGAGAGAGAGGTTAGTAAATGCAGATTCCTCGGCGCTTGAGCTGATTTATGGGCATGGCAGACAAGGAGGATTGCAAACAGGGTACAACTTGGCCAATGCAAGCTGGAAGGGGGGGGGGGGGGGGGGGGGGGGGGGAGGACCAAGGAATGGGCGGCAGCAGCCGTAGAGGGGGTGGTGAGCAGAAGGCAAACGGAAAGGATGCCTCGACGCGGTGAAGGAGTCAGAAGACACCGGATCAACCGCGTCCCAGGCCCCAAAGCACATATGCCAATCCGCAACAAGTGCACCAAGATGCAGGTTTCTTGATTCAATGGCAGGGTGGCAACGGGGGGGTATACAGACAGGACGTGATGGGGACGATCCTGGAAATGGCGGGAGGACGAAAATAAGAACAATGTATGTAGGGCGTGATGGATATGCAGATAGGGAGAGTGCGTGCAGGTGTGAAGGCAGTATGGGGCGGGTGTTCGACAAGCAGGAGCAGGAAGGGAAGAAGGGCAGAGTTGCAGACGTGGACGGCTCCGGGGGACGAGGCCGCGAGCGTTAATTCAATCAGTCATTTCCTTCACTTACCCAACGACGACGGCGAGATGACGCAGAGCGACCGGTATGCGAGGCAGCCGAACGGACGAATGGACGGGAGTTGTTGGCGTTGAAAGAGAGAAGTGTACTAGAGATGAAGAAAGACGATGAAGGCAGCCGTCGAATATTGATGTATGGCGTGGGCGACGGACTGGATGTCTGGCGGAACGGAGTGTCTTCGCTTTTTCCCTAGAGGGGGGGGGGATGGATGAGTGAGACACGGGAATTTGGGTTGGGAGGAAAGAATGGAGGCAGTCGAGAAGAAGGCGGGAATGGGTAGAAAATGCTGTGGCTCCTCTACCTCTGCAACTTGTAGTGGAAAAGTGGGCGGGTGCAGCGGCGGTTCCTGCGGTGCTGAGGAGACAGAGCGAGAGAGAGAGAGGAGACGGACAGGGCCCCTTCGACAGGCGGCCAGGAAGGACTTGGGAGCGGGGGGACGAGGGAGAGGCGGTGGGCGGGCGACGGACCTAAAAAAGATCTAGCGAACGGCCAGGGTACTTACGGGCTCTTAGGTATGTAGGTATGGATGTATGGGATGGGATGGGATGGGATGTAGAGGTATCCAATGTCGGTATGTACCTACCTACATTACCTGCCTAGAAGTACATACTTCTTACCTCAGCCAGCCAGGCTCAGGCTCGCCAGAGGCAGGCTGGAAGGCAGACAGGGACACGGACCGAGACAGGACGGACTGGCAACGGGCAGACATCCAACCAACTCCAGAGCGAGACACGGGCGCGCGCGCGCGCGAGGCTTCGCGTTCATAGGTAGGCATACACACACATACACACACACTCACACACACATCGAGCCTCTACTTCGTACCCGGGCGCCGTGTACGTACGCATCCGTCCCATGCAGGCCCCTTCCGCCCAAACGCAGGAGAGCGAGGCCGCCGAGGTACACAGGTAAAACGCCTCGCCCGTCCTACGTGTGTGCGACGGGGGGGGAAAGTTAGGCGCGTGCAAGTATACAAACGGACGGCATTGCAGGCTTCCCGGTCCAGCAACCACCACCGTTCCGGCAATCCGACGCGCCGGAAGTCAGCCCATCATCTCCCAGGCCCGCCCAGGCTGTGGCGGCTAGGTGTACGCATGGATACCTCATTCACAGAGAGGAGGTAAGGTAGGTAGAGGCCTGAAAGGCGCAAATGAACACGGATGGCACGCTGTTGCGGCCGGCTGCAACTGCGGCCCCCTCTCTTTCTCTTTCTCTGTGCCCGTCCCTCGCTCGTTTCGCCCTGCCGCGCAGTACACCCCATCCGTCCGCCGAGGGCGTCTTCGGATTTTTGTCAAGCGGACCACATTTGCGGCGCGTCAGAGGCGGAGAGGGCCAAGCCTGGAAGGCGAACAAAAAAAAAGGCGTCCGGATGGAGCCCATTCCCAACCCATCCCATCCCATACGGGATCCCACAGCTGCCCATGGCGTACCTAACCACAGCCCCCCCCCCGCGTGCGCGCGCGCGTGCGCACGTATGGGTTTCCATCCGAGCCCTGGCCGCCGCCACGGCCACCACCACCACCTGCTCCTCCTCCTCCAGCTCTGTCTCCAGCTTCCGGAACGCCTACTTTTAAACCACTACCAATGGGTCCATCCTCGGCTTCGTCCCCAGCCGTTGACCAACCAAGCTTACCTAGGTAAGGCCACTAGAGGTGTGCCCGTCAGGAGGTACGGGTCCGCGGCGCAGTCCGAGCAAGGAAAAGGGGGCCGGCCGTCGCAGGCTACGGACGGACGCCTTTACTGTAAGCACGCCTGGTTAGTACGCAATCATAATAGTAATAATAATAATAACCACACGCCCATGGAAAAGAAGATGCGCGACTCCCGCTCCTGCGTGAGGCACCTCCGTGCGGGCTGTTAGTTGATTCAAGTTGCAACGCAAAGGAGGGAAAGCCGCCCCTTGCCCCCCCCCTTCCCTTCCCCTCTCTCCCTTCCAGAGACCGACCCCACCACGCGGCCCCCTTCTGATTGATGCCATCGCCGACCATCCAGTTTCTTTGCTTCCACTGTGGCTGGGCTGGGCTGGGGGGCCACTGGGCCGGGCAGGCTGGCCTCAAGTGAGCCTGGCTGCCTGGCCTGAACGACCTAACCCGACCGGACCGGGCGTTTGCACGGCTTGGCTTCTGGCACTGGCCCCTCGGCGTCAAAGCCTAACCTGAAGGGGGCCGCCCTGGCTGGTGCTTCGCCCGGACAAGGTACACAAGAGCCAGGCCCTGCCGTCAGGCATTGTCAGCACGAACCTTGGGCACTCCGTGGGTTGAAGGATCGGAATGCGGTCGAGCTTGTTTGACGGGCCCCCCTCCCCTCCGAGGCGAGCGTCGTCTTGCGTCACGGCCTCCGGGGCAGGTTGACGCACCTTGGGGTTTGCGGAGTGGCGCCGTTCGCCATCGTCGGCGGCGGCGGCCATCGAGGAAGGGGAGGGGGAGGACCGCAGGAGGTGTGAGGAAGAAACGCCTCACCTCCCGCCCAGAGCATCGCTAGCGTGAGGCGTTTCTTGTTCACACGTCCTGGACCGATGCATACCGGTACGTTGGGCCCGGCACTTGCTCGAGGTTATTGGTCCGGTATCATGTGCGTAGAAGAAAGGGCGGGCGGGCAGGCAGGCAGGCAACATGCGCTGTGTGGGCACGCGCACGCAGTCGACCCTCCATATCAATCAATTGCTCTCCGCTCCATCCACGCACACCATGCAGGGACGGGCGGACGGCTTTCGAGGTGATGCTCTCCCCGTCTCCCTCTTCCGCCGAGCCCCCCTCGGACTTCAGCCTCAAAATCCGGCCTCGACCGAGGTGTAGGCATCGACATGTTCACGCCGCCACATGGTCGGGGAGAGCGAAATGGACGACACATCTATCTTACCCGCCCAAGGCGGCCGAGGAAAGAAAGATGCTTAGAAGGGTCGGCGTCGCCTACAAACTAACTAGAGCTATTCATAACTCGGGCTGCTGCCGACTAACATACATAGTACGCAGTAGACTGGCCGGATGGGTATACCGTCACTCGCCCCTCGCGCGCTTCTCGAATATCCCGCCCCCGCGAGTCAGGGCTCCTTCTCCCGAGACGGTCAACTTGCAGCGGGCGGCTCAACAGAAACGGCTCGTATCGGGGCCTCCGATTATGCTTTCTGCAGTCTGTGAGCAACCTAAGTCCTCGTCCCAAGCCCGACGGGGGCTGGCGCGGGAAAGGTTGCCAACTCCACCTCCACCTCCGCCGACCGGTTCAACGTCGACCGACCTGACTAATAAGCCATGCCCACGAACGAGACAAGCGAATGCTGGCTGCCGAGCGTAATTTGGCTGCATACATACTTGTCAACCCAGTGACACGGTACGTCGGCGGCGGGCATGGAAGGCGAGGTGCTTAGTTCGTTTAGCGTAGACCGTTTCCCTCCACTTGGCGGCCGTTCCAGCGTCAAGTAGCCGTAGGTATTTCCGCGCGGGCCCCCCCCCCCCCCCAAGGACCGATGCTACCGATGCTACCGGTGGCCCCCGATACAAATAAAATGGCCTTGGTCGCTTCTGAGACGGCATCGACTCCCCCGGCGACACGACCGACGATCTGCGACAAGGTACTATACCCGGATCTACTCCCTCGCACTCCTTGGGCTGCAATGGGGGGGCCATGGGCTACCCAGTTGTACAAAAAGAGAAGGACCCTTTGGGTGTTCGTCCTCGGCCTGGTCCCAGCAACCACCACCTAGTGCCCGAAGCCCTGGCTCCCTGGGATGGGATGCCATGGAGCCATGGCAGCCGTGACCAGGGAGACAGGGGGAGGGAGGAGGGGGGGAGACATTACTTGATTCACGACCCCGGCGCCGCCCTCGACGCCTCTTCCTGGGCGCCGACGCCACAATGCCATCATTTTCCCCTCTGATGGATGGGAGCGGTGGTGGTGGTCGGCCAGCAACGGAACTACCGGGGGGGATGATGTGCCATTCGTGTCGAGGCGGTGGCAAAAGCCCAAGCAAGCAAGCAAGCATTCAAGTTTTTTGGCAGGTTTGGCAGGCGAGAAGTTGGTACCTCTCGCGCGGCCGGCCTGCACCGGGAAAGTACCTGCGCACAGCGCACCAGCAACCCGAGAAGCTGATAGGATCATGCGAGGTGCGGCAGCGGCACGGGGCTCGTACCGATCTGTGAAATGACCGCATTGGATGGAGGGATGGACGGGTGGATGAATGGATGAGAGGGGGCGGCTACGACGAGCACGGGTTGCTGCCCAATGCATCACGACGAGCCACGTATGTAGACTGACTTGCGAGGACCGTCTGTCAACAGTCGTGGCCCGTCTTTGTCCAGGCTTGGTCGCGATCAGCTTGTTCCCTCTTGGGTCGTCGGTTGCGCGTGATTGATTGATGATGATGATGCTGCTGCTGCTGCTGCTCGCTCAGGCGAACACGTACCCGGGGCTGGGACTTTTGGACGGGGTCGTGAGTTGGATACTTTAGTACATATGTACTACCTCCAACCTCTGAATTGGGCCATGCTCGCCCTTTTCTGGAGGTCTCGGATGTTTTTTTTCCTGGTCGCAAGCCACGGCACGTCGCGGGCAACCCAAAACGATGGGCACGATCAAAAATAGATTTGAACCTTCTTCGCTCTGCGCTGGGTCGGTCGGTCGGCTGCAGCGCCAGAGCGCGGCAATCGGCACATGGCTGTCAAATCCCTGCTCGCGCTGCACAAATGGAAAATGCTTTCTTCTGTTGCCGCTCCCAATCTCGCGACTGTCCCCCCCCCCCCCCTTCATGCAACCATTGGAACCTCGGGCAGTCGGGGGGGGGCCTTTTTTTCTCCTGCCCATGGCACCCCCTCGCGCCGGGGCCAGACGGAGGGGGTCGCGGTTTGTGGGTGGTAATGGAGTGAGATGGGATGGGAATCACGATATTGACGGTTGAGCAGCCCTCCCTCTCCCTCGCTCTGCCCTCTCTGTGCCATCTCCACCTGCCAATGTGAGCCAGCCTGCCAGCGTCACGGAACCGCGATGCGGCCGGCGATCACCTGCTGTTTCCGGGTGAGGCATAAACCGTCTTTTTGGGCAAGCTCTGCGCCCGTCATCGCACCGCACCGCCAGGCGGTGTGTACCCGTTGTTCACTGCCAACCGCTCCTCCGTAGGTACGCATACGGACGTGGATGCCAAGATGCCTGCGCTCCGCTCGCCTCCAGGGGATCCATCCATCCCTAGTTGGTATGGATGGATGGATGGAATGGACATACATACCTCTCTTTCTTTGTACTACCCAACCCCGTAGTGTGGCTTGAAGAACCGTCGGTTCGTCCCTCCCCTGTCGACGCCATACTATAGTATAGATCGATCGGTACGTACTGCACTGCTGTCCTGTCCTCCAGTTCGCCCGGCTCGGAACTCCATATCTCTAGATCCCAAACAAGGCTCTGACTTCCATCCAATGTGAGGCTCTCCTTTCGTGGTGCGCGCGCGCACGCCTCGCAGCTCCTGGCAACCTGGCAACCTGGTAACCAGGCGAAAGCGGACCCGGAGCTGTAGACCGCTCAACTAGGCTCTTCAGCCGTCAACGTTCTAGACGCTGCTGATCAGGCTCTAGCGGCACCGCCATCCTCCCTTCCAACCAGCATCATCCCCTTCCCTCCCTTTGGCCGTCCCTCTCCCGTGTATTCAGTCCTCCGCGTCGATCCCAAAGCCATGCTCTTCACCCCCCCCCCCCCTTGCCCGTCAACCCCCTATACACAGTAGACCAACCCCATGTTCCCGCCCTGCTGAAACTGGCGGCGAACGTCGAGACCGAAATCCGCTCGGAGATGCGTCGCACCCTCTCGGCCTGCGGGACGGAACCGTCCGACCGCGGGACAAGGTAACCCCGCGGGCCGCCCGTCTCACCACCACACACGTCGTACGATGTTGAGGTAGGTTGGCATCGCATCCGGTACCTCAGGCCGCAAATGCGGCCGGTCCTGGCATCTCCCATGATCCCTCGACTGACTTGCAGACTTGCTTGCATGCATCTTATGGCCATGGCCGAGTACCCGGGTCGGCGGCCTCGGATCTTCATTCGTGTGGTGCCAAATACCATCCATGCCTGACTACCTATCGTTGTAACCTCGGTATCCAGCTCGGCTGCTGTCAAGGTCGGCAGACCCGGCAGCATGACATTGCAATCACCTACATGCATATACGCTTTGATGTCGGCCGGCATTTCTGTCTCTCTGCCTGCTGCTGCGGCCCTGCCGCCGATAACCTAATAAATCCACGGCCCATAAGGGATGCTGACCCTGGCTGCCTGGGCTTTCCCCGTCTTTTGTCAGATATCAACTTAAGAAAAGGTCGGCACCCGTAATTTCAGTTGTCCGTCCCTGGTCTTGCGGATCCCCGTAATCCCAAATTGCACGATATTGCTATGGGCGGGTTGGTCATTGTTCGTCAATCAACGAACACAGTTTTCGGAGTGAAGGGCATGGCTCCCAGCTAGGCTGTTGTCAACAATATCGTCTTTCTTTCTTTGTTCCCTTACGCCATGCGTTACCTTACATTTACGATAGAATTGTCGTTTGATGGTAACAATAGGGCTGGAACATAAGAGAAGCGTTTGAATAGGGATTCATTCATTCATTCCGAACACCCTACACGACTGGCCAGTATAAGGATCACTTATAACCAATACCGGACGCGGTATAGCTTACCCAACAGGGCAAACAGGTTTCCTCTAACCAATCCGGAGTCCCCGTCATTACTCCCAGCTACTTGTCACCCTCAAGATGTCACAGGACGCCCCCCGCCCCGAAAACGCGAGCCATGCCGGGCAACAAGCCGCTCCCGGGGCCGACGCGGCCGAGCCCCCCGAAGCCGTGTATGCTAGGTACGCCGCCGAGGCGGCGGCGCTTCGGGCCCAGGGCCGGGAGGAGCAGTACCGCGGCCCCCACCAGCCCGGCTACGTCACCACGGCGGCGCTCCTCTTCATGGACGACGTGACGGCGCACACGGCGCTCAGGCTGCTCGAGAAGGGCTTCGCCATCGACGTGGGCCGGTTCGCGGGCCGGAACGGGACGTTCCCGCCGGCCCGCGTCGACGCCCGCTGCGGCGTCGCGCTCCACATCGAGAACGCGTCCAAGCCGCCCTTTCGGATCCTCCACTTCAACCCCGCCGGCGACGCGGCCTTCCACCAGAAGCTTCGGCGCCTGGCCGGCCTGGACGGGGGCGACGGCGACGGCGACGCCCAGGAAGGTAAGAAGGGCCCGCGGCGGTACGCGCGCAAGCGGTTTCGCCACGGCGATCTCGTCTTCTGGTTCCGAGCCACCGACGACTTCTGGAAGCTGTGCGAGGGCATCTTCGACACGCGCCCCGACATCGTCAAGCGCGAAGCCGCCAGCCGCAAGGCCTCTTGGCACATGAAGAATGACAGTGTGGTGCACGTAGACTGACAAACGACGACCAGCTGCCGTTCGTCGCCATTCCTATTGCTTCACTCGTAGCATCTCAGGTAAAGAAGTACTTAATGTAAGTTATCAATAGGTCTGTCCCATCTAACACAGCGTGTCGATAAGGACTATCAAGTGTTCATGGCTGAGGGGTAGAGGGAGGATAGGCGGGACAGGAAACGGAGCGGAAGGGGGGCCTTCTCTTCCGGGCTTGGCCGCTGCGGCGTTTCCTCCTTGTGCTGCTGCTCCTTGTTCTCCTTGTCTTTCGTGTTATCCTCCTCCTCCTTGTCCACGAGCCTCTTCTTTCTCGCGGCCTCCTCCAGTTCCGCCTGGACCCAGGCGCGCACCTGGCTCACGGCGTCGGCGGGCGCGTCCCGGTGGCGAAGGAGATGGCCCTGGAGAGCGGCCGGCGTGAAGGCGTTCTCGGGGATGCGGGCCGCGAAGGCGTCGGCCTGGTCCCGGATCCCCCGCGAGCTTCCCGGACCCGGGCCCTCGTGGTGGCGGCCCGGCTTGTACAGGCGCAGGAACAGGTCCCTGGCCGCCTGCGGGCCGCTGTGCGAGAGAAGCACCGTCTTGTCGATGCGGCCGGGGCGCGTCAGTTGCCGGGTCCAGCCTGGCGGGGTGGTTGGTGGTCATGACGACGACCCGGCCTTGCTGGGCGTTGTACGCCGTCGAGCACGTTGAGGAACCCCGACAGCGTGCACTTGGTCGTTTTCGCGTCCCGGGCTGCGTCTTCGGCGGCGTGCTCGTTCCGCAGCCCGACGGCGTCGACGTCCTCGAGGAGGATGATGCACTGGGCCGAGAGCCGCGAGAACAGGCTTTCGAGCTGCTCGTCGCCGCGGACGGCGGGCAGGCTCAGGAACAGGAGGTCGAGGTTGAAGTGCGTGGCGAGGGCCCGGGACAGCGAGCTCTTGCCCGTGCCCGGCGGGCCGTGGAGCAGATAGCCCCGCCGGTAAGGGATCCCGCGTTCCGCGTAGTACTTCCGGGTCTGCGGTTGCAGGTAGCGGGTGATGTCGGCCACCAGGTCCGCCTTGACGGCCTCGTCCAGGTGCACGGTGTCGAGGGTACGGCCCGCTCCGACGATCCCCGACGACCACCGATCGTCCCCTCTGCATGTGTACACGGTGGCGCAGGTGCCGTACTGGGTTTTGGCATGAGCGCGGCATTCTTCCAGGAACCTGAGAAGTAGAGAAGTGAGTTTTCCTGTCACACAAGGGTAGGTCCCTGGGGAGGAGGGGCTGTTGCCAGGCGTACCTTTTGATGGGGGCGGTGGAGCGACCCAAGCATGTAACGAGCACGGGCTCGATGCCCAAGGGGGCTTCTATATTGTTCCTGAACGAGGCACCTCTTGTGTAGTCCCGCTGGACGAATATGACATTGCCGTGGTAGAAGAACCAGTGGGTCCCCAATGCCGGCTCGTACCAGACCTCGGGCGTGAGTCCCGGGATGGAGCGGTCGTCCCGGTAGCTACGTCCATTCCACGAAGTGCTGGAGCCCAAGGGACTGCTGGCCGTGACAAACCGGGTGTTCTGCTTTTCCAGGACGTTGAGAGTCAGCCAGTCAATAACGTCTGCAGCGAGCGGATCCCCTGCGCCGATAACAGCCGTAGAGGTGAAGAACTGGACGGTTCATGACTGCAGCCTCTGGACCAGGTCCATGACCCGTCCCACCATGAAAGGGATACGGTCGATCATTTGGAGGGAGGACATGATGGCGTAAGGGTTGACACTTAGGAGCTGTCGAACAAGCCCCTCGACAACTTCGGATCTGGCAAGTCTCTTGACGTGTCTTACTGCCGCGGGAGAAGCCCCCGCCATGGCCAGGACCGCAGCGAGAGGAACGAGGTCAACCTTCAGCCATGTTCGAAAGAATTTGTCCAAGGTTTCCAGCCTTGCCCGCTTCTGATCGTTGGGAGGCGGGGATGTCGCGGTGGCCAAGGTTTCCGGCATTGCTGTGCTTGATCGGTTCGGGAGGAGACAACGGGGGGTGGGGGGATACTAGGCGTTGATGTGGTTTCTCCTGGGAGGAAAGCCAAGCAGGAACGACGTTTAAATAGACCTGGAATGTTTAGGTACGTGATGCATACTGCTATGTATGAGTAGGCGATATCTAGTTTCTGGAAAGGTGAATTTTTGCCCCCGGGGTGTTGTTTAGTGAATGGGAAATGTGACATATACATGGTAGGCTGGACTGATAACAAACACCCTGATAATATGCGGAATCGTATGCGTAACAGAGACGACGGAGCCCATGTGATCCGCTAGGTAATGAAATTGAAAGTCTTTCCCGTCCTAGACCACAGCACATTGGGTTAAGCTGGTGAAGTAAAGACTTGTGTGTAGCGGTACGGCGGTTGTATTAGGCCTGACACGATGCCGCGCTGGCACTAAGTGCAATGATGACATGGTTTGAGCGAGAAGGCAGCCTTAGCCTGTAGGCCTGCCACCGGGCTTAGACGGGGACGTTAAGAACTATAGCTACGGTATCGGTGTAGACACGGATATGCGGGATGGAAGACCAAGTGAATATAGCACTGAAGAATTTATTTGGCAAACTGGGGCCCGAGTCTAGCTCGGACGCCTGAGGAGGAAGAATGTATACGTAACTTCGGAAGGTCATTGGTCTTGATGCCATTGCCGTGAACGCCCCTTCCGAGAAAAAATCAAGCAAGCCGTTTGGGTATATAGGTCATCCATCATGCATGCCCCGTCTCCCCTGGAGAAAACCAAACGCCTGCCGTTATGCATCATGAGAGAAGAAAGGGAGCGTCTACGGTGGCCCTGTTCTGCCAACCGAGGATCCGCCGCGGAGAAAAGTGAAAAGTGTGTGAACCACCCAGGGGTGTGTGGGCGCGCCCGCCGATTGGGCCCGGTCCAGAGCGTCAGAGCTCCGAAGCCATGGCTGTTCCGCTTAGGCCACGCGACGGGCTTGGCCCGTGACACGAGCCTTGAGGAACTTCTCGATGGAGGTGACGGGAACCATGCTGGTGGGAGCAGAGCTGCTGGCTCTAACAGAAGTCTGCAAGGTCGAAGCAGTGGTGGCGGAGGCCGAGGCGGAGGCAGAGGCCGAAGCGGTAGCCGTGGCGGGGGCCGACGACGATGACGAAGATGCCGAAGTCTGCTGCTCGTTGTTCTGGCCCCCGTTGCCGGCGCCGACAGTGATGGTCTTGAAGTCGGTTACCGTCGTAGCATCAGCAGTGACGGTCACAGTCTTGATGCCGGGCGTCTTGGCCTTGGACGAGGTCGTAGGGAAAGCCGTGCCCTCACCAGGCGAGGTCGTAGGGAAAGCAGTGGCCTCGGCGGGCGCGGCAGTGCCGGTGCCGAAGCCGAAGACCATGAACTGGGACGACATCTGCTCCGGGATGGCACGGTCGGTATAGGGCGAGGAGTCGAAGTTGCCCTTGTTGTTCTTGCCCTTGGCGTTGACGGAAGAGTCTCCAGCCGCCTTGCCAACCTTGATCTCAGCGCACGTGGTGTAGGTCTCGTTACTCTGGTTGTCCTGGTTGACGTTGAGCGGCCACTCCCAAACCCAGGCCAAGTGCATGGTCTCGCCCGTCTTGAAGTCCTCGGGGATGACGATATCAGTCTGGCACAAGAGGTTGTCCACCTTTGCCTCGGCCTTGCGCTCAGCATAGATGGGGATGCTGTTGTCACCACGGTTCTCATAGCACAATCCATCATCGAAGTACCGCGTGGCGATGAGGCGGCCCTTCTTGTCACCGCCGGTGCCCTCGGCGTTCCAGGCACCATGGACGTCGTTGTAGGCCTGGTTCTGGATGCTCTCAGTGGTGGCGTATACGGAGACAATGCCACCCTTGTAAGGTCGACCGACAGGGACCTGGGGGGTAGTGGTGTGGCCGTTCTAACAAGAAAAAGGTCAGTTTATGCATCGCAGCATGAAAGAAACAGGGGGTGCAAGCACTTACCTCAAGGTATTGGAGGGCAACATGCTCACCAGGGGCAGCCGTCAGGCGGGGGTACTTGTCATTGTATGCACCAGGCTGCTGGGAGTCCTTGCACAGGGGGGTCTTGTCGTCCACCTGCAGGATTCTGTGCATAATGACATCGTCGTTGAAACCAGGCTCATCGCGGGGGTGATAACCACGAGGGTACCCGGGCTCACCAACAAAGAGGCCGTTGGGAGAGATGCGACGGATGGTCTCGAGCCAGGTGTGGCCCATGGCCGTCTGCGTCATGCTTCCGAGCACGAGGGCACGGGCAAGCGTGTTCTTGGAGAACATCATGATCGCGAACGTTTTGGGAAGTGTCTTTGGGTGTGGAAATCGTGCTGTTTTCGAGAACGAAAAGACAAGAACGGTGGGTGAAGGTGTTCTGCTGCTGTGAAGCTGCTGAGAGAAGAAGATGTCGTGGATCGAGATCGGGGGAGGCTGGACTTCGGGGAGATGGTGCAAAGTAAGTGGTTCTCTGTTTTTCGGCGTTTGGTTTTATTTTTTTTTTGCCTCCCCTACAAACGGGTATTTTTTGAGTGTTGGCAGCACCAAAAAATTCAAGCCGTCAAAAGTTCGGGAAAAGAAGAGAAGTTGATGCCTAAAAATTGGGTTGTTGGGAGAGGTGACTAGCACTCAGAGAATGTTGAAATAAATAGTCGGTGAAAACGCGCAGCGCGTGGGGGTGAACGACCAGCGTAAAAGTCAGGCCAAAGCTGAATCATCGAAAGGAAAAAAGGGAAGAAAGATGCTTTGATTAGCACAGCACCATGTTGGCCTCGGAGGTGGTGCGTAACAAAGACCGAGACGGCGAGCTGGGCGAGGGTCGACGTTCGAGGCCCTCGGGCGTAGCGGGAACAATGGGCTCAAGTGCGCTCCTGGTGACAATGGGGAGGGAGGAGCAGCACACGGAGGCTCTCACGATAGTAGGCGGTAGAGCGAGAGGAAAGCGGCTGCTGGAGAATGCGGCTTGGGTGTGGTATTTGAAAGGTCGCAAGGGGAGTCGTAGGCAAGTATGCTTGCTGTGTTATGATGCAAGCCCTGTCGATATAGATTGCCTCTCTCGCCTCCCACCCTGGAGCGTACTCGACTTATAGCCGGCTTCTATGATCTACAGGGCCAGATTAAGCACCCCACACGACAGGGCGATAGCTGGGAAACGAATGACGAGCCCGGGTCGACCAGCGGAGACGCGGGATACGGGCGTCAAACATGCAAAGGCGCGCGCAAAAAACATCTGGGGACGCCGCGGCAGGCCAGCAGGGTCATGGCAAGGTTACGGTTTCGAAGAACGGAGTCACTGTCGGATGGAGAGTCGCTCGAGGCAGTCGGGGAAGAGGGGGGTGTGGGACCGGGTTGCACTACATGTTCAGACGACGATGGGCACGACTGGATGGCATGTCCCCTCGCGGGCCCCGGGGGCCCTACGGGGCGGCCTGGGCTGGTTTGAAGGCGGTTCATGCGCGGGGCACGAGAGGCCAGGTCGTTTTCGGCATCGCTGGGCTGCTCGCGGGCCCCATTCCCTGTCGGCGCGAGGCCGCGGCGGCCGGCCGGACGGGCTGGCTACCGATGCTGAAGGAACGGGTTGCGGGTGCGATCGTGTGTGTGTGTGTGTGTGTGTGTCGTGCGTCGTGGTGTGTCGTCGTCGTATCTATGGATCCACGGGGGCTCCAGTGGTAACCGGGTGGGTATGTAGACTCCAATTACACACAATGGTGGCGGACAATTCGCCGGTGGGGCAAGAGCGGCACCCAAAAAAAAAACGGGCGGGAAGCTCCAGGCCACTCGTGTGCCACAAACTGCGGCCCTTGCAGGCAGGGAAGCTGCAAGGGACCGACGCCGGCGGCACGGTGACAGCCAAGGAGAGAGGGAAGGAAAGGTACCTTTCCACCCGCAGTGGCTGTGGTGGTACTTGAGGACCGCCGGGAAGCGGCTCTTCAACCCTAAAAACCAGGTACTGGTGGTTACCCTACTGGGTAGGGTACCCATAGGGGAGGGGCTGCCTATTCTGATTTAGCCTCGTCCTGGCCAGTCAATGCTCCGTGGCAGGGATCCGCCCGTAACGCCCGCACGGCTGACTAGTGGGTGGCCCAGAGGTCGGTGCAGGTGCTTTGTGTGGCAGCTAAGCGACTTTTGAGACCTCTAATCTGCTTGCCAACCATCTTCACCTCGTCGGGGATTTGTCAAGCAGCCACTACACACACCTACACAGTAATCCGCCGCCATGCCCGGCCGTGGATCGGATTGAGCTACGGTACATCATCTCTCTAGGTAGGTACCAGGTATTCAAGGTACTGAGTAGGCATCGCGGTCCGCCTCCACCGCTGCCTCACCGACGGTGAGGACGGCCCTTGACGCGATGGATCGGCCACGCACCATTCGGCGCCTCTCGTTGGCTCTGCTGCCGCCGCCTTGGCATCGCTATTCTCGTCTTCCCCGGCCCCCTCCCGAAGTTGCACCATGGTCGGCGCGCTTCGCTTTCCATGCGCGCTTGCCAGCGTCGCCTCGAGGGCCGACTGACTGGCTGGACTCCCGCAGGCCTGCCTTGCCCTCTCGCTTTTCGTGCCTCGATGCTTCTTCGCCTCTTCGCCTCTTTCCCGCCAGGGGGACCCTCATTTACTTGGGGCGCGCGGCAGTCGGTCCCGGGCCCGCACGAGACACAGACCCAACGCGCTATCGTATCTGTTCCTACACCAGCGCCGCCTCGCTTCTCCTGTCGGCCGGATGTGAATCACGCCAGGGATGAGCAATATACCCCATGGTGGCTATAGTTCCGGGGAGAAAAACCGAGTTGGCCGTAGGGAGCCGAGATTTCGCCTGCCTACCTACCGAGGAAGTAGGTACGTGGGGACTGGGACTGGTATACCCACACACCCATACTCCCACACAATACACACGCCGAGACTGCCCGGCTCAGGCTGCACGCGACTAGGATCGCGGCCATCTCTGTCAGCTGCCCTGCGCGATGCGGCATATTTGTTCGTGTTTCTGCTGCGATTTCCATGCAGCCGTCTCCCGGTCTGGCGGCATTCGGGGCTTGCTTCGGGGCAGGTCTCTCGTCTCAGCATTCTTATCTTCAACTATGCACCACCAAGTCAGCACTAGGGTTGCCCGCCATCTGGGAGCCTGAGCCCTATGCGCAATTGGCATGGGATTCTCTCAATCCCATCTGTTGGGCACTGGAACCTAGCCAACACGTATGAGGAGGCGTACCCGAGGGTGAATAGTGGCTGCAGGCCGGCCAAGATCTGCGCAGGCGTCGACCGCGCTTACACAGACAGCCCTTGTTCCAGTGTTCCTACCCGGCTTCCATGCCGCTCCCATAATCCCGTACTCTTCTTATCTCTCCACAGTACTCTCCGTGCCCGTGGCCATCCAGTCCGGAGCACACGTTCGAAGACTCGGAAATTTCCATGGGCGGGTTGGTCGCTCGATGTGGAAAGACCATCGCCGTCTGATGTTTGCAACTTTTGCCGTTTCATGACCCCCCCGGCAAGCGTGCTTTGCCCAATCCGTTCGTCCTCTCTGGGGCCAGCTTCCTTTTTGCGCGCGCGAACGCCCACCCACCATATCGCCCCCCAGACTGGAATCTTTCGTCCCATCTTGCTGATCTGTGGAGCTCCCGAGTTGAGAGTTGATTAGGAATACCCACCGCCACAGATCATGGTCCGTTCATTCTTGGTGCGCCACACCACCTATCCATATCTATCCAGGCATCTATGGGGTTTGGTAGGGACCTAGGCAGAGTTATGTAGTTGGACATTACATATATGCTGGAGGATGCCGGGTTTGGGCGCCGATGGTGAGGGCTTTGCTGGGCGTGGGGGGAAAGGGAGGCACCAGCCGGGCCGTCTATTCGCAATATCCGTTCAGATGGCCACTGGAGCCATCGCCGACGGTTGCTCTGGTCCGCTTCAATGTGTCTTTGTCATTTCGGCCCCTCGTCACCTCGCGCGCCCGTGTGGTGGTGGCCCCGGGTGGCCAGGATGGTAGCCAAGCTGCCAAGCGTGCCCAGTTTACCCAGTGTGCAGGCCCTCAAAGGGCTCTCAGGGTTGCATTTTCGTGTTGCCAAGCCGGCCGATACCACACGTGCGATATGATACCCCTGGCTCGGATCCCTGGCGACGAGCGTTATCCATCATGAAACAAGAAACGTCCGACCCGAGACAATTCTGCCTTCCATCATCTGCAGCCCGCTGATCAAGACTCTTCCCTGTGCAGAGCCTTCTCCTCCCTCCTCGGCCCATGTTTCTCCCCAACCAGCCTTGGCGCCGATGTTTCGCAGATCGTCTTAGTAGCCCTGGCTGCCAACACCACAAAGTGGACCGACGCCTCGGAGGCACCCGCGCCCAACCGGAGGACCTCACTCAACGCCTGCGTCAACGATACACGCAAGGCCGCTATCGGTGGAAGGGGATGAGAAGGGTCTCTGCCTGCATGCGCGCACGTTGTAAGTCGCTCGGCGTGCGCCTCAGTGTGCGTGCATGGGGGTGTGAGTGCGCCTGTCGGGTGATGCTGAAGCCTCTCTTGATTGGTTTCCGTGAGGTAAGGGAGGGAGAGATAGCCTCTTGCTTGAGCGTCGTTACTCGCCGAACGCAGACCTCCAGCAGCAGAGCCCATGACTACGTGCCACCGCCCTACCTGTGCTGCCTTTCGCAAAAGGAAAGGCTCACCGCGACATTTAACCCAATTGACTGAATACAGACAGAGAAAGGAAGCAAACAAGACCATCACCCTGTCTGTGCCTCTCCGTGGCCCTCTCCTATGGTTCACCCGTACCCGCGCCGGGTCAAGGGTGCGGCATCTATGTCGTAAAAACCGATGCGGACTGGGGGTGGAGATCTGACTTCCCGCCATCATGAGGGTCGGACTGGTCGTTTGCTCGTCGATTCTTTTTCCCCGTTCGGGGGGGAGCCGGCCGCCCGCGAGGGAGGCGAAGAGGGACAAAAGAACCGAGGCCGAGCTTCTTCTCTGCAGGGCCGTCACTATCTATCTTTGCGCGCTCACCTGCGCCCGCCCACATTGCACACACGCAGGCGCGCACACACACACACACACACACACATATGTGTACGTGAATACATACCAAAGCGCCCCTTGCACACAAACAACCCGGGGCTACGCAGAGTCCCCCCATCCGGACTGGGCAAAGGCAAGCGACCAATTGGCCGTTTTCTTTCCGGTTTGTCTGCCGCCAAGGTCTGCCGGCGGCTTCCGATGAGATCGGCCCCTACCACGACCACGCGGAAGAGGGGAAACAAAGGGGAAACCCGCTTCGCTAGGCGGACGCACAAACCGAGGAGGCGCCGTGTGGGTATGGGAGAAGGAGGGGAGAGCGAAGAGACATGGCGATGACCGCCCGCCATGTACCGATACTCGGCGGGTTCATCGTACCGCCGAAGCCAGGAGGTGACCCATGGGACGGCGGGTGCGCTCGGGACCGACCGGATGCCAGGCGCGGGGTCCCCTACGGATCAGGGGGGGGGTAACGACGAGAAAAAGAGAGAGGAGGAGAGGGAAGTTTCTGGCGGCAACGTCGTCGTGGGACGGCGAACCGGTAAGGCCAAGCAAACCGACCGGACCCCTGGAGGGGTGGGTGAGTGCATACGCCATGCAGCCCTAATCAGTAGAGGTGCAGTGCAGTAGTAACCCGTAGCTGTCAGGCCGGCTCTTGGGAAATCGACCAAGCAAAAAGACACGGGACGTTGGTGTCTTCATGTAACAGCCGGCATGGCAACTCTCCGAACTGCGGACTGTGATAGGCCGCCGGCCGGCCAGCCCGGCGCCCCGGTTCCTATAGCGGGCTCGCCTGTATGGGCGCTTGGGGGGTTAAGCGAATATGCGCGCGCGCATCCGTCACGAGAGAGGGAAAACCAAGTGAGAGAGAAAGAGCAAGAAAAAAAAAAGAAACCGGTAAAAGGCCGCGGCCGGGCCCCCAGTGTCTCCCCCAGGTCGACGAGGGCGCTTACACAGATGGGGCCGGGCGCGTCACGATACTCGGAAGTGGGTACGCCGCGTACGAGGTTGCGGTGCCGGGACCTCAACGACTCGCTCCGGCGCGCCCCCCGGCCGCACGCACAGGTGGGGGGGGAAAATGACGACGACGACGCCGTCCCCGTTGATTGAAGGAAGGGGAAAAAAAACCCTGGAACCTAAAAGAACAGAAAGAAAAAACCGTATGCGCCCAACGCCCTCTGCCCCGGGGGGAAAACCCATCGAACAGGGAAACTAGTGAACAGAGAAAATGACCCCTCCCCCCCATATCCCAGAGTAAACCGACACCCGCCCAACCAACAGACCCAAGAAAACCAACATACGACCCTGGAGGAAACCCCGGTGAACCCAGCCGTCCGTCACCATCACACCATCCCCCGGGGAAAAAAACCGTGACAACCTGAAAAGGGTATACTGAGTACAGAAAAGAAATAAGCCGATCGCGATGCCCCCCCCCCCCCCCCTCCCTTGTCTCCCCCCTCCCCCACCAACCCATCCCCTTCCGGTTCCCCTTCGGATAATACACCAACTACTAATACATTGGACGCCCCTTCCGGCCCGCCCAGGCGCTTGGGCGGACAGGTACCCCGCGGCGCGCCAGTCGCCGGGGTGGGTGTAGTAGGACCCCGGGAGCGGGGGAAAAAAGGGGGGGGGGGGGGGGGGGGAAGAGTCGTCTGGGCCGGCTGGGTAGGCACAAGCGCTGATGCGGGAAATGACGAGGGCTACGCCTAACGCTTCCCACCCCCCTCCCCCCAAGCCCCAAATGGCGGATGGCCTTGGCACAAGCTCTCTCGCCCTCTCTCTCTCGGAGCGGACGCGTAAATGTGTACGTATGTGTGTGGACGAGATGCCCCGACGAGCCCGCCGCGCGCGTTAGAGGGGGGAGTAAGGTGGTACACGTCGCCTTCCCCCCTCCCCCTCTTAATAAGGGGTTCCCAAGGGGCGGCGAGGAGAAAGGGGGGAAAAGAAGAGGAGGATTTTTTTTCACGGCAGGAAAAGGGCGCCGTGGTCCTCCATGACGGCGGGCGGCGCGTTGGTCGGCCGGTGGCCGTGATGTAGCTTCCGTAGAGACCGCTGGGGGTAGGCGGCGCCGTCGTGGTCGTGGCCGTGGTCGTCGCCGTCGGCGTCGTCGGTCCGCCCGCGCTTGCGACCGCGCGCCGTCGCCGTTGTTGTCGTCGTCGTCGTCATTATCGGCGGGCCGTCGCCGGGCTCCTGCTTGACGGCGAGCATGTGGGACGAGGAGGAGGGCAGGACGGGCAGCCACGGCTCGGGCGGGGCCGCGGGCCAGGCGTCCGCGGGCAGCGCCGGCGGCCACCAGAGCCCGCCCGCGCCGTCCTTGTCCTCGGCGGGCGCCCAGGGCGCGGGGCCCGGCGAGCCGTCGTCGGGGTGCGGCGGGCCGGGGGGCCAGCCGGCCGCGGGATGTGCCCCCATTTCCCCGCCCCCGCCGCCGCCGCCGCCGTGGCCGTGGTCGCCCGCGACGGCCCAGGAAGCGAGGCCGGCCTGGCCGTCGAAGGACGGCGTGCCCCACGGCCCGTGCAGCCCGTCGTCCGGGTGGTGGTGGTGGTGGTGCTCGGTCCACACGGCGCCCGGCTCGTCGTAGGCCGACGACGATACCGGGACCACGAGGCCCGAGAGGAACGAGTCGGCCGCGTCGGCCACCAGCGCCCCGACGCCGTCGCTCCCCGACGCGTCCGAGAGGTAGCTCAGGTGAGGGTGGTGCAGGCTCTCGTTGCTCGCCACCGTGGCGCCGTCGAAGCTCGGCGCGTAGTTGGACGGCAGGCAGGCCGTGGGCGGCGGCGTGACGAGGCCGTTGGAGAAGTTGTCGAGGAGGCTGAGGCCCGTCAGGTGAGCCTTTTGCGGTTGCTGCTGCTGCTGCTGCTGCTGCTGTTGATGCGGCGGCTGGCCCGGCAGCGTCATCTGGGCGGCGCCGTAGGACGAGCCCATGTTCTCGTGCATGGCGGCGCTGAGGTGGTGGTGGAAGCCGGGGTCCGGCGACATGACGTGGTCCCGGGACACGTTGGGCCGGCCCGCCACGTAGGCGCGCTGCTGGTGGTACTGCGAGGCCGGGTCGAGCTTCGTCAGGAAGCGCCAGCTCGTGCCGGCCGGGATGAGGGACACCTTGTCCTTCTCGGCCTTGTTGCGGACGTTGGAAAAGGTCCACATGACGACGGTCCGGCGCTTCCACTCGGGCTCGCGCTCGCCGGCGCCGTCGTGCGGCCGCGACCAGATCTCCTGGTAGATGGCCATCTGCTCGAGCATGCTCAGGGCCGTGGGCGTCTTGCCCCCGGCCGCCTTGGTGCGCCCGCCGCCGCCGCCGCTGCCCCCTTTGGCCGGCTCGAGCCCCGGCTCCCCTTGCTCCGCCCGCTTCCGGTCGGCCGTCACGTACTTGGCCAGCTGCACAAAGGCCTTGGCCAGGCTGTCGGCGGGGAAGGGGATCTTGAGCGTGTCGGTCGACGCCGGGCGCAGCTCGCAGGCCTCGTTCCAGTCCGACGTCTCGGGCCCCCCGTAGTAGAGCTCGCGCGGCTTGACCACGCACGTCTTGGACAGCCAGCTGTGGCCCAGCAGGTCGCGGCGGCCGATGCCGAACGTGACCTCGCCGTTCAGCGACGTGCCCTCGGGGAAGCGGCTGGTGCCGTGCAGGTCCAGCACGACGTCCATGTGGATGATGTCGCACGGCCCGATGACGCAGCGCGCCGTTTGCTCGTGCGCGCTGTCCGTGTCGTCGAGGGCCCGCGTGAGGTGGGCGAAGAGTTCCGGGAAGCGGCGCTCCCATTTCCACGACACGTCCTTCACCGACCCCGACTCCGTCTGGGTCAGCGTCTTTGTGTATTCGTGGAGCAGGTGGGTTGGGCCCCGTTCCGGAGCATCCCGCTGCAGGTCCCGCCGGACGTCCTTGTTGCCGTTGAGCACCAGATGCGGGAACTCGCCTTTGAGTTCCAGGCGGGTGCCGTCGCTGGCGTACTCGTCGGCATCGAGGCACCTCCCCTGCGGCGTGGACGCCTTTCGGCAGTCGTCGCTCAGCGTGACGCCAGTGTGGGACACGTAGATCCAGCACGACTTGGGCCGCATGACGATCTCCGCGTCGGCGCCGAGGAGGCGGGCGAAGTAGTCGTAGTTGGGGCGCTCGTCGGGGAGCCGTCCTTCGGCCAGGGCGCTGAGCACGCGGTTGTTCTTGAAGGACTTGGCCTCCCCTTCTTCCTTGGCGTACTTCCGGTCCTCGTCCCTCTCGTCGCATTTGCGTGGGAAGAAGAAGTGAACTGGCAGAGCGAGCGGCCGTCAGCTGGGCATGGCCATGACCGGCATGCGTGCGTGCTGGTGGGGAGGGAGGGGAGGGGTGAGCATCGACCTACAGACGGGGTGGAAGGTGAAGAAGTTCTTCATGACTTGGATGTGACTGGACACCTGTTTCCTGTGCCGAAAGTAGGGGTGTCCGGCATAGGCAGGCTCGCCGTTGGCGGCCTTCTTGGGCTCTCGGGCTTTGCCCACGGGGACGACCTCGCCCGGTCCCGGGGGGAAGAGAAGCCAGTAGACGATCCAGAGATACTCGCTGATGAGCATGTTGCGTCCGTACAGCGTGCCCTTGGAGCTGTACTTCTGCCGCCCCATGTTGGGCACCAACATCATGGCTGGACGACCGGTCAGCCTAGACAAGTCAAAGAAGGGAACGGGGCGAGGGGCCGACTTGCCGTCGAGGAAGGCATCCTCAAGATACATGGGCCATTTGGGCTCCTCTCCCTCTCTTTCCTTCTGCGCCACCTTGGCGCGGTAGTCGGAGAAGTACTTCCATGCGTGTATGGGGTTCCGGCTGGCTCTCGAGTGGGCCATCGACGGATCCCGCAGCGACACATCGTGAGGGAACGAGCGGCGTGACCGGAGGCTGGTCCCGTACACCGAGCTCACCGTCTGCGTGGAGAAGAGGGGAGGGGTCGGGATGGGCTGGAGAGGGGGCGATAGGCTTAGTTGGCTCTGATGGCACAGGGTCAGATCCCCAAGGCCGTGTGCTTGGGCGTTGCCCGTGGACTCCCCCAGGGGCGTCCGCGTGGGGGGTATTATATCGTGCTGACTGCCGTACGTGTATTCGCCCACCGGCGAGTAGCGATGCGAAGGCATCACAGGCCCGCGGTGCTCCATGGTTGATGGCACGTATGTGAGGCAAGCACCGGGTAACAAGGGGGGAATGCCTCGGGGGAGGACTGAGAATTCTGGCGAATACCTTGGGACCGCTCAAGTATGCTGGGGATCGGGTTGAGATATGTAGAAAGGAATGGCAGTGGCAAGCAACCATGGCACGCACGGCTCGGGAAACACTGAAGCATCGAGGAAGAAGATCACATAGCTTATAAAAGATCTAAACGAGATCCCAGGCGGTACCGGCCCCCGCCGGTCTTCCCTAGGATGTCGGGCAAAAGATACTAATTATTGCCTGCTAACAAACACGCACCCTGGGCAGCGTAGCGACCCCACACCGAGAGGTATCAAGGGCGACGGTCTTGAAGAAAAGCTGCGGATGGCACAAACGCTACCATCCCGGCGTCGGCCACACAGCCTCGGCAGCGAGCGCTGCAGTTGGCACGCCCGTACCAGCACCGAGTGAGCAGCGGAGGGAAGGACGAGAAACAACAACAGTCTTACCCAAGAATGCTTCATTTGCCATCGGGGTCGTGAGCGCTGGCCCTCCTCGGGCCGGTCGCCATCGCGGCAGCCGCGGCGGAATGTGGTTTTGATCAAGTACACATACGGTAGATGAGCCTGTCTGGGACGGCGAGGTACTTGCGTACCCAAGTACAGCTTGTAGATCGAGCTGCCTGGTACCTACGCCATGTTGTGTGCAGGGGATTTGGGCTGGGTGCCGCACCCCTGGGCCCATGAACCGCATCCGACTTCTCAAGGGATGGAGGGATGGGATGGATGGAGGAGCCCGGCCAATAGCCCCGAACTGTTCCCTAGAAAGCGTGGCCATGCCCTTGTCAGCGTCGACGTAATTAGCCCATAATTAGAAAAATTAGCCCTCGTCTGAGCAAGTATAGACACCGAGGCTCCGACTCAGGCCTCTCCGTCCTCGTTGTCCTCGCCATCCAGGGTGAACCGTTTTCGTCCGGCCCCTGTCAGCTGCTGCAACCGGACCTTGTGTACCTGGCCCTCTACCTTCTTCTGCATCTTCTCGATCTCGGCCTCGGCATCGACCGTATCAGCCTCGGCCAGCTCAAGCACCAACCTCCGACCAAGGAGATGAGCGTCTTGGAGCGCCGACATGACCTTCACCGTCTCCTGCGGGCTGTTCATCGAGACAAACGCGTATCCACGCGAGCGACCCATATGATTGCGCGGGATGCGCACAGCCTGCAGCTGGCCGTAGGTGCCGAAGAGCGTGCGGAGATCTTTCTTGGTGGCCTGGAACGGCAAGTTCTTGACCAGGATCTTGCTGTGCTGGCCGGCAAGCTTCTTTGCGTTGTCGGCCCGCCTCTGCTCCTCGGCAGCATCATGGCCGCGGTGCGACAGCCGCACTTGGAGCTTGTGGTCATGCAGCTCGTAGCCGTCCAACACCTTCATGGCAGCTTCGGCTGCTTCTCTGCTCGACCATTCCGTGAAACCAAAACCCATACTCAGCACCGCACCAGGCTTCTTGGGGTCTGGTTTGGTCTTGACTCTTGCTGACCGGAAGCCCTCTAATTTCCCGGCAAGCTCGGTCAAATCCGCCGTAGTCGTAGAGAAGTTCAATCCCTTGACAAACAGGGTGGTTGACTCGGTGTTGTCAGCGTCGTCGCCGCGCTCGAGCAACTCCGAAGCCGATAATTTCTTGTTGGCCGCACCACCAGCCACATCGGCAGTCTCCTGCTGATCGGCGGTGAACAGCGTTTTGGGGCCTTTCTCAAGGAAGAGCATAGAGCCCTTGAATTGCGAGTAGGCTAGCTTGCGAAATGCTGTTTTGCCCTCGTGTGCCTGGGCAAATTGCACCACTGCAATAGTGCCCGTGGGCGGCATCAAGACCTTAAGAACCCGGCCATGCTCCTCAAACAAGGTCCTGAGTTCCTCCGGTGATGTCCCGTAGGGGAAGTTCTTGACGAGAATGGTAGCATCACCTCGTTCACTGGACTTGAAGCTATTCAGGTCGATGCCGTGCGATAGGAAGTATGCTTTGGTGTCCTGAATGGTGGACGCCTCTGCCAGCGCCTGCTTCACAGCAGCATCCGCGTTGGTGGGGTCCAACAGTTCACTGCGCGAAACACCGAGACGGTTGGCCGTCGAATCCAGGACAGCATTGGGATCCATGTAGAGACTGGACCACGAGAATTTGGCCGAGGCGGCCTCTCTCTTCTTCCGTATCTTGGCCTGCGTCTTCAGTGGCAACTTGGACAGTTCGAACTCGTCCATGGCCACATCACGCTGTTGCGATGCAGGCAACACGTGAAGTAGTCTGCCCTGAAAAGCAGTGCCGTCAATAGCTTGGAACGCAGCCACGGCAGACTCAGGCTCGGCAAATAAGACAAATGCAACGCCTTTGTTCTGGCCTGCCTTGCGATCCATTGGAATGTGTACCTGAGCCGACGTTAGCGGGAATGAAAGCAACCTAACGCAATATAGGATAAGATGGGTGAGATTGCCATGTTCAGATTCGAAGCATCTACTAAAATACTGGCCCTGGTTGTATCATCATATACCTGGGTATAAGCTGTCCCTATCAGGGGTTCATCATTGAAGGCAAGGTGTGTGTTGTGAGAAAGAAAAAAAAGTCTCCTTACCTCTTCCATCTCTCCAAACCGCGCCAGGAAGGACTTGAGATCCTCTTCCGTGGCAGTGAATGCGATATTGCGAAAGAATAGACGCCTGGTGCGACGTATGGCATCGAGCGAGTCCACTGTGCTCACCCCCTGGGCACCAGCCTTTGATACCGACTCCGCAGTCTGACGGGGTTCTGGGCTGGGCGTCGCGGGCACACCTTCTTGGGCACTGGATGGCTGCGGTGCTGGCGGCGCCGCGGATTGAGCACTGTCCACGCTAACGGGAGCGATCTCGTCATCGTCAAGAAAGTCAAGCAACCGATTGGTGTTTCTTCGTAGAAAGTCCTCATCGGTAGCTGCCACGGCGTCTCCCGATCGTGGCGCCGCCTTTTCAGGCTCATCGACGCTCATTGGATCAGCAGGTGGTTCATCAGACGCCGCGGTGTCAGGCACCCCCCTCGGGAGCTCAGAAACATGTGGCTTGGTAGGTGGAGCGCCCTGTCCCGGCTGGAGCGCTACCCGTTTTGACGGCCGACTGGGTACAGTCTCGTATTCATCATCGGAAGCATCGCCGCTGGGAATGGGGGCATCAGGACCGTCTGTGGCACCAGGGACGGTTCCATCAACCATGTCCATGCCGTGTATCTTGTTGGCCGAATTCTTCGCATGCTGCATAACACCAAGGAACTCTTGCAGTTTGGGGTCTGACTCATTAACTTCCCGCTTCCGCTTCTTAGGGCTGGGCTCCGACTTGTCGTCTGGCTTCGACTCGTTGCCGGAGCGACCGGCACCTAGCGACAGCGCCGGCGCCGAGGAAGGTCCGGATTTCGCATTCTGCGGTTGGGACAAAGCAGGGTCGGCAATGGGTCTCGCGAGCTCCACCGAGATTCTACTCATGCGAATGAAGCTCTTATTGAACAGCTTGACGGCTTGCTTGGCCTCGCTTGGAGTCGAGAAGCCAATGAAGCCCAGCCGGCGCTGAGGCTTGAGCTGGATGTCGGTGATGTGGCCGCGCGAGAAATGCTTGCGGAAGTCGGCTTCCTTAATGGTGGGCGGGAGGCCTTTGACGAAGACACGAGAGGTCTCCTCCATGAGGGGCAACGAGGAGGGGTTGACCAACAGTTGTAGCAGTTGGTAGGGGCCGCTGCGATGGTTCTCTTCTCCCGCCGAGCCCGTGAGTGCCTGTGAGCCAGCGAGCCTGGACCGGAAAAATGGTAAAGAAGGTGATGGACGGCTCGTCCTGGGTCAAAGGACCTGATGCAAAGAAAATGTTTTTCTGCTGCTGGAAAATAAAAAACCACAGTCGCTATCGGTGGAGCCGTGCTCAGGCCCACGCACGATAAGCCTCTTGTCTGATTGGCTGCGGCCGGGTAGCGCGTCAATAAGGCGGAAGGTGCGCAGTTCTGAGGTCGTCTGGGCTCCCAGTACTGGGCGCATCCATGTCGACCTTATTTCTGAACCATTGGAGACGGTTCCATCGTCTCGACTGTCGTTGAACTGTTGCGCCGCGCCTCAACCCAAACCCCCAACACCGCCGACCAGCAAATCGGCTTCCTGATCGCGCCGCCCACCTCTCGACGAGACCTCGCCAGGCCAACTCCGACCGACTCCGTGTACGTGCTCCTGCGGCTTCCCTTCCTTACCCCTTACAGACACCAGGTAGACGGGTCTTGGGAACAACCCACGTTCGTCCCATCTACGCCGCGCGTTTGCGACCGGGCGGGCAGCGTAGCGCAGTGCCACACGCCTACCCTTTGCGCCTGTCGCCTTTACTCAGCAGCCTCCCTTCTCACGGGCTTCACGCTTAAGCAGCAGTCCGGACCCGTGAAATTCTGCTGACCGTTCTTTCTGCATTCAGCACTCCACGCCGTCTCGCTCCTACCACTCCATCACCCGACCGACTTTCTTGTTGAACCACGATAATGTCTTCCGACGATGCCAAGTCGCCTCCCCCGGCCGTGAGCCGCGACCTCAACCGCGACAAGCTCGAGGGTGAGTTGCCTCGCTGGGCCAAGCGATCCCGTCCCCGCGTCGAGGTGGTCTATACTGACATCAGTTGGCAGCCCAGATCAAGTCCGCCGACATGGTGGGTCGCACCCCGGCCAAGCGAGGGCAAACACTCCCTTGCCCCATGTGCAGTTTGGGCTGATGGCGTGACAGACCGAGGACATGCAGCAGGAAGTCATCGATGTCGGTATGTTCGGCCCCGCGCTTAGCCCTGCACCGACCAATGCTGATCCCATCTTGGTGTAGCTCAGGAAGCCATGGGCAAGTTCACGATCGAGAAGGACATCGCCCAGCACATCAAGAGAACGGTAAAGCCCATCCTTGCCGGTTGAAAAAAGAGGCAACTGCTCACTGGCCATACACAGTTCGACGAGCGCAAGGGACCTACATGGCATTGCATCGTGGGCCGCAACTTCGGCAGTTATGTCACCCACGGTTCGTACCTGTCCTGTGTCGCATGGTCCAGCCCCGACCGTACTGACGAGGCCGCAGAGACCAAACACTTCATCTACTTCTACCTGGGCCACTGTGCCATTCTCCTCTTCAAGACCCAGTAGAAGGGGGGATTGAGAGTGAAAAGAAGTAGGGTACGCGCTGCTCGGCACAGGCTTGACCGTATCCGTACTGCTCGGCGTTTGTTGATTTCTTTTAGGCTGCTACAATCTGAGGCGGTCTTATACCCATGCGTCATGACCGTTATGCATCCAACGCAGTCATTTTGATGGTTTTCGAGGAATAGGGAAGTAGACGGGCATGGTCTCAAGTTGAGGCTTTGACGCAGGGATACATCAACCTCGATAACAGATATCTTGGACTCGCAAAAGCCCGGAATTTGTCCAGAAGAGGGGGTGGGAGGGGAGCATGGACTTAATAAGTAGTACTCTTGGTCCGTCAGGGGCATACACATAAACTATTCTCGCCACGCCATCTCCCATGTCGTAAAGATACGGGAGATACCCACTGGGCTGCCGATCATACTTGAACCGTCCTCCGAGGGAGAATGGATCCCCCGCCCAGGCACCTTTTTCTGAGCAGGCGGTACCTGAGATTCCGAGCCAAGGGCGAGGCGAGGCGAGGCGAGGCGGCCAATGGGTTAGACGAGATGGGCTGGGAGGGCAGAGTCTGTCATGGCGGCAGGGCTGTCTTAGACAGCCCCCGCCGCCACTCGTACGTGTTTCACGTGCAAGAGCCAAGCGCAATATATCAGCATTGAGGCACATTCCCCCGGAGCGCGATCGGCAAACGGCCATGGGCAATGGACATGGCAATGTCCATGACAATGTCGATGGGTGATTTCCAAGAAATAGGGGACCGTTGAGCCAGCCAAGCGGCGGCAGGCGATGGGCGGAGGAGCGAGCGAGGAGGTTTGCTTGAACCTGCGGATTATCACGGGCAAAGCGACTGGAACCCCGCGCAGGCGGCGGCCCCTCTCCCCAGCCTCCCCGTCGACTGGAAGTCCCTGCGGGTGGATGGGATGGGAGGGGAGGGGAGGGGAGGGATAGGGAGAGGGGACAATCAATTGATCCATCTTCGGGGGCTCTCTCTCTCTCTCTCCCCCCCTCTCCAACTGGAGCCCAGAGCCCAACCCGACCAGACCTAGCCAGCCAACCCTCGGCCATTGGAGGCCAGGAACGGGATCCCGCAGCTCCTGCACCGGTTGTCCCGCTTGTTTCCCTTTTGGGTTTGAGGTGATCGGAAGCGGTCTAGCGGGCGTCCCTGGGCCCGGCCAGTCCTTGGCCCGCAGCAACTCAATTCACCAGCAGAAAAACCCCACGGATGGGAAACCAACGACATTGCCCTCATGCATCTACTTCTGCTGCTGCCTCCATCCCGCCATCCGGCAAGACGAAGCATAAGGAAGCGAGCCATCTAAAGTCGCGGGCTGGATGTTGAAGAGGGGGTAGGTAGGTATAAGTAGAGTCGAGGGGAGGGGAGGGGAGGACCGGATGAGTGACCATCCATTCATTCCTCCTGAACAGTGGACGGCGGGGGGCCAAACAGACAGCCCTTCTGCAGGGCGGCAGGGCGGCAGGCAAGCAAGGCGTGGATTTATCCGTCCGTCCATCCGTCCATGCAACCTTCCCATCCAGCCCATGGATCCTTCCATCCATCCTTCCATTCATCCTAAACCGGCGCCGAGTTGCCTCCTCTCACCTTCCACGTTGCCCGTCAAACCCGCCATCCTCCCCCCAAGGTTCAGCTTGCTCAGCACAATCCCCACCTCCGGATTTTCCTGTCGATCAGGCACCGCGCTCGCCGCCGCGTTTCCGTTGTATGATTACTGCGGTCCATCTCCCAGCCAATGCATCGTGATACATACCACTTGCAGAGTCGCGCCCGGTCTCCGTAGTTGCATCTCCATGGACATTGTGTCGTTCGTGTCGTCCAGGCAGCCCCCGTCTGTACCGGGCGGGTTCGCCAGGTTCCAATGTTGGCCTCGACACGGGGCTTGGGGGGTTTCGGTAAGATCGTGGGGCCCGAAATGGCCGTGCCGGAAGCCCCTCCAACCCCTCTACCCCTCTCCCGTTCACGGGCGCTTGCCCCCGCCCCCCCGAGAGTCATGCATGTAGCACCCAAGCTGTGAGACATGTGCCACCGCATCGGCAACCGTGAGCATCCCTCGCACGCGATCCCAGAGACGGGCGTGCTCGGCGAGGGCGGTGCGGCAGTTACGGGCCATTCTGCATCACCACCCGCCCCATTGGCTCGCACGTCACCAACCCGCAACGGCTTGCACATTGGGCGGGCGTGCAGACGGACTCACTCCATGTGCGCGCGCGGGCGTCTCGATCAGATCAACTCGGCGTGTCTTTGGAGAAAGCTCCGTTCGTAGTGGTCAGTGGTGACAACCGGTGACGTGCCAGGCAGCCCGACGGCCATGGGCAGTCAGAGTCGGTCGGCCTTCCGTTGACTGACTGCTCTGCCGCCCGCTTCGCTTGCGACGAGTGGACATGGGGGGGGGGGGTTGCGATACACCGTACTTCGGATTGCGTACGGGCGACTAGTCCAGACCCCTACACCGAAAACCGCCGAGTCTCGCACCTCTCTTGCCCGACCAGTGGGAGGCAGAACCCTGATCTGACGGTGATGTGCGGCTGGGTATCATAGGGAAGACGTGACTTTCCATTTCTAACAACGGACCCAATAAGTAGGTACATCATCCATGTCTGGACAAGACCCTGGCGGGGGCTTCACACCCGGATAATGGGACGGGTGCCCAGCCGACGACCTGTATTCCCGTCCGTACCGAACACCGCTTCGGGGGTGACGGGAGGCGACAGCCATGGCACTCGCGTAGCTACCATAATGATAATAATAATAATAACCCTACCTACCACGCTCACAAGTCGTTCCACTATGTACCGGCTCAGGAGGGGCTGGACGCTCGCCCACCACGGATACTTACCTCTCATGGGTATGGGAAGGCAGCCCGGCCAACGAGCGCACCAGCGAACAGCTAGGCAGTGTGCGGAACGGACCTGATTCGGTTCCAACCTAATTCGGCCGAGGGGGCGCAAGACGGATGCCCGGGCGTGTTTTTTTTTACAAGCTGCTGGCTACAGCACGAGTGCACGTGGGTATTGCCGGATGCACCGAGTGCACACCCACCGAGTGCCCCCCGCCGCCCGTATGTGCCGTGCTGCTGGATCCTGGTTCCTGGCGAGCAACCGGAAAGACGGTGTACCAAAACCGACCGAAGCACAGGCTGTCGGCTCTTTTTTACAAACTGACACAACGCAACACACACGGGTTGAGAAAAGCGTCTCTCGACGCTGACTGACTTTCGCACGGAGCGGCGGTGCTCCTTCGCTCAGGGGCTTGGCAGGTCATGGCTGACGGTGACAGACATATGGGATCCCACACACACCCCCCATGCGCCTGGGCAGGCGGGCTTGGCTTGGCTGAAGACCGGAGGGGGCGGGCAGGCGGGCAGGCGGGCAGTCGGGCTGCTGCTAAGGTTGGATGTACGTACGATGAACATGGACCGTACATCCGATCCCTCTCCCCCCTCCCCACCACACGAAGCGAGCGCCATTGCTCCAGCAAGTCGGGGGCCGACGCAGCCCAAACTCTGTCATGGTGCGAGTGGCACCAGTGCATGTGTGTGCGCTCCAATGTACGTTGTGTGCCTGTGTGTGCGCGTGGTGCGTGGTATGTGTGTATTGTGTGTGTGTGTATGCGGGTCGGCTAGATGGAAGCGGAGCGTAATAATCATGCCACACGCCTTGGGGGCCCATGGAGAGAAGAAGTTTGTGTGCGTGCCCGTTACTTGCGCACACGACCACGACAAAGAGCAACAGCTAGCTGGCTGGGGGGAGTGGGTGACGATTACGCTTCAAAGAGAGCCTGGCTAAGGTAGCTAAGCTGGCTGTCAACCCGAAGCCAAGGCCCCCGCTTCGTCATCAGCTTCTGGAAGTCGGCACACTACTAGGGGCGGTTAAGGGCAGGACTGACTGCGTGGGCAGGCAATTAATCGGTCCTCAGCTGAGAGAGGGCAGCAGCCAAGAAAGTACCTACCGTAGATGGCAGTACGAAGTAGGTACACTTATCCATACATCGTACCAACCTACCCATGGCACAGAGCACAGTCAGCAGATGCCATCATGGGCATAGTGTGACTGGGCGGTTCAGCGCGGGAAGCGCAAAACTCGCCCAACGCCCATCACGCCAGCCTATCCCATCGAGGGCAGAAACGAGGGGGGCCTCCTCCAGCTTCCGCTGCCACACGACGACCGACCACACACCACCATCCATCACCACCACCACCACCAGGACGGGGGATGGTGGGGCGTAGGTCGCTCCTATGGCGCTCGCCAACTACTCCCAAGAAGCTTGGCCGGATTCGTCCGGATTCGGGCGCCGCTCAACGTGGCGCCCGCAGGCACCACTCAGACCGTCGAACTACGAAGGGGCGCGGCGTGGGACCCGAGCAGAGGGTAGCACACATCTTTCCCGGCTTTTCGTACTCCGTACCTTTGGGATGCTGGCTGATCTGCAGCGCGGCCGGGCCATCGATGTGTTGGCGCGAGCCCGCAGGCGTACCCTAGATGGGGGAGGGGGTGAAATGGGGATCCATTTGCTTGGGCCCCCCAAGTCCGAAAGAAAAAAAAAAGTTATAATAGTTGTACGTGGTGCCCGTATGGCGGCGCAGCACGAGAATGAGGAGAAGCAGTGGCAGCAGGGTCTGCTGAGTATACTCAGTAACTCCGTGCCGAGTCGGGCCTTTCCAGTGCTCCTTGTCCAAGCCGGCATGTCGTGTCACGCCCACCCCCCCCCCCCCCCCCCCCCCCTTCCCTCCCGGGTCCTTCCCCCCGGCTCACGATCGGAGGCCAAGGTGTATTTATTATGTAGTATATTTACACAGTAGCAAGCTGGCGGGCGCATGTCACCGGATCGAGCCGCGGGCGGGCTTGCCTCTACTTATATCCACCGCGAGGGGGGGGGGCCGCCAGTTGCGCTGGAGGTAAGTAGTGGGCATGTCTCGGTCGCCCGGGGCAGCGCAAGCGCACGCGATCCTGGATGTGGTGCTGGTAGACGAGTACGCCACTGCGATTCGCCCGGGGGGCCCTCAAGGAACTTTTGGACCGCTTCGTATCCCAGGAGAAACCCAATGGGCGGTGTCTCGTTCGAATCAGGCCATGCCTGTCGTTTCTGCCGTTGCGGGTTCACATGCAGGGAATTGCTGGAGCCGCGGGAGAATACCTACTTAGATAATGGGCAAAGAGCTGGTAGGTAGTAGGTAACGTAGGTAGGTAGTATGTATCTGTAGTCCCTAGCAAGCTGGAACCTTGGAAGCCCATCCATGTCCGTCGCTCTCCCTGATGGCGCCGCTCCTGGATCTTGGGAACAATCTCACTTCGAGACGGCCATCGTCATCGTCCCCGTTTCCCGGCACCGCTCGCCGGCCAACTCGGTAGGGAAGATGCCCTTAGGGGGGGCTCCATCGATTCAATTCCCCGGGTCCTGGCTGTTAGAAATCGGTCGCAAAAACGAATTCGCTCGAACCTGAGGCAGATAACCTGCCACTTCCCATGGACTGCCGCCCAGTCCGTGGCAGAGGGTGGGGGCGGAAGCGACCAATCAGGCCCGACCGGCTCCATCGCGCGTGTGGAGAGCCCAGAGCCCCCCGAGCGGCTGGTACGGTACCTGACAAGTTCCATGGTCTGTTCTAGGGCCAGCAGCGTATGGGGACGCCAGGACGCCCGCGCCCACGAGCCCGCCCTTGGGAGGGGAGGGCCCCCATCCGTACCTGGGATGTACAGCGGCCCTGGACCGCGAGGTACGGGCTAGGTCAGTAGGGGGATTTACGGATGGGGGCAGCGATCCCTCCTCCTCCCCTTCCCTGGGCTCTGTGGACGGGATATCCGTCGTCTTTGGTGACGGGCGGGCTGGCCGCAACGACCAACGGCGGGCCCCAAAGAGGGAAAGGAAAGATGGCGTCAGCTTTTTTTTTCTTACGCCCGCGGGCGACCACAGTTGCTGGCCAGAAGAGGCATCACATTGCGAATGACGAGCCCCCCCCCCCCCCCCCCCCCCCCCCCCCCCCCCCCCCCGATCTATGTACGTGCATATACTCTTTTTGCCCTGCCCTCTCACTCCGCCCCGACGCTTTTTGGGTTCATCGAGTCAAGGCCGCGCGCGGCTAGAGCCAGGAGAACGGGCACACGGACTATCCGCCCTGACAAAGGGCCTGGGCTGCCGGGGTTACAGATGTTTCAGTCAAATCTTGACATAATTGTGAATTTATGCTCGCCGCGGCAGCCCCCCCCCCCCCCTTTTCGCCGTCCATCGGGAGCTCCCTCGGCCGACTACACACGCCTTGATCGAACTTTGGCTTGCCCAACGACGGAAGCAAGCCCAGGTAGAGAGGTACGATTTGCGGTGCGGCGGCGGCGGCTTACGATCCGACGTCTGTATGCGCGTGTGCGAGAAAACCGATTGGGACCCTGAAAAAAAAAACATCAGCCCAGTCAGAAGTTGAGACGGTTACCTTGGAGATCAATCACTTAGTCACGCGGTGCTCGCTGACCCTACTCGTACTCATCCATGGAGGGGAGGGGGGGCCCCCAATGTTCCGTCACTGGGGGATGGGAGGAGGCAGTTAGTTGGCAGGGAGCTGCCGGCCGTACGTGCTCGGAGGGATTGGACCCGGAGGATCTGCCTCGGCTACGAGAGGTGATGGACGGCTACTCTGCTACATACGTATTACAGGGTGTATGCAGATAAATACGATGCAGGTAAGTACAGTACTGGTTAGGAACCTAACAAGTAGAAGAGGTATGTATACATCTGGATCTCTCGTCCGCGTACATGTCTCTCTCCCTCTCCCTCCTCCCCCTCGTCTCTCCCTCTTTCTCTCTCTCTCTCTCTCTCTCTCTCATTCTCTCCATGTTCCCCTCTAGCTTTTCAAAGGTACATAGACTGGGTACACTGTGATAGCTGGGGTTGTGTGTTTTCCGCCCGTGGGCCCCCCCTTTTGGCGAGGCAAATGGAGTGTATTTGTCGAGAGATGGAGACGAAGGAACCTTAATGCTGTGTCTCCCATGTCCGACTGGGCCTCTCTGCTGGGTAAGTATGGAGTACATACAGCAACAACAACGCACGCTGCAGTGGAGGGAGAGAGCGGTATGTAGGTCAGCCCGTACAAGTACTAAGTATTTCTTGCGCGCAACTGCGCGCAACTGTCCCCAGCACGGGATCCATTTTCCGCCCATCCATAGGCACGGCCTTGCGGGTGGGTGCGTGGGCAGAGCAGCGAGCGAGTAACATCGGCGTATCCTCTCTCTCTCCTCCCCAATGGGGTCGCGCGGCCGCAGCTCCTCTGGCCCGTCGCGAGGCTTACTCCCCTCCCCGAAAGAGCCAGCCAGAGTCAGGCGGACAGGAGGCGCTCACACACAAGACCATACACACACACACACACACACACACATGGGATGGATGGGCTGACCAACGCACCGCCCGCCGCCGTGTTTGCGACAAGGTAGTTATGTGTGCTGCTGAGTGGGACACATGCATTTGCGGTGACGGGGGAGGGGGCGGCGGTTTTCGCCATGATGTAATCAAGAAGTGTCGCTCTGCGTACTTACAAAGAGGTTACCTGCTTACCTCTTTACCTACCAACCTGTAGTAGGTATCGAGCTCGTCGTGTCGGGAGTGCGGCCGACCAACGAGGTTGGCTTCCGTCGCACTTATGGAAGTGGACTTGGGGTCCTGGGCACCCATGTTATTAAACTCGCTATGCCGGCGGGTAATGGCGGTTATGAATAGCCCATAATTCCCAGCGAGCAACTGCCACCCCCAGAGAGAGAGAGAGAGAGAGATTGGCCAGGCCGACGGGGCAAAGATCTGGCTGTCTCACTACCAGAAATGAGCCGGCGGGGCGTCACTGCTTGATGTTTCAACGTTGGGAGGCGAGGCGCCGTGGGCGAATACTGGACGACCGACCTGCCGAACCGTTGCCCCCCCCCCCCCCCCCCCCCCCCCCCCCCGTCTTATGTTCTTCTGGCGCGGGTTGTGTTTTCTGGGTATGGAAGAGAGATCAATCCATTGCCGGGGTAGACCAACCGATGGTCGTCGGCGTCGGCGTCGTCGTCGTCGTCGTTGCCCGCGCCCGCGCCCGCGTACGCTAAGCTGTACCAGACCACACGTTCCCATGGGATCCCATGCGACCAGCCTGCCAGTCCGCGAGTCCATTGTTGCGTGCCTGCTCACTTGCCAACTTAGGTTCCTACTAAACTAAGTTCCCTCTCCATATTGCAACTACCTACGATCTATGGGAACCTATCTCGGACGGGCTGCTCGGGAAAGGTACCTTGCCTGCAGCCTTTCGCTAGGCCACGGTCATGGCGAGGAAGTGCACGCCTGGTCGAATCCAATCGAATACTGGGTGTGGCTAGCGGACGCCCTGCTGAGCCATGCGGACCATACGGGCCATATGGGATGTGCTCCATATGGGATGTGCTCGCTAGGTAAGGTACCTTAGGTTGGGTAGTTCGCCTACACACCACCCAACTCCTCCTCCTCTGTACGCATCTATCCATCCATACAGAGACATATGCAGACGCCCTTCCGCACATCCATCCATCCATCCCACCCCCCCTGCAAGGCTTCCCCCCAGGTCACTCTTTTGTACTCTCGCTCCCCGTGGCCGGTCGGCGGGCCGCGGATCAATAGGCCAGGGCCGCTTGTCTGTCCGCCCTTGACTTGCCTCGACCACCCACGCAATCCCATCCCATACAACAAGCCCACGGCTGGACACGCCGCCCCCGTCGCTGGCCTGCCTGCTTTTCGTCCCGGTCCGCCTGCTCGCTGCCGCTGGGCTGGGTGGATGGTGTTGGCCGGAGCGGGCGCCGCGCGGGCGTGTTTTCGTATGTTAGCTGCCGGGGAGCAGGGCAAGGATATGCGTAGATCTCATCCCATTCCCTCCATGCTCGGGGGACCTCCCCCCCCCGGCGGGTACCTGGCTGGCTGTGTGAAGTAGCCAGCCATAATATGAGCGGGTTATGGAAGTCTGTAGGCAAGTTAGTACCTACCTAGGTAATAATAATCACTGCCACACTGCCCATTCGCTCATGGCCCTTTGTCCGCTAAACTTAGGCTGGCCGAACTAGGCCTCCTCTGTGCCCCCCATCCATCCATCCATCCATCCATATCCCAGCAGCTGGCTTTGCGGCTTTGTGTCTTTGCGTCCGTCCGCCTTTGCGCGGTGCGACAGCGACGACCCATGACAATCGCCAGGGCATCCATCCCCCGGTACCTGGGCAGTACTTCCGACCGCCCTTGTACTTGGCTGCCAGCCATTGGTATCCGTACCGACCTCCAGGCCTGCCTCCTACCGACTTGGTACCTCCATGCTTCCCTGGCGGGACCCGCTTTCCCTAGACTCCCAATCCCACTGTGCTGCACTCCATCTCCGCCGGATGACTTCCTTCTTTCTCCTCGACCAAGACGACGCAGCCGGCCAGCCAGCACGCAGCACCGCGAGACATCTTCCGTACGACCTCGTCCTCCCCTGGTGCTCTGCTCTGCTCTGCTCTCTCCCTCCCCCCTCGTCGACGCCTGCCTCGGACCTCCCATAATTGCCTCAGCTCTGTCTGCCCCGGCGCCCGTCAACCTGACCCGTTTGCTTGCTCGCTTGCTTGCTTGCTCCCGCCCTCGTTCCTGGCGAGCGAATTGAATGCCGCAGTGACCTGACCATGTAACCAAGCTGCATTCACCCCAAGTCAACCATTGTTGTCGCCTCGCCTTGAGCTCTTGATCGTCCGTCTGTCGGCCAAAGTGCAGACTGCCGTCTGCAGCCGCAGCCGCACGTCTTCCTCCTCCTCGACCAACACCACTACTGCACCCACGCCTCTGCTCCCACGACCTAATTCCCACCACTTCGGCCCTCCACCCTCCTCTGGCTGCCGACCAGATCCAACTTCGACAGAATGCCGAACCTCGCAATTCCCGACACGGGCCTCCAGCTGGAGAGCCCCGCCAGCCCGCCCGCCGCCCTTCCCATGCAAGCCTTCGGCCTTGTCCTCAACGACGATGTTATTGAGGACATGATCAGGGCCTTCCGAGACGGAGAGAACCTAGAGCTGTGTCTGGGCAATACTCCCGTAAGTCCGGTCTCTCACTTCTCTTGCCCACGGCCCGCCCGGCTGCCCTCGCTACGTTGGCGCTCGACGCAAGCCTGCGAGGGAGCCTGGGCGCCCCTGGTCGCTGGATTGCTGGTGTTCATCTCCTTGACTACCGGTCGGCTAACCGCCCTTGATCACAGAGCCTGCGGTACGGCAACAACGAAGAGAACCTCAAGCCGACGCAGGACTTCTCTGGCTATGACCTCTTCCTCACGAACCCGACGGATTCCACCAGCAAGGCCCAAAAACTACCGAACCCGACAGTGTCTATATTCGAGAAGCCTTCGGCAGCCAAGCCCCCAAAGCCCCAGATTCGGGTGGACAAACCTGCCAAGGGCAGCAAGACAATCAAGTCGAAGATCCTCCCGAGCGGCAAGAATGCCATGTCCACAGTCTACTCCTCGAGTAACCCCCGATCGCTACCCACCAGCCCGGCACTCAACGGTGTTGGGTCCCCGTCTGAAAACCCGGCCTTCACGGCAGGCCAGCAGAAGCTAGAGAAGAACAAAGAGCAGCGCAGCGCGCTTGTCCACGAACTCGCGGTTCGGGACCAGACTCTTGAGCACCTGAAGGCCAAATGGACCGGATCGGAGGCAGACTTCACTGATATTCTGAAGAGAGTGGGTGACCAAGTCAAGGACCAGGACAAGTGGACTTTGAAGAAGCTCTTCTGGAAAGAACTCGATGTCTGGAATTACGACTACGAGTCCCCGGAGGACCGTCAGGCTGCCGTGGAAAACGCTATCAAGGTTTACGACAAGCAGCGGCTCAGCTCGGGCGCGCCCGAGTGGGAACGCTTGCTGCCAAAGGAGGAGCGCGGCAAAGGAATAGTCCTGAGCAAATTGCAGGACCGGTTGGCTAAGGGCAACATCACCCCGGTCCCCAAGGCCTCAAAAGCAGACGACGCGAGCAAGAACAGCAGCGACGAGAGCTCGCGAGCCCCTGGTGCTGAGGCCATGTCGCGGTCCAACTCACAGACGGTGGTTGCCAGGCCCAAGGCGAAGATCAGTGACCGCGAGGCTCAGGCTAAGCGGCTGCTCTCCAACAAGCCGAAGAAAGCAGCACCACCTAAAAAGGCTCCGGCGAGCAAGGCCAAGGCAGCGGAGAAGGGGGGTAAAAAGGTGCTGTCGGCCGAGTTTGTCCAAGACTCGTCGAGCAGCGAGGACGAACAACCTCTTGCCGCCACTACCACCACTACCACCGTCAAGTCCAAGTCGGTTGAGAAACCGGTGGATAAGGTGATCGAGAAACTGGCTGAAAAAGTCAGTGAGAAGCCCAAGGCGCCGACTCCCGCCGCAAAGCCCAAGCCCAAAGCGGTAGTTCGCGCCCCCAAGTCAGCAGCCGTGAAAGCGCCTGCCGCCAGCACGCCCGCCACCAGCACGGCACCGAAGAGAACAAGAGACGAGGAAGACAGCAGCTCGAGCTCGGGTGCACCCCTAGCCAAACGACTCACCAAACCCAAGGAACCCCCCAAGCCCCTTCCTAGCTCGACGGCCCTCAAGCATCGGCCCTCGGATGCCAGCCAGAATTCGCGGGCGACGACATCGTCCAACCACTCGTACAAGAGCAAGAACACGTCGCCCGCCAAATCGTCGCCGCTGGCTTCGTCCCCGCCCACCAATGCTTCTGACTTTGAAGACGACAACCATGGTCGCAGCCAGAGCCAGAGCCAGAGCCAGACGCAACGACCCGCGCCGCGAGTGAACGGGCTGACTAACGGAACGGTGGCGCCGACCAAGAAGCGCAAGGAGCCGCCGCGGGACGGGGACGTGCACGTCACGTCCAAAAAGGCACGCGTGAGCATGTCGGTGCTGCAGAAGGCTCAGTCATTCGAAGTGTACTACCGGCGCTACCTGGTACTGCACAACGAGCTTGTCTCGATACGTGATCCGCCGCAAGACGATATCGACAGATTGGTCCGGATGCGTAAGAGGCTCGTATCGATGAAAGAAGAGATCGCACAGGAGCAAGGCACTGTCGCATGAGTGGGGCCCGGCCCGCTTGGCACACCGGGGAACGGATGGATGGAGCGCCTCCACGATGGGACCGCGTGGAGGCGACGGGATTTCATGCGCGTCATGCATGCAGAAAGTTCGGGAGTGTCAAGACGACGATGACGACGGAACAAAGCGTGGCGCTCTGCCCGGCACAATGCCACGACGAGCCAGACGCAAATACCGACATGGGAAACACGGCCGCCCTTCGGGTGGCCATTACGACAGCATCAGCCGCATTTGTTCATTTACCTGGAATGGAAAAGGCCAGAGAGACACTCGGGCAGGATTCTGTTGAGCATCGGAGTTACGGCATCACAAGCATGGCTGAGGGAGCAGCAGCTCGGTTCCTCGCCTGGTTTTCACAATTTCCTTTTCTTCTTTTCTTTACTACTCACGCCTGGAATATCCCCCCTTCCCATTACGCGGCTATTCCAGGACTGCGCCCAGGAACAGTTGGGCAGTCGCATTAGCGCGGGAACTTGCATTGGTTTTAGACGACAACATAGACGGAACAAGCGAGGCTCTTGAACAAGGAGACAACGAGTGGTTCGCAGGCGTGGTGATTGCTGATGTCTTGGCCCGTCCTGATGCAGCAGATTGGGACACGCTGAAGTAGTTGGTAGTGGGGGACGGCCGGGCGCCATTTAGCCTCCCTCAACAGTAATGAGACACTGCCCTTGAAGCCCACCAAATGACCAACTAGCCGGAAGACTTCACAATTAGCCCGCGTACTGTCAGATATCGGCTATGTTGTGCACGTGTATCATGTTCAGGCACGGATGGGTTGCCCTGAGCCAGAACACGAGATCAACAGGCTTCAGGATGGATTCCAGAGCATCACAGTCAGGCCTGGCTAACCACCAATCTCTTAAGCTTGCCAAACGTTACGCGGGAACCTGTACCCTCGGCGGAATACCGGCCGAAGAGCAGACAGACGTGTGCGGGATGACTAAGCAAGGGATGGGAATACTCGTCTCTCACCCGGAGGTCGGACAAGCAAGTACCTACTTCTCTATTACTTAGACCTAGCCCGTCTAATGCGCACCATTCGCACTACCAGGTACCGGAGAAGTGTGCGAAGGTCCATGTCCGTTCTTCTGTCTCGCCTGTCTCGCCTCTGCTGCGCGCTCAGGTCAAGGGGGGGGGGGGGGGGGGAGCGAGGAGGGAAAGGAGAGGGAGAGACAGACTCTCGAGGTCGCGCATTCCCCCCCCCCTCAATCCCTCTCCCCTCCACTCGTGTTCCGGCCGGGTACCTGAGCATGGAAGATGCGCGGCGTACGCCTCCCGCCCAGCCAGGGCTCTCTCCCTTCCAGGCCTGGGCCGGCCAAAAACACGGCCGCCCACCCACCCGGGTGGTCCCAGCTGAGTTGAACGGCGCCGACCCTGCATTCGTCTTGCAGCTTCGGGGGGGCGGCGGCGGCGGCGGAGCCCAGTCGACCGGTCTCGCCCCCAGGTGTTCGTTTCGTGTGTGTGTGTGTGTGTATCCCCCGGGGGGCGAGCACGCGTACGCTACGGTGGTGCGACCTCTCTCGGCCGACCTCGTCCCACTGTAGGGGAACGTTTGCCCAGGAAAGCATCAGGGGGCCCCATCAGGGAGGGAGGGAAGCGGCTATGTTGCGTGCGTATGCGCAAGCGTTACGATATCGCCATGGCGATGGCATGAGCCTCGCTTAAGCGGTGGGAGGGAGGGGGGAGGGGGGGGGACAACCGTTATAGCCGCATCCGTCGAAGAACGGGCAGGCATACCATTACCATCTCAGACCTACCAACAACCCCCGGGAAAGCAACAAACAGATCCGAGCATGTGGTTTCCTGGCTCATCTTCCCTCTGCCCACGCCTTCGCCCCCCCACCCTCCCCAACTTGGGGAAAAGGGGTGTTGGGGGGGGGGGGAAGTTGGCTTTGAGCCCGAGACAGCAATAGAAACCGGGACAGCGTCGAAGGGCAGACCGAAAATGCGGAAGAAGAGGTTTGCTTCGGGTTTTTCCCAGCCATTCCTCGTAAAGCCTGCCACAACGGCGTGCTAGCTTCAGGGCCCCTCCCCCGAGGGGTCCTCCTTTCCCGACAATGACGCGAGGAGGGGGTCGTGGTGTTGTTGTTGTTGTTGGGAAGCCGTGGTGGTGTCCAACTGCATTACCATACCTTCTAGGCCGGGGCCTGTCGGTCCCGCCACATGGTAATGTGCTGGGTTCCCCCGGCCGTGTTTCCCCCCAAGATGGCCGCCGTCCGGTCTAGGTTTCCCAGCCGCCCCCCCCCTCCCCGGCTATGACGTCCCGGCATGTCTGGGGGGTGGGCTCGCCAACCGGAGCCCATCCGGCCTCCCGATATGGGAGAAGAGCCCCCGGGGGAGGGGGGGGGAGGGGACCCCAAGTTGGGTTACGCTTGGTAAACGATTCGAAGACAGTAAAGTGGTGGTGGTGCTTTGGGATGGGCCCGAGGTGGGGTTACGGAGAGCCCAGGGCAACCTCGGGGGGGGGGAAGACAAAAAGTCCGGCAGCGGATCCACGATTCCATCAGCCTGGGGGGAGGGAAGGGAAACCCAAGCCACGTCCGCCGCCGCCGCAACCGTCGCGCGTGCGATACACGTGGTAGTAGGGTAGTAAGTCGCTGGCGGGAAGGGGGGGGGGGGGGGGGGGATTAGTTACGGCAACGGGACCGAAGGGCAGGCCCCGCGCGGGCGGGACAGGGGCCCCATGGCGATAGCGATAGGCACCAAGAACGCGCGCTAGGGCGAGAGAGAGAGAGCAAACGAGAACAAGGAAACCCATGCTTGCCCATGGCATCTGGACGAGACAGGTATGTAGGTCGTCTTTGTGGGGTGGGGGGGACGGTCTCGAGTTTGATGGTATAGGGAAGGGATGCCCCTGGCTAGATGACCCTGTCCCTTCCCCCGGCCCGGGATAGTTTCCATGACCATGATGAGCCCCGCCAGCTTGAGGTCCCCCGTCTAGCACGCGGCGGGTGGGTTTATCATTATTTTTGTTTTCAGGTTCCTGACAGACTTGACGTGCAGACAGAGCCGCGATGCGAGTTTCCTGCCGGCCCAAGCTTGTCTGCGGATTTTTTGGGGGGGTGGGTTCGTCGATAGGGGGCGGTGCCGCCTGCAGATGAAGTCCAGTAACAGGGGGGGCGCACACGTGTGGGCGAAGAGTTGTGTGCTGCATTGCATTTTGGGGCAGAGCATGGTAGCGATCAGATGACCCAGCAGCTCGGCGGCCCTGGCAGCCGCACGTCCGGAATCGTGTTTCTCTCTCTATCTCTCTCTCGTTATGCAACCGCCGTGTGTGGTATGATGTGCAAGCCGGCCGGCCGGGGGGGGGGGGATACATGATCGACAGAGCCGGCATCCCCAACAGGGGGAAGAGGGGTTGGCCCGGCGCTTGGTTGTTGGCTCGCGTGCTGCGCCTGACATGTACGATGAGCAGCATGCAAGTAGGCCCCCAAATCGGCTGCATGCTACCCTACGTTCCTACTTACATGACGGGGCGGACAGGGGTTGGAAAGAGGCGGCCGGTCGCTGCAACGACGGGCGGCAGATGACTGGTCGTCGGCGCATACCCGACACTCCGGACGGACCAGGGGGGGGAGGGCAAAGGATTGCAACCCTCTGTCTGTGACTTGCAGCTTGTATGTATGCCCCGTCCTCCCAAGCGTCCTGTCCCTCCTCCCGATCCAGGATGACGAGAGAAAGAAAAAGAGAGAGAGTGTGTGTGTGTATGTATGCGTTGTTGTTGTTGCCTGAAAGGCCAAGGAGGACAAAACACCCACCCCTTGGCCATGGGGGTAAGGAAAGACAACGGGGAACAGAAGAAACGAAGTCGGCGCATCCATGCAAAGGAAGCAAACAAAATGGCAACGAACGCGCGCATATGGCTCCATCCCGCTGCCCCCCTCCCCCCTGGCAGGCGGCAAGCCGGCCGGGGCTGTGTTGTTACCTCTACCTCCGACGGACGGCATGGGTGGAAATCCCCCCCACCCCTCCCCCTCCGGAATCAAGAGTCGGGGAGAGGGGGGAGGGGAACAGGGATGCGGCAGCATGGGAAAGAGACGACATACATGACGATGGGTCCGCATGGGCACACACACACACACACACACACACACATGGCGTCACGGCGTTCACACGGGGGTAACGCCTGTGTCGCCCACACTTTTCCCTCTCTTCCTCTCTTGTTCCCGACAGGAGGGAGGGGGGGACGGCAAGCCCTCATCCGCCACACACATACCAAGGCCTCCACTGCCGCCGCAACCCACTCTCTGCCATCCCCATGCTCCCGTTTCTTGTGGGTGGGGAGGCGTTGGCTATAGTTGCCGAGGAAGGAGGTGGGTTGACCCGCGTGGTATGCAGAGCGCTTGTTTGCCGCTGCACGGCGCTTAGAGAGGGGGGGGGGCCGCCGCTACGGTTCCGAACCCTTCCCCCCCCCGGCCCCCGTCCTCTTCCCGGGGGAAGGGAAGCGATGATGGCGGTGTCATACCTCCGCGGCTCTCACGATGGGAAGGAGGAGGAGGGCATCGCGGAAGGGGAGAGGGAGGGAAGCGGGGTCCCCCCGGGCTGTGTGGATTGGCTTCCCGGGGGCGCGTCATTGTATGCTAATCATGTCTTTCTTGCATGCCTCCGGAGGCGCGAGAGACCGGGGGGAGAGGGGGCGGAGCGAAGAAGTAGGCAAGGAGGGCCAGATGGGAGAGGGCAACCAGGGGGGGCGGCGGCGGAAGGAAGCTGGTGTCCGCTCCCACGGCCGCTACTGCGAACACCGCTGCGAACTGCTTCCCCCTCCCACCCCTGGGTCTTCCGTTATGGCCAGTATTCGTGCTCTACAGAAGGGGTTAGCCGGAAGGGGGGGGGGGGGGAGGGCTTCGGCACGGATGATCCCTCCCAGCACCCGACGACCCATGTGCCGGTTCAAGGGCTAAGGCGTGGGCGCTGCGCGGATCCGGCCCTGGGAGGCGAGAGGAACCAGGGGGGCAGGGCTCATCGTCGTGGCTGTTGGGACAGACACATACACACACACACACACACATAGAGACACGAGCCACCAGGGTGGCTTCTCGTCCATGGGGGGATGCTTCCTCGTACCGATTCTGAGCGAGTACTTCCCATGGAACGGAACCAAGTACCACCTGGACCAGCAGTACCTTACGAAGACGTGCCGGGGTCTGGGACGGTTGTTGGCCCGCGGCGCGTCGAAAACGGATGGGAAAACGGGGGAATCCCCAAGCTGCTCACATCCGCCCTGCCCTCCGTCGGAGGAAAAGCAGCTTGTGAGGTGTACACGTTTGCGATGTCGGAGGTTCTGGGTGGAAGGGGAAAGGAGGGGGGCGGACAATCACTGGCTCCCCGTCCCTCCCCCTTCTCCCCCCCTCCATGGTGAGTCGTCTGGGCGGTAGGTGTGAACAGCCAGCCGGCTTGCCTCCGGCAAAGCAGCGGCAAACAGAGGCAACGGCCAAACACTTTGGTAAAAACCCCCAAAGTCATAGAGAAAACCCAAGCAAGCACTCAATCCACGAGCAAAGCGCAACGACGGAGAGTTTGGCGGGAAACGGATGACTCAACTATCGAGCACAAATCGAATCTGTCAGACAGGGTGAGTATTAATTCAGGCGACCGTCCGACACGTCACATCGAGAGAAGAGCTAGGCAATGGGGAAAATGTGCGTATGATCTTTCATAGCCTACTGCCAGTATTTGAAATCCATTCCACGCCCCAGAGTCGAGAGATCAAGATGCCCGAAGACGAATGGGACGCTACCCGAGGCGGGGTCTTGGTGAGGAAGCCATGGGGCGGCACTTGGGTCATGCAGCAGGCTCTCACGGATAACCTCTCGCTCCATTCGCCCCCTCGGCCCGGCGACGGCGCCGGTGGGGATCGCCGTACCAACTCCCGCAGTGCCTCCTCTACGGAGACGAGGAACCACGGGTGTCGACCCTCCAGGGGCGCAAGAAACCCCGTGGGCATTCGAAACTTGGAAAGCCCACCAGCGAGAACCGAACGGGATAGACACCCAAGCCCAGCCAAGGCCCAACAAACGGACCCGTGCCCAGAGGACCGAGTCTACGAGGCTGCCATCCCGTTGCGAGCGCAGGCCCAATGGTGTGTTGACATTTGCCGTGCAACCCTCGATCAGTTCAACACTCAGACAAAGGGCCTGGGGGACTACATTGATGCAGACATGGCCGCAAGCATCTGGGAGCTGAAGCTCAGGAAGCTCGGTCAAAGGAGCCAAGACAAGGACAAAAGCGTCAACTTGCAGGTCATGAGCCTCCGGGGCTGCATTCAGCGCATGGAAGTCGCCGCCGACGACCTCCAACGACAAATTGCTGCCAGTGGCGGTGACGAGCACGATCCCTGCCTGGCCGCCCTGGTGCCAATCAGAGAGCACACAAAGGCCCTCGAGACGCTCTCTACTGTGGTAGGATCCAGCAACACGCAGTGCGAGGTATTCATCAAGAAGCTGCAGGACCTCATCGATCTGCTCGAGACCGAGAAGGAGGGCAACCCTTTTGCTCTCTTTCGCTTTGGACGCCCAGGGCCACCAGAGCATGACGGCCGGGTCGAGCCGGAACAGCAGCAAAACTATCAGCAAAACAAGGGTGGACAGCAGGGCGAGGGCAATGTCACGGCGAATCAGGATGGGAAGAATGGGGGTGGCAACAAGAGCAGAACGCCCCCAGAGAACAACCAACATTCCTACAAGGAAGAGGCCGTCGAGGACCAAGGGGTGGCCGAGAAGAAACAAGCTGCCGAGGCCGAGCATCTCCCAGGGGGCGAGCAAGCCGAGGGTGCGGAGGACGGACTGAGCGCATATGACTTCCCACCGAATTGCTAGATCTCGGGGGAGGATGGGATCAGGAAGCACCAAGAGCCGGTCGGGTTACCTCTAGTGGCGAAGTGGGAATCAATAATAGCTCGTGGTTGCAAAGCATCGCGAACGACGGGCACCCCAAGGTCAGCTTGACGTAGCCGCAATGACCAGGCAGGCGCGTGGCACGGCATCGTTGACGGATATGGGAGATGGCATCTAGTTTTGCCGGGTTGCAGCAAGTTTGGAGCGGATGGTAGGTTAGTAGTATCCTTGGATCTCGGGACGGTGGGGGGGCAAGGCGTCTTGTATACAACGTACCTGAAAAAAAAAGGGTGAAGCATCGTCCTCATCAGAGTAATCAGAATCGAATGATGGGCGCAGGGTCCCCGAAGAGACCACTGCTGCCCACGCCGCGTATCGCACTCAAGTGTTTGTACACAATCGCCACGGGGGCAAGCCCCCGCCAATCTCAGAACGGCTCTCCCATAGGAACGCGGTCGCCCGCCGTCTTCTCCCCGAGGGGATATGCACGGGGTGCCGCGCCCTGGTTTCTGATGCCCATTCTAGACTTGAGGTCAAGCCAGGCCCTTACGGGCAGACCCTGTCGTCCCACGCGGGGCGGGGCGACAAAGGTGGTGAGATTGAGGATTACTCCGAATTTCTCATATGCGGGAAAAAACTCGTCGGGCGCGCCGGGTCGGAAACCCGACGCGCCCGACGAGCGAGAGGCCGCCCCGAAAGGCAGGCCTCTCTGTGTGTAGCATAGAAACGCGGCGTTGATGAGGACGATGCTTGGGGAAGGAAAGGAAAGGAAAGGAACGCAGGGTCGAGGCAGGAATGATTTTTTGATATGGGAATTTGGAAAACCCACTCAGCCGGCCGCGCAAGGCTGACCAATGAGAGAAGGCGCGAGGGGCCGCAGCAGCAGGGTCTATGTGGGGCTGCCCTAGTGACTCAGCCCCGGTCGCCGGTACGTACCCGTTGTAAGGGTTTATCAGATGGGATGCAAATGCATCAATGGCTTCAGGAAATTCCCTAGCCAGTATCCAGTCATCCAGGAGCAGGAGGGACTGTAGACCAGTCTGGCCAAGTCGGCCAGGCGCTACCCTCCCCGAGTCAAAAAACCCCCCTGGCCCGCGACCCGTGTATGAGATGCCCTTGCTTACCATGGATGTGCTTTTCTTTTTTTTCCCTTTTTGCTTCCTATCCGTTTTCCCTCGTTTCCCGTTATCGTGATGCTGATGACCTGAGTTCTCCTGTCCCCGTCTCGGTCAGGCCGCCAAATTCCTCTTCCCGTGCTCTTTATCGGCTCGTTCCTTACTACCTGCTCCCTGCAATACTTGCGCTGCCTTTCTCTGCCGTTACGCCGCCTCGTGGCTACGCCCCTGATTACCTACCTATTAGGAGCTATTGAATCTACTTACAGCCCGGCCAACCGAAAGGCCCTCACTGCTGGGAACCCTAAACAACAGGATGCACACCTCCCCGGCGGATTTTCCGCAGACTTGGCAAAGACCGCCGTTTGCGGATCTCCTTGACTGCCTGAAAAAACTCCAGGTTGATCCACCCGTCTGGAACCCCAGCACGTCGCGCAAGATCGCCCTGAGTGACCATGAGAACTCGGCCACGTTCCGCCGCGAGGTGGCGGCGTACTTGGCCACCATTATCTCGAGCGGGCTGAAGTGGATCGAGGACGACGAGGAGAAAGAGGCCATCTGGGAAGAGGCCAGCCGCCGGCTCTCGGAGCGTTGCGGCCGCGCCGGCATGGGCGAGATCACCCGGCGCTGGCCCTTTGAGGGCCCGGCGCATCCTGCCTTCGAGTTGACCATCCGGGAGCCGCCCATCACCGGCGACGACCTGGGCCTCAAAACCTGGGGCTCGTCCTACCTCCTCGCCCAGCAGCTCGACAAGATCGCCTCGAGCTCTCTGTCCCACCTGTTGGCCTCGGGCCAGGACGGCGACTCGGCGGTGAATGTGCTCGAACTCGGCTCCGGCACCGGCCTTCTGGGCATGGCGGCAGCAGTGATTTGGAAAACAAGCGTGATGCTGACTGACTTGCCGACTATCGTGCCCAATCTGGCCTACAATGTTGAGGCCAATCGTTCGCTGATTGAATCGCACGGAGGTGGCGTCGAGGCTGGTGCGCTAACATGGGGTGGATCTGGTGACGAGGCCAGCGGTCAGCTGGAGGCACTTACTAAGAAGAACCAGTTCCAGGTGAGTCTTTACCCGTGGACAGTGCCAAACTGAAAAGTGCTCAAATATGTTACTAGATCGTACTTGTGGCGGACCCTCTTTACGACGACAACCACCCAGGGCTCCTCTCGTCCGCCGTCAAGGACCACATCAGGAGAGATGACGCGGCGCGGGTGGTCGTCATGGTACCCAAGAGGGACCAGGCTACCGTCGGGCTCCTGGCGACATTCCGCTCGCTCCTTCTGCAGGGCGAGGAGCCGCTGGTATGCCTGGAAGAGCACACGCTGGCCGTCCAAGATGACTGGGAAGAAGATGAAGACGCGCCCCAAGTTGAATGCTGGTGGGGGGTGTTTGGCAAAACCAGGACTTCGGCCCCATGATATACCGTCCCCGGCTGCCTAACAACTTGACCCGGCGGCACCTGACGAGTTGACGATAGACACGAAACCTTCCAAAGATGATAGATTATAATTTAAAATCATAGCGATGAATGAATACTTGGTTATAAATTCTCGATGCCCATTGAATCTGAACTTCCCAGGTATGTAGATGCAACACCGGATTATATCGGGCTATTCCATACTAGGGATGGGAGGCAAAGATGCCAGCGTACTCTCGGAGCCTCGCCATGGCATTGTCGACGGGACAGAATTTGACCTTGCCCTGGAAAGACTCGACGACGGAGGGGAGGAGCGGGCCGTTGCTCCGCGTCGATTCTCAGTGATTCAGGGTACGCAAGTGTGAGTCACAGGGAAGGCGTCGGAAGAGAGAGTCTTGACGAGAACGAGCGCAAGTCACCCAAATTCCCATTCCCAGTCAATCACGTCCCTTCGTCTCCCATACAGTCATGCGGATACGCCTTGTGTAGTGCTCCATCGCTGTGCTAACCCACCACCGATCCATCACCGAGTGGTTAAAGCAGGCCACTTGGAGCTTTTTCTTCTTTCAATTTTTGTATATAAACAGCCGTCTGGCGGTTGTGATTTTCTGGCGTATTCTATTGCTTCTTTCGCATGTTCCAGACCTGCCGGGCAACGTACCTTGCAGCTATCGGTTTTTTTTTTTCTCACGGCCCGCCCACCGCCCACTACCTTGAGACCTAGGCATTCACGACCGGTTTCGCCATGCCCGTCGGCCCACGCAGGTATTCGGAAGAGCAGATCCGATTCGTGCTCGAAAGGTCGCGCCACGGCCATACACACGCGCACATCGTCGACGCCTACCGGGCCGCGTTCAACGTGGCGAGCGAGTTCGGCCCCGCGCAAGTCAAGTACATCAAATCGGCGTATGGCGAGGCCGCCGAGTTTGGGTACGGAAGTCCTGGTGGTTTTTGTACCTTGCGATTCTGTCTCCCTCCACCCTTCTGGAAAGAGGAGCCTCTGGCGCCTTTGATGCCCCGTGACTAACAATGCCTCTTGCGGTACAGCGTTCCAGCGATGAACTGTATCCTGCGCCAGGGTGACGTCTCACAACGCAGTCCGTCCGGCGAGCCGCCGTTGCAGAAACAGGGAGGAACTGTCCAGGGCACCACAGCTATTAACCCGACATACACACGGAATCTGTCACCGGCGAAGCAATACGGAGAGCAGTCAGGCCAGCAGTCCTTACCCGAAGATCACGTCTTCCCCAACGAGCCCCTACCTTATGACACGTCGCGAGTGGCAGCACGCGGCAATAGTCAACCGCCACGACCGGTAAGTGTTCCACGATCGAAGGATATGAGTCAAACGGGTCACGGCAACGAAGAGCAAATACACGGAGGTATTGAAAGAACCTACCCCAGAGTTATATCAGCGGGGGTTCTTTCAGTGCCTCCTCTTGCGCTCTACATTCAGAAAGCCCTGCCAGCCTGCGGGAACTACGTCCAACGTTGAGCGGGACGTATTCATGGACAGGAGGAGGAATACTCGTTCCTTTTCGGTGCAGACAAGCGCAAGTACGACTGACTCGGTGGCGGAACAGCAGGTAGATGGGAATAGTCAGTATCCCACCGCGTTCTCGCCTTGCAGTCCTCTTCCACCCGCCTCGACGCGCAACACCAGCCCGCCTACTCCTTTTGCTCTCTCAGAAGGCGCTCCGGCTTCCCAGAAGATTCCACCTAGGACCACGTATCCCAACCTGGAAGAAGGTCCACGGCACAGCCCCCCACGGCATCAAGGTACGTCCCGCCCTCCCGCGTTCATCCGTGGACGGCCGCAGACACCTACTAACCACCCCGGCGGAACCCCCGGGAGGCCCGTGCCGTCCTCGCGATGAGTGCCATGATGCGGTTACATACACAGGCCCTCACGATGCCTGCGAGGTGCGACACAGGATGTCGAGGCCTGCCTTCCCAGTTCTTGTGGTACTAACGAGCGCAGATCTATGCGCAGCATTTCCATTGCGCAAGCGGAGCGTTGGGGTTCTTCCACATGAAGGACTTGCATCAACATGTCGCCCGTATGGTGGCAGAAGAGATGGTGAAGTACTTCATGTCGCAGCAGTCCGGCTTGCCGCAACAACCGCCTGGGTAAGAAGAAGCGGTGCTGAGCATTGGAAACAATCCCAGAAAGATAGATTAGCTATGATAACACAACATTGAAATCCCAAAGACATGCTGCTGAGTGACGAGTAATTAAATCGGTATTCGGAAAGGGCAGACCTTGCCAGACTCCGAGGACTAAGAACTATGAAGTAGGAGAACGGTGTTCTACTTGCCGTCTCCATCTCGAACGAAACCTTTGATATTCCCCCAGAAATCATGTTCACGAAAGGCGCGGTGGCGGTCTTCCCCGGGCTGCATGCAACCCGTTCATAGAGAAGAAGTTCTGGTCCTTCAGCGACGGACAGAGCACGCAGTTCCAGTGTACCCGTATAGTAGCGCAGAACAGAGTAACATGAAAATGCGCGTTCCCATTCCTTCCTACCGAAACCAAGTAGAGGAATCATCAGCAAGCCGACTGCCATAAGAGAGCAAGTAAGTAGCTGACTAGGAAAAAGGACAAAGGAATATGAAGCAGAAAGGAGGTAAGTGGATTAGAGAAAAGAATAGCGAAAAGTAACATATGAGTGACCCCAACACGATTTAAATAAATAACCTACCGAAACCGAGTAGAAGAATATCAGGGAGTCGACTGCTATAAAAGAGTAGCCGATAAGGACCAAAAAGGATAGGAGGACTAATGAATGGCAAAAGATAACATGTGACCCTGACCCGATTGAAATAAATAACCTACCGAAACCGAGTAGAAGAATATCAGGGAGTCGACTGCTATAAAAGAGTAGCCGACTAGGAAGAAAGTAGGGACAAGGAACAAAAAGAAGAGGACCAATGAATGGCAAAAGGTAACAAGTGACCCTGACCCGATTTGAACGGATAACCTTCAGGACTGGAATCTGACGCGCTACCGTTGCGCCACAAGGCCGTTGTTGAAATTAAGAGGGTTTATGCAAATACATCATAGCTCGAGCTTGTGTTCACCACGGACGAAGTCGAGGGAGGGACACAAACCCCGACAAAACTGCCCAGGTGGCGTAGGTAACTGGCGGCCAATAATAAGAGCAACATCATCATCATCATGTGCGGCCTCCACACTGGCCCTGATAATAGACTGAATTATTCTTACAAGGTGTCAGTAGAACTTGGCGACAGTTGCATTCGATTTGGGGGGGCGGGGGGAGGCAATGCAGTATGAGACAGTGTTTTCAATACAGGCTCATTCTTTGTCCTACAGGTCAGTCAGTATCCAACGTTCGCTCCGTTATTAAGTGCCTGCATAGACCCTTTTGAGCATATAGTAGTAGATGTCGCGAGCCCGGTGCAGTCAGTGCCTGAGAGATCTACCATGGGTTTTAAGGGCCCGGGCAAAAGCCCCTCGATTTGGCTATCAGTCGTGAACTGGCAGGAGGAAAAGTCGAGAAACGGCGGCGGTCTGGAAGAGCTCGCCGGGTTTAATTTCTTTTTGGTATCTACCCTTTTCCCCGTTCCGAACGCCGTGCGATGCAGTCTCGAAAGCAATGCCTTCCTCCGTCGCTACCCTGTTTAATCGAAATACCGAATGATGCCGTCATTGCCGGCGGCCGCGACCTTGCTCGTTTCCTGGGGGTGCCACTCCACGCAAGTGATGGCTTCCGTGCCGGCCTGGAGTTTGTGATACATCTTGCAAGTCTTCCAGTCCCAGAAGCACACGTAGCCTGCAGAATCGCCCGACGCCAGGAACTGCCCGTCGGGGCTGATAGAGACATCGATGGCCGTGCCGGCGTTGTTGTGGCCCCTGTAGCTCTTCTTCCGGTTCTGGCGAAACTTGTCCGTGGCGCCGTAGACGAGGATCTGATTGTCCGAGGACTGGTAGGCGACATACTTGCCGGACGGATGCAGCGTCGCTCGCGTCATGGGGTACATGTAGGGCTCGGCAATGTACTTGATGGGAACGGGGATGTTGTAGTCCCATGCCCGAAGCGATTTGTCGTCCGAAGTAGTCATGAAGCGGCGGTTATCGTCGACGAAAACAATGGTGTTGATAGCGTTGAGATGGTGGTCGTACTCTTGCACCATCTCACGGGTGCGCGTGTCCCACTGCACGATCTTCTTGTCTGACATACCCGCCAGGAACTCGTGCGAATGCTCGGGCGAGGGGTTGAATCGGATGACGTGGGGCGTCTTGCCCGTGGTGAACTTGTTGATGCATACTCCCGTCTCGGTGTCCCACAGCTTGACCATCCGGTCGTATGACGCCGACAAGAACTGGGTACCCGATGCGTTGAAGGAAAGATCCGAGATGGCTTTGGTGTGGCCCTTGTAGGAGCGCAGCAGTTCTCGTTGGTGGTAAACGTCGTAAATCTTGACCGTTGTGTCGGCGCCTCCGGAGAGCAGCAGGTGTCCCGAGTTGGGGAAGAAGCGCAAGCCGGTAACAGCCTTGCCCCCATGCTCCTTCCAGGTGTGGACGAGCTTCTTGGGGATGAAATTGGTAATGCTTCCGACGTCTTTCCGGAGATCGACGTCGAGGTCTTGCGGTACGTGCATGTACGTCCGTCCCTGGTAGTCGAATTCCGCCGACCCGTGGAAGACGGTTGACTCATCGCCCAGCTCCTCGACCTGTTTCCGCTTGGCCAGCGATTCTGCCGGCGCGGAGACGACGGTGCCACTGGGGACGACATCGGCATCCTCTCCGTCGTCCGTGACATACACGACTTCTTCGTCGCTCCCTATCTCTTCTCCCTCGGCAACCTCGACCTCGTCGAATTCAGGTCGCTTGTACCGCGCCCAAGGACCGACGTAGGCGTCGTCGCCGTCGGCAACTGTGGCGTTCCCCTTGCCCTCGCGCCCGGCGCGTATGCGCTTGGCTTCGGCCTTGGCCTGCTCGCCGGTTTGGTACTCTCGTTGCGGGCCGCCAGCGCGTTCTATCGCGCGATGCTTGCTGCGGAATGTGTGCTCCGAGACAAAAGTCTCTTCGGCGGTGCCGGTCAGGACATTCTTTCGCTTGAGCGCGTTGTTCTCGTCGCGGTAGGGATTCGCAGGGCCCATCTTCGGTCGCGCCAGATCCTCGCCAGTATACGGCACCACGGCGTGGTCAGGCTTGTCGGTTTCGCGGAGGATGAGAGCATCCTGCGACGCCATATTGGGCGGATACTGCCCGAATTCGGCCATGTTGACGGATTCCAGTCGTGACAGGTTGCAGGGTCGCGCTGAGGTTGTGCTCAGCCAAGCAAGTGGCTTTTGGGTGGAAAGTTAGCGGCGATTAACAGCAGGAAATGACGTTCCAACTGGTTGACTGCCAGCTGCGAAATTGTAGCGGGCTCAGATGACAGCTGTCAGCAGCGAGCGACGTTAACTGTTTATCTGGTAGCCGATCCCAGTAATCCTTGGAAGGTAAATATCATATGCACCTTTGCAGAGGCAATAAACAGAGAGTCACCTGATGCACTCAATACACTTACATATGTACGCTTGGTCGCAAACCGAGCGTCGACGAGGCGCTGTAGGACGTGGCGGTACGATATGCAAGTACATTACATTAGGTACATAAGCAGCAGATGTACTAATGCACGTGGCGAAAGGCTGGTCTGCGCACGACGGGGTAGCTCGAGGTCCGTCATGCTCCCTGTGTCTGTCTTTATTGCGGCATGTGACAGGCTGCCTATTAGTATGGGTTGGTTAGAGATACGAGCTGCCTAACTGTGACTGACCCTTCGGGTGTTCCAAGCGCGAAGAATGGGGGCATTAACGGTGTTGCATTACATACATACATGATATTTAACGCTCATACTCCACGCGGCGCTACACTGGAACAACTCTAGGGTTGACCTGCCAGTATAGTACAGTACCCAGGGAGCGAGGTCATGATGACCTTCGCAGCCTTCCTCCGAGACCAGTCAAGCCGGAACTCAGCCGCCCAGATATACATAAAAGAGCCGTGGCTGCCGCTGTTGAGCCTTCTGTTTTTTCTTTCATCTAGTCATGCCATCTTCGTTGCTTCCGTTTCCAACATATCGTCCGTCCGTCAGATAAAGTCAAGTCGCTGCCCAACATACCGCCGCTCGTCCATCACAACGTCGCCGGTGTACCGCATCTAGGACCTACGGCACTGCGTTGCCCAGCACCAGCAGGCTCCTGTATATACTGCGCCGAGTCGCGTAACAAGAGGTGCCCCACGTCCCCTCGGCCTGCGGTATGGAGCGCGCCGGGGGCTTCTTAGTGCGTCTCGTCCTTGATCAGAGCGACAATCATGCTGTACAGGTAGAAGAAGAACATAATGAGGTGGAAACCCAGCTTGACGAAGGATTCCTGCACGTCGTGTTAGCCACCGCACCAAGCGAACAGCCCGTCGATTCTCCGCGGTGTACCTTTTTGTGGACATTGAGCTTCCGGAAGATCTCGGTGGCATCCAGGAGATGCGTGTTCTCGACGATCCTGTAGGGCGAATTAGCATCGCGCGCGCACGTGTCTGTCCGGGGTACACGGTCACACGTACTTCTTGATGTTCCAGGCGAGCAGAGGCAGGTTGAGAATCAGAGCCAGCCAGTAGCCGTTGATCAGGAACAGGAAGGTCAGGAAACCGTGCACAGCAGCCTCGGGGATAATGTAGGTGTTCAGGCGGTTGCAGAGGTCGATGGGGTTGATGTAGTCACTGCAGCGGGGGGGTGGACAGATTAGCATGACGTTTGTTTGGCAAGCGGGAGTTGCGGGCGTCACGAGCAGCTCCGGTGCGGGCGAGGCGCGCAACGCGGGGACGACATACCATTCCAAGTCGCTGTACATGATGGTGAAGAAGACCTGCAGGAACAGGTTGACGGCATTTATGAGCACGGCAAAGAGGTACAACCACGCTTCGCCCGACATGTTGGCGGTGTTGCTGGTAGGCGGCGTCGGCTTGACGAGAGGTTGCGGGGGGGGAGAGGAGTGAAGGGGAGTGCGATGACGACGAAGGCGCGGGAAAGCGAGGAGCGGCTTCGAGGCTGCGACGGCAACGACGACGAGTACGCGGACGTGTGCGACGGGGGAGGTTGTTTGCTGCGCGGCGGCGGTAGTGACCTTCGCAGCGTAGGCGGGCAGGAGGAGGAAGCCGTAGGTATCAAATAGGCTCGCTGGCAAAAAAATTGCGCTCGATCAATTTTCGGATGGAAGCTTAGGGTAGCTCCAAATGGACGGTTCCCAGGCGGCTCGCAGTAAGATATGGGGCGCAGGTTGGGAGTTCCGGGATGGGATGGGGAAGACGAGACCACCTGTCAATAAGAAACGGGTCTAATGCACAGATAATAGGGTGCCGGAGGAGGAGGAGGCGGAGGAGGAGGAGGAGAAGGAGAAGGAGGAGACAAATTTTCGTCGTCCGTGGACCTGGCAAGAGAGGTGGTATCCGACAGGCGGGAGGGTGAGATGGAGGAGGAGCAGTTGGGTAAAAGCGGGAGATAGGTAGGGGAGGTACCTACTTCTTAGGTAGTTCCATTACATCCAATAGCTGGAGCCCTGGGGAGGTTGGTCGGCCGCTGGTCTCCATGGTTGGGCCTGGCCTCCATGGCTACATAGGCGGTCCTCGGTTGTGATGCGCGGGCGGTGATGTGATCCCATGCGCGCGGGTTTGCTTGGGCAGGCCGCGACCCAAAAAGATATGTACTAATTACCTAACTAACCTCCTCCCATACGTCCACGGTGGGTGGATGGGATCAATGAGGAAGCTGATGCCCGTACTGGACCTCACTTCACTACCTCTGTTCGTGTGTATCCATGCCTCGTCCTCCCCTTCTTCTTCTTCTTCTCCAGGGCTCCCGCCCACTCACTCCGGGCTGTCACTATCGTAGGCAGAGGGAGAGGGCTGGATGGAGGCGGGGGGAGGGGATACCTATGATGAAAGCGGCTCCCCGCTGTAAGTAAGACGGGGCCCGTACGTATGCCCGGATGGATAGAGGAGGTTGTACTCGTACGCTGCCCACAGTACCTACATCATACCCCTAGTAATGGATTGTAGATGATCCCATCACCGTGGTCCAAGCAAGATAAGCTGACTGACTGACAAAGAAGCATAAATCCCGCCGTTCTCCCATGGAGAGGGACATCACCTCCCGCCGCCGCCTCGTCGTCGTCCTCTCCCAGCATACATACCCCCCCCATCGGTGGCCTGCCAGCTAATCGGGTCCCATGCCCATCCCAGTCCTGTACTTATGAAGCCCATCCCGAGTCGGGCCTTGGCCCGGGCGCGCCGGTGGGTGGGAAGGGGGGAGAAAGTCCCTGCTTATCGGGGCCCTCGGGCAGATTTGGAGATGGGATCTTCTCCGCCTCCTGCCACTGGCACAGACAGCTGCGCTGGAGCCTGGCCGTTGAAGCTCCATGCACGGGCTGGTGGGATGGGATGGGCGAGACAAGTGAGGATCCATGCCCACATCCCACCTCTTAAGTACAAGGTTATTAGCACCTCCCCTAGCTGATCAGGCCAGGGCTGATTAGTGCTCCATGACAGGTACCGATCGCTTCGGCAGCCCGCATAAGGGCCTGGCCATAGTACACTCGAGAATATGAGGCTGCATCTCTGGCGGTGCCCGCCGCCTCACGTCAGACTGGACAATCCACATACCACTCCCCGAGAGCAGCAGTTATTGCTTGGAACCATTTTCCTCCGAGCTCTGACAATTACGTACATCTATCTAAGGTAGATAGGCACGGGTAACCCCCCCATACCATTTGCATGCACTCGTACGCAGTGTTCAATACGCAACCTTGCTCCTCAATGGGGACGGCACTCCCGTGGGTATGTACAACTCCGGGAAGCTCGAAACCACTCTCATCCAGGGGTATAGGTATCATCTTAGCCCACGATCCTAAGCTGCAACATATATCCTCCTCATGAGACTGTTGAATACCTTAGGTACCTTATGCCCCTGGCCGTCGGTTGGGATGCGACCGTATAGGAATTCGACCCCCGCTTAATCGAGACCACAAGTAGCGCTGGGCGTCGCCGCACGAGCTGCCACGAGCCCTTTATCATAGAAAAACTTACGTCGAATCAACGCGGGTTTAGAGTACTTTTTTGTGAGTTGATAGGTGCTCGAGGTAGGTAGGTAGGTACTAAGGTACTACGGTCATCGGCCAGATCAGCAATGATGGCGCAGGGCATATCCCTTCAGCCCGACAGTCAACTTCTCCTCATCTGAGTCAAGCCGGAAGCCGAGAGCATGAACGGGATCCGTGGCCGACCAGCGGGTATTGCGCCGACTCGTGAACCCGTACCAAATCCGCACTCAGCTCTACTACTTTGCTATCCCCCATTGCCAAATCGGGCGGTCCCTGTCACTCTAGGCTCCACTCGCACCATTCTCAGCGGCCGGCATGGGTTCCGGGCCGCCGGGGGAGTTCGGTAACCGAGCCGTCAGGATCTCAACACCATCCTCCGTCACCAGCATGGTGTGTTCTGTTGCGAGTTAGCGCACGCCGTCGTCGTATAAGGGCCGCCAGGAGCCAAACGTACCGAACTGCGCCGTCTTCTTGCCATCTATTGTGGTGCTGGTCCAGTTGTCGGGCCACGTGACGTCGCGGTAACGGCCCAGCGCAATCATGGGCTCGATGGTGAAGGTCATGCCGGGTTTGCATTCGCCAATGGCCTTGTTCTTAGCGTAGTGAGGAACATTGGGGGCGCAGTGGAAGGTGCTGTTGATGCCGTGGCCACAGTATGTCCTGATCACGCTGCAGTTCTTCGCCTTGGCGTGCTTCTCGATAACATTGCCAAACTCGCGGATCAGAGTGCCCGGCTTCACCAGCTTGATGGCTTCTTCCAAGCACTCACGGGCCGTCTCGACCACGCGGACCGTGTCCGGGTCGGCCTTGGCCCGGTCACCGACATAGTAGGTCTCGTTGAGATCGCCGTGGTAGCCCTCGTGGTAAAGGGTCACGTCCAGGTTGATAATGTCGCCGTCCAGGAGCACCCGCTGGTCGGGGATGCCGTGGCAAATGACCTCGTTTGGCGACGTACATATCGACTTGGGAAAGAAGTTGTAGTTCAGGGGCGAGGGGTACGACTGCGACCAGGGATCAGCAAGTGCATATACGCGGGGGACCTACGCCGCTGCCTTCTCACCTTCCGCTCTATGCAGGCCTTGTGGCAGACCTCATCGAGGTAGTCGGTGGTGACTCCCGGTTTGACCTCGGCCGCGACAATGTCGAGGACCTCTCGCGCCAGGCGGCAGACCTTGCGCATACCATCCTGGGCCTTGGCGTCCAAGAGCTCGATCTTATTCCGGCTCAGGGTTCGGCTTTTCGGTATGCCGGAGGCAGCGTAGTCCGGGTGGGGAATCGACTTGGGCACGGTGCGTCGCGGCGACAGCGGGTAGACTGGTCGCAAAGGGCCGGTGAAGGAGTAGGTCGGGAAGGGGTTGAAGTACCCAGTCGCTGGATCAGGTTTAGAGACGACTTTCGGAGGGATGATGCTGTGAATGATACCGTTCTGGCTCTTGCCTTCGGCCGTCTTGTGCATCGACTTGTGATCGGCCTGTTGGTAGGGCGCATCCCCGTCAGTCGCGGGCCACGGCAGAGCCTCGTAGCCGAGAGCATATTCGTTCTCATACCCAGTTCTTCTTGAAGCAGTCCTGCGAGCAGAAGAAGCTGCCCTTGATATCCATCTTCAGGCATGTCGGGCATTGCAGCGACCCGGCATCATTTTCGCAGTCCGTTCCCAGGCACTTCTTCTTGGCCGGGGGCTCGGTGTCGGCCATCTTTTGCGAATGGGCGCGTCTGGCGGCAAGAAGGACGGGTGGCTACGGCAGGGGCGGACACTTGGAGGGTTCAGCACTTTCGAGGTGATCAAAGGTTCGTTCCTACGAAGCGCAAACGGTGGAACTGTGAAGCGGAAAGAAAAGCGGTTCGCCGTACGATGTGAAAAAGAAGTCAGCTTCCTGCTACCAGCATTGATCCAACGGTGAAGTGGGGAGGGGGGGTTTCTCTAGTGGGTACGGGCGGCATTCTATAGTGGAAAAGAACCGTGCTCGCGTACCTTGAGTAATTTCCAGTTTGTACAGAAGGGCGTACAGGCTGACTTACAAGGGCGTGTGCACATGTAGACGTATTGGGAGCGGTATCAGCCCGGCAATGAGCAAAGCTGGGAATCGCTAGGAGACAACGAAGCTATGTTACAATTTCCATATGTATGTACTTACTAGGTTCCAACATTCATACCTCTCAGGTATGTACTAACCCATGATACCTTGAAGCTGGAATCCGTCACTTGCCCCCGTCACGGGGAGGAGGCGAGGAAACCAACCAGCATCGCCGCATTTGATCTACCCGCATGCACAGGTAGCCCGTACATACGTACTACGCTGGAAGCTAGCAAGGAAGTACCTTAGTTGACTTTCTCAAGTTATGAAGTACTTTTATGTTTTACCTAGGAGCTCCGATGCATCCCAGGCCATGGATGCTCCGAATGCAAAAGCCCACTGTTAGCCCGAGGTAAGCCGGCATGTTCCTTATCACTTCCGCGATGTTCATCCGGATCATCACTTCCGCGATGCTCATCCGATTGATGACTTCCGCGGTGTTGATCCGCCCGACTCTTCTCCCCTCCCTTCTCGAGAAAAACAACTCAACTTCAACGCATCTTGGGACGCAATGGCCCAGCAAAAGTTCGTCATCGTGGGCGCTGGGCCCGTCGGCTCTCTGGCGGCCCTGTATGCCGCCAAACGCGGACACGACGTAGAGATCTATGAGCTTCGAGGAGGTAAGAACGACTTGTCCGCTTTCACTTATACACGACTCCGCACGCCACCGAGTTCGACCTCGTGAGAACCTCTACGAAGTCGTTCATGAACTTCTCAACTTCCAAGTATGGGTTCATTACTAATGCAATCAGATTTACGAGACCCCTCGACGACACCTCTCAACTTCACCAAGTCGATCAACCTCGCCCTGTCTGAGAGAGGCATCAACGCTATGCGCCATGCCGGCTCGCAATCACTGCTCGATCATGTTTTTGCTGCAACAATTCCTATGCGAGGGAGGATGATTCACGGCAAGAAACCCTCCGGTGAAACGTACGAAGAGCCTCAGGACTACGATATCCATGGCCGGGTGAGTAGACAGCGACGGTACTTGACACAGCCCCCGGCTCATCGCAGTACAGACCATCTTCGCGGTCGACCGCGCCGGTCTCAACGCGCGGTTGCTGGACATCCTGGAAGAGATGCCCAACGTCAAGTTCTTCTTCAACCACAAATTGACGGGGGCCGACTTCAAAAGGCGCAAAGCGTGGTTTGAAATCCGCGACTCCAAGGCCGAAGCCGGCCGGCCCAACGAGGTCGAGATTGACTTCGATTTCATGATGGGCGCCGATGGAGCCCATTCGGCTGTGCGCTACCACATGATGAAGTACGTGCGAATGGACTACCAGCAGGAATATATCGATACCCTTTGGTGCGAATTTCAAATCAGCCCGAAGAAGGATGCCGACCCAAACGACCCTATGGCCAAATTTGTAATCTCGCCCAACCACCTTCATATATGGCCGGGTAAGAAATTCATGTTCATCGCCATTCCGAGCGAGGTAAGGGTACCCGTCCGTGCTGGCAATCGACGAGTCGCTAATTAGCAGTAGGACGGCTCTTTTACTTGCACACTCTTCATGCCAAGTGCCGAGTTTGCCGATCTTGAGGCAAACCCCTCCAAGCTTCCGGCGTTCTTCGACCACAACTTCCCAGGTGTCACCTCTCTGATCCCATCAGAGGAGCTGCTGTCTTCTTTCAAAGCCAATCCCCACCTGCCCTTGATCAGCATCAAGTGCAAGCCCTACCACTTCTCCAGCTCCGTCGTCGTCCTGGGCGATGCCGCCCATGCCATGGTGCCCTTCTACGGCCAGGGCATGAACGCGGGACTGGAGGATGTCCGGACGCTGTTCGATGTTCTGGACAAGCACGAAGCCACTGACGAGAGCAACAACCCCGGCGACCCTAAGCCTCTGGACGCAACGATACGGAGAGCCGCCGCTTTGGCCGAGTATTCCGCCGTTCGTGCCCCGGATGCCCATGCTATCAATGACCTGGCGCTTCAGAACTACATTGAAATGCGCGCCTCCGTTCTTTCGCCCACATACCGCCTCCGTAAGGCCCTGGAGGAGTACCTATCCGTTTACGTACCGAGTCTGGGATGGCAGACCAAGTATTCTCGCGTCAGTTTTGGCAACGAGAGGTACTCCGAGGTCGTGGCCAAGAGTGACCACCAAGGCAAGGTGTTGATGAAGACACTGAAGTTCATGTTTTGGACTCCTGTCATTCTGGGCATCGTTGGGGCGCGTTACTGGCGCCAGCCTGGCAAGCCCCTGTTTGATGGATCCGTGGTCCGCTATGTCAAGGACCTGGCGAGGAGCTGGGCGTAACGTTAGTTGATGAGCCCGGATACCGTACTGCGTGAAGCTTTACACCCAATCTCGGCCCAAGAATCACGCCGCAGCGAGATGTGTCCAACGATCGGGTCGACGTTGTACTTTTCCTCTCAATCCTAGCATGCATACACCCACACTTATCGAATTCAACCCGGTGGATACCTGCCTGTATACTTTATCCGGGTGTGCGTCTTCGTGATATGGCCGTATGCACCTGGTCAGCCTCCGGCGGTGCGTTTGCTATCCAGTCTTTCCATTTCCCTACGTTCATATCGTGCTTCCTCAACCGCAGCCGCACAGTCACCTCCAGCTCCTCGCCGATGCCATCGTGGCCGAAGGCCTCCAAGGGATAATCCAGCCGCGAGAGAACAATAGTCGCCTGCTTGCCTTCAGTCCGGGCTCCGCACCGAGACAAACGGCAGTAGCCCGGGCTCGGGCGCATGGCGCTGGAAAGCGAGGCCCGGGGCCCGACACCGGCCCCGTTCGGCGCGTCGAGGTTGCGATCGGCTTCGTAAGGGGCCCGCCAATGGCGCGACTGGTTGACCAGCTTCCGGTGGATGTCGAGCACCGCGATTCCGCGGGCCACGTGCAGCGGCCTCTCCAGAATGCGGACCAGGGACCGGGTGCTACAACATCCGGGGGTCAGTATTCGCCTACAATAGGTGTTCGTAGAGCAAGTTTCGGAGCACCCTCAGACCAGCACGCCAGAAACAAAGCGTAACGGGAGGACAGCGGGAGTTATTCGTGCGGAAAAAAGTAATAAAGAACACCGGATGTTGCTTACAAGGAGCCGCGACCGGCGAAGCCCGCGGCGTATCCGTACGTGCTGGCGGTCAGCGTTTCGAAAACGCCGGACCCGTTCACCGTCTCGGCACGGAGGCCCGCCTCGCAGTCATACAGCGTCAAGACGTCGCCCTCGCCGGAGCCGAGGATCATGGGAACGATGGCCGCGTTGATTTTGGCGCCGAACCTCCTGTGGCCTTGGACGTCAGCAAAGCGGGCGGCTCCAGGCGGGAATCAACCGACCCTATACCGGGTCTCCCGGGGGACCGGGGGGGGGGGGGCGTACTCTCCGAACCACAGCAGGGGCCCGTTTCCCTCGTTCGTCTCCAGGGCCGGGCCGCCGTACCAAAAGATCAGCAGGCACCCCGCGCGCCCGTAGGCGCGGACGAGGCCGCGGAGCTTGGCCCCCAGGGCGCCCTGCGGTTCGAGGAGCCCGGGGATCAGCCACGTCTCGACGTCGAAGCCGTAGGCGCGCCGGAAGACGTCGGCGAGCGCCCGTGCCGCGCCCGCGCCGCCGCCGCCGCCGCCGCCCGGGGCCGGGTCGTCCGGGTCGGCCCAGTACGTGAGGAAGACCTTGACGGCGCGGTACCGGCTGTGGAACCGGCGCCGCCAGCCCTCTTCGACGGCCGCCCGGAGACGGCTCTGGAGGGCCGGCACGGGGGACTCGCGGCTGGGCTTTCTACCCGGGGACACGTGCTTGCGTACGGCGTCGAGGGCGCGCCGCCAGGGGGCACTGGGACGGTGCCGGGGTGCGTCGGGCTCAGGGGAGGTAGCTGGCGTTAGAAGGGGAGATCGTTCCGTCTGCATTTTGCCTGTAAAGCACAATATATGTACTAAGAGGGGTCCGAATGCCGAGTTCTGCCAGCATGGTTCGTGGTCGGCCGTGTCCAACTAATGGGAAGGTATTTATCTATAGCGGACAGCTCATGATCTGCTAAGAGAAATTCACCGAGTCCCGTCACCTCAAGAATTGACAATTGTCCTCATAATCACCGTCTAGTCTGTTCTTTCCGAGCTGTTCACTCCCTCTGCAAAGACTCATTGCCAAATCGAATCTGCATATTCCAAGAAGCTAAGGCCAAAGCGGTACCCATCAATCACCAATGAAGTTGACGGTTGTGAATATACTTTTAACAGCATGACAACGATTTGTTGCGGTTGCGGACTGCGAACCACAGATACCGCCACGCGGGATTTGGAAGTGTAACATAGAACTGACGTAGAAGTGATCACTGCTATCTATAACCCCAAGAAAGTATCGAATGTGCGAAGCTACATAGTTGCCGGAGGTCCTGTTGATTACTGCTTAACAGCAGCTGGTTTCAAATCCAGGCAGAGGATGGGCTGAGAGAATGGACATATTCCTTGCCAACAACAACACATTATCACCCGACTACAATTAATACACTGTGACAACCAAATCTCCGCTTAATGCCCCAATTGACCTGCCAACCCTCGCAGGAACTCGGCCCTGGTCCGGCATTCTCTATCACCCCTCGTAAGCAGGGAGACAGCATCGCCCAAAAGGGCCTTAGCCGACGCCGTATTGCCGCCGCTGAGCGACGAGAGGGCCAGGACCTTGGCGGCAAGCGCGTAGCCCTGGGTCGGTAGGCACCACACGGGGGCGCCCTGGAGGCAGGGCAGTCCGCGGGCGCGGGCGAGGACGGCGGAGGCGAGCCGCCGGCTCAGGGGGATGTCGCCGGCGTTGTAGTAGGCCGCGTACATGTACTTGTGCAGGACTTCGACCGTCGCAGGCGCCGCCGGCCCGTGGGCGGTCTCGGCCGCGTCCAGGGCTGTCCGGAAGTTGACCATCAGGGCCGCAAGTGGCCGACCGTCCCCGTCGCACGCTTTCAGGTAGTGCGACCACATGTGCAGAACCACGACGTTGCTCGCCCCGGCATGCTTCTCGAGAGATGCAATAGCTTGCCGGTAGCCGCGCCGAACCGCGGCTACCAGCTGCCTCTGCGTCGGATCCTGCTGGCAGCAGTGCGCGAGCGCGTTGAAAAGAGCGGAAAGTGGGTGCGTGGCACGGTAGTATCCATTCACGAGGTTGCTCATGAGATCGAGGAAGTATCGTAGTAGTTGATAGTCGTTGAGGTCCTGGCACAAGTCGTGAATCGTCAGGCAAACTCGCCATAATTTGACCATGATGGCCACATCGTCGTGTCGGAGGATGTCCCTGAGCTGGTCGAATATGTGGCGCCACGTTTCGGAGGCCTGCGTCCTAGCATTCTGTGTTTTGGTTGTTGTGAGCGTCGACGCGCCAAAACACTCGTCCGCAACCAGCTGCCACGCAGTCGCCTGATCAGGCTCGCCGTCTGCGGGCCGTATAGAGAAGAAGTCGGAGGTCCAGCCATGGCTGCTGAACAAGCCAGTCACGTAGTTGTCCGTAGCGAGCATGACGAGCTCCAAATCCATATAGACGTCAGGGGTCCGAATCGGAGGGGCAGGCCTAATGGACACGGGACCTTGCAGGACCGGCGCTGTACCAAGCCCAGGCGGAGGCCGCCGTCGAACACGATGCCGTGGCCCTCTGAAGGAAGGGCCCTCAACGGCATCGCCCTGGTTACTACCGGTCTTGTTTTTCCGAAACCCCCAGCGCTTGAGGCGGGTGTTGTACATCTTTTGGCTACCTGAGCTATCAGACCTGCGATCCTGACGGGCAATGGTAATGACTCACGTAGCATTGAAGCTGTATTCCTTTCTCATAGCCGCCATCATATTATTTAGGGTCATGCCGTCAAGCATGTACAAGCGCTCGATATGCGTCTTATGAGCCTCCCACGTCTCATCACAGGGACCCTTGCTCTCCCTCGATACATATTGGCCGCCGTTGCTCATGGCGAGGATGATTCTGCAGTGGCTTCAGGTGCTAAAGACGATTTTCTCGGAAGAAACGAGGTATGATTATGTGGATGCAAAGATAGGAGTGCAAAACGGCTGACGGCTTTGTCTTCTTGTATACAAAGTGACCCCAAGGCGTACAGATCAGCTGATATCCTACTCGCAGAGGAAGCCACCACATGACAGTCTCTCCACGGCTTGATAGGGTAGCTCAAAATGCAAATCGACGCACTCCCCATCACATTTCTTGCGTTGTTGATAGGTTGTTCCCAGGGGCTTTGCATTGCAGGAGCCGTACCGCACAGGACTGTGATAGGCTGGTTTAAAATGCCTTACATTGGAGAAGTCGTACCGTATTGCCAGAACTGTTGATAGGCCAGTTTAAAATGCCTTGCGTTTAGATGCTGTAATAGCTGCTCTAATACGTCGAACGCCTGTGTACATGCAGACACGATCTACGGACTTCGACCAGAAGTCTCGGCCGGCATCTAAAGCCGAAATTCTCAATTCACAGTGAATATATATTCAAGCCAGACGGTAAGCTAAAGTGGCCGACGTCGTCAAGGTTTCTCCTTCCGCCATTGCCCCTCAAACACATTTCGTTTCTTCTCTGCTGCGGCGTAGCCGATTTTTTATCTTCACTTTCACAGATAACGGCTCAACATCCTTCCAATGGGAAACCAACCGAGTAGAAGCCGCCAACGGCCCTCCAAGCGCTCGGTGCGTTCCAAACGTGCAGCTAACCTGATGGCGCTGGCTCCCTTCTTGGTGGACCTCATGTCCGGGGTTGCAGGGACGATGAACAACTTCTCGGACAGAAAGGAGGCCAGAAACCAGATGAGACTCGACCGAGACCTCCAAAGAAGCATGAAATCGGCCTCATTCAACTGGCAACAAGCACTGCTAACGCTTGCCACGACGGGGAGTCTGGCTGCTTGTTTCATGACAGTCCACCAAGGGCCCGGTGCGCTGGAGAAAATCGGTGTCCAGATTCACATGGAACTACAAGCCCAGACCACACTGATGGCAAGCAACATTTTTGCCGAGCATGTCTATGCTTACCTCCGAGAGGCGACAGCTGGTGGGACCGAGGATCCCCATGACCTCTACTTCCTCTACCACCCTGACACCGTCTGGCATCCACGCTTCCACGAGCTCCTCGATGGACAACGCATCAACGAAGCCTTTTGCGGCATGTCAGAAGACCTGGGCACCATCTGTGCCTGGATGGCCTTCATCCGGAATCAGCTGGTCAAAGTGGAACAGGCGCATAAGAGGCTCGAGAGGGTGCGATTTCACCTCATCATCCCGGCATACAGACCTATGGTCATCGAACAGCCTATCACTTTCGATAGCAACATCCTCCCTCTCACGATTCATGGGAAGATTGATGCGTCTAGAGAGTTGGTGTGGCTCAATATACCGACAATCGAGGACTACGAACCCGGGAAGTTCGAGTTGGATGGTGTGGGCAACATCAAAGACATCGATCAGCCCGGCATCTGGTCTTGGATCCAGAGTGCATGCACCACTGCCCCACAGCCGACTGTTCTAGGAGAGTTGGACATCGATTCCATCCCTGCAGGTGATTACCCAAGCCAGCATCGTGGTCACCATGGAGAATTCCGGAAGCGGGACGACACTGGACATGTCTCTCGCAGCAGGCGTTCACGGCGATCAAAGCGCGAGTTTTCTGGCCGCTGAGCAGGACTTGAGAACGGTTGACAATGGAAGTGGCAGGTTGTGTGACAGAGCTGCACAGAAATTGATTTGACTCGGGAATGGACTAGGTACAGGCTATTGTTATATGTTTGTAGTTGAACGCTCTTTCTCTGACCAGTCAGGGCTTTTTCCTGGGTCTTATCCCAGGCCTCTAGGGACTCCGGTTTCTTCGGCGTCATCGTTAAACTGGACGCGCGCTTGAAGATGGAAAAGGGCCCAAGTTCCAGAGGCTGAAGGAACGTGCAAGATGTGCGCGGGGAGGAAGTTGAGACAGATTTTGGCATTGAAGCATGCCATCATGCAGTCTTCGTTGCAGTGGGAGCCATGACCATTCGGAATGAGGCGTCGCCACTGCGAAGGGTCCTCAGGGGAGCAGTCAAGGGGATGACAATCAGCGTGAGCCGGTATAGGTCGGATGATGAATATAGCTTCAATGTTGCGAGTGGGACGTTTGAGCGGTAGGTGCTGAGAAAACCCCCACAGTGGCCCAAGCTTCCTAGGTCTCAAAAGACCCCGCCTGTGTCCATCAGTTGTTTCCGCTGCCGCACCTCAAGCCAGAGCCGGCATCTTTTTGCAGCTTCTTTCCCACCCGAGGGCTTCGCGAAACCTCTCCGTCCCCCTCAAAGCTACTCCCGTGTCGCCTTCTCCCCCTCCCCTTCCCGCGCCGCGTCCCCCCGACGATGCGCTCCTCCGACAGCAAGCCGCCGCCGCCGCCGCGGGCCCTCCCGTACCAGCCGCGGACGCAGCCGCTCCCCGCGAGCCTGCGCGCGCCGGCCCCGAAGCGGGTCGATACGTCGAGCCGCGCCTACAAGACGGCTGCCGGCAAGTACGTCCGCACCATGATCGCGCTGCCCATCCTGCTCGTCACCTCGTGGGTGCTTTTCGACCGCCTCGCCCTAGGCACCCAGACCAAGACTTTCCGGAACCGGCCCGGCGAGGGCGGCTCGGACGGGGGTCTGGCGTGAGTGAAAATGGCCGACGATGATGCTTGCGACGAGCGCGCGCGCCGGCGAAACCACGACTCCGGGAGGCCGTGGGAGGCCCCTTGGGAATCCATCGCAAGACGCCCCCCCGTCTTGGCCGACCTCGGCCTTTGCATAGTCGACGCGACAGAGCGCCTCACCCCCGGCTTGAACCGGCTTTTGGGTCCCTGGCGTCATACCGTTACGGCTCGAGGCAATGGCTTCATGGACGCGGGCACCGTCGCCAGCCAGTGCGGGACCTATTGCCCAAGGAGGGGCAGTGCTATTCATCCGCATCCACATCCCAGTTGAGGGTAGGGCTACGGTGCATTGTGTTTGCCGTCAATCAGCCAAAAACAACAACCCCCCTTGCAGCCCCGGATCCAGTGACCTGCAGACCCGCCGCCGCATGGGACTCCCCGATCTCCGCGGGGTCCGGGGCCAAGCGCGGCGCCGCTGGAATGGCACCCGGAGCCAATTATGCCATTCAACCAACATATCGAGCCCGTGGTTTCCCATGGAGTGGCATCGGCATCCCGTATCTCTGGATTGAATCAAGCTGCCGGGGGGTGGATCGACGGCTCGCGGTGAGCCAAAAAAGAAACCGCTTTTTTTCGGGTTCTACAACACTGGAGTATGGGACGAATCTAGCGCCCGTGAGGGAAAAAGTATATTCAATACGGGGGAGCTGATAGCCCTTCCGAAAATCTGTACCAACGCCTTTCCCGCCTCGCTCGTGGAAAAAGAGCCCGATGCACCCAGGAAAAACATTATCGTAGTAAAAGCACACATAAGGGGACGAAGCCGCGCGCGCGAAGGTGGCAACGTCTACGGCTGCCTGCTGGCGGCGAGGTCGTGCAGGTCGCCCGTCTCGGCGACCATGACGCGGCCGCCGGTCGAGGCGTCCGCTTTCTTGGGACCCTTGGTCACGGCGTCGTCGATCTGATCCTTGACGGCCTCGGCGTGGGCCTCCATGTTGCCACCCACGTCGGCGTCGGCCTTGAGGCCGAAGTTGGCTTTGGACTCGTCGATGATGTTCCTGGGGAGGGGCGCGTGTGTTAGTCAAGAGACTCGGGCTGCGAGGGGAGGGGGGGGTTTCTGCCCGCAGGGTCAAGTAGATGCTTGTTCGCGGACAGGGAGGCAGACATACTGGGCCTGGCCGTTCTGGTTGTTGTCGAGCGGGGTGGTGGTGTTGGACGCCATGATGTTCAATGTTCTGTTTCGGTGGGCGGGGATGGGATATACGGGAGTTCGTAGAGGTTGCGGGAAAGCCGAGGGGACAGCAGATCGGAAGCAATTTCAGGTGCGGAGTACTGGGATGGACGTTTGGTTGTCGTTGTGATGCTGCTGTATGCGTTCACGGGCAGCGGAGGTGCAGGGGTGATATATTGCGCGGTGCCATTTTCAGGGTCTGACGTAGGTCGCGACGCTGCGGGCCGGCGGTCACGTCATATCTCGCCCGGCCCGGCCTCGCCTGCTCGCCATCACGCAGCCCACGTACGCGTTCATACTTGCGCATATCTGACTCGCAGATCATCTCGATCCTATGTAGCACGCCTGGCTGATAACAAGCTGACGAGCTGCATTCGGCGACCGTGCACTCGATCCTGGGCCGTCTCGCCGGGTATCACAGACCGGGGCTCCTTCCCCCCCAATGGGTTTCAGTTTGGTGCATGTTGAGCATCAAGAGGACGCTCTGCCCCCATCGCAAATAATAAGTACCTGTCACAAGAGGGTGATGATGGGTCTTCGGACATGTCCGCTTACTTGAGGAATACCGTTCATTTCGCTGCCTGTAAATGTGCATGCCAGCATGCCAGCATGCCGGTCATGACGGCGGTCTCGTGAGCCGCGAGCCGTCCATCGTCACCACCCATCCCTCGCTGCGCTGCGCTGCGCAGGCCCTTCTTCTTCACCACTTCCGCCTGCGCCCACACCAGCAGAGGAGGAGCAGGAGGAGTATGACACCGACTGCTCCGCCAATGATCGCGCCCACGGTCCCGGGCGTTATATGAGTTCCGGCCGACCCGTCAATATTCTCCGGGTCCTCACGGCGAAGAAGACGGGTTTCGACGACGGCGAGGAGACCGGCAGCGGCGCCGGGCGCTGAGTGGAGGGGGGCCGCAGCCGCCAGGCTGGGCAGAAAAGAAAGCAGGAGGGGCAAAAAAGCGAACACGAGGCTTGCGGAGAGGTAACAGGCCATGGCGAAGCTCTCTCTCTCTCTCTCTTTCCTTCTGCTGGCGGTCTCGAAATTCAGGACTTGTCTTTCGCGGGTATGGGGAGCTGCAATATGGTGAGGGTGAAGGGTCACACTGCCATCGACGGGGGGGGGTGGTGCTCCTCCACAGTTTTATACCACAGGCGGCATCGCAAACAAACAAGATAATGCGATTGTGGACCCCCGTAGCCGCCAGACAAAGACGGTCAAAAAACCACCCAACGGCCAGGGTGTCAAGGTGGCGCCAGCCGCTTTGCCTTTTCATTGTCCGATCGGCATGGCCCTGGAGGGCTTTGTGCCCACCCAGTCCAGAACTGCCGCTGTGGGCCTCGAAAGAGGCAGCCGGGGTCGTCAAATCGGCCAGACCCTCTGGGATCCCCGGCTCCTGCTTTCCAGGGCACACAGGCACAGGGCATATGGTCGGCGAAGACGGCCGGAGGTGGTCTCGGGGCCGCCTTGGGAGGCTCCGTTGTGCCTTTCTTTCTCTCTCTCTCTCTCAGTGTGAGAATTCCTTCCACTTCGTCATGCGGGGGCCGCCCACGACGAACGTCCCGTCCCCGCGGTGATGGAACGTGCTACCGTTCGCGCCGGGTTGATCCAGGCCCGGACGGACGGGCTTCAGCCGCCACAGCGAGTACCTGCGGACCATGCGGGCATCCTCAACGACGCACTCCATGTTGGCGATGACGCGGGGCCCGGCCCACGAGCGGCGCCGCGACGGCGGCCGCCGGGGTCGCGTCGAGCCCCGAACCGCGCCCACTTGCCCGCGCGCCGGCGCGTCCTGGTCTTCATCGGCGGCGGAGCAGTTGCCCACGTCGACGGCCACGGCGGCCATCTCGACCGACGGGTCACGGCCACCACGCACTCGCGCCGCTGCTGGAGCCGGGCAAACGACGCGTCCCCCGGCCCGAGGGTGATGGCGAGCCGGGGCGGCGTGTTGTGCTGCACCACCATGTCGAAGCCCACGGTCATGATGTTGTGCGCGCCGTCTTCCAGCGAGCCCGTCATCACGAGGACCAGCGGCCCCCGGCTCGATGAATCGGTAGACGCGGGACGTCGGGTGAGATTGGAAGTCGTGCCGGCGTTAAGGTGCGGGATCGGCGGCCCCCTCGGGGTTTCCCTCCGGCTCTTCCTTCGCCTTTCTTTTATTGGTCATGGCTCGTGTTTCGGCTCCCATTGGCGTGACGAGATTCTTTGCGAATCGGTCTTGCTTACTTGATACGTAACATTCCGGCAGAGAGAGGACTATCTAACGTATTGCCCTCGGGAACGTCAAGAAGAGGTAGGAAGCACACTCTCTCCTGTTGTTATCACGCTGCCTATCTGCGGGGCTGCTCGCACTTAACCCCGCCTCTAGAAGAGTGATATGCGCACTCCCGCTTCCAGAATGGATGGAGTATGGCCTCGGTCGCACAAGCGATTCCGGGATGTCGATTACAGGGCATTGATAGAGTGACTTAGTATATACAGGTTTTCGTAGCTCTCGTTCATCCCGAGCCAACGCTACGGGCATCGGACAAAAAGAAAAGACGCGCCGCGGCCGCCCGCGCGCGCCGACCCAAACTCAGTAGAAAGGCTCGCCCTCGGCGGCGTCGACGCCGTCGCGGACGCAGCGGTCGACGGCGGCGGCGGGGTCCTCGTCGCCGTCGAGCATGTCGAGCCAGCAGGTGCCGACGCCGGGGTGGGCGAGGAGCAGGGCGGCCAGGGCGGCGACGGAGGCGCGGCTCGCGGTGCCCTGCTGCGTGGGGACGCGGCCGAGGCGCACGGGGCCGGCGGGCGCCTCGGTGAGGCGGCCGGGCCGCAGGTTGACGGCGGCGAAGTCGCGGCGCGCCCGCCCCGCCTCGTACAGCGCCTGGTCCGCCGCGATCTTGGCTTCGTAGTACGTGGGCAGCGCCGCCCGCGTCGTGCGCAGCTCGTCCTGCCACACCTCCTCGGTCCACCACGCCGGCCTGCGCAGCCGCGAGCCGATGAAGGACACCATCAGGAACTTGGTCACGGCCGGCGTCGCCGCCGCCGCCCGGATCAGGTGCGTCGCCGCGTCCCGGTCCACCGCGAATGTCTAGACCGGCCGGCCGTTAGGGCACACAGTCTCGTTTTCCCATGCGCCTGGGGGGAGGGGGCACTTACCCGCTCCGGTCCGCCTTTGCCTCCGGCACCGGCGCTCCAGACCACGTAGCTGGGCTTCACCTCGTCCAGCAGGCTCTTGGCCTGGTCCTCGCTCTTGATGTCTTCCAAGCTCCGGACCAGCACGTTCAGCTTGCCGCTCTGGTTTTCGCCCAGCTTCTCCAGGCTGGCGACCTGGTCCGGGTTGCGGATGACGCTCGTCACAGTCCAGGACCGCTTCAGGAGCATCGGGGTCAGCAGCTGGGCGATTTTGCCGCTGCCACCAAGCAGGAGAACATGCTGGGCACCCGACATCTTGAGCAATCGGTGCGAACTGGAATATGAAAAAAAAAAAGATGGAGGAGGGAAGAACTGGGTTTCACGGATGATCGGAGTCCAATGGGGTGTTGTATGCGGTATCTGGAAATCAGAGCGGCACTTTTCGACTATTTATCTCGCGGTTCTCGACTATTCACCACGATGTTGAAGGGTGTTCTTATTCATGTACCTTGTTGATGCCGCCGGCTGGTCCGGCCTCCACACAGGAGCTTGACTATGAAAGGGCCGGAAGGCGGGGTTCGTCGCCGGAAACAGGCAGGACTGCTACCCCGGGGTGCCCGGAGCGCTGACATCATAGGTGCGGGGGGATTCTTCAAACCTCCAACGGATCTTCCTTATTGTGTAGCTCCCACAACCCACTGCGGAAATAGTCCGTCGCCAACGGCGCTAACGAGACCAGGGCAAGTATCATGGATGTCTATATTTCGGGACAGCCACAACGTTCCAAGTTATCGAGCCTTCTGACGAGTTTTTCGAGGCTGTATCCGTCAACTGCACCGGGTGCTGCGCCTTCTTATGCCATGCTGCACCTCGGCTAGGGGACAGATATTTGCCGACCTCGTTGGTGAAAGGTTGGAGTGCGCTGGCCCCAACGAGGGAACTATTTGGGCTTGTGGGCGTAGAGACCAAACAGCCATCCCTTCCAGCGCCGGGCCGGACCGAGACGCCGGACGAAGCGCTAGTTCAAGCCCCGTGCCGCCGTTCTCGAGATTTCCTCAATCGGAGGTCGGGCTGCGCTCAAGCCCATTCCGAGTTCCGACTTCTGGGCACGGGCAGTGGACGACTCATGAGGCAAATTGTGCGAGGCGAGACACCTGATCTGGACCCATCTTCCTTCTCATTGAGCAACGCCAATTACAAAGTCACGGTGGAGCGACAAAACCACAGAGGCCATGGGGGAGGGGCTTGGCTCTTGCTTCTCGGCTTCGAGGTGTTATGGCAGACAGGGGGTGGCGCTGTATCCGACCTACCTGGCAGTTGGGCTAATGGTCGCAGTAGAGCCTCGAGCGAATCTACTTGCAATAAGGTAACTATTGTAAGAAATACCCTCGACGAATTGCTTCTGCAACCCCGCAGGCATGAATGGTCTGAACACTGCGCATCTCTCGTCGCCAAGCTGCGATTTAGGTAACTCATCTTGGCCAGTCGCACGAGTCAGCATCAGCATGGGCACCGTCATGTCACCCAAGCACAATCAATTTCCCCAAGCTTCTTGGACGACGTCACGGCAGGGCAGCAGGGAACTCGAGCTAATCGTTAACATGTGCGTATTTGACCCATGACACACTAAAACTAGGTACAATATGGAAGGCGAGGACCGGGACATGATGATGATGATGATGATGTTCACGCCGGTTCCCGCACACAAAACCCTCCCCAACACCCAACGCTGTGGAAAGCACAAAATTTTTCAAGAACCGCGGACCGAAACGCTTTAGGTGTGGCCGACGAGGCCGGCCTTGGGGGCGTTGTCGGGGTTGGTGTCGGCGCCGGCGAAGCCGAGCTCGGTGTTCCAGGCGTCGGCGGTGGTGGCGTCCTTGGCGCCGGTGCCCAGCTTCTGCTCGGCGGCCTTGCAGGCGGCGACGGCGTCGGCGTCGGCCGCGCAGACGTTGTTGAGCTGGTCGCAGATGCGGCGCATGATGATGGCCGGGTTCAGCGCCTCCTGCTGCCCCTTGTTGACCTTGGGGTCGACGGCCTGGAAGGTCGACTCGCCCGCCTTGCGGCCGTTGAGCGACTCCTCGAACTTGAGCGTCGGCACGCAGCTGCCGAAGTCGAGGCCCTTGGACGAGGCGACAAAGCCGGCGAAGTTACCGGTGACGGCGTCTTGGACGGCACCGGCGCCCTCGGCAAGAGCAGCGCCGCCCTGGTTGTTGCCGCCCTGGTTGTTGCCACCCTGGTTGTTGCCGCCCTGGTTGTTGCCGCCCTGGTTGTCGTCGGCGTTGTTGCTGTCGTCAGCGTTGTTGCTGTCGTCAGCGTTGTTGTTTCCGTTGCCATTGTTGGAACCACATTGAACGGGAGTGGCAGCGTCGTTGTTGTTGCTACCGCTGTTGTTGCTGTTGTTGTTGTTGTTTCCACCGTTGTTGTTGTTGTTGTTGTTGCCGCCAGCGTTGCCGCCAGCGTTGCCACCAGCGTTACCGCCAGCTCCGCCCTTGACATTGAAGTTCTCGAAGCCGTTCTCCTTCATGATGTCGGCGACACTCTTGCCGGCGGCATCGAAGGGCGAAGTGAGGGACTGGGCCGAGTTGGCATTCTCGGTATCGGCGCCATCGACTGCGGGGTCCACCAGAGGCACGATGCCGCGAAGCGCCTCGGTGGCGGGAAGGCTCGCGTCGCCGCAGATGTTGGGCACGGGGTTGGCGGCGAAGGGGTTGAAGTTCTGCTCCGCCTGGACGAGGGCGGCAGCCGCAGAAATGACCTTGGGGTCGTCTCCCAGAGAAGAGACGATCTTGTCGGCCAGCCGGAGCTTGTCACAGGGGTCCGAAGCGCCCAAAAGGACGCCGGGGGTGGAGCCGGACAGGGTGGCAGCCTCGCCCGGGTTGCCAAAGTCGCTGAGAGCCTGGAGCTTGTTGGCGACAAGGCCCTCCTGGCCGAAGCGGGCCTCGGCAAAAGCCATGAGGAGGGAAAGAGCAGCGATCTTGGAGTACATGGTGGCGATGTTAAACGAAGACTTTTGTTGCAAGCAAACGGTCTTATAGTGAATCGAAGATGAGGTAAAAAAGATTGGGCCGGCCGAGCGGTATTTCGAAAGAAGGACGTAAAGAATGAATAGTTCACAGAACTGTAAAGAGTAGTATAGTGAAGAAGAACCGAAAGCTTGATGAGGAAAAGAAAAGGAGATCTCCGAACAGCCGGATGGCAGCATCTTTATATAGAGGGCAGCCGGGGGAGGTCGAGCCGGTTTGCTGGGCCGCCACGCCGCCGCTCGTCGTCCCGCGGGGGTGCGAGTCTTCATCGCCGCCCCCTCCTGGCGATCAAACGATGGTGCTCATGAATTCAGACGACATGAGTGAGTGACACCAGGTGAGATGATCCCCTGCTCCGGACCAGAATGCTGGACGCAGAGGGGCCGTGAACCCCCCCAACTGGCCAATGGGCAGAGGCCGTGGGCGTTTGGTCGCGGCCCAGAACTGCGCCAGGGGCACGAGTGACGAGACGCTGCCCTTGGCACGATCACAGGAAAGTACCCCTGGGGATGGGAAGGGATCGCAAGCGAAGCCGCCTAGACGCGCCGGTGGGGTGAAGGACCAAGTCAACTAAAGTACATAGGTACTTACATACCTCCAAGGGTTGTCCCGGTGTGGACTGACCCCGTTACTTCGCACAGGCGGGCAGAGAAGAAAGAGCCCAGAGTCCGTCGAGCCCGTGTGGGGGTGCCTGGCCGTTTACAGCTTCCCCATCGCCCCCGATGTACAGGACATCCCATCCTATGGTGAATCGAACATTCAGGGTCGGCCGCGGGTTTTTTCATGGGAGCGCGATTGACACCTGCCTGCAGCAGACGTTGTGTCGAACCGCATTGGTGAAGAAAACTAGCGGGAGAAGGCAGGGATTCCCTCGGTACTCGAGCATCGCATGGCATCCCCCGGCCGCAAAACAGCGTGTTCTGACGTGGCACAGGTTCGAGCGGGAGACAAGACCCAAGACCATTAATCTATGAAGGGCTGGCGCTGGGCCGGGGGAGGAGACAGAAATGGTGTGCCCTGCAGGGGTGGCCCGGCCGTTGCACCGTGAGCCGAGCCACTGAACAAGCTTGTTCAAACTGGAGAAGAAGAAGAAGGGGGGAAAAGCAGGAGATGAGGCCGCGATAGACGGCAGAGCCTCTTGTTGCGGCTCCAACTAGACTCCTTCGGGCCCGTCTCCGTTCCCCGCCAAGCCCCTGTCAAGCCCCTTGTCCAGCCCCTGGGCGGCCAAATTGACTTTAGGCCAAGCATTTTCCAGGCGGATTCCAGGGCCTGGACCGAGAAACAACCCTCACGACCGGGGGTCGTGACACGAAACTGAGACCGGCCTGGTTTGATCGCTGCGAAAGTATCTTGCCGTCGACCAACCTCTCTCTCTCTCTCTTTGCGTCTTTTCCGTGAGGCTTTGGCGAAGTAGGTACCTCATACTTGCTTACCTCTATACCCTGTGCATCGCGCAGTCGCAGTGCCGCCGGAATGGACATAATGCAGAGTAGAGAAGAAGAAAATGAAGAAGAAGGGACGGACGCAAGGGGGAGCTGCGTCGTAGTGCTTCGCCAGATCGGCACCCGAGCGCCTCCGTTGCCGCGGTGCATGAATGACCTTCACTGAGTACCTAGGTAAAGCAGGGAGTGAGATTCGGCGAACGATCACCAGAGCCCGTCTCATCTCCAACCCGAATGATCAGCTTGATCAGCACCGCGATGTTGCTGCTCACCCATCCCACCGGTCATGAGGTACCCATCGCGTGCGACTTCGGATGACGGGCCATGACACGTGTTTGCGGCTGAAAGGTATCGACACATGGATGGCCGAGGGCAAAAGCCAGCGAGGCCCAGAAAAGACGGGGACCCTACGAAACATCTTGGAAGCCAAGCTTCTTGTTTGGGTCGTCTTGGCCCCCTCAGCCACCTGCCTACTCGGGCGCCCTGGGCCATCTCGGCAGCAACTCCTTCCGGCCGCCATTATCGCCAGGGCCCCGACGAGCCGCGCGGACGGACAGGCGCTCTGCGTTACCGTTACATGCGGGCCGGATGCCGTTGGCACTTGTTAATCTCGGCCCTCCTCGGCCCTCCTTCACCACTGGATACACAAGACCACGTCCGCCAAAGAGCACACCGACGCATCCCGTGGTCTTGTTTGATTGCTACTCCATACCAGCTAACCTTTACCGACCAGCAACGGACATCGCCGGCACACTTTCGTCCCGTCTTTGTCATTACCGGCCCCGATACTGGTACTACCGAGGACCGTGCTTGTTACCGCAAGCATGCCCACCTAGGAAATCTGGAAGCCGGTTTCCGGGATCCGAGTCATGGTTTGGCGGCTTGTAAGCCACTTCGTGAGCCCGTCTTTTGGTCAGGCTCCGCCACATGGAGTCGCCGTGGTGGTATCGTGCCTGGGGCTGTTGAATTAACTGAGTGGGAACGTGAAATACCCCCCCCCCACCCCCCCCCCCCCCCCCCCCCCCCCCCCAAAAAAAAAAAAAAAAAAAACTCCCCATTCGCGTACGCCACACAAGCGACAGACTGGCTTATAAGACCAAGGAAATCCCGCCTTTTGCGAGAATCTGTAGCCGGCACATACTCATGGCTTGAGAGGCGTCCATCGTCATCGTTTCCTACCCTTCCATTGAGTTTGACGATCTTGTATGATTCTTTTCGTACACAATACGGCACATCCCCGGCCCCTCCCAATCCTCAATTCTCGTAGTAGAATAGCAGGCAACCATTCAAGGGGGGTGTGAGAGTAAGCGCCAGGAAGGGCTTCCTCTCGTGTGCGTCCCCTTCGGCACGACATCTCCCTGCGAGTAAAAGCGACACCACTGGGCAAAGGCAACACATGTGCGTGATACTGATTAACCAGATATCTTCCCACAACCTAGGGGCCGTCTCTTCGCCTGCACTCTTTGCCTGTGTGCCACAATGGTGTTTCGACCATTGAACCACATACAGGCCCGCACCACCACCTCATATTTAGTATTTCGCTGGTCTTAGCTGCTTCCACCGTATGGATGTCACATTCTCCCATTCCCCTTGTAGGGATGGTAGGCGTACCGCCAGGGGCAATGCCGGGAATTTGCTCAAGCTACAGCCTTGCTCCAAACTTGAACTTGGAGATTCTGACAACCTTCATCTATGGTTAGAGACAGACGGAAAGGCTGGACTTCGTAGATCTCCATCGTAAGAGTTCATATGATGCCCCCGCCGATAGCACCATGCTTATGTCGGTCTCTTAGCCGCCAAGGTAGAGTAGTAGGTAGCTTGTAGCGCACACATAGCATCCCACATACCTAGGTACATAGTAAAGTGTAATGGCACCGCTCTATCTATCCAAAATGTATTTCTTAGTATAAGTAAGGTGGGTTTACTAATGATCCATGAAATGCGTTGGGCTGATTATGGCCAATAGCCAAATTTGTCCATGGCTGCGGGCCACGGGGCCAAGATAGCTAGGTCTGCATTCGTGCAAAACGACTGGCAGTCGGAAATCGTGTGTCCGGGTATAGGACAGGAGCCCGTACTTGCCTTCGGTGTACTGATTATTGTCTTCACAACCAAGTCTTCCAGGCGCGGTGCGGTGGTCTCGCTATCACCTAAGCGCCACTGCATTCACAACTCGCTCTACTACGGTATCCCTACTAGTTTATAGCTAAGCGTGGCGTCGATTCCACGGGGAATCTCATCCCGACGGAATGGTTTTGTTGTATTTATTCATGTCACGGGGTCGTCCAACACAAGCATCATCGGCTGTGTTTACTAATGACGGCTTATACCCCGCCGTCAGCACCATTCGATTCGCGGGACGTGAATGCTCAAAAGCTAATGAGATGGATATGTGGGACGCTGCGAGGTCCCATTTTTGCTGCAGTCGCGATGTCTTGCTCCATATACTCCGCTATGAGTACGAATCAGATCTGATAGCCCACAGCAAGTCATGCGAGCTCGTCGCCTCGAATGATTACTGAGGGGTCCCATCGCCGGCCCGGGTCTGCGAGGAGGATGTCTGTCCTCACAGAGCCAAGAGCCACCCCTCGCCCTGTATCGGCATCCAAGTGTTCGTCTGGGAACCCCTCGGGGCCTTGGAAGCCCACCACCACTTTTTGGCTCCGGCTACCGCAGAGTCGAGCCACGGGACGGACGCAAACCCCTCCGCCGCCGCGAGTACAACGTGCCTAGGATGAACAGAGAAAGTCGACCGCCTGCTGCCCCGTACGGAGCTGGAAGGGGACTCTCGGCTGGCCTTGGCAGTGGGAACCGGGTGTTTTCCCGAGTTGTCGAAGATGGTCCTCTGGCCTGCGCCCCAGTGGGCGTTCGGGTGGCCATTGGCTCGACCAAGCGAACCGGGGATCGGCGCGCCAGCGTCAAAGCAGCGGTTCTTGCAGCAGCGCGCCCGCCCGCCCACGGACGATTGCGTCCCCAAGCAGCGCGGCGATCGACAGATCGAGGAACGGCAATTGCCTCGTTTCCGGCGCGAGGCGGTGGGCGGGCAAGTCCTTGCTGAGCCGTGGTGTCGCCCATTGGGCGCTGCGCGTGTGCCCACCGCTTCTTGCTTGCTTCATTGGACGGCCCAGCTTGGGGGCCTGCCCGCCCCGGGGGGCTGGAGGATGACCCTTTGCATGGCACGAGACGGGCCCGGAGGAGGCATTCGAGGCAAGGCGAGCGGTTCGGAGCCTCCGTCGATGCCATGGTCGCAAGCGCGAGTAAATTGCGCATGCCGCGGACCGGCTGGGAAAACCGCCCGTCGTCGCCGGTTGAGAGCCCGCCGACTTCTCCCGCTAACAAACCTCCCTCCAGTCGTACCTACATACATCATCATCACCTACACCGTCCTCCCGCAACCCCGCCGACTGGCGATGCACGTACTGGCCGACTGCACTGCCTGCCTACTAACTTCCTCACTTCCCGATACATCTATTCCATATCGTACCTAGACCTTCTTGGGGACACCTACGCTCCCGCTATTGCTGGGTACCTACTTACCTAGTCCATCCGCTCGCGTGGTCGACGGCGTGCTTATCTTTCCAGTTGGCTTGTGATCCCGCCAAAGCACCTAAACCCAAAAAAAAGTAAAAAGCAGCCACTCACACACGACCCTGTCTATCCGTTCGCCCAACCGGGTAGGAGGGACAGGTAAAGTACATCATCACCTCCATACTACCGACATCTGTGTGCAGCACGAGCTGCTTGCTCATCGTCGACCCTTCATTGCCGACGCCGGCAGCGCGGCCTCCCACGCACCCCCGCCACCTCCGCCGCCGCCACCACCACCGCCGTTGATCTTCCGCGACGCCAACGCAACGCAACCCTATCGGCTGCTTTCGCCATGGCGACGCCTCAGGACCGCCCGCTCTCGCCGTCCCAGCTCCCGCCCATACCGGGGTCTCCCACCTTCACCTACGCCTCGACGAACCAGCTCTCGTCCTACACGCTGCCCCTCCCGCCGCCCCCGCGGCCCACGCACGCCGTGCTCACCAAGGCCGACCTCGAGGCCAGCCAGGCCGCCTACGCCGACCTCGTGGGCAACGCCAAGGCCTACCGCCAGGCCCTGGCCGCGCTCTCGTCCACCGCCTCGGCCTTCGGCTCGTCGCTCGAGGCGTGCGCCCGGCTCAAGGAGTCGCGCGCCGAGGCCCTGGGCCCCGACCACGGCGCCAGCCTGTCGACGTCGTTCACGACCAAGGGGAGCTGCACGGCGGACCTGCTCCTGGGCGCCAGCGGCGTCCACCACCTGGTCGCCAACCACCAGCAGATCCTCTCCGAGACCGTCTACCGCAGCTTTGAGGTGCCGCTGCTCCACGAGCTCGACAAGTGGCGGAGCGCCATCGACGACGAGGACGAGCGGTACAAGCGCGAGGTCGCCCAGCGCAGCAGCGAGATCCGCCGGCTCGAGAAGGAGGGCCTCAAGCTCCACAAGCAGCGCCGGCGCGACGTCGGCCAGTTCCGCGAGCACCTGGTCGAGCTGACGATGCGGCTCGACGGCCTGACGAGCCTGCACGGGGACCACGCCCGGACCCTGCTGCGCGAGAGCCAGGAGACGAGCGTCAAGATCCTCGAGGCGAGCTGCAGCCTGGTCCGCGCCGAGGTCGACATCTTCGAGAGCCTGGCGCGCAAGGGCTGGAGCGGCGGCGGCCTGGACGAGCTGCTCGAGAAGGGCCGCGACCTGTTCGCCTCGGAGGACGACGCCCTGGTCGGCGCCGCCGGCGCCGGCCACGCCGCCGCCGAGGGCCCCGGCGCCAAGCTGTTTAGCATCCTGCCGCCCCGGAGCATCCTGCAGCAGGCCGACTCGGCCTCGGACTCGGGCCTGAGCGCCCCCGCGAAGCCCAAGGGCGGCGGCGGCCACGGCCGGTCCGACAGCCTGCTGGTCGACACGGAGCGCTACCAGAGCCTGGCCGGCGCCGTGGGCCGCGATAAGGACGACGCCGACAGCATCTTCTCCGACTTCAACCAGAGCCGCGGCGTGCGGCCCTTCAGCCCCCAGCCCGTCCGGCGCACCCACACCGACGTCGTCGTCGACCCCGACGCCCCGCTGTCGGGCGACGAGGACGTCGAGGGCGCCCGCGACGCCTCGGCCCAGGGGCTGAGCCTCGACGACCTGGGCCGCCGGCCCGGCGAGGACAGCGAGCGCGAGGGCAGCGACGTCTCGCCGTGGAAGCACGAGGGGCTGGGCCGGCCCGCCGACGACCTGACCCTGGGGCCGCCCGATAAGGAGGGGGGCCGCGGGTGGAGTCTGGCAAGCGATGGCGAGGAACGATTATAGGACTATCGTTCGAGTTCGGGGTCTGGTTCGGTAGGAGGGCAACACACGTAGGCGTTTCAGGGTCGGGATTGTTTGGTCACAATGGAGTTTACATTTATACCCCCTAGAAAGAGTATTGGTACGCCATCGGTATTGCATAACACTCCAGAGGCCATTCCCCATCGTTTTTGGCTCGTGGTGGCGGCAGCTTCACTCGCATAGGAGCTGTTTGGGCTGCACCGTGCCCACCGCGGCGAAGCTCGCACCTCAGCTAAGAAATTGAAAGCATGGGATACCATAACATCCTAGTGTCGGGGCTCATAGTCTCATATTATCGCCCTGTCTACGCGCTCTGAAAGCACTCTTCGCCCTCCGCATTGACACATCACGACTGCACATCTCGCGCGCGTGCGCGTGTGTAGATGCACTCCTCACTGTGTGCGCCTCTGCTCTCCGTCCCGAATGCCGAAAGCAGTCAATACCAGACACCGTTTTCCCTCGTCAACGCCTGTAAATGATGCATTGGTCGCGTTCGTCCTGGAATATACGTAGGTAGCTGAGACGCTGCCAACCCGCGCTTCCTTCCGTCGTTCGTCCGTATTTCTTCCCGGCGGGGAGGCTGTTCTAGTCGTCCTTATCGGCACTAACGATCTCGCTACCAAACAGGCCAAACCAGTAATCCAGATAGTACATAAGCTGCCAGTAGAGGCTGGCGCGGTTGAAGTCGAACTCGCCCGTCTCGGTCCGGGGCACCTCGTCGCCGATCATGCTGCCGCCCAGCCACTTGATCAAGGGAATTCGGCTGGTGAGGCGTGCCACGACGCCGGGCTGCGGGAGGAGCGCCTGCTCGGCAGGGAGGACCTTGATGCGTCGCGCTTCGGGGATGCGCCGGCAATAACTCGGGTCGATGGCCGTCGAGCTGGCTTCCAGCATGGTCGTATCGACGTCGTCATCGTCGTCGTGGTGCGGGTGCCCGTAGCCTCCCGTCACGGTCGCGCTAGACCCGGTGTCCACCGTGTTGGACGACATTGTGGCGGAATCAATCGTGTGCGTCGAGGTCTGGGATTCGGGCGGGGAGTCGTGCAGGCCGAGGTTCGGCGCGTGGCCGTCCGCAAGTGTGTCGTTCGCCCAGGACCGGCTCCCGGCTGCCTTGTTGGTGGGCCGACGCTGGCCACGCAGAGACTTCATGCGACCGAAGGGCTGGGCCTCGTCCACCAGCATGCCGGCGTTGCCCTCGGTGTCGACGACGGCGGCATCCTCCAGGGGGGGCATGCCGTGGTACGGCTCGGCGTAGACAAGGTGGCCCAGAATCTTCTGGGGCGAGGCGTAGATGGCGGCGTCGGCGGCGTCGGCCGACTCGAATGTCACCTTGATCCAGTGCTCGCCACCATCTACCATGTTGACCTTTGACCTCTCAAGCGGGGTCGGGACACGTCGTCGCGTGAAAGCAGGGTCGCGGAGCTCGGACTTGTACCGCCTCTGCTCGATAGGCGGCTCGCGGGAGTAGTCTTCACATATCCGGCCGGCCAGCTGCTCGTAGTGGTTGATAGCGGCATACTGCTGGGCGGCCGACCTGTAGCCCCTCAATATCACCTCGGTGGGCTCCTGCACGAAGCGCGGAGCCTGAGCGGCGGGGGCGTTGTCATCGGCGGCCGAGGTCGGCTGGGACAGATAGCTGGGCTTGCGCTGGGCCGGGGCTTGCTCCTGGCTGGCAACATAGTCGCCGAAGAGCTTGTCGGCGAACTGGATGGTGGCGTCCTGGTCACGCTTCGGGGGCAGGCTGCCGGTCCTCGACCGCGACCGGCGGGTTGACTTGCCAAAGGAGCCCGTCTCGGCGATTACGCGCCGCCGCGGGGCCTCGCGCTGGCGGTCGCTCCTGCCGCCGTTTTGTGAGTACGATCTCGGGTGGAAGAGGCGCAAGGCCATGGCGGCGCAGAAGGGGATGCCTACTCTGGGAAGATCATAGCATAGGGTCTCTGGACTCCATCCTCGCCGGTATATAACTCTTCCTCGGGAACGTTGTGAAGAATCAGGGGCCGCATGGTGGGTGGCTGCCTCGGGCGTCTCCCGAGATGCTGGCAGCAGGGCGTAGGAGCAGGAGCTTGGAGAAGGCTCGGGGTGGATGGCGAGGCGTGCGGCTATTGATGAACGACGAGGTTGTCAGGAGCTGCCGGGAGGATGGCAGGGTAACGAATGAACTGGAGGCGACGCGACGATGGCTGGTACACTAGCTGTAGCTGGATGATGCTATGATACACCCGCTGCCGACACCGATAGCCAGATAAATGGGATGGGATGGATGGACATTGACAATCTTTGTACGGAGAAGACGCTCGCGCGCCCTGGAGTTCCGCCCCAGCAACGCGTAGCGGGTCGCCCAAAAAAATACTGCAGGGATGGCGGGTTCAGTCAGGGAAAGCCAACCTACTATGTAAGCAACCTTACCTAACCAAACCCCCCCCCCCCCCCAAGTTCGCTTATCCGCTCGCCCATCCAAAGATGCACGTATGTAAGTACATGTACACAATAAAGTACCCTAGATCTACTTGTAGGTATTCCCCATGCACGCATGCGTCGTTCTAATTGGTTCCCGTCGTCTTTCCAAGTTCCGCCCACTAGCGGGGACAGCGACGCAACCTCTGCCAGTAATGTGCGAATGAGGTACCTAATAAGCTCCATCGTTCCCGAAGTGGCACGCCGGAGCTCCAGCAAACGACATCATATCTTCTTGAGCTTCAACTTGCGAGCTTGCGTGCCCCGTACCTCCATCTAAACCTCAAACCCCCGTATAAGATATTCTGTCACCGTACGCACTGCATCTCCGCGCACACCCAGTACCCCCTCAAACCACGCAGAATCTCCAACCGTCAACATGTTCCGCTTCGTAAGTCCCAAGCCTCAATGCCCCCCTCTAAGCAATCCCCCCATTGATGCTCATACTCCAGTTTCAGCACAAGACCAAGGACATCATCACTGTCTTCCACAAGCCCAACCTGCCGGGTTCTATGCGCGTGGCGTCCCTCCTGAAGCAGGTGAACGCCAATGCCACCGAGGCGGCTACCGAAGACCAGGCCAGCGACCACAGTCACCAGACTCATCCCAAGCGCCAGGAGTTCGAGCTGAACATCACCGAGGATGCTCCCACCGCCGACCAGCTCCAGACCATCCTGGGTTACGTGGGTCCGGCCAAGGTCGGCTCCGTCGTCAAGGGCGCCCACAACGTCCAGGAGGCCCTGAAGAAATTCAAGGAGAGCCCCGACAACTTCAAGCACCCCGTGGTACGTTCGGACCGCCCCGTCCTGCCTGCTCACACGTCATCATCATGCCTAACGTGCCTCTTAGGTTGTGGACTGGAACAACGGCCGAGCTGTTGCGAGCGAGAACGAGTCCGAGATTCTCAAGATGCTGAACGAACTCAAGAAGGGAGAGTAACGTGTTTCCTCCTAGACGCTCACTTGCTTACTTGTACTGGCTTTCCGGCTGGATACATAATAAGCCTCTATAGTATTTTCCCATTTTTGTATTTCGTTCCATGAATGATATCCCCACTCACAGCATGGCCGAAAAGAGCCCACTGCACTCGAGGCCTGCAGCTTCGGTTGAGAAATATCCATACTACTGGTCTCTCCTGGTCATCTGTGCCCCTTCTCTATCTGAATGCGATTGTGCAGTTGAAAAAAGGGCTGCATGGGCCCAAGTTATGTGTCAGGGTATATTGGCTTGCCAGTCGCGGAGACTGGCTTGCGGATCGAGTCTATCAACAGTGAAGTACGCAAGTCCCGTCTTTCTCGCCGGTACTGACTCCTTATCTTCTTCTCATGCTCTGCGGCAGAAATCGGCTAGTGCATCTTGCAGTCATGCAAACGCGTGAAGCATGGCATGGAGTCTTCTTGTATGGACTGCGATAACTCTGGTAGTCATACGTCGCGGCCTCTCGCCCTACCACGACGCGCTGCTACCTTGGTCTCGTTCCCCTCGCAACGCTTGCCGCGACGTGGGATCCAAGGCAGAAGCCCAGTTGCCTAGGTATACAACAACATCAGCTACCTTTGGACTATGGTCCGTTTGCAATGGGAAGCTTCAAGCTCCGCGTTCTTCTCCGGTTCTGCCTAAATAATCCCACAGCTGTGTTGGTCCTCTTCAGTCCACCTTCCTCAACACACACGCCTACCCTCCTCGTCCCTTCGCGGCTCGCATCTCTCTTTCGAGCACTTGTCCCTTCGTCCGCAGCAAACATTTGCTGTCATCTCAACTTCAAGCTGCAAGCGCTGGACATCCGGTCCTGGATCTTTCGTCCGGCCAACACACCTTCCTCCGTCCATCGCCTCCATCGCCCTATCTCTCCATCTCCCTCCCACCGCGTCCCATCCCATTCCCTGATATTTCGTCAAGCACACATATTTCGGCGGTTCGGACCAAACGGTTCGCCCGCGCCCGGATCTTACGCCTCGGCCTTCTTCCCCACGCTGGATCTCGGCCCGTCTGTACATCACCTTGTCTTTTGGCGCTGATTTGACATCTTGCGAGCCCTTTCCCCAGAGCTGCTCGTCTGGATCCTCAGCTCTGCAGTTCCCCATCCCAATACTCTCGGATTGGATATTGCACGCTCCCCGAGCAAACCAGTCGGCATGGCGCCCGCAAACCTTTCAGCAGAAGAATGCGCGGCCAAAGCCGGGCCGCCCCCGACGTGGGGTGCCGATAGCCACATGGCATTCGAGCCCCGGATGGATTTTTTCTTGAATTTCCCACGGCATGCCCCCGCGCTGTTCTCTACCATGAATGGCATAAGACCTCGCCGCAGCCTTGATCAGACCCTCCCGCCTCGTTTCATCATCCCGTGGAACGCCAGCCAAATCTGCTCGGCAGCCAACGATCTCCGAAGGTACTTCTTCCCACTTTTCAAGTACATTCAGAAGCCTCTCAGCTACGCCGATCTCTACAACTACTGGGATGCCTACGATCTCTGGCACATGGGCGCTTGGAATTTGTGGAATGTTCTCAACCACTTGCACTCGGAGACAGAGAAGGAGATGCCGTCACTCGTTGCAGAAACTCGGGCATGCGTCGAGGAGTGGGCTAGCACGCTGCTCCAAAACCCGGCCTGTCGTTCCAAACTGATGGCTTGGGACCCCGATACCGACGACAACCCTCTGTCTGTCTTTGATGGCGAGGAGCTTGCCGACTTGGATGGCATGGAGAACTTCTGGCTCCCTCTTGTCGAGAACGTTTTGAAGTCGGCTCAGTACGACCTTCTCCGGAACAAATACGTCACCCCGGCCCCTACTCGGCAGCTGAACGCCCCTTATCCAGAGACCGGCTTCGACGGCAGTCATGGCTATTGGGGCACCGTCTGGTCCTGTAAGTTTGAGGAAATTCTTGGTTCTATTCCCCCACCAATGGCTATGATTTGACTAATTATATGCAGTTCATACCTCGCCGACTGGCCCTATTGGTCCCCTTGTTAGCGGAGATGGCTTCAATCCATCGACTGCACCCAAGACAGGACGGTCAAGTCAAGATCACACGAGCACAAAGTCGACCAAAGGAATCTGCGTTCTCGACGGAACCTCGGCCACTGCTACGAAGAAAGCTCTTGCAGCCATCAATACTGTAGCGTCAGGTCTCGTGACCCAGCCTACTGGTCCACCAGTGATACAGCCTCCCTCGACTTCACTGCACAGCATTCAGGAAATGGACGAGACAGACAAGCCAAGAAGCGCGTCCTCGGTGCCTCAGAGTCGTCACCAAAAGAATCCGATCCCGCCGGCCACTTTCAGTCGGAACAGCAGCGCGCCCACACCCAGCCCGATGCCGGATCCGCCTAGTTCAGTCCCTTCGAGGACAGGCAGTCAAGAGGCGCGTGGGTATCCTGGCAACCTACCACCGACAGGGGAGAAAACTGTTGTCCCAGCCCTCACTGCGCAGACCAATCAGCCAGCGCCTGGAACTCAAGTCCTCGAGGACGAGCCGTCCCGTATGTCAAACTGCCCTCTTCCTCCTCAGCCGTACGGCCAGCAGCCCAACATGTCCCATTACCCCGGAATGGAACCGGCTCAGTGGGCCCAGGCACCTTATTTGCAGGTCCCTTTCCAATTTCCCATGCCTGGGACGATGGCACCTCCTAGCCAGCAGCCTCAAGGCCATGGTGTGTTGTCGGAAGAGACGCGGGCATCGACGAAACCGCTCACACCGACATGCCCAATGCCACCTGGGCCCCGAGGAAATATGTATGTCCGGGACTCCAGCCCCAGGGTGACACATGCAAATCTCCAGAAAGGACGCAACCAAAGCGGTGTCCTACCTGCCCGTGGCTTGCCTTGGTCTGGCCCTCATTTCCCTCCTCGTATGCAGGTACAAACCTCTGGATCCGGCCCCTCCTCTCACCCTACACCCAAGGACCATCAAAGAGCTCCCGCTTTCCCGATGGGGGGGAGTGGTCCACCTCCCGTTCCGATGCCCTGTGAGCCTGTGTTCTATCACAACCCCAAGGAGCACAAGAGCTATCATGATCAGATTTTGCACCATGATGCAAAGAATTCCATGCATGCCCCTCAGCCTCGCAATGGAAACCCTGCACTAGACAGCCGGGGAGGTTTGGATCGCCATGCCAGCCACTCGAGACTTGAACCTCAAGCTGGCAACCTTCCCACATACGGAACAGGCATGTCTACTCAGATGACACACCGCCCAAGCAACCGAGGCCGGGGGGAAACTGTTTCCTCTTCGCGCAGCACACCTCAGGATCCCTCATGCCTGAATTGGACACGATGGCACAGCTTTGCTTCGCGTGGTGCCCATACCTATGAGCCATGTCCTTGCCAATTCTGCCAAGCCAAGGATCGCAGTATCTACCTCGCAAGCTTCAGCAGACAGGAGATCGAGGCAAGAGGCGCAAAGCAAGCCATCTGGGCAGAATTCTCCAAATACGGCTACATTGAGAACATGGACCTGCTACTGAGGAATGACAAGTGTTCTGTCACCATTCGCTATCGTGAGCAAGCGTCGGTGTTTGACGCCTTGAAGCATGCAAAGTATAAGTATTTCGACTTCTGCGACCGCTCCATCAGAGCCAGTCATCCATGGGGCTCGCAGTTTTACATACCACCGCGAATCAACAACCATATGTTGGCCGAGTCGGGTACGCTTGCTCCACGTGTTTCCGAACAATCGGCACCGCAAGCTGGCTCCCCGCTTGCTGCACATTCGACTGCAGCCCCTGGTGTCAGCGACGTCCTCGACCACATGGAAAGTAACGTGAACCGACAAGCCTCGTCACATCTACACGGAAGCCATGGCCAGGCTGCCATCAGATTTCGGAACACAGAACCCTCGCCAGCAGGATGCGGTGTGCCCAAGCGCGACACGGCTTCTAGGGACACGAGATCTTCAGAAGAGTCATCTGACGCTCTGCTGTCCAAAATTCAGGAGCTCGTTTCAACCAGGACGAGCCGCGCAGGCTCGCTTAGCCAGGATGACCACCAAGCGGCGAATGGTGGTGCTGTTCCTTCCTTACCTATCCAGGAGCAGTACAGCAGCAGTGATGACAAGGAGATAGACCATGGCACTGTCATCCACCGGCCCAACAAGGGAAAACACAGGGCTCTGCCAATGGCCTGGAACCAGAAAGCTGGATCGGATGCCAGCGAGTCCACTGCGGTCACTCGCAACACTTCATCACGAAACCCCACAGCGGAGTGTACAACCGCGCCGGGCTCGCCACAAAAGAGCAAGTCCGCAAAGAGAAGGGACCGGGAAAAGAAGAGGGCGTCACCAGAGCAGGCAGAAGCCCCAACATTGCCCACTTCGACGAATGGAGATCATGTAACAGAGACTATGACGCAACCCCAAGAAGACCAAAAGAGAGCAGGTCGGCCAACTCTCAATCCAATGGGCTTTGATCTCCATGGATCCCCCCAGCGAGGATCGCCCACATATACACGCGACTCTTCTTCGTTCTTGAAACATTCCATCGCCTCTGGGCCAACTCAAAGCGGGCCCGAGTACGACAAGCAGATGCGTGACTCCCAGCCGTGCCGACTTGGCTCTCAATCTGGCCAACAGTACGTCGGTCTCGCTGTCAAGAAGCAGCGTGGGCTACAGAGTCGCGAGTACCAACCAAGTGTTGTCTCCTCCTCGTCTCAGAAACCGCCATATCTCGTTTTGCCTGGGGATTATGGTCCACCGCTTGGCTATTCGACTTTCGGGCTTCCGTACCCCTCGCCCCCAAAGACATTGGCCACTGCTGAAGTAGGCAAGTCTCGGGAAGAACAGCGACAATCGGCAGAGCAGAACGACATTGCTGGCCAAGTCAAACCAAGCAACGGGTCTGGCCAGGTGTATCACTGGGAGAGTTCCATCCCCTTCCCCCCTTATGTGGACCCATCTTCTGTTCAGCCGTCTACAGAGGTGCCTCTCATTCCTCAAAACAAGCCGGCGAGGAAGCAGGACGGCAAGAAGAAAAGACTCAACCCAGAGGCCAAAGAGTTCATCGCCCCACACCTGGTTTCGAGCAATCCCACTGCTACGATGGCACCCCCGAAGATGCGCGAAGTCGAGGCTGTTCCTACGTCTCCGACCAGCAAGGATCTGACATCCAGGCCGGCCACACCAGCATCGCCCAGAGAATCAAACGTGCCGGATATGCCGTCCAACCAGCCAATTGAGTCGCTGGTTCCCGCCAAGAATGATGCTAGTGAAGCTAGCTCTCGCACGACGGCAGTTGGTGATGATGTTGTCAAAGAGGAATACTCCGAGCCAGTAGGAGCCCCTCCTGTTACAGAGAAGAAGAAGGACAACGCAATCGTTGAAGAAAAGGGGCCAAAGGTTTCGAAGGAGCCTGTCATCGAACCCACCATGGAAAATCAGCCTGCACTGGAGTCTTTCCGGCCAACGGATTCGGAGGAGCCAACTCAGCAACTGGTTGATAATCCTACAGTTGTTCCACAAGAAGCTGCTCCTGGAGGCAGTAGGAAGAAGGAAACCAAGCAGGGCAAGCAGTGGCCTAAGTACAAGCAATTCAAGAAAGGCCACAAGCGACAAGAAGCCCGTGGGGACATCAGCCAACCGTGGCGAAAAGCCGACGAGAAATCTAACCAGGACCTAATTGCCCCAGCCTCGGAAGTCAAGGATGAGAGGGATACGGCCTCCGCAGCCCCCTCAGCTTCCGACGATGGTGGTAGCGGAAGCAACAAGAATCAAGGACATGATCATGTTGCTGTCGTGGCCGTTGAAGAAGCGCAGAACCCTGCGAGCCATGAGGAAAGAATCCATCTTCATGAAGAGAGGGATTCCCCGAAAGCGATGGAGGAATCAGCGGAGAAGGCTGCCGTGGGTTCTAAGCACAACCCGTCGACAAGATTCGAAGCCAAGGTCAAGACGCAAAACCCAGCTCAGAGCGCTATTGTCAAATCCAATGCCCCGGAGCAACGGGATGCCAGCCGCGACAACCATCCTACTGATACAACGTGCCCCTCTGGGACCGCGAAGAGAGCTTGGACAGTGGCTGTGCCTCTTATTGCACCAGGAAAGCCTAGGCAATCTGTTGAGCCTCCCAAGACAAAATCCCGAGCGAGCTCCAAAGCCGAGGTGCCTGCAGTAACCATGGCAGAAGGAAATCCTCAGGAGGAAAACAATCAGAAGACCGCTGGCAAAGACTTCAACAAGAAAGGCAGTACACCCAAGAAGCAGAAAAAGCCGACTGTCGACAACAAGGAGGAGCCTTCGTCCATGCAGGCCCAGCCTCCCCGTTACATACCCGGGGCAAATTGGGTCGAGGAGCCCAAGGATAACAAGGGAAGCAAGAAACGGAAGGCTTTACAGAGCACGGATAAGAACTCCTCGGCGCAGAAGGGCGATGGGTCACCTTCGAAAGATAAGGATTCGGCTGCTGCTCCGTCTGGCCCTACAACGCAACCAGCCCCCCCAATGACAGAGCCTCAGGCCACCGAGAAGGGCCAAACCGCAACCGACAAGGCTGGCGATTCTACAATGGGCCCGGGCCCTGTTGCGAATACCACCAACGACACACTTTCCCAGAAACCCGACGGAGGGCTGCAGACCGATGCTCAAGCTGCGGATACCACCAACAAGCCTTCAACGGCCCAGACACCAACCGCGGTTCCGGGGAGTCCACCCGTTCCGACGGCCCAGCTGAGCCAGGGCCAGAAGAAGAAGATCAACAAGAAGAAAGCCAAGGCCGCGGCCCGCATGAAGGCGCAAGCGGAGAATGCGGCCACCGCCGAGCCCGCTCCCGCTCCCGCCACCGGTTCCTCCCCCGCGAAAGACGGCCCCTCGCCCCTCGCCCCCGCCCCCGAGGCGACGTCGCCCAAGAAGCCGGGCCGAGCGCCCAAGAAGACCAAGGGCAAGGACGACGGCGGGTCCCCCGAGACGCTGCTCGAGGGCGAGGAGCGCAAGTAAGAACCTCCCCCCCCCCCCCCTATTTCGACTGTGATGCAGTTCTTTCTTTCTTTCTTTCTTTCTTTTTTTTTGGAGACTGACCCCGTCCCGTGTTTCCCATCGTCGCAGGGGAGGATAGGGCCTGGCGCTTCACTTTTTCGCACTCGCGCCCCATTCGCCCTTCTCGCGCAAGCTGGCCGGCGGCTTCGCGGCGTGCCTGCTGTACGGTCTGATCCTCGAGTCCCTCCGGCGGAGCGCCCTGGCGCGGCCGGGCCCGGAGCCTCTGGAATGACCGCCGGGGGAGCGGGAGGGACGGAGGAAGAGGAGAGACGAGAGAGGAAAAAAAGGAACTGTTTGTGGACGCACACACACCTCCCCCAACCACCCCCCCGAGCTTGGATCCTCGCGCGCCTGGATTCGCCCCACGAGCACGCGCCTACGGTTGCGTCGCCTACGGGCCGGTTTTTTGCTTCGGGGATTCCCGGCGAGTTCGCCCCCCCGAACTGTGGATATGGACCTCTGGCCCCGCGGAGGCCGTAGGGGGGGGAGAGGAATCGGAGGCCACGGGCGGGATCTACCGTCCCGAGGAGGATTGCTGTAGCATATTTGAGATTCGAGCTTAGGACACCTGCTGGTTTGCACAATTGATCTGCTGTTTATGCGCCTCTCTTGCCTCGTCGTTGCGACGGAAACTAGATTTGCCATGCCTACGAACACGAATCGGTCCTGGTCCGCCCGACGAAGAGCCCAAGACACCGATAAAGCGTAGGCGAATGCAATGGCAGGGGACAGATCAAGTTCACAGGGACAGGTCACGTAGCTGCGGGCATTCCAAGTGATACCAATGGGGCGTTCTTTGACCGTTCTGGGCATTACGGCCCGGGGGGTGGTCTCGGCTTCGAGGCCGTCTCGGGGGTCTGCCGGGAGCAGGGCCTCGGGGCCGTCGTCCCGGCCCGTCTTCTGTGGTGGGGATTATAGACAGCGCCGCCCTCCCGGGGGGGGGTTCTCGGGCCCCCGTCCGCTCATGCCTTGGACTCGCCCTGCACCAGTGTCGTCACGGTATCCTCGATCTGCTGGTCCGAGAGGCCCTCGAGGCTCTTGCTCGTCTCCCTGCCGAGGTCTGGTCGGGGGAACCGGTCAGTGAGGGTCCCGGGGTGGGAGGGGAAAAGGGGGGGGGGGGGGGGGGGGGGGGGCAAGACGCACCGTAGCGGGCGTACACCTTGGGCAGGGTGCCGGCCGCTTCGCGCAGCATGATGGGAGTGTTGGGGTTGCTCTGCTTCATGGTCGGGTAGGAGCGCAGGAGGAAGGACCTGTAGGGCGGGCCCGTCGTCAGCTTCTCTCTCTCTCTTCCTCTCTGTCTCTCTTTCTCTTTCTTGTGCGTTCCGTGTGCGCCGTCCCGTCGTTTACGGGGCTTTCGGGGCGTTGGGCGGGCGGGCGGGCGTACCTCGTGGCGGCGCTGTGCTCGCCGGTCTGGCAGAACAGGAAGCGCACCTCCTTGAGGCTCTTGGCGAAAGCGAATTTGCCCGACATGATGTGCGTGTGCGGCAGAGGTTCCGGTGAGGGGGGCGGGGAGGAAAGTGCGGTCGACGCGAGGCTAAAGACTGGCTGGCTGACTGGGAGCTCACGATCAATTGGATGGTTTCCGTCAAGCTCCCATTGACGTCCAATTGCTGGCCGAGCTACTGGTACCTTGGGGTTTGGCAGGTGTGGTAGGTAATGGACGGTACATGCGACGCTGCATAAAGATTTTCCGTCTTGCATAAAAGTACGTCCCAAGGCCTTTGGGGGGGTAGTTACCCTTTTTGTGCAGCTCAGCTGCGCCTGCTCACCCGTCACCGGCCAATTGAGTCCACCAAATTTTTGTCCAGAGAGACGGGGCTCCGATTGTCTCCGGTCGTGCAGCCCTGGCTTGTCTCTCTCTCTCTCTCGCTCTCTCGCCAGCGTTATCTCGGACTCCGTCCATCCTTAAGTCCAGCTCTTCCCCAATCCCCTCCTCCCGCACCGCATCTCACTCCCGGGGCGCCCACCTACACCGACAGACTGTCCTCCCATTTGACGAATCGACCCGAGTGACGGCCCAATATGTCGGCCCCTACCGCCACCCTCTTCCGCGCCGCCCGGCCGGCCATCTTCCAGCATGCTGCTACCCGCGCCGCCTTCACTGGCCGCGCCCAGGCCTTCCGCAGCTTCGCCCAGAACACGGCCGGTCGCCGCTACCAGAGCACCTCGGCCGGCGAGGCTGCGCCCCAGAGCTGGTTTGCGCGCATGTGGAACAGCCCCGTCGGCTTCAAGACGGTGCACTTCTGGTGAGTTTGCGCTGCCCGCGGGCGCACGATGGGCTCTCCGCTCTCCCGTGGGGACCGACGGCGAGGAGCAGGACGGCGTGGTAGGAGATGAGGCGTCTTGGGGAGGGGGGGCCTGGCGCGTGCGGACCCGTCAGCCCCGCGGTCAGACGTTGAGGGGGATGAGACAGGCATCACCATTTTGTTGGGAACACGAACGCTGACCACCAAATCACCAGGGCCCCCGTCATGAAGTGGTGTCTCGTCATTGCCGGCATCAGCGACTTGGCGCGACCCGCCGAGAAGCTTTCCCTGACGCAGAACGGCGCCCTCACTGCCACCGGTCTGATCTGGACCCGGTGGTGCATGATCATCAAGCCCAAGAACTTCCTGTACGTCCCCTGATGGTGCAATGATCTGAGTTGCGGGCAACCCTTCGGACGCGGAGATGCTGACCAGCCCTGCCAGCCTCGCTGCCGTCAACGCTTTCCTCGCCGCTGTTGGTATCGTCCAGGTTACCCGTATCGGCCTGTGGCACCAGGCGCAGAAGAACGCCCCCTCCATGACCGCCGAGGTGAAGGAGGAGACCAAGGAGACGGTCGCCGAGGTCAAGAACGCTGTCAAGTCATAGACGGGTGGACCTACCTCGGAAGGGCTAGGGCTGCCGGGGCTCTGCGATGAGTTCGGGCTTGGAGTCTCTAACAGTCTCGCAGTGGCTTTCATCGTCTGCCCTGCAAAGACGGTCCAAGCTCCGGCATCTGGAGGCTATGGAAAATGCCCGGACATGGTGTCCGGGCAGTGGGTACGCTTACCGGGAGGTCGACCCAGTCTCGAGGAACGGGATATGTATTAGTACAACAGGACAGGCTAGGTGTCTTCGGGCATTCACTATTATTCTTTAGGAGAGGTTGCACAAGAAAGCCACCCTCTGGTCAACCCAACGTGGCCTGACGATAGAAGACGGGGCGGTCTTCTGAATGTGTCATGGGAGTATGCCAACGTTAGAGCCGATATGCAGCCATGAAACATGGCGTCATCTTTCAGCTGGGCAAAGTTAGACCACCGAGTGCAAGAAGGCAAACCATGATTACCAGCAATTCTAATGTTTAGCCGCCGGTCCCCATCTTGCGGTCATTCGACGATGCATGTAGTTCCAACACGTTGTTCGCCTTCGTCATGGCGGCCCCGGGCGCGTCGCTCGCCCGGCCTGTTGGCCCAACGTACGTAGCCCGGATTCTTTCCCGGGCCCGGAAAGGCCGCCGGTCAACAGGTTCCCCTCTTCCACGCCGAGACGACGCACGGCCAACGGACATGGGTCTTGGCAGGTGGGAGTGAGGACAGGGCTTGAATCGGGAGGTCATTGCGCTCGCTCTGGCGAAGCTGGAAGATTCCCCAGCGCCGTGCTCAGGACCCCATATCGGACCGAAGCCAACGTCGGCGATGGCCGCCCATATTTTACATTCCGAAGGTTGCCGCCCGCTATGGCTCGTTTCCTTGTCCCGCTTGCGCCTTGTGATGGTGAGGCATGGGTCGGGTGCCGGGAGAGACAGTGGACAACCCTACAAGAAGACCCTTGTGAACCGGAGCTTTCCTTTGTGGGCTATCGCCCACTCGCCATCGGTACGACGGCCGGCGTCCGAGGGCCGAACACATCCGACTCGATGGCCCACGAGGTCGAGGATCTGCACCAATAGTACGAGGGCGGTAAGGCGGCAGTGGCGGGTGTCTTTCGGGACGAGTCGTCAAGTGGTCAAGCCGTGGGAGTCCATGCGTTCGGCTGACTTGCGAGTGCCCGCCCAGCGAGGGCCGCTGAGAAAGGGTGACGACATGTACGTCCGGACACCAGGGCCCAACCCGGACGCCATGCCGATATGCGAAGTGTGTTGGAGGACCCCAGCGGTGCCAAGGCCCTCTATAAGGCTTAGCCGTAGCGGAACGAAGACTGCGGTTAGTCGTCCACGGCAGGCGGCCTACAAGTTAACGTAGCATCCTGGCGGCCGTATGAGCCGGCCAGACTGACCAGCGCGCGCTTACTATGCAGGAACGCGGGTAGTAAGTAGTAGCTCTCGCGCGCGCCGGCTCTTGTTTTAGCCTAAGGAAGCTAGAAAAGACCGAGCCAACAGGAACACGCGAGGCCGTCGTATAACGAGCCAACTGCTGCGTAACTCGTGAGAAGTGGATGGGACGGAGGCCTGTACTCCATGCAACCCGCGCGCTGTTCTGGGGCCACTCAACCTGACGGCACGGGGGGGGGGGGGGGGGGGGGGCAAAACAAGAGGTACCTATCTCTTCACGGAGTCCACTGCCCCTCCTCGCCGTCATCTACTTACCTCGAGGCTCGCGACGTCCAATCAAGCCCAAACGGGACGACCGGGTGGCGGCGGCGGCGGCGGCATGGAAGTGGCACGCATTGAGGGAGCAGTGCCCCGACCCCACGAACGTCCTATATAAACGACAGGCTATCGGTGTTTTAGCGTCCCCATGCTCAGTCTCTCTCCTCACTGCCACCACGTCGTGGCTTTCCGGACGCAGGCTCTCCAGTTGCATTGCTGCGCGGGCATTGGTCGACGAGGGCTAAGCCACCGACTGACTCGGCGCGAGGATGGTGCCGCCGAAGAGGCATCGAGTGGCTCTCCTGCACCGAGGCCTCCTGACGGCCCGGGCCTGTGGGCACCGATTTCCCACCGATGCTGCCACGGCGGAAGCGAGTCGGCAGGCAAAGCTGGCGCGCGGTGCCCTCCCCCAAGAAAACCTGGGAAGCTGGCGAGAGGGGGAGGGGAGGGGAGGGGGGGGCATCGCCAACCGTATCGAGGTTGCAAGCGTTTCCGACCCGAACTTCCGGCGTCCGCTTGGCAGAACACGTAAGCTGTAGGCAAGCGGCACGCAGCCAGGGACGGGTGGCCGGCACGGCGTGTGGAGGTTTTTTTTTTCCCCCTTCCGAGGGATGCCGGTCTCGTGGGCGGCAACGAAGCGGCCGCAGAGGCGAAAAAAATAAGGACGATATGTCGCGCCGTCTACCGTACAGAGCCCGGGCAGGCACGTGCCACACAAACACACGACGCACACATACACACGCACGCACACAAGCACACGCCTGATTCCCACACCCCCCCCCCCTCGTGGTCAATAGAAGCCCTTTCGGCCAGGGCGCAGACGGTTCCCTGGCTGCTCGGGATCGGGTCAGCAGGGATCAGGGGACCACCGGCGGCGGCGGCGACAGTGCATGCAGGTGGTCCCCCTGTCGGGTTTGATACAGACCCCTGTACGACGACCCGGCAGGCCGTGTTCCACAGAAACCACGGAGTCGTCTCGAATACCACACGGTTCGTCAAAGGAACTGCCAGGAAGTTCTTTCTCCCCCATGGACGACGAAGGGCCGGCCACCAACGTCGGCAGGCGGTTTGGCACCTAATACGCATACCATCGGATCAGACCAAGCCGTCGTGGTGGTCGGCGTAGGGGAGGAGGAGGAATCCATCCGGGAGCGGTACCGTGCTCTCCCCAAGTCCCACGGGAGGCAGGCTCGCAAGAAATAGGTTAATCAGAGGAGCAGAAATGAAACCAGTTCGTAGCACAGCCGGGGGGGCGAGAGGACGACAGGACTGCAGCAGTCAAGCGGCTTTGGTCAGGCTGACAGCCCGCTTGAGTAATGACAATTCACCTACACAGTAGGTAAAGTACTTAAAGTGCCCGCTGTGTACTATATGTATGGAGGTACCTACTACGACGCCACGACGCATCACGTTGCTTGCTACGATTGAGAGCTTCGCCATCCCCTGCGGGACAAGGAAAGCCAAAAAGAGAAGAGGGTAGATACATATGTGAGTACATATGTAAAGTACATACCCTAGGCACTGGTGCGGAGGGAGGAGATGGGGCCTGGATGGTCATGAACTCCAGAAAGGCCTGCTGGTCCTCATTAGCAGCGCCCATAGGCGGGCCACATAACGCATGCGCATGGGGGAAGCCAATGCTCATCCCCATCACCGTCAGACTATGTGTTGTATTGTGATTGTTGCCTTCCTGCACCCGTACGGCACGACTGTCGGCATTTGACGAAGCTGGGCCACATAGGCTTGCCCGTTCCCCGGACCGCCAGCCGTTTGTTCCATGGGATGTTATTGTCTCTCTGACAACCTGCCCGCCTCCTCCCCCCGGATACTTTGCCGCGAGGGCCTCCCGTCTTTTACTCTTGTCGTGGTTCCCTTTCCCTTCTCTCCTCCACCCCCCATCCCATCTCCTCCCCCTCCCCAAAATCGACCGACCCGTCCCAGGCAAACACGCTGGAAGGCCCGTTCCATCCTGGCCAGGGCAACCAACTACTTACTACTGTCCGGCAGGTTGTTCTCCCCTGCTGCTTCCTCGACTGCAGGTGCTGCTGCCCGCAGTAGCAACAATAACAACATACGCTCTGCCGGTCACACATGTGCTTTAGTCACCAGCTCTCTTCTGCTTAGGTTTGTGCCACCCATTCCATACAACTAGAGGCGTCTGCTGGCCTTTTCCCCTTCCCGCCTGTTTCCCTCTCTTCTCTCTCTCTCTCTCCCCTGCCATTGTTCGCGGCACCGGGGGAACGCGCTCCTTTCCAGCACAAAGAAACACTCGAGGACGAGTCTCCATTCTTCCCCAAGGCCCTGGTGCTGGTGCTGATACTGAGGTATCCATCCGCATCGGTTTTGGCATTCAAGCTGGACCCATCCATCCATCATCCAAAAAATAGGTACATTGTACATACCTATGCCGCATCATTGCTACACTCCAGTACCGACTGTACCACCCCATCCATCATCCATTCACCTATCCATCCATCCATCCATCCATCCACCCGTCCATTCACCACCCTCCTGTACCTACATGACATACATCCATCTATTAGCTTGACAGCACCATATTCCTTGGGGCCAGTGGCTGCTTGCATTGGGGCCGCGCCCCCCGGCTGTGCATTCATTCACCCTCTGACCCTCCACAGGACCCTAGCGATCGGGCCCAGGCCAAGACCCCGCTGTCATTGGAACCGTCCCGACCATTGACTGCCGCCCCTCCCCCCCTCCCAGGCACACCTACACTTCCAATTCTCATACATCCATCCTTATTAGGTACATACATACATACATACAATAGCTCCCCCGTCCCGTCGCAACCCAACTCGCCAACTTTCCCCCCCTAGTCCGGTCCCCGGCATCCCACAAAGCCTTGCCGAAACTGACGATCATTAGTGAGGCGAAACCGCTGGGTCCCTCCCTTTGGATCTGCGCTGCCCTAGCACCTTGCGACACCCGACCCGGTGGCTGCAGCTGGAACAATCTTCTGCCCTGTCTGCCCTGTCTGCCCAGGGAGCTTGTCGTGACAACCACTCTCGACCGTTTCCGCTGGACGCGACGCTCACCCCCCCGCGACCGACCGATGGCTGCACGTGTTGCTTGTTTATAAGAACAGACACAGCCACTTTCTGGACCCGGAGAGTCCCTGTGCCCAAGCACCAATTTTCCGGCAGCGATCGCCGAACTCCCCCCCCTCCTATAGTAGGAAACCGACGCCCGCATCTTCCGAGCTGGTGGTAGGAAGATGGATTACCCCGGAGCCATGTCTCGCGGCGCGGGGCGCGGCCGACCCGACTTCGAACATTACTTGGATGGTATCAGCTACGACCGCGTTCAAGAAGACGATTACGGCCCTGGCGATCTCGGTCCGGACTATGGCGGACCGCAGGGCGGAAACTACGGACGAGGAGGACCCGCGCCACGAGGAGGATATCCCGGTCCCGGTCCGGGAGGACCTATGCGCGGAGGACCGATGCCGCGCGGGGGACCTATGCGCGGAGGGCCCATGCCACGTGGAGGGCCTATGCCACGCGGAGGACCGATGCGTGGGGGGCCTATGCCTCGCGGAGGACCACGAGGCGGCGGTCCCATGCCTGGACCCGGCCGCGGGTTTCCGCCTCCTGGCCGCGGAGGCCGTCCACCCCCTCCTATGGCGGCCTCATCTGATCCTGCTGGTAAGCACCCCGAAATCCACGTGCGTGCCGGACCTGAAAACTGACCCGATGCAGCCGATCGACCCAACGATTTCGGCGGAAGCAGCTACCCGACCTTCCCTGGCCACCAACGAGTCAACGACCTTGACGAGGAATCCCGTATACTGGACGACATGGCCGCCATGGAGATCAGTGGTCCGCCCGGCAGACGACCGCCGCCGCAACGAAGACCTACCATGGACGAGTATGGCGGCAGACGGCCCTCTATGGAAAGCACGAGGAGTGCGCCTCGGGGCATGGGTGGATATCCCGATCCGAGACACGGAGCCCCTCCGCCGGACCAGGGATACGGCGGTGGCGGCGGATACTACGATGATGGCTACGGAGCGCCCATGTCGCCTGGCCGCGACGATTTTGGAGCACCGGGAAGGAGCATGACGATGCCGAACAACGTGGAGCCTCCAATGGGCATGCGCAACGGGCCCATACCCCCTCGAGCGGATAGTGCTCCGTACAATGGCTTCGCTGGGCGCATGCCCGCCAGACCATCGACGGCATCGGGACACCGTCCTCCCCCTCAGAGGTTCTATCCGAATCAGCCGCCTCCTCCTGGCCCTCAGGGACCCCCAGGCCCCCCTGGCCCTCCGCAATTCGACGATGGATACGACTACCAGCCTCCGCCGCAAGCCTGGGCCAACGAATCGAATGTGCGAGCCTCATTTGGAGATTTCTACGATGCCTATTATCATCCGCGAGACAGCGAGCAGTTTGGACCGCCCCACGACCAATTTGGACCGCCACATGACCAGTATGGACCACCCCACGACCAGTACGGGCCACCCCACGACCAATACGGACCGCCGCAAGACCAGTTTGGACCACCCCACGACTCGCGAAACGAGATTCCCGATTTTGATGCCATCGCTGCGGAGAACGGACAGCGCGCTTCGCTCGACCAGCATATGCAGCCTGGCCTCCCCAATATGGCCCAGCAATCTGGCCCGGGCCGTATGCCGGAGATGAATCGGACCAAATCCCAACCCAATCTCCGTGAGCCACAAGCAGCCGTATTCGAAATGGCACCGGATATTCCGCCGGTCCCCAATGGCGGCTTCCAGCCATACAACGGGCAGCCGCCTGTTGGGCTGCCCAGTGGGCCTGCATCTGGGTTACCTGCACACCCGGGCCCTGGCGGACACCCGGCTCCCATCCGTCCTGGTCTGATGGCCAACTCCATGGTCAACAATATGACGGATAAACCGCCCCCTGTGCGTCAATACAACGGGCCCCCGCCGGCAGCCATTGGGGCTCAGGGGCGACTCCCGCCCGTTCCGGTGCAGGACGGCAAGTCGGCCGCCAACCAGGCTTTTCCCGTCACGCCAGAGGAGCTTGAAAGTCTCCGCACGGCCGTCAAGTCGAACCCGAACGACCAGCAAACTGCTTTGACCCTGGCCAAGAAGTTGGTCGAGGCGGCTGATGTGCTGGTCCCTCGCCTTCCGGACCCAAAGACGCGAGGCCGGGCACGAGAACGCTATGTGCTCGATGCGCACAAGATTCTGAAGAAGCTGGCGAGCGCACAAAACCCCGACGCCATGTTTTATCTCGCAGATTGTCTCGGACGGGGTGCTCTGGGGCTTGAGGCAGACAACAAGGAGGCTTTCACTCTGTACCAATCCGCGGCGAAGCTGGGCCACGCTGGCGCGGCGTACCGGACGGCCGTGTGCTGCGAAATCGGTAACGACGAGGGTGGTGGCACGCGCAAGGACCCCCTGAAGGCGATTCAGTGGTACAAACGCTCGGCCACGCTGGGCGATACGCCCGCCATGTACAAGGTGGGCATGATCATGCTCAAGGGCCTACTCGGACAACAGCGAAACCCCCGCGAAGCTGTCGGCTGGTTGAAGCGGGCGGCAGAACGGGCGGATGCGGAGAACCCCCACGCCCTGCACGAACTGGGCCTTCTGTACGAATCGGCACAGCCCAACGACACGATCCTGCGGGACGAGGCGTATGCCTTCTCCCTTTTCGAGCAAGCGGCCAATCTTGGCTACAAGTTCAGCCAGTACCGGATGGGATGCGTTTACGAGTACGGTCTTATGGGCTGTCCGGTGGACCCGCGAGCATCGATAATGTGGTATTCGCGGGCGGCCACGCAGGAAGAGCACCAGTCGGAACTGTCGCTGAGTGGTTGGTACCTCACGGGCAGCGAGGGCGTGCTGCAGCAAAGCGACACGGAGGCGTACCTCTGGGCGCGGAAAGCTGCGCAGGCCGGCCTCGCCAAGGCCGAGTACGCCATGGGCTACTTTACCGAGACGGGCATCGGCGTGCCTGCCAACTTGGAGGACGCCAAGCGCTGGTACTGGCGTGCTGCTGGTAAGTGCTCTTGTGCTCCCCTTTCCCAGATGGGGTGGAAGACTAATACAGGATGATGTGCAGCCCAGGACTTCCCTAAGGCGCGGGAACGGCTCGAGGACCTCAAGCGTTCGGGCAAGAATGCGCCGCGACCCCGCGAGCGCATCTCGAGAAGCAAGATCGAAAGGCAACAGGGGCAGGAAGGCGAGTGCTCCGTGATGTAGGATGCTCGGACGCTCCCCACGCCGCCGCCGTCTGTGCCTGCCGACTCTCCGGCCAACGACAACGTGCTGGATGAAGTCTTCCCGGCGCGCAAGCAGAAGTCGCGAGACGGGTCGCTCCGGAGCGCCAAGTCGTTCTTGAGCGGCTCGCGTCGAGTGCTGCCGCTGGCTGGATTGGCCGACCCGTTTTGGGCGTCGCCCCGGTCCCGCACTCCCAAGGCATCGACTCCCCCGGTGTCTACTCCCAAAGTCACGGCACCCAAGGCTTCGTGATGGGACTTCGGCGCAACGTGACGTCGCACGAGCCGTGCTCTCGCAGTTTCGTGATGTAGCAGAGAAGGCAGGGTATGCTGCACTTCGGTGGCCCAGCGCCGACGACCAGGGCACTTAAAGGAAGAGCACGAGTGAAAGAGGGGGGATGGTTTTGGTGTATAACAAGGCGGCTTTTTGTACAAGCACTCTGGCTTTTTGCGTTTGGCTCGCAATGGCTGCGTCCATGATTAGGGGACACGGAAGGACGTGGCGGCTTAGGCGCTGACCTGGAGTCTCGCCGGTCGCCTGGAAGTCTATGCTCGTTTCACGGCAGATACCCGATGCATTGTATGTTGCGATTCAGGCGTAGCTAAATGGCAAGGGAAAGGTAGCTACAGGTAATACATTGACGATTACAAAACACTTCGTAGGAGGACAGCCGTTTCGAGCGCCGGGTGTTGCTGATACATATGAGATGGCCGCCCCTGCGCGGGTACATGGGATCAGGTGTTTGCATGGGCTGGCCAATCCCTAGGCGCGGATTAGCAACGCCACAGGTGCTAAGAAAGAAGTGCTTTGATTCCACACCAGCCACAGGCAGACACAGACAGCATTGAAGGAAGCATTGAGGGCGTGTGTGTGGTTGTACCAAGAAAGGACCCTGCATTCCGCTCCATCGCGTCATTGAACTTTCATTGGAACCTCCCAAGATCGCCTTGTCCAGCACCTCAGCGTCGGCCGATCCGCTCATTTCCACGGGCAACAAAAAAAAAAAAAAAAAAGAGAACTCGCGACGCGGACCCGAAAGCACGATGGCGCCCAGCGGAAGACTCGGGACCTGGCTGAAGATGCTGGCCGTGTAAGGATTTGTTTTTGGTCACTACCACTTACCTCTCTACCTCTCTCTCTCTCTCTCTCTCTCTCTCTCTCTCTCTCTCTCTCTCTCTCTCTCTCTCTCTCTCTCTCTCTCTCTCTCTCTCTCTCTCTCTCTTTCACTCTTCTTTCCTTTCGTCGCGCGCGGGCTAACACGGGGGGCAACAGCGGCGGCGTGACGTGCGTCGGCGGCCCGGCCTTGGTCATGTGGGTGCAGCCGACCGAGGAGGAGCTCTTCAAGCGGTACAACCCGGACCTGCAGAAGAAGAGCCTCGAGCGGCGGTACGAGCGGCAGAAGGAGTTTGACGACTTTGTGGTGCAGCTGAAGGAGCACGCCAAGTCGGACAAGCACAGTACGTCGTCCCCTTTTCTCTCGCCTTTCTCGACCCTTTGGTGAGATGTTGTTGCCTTTTCTCGTCTCTGTCTCTCTTTCTCTCTCCCTCTCTATTTGTTTTCCAAAGTGAAAAAAAAAGATGAAAACGACGGCGGGCTGACCGGCGGCGGGGGGGTTTGGTTGGGCGTACCAACAGTCTGGACCGTTCAGGAAGAAGCGGCGCGAGGCTACAAGGAGGCGCGGGTCCAAGAGGACAGCAAGAAGGCCGACGAGGCCAAGGCGCGCAAGGAGGCCATGCGCAAGGAAGCGGGACTGCCGAGCGCAAGCTAGAAAGGAAGAAGGGGAGGGGGGAGAAGAGGAGGAATAGCAGCAGCAGCAGCAGTAGCAACAACAGCAGAGGCGGAGAAGGAGAAGCAGAATAGGTGGCATATGCACTGCGGCAAGAGGAGTCTGTGGCAACCTATGATACTACTAAGACTCGATAACAGCTCGCTGCTAACATCCAGGCAGGGCTACTCCTGCTCTGTGATATACGAGTATACCGAGGCGAGCGCTGAGCATGTGTACCGCTGTTGAATCACATGATAGCATTGTGGAGGAGGGGCCTTGCGAAGGCGAGATTCCGGATTTTGTGTACGATGAGACAGGTCCTGCCTGACCCGCGAGCCTCTGGTGAAAACTTCAGGTCCTACAGTTGACGAACGACCTAACACCCTCACTTGAACGTACATGTACGGAGGACATGTCCATGATGGATCCTTAATTGGCAAGTAAGGCAGTACCTAAGTAGGTATGGAGATAAGTACCTACATAAGTAAGTACTGGAGGAGATCCATCTTGAGATGCAGGACTGGAAGGTATGGATGTATTTGGTGAGATGGAGTGGGGCATGGAAGCTGTGGCGCCGATCCACCCAATTATGACGAGATGTCCAACACGGTTGCACCTCCGATTTGCGCGTCAACAGCACGCGCGCGGGAGGGAAAGGACAGGAAAAAAAAAAGAGACCCCGAGGGAGAAGTAGCAAGAGAGTCATGAACAGAAAAGAAACGCCACCTCCCCCCATTTTGTACCCAAAGGGTGAAAAGCGCGTGACCATGCGATAATAATCTATCTACACACGCCACTCCCACCCTTGCATTTGCACCATGGCCCTGGAGGACCCTTCGGGCCGGAACCAGCAGCGCTTTGCACCTCATTCCCTACCGCCGGCGTGAAGGAGAGAAGACGAAGCCCGCTCCGAGTGCGACGGTGTGGGGACCGACTTCTCTCTCACTCACTCACTCTCTCTCTCACACAGGTGAGTTGTCCCGCTCCCCCCTCCTCCGATTTTTGAGCCAGCTCAGTCAGCTTAGACGACGACGACGACGACGACCGGGAGGGTAGAGCGATAAGAAAAGGGAGAACAAGCGCGAGAGGCAAGGGAAGAGAAACGACACCACCCACGGAAAGAGATAGGGAAGGAGAGAGTGTGTCGGAGACGGGGGGACTTTCTAAAACAACCCCTCCAGGAGAGGAAAGAAAAAACAAAAAAAAAAAAGAAAAAAACCCAATGGACGACGTGCAACCCACGGCCGCCGCCACCACTGCGGCTACTACCATGGACCCCAGCCAGAGGATGGTCGAATGGGCCGAGGCGCGCGGCGTCAAGCTCAACGGCATCGCACCCCAACGACTGCCGGGCCGGGGCGTGGGCGTGCTGGCGACGCGCAACATCATGGTAAATCAGACCGGATTCATTTTTGTTTGACGCTTTTGCTTTCTTCTTTTTTTTTTCTTTCCTTCTCTTTATTCCCTTCCCCCCCCCTCTCTCTCTCTTTCTGTCTTTCTCTCTCTTATCTCTCCCCTCCCCTTATCGTCTGGAAACGGAAACATGGGCTAAAACCGGAGGCCCGGGGTCGGGGCGGGGGGAAAAAACAGCCTGGCGAGACGCTCCTCGAGGTGCCGACGGCGTGCATGCGCAGCCTCGACACGCTGCCGGCGGCGCTGGCGGCGCGGCTGCCCGACGACATGTCGGTGCACGGGCAGTTGGCGGCGGACCTGGCGCTGGACGGGGCCGGCGCCGGCGCCGGCCCCTCGGCCTACGCCGCCTGGAACGCCGTGTGCCCGACGCCCGCCGACCTGCAGACGATGCCGGTCCACTGGCCGCCGGCCCTGCAGGCCCTGCTGCCGGGGCCCGCCCGCATGCTGCTGGCCGAGCAGCAGGCCAAGATGGCCCGCGACTGGCGCGTCGTCTCCGAGGCCTGCCCCGAGCTGCTGCGCGCCGCCGACGAGGCCGTCGCCGCCGCCGCTTCCGGAGACCCCCCCGGCGACGACGACGACTGCTACGCCGGCCTCACCGGCGAGGCGCGCTACCGCCACGCCTGGCTGCTCGTCAACACGCGCACCTTCTACTACGACATGTCGCCGCGCCTGCGCCGCCGCGCCCGCGAGGACCGCATGGTGCTGCAGCCGCTGGCCGACCTCTTCAACCACACCGACGACCTCGACGCCTGCGCCAAGGCCGAGTTCGACGCCGCCTCCTTCACCGTGCGCGCCGGCCCCGCCGGCTGCGCCCGCGGGCGCGAGGTCTTCCTGTGCTACGGCCGCCACGGCGGCGACGCCCTCGCCGTCGAGTACGGCTTCGTGCTCGGCGGCGGTTCCGAGAACGACGACAATGACGACGACAACGACGACAACGACGACAACAACGACGGCCGCGAGGGCCGCCGCCCGCCCCCGGCACCGCAGCGGTACAACCGCTGGGACGAGGTGGGCCTGGACGACGCGCTGCTGCCGCGCCTGAGCCCGGCGTGGCAGCAGCGGCTGGGCGACGTGGGCTTCCTGGGCGGCTACGTGCTCGACGCCGAGACGGTGTGCTACCGGACCCAGGTGGCGGCGCGCGCCGCCCTCTGCTGCGCCGACGGCGACGGCAACGGCACCGGCGCCGGCGCCGGCGCGTCGTCCGACGACAACAACCCCCGCGTCGACGAGTGGCGCCGCTTCGTCGAGAACGGCGACGACGACCGCCCCGGCACCCAGGCCCGCGTCGACGCCCTGCTCGCCGCCCTGCTCGCCGACTACCGCCGCACCGTCGCCGCCACCGTCGCCCGCGCCCGCGCCCTCGACGTCGGCGCCCCCGCCCAAAAGGCCATGCTCGTCCGCCGCTGGGAGCACGTCGACCGCCTCGTCGAGATGAACATGAAGCGTCTGCAGGGCTGGATATGAAGCCAGCAGCCAGCCCACCCCACCCCATGGAAAAGGCTGCCCGGGAGCGGGGGGCCCGGCGACGCCTCGAGGGTTCGGATGTGGCCTCTTGCTTACGAAAAAGCTATTCGCCCGCTCTCGCTGACTACGACGACCGCTACCAATTCTTCTTTTATTACACACTCTCTTTTTAGGTATACATTTACATACTAATTAGAGACGCACCTTAGAATCCAACCAATCCAATAGCCCAACATATCTCGGGGTGTCCGGAATGAAGACCACAATAATCTTGCACTTGATCTGGCCAAGATCGCTCTATCAGCGGGGGCACTAATTGAGTCTACGTTGTCGGCGGCGGTCATCTCACGTCAAGGACTCGACTCGTATCATATATCCTTTCTAATCGTACAAGTAGCTAAAATGGCCATGCTTCCATTCAACCGTGTACGAGCGTGACCCTGCCACGCACAACAATAGCGGTGACAGTGGCCCCAAGACTCGGAGCTGCACCATCAGAGAGTTGCCACCGTTCAGGCGCTCTTCGACAACGCAACAAACCCTCCTCCCCAGGCGCATGCCCATCTGGCCATGCTACACGCCAGGCATGATGAGGAGGCATCATACCAAGACATGCCCGTCGAGGTGAATATTTCGCGTACATGGGGCCCGGGTCTGGATCAGGCAGGCCCTGGGGCGAAACTAAGTTCGGGTAGCCCTCTCCCTTCGCATCCTGCCCGCCGTCGTCCTGGCCTGGTTAGGAGGAGCGAGGCTTTGGTTGGGTAGAGGAAAGAGGAGGCCGCGTGGGTAGAGTGTACCTCATTGCCTTCGTGTTGGGCAACGACGGAGCCCGAGACCCGGGAGCCGATGGAAGAGCCTGCTGGGTGTCAAAGGTCGGCGAGGAATTCTATTCCCCCCGCGGCCTCTTCGCGCCGTGCGGGTTCTGCTGCCACTCGTTGCCTCCGGACTGGTTACCTCCGAAGAAGCCCGGGTTGAACTGCGGCGGCATGCCTTGGAAGCCTACCATCAAGTGTCAGCATGTCTCTGCAGTGGCGGCGCATCCTCCCCCGCCCCGAACCTACCTGGCATACCACCGCCCATCATGCCCATGCCGCCCATCGCGCCGGGCATAGCACCAGGCATACCGCCCATGGGCATGCCACCCATGGCGCCCATGCCTCCCATCATGTTGTTCATGCCTCCACGGCCGCCGCGCATGGCGCTGGGGCCGCCGCGCATGCCACCCGCCATCATGCCGCCACGGTTGAAACCAAAGTTGCCGCCGCCGCCCATGTTATTGTTGAAGCCGCCGCCCATGGCATTGTTATTAAAGCCCATGCCCATGTTGCCACCGCCGCCGGCGAAGTTGCGGTACCCGCCGCGCGGCCCGTTGAAGTTGCCGCGACCGCGGTAGCCACCTCCAAAGTTGCCGCCCATGTTGTTGCCGCCGCGGTCGTTGAAGCCGCCAGCCGCACCGCCACGGCCCGCCTGTTCCTTGTTGCCTCGAGCTGGGGCGTCTTTGGGGAGCGTGCGGAACGGGTTGTTGCTGGGGCTCGAGTAGACAATGCTAGGCTTCCTGCCCCCAGCCAGAACATCTGAGCCATCCAGCCAATGTTTCGCAGCCGTGGCCGCTTGTTGCGAGGTGAATTCCAGGTAAGCTTGGCTGGAGCAAAGGTCAGCACCCGCAAAGAGCTAGATGAAAGGGTGGGGGGCTTAAGGCGCCCGTCAAGGGGGCGAGACGAAACCATTGGATGAGAGTCTCGTCTAGAAGGCCAAACTCACCCTTTACTCTTGCCATTGACTTTGTGTTCGCTGAAGGTGATGTCCTTCAGTTCATCTTCGCCGCCGGCCTGCTTGATCCAGCCCCGGACGTCATCGTCCGTGTTCCACCAGTTGAGATCCGAGACGAGCAGGCAGTTGGTCGCACCGGGGTCAATCGGTCTATCATCCGAACCTTCCTTACGCTTGACGCCCTGCTGGGGCTGTTGTGCCTTGGCCGAGCCGTCTTCGTTGGCAGTGTCCATTTCGTGGTGGCCCTGACTCTCCGTTTCGTACTCATGGCTGTGGCCGTTGTTCTGGGCATGTGAGGCATTGGACCCGTTGGCGACTGTCACATTCGAGTTGGACTCGTACGCTTGCGAGTTGACGTCGTGCGAGGGAGCCTCGCGACCAGCGTCAGGGGCGTCATTCTCGCCCGAGCCGTCTCCGTAGATATCGATTTCAAAGTCTTCCTCGGCCATGGTGGGCGGGTGATACGAAGTCCGGGAAGGTTAGAGTGAGTATAGCGCTGTATTTTGAGTAAATACAGGGATGGCCTGTAACCTCCGATCCATCATCAGTCATCCGGAATACATACAAGGAGGTCCGGGACAGGAGAAGTCGTCGAAGAACAGAGAACAAGGACAAGTACCAGGGACCAGGGAGTAGAAATACAATACGTACACTCCAAGCCTCGAACCGGACCAATATAGACGGCGGATTCTTCTCCTGCCGCTCCACGCTTCTCTGGAACCGAGAAATCAGGACAAATGGAACTCGCCAAGACGAAGCTCTGTGCTTGCAATCTTGGGTTATCTCTCTGGACAGAGGATAGGTCTTGGGGGGTGCCAGGCTCCTCTGATCTGCTGCACCAGTGGTTTGTAGAGCGAGAGTATGATACAGGCAATGAAGAGTGGTTCAGATGGACCCGGTTTCTACTTCCTCTTGTTTCCCGGGGACGTTGGAGGTCGGGATGGTTCGCGGGTCGGGTCGAGAGTCGCGGCACGTTCGCAATGGGCAGTACTAGCTAGGGAACATCAGCAGAGTCCGCGGCGCGATGGAGGAAGGAAGCGGGGTGGTATTCGCGTGGCCCTCGACGGGGTACGGCCTGGCCAGCGCGGAAGGGGCCGTCGCCAGCTCGGCAAACGCCCCCCCAAGCCAAGCTGGGGAGAACGGAAGGAACGCCGGGAGGCCCAGGGGGCAAGGCAGGAGCTGGGGAAGAAGGGGGGTTGCGTACCAATACAAACCTAGCTGTGGGTGGTTGAGGTTAGGTAGCAGGCGCCTGCCGTGTGGCGAGGGAGAGGAAGAAGAAGAAGAAGAAGAAGTAGTAGAAGAAGGCGTCGTTGGGCGACGGGAGAGCTGTGTCTGTGCTGGGTGTGCTACCGCGGCCGGAGACAACAGCGGAGGAAGCGTCCACTTGGTTGGCTGTAGGGTTCAGACGAGAGTCAAGAGGTCGCGATTCGACGGGTCGTGGCTCCAGCGACGTGTCTTCCGATGGGGACAGGGAAGGGCGAGGTTGGAGGTTTGGGGATGTCGGGATGGAAGCTTGGGCGCGAGGACGGGACGGAAATGGAGGTCAGAAGGCCGCGGGCGGACCAGAGCTAGAGAACCAATGCGCGCTCGCGATTTGTGGTTGGCGTTGGGTGCGCGTGCATGGGGGGGGGGCGGGCGTGTGTGGATGGATCTTGTTTGCAGGCAGGAAGTGTGTGAGAGAATGAAGAGAGAGAAAGAGAGACAGAGAGCTTGGGCGACTCGGCATCTGACGGTCGGGTCCAAAAGCACGGCCTGGCAGGGCCGCCCCAGGCTCGCCCTGCAGTGCTGCAGTGACCTTTCCACCGATCCCGTCAGGGGCTCAGCGGCATCTCTAGATTGATCCCTGTTGTCCGTACATACTCCGTATCGTCAAGCCGCCGCGTCTTTTCTACCTACTTTATACTTCATTGGCATCTACGGAGTATTACTGGCTGGCACCGGAACACGAGACCAAAAATAGTCCAAAGCTTCCTTCATTTCGAGAATACCATGTCCAACTATGGATCTACTTCACGAGATATATGCATCCATCCTTTACTTATCTACATGTACTTAGAGCTTACCTAAAGTACCTACCTATGTAAGTAGGTAGGTAAAGTATTTTCTAACTCGTCTATCCTCCCCATCCATCCATTCATCCCTTACCTAAGTACATATGTACCTAGCTTCTGTAGGCATTTCCAGACGTACATCAGAAACACACAGCGAACATGGCTCGCCACCTGGCAACCCGTCGTCGGTCATTGCTTGCCAGCTGCATGCTTCCGCACTAGAGATACGTACCTTTCTTCACCCAGTTGATCCCCCAGAATGGGGCGGCGGCGGCGGCGGCGACTTCCCATGGCGCCATTGGTGTTGATTGTACATACACGGATCCCATACACAGTATTACATGGGTACTTATGTACCTAATAAGCGTAACTTGATAGCCGTAGCTACTTCTTACAGAGCTGGAAGATGTGCAGGCCTGACTCCATTTCCTGGCCCTGTGGACCCCTGCCACCCAGCAATCCGATTCGGGGTTCCCAATGCTCGAGGCAATCTGGCCGCATCGATTATCTCTTGCGACTTGACTACCCCAGGTGCTGCTGCTATCCCATTTAATTCCACGAACGCACGACGACCACCCTCAACCTCGCCACGCGACCACATACCCTCTCGACCGACCACCAAACCCTCTATTTCCCCTTCGTCTTTCTTTCCCCCGGCCCGCCCGTCTCTCTCTCTCTCTCTCTTTCATACACACTCCCGCCAGGAAAAAAAAAACCCCACCCGTCACAATGGCCGACCAGATGCAAGATATGCTGGACCTCCCCCGCGACTTCGTCAAGGAGGGCACCCAGTTCATGAACCGCTGCACCAAGCCCGACCAGAAGGAGTTCATCAAGATCTGCCAGGCCGTGGGCGTCGGCTGTAAGTCGCGAAAGCCCCCCCGTCCGCCGCGACCACGACCGCGTGTAAACTGACCCGACCGAATTTACAGTTCTGATCATGGGCGCCGTGGGCTACGTCGTGAAGCTGAGTACGTACCCCCGTCCGAGAACTTCTCCTCTTTTCCCTGACCCGACGTGCTTTCCTCTCCTCCCTCCCCGGGCCTATCTTCCGGGGAGGGGGCGCGTGCGCATTCATCCCAAGGCTAACCGATTCCCTTCCCCCGCAGTTCACATCCCCGTCAACAACATCCTCGTCGGCGGCGCGTAAACAGGCATGGAGGGGGAGGGAGCTTTGCTGTTTTGACGACGGTGACGAGTCCGGGCCACGAGCCGCGAGCGAGAAGAACAGAAAAATGACACACCACACGACGCGTACACCACGATCCGAACTGGCTGGAGGGGAAGAAGGGGAGGGGAGTCAACCGGGAACTACTGCATTTCCGCGTCCACTGATGGTCGCATGGTAGCTTCCCAAGTTGCCCGCTGTCTTTTACACCCCCCCTCTGGCTTGGACAGCGCGAGACACGACCAAAACAAAATCCCATCATTAATACCTCGATTGAAGGCGGCCCAGACCACCCTTGGCACATACGAAAGCTGGGGTCGGCCATGGTATCGGGGGGCCGGTCAGCTTAGGGGGAGAGAGGCCGCAGAAGCTGTGCATGACCCAACGGTCTATTTCATATGGTATCTTCAACAGGCTTTTTGTACAAATATCATTCCCAAATCATCCATTGCCCAACAATGGATCAAGCCAAGCCAGGCGAGTATCAAAGCAGCGGCCCCTTGTAATGTGCATTTCGCGTATGATGGTTCTTTTTTTTTTTTTTTTTTTTTGCAAGTCTTGGCAGTTCGCTGTTCAGATATCTGCCAGATCATCGTCGGACTGGTCCCCGTCTTGTTCAATGCCGGCGTCGTCGTCGTCGTTATCGCTGTCGTCCATGTCCGAGCCGTATCGTGTTGCCACCGGTTTCAACTTCTCGTTGTACGAGAGGCCCATCTTGGGCTCGGCCTCGTCCGAGTCCGCCTCGTTGAAAGAGTGCAGCGAAACCGTGCCCATCCACCGGTCGCCCGCTTGGAGGGCCGATGCTACGTTCCGCGTCAGTCGAATCGTCCCCGGGTACTACAGGTTAGAAGAAGGAAGGGGGAGAGGTCTTACCGGCGATAAAGGGCGCGTTGGGGTGCCAGCTGGCGTCGCGCACGCACGTCAGGCCGTCGCGGGCCTCCCAGGCGCGCCGGAACCAGCGGGAGTTGCGCGGCGCGCGGTCGCCCTGGGTCGCCTCCTGCACGTCAATCTTCTTGGCAACGGTGCCGTCTATGTTGTAGACGTAGACGTGGCCGTCGTGGCTGCCCGTGTAGACGTAGCGCGAGTCGGTGCTGCCCGGGGGCGCGAAGTGGCAGCGGATCAGCGTCTTGAGGACCTTGTGGCCCTGGCGGTAGGTGACGAGCGAGTTGTCGTGCGGGTGCTGGTACCAGTTGCTGTCGTGGTAGGGCTCCCAGCGGTAGTCGAACTCGCTGGGCATGGTGTCGCGCAGTGGGTTCAGTTCGTGGTAGCGCGCCGTCGTGTACATCATCCGGAGGTCCCAGAGCTTCATGCTCTGGTCCTTGCCGTTGGACAGGATGTAGCGCCCGTCGCCCTTGCTGTCGAGGTACGTCAGGCCCTCGATGTGGCCGACGAAGGCGCCGGCCTCACGCCCGTCGCCCATGCTGCGCCGGTCCCAGACCTTGATGGTCGTGTCGTCGGAGCCCGAGTACAGAATGTGCGGCGACGCCTTGTCGGCGAAGCAGACGGCGTTGACGTCGTTGTCATGCCCGGCCACCTGGTGCAGCACCTGCCGCGACTCGATGTCGTAGACGATGATGGCGTTGGCGTTGGTCCCGGCCACCAGCTCGCGCCCGTCGCCCGAGAAGCGGACCGACCAGATGCCGAAGGCGCTGCGCCAGCCCACGCGCCGCGTGTTGGAGCTCGCCAGGTTGAGCATGTACGGGTCGCCCGTGTCCTTGGGGTCCGTGGGCGCCAGGCAGACGTTGCTCTGGATCGACGTGTAGGCGAGCCATTTGTTGTCGGGGCTCAGCGACGCGTCCGTCAGGGTCCACGAGCCAAAGGGGTATTCGACCGTCTTGTAGTGCTTCCACTGGTAGGGGTTGGAGGTGTCGTACATGCGGACCTTGAAGTCCTTGACCACCGAATAGAAGAAGTTGCCATCGTCGGAGAACTGGCCCGAGTAAACGGGCGCGTGGTAGTTGATGACCATCTCGGCCGGCGTGCTCGGGATCAGCGACTGCTTCAGCACGGCCTCGTTGGTCAGCCGCGTCGCCGTGTTGCCAATGCCCAGTTCGCGGTCGAGGATACGCCTCGCTATCCGCTTCTGCGTGCTCAGGGAGGTGCTCAGCTCGGTCGCACCAAAGCGGCCCGAGTTCATGAGCTTGGTGCCCTCTTTGCAGGGCGCCTGCGGCAGCGTGCTGGCGTCGTGTGCCGCCCGCCGGCGCTGCCGGCGCTGCCGCTGGTCCTCCTCGTCGTTGGCGAACACGAGGTGGCCCAGGTTGGAATTACGGAGAAGGTTAACCACCTGGACCTGAGTGAGCTGGCCCGTTCCGTTGCCTGCCGTCAGGGTGAGCATTTTGTGAGTGCCGATGCCGGTGTCCACGCCTCGGAGGCCCCCTCAGGGGTTACATACCCATTATGAGGCGAATCACGCGCTGTTGCATGTTCTCGCCCGTGTCGGCCTCGGCCGCTTCCACGTCGTTGCCGCCGCCATTGTTGGCGTCCTGGACAAGAAGCTCGACGCCGGCTTCATCGTCTTCCCCCGCCTCTGCATCTGCCGATGGTCGTCAGCGAACGGGGCGGCTGTCCCCGGGGTGCGTTGCACAAGCGCGGGGGAGGCTATTATGTACCATGGAAATGGTCCGTAACGTCAAGCAGGTCATTGAAGTCGACATCGTCGTCGTCCGACTCTTCCTGGAACACGTAGTCTTCGTCTTCTTCCTGGGTGTCCTCGGCGTCATGGAAGACGTCGTGGTGCCGGCCCGTCGGGCCATCCGAGTCGGAGGGTGAGGCGCTCATTACGTCCGGAAGTGGCGGGTACTAAGTAGGCAGTCAAGGTGTCGGTGAAGTCGCCAACCAGGGGCGCGCGGTGGCGGGTCCTACGCGTTTACAGCCGAGACGGAAAGCGGCTGGAGTCGTGGGTTGCGAAAGAGGTGGCGATGGGGGGAAGAGAGGCGGGCTAACCCACTCGGATCTGTCCAGCAGACAAGAAGGAACTCCTGGCCAGCTCAAGGGTCCAAAAGATAAGAAAGAGAATACGGCGTCGGTTCCGACATGGATGATGACATCGAACCCTGAGATGCAGCTCCGGGGCGTCTTTTACTCAGCACGGGTTAGCAGCTACTCTTAGCTTTGGCGGGGTTCCGGTAGTTTAGCCCCAGTCGGCGTTAAGACGGATACGTGGACAATAGATCCGCCACTGTCGACCGGCTGCACGATCCTCCTGGGATGGAACCGACGTGTTGCCTGTTGGGCCAGACTATGTAAGGAAGGTACGATCCGTTATCTACTTTGAGCGTAGGGGCGTCTCGGGCCTGTCGCGTACTTATTTAGGTACATACGTAACGTAACTTGAGGAATGGCTGTGTGAACCCTGTGTCGTGCATTGGACTCCTCCAGCCATGGGAGTTGCCGGCCACTCCAACACGACGACTCGTCCCATGGTGAACTGATCTACGTCCCTCCGCCGTAAAGCTCACAATTCAGACTTCTTCTCCTCCCCCTGCGCGGGCAGACGGCTGCTGAGGAAGGCCTCGATCTCATTCAACTCCTCCAGGCAAGCCGAGTGGCCCATGCCCCTGCGAACATCGAGTCGTTAGCGCGCATGCACACGGTGCCAGGCCCGGTCAGTGCTACTTACGGGTACAGCTTGAAGGAGACGCCGTAGCCCATGCCCTTGAGGAGCTCCGAGGACTGTTTGCCGAGTGCGGTGGGCACCACCATGTCGGCGGTGCCGTGGCACATCAGGATGGGGGTTTCCCGGTTGAGGTCGAACTCCTTCAGGTGGTCGGGCAGCTTTTCGTCTAGGGGCAGCCAGGAAGAGAGCCCGATGATGCCGGCCAGCTTGACCTTGGAGGTGAGCGAGGAGAAGAGGGACATGGCACCGCCCTGCGAGAAGCCACCGAGGACGATGCGCTCAGGTGGAATGCCGGCATCCATCTCCGCCTGGATAAGGCCGCGGAGGTAGTCGCGGCTGGTCAGGATGCCCTCGGCGTCCTGGTTCTTTCGCAGGTCGTCGGCCGACCCGCCCAAGGCGTAGATGTCGAACCAACCGGGCATCCTCATGCCGCCATTCTGGTCGGGACTCAGCAAGCAAGCCGGATACGCTCGTGGCGAGAGGAGGGGAGGAGTCCACTTACACATGTGATGGGAATCTGGGGGGCGTGGGGCAAGATGAACTTGACCTCGTCCAGCTTGGAGCGGCGGCGCCAGTTCTCCACGGCATCGGCCCAGCCATGGCCGCTGTCGCCGAGGCCGTGGAGGAAGATGACACTGGCCGTGTGCTTCTTGTTCGGGGCGAACAGCAGGGGGGGCAACCGTTTCAGAGCGCCGGCCATGGTGGAAGCGGGTGTTGAGTCCGGGTCAAAGGAGTGACAAGCGGCCCACGGAAAGGCGGAAGCAGCTAAAGTGAGGTAAGCAACCCGACGTAGGGAGGAAAGCCAAAGCACCATGCGACAGTGTGGGCGCCGGGGATGTATAGTAGGGATGCGGAATTGCGTATAGGTACCGTACCTGGTAAAGGCCGAGACGGGAGTAAGTAGTTGATGGTGGGACGGGGATAATAGCAAAGCTCCAGCTTAGGTCTCTAATGGCCCGGCTGGAATGGAATGGATGCATGCATGGATGGATTCATGGGCCGGAATTTTATGCTCCACAATTCCCCGCGCGCGTGTTACGGCAGAAGCTGGCGGAAGGTTAGGCCATAGGAATGGACAACAGCTTAGGTGGTAAGACGTATGGGATGTCCCGTACGGAAACAAAACTGCTGACGGAATATTAGTAATCCGCAGTTTTTGTTTGCGGGATAGGGGTATACAGTTTCATTTGGGTTGTACATAGCACGAGCGAACACTGACTGCCAAGGGAACCCCTGTGGTACTATTGGGCACACCCATCCATATTTCGAACCCGTCTATCTGCGTTGCACCAGATCTCCCCCCATCTGTATGGCCTCACCAGGCTACCTTCGCTTGTCCATATATACGAGCCTTGCGCTCGCCGGCTTGCTTCTGGCCCTCCTTCTGTCACCCAGCCTCGCCCCCGATCTCATGCCCCATTGGTCTCCTTCGGTATCCTCCTTCTTGGCAGCAACTAGGAAGTCTATATCCACAGTGCAGCGCGCGAAGCCCGGCATGGCGGCCAAACCCCCCGTCTACTTCTTCAGCCACGGCGGCGTACGTGCTTTTGGCCCCTTCCGTGTACGGGCTCCCAAGGGATCCACAGCTGACAACAAGCACCACAGCCCAATGTGCAATACGAGACGAAGCATCCCGCCTTCCCCGTGCTGCAGGACATTGGCCGGGAGATCACCCAAAAGGTCAAACCGAAAGCCGTCGTCGTCTTTTCGGGGCACTGGGAAGGCTCGGCCGACACCATTGAGGTCAACACGGCCGAACACACGGACCTTATTTATGAGTACGTGGCGTCTGTTTCGCTTCTTTTTCTTCATCCCTATTTTCCTCCGCCTTGCAGACTAACACGGCACTGTGCAGTTTCTACGGATTCCCGGCGCATTACTACGAGGCGCAGTACCCAAGCAGGGGCAGCCCGGCGCTGGCCTCTAAGATCATAGACCTGCTTACCCAAGCCGGCATCAAGTCGAAGGGGGTGACGAGAGGTCTGGATCATGGCGTCTGGTCGGGCTTTACCGTTGGTAAGTAGTGCTCTTCCCCGGGGGCTTTCTGGGGGCCAAATGGCTCACGTTGCGGTCTTTTGTTTTCCAGCGTTCGACCCCGAGAAGAACCCGTTGAACGTGCCGCTGGTCCAGGTCAGCCTCTTCCACAGCGAGGACCCCGACTTGCACTACCGCCTGGGCCAGGCGGTGTCTTCGCTGCGCGACGAGGGCGTTGTCATCATTGGCGCCGGCATGTCTGTCCACAACTTGCGGGACATGTGGAAGGCCATGGGCAGTCCCGGGCCGATGCCCTATACCGTCTCCTTCGACGAGGCGCTCAAGGAGGCGGTCGAGGCGGCTCCGAGCGAGCGGCAAGCCCGCATGGCCGAGACGGCGCGACGCCCCGATGCCAAACAGGCTCACCCGGTAAGTGCTGGCTTGCCCCGAGTCCCGGGTACGCTGCCGTCGGGGTGAACATGGCTCTAACTTCGCGTCGCAATAGTGGATGGACCATCTGATGCCCGTATATGTCGCTGCCGGGGCTGCCGGGAATGACGCTGGAAAGAGGACCTGGACGCTGCACGAAGGCTCCATGGCGTGGGCGCAGTACAGGTTTGGTGAAGTGAGTTCGGAGTAGCAGTGTGGAATCCCACCTGGAAACTCGGGGCTGCACGGCAAGTTCTCATGGTTCTATGCGTTGACATACAATGCTAGGGCTAGTAGAGTGACGAAATCACGGTATATCGAGGGGTAGTATCTCAGTCTCGGAAGAGCCGACGAGTGATCGGAAATTGCTATATACTCCTGTGTTCGGTTATTTGCTTCCTTGCCTGCAGTGCACATGTTGTTGTTTACGGTTGCTCGCTCGCCTTTGCATTCCACCAGAGTAATGGGAGGGCAAGCGCACAGGCCCTCGGGCTGTACTTTAGCAGTGCGCCCCACCCCAAGCTGGTACCTTAAATCGTTCGTTTAGGTACATCCCACCCCAATTACTACGTTAAGTAAAGTCCCATGATAAACACATCAATCGACTTAGCCCGTTCGTATATGGGATACATCCATTACACCTGGAGGTCATCGTCAACCAGCCAAAAAGCCTCTCCGCCCGCGCCGTCGCCATGGCCCCGCTGGACAAGACGCCCTTCTCTCTGCGGCCGTGGCCCAAGGGGGACAAGAAGCCGCAGAACATCGGCGAGTTCATCGCGCGTGTTAGCGCCGAGCGCCAGGGCTTCCGCCATGTGAACGAGGCCGAGCTGCGCGAGCAGATGGCGGCCGAGGAGAGCGGCGCCGCCGGGGCCGAGCAGGACCACGACAGCGCCAGCCAGGACGGCGGCGAGTCGGCGTCCGAGCCCGACACCGACGCCGACCGGGCCCGCCGCACCGCCCTGGCCGCCCGCGACGAGTTCCTGCGCAACATCGAGATGGCCCACCAGTCGGCCATGCTGAACCTCGATGTCGTCTCGCTCCTGCTGTCCAAGGAGAACCCCAGCCAGGCCGGCGCCACGCTGTCCACTGCCCTGCGCGAGTTCGCCGGCATCGGCACCCTGGGCTCCTCCAAGCTCAAGGAGTCCAACATCACCGACGCCCGCATCCAGGACTACCGCGTCGTCGGCACCGGCTGGCGCATCATGGGCATCGACCACCGCGTCAACTCGCTGGTCGAGGCCGCCGAGCGGCTCGAGAAGGAAATGGCCCTCGAGACCGAGTACTGGGCCGACGTGCTGGCCGTGAGCGAGGCCGGCTGGGCCATCACGCCGCTGCCCCGCCGCGCCATCGGCGTCCGCTTCGGCTTCGCCGAGGCCGAGGCCCTGCACCGGGACAGCGGCCTCGCCGCGCTGGACCGGGGCGACGACGGCAAGGCCCAGCTCAAGTTCGGCCAGATGGGCGCCGGCTCGCAGCGGCTGCGCGCCGTCGTCGAGCGGAACGGCGTCGTGACGGGCCGCTCCCGCCTCCCCGCCTGCCTCCCGCAGAGCGCCCCCCTCCCGGACCGCGTGCTGGAGGCCCGCAACACCATCTTCGCGCAGGAGCTGTGGTTCGAGATCGGCCGTGAATCCCGCAACCTCCTCGCCCTGGGCGTGCGGTCCGACGGCCACAAGGTCACGTACAACCTGGATGCCGACACCAAGGTCCTTATTACCCTCGAAGACCTGGGCGAACCGGACCTCCCGCAGCCCGATGCCGTCGACAACCAGCTGGCCGAGGCCGTCGTCCTGGCGTTGCAGATCATGCTGATATTCACGCACCGGCAAGCTTACAACAAGCGCACACGGCCACAGCTGTCGCGCATGCGGACCAACCCGGCCTACGACCTCCTCCGCAGCTTCATCTCGCGCCTCCAGTTCGCGGCGGCCCACGACACGCTGCTGGGCTTCCTGGAAACGCTCACGGCGGTACTCCAACAGGCGGGCTTCGCGGACGCCGAGGCGACGGTGATGCAACCGCCGGCCGTCTGCCGGGCGCCGCGGACGGGAGGGCCGGGGCCGGGGCCGGGGCCAACGACGGCGGCGGCGGCGGCGCTGCTGCGGGGCGCGGCGCCCGAGGTGCTCGTGCGGCACGTCGTCCACCAGCAGCAGTTCGCGGCGGAGCTGGCCGTCACGGCGGAGGCGCGCGTCCGGCTCGAGGCCACGGGCTTCGTGCCCGTCGTGGCCACGCACTTCAAGGCCCTCCTCCCGAGCGGCGGCGGCGCCCCCAACCCGCTGCAGCACCTCTACCCGCCCGTGCCCGCCTTCGCCGGCGCCTACCCCGACGTCCACGACGCCCTCTACTACGTGCGCCAGGCCGCCGTGCGCGCCGCCGCCGACCGCGCCGCCGCCGCCGCCGCCGCGCGCCTGCCCCGCGCCGGCCTCGCCTGGGCCGACAGCCTCGACGGCGTCGTCGTCACCGACGGCCTCGGCGGCGACGTCCGCCTCGCCATCGACGGCCCCCGCCTGCTCGCCGAGGCCAGCAACGGCCGCCGCCAGGCCTGGGGCCCCGGCTGCGCCCCGTCCGAGTCCCTCGTCGACTTTGTGGTCCGGTGCTACGAGGATCGGTCAAGCGCCTGAAGAGAAACCCCCCCGGGGAAATCCCGGCGGCCTACACCGGACGCCAGCAATGGTTCTCCGAAGTAACGACATACCGCCCGCCTCCTCCACCTTGGCGGTGGTTGTGTGGCCCCCCCGTTGGATGAGGAATCGCCAAAAGCCGTCGGGTCACAGAAAAGCGCAATCGTTAGCTTCCTAATCATAATAATAAAAAAAAAGTTGAACGCAGAGACGTCTTTCGCCAAATCCCCGGGAAATAGACCGAACGTCTCTTAGGAGGGAAGGCAATGCAGAGCCAGCCCGTAACGGGGACGAGGTCGTCGCCCTTCGGCTAGTGAGGGAGGCGGCAAGTGTGTCACAGTAGCTTCAGGAACCAATGACCCGCCCTTTCCGACATTGGAGTTTGCGATAAACCACCCTTCTCCCATGATCTCTCATGGTGAGATGGCCGAGTTGGTTATGGCGTCAGGTTAAGGTCACCTTAACACCTGCATCCTGGTGGAGCAATCCGCGTGGGTTCGAATCCCACTCTCATCAGCTTTCTTTTTTGTCCCTCTCTATGTGGGAGACCCTGTTTCTTTTGTTCTCGTAGAGTATTTTGAGTGCTGCGGAAGTTTATCACGGGTCTCACCGTTCGAAAATTGCAGGGCGCTTTGAGGCTTTGGTGGTCGGCTGCACGATAATCTACGTCGGGTTTCCTGACCATGTACCTGTAGAAGAAGAGGGCAATGAAAATTCTTAGAAGAAGTCGATGGATGTTTTCCCGTACAAGGTGGCATCAGTCCTGTTCTGACAAGCCCGGACTAAGCCACCGTGGAATATAACAGTACTTGTGAGCATGATCAACTCTGGGCACATTTCTGGCATTGCAGCAATAGTATTAATACAGGGAAAATCGTACGCTGTGAAGCAACTTCATCCATCTAAACGCCATACATCAACGGAAACGCTGTTTCGCGCAAAAGCCGACCGAACGCCTTGAGCATTTCCGAATGGGTTCTGCACGTTGTGCCGAACAACTAATGCATTTCGTGTCGTGAAGTCCAGCGCACCTCAGTGCCTAGAACAATGGCCGGGATTACCGGGCCACACCTGCTGCGTGAAACCATATGCGTACGCTCAAAGGAGAGAGCAGTCCGACGTGACCTGACGAGGTATGAGACAGGCCGTAATTGAAACCACCAGGCTATCCACGGCTGCCAATGCCGAAGAGGTAAGCGAGGTCGCTGGAATTCAGCCGGCCGAGATGCTTGGCGACGCCCTCGTCGAGAGCAGTGTCCACCAGGTCGCGCTTTTTGGCCTGCAACTCCATGATGCGGTCCTCCACGGTTCCCTTCACCAGGACGCGGTGGACCTGAACGGGGTTCTGCTGGCCGATACGGTGGGCTCGGTCGACAGCTTGCATCTCCGTGTAGGGGTTCCAGAACGGATCCATGATGATGACTTGCGAGGCAGCCGTGAGGTTGAGGCCTGAGTTGCCTGCCTTCAGCGACACGAGGATGACCTTGACGTCGGGCTTCTCCATGAAGTCCCGGACGGCCTTGTCCCGATTTGAGGCAGACATACCGCCGTCATATCGTCGGAAGCTCAACTTGAGCTCATGCTTGACGGGAATCTCCAAGAGATCAAGGAGCAACGTCCACTGCGAGAAGACAATCGTCTTCTCGCCCGTCTTCTGGATGTTCTCAATCAGCTCCTTGCACTTGGCCACTTTGGCCGAGGACAACCAAATCTTCCGCAAATACTTCATGTAATCCCGATGAGCCTGGGCGTTGTTGCTTGCCTCCTTGCGCAGCTTGCCGAGCATTGCAGGCGTGACGGCGCTTGCCTTCTTCTTGCCCTTGGGGTCTCCCTTCTTCTTGGACTGCTTGCCCTTGCCCTTGCTCTTCAGCTTCGACTTCGCCGTCACGGATCGAGACTTCTTGGCGTTGTCGCTTCGGGTAAATTCGCTCCCGTCATCTTCGTCCTTCACACTAGTGCTGCTGATGCCGTCATCGTCGTCGTCGACAATGAAGTCTTTCAGGTTACCGCGCTCATCAGCATCGTCGTCCTCTTCGCCCTCCGAGACCGTCGCACTGTCGTCTGAGTCCGTCTCGTCCGAGTCCGTCTCTGAGTCCGTCTCATCACCGCCCACGTCACCGGCAGCACTGGCCTCGGCAGCTGGCTCGACCGTTTCCGGCATGTGGACCTGCTTAAAGACATCGTAGACCACAACTCTCTTGAGGTTCACAAGGGTGCGGCACTCAGGACACTGGGTTCCCTGGCCCTCTTGGCCGGCCTGAAGGTTTTGTTGCGCTGACTGGCCCGACAGACGCACGAGGCATTCGCCACAGGTATAGTGGCCACAGGGCAGCATGATGGAGGGGTTGGTGGTGCTGTCATAGCAAATGGGGCACTCGAATGGCGGTTCTTGTTCCTTGATACGCTTGACCACGGCAGCATCGAGTTCATGCGCCAAAGCCACCATGTCATCCTCCGAGATTTCGTGGCTACCGTAATCCAGGTCGGTTATATGGAGATAGGGGTGGCAACATGCTTGCCGCAAACGCAAGAGAAGGACCAGGACTTGGTTGTACTTCTTGCCCACCGTGCCAGCCTGAAGGAATTTGCTGAATGTAACTTGACTTGTCTTCTCGAGGTCTTGGTAATACTGGGATTCGTCCTCGTTAAAGACGACATGGTCCGTCATCTCGACCTTGGGTGGAAGTTCAAGAATGGGTTTGCCGTCAATCTTGGACGACTTTGTGCGTCGAAGCATGAAGGACTTGAGCACAATTTGGAGTCGCTGAATGGCCCTGCGTCGCCCGCTGCTATAGCTGTTTCGTTTGCCCGAGAGGACATTGAAAGTCTGATAAGAAGTACTGAAGTTAGCTTCAATTACCCGGGAAAGTGTAGAGGAATGTTTCTTTACCTTGGCGAATTCCCTGAAATCGTCAAATGGCGGTATACGTAAGAAGTGCACCAGGGATGCCAGCTCGTCGACTGAATTCATCATGGGCGTGCCAGAGAGGCACCATCTGTACTGGGCCTGGAGGCGGTAACACGCTTTGGCCATCTGTGTGTTTTTGTTCTTGATGCACTGCGCCTCGTCCAGGACAACACGATAGAACATGCTCCTAGGGCCCATGAAGGGACAAATCTTCATAAGGTGTTCCGGGGATGGCACTGTGCCATTGATTCCGCAAGCTTTTGTATACTTCTCAAGCTCCTTGAATTCAGCTCCAAGTTTGCCATAGGAAGTCAACACGACGTCAAACTTGCACAGGTCCCGGTATGTTGCTCTCTTGCCGTGGTAGTTATGGACCGTGAGGCGGTGTCCGGCCCTTATCTTCTTCTCGATCTCTCGCTCCCACTGTCGAATCAATGCGACAGGTCCCACGATGACGTTCGTCTTGATGACATCCGCTTTGGACTTTTTGGAGTCGCTTTCCTTGCCCGCGGGTTGACTCAGTATCAGTGCCAGCATTGAGATAGTTTTGCCCAGGCCCATATCGTCGGCGAGAAGGCCTCCATTTGTCTTCCTGTCGTTCTCTCTTGCTCTCATCCACTTGAGGGCGATCTGCTGGTGCTTGTAGAGGGGGTACTTAAGCCCCTCGGGTGTGCCTTCTCGGTCTTCTTCAGTTATGTCCATGTCGGGGGATATGTTGGCCAAGAGTTCCTTGATTTGTTGATCAGTCTTCCGCGGATCGGATACGTAGTCGTCGATGTAGCTGATAACGTTATCGGGCAAGGGATGGCCAAACTCGTCGGTGCCCTCGTCCCAATTGAAGTTGTTCGTGCGGTTGATGATCTGAGAGAGCGAGTCCCTACCGGGCAGACTCAGTCCACTCGGGGTATATCTGTGGGCCCAGGGGTTCGCTGACCCATTAACCAGTGAACCAGGGCGGGTTCCCAGCTGGCTATTAGCCACGGAAGATGAAGATGCGCCGCCGGAAACAAGAGATGGTGCACTGGAAACGCGTCCTGCATTATAGGACTGGATTTGCCGCTGACGCTTAGCCGCTGCCTGCCGAGCGAAGTCGCCAACCCCATAGCCCGAGCTCGATGCCGCGCCGAAGCCGGGCCCAAATGCATTGTTCATCTGGGCGGGTGAGGAGAACGGATACGGTACATCTTCGTCATCGTCGCTATCCCAGCCCCCGGGCATCCGTGGTGCCTTAAATGCGGAGCCGGCATTGTGTAGGCCAGTGTGGGAAGGGCCCGGTCCGTAAGCTGACTGGGGAGAGCGGACGGGCAGGTTGTGGGAAGTGCTGTACGGCGTAGGCATCTGCGAGTGATGTCGGCCGGGAACCTGGTTGAAGGGGCTGAATCCAGACTGTGCCGGTTGTTCTTGGCTGGCCGAGACAGTTGCAAACTCCGGACTATCGTAAGCGCTCTCCTGGAGCAGCCGGGCAAGCTTAGCATCGGCTTCCTCCTGTTCCTTATTCCGGCGGTAAGTCTCTGCGGCTTCCCTTTGTTGCGCTTTCCAGTCAGGCCCGTCACCATCGTCATCATCTCTAGTAAGGTCGATGACTGCAGATGAATCGCCGTCGTCAGCGCCCCAGCTAGGTAAGCTGGCGTAGTTACCACGTCGGGTATCGGGGGTAGTCTTGCGCGACTTCCGGTCAGACTGTTCGGGTAAACTGGAAAGGCTATCACCACGGTGGTCGCTGTAGGAGCGCTTCTCTCCGCGCGGAGGGCGAAACGGCGGGAAGGGGTTGGGGACTGTCAAGATGGACGGGTCGATACCGTCCATTTCTACGAGGGAAGAAGCGTCAGTACCTCTGGATCGGGCCGAAGAGAACGGTAGTCTCGGGCCGTGGATAGGTTTGCTTACCAAATGCGTTGGGCAACTCGCTCTTCATTTTCGCAGAAGACGCTTGCCGTGGGGCTGGTTCCAGACGGAGATATTAGCAGCGGCGAAATGGATCCGGACGAAGAGGTAGAGGGGCAGGAGGAAGTGCTAGGCACGGGGGTGGTGAAGTGGTGGTGGTGGATGGAAGTGGGATGGACGGCGAATGGGGAGGAGCTTGCTTACCTTGGTTTTGCCTGGCAGTACGCAGCTGCTTAAGCTGTTTCTTGAGGCTCCGAATGGTGTCCTGGATCTCTGCGCGTCTCTGGGGCGTGTCCTCCGAGGTACCTTCGAGCGACATAAGGCAGATACTCTCGACGTCGAGCTTTTCCTGGATGGTGCGAGCCTTGTCCTGGTACTCGTACTCGCCCAGCCCGGTGGAAGGTGGCGGTGACTCTGGCGGGGGCGCCATCATGGCCGTGGGCGCGCACGGCGGATCAGGCAGTGTTTGTATACCCGCTAAGAGAAAGACAAGGCGACAAATGGCAGGCACGAGGGGATGGACTGGCAACAGTCATCCACGGGTCTGCAGGCGTGGTGGCTGGCCGTGATACTTGGGTCCGTCGGGGCTGCGGGCTGCCGGGTGTGTTGGTAGGGATGGGGGTCGGTCTGGCTCGATAGCCGCGGGACGTGGCGGGCGTAGCTTGGGCTACTTGAACTCTGAGGAGTGGTCTGCTGCCGTTGTTGCCTGTTGGCCGGCCGCCGCTGGCTGCCTGGCGAAAAGGCTGTGGTATGATAGGTATGCACCGGGCTGTCTGTATGCGATGCGACGAAGCCTTAGCCAGCTGGGCGACCTTGGAGGGGAGGGAGGGGGGTTGGACGGGCGCTTCGACAGCCTGATTCTGGCATTGGAAAGCAGGATAGATGTACCGCGCACCTCAGGTTCCGCAACCGACGGCTGAGCAGCTTCCCTGCGCGCGCTCCCTTCAAGGCTCTTTCTCTTCCGGGGCGGGAGCAGACGAAGGGGCGTTGTGTGTCGCGGCGCAGGTCACAATGCCGGCGGACAAGGAAAACCGGGTTGGGAAAGACGAATGCGATTGGCGCTGCCGTTGCATACGCGCAGCATTCACATGGGATCGTGGTGGAGGGGAATGGGATCAATCTCCATACGGTAGGGTCGGGTACTTGGGTAAGTAGTCGTTCAATTAGAATGCGAGGGACCTTTCCGCGTCAGGCGCGTCATTGTTTCTCTTTTTGCCCCCCCGGGGCCCGCGCTTTCCTTCCCTTGAGGGGTCCGCAACTGGAAAAGGTCCATGCAATTGTTTCCACCCCCACAACCAGATGATGGGATTCCTAACCCACGCTAGGCCATGCTGAGCAACTTTCCTTCCAATGTTAGATGGTACTTACCTACATCTTTCCATCTATACTAGGGGTGGGCGTTTAGGTCCTAACAGCCCCAGATCAAGCCCGTACATCAACCAGTTACCAAACATGGATCCATGTAAGTATCCATCCCGTGGTCCGAGGTACTTCCATACTCTACGCTCCCTCGAATCCGAGCCCTTCTATACCCAGAGCATATCGATTTACCCATCATCCATGGATCTCAAGGGGCTCCCAGCGTAAAACTGTCCGAACTGGGAAACTGGCCCGAACGACCAAAGGTTTTCCAGCAATGACCGGCTCCCGCCGCATTTAGGCACATTTCACTTACTGGAGCGGGTACTTATACCGAGGACTCCCATTACGGCTTCCAGTAGCACCGAGAGATCCCGCATCCATTTGCAGATCCATGCTAAAGCCAAGCGGGGTCAACCCTCGAAAAGGCCAGTCCGGCTGTGTGGCCTCAGGGATAGGAGGCAGAAGAGAGGTGTGCAGCGCTGCGAGGAGGGGTAGGAGGTAAGGTACTTGTGTAGGTAGGTAGCCCATGTACCGTAGGTGTTGCCTCCGGGCACACATCTCTTTTGGGATGGGAAGATACGATTTACCAATATGGGAGATCCATGTCTGGCTAAGAGGTAGGCAGCCAGGGTAACCCTAGTTTTGCCAAGCTCTTTGCCCAGCCTCCAGGTGCTTTTCCGGCCTTTTGGCGACTCTGACTGCCTGTCCATCGGGCCAGGGATTCATTGCCGCCAAGTTCATGTCTAAGTATTGGAGATATCGTATTTGTTTGGGTTCCTGGATTATCCCTGACCTTATGTATACCTATGTAGACGATTTGGTGTGAAGCGGAGTGTCGGCGTCACCGTAGGTAAGCACGCTTATTTTACCAACTTCCATTGCTTATATGCTTGCACTTGCCCAAGAACCCGTAGCCATTAAGTTAGTAAAAGAGAGCTGTCATTAGCCGAAATAACCCCGTCGCTCTCCTTCGGCCTTGTAAACATCGGGTGGTAGCGGTGAAAGATACTCTCGTCGCCCGGCAAGCACGAGGTTGCTGGCTGTACTTATTACCGAGGCGATAAGCATACGCAGTACAGCCAGGGAGGGAGGAGGAAGGGGGGGGGGGGGGGGGGGGGGGGCAGTTCCACAGTTGGTTTGTCGCAGCTGTTGACAGGTTATCAACTTCTTTATGCGCGACCCACGAGGAGAAGGAGAGGAGAGAAAACTATTTGAATGTGACACACAGTGCACCTATTTGTTCTTCCCGGAGTTGAACCTTGAATCCGACCTCCCATGCCACAACACCACGGCCCACGTTCCGGTGCCTTTGAAACAACCCGCACTCCAAGCAGAAGCCCCATAGCTCGTTTCCAAACGGTCCCTCACACGCCTGTCACCGTGTTCCTATTGAGTGCCATGCAACACATCCGTTTCATGCTGGTGACACGGAAGGAGGCCATGGTGTGTGGTTGGGGCTGTCCGATCGGTTCGTCCATGGGCAAAATATACCCAACGCCGAGGACTTGCAATAAGTAACGGCCTGGATACTTCTTGGAGCTTATCATACCGCGTTCTTCCTCCATGTCCAAGCAAGCCCGCCGCTTCGTGCCGCAACCCGATCGCCCCTTGTTTATTGGCCGAACCTGGGCATACGAACAGATACCTGTTGGTCTCTATCGCACCTGGCCTCGTGCTACACCCAGTCGCCTCGGAGCCTCGCTTACTTGGAGCCGCCTCCCGCCCCAGCCGTACAACCGCGGGTATAAGGCTGCCTTGCCCCGCTCCCTTGTCTCGGTGGCGGCCATGGTATGTTAGGTTGGGTAAGATGTGCGGCAAGCTGGGGCTCGGACCTCAGCCACCGAACAGCTGCTGGTAGATGGCCCCGGCGCGTTGTAGCCCCCTTCCTCTCAGCCGAGTACTTTTATAGGCCCCCAAGCCCCAACGGCTGCCGTGTATTCCTGGCCGACTTCGGGCCGAGACAACTGAGCGGGAAGAAGTTCTAGAGCGACCCCCTTCGTTGTGGCGAGTGGGACGGTGCACATTGCGTAAAGTGAGGTTGCTTGCAAAATAGGCGCATATAAATTCGCTCGCCCGTGATTCTTTGATAGTGCAAGAGAGGATCGGTCTACCGCTAGTTTCGTTGTCTCCTTCTAGAGCCCATCCAAGATATCACGGCAAAAACCGGACCCAAAGGCAGTTTGGGACGGTCCTGGGATATGTAATAATAGTATATCTTAATACCCAAGGCTTGTAGGGAGCTTGGCCGGACCGGGACCAAAGTTCCTACGGGCTGGTCCAAACCATCCCGTGGATACTGGCCGCGGCTATGTCCTCAAAAAGGGTCCGGGGAGGGGCGGGTGCTCAAGTCAGTGGGGTGGAGGGGGAATGGCTAGTCACTGAGCCGGAACTTCTTGGCGACCTCGATGCCTTCGGCGATGGTGCCGACGCGGGCGTCGATGGCGTAGCCGGCGGCCTCGAGGTCCTGGCAGCGGGCGTAGAGGTCGCGCAGCGGCACGGTGAAGACGTCGATGAACTCGCCGTCCTCGAGGCGCGGCCGGGGGTGGCGGTTCGCGGGGTCGGCGAGGTCGACGGCGACGTGCACCATGCGCAGGTTGGTGTTGCAGAAGCCGGGGTCGTTGAACAGGACGGGCGTCGCGGCCGTGGCCACGCCCACGTAGCCCGTCTCCTCGCGCAGCTCGCGCACCGCCGCCTGCTCCGCCGTCTCGCCGGCGTCGACCAGGCCCGCCGGCACCTCGACGGCCACCCGGTCGATGGGCGGCCGGTACTGCTTCTGCAGCACCAGCTCCGGCGGCGCCCCGGGCCGCTCGAGGACGGCCAGGATGCCGACGCCGTCGAGGTCGCCGCCCTCGGGGCGCGTCCGCCGCTCGGCCGTCTCCCACGTCCGGACCTGCCCGTTCGGGTCCCGGTACTGGAGCTTGACGAGCCGGATCCATCGGGCGTCCTGGGTGTCGAGAGGCTCAGCCGACACCACCTTGGGGTTGTCCGCCGACATTGTCTAAAAAATAACCAACACCCGAACTTTTCTCGCGAGAGGTACTGCCGAGTGTGGAAAAAGACCCGATGGTATTGATGTTTCCGTTATCAGGTATAATACACAGAAAGGAATCGGTGGTAGGGTGAGTACTGGAGGGCGGGGATGGTGCTGTGGTCTACGAGCCCCTCGCTGTACATAGTAGTCCGATCAGTGGGGCAACCACCGAAAACCCAGTACCAACCACCAGGACGGATCTGGCCGTGGGGAGGACGTCATGAGTGTGAAATGCATGGGGTGTAAGTCAGGTGAGAGAAACAAAACCCGGCTTGGACCTACGGCATATGAGGCAAACAGTCCTGCTGCTAGATGAAGGCGGCGGAACAGTAGATAATGTCGAGCGTACACCGCATGTCTTCTTTTTCCAGCCTCCAGGACCGGGCAACCCTCCGGTGTCCATCTAGTTGAGGTTTTTGACCCGGACAGTGGGGGCCCTGCCCGCCCCGCGTGTAGCAGCTGGAGCCCTAGCTAGTGCTGACATCACTCACGACGCCTCGTTTGCCCGGTTTCCCAGATGAAGCGGGCACTTTGTCGAGCGAGTCTCTCTGTTGTCCACGTGTGGCACCCACCAGCAGAACATGCTACCAGCCACCAGTTGACGGTCCCGAGGAGAACGGAATAGGTAAGTAGGTACAATACCAAAGGGGGGAAAAAACCACACGCTAGAGTCATAATTCATCAATTTAAACTCGTTTATCATCTATACACGCATCCGTTCCCCAAATAGCTGCCTCGCTGTCATGGCTCATCAGATATAGAAACGGCCCAACGGAAAAAGAAAAACCTCCCAACACTCCAAATGCTTGACATGTCTCGTAATGCATGAGTGGCGCGATTTCACTGCCATCGCGACCCCAACCATTACCTCCTCGAACCGGACCCGGTTATTAGCGTGAGAAGAGCGCACCAAGAACGTATAGCCCGAGAGCCCGGCAAAGAATCGACGCCGAGTTCCGCAAAAAGTCCGATCCGCCCAAGCGCCCCATGGCACCTTGAACTCCTAGCTGCGCACTCCCGCAGCTTTCGGGGCGCAGGTGTGCACCGTTTTCGGTGGAGGGAAACCCAAGTCGTCGCCGCCGCCGTTGGGGGGGCGTTTATCGCAGGTAGCCACGAACGGGGTGGCGGTCGTAAATGACCTCGTGCTCAATGACCCGCTCGTCGTCGTACTTTGGCGGGTTGTCGTACTTGTCCCAGTGCGCAGACCGGCGGCTCCGGTGGCGCCGCTCCCACCGGTCTCTGGCCTCGCGCTCCCACTCAATCTCCCTGGCTCTTTCCCGGCGGGCTCGGCGGATGCTGTCCGATGCGTTGACCAGCTCAAGAACATCCTCCTGGAGGGGTTGTCAGTAAAAGGGGTTCCACGGAGGCGGCCAAGAGGTACCGGTACTTACGTATTTCAGGTATTGCATGACGTAGAAGAAGTATTCCGTCTCCTCGTACTCGTAGCCGAAGCGCTCGATGGCCTCACGCACCACCAAGTCCTTGGTGATCTCGGTCCACATCTCCTGCTCCTTCTTGCGGGAACGTCTGTCGCGGTCGCGGATGGAGATGCGGGTGTCGTGGATGTCCTCGACCAAGTCGCGATCCCGATCGTTGTGCGAGTTGTAGATCTGTACACTCAGGCGGTCACGGTCCGAAACAGGCTCACGGGAGGGCTCGGGGGCGCTGGCCGCCGAGACGACGGTGCCCTCGCGCTCTCGCTCGGGCACGAACTTGGCCCGCCGCACGCCGTTGTATCGTTGCCAGGTGACCTCGGCACCGCCACCGCCAACACCGTCCATCTTGACACGCTCGGTTCCGGGCGGCACATCAACAATGGTCCACTCCTTGGTGGCGCCGTTCCAGGCCTCGCCCATTTGGCCGCGGGCGTCGATCTTGCCCGTGATGTATTCAGCCTCGTCGGCGTAGTCAGGCTTCGGCTCAGCGCGGGGGGGCGCAGCGGAGCGGGCACGACGGGGGCCGTGCTCAACGTCGATGCGCAGGCGGTCCCGGTCGCTCTGCACGAGAACCTCGTCGTCATAGTAAGAAGGACGCTGGGCCGGCGCCGGTCTCGGTCTCGGGCGGGACTGCTCGCGAGGTCGGGACTGCTCGCGCGCCGGTGGCCGAGACCGCGAGCGGGAGCGCCTGCGAATGTCGACCTCAGTCTCGTGGCGTGACATCAGGATATCAATGTCAGTCTCCCGTTCGGTGGCAGCACGGGACACCGGCCTCGGGGGCGGCGGAGGGCTCGGGGCCTTCACGACACCTGCACAAAAGTTAGATTCCCTGACTGGAGCGTATGGCGGAGGCGGGGGGGAAAGGGCGGTCTTACCATGGTCTACGTCGCGGTAGTGCGTGATGACCTCCCGCTCAATGGTCGGGCCGCGGATGACCTGGGGCTCGGGCTCCTTCGGGGCGGGCGGGGGCGAGGGCGAAGGAGAGGGGGTGGGCGAGGCACGACGTTCCCGGCGCACGATGCGGATGTGCTCCTCGTCCCTCTCCCGCTCGGGCGTGGGGGACCTCTCCCGTCGCCGCTCAATGTGGCGGTGGTCCACGCGGATCATGGAGCCGGGCGGAGGCGAGGGCGAGCGGTCCCGCTCGATAAAGCGCGGGCGCCTCTCTACGGGCATAGGCGGCGCCGGCGAGCGATCAAAGTCTCTCTCGCGCACACGCACGGGGCTGGGGCTGCGCGGACGGCGGCGGTCGACCGTCTCGATCTCCCGGGAGCGGAGCACGAGCGGCCCAGCCTCGGTTTGGCGTCCCTCGTTACGCAGGAAGGCCGGAGTGCGGTCGCGGATGGAAACCTCGGTGTCCTCGTAGTCGCGCACGGCAACCCGCGAGGGGGCGCCACGGCGCTCGAAGGCGGGACCGTCGTCCATGTCGCGGCGACGGCCCGCGGCATAGTAACTGCGGTCGTCATAATCGCTCATGGGACGGCCGCCGCCGCCACCGCCGCCACCACCGGTTCGGTAGGACATGGTGGACAGAAGAGACGGAAAGAAGAGGCGAGAGGCTGAATAGTTCAGGGACTATTTTAGACTCGGAAGTCTGTATTGGCAGGAGGTTGTGTGTTTGTGTGTGTGCTGGGTGTGTCAAAGGGTAGGTTACCAGCAACAGGGCTGGGTGAAGCTTTTACGAGGACGGCTCGACAGCCCTCCCGCTCGGCGGGGTAATCTCTCTGATGAGGGGTGTGCGAGAATGATCGGCTGCAGCGATAGCGTCATGCAACCACGCACGAGAGCCAGAGGGACGGAGGGGTTGCAGAGGAGAAGAAGGGAGCTGGAGAGGAGGGGGGGGCGGGAGTAAGAGGAAGAAGCGAGAAAGTCGAAACCCGTCACGGCAACGAATCACACAGGCAACGCAACAACAAATGGCGCAGAGGGATGAGCGCGCAGGTGAGGAGCGAAACAGCAGAAGGAACTGGGAATCGTCGAGTCCCTCGGGGCAACGAGAGAGGGCCTGACTAATAACGCAGCTGGCGAGACAGAGAAGCCAAACGGCCCTGCTGAAAGTCGAAGGGCAGGGGTGCGATTGGGCCAAGTGGGCTGCCCGACAGCCATGGCGGCCAGGATCTCATGGAACCCAATGTGAGCAGGCTAAGCAGGGAGACGTCGTCATCCTACAGGTGCTTGCTGCGGGCGCCAACCTCTCCGACGGGCGACTGACGATACAGGGCGGCCGAGCCCATCAGCATGGAAACTTGCCGAGGGGCTGATCCGGGTGCGGTGTGGGAAGCAGGGAAACGCCGGCTGCCCGATTTCTCGACGAGCCACTCTCTCTCTCTCTCTCGCTCGATGGGCCTTGCTTAGATCGCGGCCACCCACGCACATACGAGAGAAGTCTCGGCTTCGTCGTCGTCGTCGTCGTCGTCGTCGTCGTCGGTGGCTCTCGCTCTGCTCTTCTAGACTTTTCTGGCCGGGCGGAAAGTGCCCATGCGCGCCCGGGCGAGCGAGGCTCTGCAAGTCTCGCCGGTACCATGGAACCTGGTCGCTTTCCCATCCATCTGATTCATCACACACCCCAACCAGCTGGCCTGGCCCGGCCCATGCTGGCAGGTTTTAGGTCACTTGGAGGAGGAGGGGGAGGGGAGGGGGCTGTCCCCGTCTCACCACACCTGTTTGGATGGGCTGACTTGGGGTCGGTGTGCCTCGTGATGGGAGGGAGCGCGGTGCGCGAGACCATCCCTCGAGCCAAGCGGGCCAGCCAGCCAGCCCAGGCGGTTCCCGTTGACGTGATGCACGGGGCCAGCCAGCCAATGCAGGCTTTCCCTTCACACGCCCATATGGATGGAGGCACAGGGCCCTCGGCGTGGACGTGGGGAGCGTGTGGACGGGCGCGTGGTATAGGTAGGTTAGGTAGGTATCCCACACACGTAAGTAGTAGAGTGGCATCTATTTACGGGCGCGACCTGCTTTGCTGTGTCCCCCCCCCTCTTCTTTCTGGTCTCCGGATCGCCGGTTCGCCTGCGTTTGCATTCCCGCTGCCATCTGACGGCCCATGATGGTGTTTCCATGGGTCGACGCCCTCACACGCTTCTGATCGGATCAGGCAGAGGCTGCATCCAGGGTCGATCCTGGGAGGCGCAGAGCCTGATCTTCTGGCTAGGCCGCTTGCTTACCTAGTACATTGTTAGGCAGGCGGCCATCGAGCGGGCCGGCGGGCTGTGCTTGTTGCCTTTTCCTGCCTGACGGTGGGCTGTACGGCCGGTCGTTCGCACTTTTTAGTTCCCATCCCATGTATAGTATGTAACAGATGGAGAAAAAGACACAGCCCAAAAAAAAACCCATGCCTGCCTGTCTCCGCACGTCCGTCCGTCCGTCCGCCCGCCCGCCCACCGTGGAGAGGGACAAACCAGAAAAAAAAAACCACAACGGGAGGGCTGGTCTGGGGCGATGCCGTCGTGACATTACATTTTTGGGAGAGTGGAGGTAGAGAGAGAGGGAGGGAGGGAGATGAAAGAGAGAAAAGAGGCACAGAAAGAAAAAGAGAGAGATGTGTACGCAATGTGTAAAGTACCTAGGTATGCAGCGCTGTACTCGGCCGTGTGTACGGATAGTGCGCGCGTCCATATGTACACGGGACACACAGCATCATTCCTACCCTACCTGTGCAATATACTTTCTTAACCTAGGTACTTAGATAAGTATGGAGGTATGCAGGAAAAAGTAAGTACCTACACACGAGATGCATCCAAGACGAAGCCGATTTGTTCTCCCACCTTCTTCTCGCTACGGCAATTGCTTGTGTGCCCACCCCTGCTTTCTGGATGGCCTCTGCCGCTGCGACGCGGGGCTGGCCCGGCCACTTTATTTCCTGGCTGGACCGCTCCCGCGTTCGCTTCGAGCTTCTTCAACACTGGAATTACGTCACGACCACTCATCCGGGACGGTCGGCGCCAAGTCATCACCAGATCTGAAACTCGACCACGCCCGACCGAGGGGGAGGAGGGGGGCACACGGGAAAAAGCATGCGCTGCTTGCTATCCACGGGACGGCACTTGCGACTTGCACTATTTGGCCCCCCCTCCCCTCGTGTCCATATGCTCGCCTCGCTGTCAGACTGACTGACTGACTTCCAATGCCTCGGTCTGGGAGCGGGAGCCCTCCCAGCGGAGACCCGGACGACGCGCTGTTTGCGTGCCCATGCCATGCAAGGTGGCAGCGGCCCGAGAGCGGGCATGCGCTGTGTTTGGCCCAGCCGCCCTCCTCACGTTGTACGGTTTTGATTGCTTGCAGTCAACATGACAGACAGACAGCGTTGACCGGCACGAGACAGGTGACATCGGCCTGGAAGGGCGGGGAGGGGGGGGAGAAAGAAAGAAAGAAAGCATGGACAAAAAAGCAGGAAATCCGTAGAACGCGCCCCTTTGCTCATATGGTAGCAGCGATCACGCAACCTACCAAGCCGCGCATAACATCGTTCTCTCCCGCCTCCGCTCCCCCCCAAATGAGCTCCGTGGCGGCCAACAAGCTGACCCTTGCTTGGAGATGATGCACCCATGGCGGTGCCGAACAGACGTCAGAGTACTTCATGCACATGTACGTGATTGTGCAACATGGACAAGTCCCGGGTTTGGAGTGCGTTCGTTGGGCACGCAGATCAACAACTCCCGACGGGACTTCGCGAAAGCAGGTAGGGAACCCGACCCGTTCGTACCCAAAAAGGCGCTCTTTGTTCCGTGTGGTGGATGCTTTTAGAATACTCCCGATCCCACGTGCTTGTTACGCGAAACATGGGAAGCGTTCGCGTCCGAGAACAAGGAAATTGCCCGCGCTGCAACGTAGGACCGTCCAGGCCTAGCAACGCTGCCATTACCGGGTTCTCCATGTCTTGTAACAAGGTTGTCGTTCCACTCAACCTGATGATAAGATGCCTCATAACACTGAGGCCCATGTGCTCTTTCGCATGCTATTTCAACTGCTCGTGACCCCCAATCCTCACCATGGAAACCCACCACTCGACTTTTGTCACCAGAACGAGCCTCCCCAACGGAGAAACATCTGAGACCAACCTACCAAAGATAGGTTACGCGCATTCGCTCTCGCTCGAGCCCCAAAAATGTGCAAGTACACACTCTACATCTACCGCTGCCACTATTGCGGCTACACGCTCAACCAAGACAAAGCGTGGGTGTTGTTGTGCTCCTGGCGGCCCGCCTGCTCAAAGACACAAACAGGAGAGAAAGTCCAGCTTGATGTCTGCCCCGGTTGCCAGCACGCAAAAAATTAGTCGATGTATAGGAGGAAGCCCGTGTCGTGGCCCATCACCGGCGGCTGCGACTTGACTCCATTGCTGCGCTCGTGGTGAGGTGGCCTGGCTGCCTCTCCATGTTGGCGGCTGCCCAAGGAATGTGGCTTTGGATAGCCAGTCCAGTGCCCCTGGGTATCCGAGGTAAGTACCTAAGTAGGTAGAAATCCACTGATGGATGCAAGTCTGGTAAGTAATACCTGCAATCCGTGATGACATCGTGAGACAGCGCCCCTAGCTCAAAGTTTAGGACACAACCCGACAGCATCGAACTACCACCAAACTCCCTACTTCGATTCTGGGGATAAAAGGCTTCCCATAGGGAGCAGGTAGGTATTGTGACTGGCAAGATGGAGGAGATCCAATATCCATGATGCATGAGGTAGGTACCTACCTGCTTGCGAGCTTAGGTTGGCCAGCACAGCAACAAATATGACTAGGTGGCGGCCCAACCCGTGCCACGTACTTGAACCAAGACGGGCCCTGCCTTCTTGGCAGCTTTGTTCCATTGTTGGGTGTCTGGGTGTATACACGCTTAGCTAGCGGTCGACAAGATGACTCAGTTGAGTCGCCCGGATTCTGCAACAGGCAGCCCTGTCTAGGTTGCTGATATATGCAGCCCTGAGCCGGGCCGCCAGACGCGAGCCGGTGCGGGCAAGTGAGAGAAAGCTTAAAAAGAGGTACATAACGTTATTGTCCTATGTACACAGACAGTATACCTGACCTCCAGGGTCTCTCTCCGTAGCCCTACGGGGCAAATAATCAGACAACCTCCTGACGGGCAAGTATCACGCTTAGCCACGTACAATGGACGGCGACCGGGACCGCAAACCGGCCAGTTCGTCAAGTGCGGGCCCGCCCAGACCGGCGCCCCGGGGCAATCGGAGTACGTACGTCATCCCGCAGGCCAGCGAACGACGACGTCCTCGAAAGGCGGGGACTCCTGCCCCGCCGGCTTCTGCGCTCGGCCGGCCTCCGTGAACGACTCCGGGGCCGAAGGCGATGGGCGGTGCTGGTTCGCCCGGGTTGCCAATCGGGACCAAGCCGGGAGAAGCAGATCTGTAGAAAGTATACAGAGGCTGCTCCCGAGGCCCTCGTCCACGTGCTGGCTCGTGCCATGGGATGCGGTGGGTGGGTCGGAACCTTCCCCTCGGCAAGGCTACTTTTATAGAATCCTATGGTGCCCATGTCCCGGCGAAATAGCCAGGGTCGCTCACCATCACTTGGGTCATAGGACGAGCAACTGCGCGAGCGACGACGCCCTCCGCCACTGTTAGCTTTGGGATGGTCAAATTGAATTACGCGGCTGGAGATCACGATGGCAAAGAAGATCTGAGGCCGTCGCGGCTACGACCCCAGGGCCTCCGGGCTGAGCTGGTGGCCGGCACTCGACGGGGCCTACAGATGATACCTACTATAGATATACCCTCGGCAACATGACCGGGTGGGGCTGACTGGAGGAGTTGCCGGCCGAAAATCAAGTGCGGAGAACAAAGCCGCGATATGGGATGGCAGGGTTGCGTTGCGTTGCACTGAACCAGCTGCCTAACTTGGAACGGGCGATCCAGGCCCGTTCCGATCACAATACCCTCGTTTTCTGGCCGGCCATGCCAACTTGCGCCACCGCAAGCGTCGACTCTCCAGGCCAGTCGGAGACACGAGTTGCCGCCAATTGCGGCCGTGTAAAGGGCTTACTTCGGCTCCGTTCGCCCCGAACCCAACGACTGCCTGACTTCCTGGCATCGCCCCATCCTTGTACTTACTACCAACTGCCAGGATGCCGCGTGAGGAGAGGGGCCCGGCGTTGCAGCCGCCCATGAACAACCGCCCCATCTAATTTGGACCTTGTGAAATGAAGCACCAATGGTGTTTTCAATGCCCTCCTCCCAGAGGGGAAGGGGGGTTCGTCGACTCATGGACGGACCGGCCATCCATGCATTCAGCACCTGACGGCGGGCTGAGCAGAGACCCCCGGGATACCGTCCCCCTGTAACCATGTGACCCATTCATGCCGGCACAGTGGCGGCATCGATGGCCGATGGCGGTCTGGGCGCAGTATATAACGAGAGGCTCTCACCTGCATGGGACGACCATGCTTCCGGTTAGCATCCCAACTTCGCGACCATGTTGAAGCATCTCCTCTCGGGCTGGCTCCTGGTCCTGGGGCTTTGCCGCCTGGGTGCCGCCGACAAAACCACGACCATCAACGCCTCCTCCAACTGGGGAACGTGGGAGGGATGGGGCACGAGCCTGGCATGGTGGGCGGCGGCCTTTGGCAACCGTGATGACCTTGCCGATATCTTTTTCTCGCTCAAGTCCACGAGGCTGGGCGGGCAGACTGTAAGCAGAGAATCCGGTGTTCCTTTGTCTTGTTCGAGCACAGGTCTTGTTTTCCCCGTTGCTCTTCTATGTCTCGTCGGGCTCGGCCGAAGGAGGCTGCGGAACACGCTCGAATATGCAAAGAGGTACCTACCTATTTATCCTGGGGAAAACCACTGACTCTGGAGACAATGCAGCTCCCAGGTCTTGGCTTCAACATCGCACGTTACAATGCCGGCGCCTGCAGCAAGGTCCCCATCGGGGGCGAGTCCATGGCTATCTCGCCCAAGATGATCCCGTCGCGCATGGTGGACGGCTTCTGGGTCAACTGGAACAACTCGGACCCGAAGTCGTCGAGCTGGAACTGGAACGTCGACGCCAACCAGCGGAGCATGCTGCTCAAGGCCCGCGACAGGGGCGCCAACATCTTCGAGCTCTTCTCCAACTCGCCCATGTGGTGGATGTGCAAGAACCACAACCCCGCGGGCGCCGACGACGGATCCCAGGACAACCTGCAGTCGTGGAACTACCAGCAATTCTCGGCCTACCTGGCCACCATCGCGAAGCACGCCCGCGACGAGTGGAACCTCGCCTTCCAGTCGGTCGAGCCCTTCAACGAGCCCATGGCCGGCTGGTGGAACGCGAGGACCGGGACGCAGGAGGGCTGCCACTTCGACATTAAGACGCAGGCGACCATCATCACGCAGCTGCGCAAGGAGCTCGACAGCCGCGGCCTGGGGGCCACCGGGATCGCCGCCTCGGACGAGAACTCGTACGACCAGGCCATCGCGACGTGGAAGGCGCTCGGCCGCGAGGGCGTGGCGGGCCAGGTGAGCCGCATCAACGTCCACGGGTACCAGTACGGCGGCGGCCAGCGCGACGTGCTCGCGGCGGCGGCGCAGGCGGCGGGCAAGCCGCTCTGGAACAGCGAGTACGGCAAGGCCGACTACCGGGGGGCGGAGCTCGTGAGCAACCTGCTGCTGGACCTGCGCTGGCTGCGCCCGACGGCCTGGGTCTACTGGCAGGTGCTCGACGGCGGCGGCTGGGGCCTCGTCGAGGCCGACAACGACGCCCGCACCGTCGCCGCCGCCTCGCAGGCCTACTTCGCCCTGGCCCAGTTCGCGCGCCACGTCCGCCCCGGCATGCGCCTCCTCGACGCCGGCGCCGACTACGCCGCCGCCGCCTACGACCCCCGCGCCCGCAAGCTCGTCGTCGTCGCCGTCAACTGGGGCGACCCCCAGTACCTCGCCTTCGACCTCTCCCGCTTCCGCTCCGCCGGCGCCGACAACGCCCCCGTGCCCCGCTGGGCCACCCAGCTCGGCTCCGGCGAGCAGTACGGCTCGCACCCCGACGACACGAGGATCCAGGGGAAGAAGTTCTGGTCCTACTTCCAGAAGGAGATGGTGCAGACCTTTGAGATCAGCAATGTGGACCTGTAGATCATCGCTTGGAGTTTTCTAGATTATCGCACAGCATACAAACGGACAAGTTGCCCGCAAATACTCTGGGCTGTTAGGTGGCTTAATTCCAACTATATAACGGGCTTTCGTTGATTCCGAGTACATAAGTGGTCGTTACGCCACCTTTGACCTCGCTGGCATGGATTGCAGTCCTCTCGAAATAAGGCAATTAGCTTTCCTTCGTAAGGACTTCAGGTTGAGGTACTGTAATGGGGGTGGGCTGGGAGTATCGTTTACGCCACTTAGTCGGTGAGCCCCCTCACAATATCATGTTCTTGTTCCCCGAGTATGGAGAACGTGAGGGACATCTTGTTTATTTTCCCTACAAGGAGGCCAGGTTGCCCAAGTAGCCGTGGAATCTATGGGGTGGGAATTGAGGTCTACGAGACTGCCCTCTTTGCTGACTGGGTTTGGACGAACGGGTCGAGATCCTGCCGCCTCATACATGCCGAGATGGGTAGTTGTAAAAGGATATTATTGGCATGCCGAGACTCCCTTCCCTGAAAACATCCTTTGCTTGCACTTCGAAACTGTCGACGTTTCTGGACGTAGTTGCAGCCGCAGATTTCCAAGGCCAACTTCCCCAAGCAACCAAACAGGCACCCTCGGTCCGTTTGGACTTTTCGCCGGCAAGGCAACCATCCATCTCATTTATCATTCTACTTCCATCTTTGAGGATGCTTCCAAGAGGTACCTAAGCTAGGTACTTGCACACTTCGCCTCGCCGATCACCCGGCTCTCCCCCTCCATCATTTTTCTCTGGCCCAACACCAACACTTGCATCATGTCCTCACAACGCCTGCGAGGTAGAACGTTGCCACAACCCGACGGCATCATGAGCGAGACTCCTACCCGGGAGAGAAAGGCAGCTGCCTCCGGCAACTTGGCCATCCTGACCAAGATCGACAAGCTGCGAGAGCTGACGGGAAGCCGCGTCTCATTGCCACAGGTAAGCCATCTCTCTACGCTGCCGATATGCACCACGCTGTATGGCTGAGCATCACCTCGCCGTAGCTCGTCGTTGTCGGCGACCAGAGCTCGGGCAAGAGCTCCGTCCTGGAGGGTATCACAGGCTTCGCATTTCCGCGTGCTGCCGAGCTGTGTACCCGCTATGCTACGCAGATCACTTGTCGCCGCGAGCCGCAGAAGGTTTTGGCCGTATCCATCATCCCGCACGATCACGCACCGCCTTCGGAACGCGACCGGCTCAAGAAGTACCATCAATCGGTTGCTGATATGAGTGCCGGGAACCTCGCCAAGATCTTCCGTCAGGTATGTTTCTGCCATGACGTACGACAATCTGGTTTCCGCTGACATGCAGGAAACCCCAGGCAAACAAAACCTTGGGTATCGCCTCGAAGGGCAACGGACCGGCCTTCAGCGAGCATATGCTGAAGATCGAAATCTGTGGTCCCGATGTACGCAGAGCCTACCTGCTCCACCCCCTTCCGCTCATACTCACGTACTGAACAAACCACAGCAGGAGCACTTCACGGTCATTGATGTTCCGGGCATCTTCCGCAGAGAGACTGAAGGTACGAGGAAAATTCCGTGGCGATCTAGGAACCAAACGTGGCATGTGCTGACACCGCCACATAGGTCTCACGACTGAGGAAGATATCGAGCTGGTCAGGCGACTAGTCCAGAATAGCATGAAGGATCCCAGAACCATGTGAGTTTCAATTCCATTCCCTTTCCCTGTTAACTCGGCCATATCCTCCTGACTATTTGAAACCCAGCATCCTGGCTATCATCCCAAGCAATGTCGATCCAGCGACTCAAGAGATCTTGAAGCTGGCCAAACAAGTCGATCCCGATATGACGCGCACCATGGGCGTTCTTACAAAACCCGATCTCAACATTGAGCGTGCTACGCAGCAAATCGCCATTGACCATGTTGGTGGCAAGAGACGCGACCTCACTCTCGGTTACTACATCGTCAAGAATCGCGGACCGGACGACGGCAATATGACACTCCAGGAAGGTCAGAAGAGGGAGCAAAAGTTTTTTGCGCAAGAGCCCTGGTCTTCCCTGCGCAGCACCGGTCGCACAGGTATTGAGGCAGTGAAATCGCGTGCTCGCGAGCTCTTGATGGATCTTGTCAAGCGGGAATTCCCACAGCTTCGACTCGATATCACCAAGGTGTTGGGAGATATGCGTAGGCAGCGCGAGTCACTGGGGTTGGCCAGGGACACCACAAATGCCCAACGCGCGTACTTGGGCGCCGTTTGCGACAAGTTCCAGACTGCGGTCAGAGACGCACTTGATGCGAACTACTCGAATGACGATCTGTTCCTTGATCGGGAGGATTTGCGACTGATCACCCGCGTTGTCGAGGCCCACGAGTCCTTCTCTAAGACTATGTGGAAAAGCGGCCACACGAGACCTTTTGTTGGAGGAACGTCAACCGAACTGGGTGACTTCTCCGCTCTGCTGACACTCAAAGGTGTTGGATCGAAGTATCTGGAGCTGCAAGACATCATTGACTACCGCTGCGCAGCCTACAAGTCCGCAGAATCCGGCAGGGGCAGCACCAGCATCATGGAGTATATCAAAGACATATACAGTCAAAGCCGAGGTGAAGACTTGGGAACTGTAAGTACTCGGGCCCTTCGATGTGGGTCGTATCCCTAACGAGTCGATTCAGTTCGCGCCGACCCTTGTCGCAAACATGTTCAAGGAACAGACGAGAAAGTGGGAGGAACTGACCATCGCCTACGTCAGTCACGTCATCGTCCTGGTCCACCGATTTATCGACGAGACCCTCAAGCACGTTTGCCCCGACGGCCAGGTGCGCAAAGAACTCTGGGAAAACCACCTTGTCGAGAAGCTACAGGAATCCTATGGGCGAGCCATGCGCCATGCACAATTTCTGCTGGCGGTGGAGCGTGGGCCTAGGCCCTACACTCTCAACCATTGCTTCAACGACAACTTACAAAAGTTGCAGAATGGTCGCGTGACCTTTCAGCTCAAGGCCATCGGCCGGAGGGAGCCTGTCACCTTTCACAGTCCGGCGGGCCAGGGGCAGATCGTCTTGACTGATCAACAGTTGAACGGCCTGGCTATCAACAAAGCCAATCACGAGCACACGCACGAGTACATTCATGATGTCCTCTGCAGTTACTACAAGGTCGCCCGAAAGCGATTCGTGGACGTCGTCTGCCAGCAGGCAGTGGATCGTAAGTAATTTCGGATTCCACGCCGACTCTTTGGAGCACTGTGGAATTGTGATGGTGCCACGACCATTCGACAAACGCGGCGCGACGAAACATCCCTCTCAGTTTGGGGCAATTGCTAACGACGGGGATGCACTCACATATTTCCTGCTCATCGGCGAGCCCAGCCCTCTGCGCATCTTCCAGTCCGAGTTCGTCATGCAACTCAGCGAGGAGGAACTGGAGATGATCGCTGGCGAAGCTCCGCTGGTACGATCTCAGAGAGAGAAACTAGAGGTGGACATTGAAAACTACGAGGCAGCTCAGAAGGTGCTGCGCGGGTCTGTCTAGACCTGACTCTGGATCTCGAACCAGAGGCGGACCGAGAGGATGCGCGATGTTGCCCGGAAACCGATAATCGTGCAGAATATGCTTGAGCGGATGTTTTTGAAAAAGGGACATGAACAAAAGGGGGGGTGGCCATGTCCACATCCGCAATGCAGGCAGAACAAACGGCAGCATCAGGTGCTGCGAGAGCGGCCGCCAGCAGAGACGAGAGGAACGGCATCGACCAGGCCCGAGGGAGACAAGGGCTTTTTCTCGTTGATGCAGCCAAGGCGTCGCGTGTAGGATAGATACAGAAACAACTGACTGAACTGAGATCTTTTTGGCAGCCTCGCCTCCCCCGTAGGGCGACCCACCGAGGTGTATTCGCTAGCTCTGCCATGTAATCCCTCTCCAACACATTTGACATCCCATAGCTGGCACGGTCGTGGCAGAACTGTGCCTCCGCCCGTGTATATAACAAACACCCCCTACGGAATCTTTCCGGCTTGCCCAGTGAAACGGCCGGCGATCTACGTAGGTAGCCCTTGCCACGAGTTTCCAAAACTGCGTATGTGAAACCAGTTCATTCCCCCTTCATAGCACTCTCACATAGGGATGCTCATAGGGGGGAGCAACGAGACGGAGGAGCATCTACCATAGAAGCAACAACACTGCTGTTCCCAGGCAATGGCGGCTGCAGAGCGTACGGGCACCGCCATGTGAGTAAGAACTTACATACACTGCCCAGGGAGGTTCAACTACATATAAATCGCCCGGGCCCGCGAGACCTAGGCGTATTCGCTGTTCCGGGAATTTGACCTTTTTGGAGGCCAAGGTGGGCGGGAAGGGAATCGGTGCAGTAACGCTGCGAATCGCTTCTCTTCACGAATAGTATACATTTCCGACGCCCCGCCTAGCCATGCATCAATGCCAGTCTTTCGAGGGCAAGCCATAGCCGTGTGTACAGTGTATCTCCTTCCGTGGTATCCCCGACGCCTTAAAGCAACAACGGGAAACCGCCACATGTTCGTTCTCATCTTCATCCACCGCAGTACAACCGCCTACATCACCCCAAAAATGTACTCATGTTCCTACCAGGCAACATTGCCACCGGCCGCGCGAGGCAAACCACACGTTGTTGTACAGCTCACAGGGGTGGGCGTGAAGCCGGGAAAAAGGAGGACGCAAATGCCCAGCTTCTCAGGCACTTAATCACTGAGTTGGACGTTAGCGAGAGGCTCAGTTGTAAGCGGACACGCTTGCTGTGCGGCACTCACGACTTTCGCGACCGGCCCCGGCGGGCGGAAGCGGCTTTAGCGGAGGGAGCGGCGGCTTTGGTAGCGGGGGGTTTGCGACCGGTCTTGCCCTTGGTCTTCTTGGGGGGCTCCTCTTCGACCTCGTCGTCTTCCTGGTCCTCGTCCTCGGCCGGGCCAGCGTATGCATCGGTGTTATTGCCCTCATCGTCGGAGGGGGTGGGGGCCTGGGCGGCGGCCTTCTTACCGCGGCCTCTCTTGGGGGGAGCGGGTGCCGGTTCCTCATCCTCGTTGGCCTCCTCCTTCACAGCGGCCTTCTTGCCCCGACCCTTCTTGGCCGGAGCCGGGGCGGGCTGCTCCTCGTCCTCAATGGGCTCTTCTTTCACAGCTGCCTTCTTGCCGCGACCCTTCTTGGCCGGAGCCGGGGCGGGCTGCTCCTCATCCTCGTTGGCCTCCTCCTTCACAGCGGTCTTCTTGGCCCGTCCTTTCTTGGCAGGGGCAGGCTTCTGCGCCTCCTCTTCCTCAACCTCCTCCGCTTCCTGCTCCTCGGCTTCGTCGTCTTCCTCTTCCTTCACGGGGGCCTTCTTGCCGCGGGCGGCCCTTCCCTTGGGCTTGGCGGCGGGCTTCTCCTCGGCGTCTCCGGCCTTGGGGGCGGCCTTCTTGGCCTTCTTCTTGGCCGGCTGAGCCTCCTCTTCGTCCTCCTCATCGTCGGCCGCGGCCTTCTTGCGGCCGCGCTTGGCTTTGGCCTTGGGAGCCGCGTCCTCGTCCTCATCGTCGGCCTTGCCTTTCTTGGCTCGGGGACGAATGCTAGTTTGACCAGGTTTGTTGTACTCGACATCCTGTGGACTCGTCAGTAAAGGAAAGGGCGAGAAGGGCCCGAAGTGGACTTACGCCATTGAAGTCTTCATTGTCGATGTGGCCCTGACCAATGGCACGCACTACCTTATCGCGGAGGTCGGGGTGTTCTCTGGATGTCAGGTTAGCAATTAGTCCCATCCCAAGACAGCGTCTTCACTCACTGGAGCTCATCCCAGCCGTCCAGCTGGTCCCAGTCGTAGGTCCCATCGCCCTGATCGAGGGACTCCTGGAGGTTGGTAATCTTTTTGCCGGAGGCGCAACCCCAGTGAGTCCACTTCCAGCTGGCGTTCCCGTTGGGAATCTCAACCCAGACACCGAGACGAAGCTGGCCCTTGAGAATCTTGGCACCCGTCTTCTTGCACAAGGTGTCTTGACACCCTGCGCGGTTGTTGGGGGAGACCTCTGGAGTTTTGTCAGCGGCGTGGCCATCATGGTTACGGGCAGACAGTGAGACGAATGACCCGGCCGGTGCCAGGATAAGTGGCAGGTGGGACACTTCAGGAGGCGGAACCACGAGCGAGGCACATGGCCAAGGCGGGGCCTGTGTTGTGTTGTGAAGCTCAAGGTGGCGAAGGGAAACCCAGGACCAACACGCGACGGAAAAAAAAATGAACATACCGATGCGGTAAGGCATTTTGCCGCTGAATCAAATCAAGGACAAGAGCGTCTGGTGGTAGGATGACAGTTGTCGCGGCGCGTCAAGCGGCCGGGACGGATAGCTTGTCTGGGGGTTGGCGTGGGGGGATTTGGGCCTTGGGACCTGATGGTTTGGGGCGGCGCGCGTACGAGGAAAGACACGAGGCGCGCGGTGGACGGTTTTGTCGAGGCGGTGGATGGAAAACCCAAGGAGAGAGAGAATATGGACAGAGACGGGAAGTTGTAGAATAAAAAGGACCCGACGCTGGAGAAAAGACTCGTTCAGAAAAGGCAACGAGCCGGGGAATTCGTTGACGTGGGTGCGTGTGTGTGGTGGTGGTATGTGTGTGTGTGTGTGTGTGTGTGTGTGTGTGTGCGTGTCCACCGTGTTTAGGCAGGCAGGCAGGCAAACCGACAGACAGAAGGGGGGTGGGAAAAAACGCAGACGCGGTAAATGGATTGGAGGGGGAGAAAATGGCCAAGGCTGGGGGGAAATGGGATGGGATGGGATGGGATTTGGATGGATAGATGGATGTTTGGGTCGAGCTTTGGCTGGTCCAGGCACTCGCGTCTAGGCAGACAACAGCCAGGCAGGCGGTACGGTACCTATGGAAACCGCATAGGGAGTGTGTGAGTGAGTGCAGTAATTCCAGAACCAACTCTCTCTCTCCCGCCCTTGCTTGCATCGACCTCACCATCCCATCCCATCCGAGAGCATGCGATGCAACATATCCATGCTTTTTTTCACCCAGAGAGAGAGACAGAGAGAACACCGGTTTTTTTCCTTGCCTACCTCTTTCCAATACCTCCCACACCCACCGATCGCATCATCTGCCAACGTCACTAGGCTCCTCCCATCAGCCTTTTGGGGAGTGTCCCCCCACGTAGCTGCCCAAACACCCTTTCCACACATCTAGAGCTCTTACCGAAATCCAGAAAACAACCTCTCCCTCCTATTGGATCCTGACTGTACATGACCATTCCCTCCCTTCATCCGCACAGGTGCCATAGGATACAAGTCTGGGCTTAGTGGTGCATTCATTCACTGCTCAGCCTACTAACGCTAGCAGACACCCAGGAATTTATACGTATATACAGATGGGATATCTCGAGGCGGCTGTAAGCAGGCGTTTACCTACATGTAGGTACTTTAAGCACATATTCAGTCGCCAGAGCTGAGTGACGCCTCGCCGAATCCCTCTCCTCCTCTTCGCCCCCCCCTCTCTTTCCTTCCTCCCGGGCTACAGAAACGGACACCACCCAATGTACATACTAGCTAGGTTCCTGGGATTGACCGCCTGTTTGATGAGCTCGTCCACCTGTCCCTCCACCCCCAGCGGGATGCTTTCCTTGTGAGGCAGCCCCCTGACCTTCCGCCGGATGCTTTCCACCACGCTGTGCGGGTTCAGCTTGATGGTGTCGTGCTTGCGCTTCTTGTCTCGCTGGAGATCCAGCGTCGGGTCGTAGATGAAGGCCTCGAGGATCGTCATCAGCGTCTCCTCTTGTTGCCGGAGGATGCGCAGCGTCAGCTCGGAGCACTGCCGGAACGGCCCTTCGTACCCGTAGATGCCCATGGCCGCCACCATGTTGTGCGTCAGCCGAAACGGCACCTTCTCCGGCAGCGCAAACGTCAGGCCCTTGTCGAAGAGGCAGTTGAAGTCCACGTGGAACACGCCGCCGTTGCCCTCCTCCAGGAGGATGTTTTCGCCGTGCCGGTCGCCCAGTCCGAGGATGGTCCCCACCATGGACATGACGGCACAAGATCGCGTGTACTTGAGCCGAGCCGCGAACCACGCCGACGGGTTGGGAAACTGCGAGATGAACCAGTGCGGGAGCACCGCCGGGAACTGCCCCAGCACGCCCTCGGTAAACAGCTTGATGTTGTTCTCCCCCGAGACCGCGTCCTTCATCATCTGCGCCAGGTGGTTGTAGTTAGGAGCCACCCCGCGGTTCCGGTAGATAATGAGGAGTATGTCTCGCAGCGTCCGGAGGCCATCGACCCATTCAATGATGCCGCACTCTTCGTTGAGGGGCGTAACAGCGTACGTGCGTATGTACAGCTGCCGGCGACTCGACTCGGCGTCTCGCTTGAGTGACCGGTTGATCAACCCGTTGAACTCCATCAGCCGCTGGTCCGTTCGCAGGTCATCCTTGGGCTTGATGAGCAGCCCGTACGTCTGCCCGTTGGACCCGCGTGCCGTGAGCTTTCTGGGCTTGGCTAGCGACCCCAGTACCAGCACATCGTCCAGGAACGAGTCGATCGTGATGACGTCGCGCGAGAAGGCCTGGTGCTTTTTGACGTTATCTGTGAGTGTTGGCAGTGTGGCTGTCAGGCATGTCTCGATCGGGACCACCAAGGGGCAAGGCGTGCATTTGTGGTTGAAGTTCAAGTCGCGGGTGATGCTGGCATGCGTCGTCCGGTTGCTTTGGAAATCCCCGTTGTTGCAAGCCATGAGCAGCTGGTCCGAGAGCTTCTCGCCCATGCGCAACAACGTCCGAAGCTCGAACGCGCCGCCGTCCACCTTTTGCGACATACCGCGCAACTTCTGGACAATGAGCTGCCCGCGCGCCTTGCGCTCCGACGTCGCCTGCTTCGACGAAAGAATGGCAAACAAGCTCCAAAGGGCTTGCTTGGGGTGAGCGCTCACCACCTTGACAATGATGGATTCCAGGAGCTTGAAGACATCGTTGTTCGGATGCGCAATCCGCGCGACGAGCTGAGGCAACGCCGTGTAGAAGATGTACGCCGGCATACGCTGTATGTACTTGTACAGGTATGTGTGCAGCGACTGAAGCTGTGTCCGACGACGGTAGTGAAGCTCGCGCGAGATGGACACCTTGCCCTCGGGGGCTTTGTCGACCTGGGCTCCCAATTCCAGCCACAGCGTAAGGATCCTGGGCAGAGTCTGGTACAGGTACTTGGTGCCATAGTTCAGCGAGCGAATGTAGTTCTCGATGACCAGCTTGGCCGTCTCTCCCGTGAGGTACTCGTCGCTCTGATCATCGGGTTTCAAGGCCTTCTCAGACTCGAGAATCTTTTTGTAATGCCTGCCCAGGTAATAGTGCCCCTTCTCCCAGGTACCATAGTTCTTGGGGACATTCTGGTACTGGTGCCGCAAGGCGCTAACGTTGGTCTGGCCAGCGCTATCGAGCCATTTGGCGAGAAGCAGGTGAGCCCGGGCAATGAGCATGTTCTGCTGCGATTCCGCGTTTCGCTCCGACGAGTCTGCCTCACTAAACGAGCCCCGGTTGAGGAAGACGTTGTTGGAGATTGCTCCACGCAGTGTCTGAATAGCCTTGCGGTTGTGACCCTGTTTCCAGAGCAGCCGGGCATTTTCAATCGTCGCGGAATCGTCCCCTAGCTGGGACGCATGCAGGACAGCATTGAAAGATTGGTGCATCGAATTGGCTTTCCGCGCAAGCCTTGCGCTTGCAAGCCAAAGGGACGATATGTCGAGGTCACTATAACGAGCCCTGGACCAGGTTAGTTGGATAAAGAGTGAGGGGTGAGGGCTGACTGACTGCATCAGCTGCATCGCAGCGCGCCGGATGCCCAGTATGTATTGCTTATCGTTGACGTACGATCCCACAACCTCCAGGCGTCGGTTGAGTGTCTTGAGCGTCTCTTGAGGCTGTGCTTCCATCGTGTTGGAGAGATTAGCAATGAGCTCTATGTCCGTCAGCACGTGGCACTTCAGCATCGCCTCGTGGGAGGCATTGAGCGAGGCCGTCGCAGCGTAGGTCATCGATGACCCGATCCGGTCTCTCAGCGCCTTCACATCCTTGATGAACGCATTCCTGTTCTCGTTCTGAAGATGGAGAAGGATTTGCGCAATGCAGAGGTTGAAGTTCTCGGTCCGGTCACCCTGGTAACGAGATATGAACTTCTGCATCGTCTGCCACCGCGCCGTGGCCCAGGACGCTTCCACAGCGTACGGCACTATCCGGTTGATCGTTGTGGCAGCTGCGTGGTTCTCAATACCCTCCACGTAGTTGAGCAGAACGTCTGGTGTTTGATTAGCTATCCATCCAAACCAACGAGGGGAAAATAAGGACAAACCATGCTGGCCCGATTCTTTCAGGCAGGTCAGGAGCTCGATTTGCACATCGGGGTCCTCGGGGTTCTCCGCGAGTTTGATCTCGTACCACGTCTGAGCTGCGGCCCACCTTCCAGCTTTTCGATGGCTGAGGATTTGCTGATTGATATCAAGTACTTGCAGATGGGCTGAGATGCCCTCGAGACCATCCGGTTCGTCGATCTGGGTGTATATGTCCTGGAGCCTTTGGAGCAAACGGGGTTTGTCGCGAGCCCCCTTGTCCGTCCCCTCGACCTGGCGAATATGCTGTTCGAGGTAGAAGAGGGCTCTGGAATACGCCTTGCAGTCCACAGCCCGCTGTGATACGAGCTCAGCGGGGATTGAGTCCAGTACTTTCTGCACCTTTTCCATGGCAGCATGGTCCTTGGAGTCCTGCTGCTGTTGTGATCGCATGCACTGAAGCCACCGCATTGCATAATCAATGACGCGAAAAACGGCCTGAGTCTGTTAGCACCATAGTCTTTGGCAAAGAAACCGCTAGGAATTACCTCGTAATACAGCTTCTTGTCTTCCCTCTCCGCAAAGGTAGCCGAGTTGGGAACCTCATGTTGTAGGACGGTAAGTAGCTCATGGAGCACATTGTCGCGTACTTCTTCTCCGCTCTCTTCTCCAACGATGACATGAAGGACCAAGTAGGGAAAAAGGAACTCGGCCGTCGAGATGTCTTTGACGCGAATGACGCGGCAGAGAGGCTCAAAAATGAGCTCCGCAAATGGGTTTTGCGGTCTGCGCAGTAGGTCCAGGGTCAGATTGCGCACCCAGTTGGCATACATCCTACCGGGGCGGAATACGGGGTACTCGATCGGCTGTTGGACCATGGGTCCAAGGCGGTACCTCGAGGTTAGAAAGGGGGAAATGACCTCACGGGTCTCCTCCGAAAGGGCGATGAATTTCCGGTAAATTCGGTCCCCTTCCCTGGACGTCTGCATTTTGATAGACGAGGCGATGTCGCACCGTTCGAGAAGTTCCTGCATAACGTAGGAAAGGAGCCCCTGAAATCGGGTATCGGTGGCGGCCAAGAATGATTTTACCAAGACGTCCTCAATAAGGCGCAGGGCAAAATCAGTCGTCTCACCCGACTGGCTGAAGTTGCTTAGAACCACTAGGGACCTCTCGGCTCGAACTGTCTCGATCCGGTTGGGATCCAGACATCCCATGAAGCCAAGACTTTGAGTGCAAAGCTGGCTGATCTCGTTTTGCTCCCCGGCATATTTGGACGCGCAATCAAGGAGCGCCCGTGCCAAAGTAGAGACGACGGAATCCGGTTGTTCGCTGACGACCGAAGACTGTATGTACCCCTGCTGTTTCTCTAGGAAGGTAGCAAGCTCACGCAAAGCCTGTAGGACAACGCCCGAATTTTCATGCTGTACCCGTTCCGCCAGAAGTTGAAGCGCCGTCCGATTATCGACGGGCTGTCGCAGTTCACCCAGGCGTCTTTCCAGCTCAGACAGTCCGTTGAGACTCGTGAAATCCGGAAGCTTGCTGATGTACGATTCAAGGAGCTTGCCGTGTTTGTCAAGCAAGAACTCCACGAGTTCACGACCAACCTGTTGTGTGGCGGCGTCAAAGGAATCCCAGTAGTGGTGGATGATGAAAAAGGTAGTCTCAAGCAAAACCTCCAAGTCTTCTTCCAGGTTGCGGACCATGGCAGACCAGCAGGAGAAGGAGGGCGCTCTCAAATCATCATGAGACATGGCTGACAGCACACAAGCTGATATCTGCACCCACCATTAGAAAACAGCAGATTGCAAGCGCTGTGGGCATCACGAACCTGAGGGCGAGCAATCCGAATCCAAGATCTCCCAATTCTGATGAGTTCCTCCATAGCTTTAATACAACGCCTTTGCTCGTCGACTGTCGAGCTTGCGGACCGGTAAAGGGACGCTTCATTGAAAACATCAGTCAGGCGAGCCATCAGACCAAGCACGTTCTCCTCGAGGAAACGGCCGATCAGCTCGCGCTTTTTCTTTTTGCTAGGCTCCCGAGAAGCTGGCTGCATCAATGTAGCCATCAATTCGAACGCATTTCGTATCTGGATACACGATCAGCAGGTGTAGAGCAGGCCTCGGTGCCGGCTTAAGCTCACGTGTGGTTTGCGTTGTTCGTCTGCGTCGCCGGCAGTCTTGAGCAGCGCCAAGGTCGTCATTACTGGCTCAGTTTTGAGCAAGTCAACGAAGTTGAGTGCGTTGAAGTGACCCGAGATGTGCCTGAGGGTTTTCATTGCATGCTCGGGTATGTTTTCGGCTTCCTGGATCAGCAAGAGGGCCATGATAGGCCCGACGTTGTTGACGTCAAGACAAGGTTGCCATGGTTCACTCTCCCCACGCACATCAGCTATCTTCTGAATGACATCCACTCTCTTGGTGAGAACGAGGTAAGGAAGCGCATGACTTTGAACCAGCAACAGGAGATCGGGAACCGTCATCTCGAGGAGTTCGGCTAGAAGCCGAGTGGTTTTAGGCTGCGATGCATAATCCTTGACTGCTGAAAATGCAAGAAACCTCCAGTACGGTTCGAAAAGACGTTTTGTCGTGACCCGACGTGACTGGGCAAGTGTGGAGATCTGGGTGTGTCAGTCCAGATATGGCAACCCCGAGCCAGCCGAAGAAGGGGGGGGGAGGGGGGGTGGTTACCTCGTTGAAAGCTGCCACAGGGACAATGGTGCTCTTGTGCCCCAAATACTCAACGAGCTTGACCAACACAAGATTCAGCCGATCGTCTGAAACAACCCTGTGTATATCTTAGCTCTCATTACCGCGGAATATGAGATGGAAAACCTACCGTCCAACTTGTGACCATGCCATGATGCAAGATTCGGCAAGATGCGGCAGGTTCTGGTTTGATATCGAATGAAGAGCGCTTAAAGCGAATTCGCAGTTGCTCTGAATCACCTCTGCGTTGGTTCCAGACGCAATGAAGCTCGTTAGGAAGCTCGGAAGCGTACGCCTGGTACAGGTCAGCCTCCATCAAGGCACGCAGAGACGGGGGTACTTACCCAGCCGCTATTCGTAACTCCCGAGCCGATGAGCTATGTAAGGACTTCAAACACCACAGGCCAGCAGGCGATGCTTGAAGATCAAGAAAGCCCAAATCGGTCGAATGCCGTACAAGGCGTCGCAGCACGACCATGGCGGTAACGCGGCTCTGACGCGACTCGGTGAAGCTTTGCAAGCCCAGAAGCGTGTTGAAGACGTTGGCTACAGTTGTTTTTGCGACAAAGTCCAGGCACTTGGGGGCTTCGCTTCTAGAATTCGAGTTCTGGCAGTAACGGCAGCTGAGCTTGGGGGTGAGGTGGCCATCGCCAGTTTGAACCTCAAGTGTGTTGTCAGCAGCACAGGATATGTAGCCAAGAAGCTCAATGGCTGAGCATTTCTCCGTGTCCTCAAGGCTCGGAAACGAATCCCTGTTCGGTGTCAGCGGGGCTGCAACAATTGTGGAAGGTATCCTTACACCATGAGGGTTCCCAGGTTATCCAGTCGATCAGTAGGCTCGGAGCCTAGAAGACGATGGAGGGAGTTCAGGACCAGGGGTAGAAAACGAGGTCCTGCGAAAGTCTTCCGCCGTTTGGACGGGGGTTCAATGGAGCCGCTCTCTTCGAACTGCAAGTCGAGTTCCCGAACTTGGCGTTGGATGTCCTCGTCAGTGAAATTCCCTGGTTGCAGGCTGTCGCTGAACGATGCAGGCTTAGGGTCGGAGGTTGCATGTCGAAGCAGCGCAAAGCACCGCTGTTCAACCCAATCAGCATACGACACAAAGGGGCCCCATCAGGTTCGACTTACACCTAAATCGGTATCAATCGCGAGGATGTCACTTTGTGTCGTGCTATGGTCGATGGCAGAAACGAGCTGTGATGTTGATAGTCTTGCTAGCGGTTTGTGGTTCAAGCACTCCCTCGCAATGCCCAGAAACGCCGAGCCCAGCAACCGCAGCATGGGTTCTCGCTCGATTCCGTCTGCCACGAGCCGCTCGAGCTTGCCAAGCAGTGCAGTGGAAAGCGGTATCAAAACACAGCACGACTTGTGTCTAAGAGCATCGTCATGATAGACAGGGCTTCGAAGCGCCAATGAGAGCCGTAGGAAACTTTGGAGCAATGCAGGGAGACAAAAGGCACCGACACCGTGCCATCGCTCCTGTATTTCCAGCGTTCTCAAGAATGCATCCAGGAGCCACGACGCCGACTCGTCTGCGGGTATATTGTCGCAAGCGGGCACCAGGAGGGTGAAGAACTCGGACATGATGGTCAACATGGCTGATGCGTGCCGGAGAGCATGAGACACGGAGGCTACACTGTAGGTGCACTGCCTTTGCAGGAAGCCGAGATCAAGGCCAGCAGCAGCAGATTCCAGATACGCGTCCACCGGCAAGCGCAGGCGGGTGGACGCGTCCTTGTGTGGCGAAGGGCATGCGATGTCTTCCAGCAGGTCATGGATCGCTGCGCAGCGCATCAGTACATGCTTGGCATCCTGCTATCCCTGGCGCCGGACGCCGCAGCCTTACCGTTGACGTTGGATCTCAGATACAAACGAAGTCGCGAAGCCATGGGCCAAAGAAACCCATGTTGGCAGATTACAAGATATAGTTCCTGGAAGAGGCCTTCCACGGCCGCCGTCACATCGAGGCACTGCGGGTGCCCCAGCATCTTAAGGACCTTGGGTAGGATCCATAGCCACAGGGGCTCCTCGCCGCGGAAGATGAAGGCCGTACCCGGCGAGGTGACCATCAAGACCTCGGGCGTCTCCCTTACTGTTACCTTGATGAAGTTGATGGCTCGCAATGCCTCGGTGCGCAGGTGCGCCCGGTCGGCGAACGGGTCGTCCCACTTAGGGCCTTCCAGGACGACGCGGGCGTAGACGTAGATGAGCATGTGGTTGTGCTCGACGCGGTCGGCATGCGAGGCCAAGGCGGCGGGCTGGTTGCTGACATTCTCGATGACGGCGAAGAACTTCTTCAGCTCGGCCGTCTCGTCGGGCCTCGAGGACCGGACGGATGGCGACATGTTCTCCACCAGCTGGGCAGCCAGGGTCGACGGCGGCGGGCCGTTGGCGAGGGACACATGGGCGAGGCTCTCGCGACCTGGCGGCCCGCCCCGGCCATGGGAGGTTGGGGCCATGGTAGCAAGACGAAGAGTAGACGCGCCCTCCCGCGCGCTATGGTCGTCGGCTCGGAAAGAAGCGCATGCGATGCGATGTGAGGCGCGGCAATGCGATGGACGGGGTGCACGGGCGACGCCGTAGCGGTGGAAGAAGGGCAGAATCCAGAAGTGCGTGCGAGTGCGAGGGAGGGCGTGCACGACGCGTTGGCCAGTAACTGAGCGCGATTGGGTCGCCACGAGGTCACATGCTGGCGTGTGAGCTGCTTCGTTCTGGCCAAGCGGGGAAAGCGCTTGGCGCATGCTTCCTTCCCTTCCATTTTTATGGTGCACGCATTGTCTTCACCACTCCCCGAATTTCGGCGTCCCGGTGCTTCAGCCGCATCTTGGCCCAAGCTTCTTTTCGGGGTTCCGTCTGATGTCGAAGAGTGACGAATGAACCGACGAGGCTGAAACCTGATTACAGACGTTGCATCGCACTCTGACCACGACGACCGCCAGGGCATCTTTTCGTCTGCCGCGTCCCCGCGTGGCCAGCGCATGAATTCGACCCCCAATTAGGAAGAAAAAAAAACCATTGGGTGCCCTGCCCCGCCGCGTTTTACACACACCGTTACCGCTGGCTTGGAGCATTGAACAGGCGGAGATTGATCCTCGCGTTTCGAAACAATGGCCGTCTTCCAGAACAAAAAGTTCCGCGGCGCCGCCGAGGCCGGCACGTTCGCGTCCAAGTACCGCGCCTGGATGGCCAAGCGCCCGTTCCTGTTCTTCGGCCTGCCCTTCATGTCCGTCATCGTCGCCGGCTCCTTTGTGCTGACGCCCGCGGCCGCCGTCCGCTACGAGAAACATGATCGGAAGGTGCGACAAATGACTCGTGACGAGGAGCTGGGCGTCGGCAAGAAGGGCCGCAAGGTCAACATGAAGGACGAGTACTACGTATGTGCCCGAGAGCACTGGGGAGTCTCAGGGGAGAGCGCCATGCTGACCAACCCGACTTTGACAGAGACTCGCTGCCAAGGACCTGGACAACTGGGAGCAGAAGCGTGTTAAGCGATTACCCGGGGAGTCGGACGGCATTCTGCGATGACCCCCTTCGGGAGTTTGGGTTCCGACGCGGTTGGTTGATCGGCGAGTCGGCAAGGTTTACGGCTGTTGGCTGCTGCTGTCGGAGCCCGCCGCCGCCGGGACTGGCAGTGGGAGTAGGAGAGGCGCGCGTGCAGAGACGGGGTTATTCTCGCGGAGTTTGGCCTACCACCGCCACAAGCGATCAGCCCAGCATCTGTTCCTGCAACTGATCGGGCGCCATCGCCGTCTGCCGTTGCTTACCCAAGCTTGCTCTGCCGTGGCCCGCCCGCTCTCTTGGCTTGTGGCGCCTGGTATGGTCTGGAAGCATGACTGCGTCGTAAGTCCAGCATGAGCGGGAGAAGTATGCCCTTACGCTATCCCGTGAGCCCGTCTTGGGGAGGGGGAGACCAGTGTCGCCCAAAGCCGTAAACGCACGAATGAGAATGACGAGGACTTCTAGCCGTTGTACTTAGTCGATAGGCTGCAGTAGCTGTCGGCTGGCGCAGTCATGGAGAGGCTGCGAGGCTGGGGCACTGGGGAAGATCTGGGAGAATATCGTCAGCACTACACCATCGCAGCTCTAGGCTCTGGGGTGAAATGGCAAGCCGATGCATCATTGGCTCGTGGTGGTCTGCTACTCAGTGACTACGCCTCCCACGGCGCGTGGTTTGAGACTGGACTTGCAGCCAAGAGTGGATGCCGTCTCGGTGAGCGGACTTTGAGTTCAGCTTGCGTCGGGAATGAGAGCACGCAGTCGCCCGGGGATAGGCATGCTCGCGTTTCGCTGCCGTCTCTCACCTTTCTCGAGTCGTGTGCTCTGCTTGACTGCAGCAGCAGCAGCAGCAGCGAGCGTCCTGCGGCAGGGCCGGCATTCTACGTCTGCACGGACGACGGTCACGAGGGCAGGCGGCCGGCACTGGGGTTCGGCAGGGCCTGTCCATTCCCAAAATGCCATCCAGGCTCCAGGGTCTGCGTCCTGGTGCCGAAGCCGAAGGGCCGGGATGACCAAATTGCTTCACGGTTATAATTAGCAGAGTGTCCAATCGCCGTGCGCCCTCACCCAGACAAGCGGAGAGCAAAAAAAAAGACACGGGTGGGCCTGGGTGGGCTCCGTGGGTACAAAATGAGCTGCTCGCTGGCGGATCTTGGAGGCTCAAGCTCTCTTTTAGGATTGTCATGTCACAAAGGGCAATGCTTGCGGTCCTCCCCCCCGTTGCCCGGTTGCCAGGCTGTCGGGCCCAGTTGGTGAGCGGGTGGGTGCAACGGCTTTTGCTCTGCCCAGCTGACTGTGTGGCTGCCGGCGAGCTGAACTCGCTGTCCCCATCTAACAGAGGGTCTATTGTGCACTACTCCGTCCGGAGGAGAAGATTGCCGGCCAGGGCTGCAAGGGACCACCACGTTTGTTTACTCAACACTCGATAGCTGAACACGACCCCTGGCCCACGGCTGGCCCGAAGGTTTCGATAGCTGTAGCGCACATTGTCCGGAGAGGGCGTATTGGGCTGGGCTGGCGGGCTGGCATGGGAAGCTTCGTGTTACTGGCAGCGCCGATCGGGCGCCCGGAGAACTGGGTGGTGCCCGTGTTGCGTGAGCAGGGCTCGGCAGGGAAAGCCAAGGGAGCCTCGGCGGGAGGGGTGAGTGCGAGTGGCGTACGGACTCGAGCGCGGAGGGGGGAGGGAGGAGGAGGAGGAGGAGGGCGTGGGTGGAAGAAGGTGCTGGGCGTGTGTGCGTGAGAATGGCACGTACGAGAAGATGCATCGTCTGGCTCCGTCGCACCGGTACCAGCACCGCCCTGCACGGCATCCAGTCAACTGCTTGAATCCGTGCCCTCCATCATTTAGCAGGGCCGGCCAAGTGGGGGGTGGTCAAGTGGGCAATGACCCCACACACGATGGATGGGCAGATGGGTGCTCCAGTGCGGAGTTCGAGATTCGGAGCTGTCGGGCTCCAGCTGCCACCTCCAGCGGTCTGGCCGACTGTGCTGGATCATTCGGGCTTTTTGTTCAGCCTGCGTCTCACCACCTCACGTCAGTATGCCGTTGGCGGAGGGGGATGGGGGAGCAGTCCGCATCCCCATGCGATTCCCGCGAAGCCCGGCTTATGAGAGATTGGAGTTTGTTGCCGCGGGCAAGCGTCGCGCGCCAGGGGCAGCACCGTACCGGCTACTACTAATTCGTAGATGGGCTACGTTCATGGCCGTCAGGTACGAACCAAGCCGTCGGCGACGTGGGTGCTGATTAGATGTGAACGCCCGGATGGACCGATGCCGTTCCCAATGGGTGAGCGTCAACGAGGGCGAAGATGCGAGCCCGGACAGCCGGTTTCCCGCCTAATACCTAGCAACTCAGTGGGCGGCCAGGCAGGCCTGCCCTGCCTGGCCTGCTCCCCTGGCCGTTCAATCTGCATTCCCGGCTGCGGCGGCGCAGGCGCAAAAAAGGCAGCCTTGGCCCCCCAAAGAAAAAGAACCTTGGAGGGAAAAATCCTGACAGGTGGGGCCCAGTCCCCTACCCTCCATCCTAAGAAGTCCATAGTTTCCAGGACAGTACCTTGATGTAGGCTGTCGATCCGCACAGGGGTTCCAACTTGGGCGCGCGCGCTCGCATCGCATGGCAAGCCCGTCCGGAGTTGCAGTTGGCTGTGTCGCCCCGAGCCGAAATAATGCAATGCACATGTATGAGGTAAGAAAGAGTGCCGTTTGACGTGCCGCCGGGCCAGAATCCAGGGCAGCCCACGCCGCGCGTGCATAGCATGGCGCCGAGCGAGGAACGGTGCGTGACGATGATGATGATGTTGACGGCTCGACGGCAGAGTGACTTTGCCTGGCCCGGGCCCAAGGCTCGCGAACGCTCTTGGCCGGCGCGCCGCGTGACGGCGAGCCCAAGACAAGGCACAGAGAGACGACGAGTTGTGCACGCCGTCTTCGTCCGAATTGTGTCTCCCAGGCGGCGGGGTGTTCGGTTTCACCAGACGTTGCCGTTTTCTTTAGGCACGTAACTCAAAGCAACTTCCCGATCGGGGCACCAACTTCCAGATCGTCCCCGCGAACGCATGGACGACAGGCTGGAAATAGACTCCTTGGCTTGACTTGGGCAGCTTGCGTGAAGAAGCTGCACGCGTACCTGGACGCCTACGTGATCTGCGGATCACCAAACCCCTGTGAATCATTTTGCTGTAGGTGGCACAGCAGGCAAGGGAAGCGGGCGCCTGACCGCCCGAGCTGACCCAATACACCCTGTGCCCCCTCCCATCCATTCCTCCCCAAGCCCTCTCAAGCCCCCCTCCCCGGTCGTCGTGAGCATGGGGGAAGGAAGAGAGAGGGTCGACTAGGCGGCAGTACCTCATATCGGGTACATACCATACCGTACGTGCCTACGCCTTTGCGTGCCCTGGGCCGAGGAGGGGACGGGAAGCAAGCGAGGGGTCTCGGTCTCGAACGCATCGTGTCGACTCGACTGACACTGAATACTCGCCAGCCCTTCGAGATTCACGCACGCCCACTCAGCCGCCAGGAACCTTGTCTGTCGGTTTGCTCCGTGTCACTGACCCGTACTCGGCAGCTTCTCCCGCTCGCTCGCTCGGACTTTCGTCCCATGTGCCCAGCCGATAAGCAAGCCCGGGTGCTCCCAGAGAGTCGGATTTGGGTCGCGAGAGGCACACCCACCCGACGCTCGGTATGGATGGCCCGATGGTACCCCAACGACGGAGGCGTGAAGACCAGCAGCTGGGCAGCCAGACCTTGGCTGCCAGGGCTACTCGAGTCTATTGCGCTATCCAGCCCACTTGGCCCTACACCATCAGCAGCTTTTTCGGCCGAGCTGCTGAGACATAGCTTGTCAAATAATGGAGACGCCTCTAGCTATCTACCATGGATGTATGACAAGACGACAGGCCCACGCCCCCTCACCCCCCATCCCTGGATACAGCCACGGCCCCCCTGTCGGCCCTGCTGACATTTGCTCCGGCCTGTACGGTATGACGCATGTGTTCGTGAGGCGATCGAGCCGGGAAGCACCACTATCGCTCGTATCCGAACCAGGACCTTTAAGCTTTGAGTCCACCTAACTTAAGCCAGTGTGGGCTAAAGGGTCTGCCTGCAAGGCACCGACGCCCAGGATGTTCGGCTGGCCGAATATCGACGATCTTCTTTTTTTTTTCAGGTACCACCCCCCCCCAAGTGGACATGTTCTGTCTATATTATCTGCAGCCCGCCCTCCCTCTCTGCACCCCGGATTCAAAGCTCGGTCTTCAGCACAGCATTTCGAAGCAGCAAGTCTTCTTCATCCACAGCCAGCGGCCTCTGGTAGCCAAGCCTTTTTGATTAAACAACCACCTGGACATCCACCCACACACACACTCACACACATACATACACACACCAACATATACACACACCATCAGTGGCATCGAGCCCTCGACTTGGAACACGTATACACCCAAACTCAAGACACATCTCTCTCTCTCTCACACACAACACCACACAACCAACGCTTCACGATGCCGGCCACCGGAAATCGCACCTTCTTTCACCGGAAGTCGTCAAAGGCGAGCATTCCCAAAGTACTGGACATCGAGCCGCAGCAGACCTACCACGCCCGGTCCATGAGCACCTCGAGCACCTCGAGCACCGTGTCCCACACCTCCTCCGTCGGATCCAGCATGAAGTCCATGTCTTTCGACCCTCTGTCGCTGCACCCCCCGCTGTCTCTCAACGCCTCGCCCTGCCTCGCCCGGGAGCACCAGATGGAGGAGCACATCGACACCCCCACGGCGCAGGAGCCGTCCGACGCCCAGGAGCAGTTCTACTACAACAAGGACAGCCGGCGGAGGACCTACGTCTACGACAACGCCGTCCAGTGGCCGCTGAAGGACTGGCAGTCCGTCCCGCCCGCTGAGCTGGCCGACCTGAGCAACGCCCAGCCCGCCACCCCCACCACCCCCGCCCCGGCCGACCACCGCCGGCCCCCCAAGGAGGGCATGAGCGCCATGGACATGTTCGTCAAGCGCGGCGACTGGAAGCGCCGGGGCATCGTCTTCGAGCTCGACTCGGACGCCGAGGACGAGCAGGAGCAGCACTTTGAGCTTCCCGACTCGCACACCGAATTCCCTTTCATATAAGGCACTACCAGCACCCACATTCGCTCTTCTCTTTCCTTCTTCCTCACGACACATGACTTACGATCTTTATTTAATGTTTCTGTCCCAAAAAGCGAAGCGACGGAGGCTACCGAGCCAGATTGGCCTGTATCATTACTGTAATACGACATCTAGGGATATATCATGGGATGGGCGTATATGGGCACAAGATACCAATTTGATTTTTTATTCACTTTGTTCAACAAATCTACTCTACTACGAGAATACAAATACCTCCACTACCAACCACCCTTACACTCCGTCATGACTGGTCGTGTGTGGTGTCATCGTGCAATGTTGTCATCGTGTTCTGAAACCGTTCTTGCTCAAGGTACTCCCCGCGGCGGCCGTTAACCTGGTTCGTCGGGCTCGCCCGAAATTCTGACTTCGTCCAGGGGGGAGGGGCCAGCAGAACACGCCGGGCTTCCCTGCCATCCGACCAACCCCAACCTCCCCCCGTCCGTGGGTTCCGGACTTGGGTCACACGCCGTCCGACGGCCCCTCGACTTTTTGCCCGCAACCTCCGTAACCCGTCGGTGTCCAGCTCGTCCGTTTTCCCCGAAAGAGGGAACAGGGGGGCCCCGAGCGCGTAACTAGCCGTCGGGGGCGAGCGACGGAACCCTGGGAAGCTTCCCGCGCTCGCAAAACATCATACGAAACCGAAGGGGCCTGGTCCTTTTTTTCTTTCTTTCGGAGGAACGTCCCATCGTGCATTTTCAGTTCGGCCGATAAACCAGTTGTTTTTGTTGTTGTCGTTGCTGCTGGGGCCAGGCACTGTGATTTTGGTCCGCGGGGCCGAACTCCCCTCCCCCCACCCCAGCCCTGGAAGTGGCCGGTTTACCTCCCCAAGGTTGATCTGAAACGAAGTGCGCCCGCCACCCTTCTAGACTTCCCGTTTCGTTCCAGATTTTCCCAATCCGTCCCGTCTCTTTTCGCCAAGCAACAAGTTTATGTACCTACATACTTACCTACATACCTACGTACCTACCTCGTCGCCTCTCTCGGGGGTTTTCGTGCGTGGTTGCGCAATGCGCTGGGGAACCTTGCTTGCTTCTGTGTACATCAAACAGCCTACCCGTTGCAGATCTCCCTGCGCAAAACCAGCCGGACCAGGCCGGTCGGGCAATATTGCTCTCGCGCGCCCCGCGCAGAGGCGAGGCTTCGACGTGGGGGAAAGGGGGGACAGGGGAGAGGGGGAAGAGAAGAAGAAAAAAAAGGAAAAAAGCAAGTAACCAACCTTCCACATCGGCGAGTCGGTGAGCTGGGCTGCCAGCATGCTGCCTGGCTGTCGGCGATCCCAGAGCAACATCGTCCAACCCGCCCGCTTCTTCGCCAAGCCACACGCGTCAGCTGCCCGTCCGACTTTTTCTTTGGTCTTGATCTCCCTACGCTGCACATCCATAGGTTCCAAGGCTAAGACCTACCCTACCCTACCCCCCCCCCCCCCCCCTCGCCTCGTTTGGGCATGACCAGGCCCTTTTGAAGGCGCTCGCCCGTCGCCGCGTGACCGCCGTTCCAGTTGCAGGAACAGAAGACACACACATGGCTTAGCAAAGACATGGACGACTGATGAATGCGAGACAATGGTCACCGCGACTTGTCGCTCCCCCGCCCATTGGGTGCGTTCCTGGCCACGGTTGCTGCCGCTTTGCAAGGCTGGCTGATCGAGGTTAAGGTTCATTGACCGCCACTGCAGGTTCGACCTCTCTCGCGGGCTTACTCGCTCACGCTTCACGGCTGTCTGTCTGTCTATCTGCCTATCTTGCCTGCCAGCAGCATGCCTCCGCGGTGCCCGTCTCTTCTTCACACACACACCGGTTCCTCCCGCGGAGGGGGGTGGGGGGTAAGGAGGGACGAAATTGGAAAAATCCGAAACCACTGGAAGATGCCTTAGCTGGGGCGGTGAGTAAGCTGCGTGTCTCATAGCCTGGACAAGCTTCCAGGCACCTTTCGTCTATGGGCCCCCGTCTTACTCGGGCTTTTGCGAGGGGCGAGGACATTCATCACCGAACGCGGGGTCCCCGATCGTGCATGCGGATGCAGGTATGTACATGCATGCATGGGACGGCCAGATGCGCAGCACGGGTCCCTGGCTCGTCGCTGAAGAAAGAAAAAAAAAAACAACCAGGGAAAACACACAGTCCGGATGAGACAAAAGAGCCGAGGGACTGCAAGGGAGGCGGAAAGCTTGGCATCTACGAAAAGTACATGGCGATTCCGTAGATCCCCCACCGCCAGACGGTGAGCAGAAGCAGAGCGATGTGACATGGAAGCACGGCGGAAGAGCCCTCTCCTCTGGCCTCTTGTCGCAGTGGCTGGAAGACACTCCGCCCGCGCGAAGGGATCAAGGGCCCTCTCCCTCTGTGCGTCTGGACGGCCCCCCCCCCCCCCCGTAGGCCAGCAGCAGCAAACCTGCCATCGTGCACCGACCGACACACCGAACTGCAGGGACCAGTTTCTCGTCTGATAGCCAGGCCGCGCTAATGGACCCGGCCGAGAAGCTTCTGCCCGCTTCCTGCAGAAAACGAGCTGCGGATGCAAACGCGGCAACGCGGTGGCTTGGAGAGGGGAGGAGGAGGAGGAGGAGGGAGCGGGGGAGGGTGGGAGGGTGGGCGAGCTCGCCAGGACGCGTCGCCGCCGCCTGGACGGAATGGGCAAAGTTGACGAGGGCGGCGTCAAGTCCCCGGGTGCCAAGGCTCGACCACGGCCCCTCGTGGTCGCTTTCCCCCGCTCGGGTCTCGGACGCTCGCAATCTCGGCACCCGGGTGCGAGACGGGGCAGAGTCGTGAGGGGATTCGGAAGGCGCCAGCGCGAGCAGAGGGCAGCGAAACATGTGGTTGTTGTGTGCGATCTCGATGCAGCGCGGGACTTGTCGTCGACCGAAACCACTAGCCAAGCTGGCCACGCCATCGGCCGGTGGGGGGGGAGGCATAGAGAGAGAGAGAGAGCTATGGGTGTGTCGGCCCTGTACAGCCTTGTTTGCGTAGGAGGCGTAACAGCTCTTATTGGTAAGTAGACAAGGCCAATCACATCGCCAGCCGGGCCGGCTGTTAGCCGCCCGCTATGTCGTTAAGGCAGAGAGTCCGGTGGTTTCCTGGCCTGCCGCCATTGCCTGCAACGACCCGGTACCGCGGGAAAAAAAGACGTTGGTGCCTGAAGCCACCCCAGGGGCATTGGCTTTGCCTCTCTACCTACCGAGCCGCCGCGACGACGCCGTCGGCCTTTACAGTAGCAGCGAAGGCCGTGCCCCCCTGACTAGCCGTTGCTGCTAACGTGGCTTCCCAAGTTCGATGGCGTTAACGGTCTCTCGCCCAGAAATCTATCTGCCTGGTGCACCCGCAAGGGCTATCGCCGACTGTATGGGGGATCGGAGTTGCGATCGCCCTCGCCCTATGGGAAAGTGGATGCCGTAAGGAAACTGCACGTGGGATATTCCAATAGTCGCTCTCATCTCGTAAGCCCTTGTCTACGCGGGGGAGGATATAGTTGAAAACACCCGCAACGTCTCAATTCCCCTAACCCCTATTCCACGACCGGTGATTTGCTCCTTCCGGGTTGACACCGAAACCGCAGTGACGGCCACTTCGCCGGTCAGTATGGTGATCGTCCTGAAGTGCGCGCATGTGGCTGATGCGTGACATCATGCCGCCGCCCCGAGGCTGAGCAGTCCTGAGGTCATCGGAATGACACAGACGGCGGTGCTCCCCGCTAGCTCCGATCCATCCCATTTGCCGTGCCCCTGATCGTCGCCGACGAATTCCTGAGTCGCAACCATGTTGCCGGGACGCGCTTGTGGGCTTCCACCCCCCCCCCCCCCCCAGCTCGCGTAGCTTGGCATCCCACGCGAACACGCCCCCTTAAAGCCTCACACTACCTCGCCCCCTCTCTCCCCTTACACAGCTAGCCCAAGCCTGGAGATGTCGGCACTAGGCGTCCGGCCCTGTACCAGCTCCGCTAGGCACTTGCCAGTGCCTAACGACTGGCTGATACCCCATGGGCCGTGGCCGGCGGCGAGAAAGACGCCACCGTCGCTGCCGGGCCGCGTACTCACACCCGGCCCCAGGTGTCGATCGGCTATCCGATCGACGATGGGGAGCCCGCTCTCCGTCGCAGGCCGGAAGCATAGAGCCTCCCTGACGACGTCAAGTTCCGCGTCCGTTTCGCCCAGGAGGCCGCAGGCCGTTTCCCTGAGTCGCGCGATGGCTGCCTTGGACAGCCTTGCCTTGGCATCGGAGGCTAACGCGGGCAACGGCTCCTCGGCCGAGTTCACGCCGGCCAGATAGATCTGTCCGCCCACGCGAGAGAAAATCTCGGGCGAGTACCCCGGCTGCTCGGCCAGGAAGAGAGCATGGCATCCCTGGGCTTCGTGCTCCTTGGTCCATCGGGGCGACCGCACTATCAGCGAGTGGCCGGCGAGGCTGGAGACGGGCAGCTCGAGACCCGAGGTGGGGAACAGGGTGGAAAAGACCTGGCGGGACCAGGCGCCGGCCGTGATGATGATACGGGTGCACGGCACGTCCGTCTCGGTGCTGGTCTGCGTGTCGGCGATGCGGACGCTCGACAGCTCGTTGCGCACATCGGTCTGAATCGACATGGCCTTGGCTGGCTGGTGCAGGCGGACGCCGGCATCCAGGCACTTCTGAAGCAGGAACTGTGACAGTCTCAGAGGATCCCTGTCATATCAGCCGGTAAGCGGGCGGTCACCGGCAGTGTCGAGGGGTAGCGAAGGGGGCGGCTCCCCGCCCGAGAGGCTGGCTTACACTTGGGCCACGGTATCCTCGTCGCTTATCACGTCGACGACATCGCCCTCGACCCTCTTCAGCCACGGCGGCGCGGCCCCCTCGGACCGGGTCCCGCTCGCGGCCTCGGCGCGGCTGGCGCCGTCGCGGCACCACACGTCGACCTTCTTGGAGTTGGTGGGCGGCGACAGGCTGATGGACGTGCTCCGGGAGTACCCCCACCGCTCGGCTCCGTTCTCCTTTTCGGCCAGCTTGCGGTGCTCCTCGAAGCTCAACGCGCCCAGCTCGGCCGCCGCGGCCGAGAACCAGTCCTTGGCCATGAAGCCGGCGGCGTAGCCCGAGGCCGAGGCGAAGAGCTCGGGCGTGGCCTCGACCAGGTGGATGCTGGACGGCGGCTGGTGCTTGGAGAGGTAGTACGCCGTCGAGACGCCCATGATGCCGGCGCCGAGGATGACGGTCGAAGACATGGCTGGAGATGCGCGACGCCCGCTCACAACAATAACTGGGACACAATGGCGTGCAGTTCTTACACGTAGGCAGCTCCCTTGATACCGCCCTTGCCTACTTCCTCTTGGTAAATCGTGGCACTTCGTCGCTGGCCTTTTGAGTTAACAATGACGATACAAGTCGGCCGGAGGTTCCCACTTACGGAAACAAATGGAGTCCGAGGATATAAGCAACAATGACGTCGGTTGATGCAAGGTGAGTATAGGACTCGATATCCATCAACCCGCGAGGCTCACATGATACTTATATGTAGTTGACGTGCTCCTCTTCCTATATCCCACGTGCCTTCAGCGGTTCAGCTCGCTATTACCCCGCTGTCGTCAGAAGCGCTTGAAGACGGGCCAAGAGACTTGGGCGCTTTAGATGCCCCCGATAAGATAAGATGGACCTCTCCAGTCAATCTGTTACGACACGAAAAGGCGCGAAAGCTCCACTGCAGGTGGTTTAAGCGCACCGAGCGACCGACAACGGCGAGATTCATCCGAGTTTTCATGCTATTTATTTCCAACTCAGGCACCCAGGGCTGACCGAGTTCGGATCTCAATACTATCTTCCCTAGTTCGGACATTCAACTTGTGACAGGAAGCTTTGCAGATCTCGCCATGTCTCAGAAAGCATTCGTCGTAACCGGAGCGAGCCGAGGCCTGGGCCTCGCCATCGCCGAGATTCTGCTCCGCGCCTCGCACAAGGTTTTCCTCGTGGCCAGATCCGAGGCGGAGCTGCAGAAGATCAAGAGCCAGCATGGCGACTCTGTCGAGTACATTGCTGCCGACTTGGGTGACCTCAAGGTAGGCGTCTTCTTCGGGAAGAGCCGTCACAAAAGACACGCAAGACAGCTGCTGACACCAAGCCAGACTGCTCCCAAGATCATGGACGCTGCGCGCAAAGCACTCGGCAAGATCGACGGCATTGTCATCAACCACGGCGTGCTGACGCCCCTGGCACGACTTGCTGATGCCGACGTGGAGGAATGGCGGCGGTGCTACGACATCAATGTCCTGAGCGCCGTCGGCCTGGTAAGCAAACAAACCATGCGCACCTAAGCTAGGACACATGCTGACAATATGCCTCACCACAGGTCAAGGAAGCCATCCCCGACTTGCGCAAGTCACAGGGCCGCGTCATCTTTGTTTCTTCCGGAGCTGCCGTTGGTGCTTACACAGCCTGGGCTGCCTACGGTACGAGCAAGGCCGCGATGAACCACATCTGCGCCCACCTGGCCGTCGAGGAGCCCGAGATCACGGCCGTAGCCATCTCGCCCGGCAAGGTCGCGACTGCCATGCAGCAGCAGATCAGAGAGCTCGGTGGTAGTTCCATGAAGGCCACCGATCACCAAAGCTTCATAGATGAGCACAACGAGGGCAAGTTGCTCAAGCCCGAGCAGCCAGGAACCGTCATCGCCAAGCTCGTCGCCGGCGCCACGACGGATCTGAGCGGCAAACATTACCGGTAAGTCGTGCCTCTGCTGGCCACTTTGCACAATGATGCTGATTTTCCCGTAGGTGGGATTCGCCTGAAATGGAGCCCTTCCAGGAGTAGATCGTGGAGAAAAGCTGTTTACTATCCATTTGTTAGCTAGAGCACACCTAAGTGGTAGCAGCAAATAAAAAGAATAAATCAAATCGCCTCAGTCGAAAGATGAAAAGGCCTTATATGAGATTCAGCATAGCAGAGCTCAGGTTTAGCATGGAATATAAGTTTGTCATCACCAGCGAGTGTTATAATAGAAATAAAAATGCTTAGCCTTACCTTACGCTGGACAAGTCCACAGCAGAAGTGTGGTGCAGAAGCCCTTCTCACTGATCGCCAGTCAGCTTTCCCACTCTCGTGACCGAAAAGGTGGATGCGAAAGCCAGAAGATCAGGAGGGTGCTTTGTCAGGATTCGATGGGTGGTCCGTCATGGAATGTCGGTATTTGATAGTACTTGAATTGGACATCATGCAAAGCGGGAGGGGTCGAGTGTGGAGCGAGCGAACAACGTACGTTGAAGTCAATCCAACAGGCAACCTAGGAACCAGCTGTTAGCGAGGGTAACGAAATCCAATGCGTTGCAATGCGGTAGGCAGTGGTTGTAGAAATCAGTCATGTCGTTTGGCTTGACGTGTCAATCACCATGTTGCCATGAGGCGAAGGTAAGACTGGGGCGACAGGTGCTCATCATTTTGGTAGGTAGCAACCAGAGGGGGGAGGGGAAGAAGCATAAAGGGCGAGGAACCGTACCTTGGGAGTTGGTTGCCTGTGCGCGCGAAGGGAAAGAGCATCACGGAGACGCGACGAGGGGCACGGAATATTGCATGTTTACCGGTTCCAGACAGCATCCAAAACCCGCTGGCAGCGTTTTCTGGCCGTCCAACTGTCGAGAGACTGACGGAAAGCCGGAAAGCCCAGCGGGAGGAATCTGAGGCTGGGAAAACCCAGATTTGTCGCAGATGTTGTGATGTTGGGAAGGAAGAAGAAAAATTGCTGCTCAAAAAATCAGAAGCCGACTTTTGGGGAATTGGAGAACGCCAAGCCTTTCGCGGCTAGAGCTAAGAAAGCGCTTCTGATTGCAGTTTCGTGCGGTTGGGGGGGGGAAGGGACAGGTCGTGGCGTGTGGCGCTCGGCGTGTAGCAGGGAGACGGCGCCACATCCCTTTTCCTGCTGCCTCCCCTGGTACAGTCTCCAGCCACGGCAGCCTCGACCACTGGCTACATAAACACGCGCCGATCCACCCTGCGCACCTGCAGGGCTCTGGTGTTAGTCGGTTGCTTCCTCTCTGATATCAACGTCGATCCATCTCTGTTCGCGAACTCGCCCGGCTGCCTCCTGCTGCCCAACCCGACAACCACCCATACGCACTCGTGCCTGTATATTGCATCCGCCGAAGCCGGCACGTCCGCTGCGCTGCATCGCCGTTGAAGCACTCGTACCTGTGTTGCGGTTGTGCCGTTGTCCCTGCTGCTTCTATCCCCAGCCTTGCCGCCCAACATGTCGGATCACGAATACGGAGGTGGGTTTGCCTATGTTGTCTCTCCTTCACCACCTGCAAAGCTCAACGTTTCCTTCCCTTCAAAGTCGCCCGTTCGCCCCCGGGCGGGAATGCACCTGCCGGTGGCGGCTGTCATCCCGTATTGCTGCAAGTGCGCAATGCATCTGACTGGTTCATCCCTCCGCGTGTCACGATGCGCAAACTGTCGCCTCCGTTGCCCAAACGGTGGCGCATGCATATATCTACCACCTCACCTACATCCACCACCACTACCATCACCACCACCCAACACAACCTGCCCCTCCCGTTGCCTATACAAAGCCTGCGGAAACCTGGGCCTTTATCACCGAACCCGGTGTGCTCCGTCTTCCCCGTCGCCTCTTACTATTGTCTCGCCGGCTTGGCCTTGAAGACATGCCCCATATCTCGCACCAAGATCAGTACTGGCAATCGGTTGATGGCGGATCTGGTCCATACCCCCTCCCCTCCCCCCCTTTCGCCCCCACCCCCACACTTGCTTCCGATGGTTCAGGTTGGGACGGATATGCTGACGATTGAATGGTAGCCAACGATGACCTGTCTCTTCCCAAAGGTACGTAGCCTAGCTTGGCCCACAGCCATGGGTCCTGGACTCTTCTCCATGAGCTTGTCCTAACATCATCCTAGCGACTGTCCAAAAGATCGTCTCTGAGATCTTGCCGTCGTCGACGGGTCTCAGTTTCTCCAAGGATGCCAGAGATCTACTGATTGAGTGCTGCGTGGAGTTCATCACTTTGATCTCCTCGGAAGCCAATGAGATCTCGGAGAAGGAGGCTAAGAAAACCATTGCCTGCGATCACATCACCAAAGCCCTGGACACACTGGGCTTTGGGGACTATGTTCCGGCCGTTCTCGAGGCGGCAGCACATCACAAGGACCAGCAGAAGGTGATTAAGAACATCGTGAGTACCCAGCGTCGTTCGGGATCGATTGTTCTATACGTAACTAACGACGGGGACAGCGCACAAACAAGTTCGAAGACAGCGGCATGTCGCTGGAGGAGCTGGAACGGCTGCAGGCAGAGCAATTCGCTCAAGCAGCGGCCAGACATAACTAATGCGACTGCGGCTGTGCGCGTGTGTGTCTGTGTCTACGGCGTTGACGACCCCCCGGCGTTTATTTTCTGGCATTGCGCGGCGTTTACTTAAGCGAGGGGGAAGCATGGTATATCATTGGCGTTGCTTTGGAATGGTTTTGTCCTGTGGATTGAATGAGAACATCTGACCCCAATCAGGGGCATGCGCCTTCGCGTTGGTTGCTCGCCGTTACAAGTGCGTACCTTTGTGAGCCTGTCGCGGTCCAAGGGCTCGAGTGAATCTGTACCGTCCTGTGTTTGGAGAGTACTGGGTCAGAGAGATATCTCAGGGCCAATCCCTCGTCTTGTGACATGGATGGTTAGCCGGCCTGGATTTGACAACGGATGCGTGAGCTGGCAGTGAGTCATATTTCTCAGGTGGCCCTTCATTCGGGGCTCATATTGCATGACAGCTCTCGCCTGCAGTATTGCGAAAAGGCCAAGATGAATGTCCAGGGTGAGTGCTCAGGCAACCAGAGTGCGAGCAGTAAGAGGGTCTAATAGTAAGTAACATTGGGACAGGTTGGTGGAAAGGATCACGAAGTTGCACGGACTAGGCATGCGTATTCGTAGATTGGGTCGACAATCTCGATCAGGCCGGCACGTCTGATGGAACGAGTCAAGTGGCCGTTTCCCTCCCTGCGGATCCGAGAGGTGGGCAAAACAGCCCTTGCCAGCCCGCACATGGGGCTGGAGCCTCGCGCCATGCTTGCGCATCGATCGATTGGCAGCGCCGTCTCACGTCGTAAGTTGTTGGCAAGGCGGTCGCGGTCCGACCAGGAGGGGAGGCCGACCGAGTGTGCACGAGGATGAGGCTGTCGATCGAACCACGTTGTGAACCAACGCCCCTCGGCCCTCTCTCTCCCACTACGGCTGGGACGGGCACGAAGGGTTTCCAAGGCTGCGTGATTTTTAAGAAGGAAAAAAAAAAAGACGGCTGCCCGCCGGTCACGGGCACGGAGCCCACGGCATCCATGAGACGACGACCATTGATGGATGTACGGAGGAGCTGCAGTAGCAGCAGCAGTCGGAAATGCCCACCTGCAGCCGACGGCATTTCGTCATTGGACAGGCCAGGGCCTCCACCAGTGGAAGCGCACACCGATGCAGATGCACGGCGGCACTGACACGGCTTCATTGTGGGGGTCCCTGTTTAGCCTCGCTCGGTAGTGACTTCATTGAAAAAGTCTGAATAGCGACCTGGTTGTACCGTTGTGGCCCTGAGCCGTGATTCTCAGTGGCAGACAGGCAGGTCCTTTCGCGGGTCACCATTACCACCCACCCAGCCACCCTGGTTGACCGTGGCCCTTTGGGTGGTACGGGTCTCGTCCGAGAGAGAAAGAGAGAGGGGGTCCGGCCTCGAGCCCTGTCGTGCCTTGTCCCTCTGCAGGCCAGATGCCGTACGACACAACGTGCGAGCCGGGCGGGAAAGCTGTTTTGTGTCGGAGGGGCATCTGGATGGGCTGCTGACGGTGGTAGTGGTGTATCTAGGTACAGGCAACAACAGGCCGTCGGAGTTTGTAGGCCCTTCCTTACCTGGTTCCAGTAGGTATGAGGCGTCCCGTCCGTGTGCATTGTACGACCTCTCTTTCTACCTAGATAGCTTCATGGACTGGATGGAACGTCTCGCGTCAGCAGAGGACCTTGACGCCGTCCACCGACGTCCACTGCTGGCTGTGATCCCGTCCGTCGGAGGTAGGTAGGTACATCCCCATCACAAAGTGACTTCCGTAACCAAAGTCAATTCCCAGCTGCTGCCGCCGGACGTCGAGCTGCATCCCATGCATCCATACCTTACCTAGGTACCTACCTACATACTATAGAAGCCGGGCAGGCCGTCCCGTCCCATGGGATCGTGAAATGGGCAGTCCAATTGTTGAAAGCTCTCCCCCTCCCCGCGCCCGCACCGACGGACAGGCCCCTTCCCCGATAGCACGGGCACACCTAAGAGGTAGTGGACGATAAGCAGGTACGGTGATGCTGCAGCTCCAGCAGCTGGGATGGGGATCCCATCCCATCCCAGAGCCGACGGGCCAAGCATATCGAGCCAAGCAAACAGCTCCTTGTCCCCGTAAAAAACAGTGTTTTTGCGTCACACCCTCCCGCCGGACTGTCGTACCTACTTTACCTTGGCGGGGCACTCCCGGGCCCAGCATGGATTGATTCCAGCTGTTCCTGTAGGCTGGACGTGAGCCCCCAAGGAAGTATGGGAAGTTGAGTGGAAGTTGAGGAAACGCTCTCTCGCACTCGCCCATCCAAACCGGCCCTTCCCATTCTAAAGAACAGGAGCGGCCGACTTCCTGCCCCCTTCTTCTCTTTCCTCCTCCTTCTCTCTCCCCTCCATTCCTCTTCTTGCCAAACTCTCCAATCCCCCTCATTCTCTCCAGCTCTGGTGACCTCATACCCAACACTTGGTCAACCCCACCACACGATTCCTCCCTCCCCCACCCCCCTCGAAGAATCCGACCGGTCCTACGTACAAGCCCGCAGCACCACGTACCAGTAGTGCCCATCATGGCGCCTGCGGTGAAGAAGAAGATTGCCATCATGACCTCGGGCGGTGACTCGCCCGGCATGAATGGCGTCGTCCGTGCCGTCGTCCGCATGGCCATCCACATGGGCTGCGATGCCTACTGCGTCTACGAAGGCTACGAGGGCCTCGTCCGCGGCGGCGACTACATCAAGAAGACCGAGTGGGATGATGTGCGTGGCTACCTCTCGGAGGGAGGCACTCTCATCGGCACCGCCCGGTGCTTGGCCTTCTACGAGCGCCCCGGCCGCCTGACGGGAGCCAAGAACATGATCCTGAACGGCATCGACGCCCTGATCATCTGCGGTGGTGACGGCTCGCTGACGGGAGCGGACAAGTTCCGCGCCGAGTGGCCGTCACTGGTAGAGGAGCTTGTCTCCACGGGCGAGCTCACGAAGGAGCAGGTCGAGCCTTACCGACACCTGAACATCGTGGGCCTCGTTGGTTCCATTGACAACGATCTGTCGGGAACCGACGCAACCATTGGCGCATACTCTGCCCTTGCCCGCATCTGTGAGATGGTGGATTATATCGAGGCGACCGCCTCCTCGCACTCGCGTGCCTTCGTTGTTGAAGTCATGGGCCGCCACTGTGGTTGGCTGGCCCTGATGGCTGGTGTCGCCACGGGTGCCGACTTCGTCTTCATTCCCGAGAAGCCTAGAGAAGACAACTGGAAGGAGGAGATGTGCAGCATTGTGAAGAAGCACCGTGACTGGGGCAAGCGCAAGACCATTGTCATCATGGCCGAGGGTGCCAACGACCGACACGGCCAGAAGATCACCCCTGAGACGGTCAAGAACCTGCTTGCCGACAAGAACGGCCTGGCTCTCGACACCCGCATCACCACTCTGGGCCATGTCCAGCGTGGTGGAACCGCCGTGGCCTACGACCGCATGCTGGCCACCCTGCAGGGTGTCGAGGCCGTCAAGGCAGTGTTGGAGGCCACGCCCGAGACGGAGACTCCGGTCATCACTATCAATGAGAACCAGATCGTCCGCAAGCCTTTGATGGCGGCCGTCGAGGCCACCAAAGAGGTGGCCAAGGCCATTGACGCCCAGGACTTCACGCGGGCCATGAAGCTCCGCGACACCGAATTCTCCGATATGTACGACTCGTACATGCTGACTACGGCTATGAGCCACGAGAAGGACGAGAGACTGCCGGAAAACAAGGTAAGTGCGCCACCTAGTTGGTGGTTGGCCCGGGTCATTCTTGCTAACGGCTTTGCAGCGAATGAAGATTGGCTTCATCAACGTCGGAGCCCCCGCCGGCGGCATGAACGCTGCCATCCGCGCCGGTCTTGCCTACTGCCGATCCAAGGGCCACGATGCCATTGCCATTCACAATGGTTTCGCGGGCTTCGCCAGACACCACGCCGACGGCGCCATAAAACCATTTGACTGGCTCGAGGTCGATGGCTGGGCCAGCAAAGGTGGTTCCGAGATTGGAACCAACCGCGAGCTCCCCGAGGAGTCGGGCATGGAACTGATTGCTAAGCTGATCAAGCAATACAAGTTCGATGGTTTGTTCCTTGTCGGTGGTTTCGAGGCCTTCCATGCCGTTTCGCAGCTGCGCCAGGCGCGAGACAAGTACCCCGAGCTCTGCATTCCCTTGACGCTGCTGCCGGCGACGATTTCCAACAACGTTCCCGGCACCGAGTACTCCCTGGGATCCGATACCTGCTTGAACGAGCTCGTTTATTACTGCGACAAGATCAAGCAGTCGGCATCCGCTACCCGTAGACGTGTCTTCGTCATCGAGACCCAGGGTGGTCGCTCGGGATACGTCGCCACGCTGGGTGGCCTGGGTGTCGGCGCCAGCGCTGTGTACATCCCTGAGGAGGGCATCAGCCTCGACATGCTCAACACGGATGTAAGCCATCTCAAGGAGGTGTTCCGCAAGGACAAGGGCCGATCGCGTGCCGGTCGTTTGATGCTTGTCAACGAAAAGGCGAGCGACGTGTACACGGCCAAGCTGATTGCCGACATCACTCGTGCCGAAGCTCACGAGCGATTCGAGGCCCGCGACAGTGTGCCCGGTCACGTCCAGCAGGGTGGCACCCCCTCGGCCATGGACAGATGCCGTGCTGTGCGACTGGCCATCATGTGCATTAAGCAGCTGGAGCAGTTTGGACCCAAGCCGTATGAGTCGCCCGAGAAGATCCGGAACGACCCCAAGAGCGCCACGGTCATTGGTATCATGGGCGCCGACGTGGTCTTCTCCCCGATGGAGGAGGTCGAGAAGCCCGAAGGCACTGACTGGAAGAACCGCCGTCCCAAGCACACCCACTGGCTGGGTGTCAAGACGGTCTGCGATATTCTTGGCGGCCGCCCAGACTACCCGGTTCCGGAGAAGAGCTTGGTCGGGACGCTGGCCAAAGACGCCAAGCGCGGTCTGTTGTAGATTAGAGACGATGATTTCACCGGCATAGCATGATGATTCCACTTCCATAGCTTAGTTACGAGGCGACGACCAGTCAATGAATTCCCAACATTCTACATGATGCCTTCTTTCCTAAGAAACACGTAAGTCCAAAGAGCTTTCGACATGCTGGGTGACCCAAGTACGAAGTGCGTCGGCACGTTGATACCTTGGTAGACATTCAGGTCCGCATTTATGTCAGCACAGAAGTGAAGTAAGTGGTTGAGGTATGCGTCATGGCCAGGAAGAGACATTTCGAAATACCATCGGATCAACAGACGCTGATGCGACGCGGGCGGGTTCTTGGCACCAAAGCGTTGCTTACTGTAATGCACGAGCATTGGGGACGATTAGGGAACGCCACCCAGTGGCAATTTAATGGGTATGAGGAAGCAGACAACGGGGAAGCGCAAGAGCCTTCCATTCCAACAAGAGGTAACGGATCCCTGGCCGGATCGACGAGCCGTAGGTTGACCGGTCCTTACAGGAAACAGAACACGATCACACAGCCTCTGGAATGAAGGGGCGACATCCTAAAAATAACCAGGACAGCCACACAGTAGGTGTTAGTGTCTTTTCTGTTTCCTTGGTCTTCGGGGGGATCTCGGCTCGAACCGATCGATGGCTCCGGCCTGGCTCCCTTGTTCCACGCCAGAGAACCCTCCCCCAATGAATCGCAGGATGAGATCACAGGGCCTCTCTATACTATAGAACCTATCGATGGGAGTGTACCCTGGGAAATAAGTAGGTAAGGATGTACCTGGATGCTGTTTATCTACGAGCGGGCTGCTACATATGTACCTTGAATGGTAAGTCTACCCATCCTTCAGACTGCAACAAAACCTCGGTGTAGAAATTCCCATCCGTCTAGATGTATCGTACTATATACCGCGCCACATTCGGGACCGAAACGTTTGCCTACTGCTGCTGCTGCTGCATGATTGAAGAGCGACTTTGCGAGGGTGAGACGTACTAGAGCCTATTGCGGGTCCGAAAAGAAAGATGCAGGGGCAGTCCGTTTCTTTACCCCCTCCCCCCAAAATAGCTTACTGTTTCTTTCAGCCAGCTCTTTACCCACCCGTTCTGTCCGTCAGCCCAACGGCACGGTCCAATGAGCGCTTCCGGGCCCGGCGGTAGGATCCAGATATGACGAGCCGGCCGGCCAGGGTCAGGGGACCAGGGCGGCTGGGAGCCCTGCGAAGAGGGCCGAAAGCTATACCCAGGCTCTCCAGGATGCGGCCGCGGGCACAGCCGGCTGTTACTTGTACATCTCATCGCTTGACTGGGGACCAGCCGCTCGACGACGACATGGGGGGGGGGGTTCCTATAGATACGGTCCAGTGCCCGGCAGGGGTGCGGGAGGTGAAGGGGGCCCAAGTCGGGAACATGGGTTTCCCAGCCAGAGCTGTTCCGCCGAAGCCGTCGTCTCCGCGTCTTTCTCTTTTCCCCCATGCCCGAGGCCCCGGGCGTGTGAAAAAGCTTTCTGTGTTCTAGCTACCACAACATCCTCGCTCGCTCGGTGAGCGCTTCTCTTGCATCAGGTTATCCCCGGGTCGAAACCACGATCCCGCCGCGCGGCCGCCGGAGCCGCTCGTTCTTTGTCTCTTGTCGACCCAGCAACCATGGCGGCCATGAGCTCCTGGCCACCCGGCCCATGGCTGCTCTGCCTATTATACTTTTTCGCGGGCCAGGTCTCGTGTGGCGCCATCGCCTCGTGGTGGACGGACCCGTTGGGCGCCACCATCATAGTACAGGACGACGAGACGGCCCTCATCCGCTACAGCCTCTGCAACAGCAACAGCACGCCCGTGCTCCCCGAGGACAAGTCCCTGACCTTGCCTCTCCTACAGTACCCGCCCAAGAACGGGACAGGCCTGACGGGTGTGGGATGGTCGAGCGGCTCAGTAACAACCGTATGTGCCTTCACGCTTGTAGTCCCATCACACCCCGGGGGGGCGGGCTCCGCGAGGGCAGGGGTTGACACCACGAACAGGCCTCCATCTTCTACCAGAACGGGAATGACGAGATCATCAACACGGTCCTGAGCTGCGACATAAAAACGGGCCATTGGACCAACGTCGGCGATTACCAGATCTCGCTGGGCGCGACATCCCCGTCGCCCACGACCGGCTTGGCGGCCGTGGTGCTCGGGGAGCACGCGGGCTATCGCGTGTTCTACAAGGACGTCTCCAACCGGCTGCGCTGTCTGGGCTACGTTCCCGACGGGCCCTGGGGCGATTGGGGCGCCGTATCCAACGACGAGATCGACGCCATGGCCATCGGGGCCGCCTTCTCCGGGTGGGACAACACGACGGTCGTGACGCCCAAGGGCAAGGGCAACATGGAGGTCTCGCAGTTTTACGACGACGGCCTATGGCACACCCGTAAGTCACGGCCCCTCCCCGTCTGCGTGCCGCCACCGGCGCCGGCCTCCCTTCGCCGACTCACCCGTGCCGTGCAGAGACACTGCCGCGGCCCCTGAACGACGCCAACGTGACCAACGTGACCAAGGCGGGCAGCTACGCCTTCGACGCGCAGGCGGCGCTCCCCTTTACCCTGCCGGCCTGGGAGGGGACGGCGGGCGCGCTGGGCGTGGCCGTCAACGAGAAGGGCGCGCGGTCCCTCTTCTACCTCGGCACCGACCGCGAGCTGTACCAGGTGACCGAGGCGGACGGCGACGGCGACGACGGGGCGGGCGGCTGGAAGCTGGCGCCGCGCCCCGGCGCCGACGCCTGGCCCCGCGCCGACGCCGCCGCCGGCCCGCTGGGCGTGGCCAGCCACTACGGCCGCCGCCAGGTCCGCCTGCACTACCTGAGCGGCGGCCGCATGGTCGAGGCCCGCGCCGACGGCCCCCTCTGGTCCCCGGCCGCCGTCCTGCCCAACTACAACTCCAGCGCCCAGAACCCCGACGCGCCGCCGCCGAGCGCCCCGGCGGACCCCCCGCCCGCGGCCGGCGCCGGCGCGGGCCTCGCGACGGGCGCCAAGATCGGCATCGGCGTCGGCGTCGCGCTGGGCGCGCTGGCCCTCGCCGGCATGCTCGGGGCGCTGCTCTTCCTGCGGCGGCGGCGGCGGCTCCGCGAAGCCTCAACGGCCTCGACGGCGTCGGGGGCGGCGGCGGCGGCGGCGGGCAAGTCCCCGGCGCAGAGCCACTATACATCGCCGCCGCAGAGCCACCACTACCCGTCGCCCTACCCGCCGCAGCAAGGCCCTGCGGCCGAGCCGTACGGACCAGGGTACCACCCCCACCAACACCCGCAGCCGCCGCCGCCGCCGCCGCAACCCCCGGCTTGGGGCTACTCGCCGCTGGGGCCCGAGAAGCGGCCCGGCGAGCTCGACGGGCCGCAGCTGTACGAGATGTCGGAGCAGCGGGGTCGTCACGAGCTGATGGGCGAGGGACACATACAAGAAGCGCCGTAAAGGGGGCGGGAAAGAGGGGAGGGGAAAATAAAAGCAAGGCTATATCGCGCGCTACTGTTGTTGCGACTGTTGCTGGCCCGGCCTTCATTGTATATGCCCAAGGGGCACGGGTCGGCCCGATGACATTTTTACATAGTCGTATTGTTTATTGTGATACCATATATTCATACCTACGTTACGGGGGGCGTGTACGCGCAGCTGTGAGAGATTCCCCTTTTACATTCGCATCCTCCCCCGGCGCACTATTACCTCGGACGAGCCGGGAGAGAGAATCTGTGCGATTCTCGAGCATCACCGCTCACAATTACATTCAGTAGCAGAAGAAAGAAAGGAAGACATGGTGTTCATGGAAAAGAAATAAGCTATTAAGTTATGTGAGGTATTATACGCATTGCGGTCGTAGGCTTTCATTACGCGTAGGGCTAGAGGGCCCAGTATACCTTGATCTCTACCTTCTTGACCCGGTTCTGCCACCCGCCGAATCTCGCTCGTCCCCAAACGGTGATGACGTCTCCGATCCGCAGGCTGCGCACGAATTCGCCGTCGCCCGTGGCCCGGCCCCGCCCGGCTTCCTCGAGCTGGGCGGCGTCGGCAGAGTCGGGGTGGATGTTATCATTGTGTCGCCACTCGATCTTGTGACGCTGCATGCCTTGGACGGCCAGTTTGTTGCACTGAATCTTATGGTCCGGGGTCGGGGCTAGCTGATGGTGGTAGCGGGAGTTTACCTCGTCATCGCCCAGGGGTTCGACAGGCGGCCAAATCGGTCGCAGGGCACACGCGCATAGATGCGGGTTCTCAGCGTCCTGTTTCTTGCTAGGACAAGTCTCATCACATTCGGCTTTAGCATCGAAGCGCTCCAGACCCGCGTCGAACCAAGTCCAAGAACATCTGTAGGTGCCGTGGTCGTTGTGGTCCCCACCCCAGCCCTGGTCACAGCTAGTTATATTGAAGACCACCTTGCGGGCGGGATGGACTATTGTTGCCTTGGGCTCGTCCATGAAGTCCTCGAGGCGCTCTTTCGTGTACTCTTCCTGGAGCTGGCGCGGCGCCGCCTGGTTCCGCCAGGCCTCCTCGTTGCGAGGCGACCAGGTGAGGGCCAGCGGCTTGGTGCGAAGGAGGAACTCGTTCTCTTTATTCGAGCCGCCACGAATGTCCAAGCTTTTGCGAGGGAGGCTCGAATAGTCGGCCGTAGTGGTGGAGCAAGCCCAGTATTCCGCCTTGTCGAGAATCATGTTGGCGATCTCGACGGGCAGCTTGCCTTTGGCCATGAGGTCGGCCTGGACGGCGGCGACATCGGCACGGCTGGCATCGAACTCGGCACGCTCGGAGACGGGGGTTGCTGCTGATGACTCGGGCGCCTCGCCGTGTTCGTTGTCGGGCCCCCGGGGAACCACGGGAATGCCGATTCTGCCCCGGCGATTGATGACGTGTGGCGTTATCATGGTGTTGTGGGCGCGTGGGTGCGATTGTTGGTCCGGATTCAAGTAACTGGCAACGAGAGGGATGATGACGATAACTAAGAGGAGGTTGAAGAGCGGCGAAGCCAGCAGTCCGACAGGGTCTGAGAGAAAACCGGGGATGAGGTCCATGCTATGCGCAGTGCCGGCTTAAGTAGGTACTTAAAGTTGTAGGTGCCTAACTTCAGTGAGCGTTTCAACGAAACGGCCGGTATTGAAAGGGACACGCAGCCAAGGCGGGTTAGGGTGCAAAGGGAGGCGAACAGTCGGGGGTGTGTTGTTGCTGTACCAGCGACGGCAAACTGGATGGATAGCTTGACGGCAAAGGCAGCACAACCCCCAGCGATGAATGGCTGCCGTCGTCACTCGATCCCGTGAACCCTCACTGAATGAAAGTCGATGGGGGGGATGGATCGACGCAATGCGTTGTACCAAGAAACCGCGATGACGTCCTTTCCGTTCATGGCATTGTACCTGCCAGCCCTGCCTCCTGCTCACCTGCCGTGCTCCAATACTTTTCTGGGAGGATCTGCTGCCGTGACACACCAAAAAAGCACTTACTTCTTTCCCATACCTCTAGCGAGGAGCGAGCTTGGGAAGGAGGGGTCAATTCTAGGCTCATCCAGAGGCGGATGTGGGGTAATACGTACCTAAGGTCAGGAAGGACTACCGGAGGGAGGTAGTTTTACCTCCATTCCGGTGTAAGTAGTGCGTATCTACCTAGTACTACGTAGCTGCCTTAAGTACTTTCCTCAAAGCAATTAGGTACTTAGGCTGTGCATAAGATGTAAGCGTGTACATCGTACCTTCGTTTTTCTCTGCACCAGGGTCTTATTCATCATTCCCATCCCATCACAAGTGTCCATGATTAGCTAGTGCGAACCCTTGCGTGCTCATCGTTTGCACGTGAGATTTCATCATCGTGGGCAACAGCTCCGAGTCGGAGCGGGTTGAGCCGTCGCTCGTCGTATGTTTCGCCCGTTTCGCCCACCTATTCTGCAGCACTCCGTTCTGCCGGGATCGGGAGCCGCTTACCTATCTCTATGTAGGTAGCTGACAAACCGACATCAGCGCGCGTGTGTTGGATGGGTCGTGATCTTGTGGGTTTTATAAGTTGCTGATCCCAGGCCGTCCCTGCTTCGCGCTTCGCCAACGCCTTGCCACATGCATTCTGCTTCCCTGCCCGCATCATCCAAGCCGTCATGAAAGCCCAGCGACTCGGCGCCTCGGCAATGCGCCGCGCCGTTGCCTCGCTGCAGCGTGCGCATCTGGAGAAGGGCGTCCCCCGCGCTCGCCCAGCTCTGGCAGCTCCCGCGACAAGCAGCCGCCGCCTGATGCACACGCAGCCCGCGAGGCGCAACGGCGCCGCCGAGGGCGAAGCTTCGAACCCGGCCATGGCCTTCCCGTGCCTCGATGCCCTCGAAACCAAATCCGCGACTCTCGAAGCCCGATCGCTCAACACGGGCCCCGAGCCCACCTACACGACGGGCGCCACCGAGCTCTTCCACTGCAAGGACTCGCTCTTCCTCGACTGGGGCGGCGTCTTGCCCGAGTTCGACGTCGCCTACGAGACCTGGGGCCAGCTCAACGCCGACAAGTCCAATGTCATCCTGCTCCACACGGGCCTGTCGGCCTCGTCGCACGCGCACTCGACCGAGGCCAATCCCCAGCCTGGCTGGTGGGAGAAGTTCATCGGCCCCGGCGCCTGCTTGGACACGGACAAGTACTTCATAATATGCACCAACGTGATCGGCGGCTGCTTCGGCTCGACCGGCCCCAGCAGCGTCGACCCGGCCGACGGCCAGCGCTACGCGACGCGCTTCCCCATCCTGACCATGGAGGACATGGTGAGGGCACAGTTCCGGCTGCTGGACGGCCTGGGCGTCGGGAAGCTCTACGCGAGTGTGGGATCGAGCATGGGCGGCATGCAGTCCCTCGCTGCTGGCGTTCTGTTCCCCTCCCGGGTCGGCCGCGTCGTCTCCATCAGCGGCTGCGCCCGCAGCCACCCCTACAGCATTGCCATGCGTCATACCCAGCGCCAGGTTCTCATGATGGACCCTAACTGGAACCGGGGCTTCTACTACGGCAAAGTCCCGCCACACGCCGGGATGAAGCTGGCCCGCGAGATTGCCACCGTCACCTACCGCTCCGGTCCGGAGTGGGAACAGCGTTTTGGCAGGAGGAGAGCCGACCCCGCCAAGCAGCCGGCGCTGTGCCCGGATTTCCTCATCGAAACGTACTTGGACCACGCCGGCGAGAAGTTCTGTCTGACATACGACCCCAACAGTCTTCTCTACGTCAGCAAGGCCATGGACCTCTTCGACCTCGGCCGCGAAAACCAGGCCGCTGCCGCCCTCCGCCGAGCCGAGCGGCAGAAGCTGGTGGAGTCGGGAATTGAGCCGGGCCCGAACGAAGCTTCGTGCAGCTTGACTCTGCCGGACCAGCCTTATCTTGAACAGCCCGAGACCAAGGTGGAGGATACGACGTCGCCCATCACCGTGGCATCGCGACCCCCCGACGATCTCATCGCCGGCCTGTCCCCTTTGCGCGACATCCCGACGCTCGTCCTGGGGGTCTCGAGTGACATTCTCTTCCCCGCCTGGCAGCAGCGCGAAGTGGCCGATGCTTTGCGCATCGGGGGCAACCGGAAGGTCTCGCACGTAGAGTTGAGCGAAGAGCAGAGCATGTTTGGCCACGATACCTTCTTGCTAGACTTGAAGAACGTCGGCGGCAACGTGAAGAACTTCCTCGGCTAAGCTCGGCAGGCACTCGATTTGCTACCCAGTCTAGTGCCTGGCGCCGGCCATGCAACAACATACCCGCTCCCGTAGCAGGCCCTCGACCTGAACGGCGATGGGGTCACCTGCTGACCCCTACAAGTCGAATTGGGGGGATCCGAGGCTGCCATCGCTTCAATCTCAGACCGTGCCGACCTCTCCAGGTTTTGCGCCGGACAGACATGCGCATGTGAGGCCAATGTTACTCTATATATTGGATGTGAGATGGCCAGACCTCGTTTGTGGGCTATTTTGGGGCGGCACTTAATCTATGTATACAACCCTGATCAATTCAGCCGGCGAGGCCGTCGTTGCAGTCCCACCACCCAGACGCCCTTGTCCCAAGCCACCATCGTATCCCGCAGCGTGGGGATATCAGATTGCCTTTTTCGCCTGGCCCGGACGGCCCGGGAGAATACTTCAATTGGCTCCGACGTGCCGTTACCGCGATTCTGAAGCTATTTTCAGACAGCAGGATAGCCGAGCCCTATGCATCTCCAGTTCTAGACCCGACAGGCTCTCAAGCCACCATGAGGAGAACATGGCCGCCAAGACCTCCTCTGCGGAGGATCGTGGAGTGCGCTCCAATAGGTTAGTACAAACATGTTGCGACATGGTATATATCGAGTTATATCGTCACGACCGTTGTCGGCAGCCTCAGAGTAGAGGAGACAGGTGCCACCAATCATCCTTGATTACCATAATTACCCGTTTTATTCTCTGCTGTGTGACAGTAAGACTTCAGTAGAGATGCAGCTCAACCTCACCCTTATATTGGGCGTTGTCAGGTAGCAGGCCCCCCTTCTCGGTTCCCTGGACTTGAGGGCATGTTCGACTTTTGCTAACAAGCAGACAAAAAGCGTCGCCACGGCCGTCACGCTCACGCCGACGACGGTGAAGGGTGGCGCGTGTCCGACCAGGACTATCCTCGTCCCGACCGTGAGCACCAAGACCGACACCGTCACCCGGATCGACACCATCACCAAGACGCAGACGGTGACGACGACGACGTGCCGGCCCGTGCCCAAGGACTGCGTACGTGACGTCCCAATTCCCCCCCCATGCCCAAAGGAACGGGCGGACTCGCGAGACAGAGGGTTTGTGTGTGAATAAAGAAGGGGGGAGCCCACACAGTATGCTAACATGAGCCGGGGGGTTCGCCCTTTTACGCAAAAAACAATAGCCAACCCTCACGACGACGGCCACGGCCTGCCGGACGTGCTTCCTGCCGGGCTGCACCGAGGTGGTCACGACGACCCAGAGCTGCGGGTGCCCAGCCGCGGCGCCGACGGCGACCCTCAGCTTCCCGTGCGGCGAGCCCGACGTGTGCAACAAGATCGGCTGCACCACCCGGTACGTCGTGGCGACGGAGGCGTGCTAAGAGGCGGGAAGGGGGAGGGGAAGAGACGGCGGGAGAACCACGAGCGATAAAGAAAGGGGACGAGGAAGGTGAATATGGGATGGGTGGCGGTCACCCCGGGGACCGTAGAGTCCGTACAAGTGCATAGTTTGAGGACGATCAACATATATTCCCGCCGTCGGCCTCGGCTCTCATCTCGGTCCATGGCGCGCTTTTTGAAGTGGATTGAATCTCGCCAGGTGAGCGTCTGTCCCGAATCGCCGTGTGGACGAAGCATCCAAGGTTGCGTGTGATCACCGAAAGGAACCCACGAGTACTCCCCCCCACGGTGCCGAATGCCAAACCCCCGGCTTCCCTTGTACTCGGGTTCGGAAATCCGTCACGGCCCCGCAAAGCAGGCTGTATCCAGCGCCGCAGCCCACCCGAGGCCTCGCCCGGGGGACCGCGATTTGTTTCCGGCGGGCAGACCACCCGAGGGCCCCCGGCAGGGGGGGCGCGGAAAACAAAAAAGGAATACGACTGCGTCTCCACCGGAAACATGCAGGGCACGAGGCCGGGCTTCCGACTTCCAACCTTTCTGGTGGGGGTGGTGAAGGGCTACCGGCGCCTGAACATCTTGGGATTCGGTCAGATTTATTGAGGCCCGGACTGAATTTAACGTCGCATTCTGCCTGGTTCCCAGGGCTGCCGGCAGGGGTGAAAAAACTCGCATGCGCGTGGTTGTCCCGGACGGTGCAATCGCAATCTGAAATGAGGGGTACGGCGATACGGAAGGATGCGGGTAACACCAAGGCCGCTGACGTCGAATGAAACTGCGGGGGCGTCGTAGTGGCTAGCATTGACTATATATTGCAGTCAGTCTCGTCAAGGAGTATAATGATGTTTCCCTAGATGCTCACCATTGCATGAGACCAGAGATACCTTGTCATAAAATCCGCTTCATACCTCACCATCTCACCACGAAGCCGCAGGAAAGCCTCCAGCGGAACCACCGGCCATGGCTACGGAAGCGTTGAAGGGCACCACCGTCCTCGTCACCGGCGGGGCGGGCGGGCTGGGCAAGGCGATTGCCAAGGGGTACCTCGCGGCGGGGGCCAACGTGGCTGTGTGCGACATCGACGAGGGACGGCTGGCCGAGACGCGGGGCGAGCTCGAGGGGACGGGGCGGTTCCTGGCGGCGCGGGTCGACGTCACGGACGAGGAGGCGGTGGCCGGGTTCGTGGGCGAGGTGGCGGCGCGCTTCGGGCGGCTCGACGTGCTCGTCAACAACGCGGGGCGGATGGACACGTTCCAGGGCGTGGACGCCATGCCGCGGCCGACCTGGGACGCCGTCGTGGGCCTGAACCTGACGGGCGCGTTCCTGTGCATGAAGGCGGCGGCGGGCGCCATGCTGCGGCAGGAGCCCCTCGACGGCTTCTACCGCGGCCAGATCGTGCAGGTCGGCAGCGACGCCGCCGCGCGCGGCCACCAGGCGGGCGCCGCCTACACGGCCTCCAAGCACGCCGTCGCCGGCCTCGTGCGCCAGACCGCCAGCTTCTACGGCGACGACGGCATCTACGCCTGCCAGATCAACGCCGGCGCCATGCCCGCCACCAACATCGCCGAGGGCCTCGCCAGCCTCGGCGGCGCCGACCACGCCGCCTTCGCCAAGACCACGGGCGCGACCTTCCGCCTCGACAAGGACGCCATCGACCCCGAGGACGTGGCCCGGTACTGTGTATTTCTGGCCGATCGGAAAATCGCGCGCGGCACCAACGGGAGCTGCATAAGCTTCAACAACAACTGGCCCAAGGCCTAGGGGTCTGGCGCAGGACGCCGCATGTCCAATGTCAGATATAAATGAAGAAAGGAACCTTGTCAAGTTGCGAGAGACGGTTGCGTCAAAAAAAGCGTTTATCTGTATTTCTCGTAGGCCGCGGCATCCTTCAGGAGCGCCTCGATCTTTTCTATCGTCGCCGCATCATACAGGTCTGTCAGGCTCTTCTCGCCCTTGATATACTCCTTTTCGTGCCGGGTGGCCTCCTCCTTGGTCATGCAGACGAGATCGCCGAGCCTGACGTTGGACGACTTCTGCTGGCTGGCGCCGTCGCCGATCTGGATCAGGGTCGAGCCCTCGGGCCTGCGCCAGCGGATGAGGTTCAGGCGCGTGGCCAGGCCGGTGACGGCGCTGCGGCCCTTGTAGACCTCCTCGGCCAGGAAGGCGATGTCCCCCACGGTGACGGGCACCTTGAGCCCGACGGGGGCGTTGGGGTCGCCGCCGGCCGCGTGGCGGAGGATCTTCTCCTCGCTGCCCTGGAGGGCGGCCAGGATGCTGTCGTACATCTTCTCGCGCCCCTTGGCCGGCACGTAGTCCAGCGGGTAGCCGGTGACGGAGAGGATGACGTGGTTGGCCACCGTGTAGCCGAAGACGGCGGGCATGGTGCCCAGCACGGGCAGAATGCGCACCCGGAACTCGGGCAGCACGCCCAAGTCGCCGACGGAGCCCTTTTGGAACTCATCCTCGGGCAGGGGCAGCAACTCGGCCTTGCCCTCGCCGGTCTTCTCGGTCGAAAAGACGGTCGGGATGCCTTTGGTGATGCCCAGGAGCTTAAGCCGTCGCCTGGTAGCCCGCGAGAGGCCGTCGTCGGTGCTGGTGCCGATATCGCCCACGATGATACGGGTCGGGTCGCTCTTGCAGCCGGCGCCCATGGCCGAGATGACGGGAAGGTCGTGGTCGTGGCAGTACTTCAGCAGCGAAACCTTGGTGTCGATGTTGTCGATGGCGTCGATGACGTAGTCGGGCTTGCGGCCGCCCCAGGGCTCGAGCAGACGGTCGGCCACCTGGTCCCAGTACTTCTCCTGCCGCAGGTCGAACTTGGTCCACGGCGCGATGGCATGCAGGCGGCGCTGCAGGCACTGGACCTTGCCCGAGCCCACGTCGGCGAGCGTGGCCACGGCGTGTCGGTTCAGCGAGCTCAGCGTCACCTGGTCGAAGTCGATCAGGCGGATCTTGGCGACGCCCGACCGGGCCAGCGCGGCGGTGGCGTGCGAACCGACGCCGCCGCAGCCGACGACGACGACGAAGGCGTCGCGCAGCTTGTCGAGGCCCTCGGGGGTCAGGAAGACGCGGTTGCGGGCCAGCTGCTCGAGGATCAATTCGTCGTCGTAGTCGCCGGCCTGGGCGCGTCGCGCGAGCTCCTCGTTCCGCAGGTCCTCCTTTTCGGCCTTGGACAGGCCGCCGAAACCATTCGGCTGCGGGCGTAGACGTGGAAGCCATGGATTAGTTTACCGTGCCATCGTGTGCCTTGGGCGCGGGGGGGAGGGCCGAGGGGTTGAAGGGAGGGCGCCCGCGGTGACTCACCCTTCGCAGCGCTTCGTCCTCGTCGGCATCGAGCGAGGGAATCGACGACTTCAGCTTGTGCAGGCGGCTCTCGTGCTGCAGCTGCTGGTAGCCGAGAATGGCGCCGGCGACCACGGCCCCGGAGACCACGGCCGTGGTTGCGAACTGCACCTGCGTGTTCGAGGCGGCGCGGGATAGGAATGACGACATTTTTCAGTGCGTTGGCGCTACCGCCGCCAAATGTGCAACAAGAGACCTCTGTACGCCACGCTCATGTATCGCCACTGTGCAAGAGCAGGTCATGGCATGTTGCGTGTGAGGAAGGCCGAGTCGCAGCGGGCGCAATTGGGCGACAGATAATTAGCCCTGTGCTAGCCAGAAATTTTGCGCCTCGGTGTTGCGGCTCGCCGGTGATCGGCTTCGGCCCACAGCGGATGGGATCCAGTTGGGGGCGCTAAGAGACATCACGTCAAATATCCACCCTCCATATTCATTCACTCACCTCAAGGGAACGCATGGCCAGAGTTCGAGTAGGGAATTCCTATGAACGACTTCTTTTCTTGGGCCTTCCCATTCTAGAGCAACATGCCGGATCTACTGGGTTCTCTGGTCCGTGGATGGAGATAAGAGGGCATCTGTCGAAACCCAGCTGAGTATGGCTGGCTGTCCCCCACCACTCACTAGGGTAGACGATACCCTCCTCCACAGTTGAGTCCTAGGCGACTTTCTCGCTGACGGTTCGGGGCTACTTTTACTCACAAGCGTAGCCGCCAACTTTTGGTTCTCGTCCTCCATGGCCATTTTTTGCTCTGAGGTGAGCTGTTTCCAGCTTACCATCGTGGAGACGGTCCCTTCGCGTTTCCCTTTCGCCGTCTTCCCCGTCTCCACCACCGTAGGTCGAAAAGTGCCGGCGCCGATGGTCAGGGCCGCTGGGTTAGCAATCACACCAGCTCGACCATCTACCATGATGGCCGCCACTGAGCGCGAACCCCTCATATTCTCAATTGCGAGTTCCTTTCTCAGTAGCCTCCAAACATCTTGTTTTATGATGCTTGTACCACTCGCTAAATGTTGTATGCCGTCTGCTTCAGCAAGTACTACTAGTATTCCAAACCAATCAAAACGCGTTCCGAGTAATGGCGTATGCCATACGGCTACTTATATACGATCTCCCGTGTGTTCCCAAGCTTAATTCACATGGCCCTGGCTAGTGTCCATGCCTAACGGGACCAAGACCTGGTTTCCCCATATCATGACCATGGCTGAGCCAGACGGGGGTGCCCGGCATGGTTAGAGAGTTGCCATGGAGGACAAGGCGGCCAGCTAGAGGGAAGTTATCGAAAAGTACCAACCGGGCCAGCTCGGGGGACTGCACGAGGTGGTTTCAAAATGCGAGGATTGGCATATCTACCCCGTCTACGTGCTACCCGTAGGCGGGCGCGCGTCGCGGAAGATAGAACTGCTCTGCGCGGGCTACGAAACGATGTGTAAGCCTGTGATAGACTGTTACTATAGGAACGCCATCCGGGCTATGCGGTATGGGCTTACCAAGACGTCAGGGCTCACATTCATACTACTGGTGTTGGTAGTCTGGATACCTAATTGGTAAAAGCACTCCCGGTAGGTGGGTAAAGCAGGCTTTGCATCCCAACATCTTGCATCGGAGACGGGAGTCTACAATGCCACAGGAATGTTGTGGATATTGGCTGCAGATTACCGTACGACACGCGGACGTAGATGGGCAGTATTGTCTCATTCTCTTGCAGGCGTACTAACGAGCTCGGCGTCATGAGGACAGTCAAGGGACCGCAATCCACCAAGCTCTATGGTGCCTCAGTAGGTGTATAAAGGGACGAAGCATATATCAGACACTGCACATCGTATGACGAGAATATAGCAGAGCTGCAGGAACCTGTCTGGTTTGCATGCCAAGGTGGGGGGATGCGCTGGGCGGCCTTGTCCCCCGTCATTGTGTGATACGAGATGCAGAGCCGACGACGACCTCTCGGTCGGCGTCGACCTGAACTGCGACTTCGACTTCCTCTGGGACTTCGCAGCCCGCTTCGCGCCCAGCGTCACCTCCGACAACCCGCGCTCCCAAACCTACCACGGCGCGTGCCCCTTTCTCGGAGCCCGAGACCAAGACCATCAAGTGGGTGATGGACACCTTCTCCCAGATCCGCTGCAAGTCCCCCCAGCGCCGCCGACATCGAGGCCGTTGAGGGCACCTCCCCTCCTCCCCCCCACCAACCCCTATGGAGGTACGCAGGTAGGGGGGTTACTGACTCGGGGGTCGCAGCAGGGTTCCTCGACATGCACGCGTTCACGGGCACGGTGCTGTACAACTGGGGCAGCGACGCGAGCCAGGCGCGGCAGGCGGGCATGGACTTCCGGAACGCGAGCCACGACGCGGCGCGGGGGGCTCATGCCGGACCAGTACCGCCAGAATCTCCTCGAGGCCGGCGCCGGGTACATGGAGTTTCTGCTGGCCGCGGCCGACATCGACGGGGGCGACGCGACGGGCTGCCCGTCGTCGGTCTGATGCGATTCTATGTAGACGCAGGACCCAGTGCCGAGACCTCCGCCACGTGGTCGCCATCTTAGGGTGGCCCTGTTTGAACCAAGATTTTCCTGCATCTGTCAAGGAACTGTTGCGGTCGGCAAATGCCGCATCGGGTTGGCATCGTGACATCGGGGCTGATCTACCGAAACCCCCATATTTGAGGCCCAAGAGTTGGGTTGTTTCCCTGCTTGAAGCCCAGTCAGCGGAGAGGATTCCGGGTATTGTGGATGACTCGCTGGGGCTCGTTGCGTCCTTGATATCAGAAGCGGAGGATGGGAAGCCAACCGAGCGGATCCGTTGGCGCGGCGCGAGAATTGAGTTGCGGGAGACTCTGGGCTAATACATTTCGGTCAAGACGGCCTGGCACTGGTTTTGTCTCTGGGTTTTTCGAGGGCCCTCCTCCCGACCCCTAATATCCTGGATCTGACACTGGCCCCGGTCCTGGACGAGCCCATCGTCGTCCCACACCACCCATTTCTGCCAGCCCTACTCGTAAGTTGGCCGCCTCATCAGCCGCCGCCGTTGGCACCTCCATCCGCTATGGCACGGTGCACCGGGTGGCCTCACGATACCTGCATCCCTGAGAAAACCTATACATTAGTAAGTAGGTACTCAAGGGAGTCAGTCTCTGGGTTCACGCCGGCCTAGACCCTTCGCCAAGTGTGTGACCGTCCGTAGCCGCCTATTCGCGTGCTCGTTGTTCACTCATGGAAGAATTGAGCTCCCTGGGCCGCCTCCGCAGAGCGAATCGCCAACGCTCACCGCGATCAACAATAGTTAACGACATGAAACATTGATCGGCGCGCTGTGGGATTCCACCAATCGGTGGAGACGCAGTGCTCAACTACCGCATCGTGTGACGGCTGCGGCCCCCGTTTTCTCTCCTCTTTCTCTCTGAGCTGAACCTCAAGCCCCCCCCTCCGGACGCACTGCTAACTGAAAAGAGGCGTCGTCGATGTTCAGTCCACCAATGTCTCGATAGACCAATCTAATCTTGGCTATCAGAGAGCAACCAAGGCTACGAACTAGGCAGGTGGACCAGCAAATACCGGCAGGGGGCCTGGGAGACTGGAGACGGCCTGGCGTCTATGGCTGGGCCCAGACCCCGAGAGCACGAAAGAGTGCTGATGTTTGCCCCGTCCGGGTGGGGCGGGGGAAGAAAACCCCGGCTCCGGGTCCGTCCACACAGACTATGCCGCAGTCGAAAGGGGGCAACCATCGGCCACTATACTCGAGATCGGGCTAGAGGCTCCCGGTTGGCGCCCCATGCTCGTGGAAATTGACCTTGTATCACCCATACAACCATGTCCACTCTTCACTCCTCTTGGCCTTGAAGGTCGCGCATCGCCCGCCGTGTATTCTACCGGACAAACTCCGCGCTGCTGGGGAGCCATGATAGCCTCTTCTTGGCAGCTTGGCAACAGCCCCTTGTCACTCGAGCACCTCGCGGCGGACGAGTCCTCCGTCGTTGAATGAGGATCAACTGGCGAATTCTGTCGTCGCCCAGACGAGACGATCGTTCTATAAAGGTGTAGAGGCGTGCCGTGACCTCATACCGTTCTCTTCTGCTCCATCCCACCACCTTCGGACAGCTCCTCTTATCCACTCGCTATATTCTTGGGTCTTGCACCGTACACCCGCGTCTACTTTCGCCACTCTTTTCAGTCCCAGCTACTCGGTGTTCATCAGCAACCCCCCCCCCCCCCCCCCCCCCCCCCCCCCACCCCTCCACAGCCATCATGAAGTACTCGGTTGCCATCGCCGCGCTCAGCGCCTCGGTCGCCATGGCCACGCCCGCCGCCGACATGACGCCCAACACCTTCGGCGTCCTGGACAAGCGCGCCACCTTCCCCATCCCCGCCTCCAAGGGCTCCGTCACCTACAAGTCGGTGCAGAAGATCTCGGGCACCTTCGACGGTGGCATGAAGACCTACGGCCGCGGCGTCAAGTGCACCGGCCAGGCCGAGGGCGGCGACTCGGACGCCGTCTTCCAGCTCGAGAACGGCGCCACCCTCAAGAACGCCATCATCGGCGCGGACCAGATCGAGGGCGTCCACTGCAAGGGCTCTTGCACCATCGAGAACGTCTGGTGGACCGAGGTCTGCGAGGACGCTCTGAGCCTCAAGGGCAACGGCAACGCCAACGTCAAGGGCGGGTAAGTCATGATCCTTTTCTACCCGGGAGTAGCACGACGCATCCCCCCGCCCCCCGCCAGCCGGAGACACTTTGCTAACGGAGCGCGCGCGCAGTGGTGCCCGAGGCGCCGACGACAAGGTTATCCAGCACAACGGTCTCGGCACCGTGACCATCGACGGCTTCACCGTCATGGACTTTGGCAAGCTGTACCGCAGCTGCGGCAACTGCAAGACCATGGGCCAGCGCAACGTCAACGTCAAGAACGTCAAGGCCTACAACGGCAAGGTCCTGGTCGGCATCAACTCCAACAAGGGCGACATCGCCACCATCTCCAACACCTGCGCCAGCTCGGTCAAGGACACCTGCCTCGAGTACCAGGGCACCACCCCCGGCAACGAGCCCAAGCAGATCGGCAAGGGCCCCAGCGACCACTGCAAGCACGCCGCGTCCCTCCCCTCTTGCTAAGCTGCTCATCGAGGGCGAGGGCGTTGGTATGTTGGAGTGGACGGAGGTGGGAAGGCGGCCTGGATGTAGATCCGAGAGAGAGAGAGAGCGCGCGAGAGAGAGAGAGAGAGAAGTTTCGCTGTACATACTTTCTGAGGCGAAAAGAGCCTATGTCAATATCAAACTACCTGGTCAATACCAGTTTACCATCACACAGTAGTTAGACCATGCTGGTTTCGATGCCCACGTATAAACCCCAGGACGTCACTCACACGACGTGATGCGCACCAATTCACCAATCTCAACGCGCACCGGTGTCAGCCTGCAGCTAGCTCATCACGACTTGGAAAGAGTTACTCACCACTACAAAATGGCTTTCTCCTCAGTTGGAGATGTAAGTGCCTAGTAAGTGTAGGGCGAAACCGTTCATCGTAATTGTGAGGTAGCGAAACTCGAAAGTCAACCTCCCAGTACACGCACCGACACATCAGGCGGCTGCGATGCAAGTCATCAGCGCGAAGAGAAACCAAAAGCTCCGTCGCACTAAAAGACCGACCGAACCCAGCAAAACCTGTCCAACACCGCCCTGACCGCTACCGCCGTTCGGTGTGCCAGTCGAGCGAGCATGCTAGGATCTAAAGAGAGTGGGGGGCATCCCAGCTGTCGTCGCGCACCCAAATATCCCCATTTTCTCCACAAGCTGCGCTTCTCATCTCGGCTTCTTTCGATTTCTCTGTGATAAACGTCAATACGTTACTTGTCTCACATATCCGGTATAGTGTAACGGTTAACATAGCTCGTTTTCAAGACGTCATTCACATGGCTCCGAGCAGCTCGGGGTTCGATTCCCCGTACCGGAGATGTCACTATTGTGAGCCTCCGTGTTCACGCTTTTTGCCCCTTTTTGAGGGGATCAATGGGGTCTTCCAGTCAGTCCAGACTTGACAATTCTGGCGGTTAGTCCATGCATGGTTAACCATCTATTTATTACTCCAGTCCATACTCGCGTGGAATAATCGAGACGGAAGTGGCGTAGGTAAGTATGTAAAGTAGGTAAGTACCTATGTACCGGCGACTTGGGTACAGTTGACCCCTCCCCCACCCAGTAAAGCTTCAATCGCTGTGACCTCATCGCGTATGCCAATTGCATCCCATGTAATCAAATCGCCCATTGCCCGCACATCCGGGACATGCCGACTCCAGCCTTACGCACACTCCTACGACACGCTACACCCATCGCGCCCTTCCGATCGGGGGGATTTGCGGCGGTATCACGGGTCCGGCCTGCGATTCTTGGCGTCCGCACCATGGCGACCTTCCGGCTTGACGACGACGTCCCCGTCACGCTGCCCGACGGCTTGTCGCAGGAGGCTTTGCTGGCCTTTCCGCCGTTCCAGGTGAATGGGGCCTCGGGGGAAGAGAGGACAAGGGCGCGCGGGGGGGAGGGGAAACGAAAGAGAGGCTGACGGGTTGAGGCGCAACAGAACTGGCTGAAGACGCTGCGGCGGTCCCTCGCGCTGCAGGCGCGCCCGTCGCACCCCTTCCACGCGGACCCGTACTCGCTCCGCGGCGTCACGGTGCAGGCGTACGACGCGTTCGGCGCGGACGGGCGGCTGGGGTTCGTGAAGCTGACGGCCGACGTGGCGACGGCGGCGGCGGCGGCGACGACGACGGGGGGCGCGCGGCTGCCGGGCAGCGTGTTCCTGCGCGGGCCGAGCGTGGCCATGCTGGTGCTGCTGGTGCCGGCGGACGCGGCGCCCGGCAGCGCCGCCGAGGCGGCCGAGCGCCGCGCCGTGCTGACGGTGCAGGCGCGCGTGCCGGCCGCCAGCCTCGCCTTCGCCGAGCTGCCCGCCGGCATGCTCGACGGTGGCGGCTCCCTCGCCGGCGCCGCCGCCCGCGAGCTCCGCGAGGAGCTCGGCCTCGAGCTCGGCCTCGCCGACCTGACCTGCCTGAGCGACCTCGCGGCGGCCGAGAACCACGAAGACGACGACGACGACGACGACGACGGGACCCTGAACCCCGAGGGTTTACCCGCCGCCATGTACCCCTCGGCCGGCGGCTGCGACGAGCACGTCACCATCTACATGCACGAGCGGCGCGTCCCGCGCGAGCAGCTGCGCGAGTGGGCGGGCAAGCTGACGGGCCTCCGCGACGAGGGCGAGAAGATCACCTTGAAGCTCGTCAAGATGCAGGACCTCTGGAAGGCGGGCGCGCGGGATGCCAAGTGCTTGGCCGCTCTGGCGCTTTGGGAAGGCCTGAAGAGGGAAGGCAAGATTTGAGGCCCAGCCATGAATGCCTCGGCCAGGGCGGCGGTTGACGCTCTCGGTCTTGGCCCAGATCCCAATGGTGCTGGTTTTGGAGCGGCCAGACACGTCAAACGCCGTTGGCTTGTTCTACGAGCCAGCAATAGATATGATGAGAAGCGTTGACATTACTCCTCCCAATGTAATTAATGTTCTAGGATACATCAGCTCTTAGACATGACAATCTGCTTTAGCCAACTCCCCTGGCAGGCTGATGAACCCATGCACCACCTATGGGTTTGTCTTGACGTCGCCGTGGCCCCCTTCGAGAATCTCGTTCTCGGTGGAATCGAGCCGTTCCTGCGTGACCTTGAAGACGGCCGGCACGCCCGTGTCCTCGAAGGCCTTGCCCTCTCGCAGCATCTGGACGAGACCCTTGGCCGACAGCAGGATGAGGGGCATGCCGTGGCCCGTGAACCCCCCCAGAACCATCTGCCCTGGCTTCCCGGGGACGTCGCCGACAAAGGGCATGAAGTCGTTCCTGTAGCCCATGACTGGACAAGCGGGGGGGGGGGGGGGGGGTGTTTCCAAGGAAGTAGGCGGGTGGTGGCGTACCGTTTCGTCCCGTGGCGCCCGAGCACGCCTCGCGTGCTTCCAGGATGACGACCGAAGGCGGCGAGGGGTTGTCCTCGCAGAGGTAATGGGCCAGGGACGCGCCGGAGAAGCCGGCGCCGATGATCGGTACATCGCACTCCGACGGCAGGTGGAACGGTGGCTGTCCAGGGCGTGCGGCTCTGTCCTCCAGAACGGCGTGGTCGGGTTGGGCACGGGGGCTGCCACGACGACTGGAGACGATGAGGGGTTCGAGCAGGCGGGAATCCTCGTCAAGGTGCAGATCGGTTGTGGTATGCCGGGACTTGCGCGCGATGGTTACACAGGCAGAGAGCTCCCGGATATCAACGTTTTTCACGCCGGCTGTCTAAGTAGGCAGAAAGGTGTCAAACTGGCTTCCAATATCGGCTCCTGCGCCTACATAGGTCGCAGGCGCGGCGGCCAGCGCAACCCCGGCAAGCTTCCGAATGGAACCGCAGGTCCGACAGCCACCGCCGTTACCGGAATCCGGATCGTTGCCGGTATGTGTTCTGCTCCAGTCGGGCCTACGATGCGGGGTTGGTGCTGCTGCCGGACATCCGCCGCCCCGGGCTGTTCGTCCCGCAGTTGCTTGATCAAGCCTAGAGCCTTGGATTGACTATCTGTAGATCCCCATCATGGAGGCTGTGGAGTTATGTTCGAGCGGAACCAACCTTGAATTCATCTCCATCTAAGTACATGACCCATGGAGAGCCATGGATACCAACTGGGCTTCCCGAGTCCCAACTACCGGATGGGGCGACAGGATCACGACGCACCGCCGCATTCGCAATGTCGACGTGAAGTGATGCACCGCACTGCTATAGACGAGTGGGAAAAGGAATGGAGGTCGTCGAGAAAAGTGATTAGTTGATAAGCTGCATTCCCTGCCCTTCTCTGGTGTTTTGGAATATGCAAATACGACGGATAGCCAGCCAGGTGGAGGCTTTCGCTACCATTCCCAGCCCGTCGCTAGGTCACCTGTTGTCCCAGTATTACACAGTACACACCAACCGCCGAGCTCTTTATCGAGTAGATTTCACGTTTTGTTTCGGAAACGTGTTGCACATGTCCACGAGCTTTCGCCTTCTTCGCCAGAGGCTCGATCCCCCAATCCAAGCCCGTGTTCCCCCCCCCCCCCCCCCTTTTCTTCCCCCTCTCCCTCTCCTGATTTCCTTGGGGCTAGACAGCGCCCCCGTCTGCCGTCATCTGGTCGTAGAAGGAGAGCGGCACGCAGTAGGGTGACTTGTTCCGCGGGTCGAGGTAGCAGAGGTTGTCGTCGGGGCAGTCGCCGGCGCTGACCCAGGTGCCCGACCAGTCGCACACGATCCAGCCCGTGTGGCAGGGCTTGCAGTCGTAGGTGGCAGGCTTGCAGGCCGCCGTGTCCCAGCCGTCGTCGGTGCCCTCCCACTCCTCCGCATCCTCCTCCTCCTCCGCTCCGGCCTCGCTTCTGGTGCTGACGACGTCCTCGCTTCGGGGGCTGGGGGCGGCGTCTCCGCCACGGGCGCTGTCGCGGCCGTCGAGTCTCTTGTAGATGCCACCAGAGGGCCCCGATGCCGGGCCCGGGGCGGCCAGGGCGGTGGCGGCCAGGGTGAAGAACAGGGCGATGGATTGTCTCATCTTGACCGTAACTTGGCTGGGCAAAGATCAACCGAACCAGGTAAACCTCTGTCTTCCCGATATTTCAGATGGTACAGCCGGTGTGGTGTCAACGAGTGGAACAGATGACTTTGCAGAACAGAGTACCAGAATCCGATGAAGAAGCAACCGTTCAAGGCCCGGTATTATTTATCTGAGAATTCAGCCGCAGCCATTGCACGGCGTGCCGGTTGAGTTGGCGAAGTCCGTCCGCTCGCCTCGTCTGTGGTGGGCTGCCGTTTGATGGGGGGGGGGGGGGGGGGGGGGGGGCGCGAAGGAGCATCGGATGAATCTTGAGGATTCCTCAACGTTCTTGAAGTCGGCATCCCGGTGAATCCACACCGCGATGACAAGGACCGGGGCCGCGGCGAAGCACGGAAGGATCGGATTGACTTCATCCAACTGCGTGCCCCTGCCTTCGTCCCATGTGTAGTCGGCGAGCGAGAGAGCCTCAGGGAGGGCCCGAGCGACGACGAAACTCTCGGTAGGGATGGCCGGCTCCGATCCATCCTATTTGGGACTCCCAACTGCCAGATGCGGATCCTCGGCCCAACAATCCCATCGCCTGCGGGTTCAGGGCGGCGGAGTTGCTTGCCTGCACGGGGTTCTTGCCACCTATCGTGGCCTGCATGGGCTGCATGTCTTGGAGCCCCCCTCGCGTCCGAGCCAAAGATCGCAATGGCATTGCCACCATCTCCCCACCACCGCAACACATCCGCACGGCAGTTGTGGTACCATGTGCTGCGGTCTTGGCCCCCGACAGACTTTGCATGGAAGTCAAAGTTCAGGCAGAAGCCCACATCGCGGGAGGGAACAACTACGAGCAGTGTGACAAGATATGGAAACGTCGTCAAGCTCTCGTTGCGCATTACGAAACCAAGTGCTTGCCGTGCGCGAACTCGGGGTCTTCCTATGAATAGATCCGGAAGCTAATCTTCATCACTTTGGAAACCCAAGAAAACTGGTCCCAGAAGCCGCGCCTCGGATCATCTGACCGACCCTGTCGAATGTTGAATTCGAGGCATCCACGTTGCGATGTTTCAGGGGTCAATTGAAGTCATGTGGCACGTGTTTCTCGCGCGCCGGAGGATGGCCCATCCCACCCCAGGCCTGAGAGCCCGGCCGGGCATCCCTCTGAGGACGCATCCAGTACCGAGGACTGTTGTCTTTCTGCCTCGCGATCGATTTGAGATCCCCCGTGGTGGCGCCGGGGTCAAGGGCTGGGCCGGGCAGGCAAGGCTGACGGTTGCGGCGGTGAGGGCAACTGTGAAAGTGACGGTAGCAGTGACGGCGATGGTGTTTGAGCTGGTGTGTATTCCATGGACAATGATAACCGTATTACCGTTGTCCGCCCTGGCCACATCGTCATAATCTGCTCGGACCAAAATGTTCCGCCATGACTGTTGATCCCAAAACCGAGGGGCGGCCCGGCGAAGATTCCCAGAAATGCTTTGAGGACGTTGAGTGGGCCGCCGCTGGCAAACAAAATGGGATCGATGAAGCCCATTCGGAGATGCGGAAACGATCAATCTTCCGTAATAATTTGTCCGGTCATGTGAATCTGTGTTACGGTGAGGCCGCTGTGGATAAGTGAGGCAAGTTGCCTAGGGAATGGCTACAAAATCCTTTCAGAAGCGTTTCCCTCGACGCTCGGCCCGGGCAGACCGCGAAGATCGATAATCTTGCCCGAAGAAAAGGAGGAGACCATCTTCGACGCTGCCAAGAGGGCCACGGAGCTCGTGGGACGGGCCTACAGGTAATTACCTCACTATGTACAAGTAGGTACTTACCTTCATCGGTACTTAACTTAGTTGTCCCCTTCCTCCCCGCAACTGCCAGCAGTCGTCGCTGTCGCTGTATCTGTTTCCACTATTCACTCCTGCCTTTGCTCGTCATAGCGACACGTTCAATACTACAGACGGGAACACGAAGTATAGACGGCTTTATCTTAGTACTGTTTTGGCTTTCAGGGCTACTTAGCAGGTAGGTAGGTAAGTAAGTGAGTAAATAGCTAAGTACTTTAGATACCGCCGAAAGATATAAATGCTCAAGTACATAAGTAGGTATTATATTGGCACAAAGAAGCATATGCTGAATTGTTTACATTTTGCTGATCAAATCTTCGGGGGCTTAGAGAAGCCCTCTTTCTCGGCCTTTTATATCTGATTATGTGCAAGAAAACTTACTAATTGATTCTACCAGTATAGCTTTTCCACCTTGTTCGTTAAGAACAACTAAACGGTGTCCGCAAGCCGGTTGCCGAGGCACTGTTTAAGAGACGTGCCTCAGTCGACCCGCCGAAATCTGACAATAGGTTGATGCGTATTTGGGCAAGATACCTACCCAGCTTCCTCTTATGGCTTGGGATGCATAGGTCCGTAGTGCCATGCAAATGGGGACCACCTACGAGGGTCGGTGTGACCCAATAGAGGAAGCTGGATTGAAACTATCGCAGTATTAGCTTTGCTCTGCTGACCAGGGCGGTTAGTGGTGTTTGCTGATTGGGTTCCGACCGTCTGGTTGCGCCGAGCAGAGTGCAAGTTTGGTACCCTAGGTATTCATGACTGAAGGTACCCGGTTCTGGCAACCGTAAATCTGGGGCCTCCCTCAGAATTTGAGGAGATAATTCGGGATGCCACATCACATTTTCTTTTCACAGGATCTGTGGCCAGAGAGGCCGGAACTATAACTTGATATGCAGGGAGGTACATGGTCGAATCAATAGTAGGCTTGACTGCGGCCGAGTAGACAGCAAGGCGCTTTTACGAGAAACGGTTTACCCTGAAATGGGCAGTTGGTGCTGTGTGACACGGGCTGCTCCTCATTCCTTCCCTGCAGGTCTATTCACATCTTCCCAGGGTGTTGCCGCCCTCTCTCTCTCTATTTGAGCACGACTTCGGGGAGCTCGCCCTCGGCCGGGTCCCAGGGAAAACCGCCCTTTTCCATCTCGCTTTGCGACATGGACGTCTTCAAGACGACGACGCAAGAATAGGTGCTGATACTCATGTTCACCACATTGTACAAGCCACGGGCGACGTGTTTGGCCACTTGCAGCAGGACGCGCTGGTGGTTCTGGTTAGTGCCGGTGCGAAGCATACGGAAGCTGGATTCGCTGCCGGCTGTGTTGATGTAGAGGACTTCGACTTTGTTGACGTCAACCACGTTGGCGGACGGACGGTCGGGACCGGGCCATGCGGACGGGTTTTGATTCAGGTCGACGTGGTAATCGACGTAGCGGTATGCTTCGTCTTCAAACATGGTGAAGGTGGTTTGGGCGAAAACAGAGAGAAGATTTCGAGGTGCGAGGTGTCTGGGAATCTGAAGAGGGAGATGGAGAGGGGAAACTTGGATAAGTAATAAGTCCTGATCAGACGGTGGGTCTTGTGACGGCGGGTTCGGGATCTCCTTCTTAGTCAGGGTAGTACCGTACCAAACCGAACCAGCAATCCATACGAGATCCCTGTCATCGCGGTGCTTGGTAGGCCCCCTTACTCTTGGCTCATGTTGGCGCGGGCTGCAGGTTGGCGGGTACTCTGCAGCCGTACGCCGTGCTATCGGGCCTGTGAGGTTTGGCAGGTTGGCGCGGACGACGGGTACATACCTTGGTTGTCTGCAAAGTGCCGTAGCAAATACACATCCGAGGTGGCTTTCAGTTCAATGGTTGCCGCAGTCACGAGAAAGGCCTGTATTACGTCGTACAACGGGTTGGGGGGGGGGGGCATCGGACAGAGTGCAGTAACCAGATGGGAACTCGGGCATCGAGCGCGTCGTAAACTTTTCTGTCTCGATACTTATAAGACTGTAAAATCACTTACAATGCTTGGGTTTTTAAGACTTAAACTTCTATCAGCAGTTGTTGCCTCTAGAGGAAAGCTCCTCGATACGACCACCGTCAACACATTTTCACGTTCAAACCCTAGTATTTCGCCCGTCGCTCCAATCCAGCATATCCACCATGCAGTTCCTGAGTCAAGGTATGAATGCACTTCCATGACTGTTCATTTTGCAAACTAGCATTTACGGATTCATGCCTAGTTCTCCTGGTCTCCCTGAGCATCCCGGGGGTTCTACCCAACCCGATTCCCGACCTTCCACCGGCCGGCAACATCTCGGTTCCCGACCTTCCACCGGCTGGCAACTTTTCCACTCTGGGGAAACCCGACGAGGGCATCAGGCGGTTCGTCTGTTACAATAACGACGACGCCAATTATTGCAGAGACGAGCCAAGGAACTACCATTGCACAAGGGAGGGATACAAAGCGTATGACGTACCTGACAACAGGTGCAGGGATGACACCAGGTGCAAATGCGAGGTTCCTTGCAAAAACATCAGGATCTGCGCATAATATAATACTACACCTTGGTGCACATTCACAAGGCTCAGAAGCAATCGGGAGCTGCACGCCGTCGCAATGGGCAGGCAGTATCGTCGGTACCTATACCTCGGCAGATTTTGGTCCTAGAATAGTACCAATACCGCATCTATTAGGGGTTCTGCTTGTTGTGTCAGGACTAAGTATCATATTCAACCATAAATCCATGCTTCCCCGGTTCTATAATTCGATACTGAGCCTTTCACCGGTAGCCCCAACTTCCGGGCCAGTACCATGGTACCCTGGTTGCTGTGCCGGATGAGGAGTCAGCTCTGTATTTCTAGCTGGGTGATTGAATACGTCGTAACCTATCTTCACCTATCGGTTCGAAGTTCTGGCATCAAGACAGAAGTGCCAAGCCCAAGCTGAGGTGCACAGGTGACCTTTTGCTAAGCGAGTCAACGCTAAGGCGAAATACGAGTCCTCTGAGCCGGCAGGCCGGCAGGCCGGCAGAGCGCCTTCTCGCATTCCCATATAATCCGACCTACTCCGCGTACTCGCAGCGACAGGACGTGGAACGGGCCAGTGGCTACAAGACAACACCTCGAGCCTTTCACCACTATGGGCGACAAGACGACATCGCACGGCGTGGCCCCGCCGCCCTACACAAGGGATGTCCTACCTCGGGGTCACGCGGCCTCGGTGGACGCCGTGCCGCCGACACCAACGCCAAGCGAACCTCGTCTAGTCCGTCGCTGCCGCCCGCGTACGAGAGCAACAGAAGCAGCATCCGCACCGAACAGGGGGCGCTGGCGACGTCGAGGAAGTGGGCAAAAAAGAAACGATCCTGTCTCCTGGGCTCTCTGGTCGTCGTGATTCTCGTCGTAGTCGGCGCCGTTTTAGCCTCTGTCCGGGAAACTAAGAATCGCTCCGTTCCATCAACCGCCCCAGGAGGGGCCTCCCCCACATCACCTAGCCCTGGCGGACTTGCAGATGTTTACCGCCGCGACATGGCAGGCGATAGTTTCCAACTTCCATCGACCGGCGAGATCAAGAGAGTCCGAAGCTGGCTGTGGCATATCGCCGCCGACGGGACCATGGCCTGGAAGGAGATGATCAACAAAGAGGAGTCCGAATGGGTCACGTACGGCGCAACCCGCTTTCTCACGGCCCCCACGGTCCTTCGCTTCGAGAGCACCGGGGGCACCAACCTGGCCATGGCCTTTGCCCTCGAGGCCACGACGGGCGCGGTGCTGTACGCCCTCCACGACAGGGGCGCCTGGGAGCCGGGCCACGTGTGGCACAGCCTCGGGGGCCGGTTCGCCTACCCGCCCTCGGCGCACTTCACGAGCGACTCGCGGGAGGAGGTGCTGGGCGTGGCCCACGACGGGCAGCTCTGGCGCAGCGTCGTCTCGGACTGGACCGACAACCAGCCCGTCTGGAGCGGTTGGGAAAGGATCGGCGACGGCTTCGCGGGCGAGGTGAGCTTCGCGGCGGCCTGGGGCTCCCCCGGCATGCGGGCCGCGGCCATCAAGGACGGCGCCTACCAGTTCGTCGAGTTCGAGGACCGCGAAGGCGCCTGGCCCGCCACGTGGCAGCGCCTCGGCCGCCCCGAACCCTGCACGGGGGCCCTCGGCAGCCCCCAGCTCTTCAGCCGGACCGACCGGCTGGCCGAAGTCGTCGTGACGTGCGGCGGCCGGATCTGGCACAAGGTGCTCCGGGGCCGCGCCTGGGACGACGAGTGGCGCCCCCTTGCGGTGGGCGGCGGCGGCGGCGGCGACGACGATCTCGTGCACGCCACCCACGGCCAGCAGCTCATCACCTCCCTCGGCAAGCCGGAGCGCCTCGTCTCGCGCACCGCCGACCACTGCCACTACGCCAGCGCTTTCCGGCACGCCACCGACGACCCCTACGACCGCATCAACCTCGCCACGGGCACGTGGGGCCCCTGGAAGCAGCTGTGGTGCCAGGCCGAGGACCAGCGACACCTCGCCACCGCCGTCGTGTGCGACCAGTATTACGTGGCGCAGTGCGACTTGTACCGCGAGGACGTCGACGGTCGGATTCTGCGGGCCATAGAATACACCCGAAACCAAACGGAGCTGGCCTGGGAGCCCCTCGAGAGCCGCACCGGGCAGTAGTGCGGCGGTTAAAAACCGTGGTACAGGGGCGACGTGGTGGTCGTTTACCGTAGTATGTCTTTAGCTATAATGCCACACCGACAAAGTTTGAAACACGGGAATGGAATTTCGATCCTCGCCACGGCCCAGATACCACAACCAGCTGGGACGGCAGCCCAGCCGTCGGGTCGATGAAACGGTGTGGAGCGAGACCTCCGAAACAGGCTCGCGTCTGACATCGAAAAAGAAGAACGAAACCCCACTCTGTACACTTCTACAGAGAGACGCTCCCAATCCATATAAGTCACAAAAGTCTACCAATATGACGACGTAGACCGGGCTGTGCCCATCCAGTTCATGCTGAGGCGAAATAGTCAAGTTGGGCAACTGGAGAAGAGTTGCTGCTATCTATCTGTAGAAGTACGCAGGTTTGTTTCATTTTCGTTGTCAAAAGCCGGACATGCCCAAAAAGTGCGCTTCCAACTACAGCCCCCCGCCACAATACCCACTCCATGTCGTCAACTCCCGAGCCTACATAAGTAGTAAAGGGGCATCCATGCCGTCGCCCCACGACGGACGAGGGTCGCGTGGATCCGCCGCCTCGGATGAGAAGGACGCCGGTCACACCCGATGCCGGCCGTCCAAAGGAGATAACAAACTTCTGACCCCCTTCCTATCGGGATTCACGTTGGCTATTTGGGGGAAACTACTTGTGGGTGGCTCGGCACATCGGCTGACCCAGGTTTACCAGCGTCTCGTGCTCGCGCTCACCAGTCGAGGTGCCGTGCGGTCCTTTGTTTGATAGTGCCACTGTGCACTATCCGAACCAGAACTATATGTGACTATCGAAAGTCCCCATGACCCTGGCGGATGACGCCATATTCATCGGCCTCGAAAAGATAGATTTGGAAAAGGACGATGCGGCCTTTTGGCGGCCTGTTACTTGCAAGCCAACAGAGCCGGGTACCGGCCAGCAGTAGCCCGTCCGGAAAGGAGCATCACGGCAACACGGCTCCGTATAATAGATGGAGCCAAGCAATGGGCGTCTAGCCGAGTCGGAACCAACCGACTTCTGCTTGGCGGACGTCTAGTATTCCATGTGAGGTCGTGTCGAGGCTGTGTGTGCGTATGAAACCAGCTGAAGCGTATCATGTCCGGCTGCTTCATCCCCAAGACCGGTCTGGTATAACACAAGTGGGCCCGACGCTTGAGATATCCCTACGCTAGTTGCATGGGACGTCCATCCATCTTTATCAGCCCAATTAGGTTCGACCGAGGATTCCCTCTCTGCCCGATTAGGCAATTATAGTTTATGCAGACGCCTGGTGCCCTATACAACTAATTCCGACTGCTCTCTATAACATGTACTAGAAATGAGAACACTGATTGCGACCTCTGTATAGTGCCGGATCTTGGATGAGCTTATCGGAGCCCAGCCCCCCGTCATCCCCTTATAAGGTCTATGTAGGGGAGGCGGCCGAGGCGGAACCCATGATGATGGGAGTCATTCCCTCTTCGCTCCAATACAGTGGAGAGCCTGGTGGTGCGTCCGCGGGGCAGGGAAGGGTTGCTTCTATGTCCATGGAAGTCTTGCTTTAGGTACCTCTTATTTAGAACCGACTTCGAAACTTGATGCGAGGCTCTCGCTCGTCAGTGTGGCTGGGGCTCCCGCTGCCCATTTTTGCTTGCGTTTTCGGTTTACGTGCCTGAGAAGCTGAAAAAGAAGCTGAACGTGTCCGTTGCCGCGCGCAAAGTCTCGAGTTAACTTGACGTCTCGCGCAAACGCTCTTTTATGGGGCCGTTGCCGACAACTCTAGGCTCAACATAGCCTCACCTCGCCGTCTCCTCCGTCTCCTCGAGTTCCCCTCTATCACCTTCGCCGTTCCGTATGCCAGCGAGGGGTCCGAGGGGCCCTGGGGCCATGCATGATAGCCTTAAGCCTCAAGCCTCGCGAGTCAGCATGTGTGTGCCACACCCCACGTAGCGCTCCGCCGGCGCGGAGGTAGTCTTTTTCAGCAGCCTCGGCAGCTAGTCAATGCCGAGAACGCTGGCGTAGAACCGCTCAATGCGGCTGATGTAGTGAAGAACTGGCCCTCAATTCCTGATTGGATCAATCCGTCCGTCTCCATATGTATATCCTCCATATTATGGGACTATAATTGGAAACGATCAATCTGGCTGGTGAACAGATGCAGCTGAGGATTCAGTATACATGTGACGCTCATCCCGGTACAGAACTCGGCCTAAGGTTTAGTTAACGCCTTGCATAGTTTTCCGGCGCTGCCAGCTGAAAAGAACGGCGAATTTACCCAGATCTGGCCCTATACCGGTGACCGGCCTATCTGAGGAGTTGATATTGCTTTATCTTCTGGGATATGTCAATATGAACTTTCAAAGAGCTCGGTCTCACCACCGCCCAAATGGGCCACTCGCCCTGTATATAAAGGAGCCTCCTGCCTCCTGCGGTTCTGGTGACTCTTCTCTCTTCAATCAATTAATCACACCCCCAACCTCCGTCCCTATTTGCCTCTGTTCAACATGAATCCACCCCACGCATCGGTTTTCAGCTATAATATAACTCGACCTTACCCTTTCCGATGGTTCACGCCAGTCGCCCTTATATGCGGCCTTATCTTGCTGATTCTATTCACTGCCCTCAACAACGCCTCGACAGGCTTTCTCTTAGTCGTCGAGACGTCAGTCGATCCCAATGCAACCGAGTCCAACAACCCAATTCCCGCCCTGCCATCCTTCCTCACGTCCAAAATTCAGCCCACATGCCAGCCAGCCACTTTTCCGGTTGGCTCCCAATTCTTCACCAACCAGACGGCGCTGGTGTACGCCTTGACCAGTGTGTGGACGGAGGGTGGCAACGGCAGCGGTCCGATCGTCTCACCCTCGCTGACGTATCAACACAACGTACTCGATGACTGCTCGGTGAAATCAATCCAGATCGACATCGCCTCTAAGGACCGGGCCGCAAACCAGCTCGCGTTAACCGAGTGGGGTGCCGTGGTGCGTACGTACACCACATGCCGCATCAACTCTGGCAGCGGGCCCGTCTTCTTTGATCTCACCCAGACGTACGACTACGTACCCGACACTGTCTCCTTTGCCCAGATCTCCACGTTCCTCGGCTCGGGCTTTGTCAGCCGAGACGAGCAGAAGCGAGCCAGCCTGTGGTGGGGGGAGTCACTCTTGTCTACCTACTGGGTCCAAATGACATCGCTGCTCCAGGACGAGACCCGTAGCGGCAAAAACTACCCCATCCGCAAAGGGACTCTATCGTTTGTTCCACAGGCCGGGGGGGAAGACATCACGAAAACAGGGTTCTTCCGGTTTAGCTCCCAGTTTATTAAAAACCTCGAACCAGGGGAATATGAGGACCCCGTACCCGAAGGCGGCGACAAGGCTACGCTGGCCGACCTGATTCAGGAGAAGAGATACCCGAACATCTGGGGTCCGGCCGACAACCTGGCAAAATCTGCGTATTCGGCGGTTCTCGCCGATCTCGGCCAAACGCGGTCCAAGCCCAACATCCTGACGGATGCGGCAGTTTTGGAATTCTTTACCGCCGACCTTCGGTCCGCACAGGAACATAGTCTTAACGCGCACCCCGGGCCCGCCACGCAGAGTTACGCCGAGCACAAGCACCTCACGGGCCCGCTTGCCGTCGACCCGTCGGTCATCTCCGCGCAGTACATCTGCCAGGTGCCGCGACGGCGCGCGGCCGTCAACTTGATCCTGACCGTCCTCCTGGCCAACCTCGTCTTTCTCCAGGCCGCCTGGAAACTGTACAAACTCGCGGCCGATTGGTGGCTCGGACGGGTTGTCGAGACTTTGGCCTATTGTCGCGGCTGTCTGGGCATGGAAGTCCACGAGAACGAGAGCGTGCCCACGTTTGTGCCCCCGGAACCTCAGCGAATGGTCCCCAAAAGGCCGTACGAAGCGGTACGACAGCGCCATCAGGACGCGGATTAAAAGGAAGGACCGGAGTTGGAGCCCAGAGCTGCATGCGAGCACTTTCCCCCAACCATGCATCTCATACAGGTCTTCGATACTGTGCGTTGTGTTCTGTGTTCCCATATACAGTTTCACTCGTCTACATTACCACACAGCCATCACGGCGGCAGCTGCCAGCCCCCAAGACATCCCTACGCCCACCGCATCAGCCCGGGCGCGCCCGCCGTTCTGGGGCAGTGTCGCACCGCCCGTCGCGGCCGCCGCGGGCGCGGTTCCGGACCCGGGCCGCGCCTCGGGCCCCGGCGTGGCTAGGGGGGTGGTGGCGGGCTCACCGGAGGCCGTCGGGTGGGCCTCGGCGTAGCACTGAGCAAACATGAGGGTTTCGTTGAGCAAGCCGAAGCCCATGGCGTACTGGTCGTAGCGGGACCGCTCGACGTCCACGTCCCAGGCGGCGCGCCACCAGTTGTAGGGGCAGCGGCGCGCGGCGGCGACGGCCGGGGCGCTGTGCGCGCGCCACCAGGCCGAGGCGGCGCTGCCGTAGGCCGAGTAGGCCGGGAGCACGCCGGCGGCCTCGGGCGCCGCCGGGAAGCGGCACCAGGCGGCCTTGTCGAGGGGCGGGCACAGCTCATGGTAGTGCGAGCTCCACGCAGGCAGCGTCGAGCACGCGGGGTCGAGGACGGCTTGCGCGTAGGAGATTTGCGCCATGACCATGCTGTGCGGCCCCAGCGGCACGTCGAAGTAGGACGCCAGGTCCTCGGTGTAGCACGGCGCCGGGTCCTCGGCCGTCAGGTGGTTGCTGTCCGGCGGTACGACGATGCTGAGGATCGACTCGTCGGGCCACGTGGTGGTGGTGGTGGTGGTGGTGGCACCCGCCAGGCCGGCGGCCGTGAGGAGCGGGATGGTGAGGCCGCCCTTCTTCATGGTCCAAGTCGTGGAGCTGGGCGTGCGATGAGTGCCAAGGGGGAAGCCCAAGCACAGCAAAGCGTCACGATGGGCTTGCCCAGTATTTTATAACGGTGACCCGGCCGTGACTCTTATCTGCGACCGCTTCTGCCTGCCCGGGGTGGCGACCCAAGTATCCGCCCGGGTGGATGTTTGATTTCGGTTCGCGGCCGGAACCCCTTGGTTCGCAGGGGTCGCTACCGCTCGCGGGGATGGGTCTTTCGCTGTCGCCCAATTGGCACGCCGGGGCCCTCGGGCGGCTTGGCTCTTTTGGATATCCAACTCCGTTATCGTGGGGCTGCCTCTGGCTGCCTCTGGCAAACCACGGATAAAGGCCGAGTAGGGGTCTTGCAAATTCCTACCTAGTACTTGGTCATTGGCTGGGCTTGTCAAACTTGGGTGGGCGAGGATTTCAATTGCTTTGCTTCTGTGAGTGGCAGCTATGGACTTGCCAGCTCCCACACAGGAAACTTCCAATTGCACCCATAACATGTCTCGAATGTACGAGCTTCCAAGGTAGCTTCTCATTCCCTTCGTCTTGGAACCCGGTGAGGGCTGTCCCCATGTCGTTTTGGTTCAGTCCATGTTTCTAACAAGCAAGCGAGGAGAAGTCCAGCCGGTAGTCAGAAAATGCTCTGAAACTACAGCCCTTTCAGACTTTTCTATTTTCATGGCGTAGATATGAGTGTTAATCGAATTATGAAGTGCAGGGTAATATTGACAGCAAATCAGTTCTGTATGTCATCTGCGGACGTAGGTAATGTACTGCAAGGCAAATGAAGAGAAGCTGAATGGTCAGGGCTAAAAATGGTACCAGATAAATGGGCCCTTCCTGATGCTAGCCTAGAATCCTCAAACTTCGCCGTGTCCCTCTTCTGGCAGCTTACCACAAGGACACTGTCGCTATTGCCAGTCCAAGGTTTACTGGGGCCGCCTGCGATCCGTCTCATCTGCTGTTTGTTCGGCTTAATCACAGGTCTTTGAGCACCATGCGCAGTCCAGAAAGGTCTACTGACTTGGACGGATCAGAAAAGAACAGTCAGTGTGGCGCTTGGTATTTGCACACCCAAGCTGATTATTTTGTTCCACATATCACTGTATGATATTGTATATTTATATACTACTATTCGGTGCCGGCGCCGGCATTGCCATTTCCCAGAGAGACACTATAGAGCATCCTTGTTCTGAAAACAACAGCTCATCATAGTGATTAAGAAAAGCACCCGTTCATTCATACCAACTCGATGGAATGTTATTCCTAAGCCGGAGCATTCGACGTCATATAGGCATGATGTTCTTGGCAACAAGCTGCAATTGCCCATCCTGGTAAAAGCCAAGATATCATTGGTCAATTAGCGCATTATCAGAGGACTACCTTGAAGCTTATAACCAGCTTAAGAGCCCCTGAATCCTAGCATCACGCTTGTACGTACTACGAAGGGAGGTTTGATTCAGAGAATATGCATAATGTAAGTCAAGGAAACGAAACAAAAAGGAAACTTGGTATCAACTGAAGAAATACATGCCATGGTTTGTTATCTATGCAAAGAATTCCCTTGCCGCTTCAACCGAGATGTTGCCAATCACCTGCTTTGACTTGTTTCGAGCCTCGGCATTGGCAACGTGAACAGGTGGCCCACCAGCTCCCACCTCGCCCAGGTTTCCAATGAACTGCCGGGCCTCGTCGAATGTGCGGGCATGCAGCACCGTGGTGCCGACCTCCTTGCTGGCCTCGGACATGCCCGCCGTGCAGACGTTGACGCACTGCTTGAGCATGAGGCTTTGCTCGGTGAGCCGGCTGATGACTTGTGCAACTTCCTTCCGGTGGACGGGTTGCACATCGCCCTGCCGGCTGACGGCCTGACAGACGGCCTGCCGTCCGAAGCCGTGGGAATTCGCCTGCGGGCTGCCGGGTTGCTCGACTACCGCCAGCGTCTGGAGTGTGAGGTCCACCATCTCGAGCTTTCCCAGGAGGTTGCTCAAACTCGTTCCAGTCTGGTCCCGGTAGCTTCTCAGCTGTTCGCTGTTCTCTCTCATCGCTTTCCTGATCACAAGTAAGCCTTTCTGCCATATTCTGAATGAGCCCTATTCCGGGTACCCTGAGGGGACTCACGATGTCATGGCTCCCAGCGCTACAGAGAGGGTTTGCCTCCAGTCACCCAAGCGAGACTTGAACAGTGTAACGTCGCCCTCGTTAAGGTGGAAACGGGCTCTGTCGCGCCAATCCACGCGCCCATTCGCCGAATGGGAAGTGAGCTGACTGAGCCTCTGCTCGAAGTCGTCGCAGGTGGCTCGGCAGCTCCTCATTGCATGTTGCAACGCGTCCAGACAGAGACTCTGATCCGCTGAGAGTTCGGACTCGGGTGACTCGGCTATTGCCACCTTGACGGATTGTATGGCCTTGTTCAGTGCACCGAGGTGGTCTCGAAGTTCAACAAGATAGGTGGGAACATTTCTCAAACTGCCAATGAGGTCATACAACGCCTTGGCGCTCTTGTATGCAACCGAAGTCAGACCAAGCACGCCGCCGACGATGCTGATGGGATCGGCCATGATGGGCAGCAGAGAATTGGTAGTTTTTAAGGGGAAAGGTGTTGGAAAGATATATGGCAGCGCAGAACCACCTTGGGGTTTATTGGTAGTGAGTGATGTTGAAGAAGAAGATTATGAGCACATCCGCTATGAGAGCATGAAAACCATCAGCTTTTATGTAGGCGACCAGAGCTTCCATGTTTCATTGTTGTTACGTGTAGCCGCTTGTTGGTAGCACGCCCTCAGCCGCGCAGCAGCATAGCCGCCGTACCGACGAGCCGGTACCCAGTCAAGATACAATCAACTGTGGGGGCACTGTCTCCATCACCTGCAGACTCTTCCATTTCTGGATCCGAGTCAATGCCGATCGACAAGTCGCGCCTATGTCGCCTAATGATTGGATCAGTCCGACGGATTGCCGCCGTAGGTGAGGACGCGATCCTGGGCCCCCGGCCTTCACCCCGGCCTCCACCCGGATTTCCCCCCTGCCCAGCGACTAATTCGAGGCAAAACTGGTGCATCTAACCGCCACTCGGTGAGATTGTCGATGCTTGGGCTCGCCTAGTGAGCCTAGGTACCTCCCACACACTTCAGTCTAACTAAGACTCTGGCCTTCCATTAGCATCTCGAGCAAGCCCACTCCGTCTGGATGCCTTTGTACCATATTCATCACAAGAAAAGGGGGATGTCAGTCTTCCAACAGCACCGACAGACCATGAGCGTTGCAGTAGTCACCCCTCCTCCCCTAAGAATAGCCTGGATGAAAGTACAATCTAGAAGAGCCCCTGGGATATTTCAACTAAAATAAGCCGCAATTACAGCTTGAGCTACCAGTGACGATTTGACAATTTAACTATTGTCAGGTTTCTAGCTTTTTTTTTAGGACTCCTTACCCCAGAAGCTCCGCTTAAGATACATGTTGTGTAAAAGTTTCAGAATATATCATGTTATGAAAAAGGGCGTGGCCAATAGAGATAACAAAGGGAAAAAAGCATGGCCACAAAACTTTAGTCACAAGCAATCACTGACTCAGCGAAGGCCCGATACTCCACAGGTAGAGGCACCGCTCCCGGGTCAGCGCGTCGACCGGCTCCGCCCTGGCGGTGCCGCCCGTCTCGAAGAGCAGCCTCTGGGGGGTGGCGGGGACAAAGGGCGGCCAGGCGGCGGCGCCGGGGCGGCGGAAGGGGTTGGGGTCGAGGGCACGGATGAAGCTGAGCCAGTAGGCCTGGACCAGGGGGACGACGGCGGCGTTGGGCCCGGCGGGGGCGTAGTAGCTGGGCGGGCCGCCGCCGCCGCCGCCGCCGGTGGCGGCCGGGCCGAAGATGGCGGCCAGCTCCGCGACGTGCGGCACCCCGAGCCCCCGGCCGACCTGGTCCGCGTCCCGCACGTCGTAGCGGTAGTTCCAGGACCGCGGGCCCGCGCCGTCGTCGCCGTGCCGCCGCGCCGCCGCCGCCGCCGCCACCGACGACGACAGGAACAGCCCCGGACACATGTACCGCATGTCGCCGTAGGCCCGGCTCGCCTGCTGGTAGTAGCAGCCCGCGCGCGGGCAGCTCGGGTCCCCGTTGGGGTACAGGGCGCCGATTTCCCGCAGCTGCGCCGCTGTGAGGTCGGGGAACTGGTCCTTCAGGAACTGGTCGCTTTGCTCCTGGGAGAACGCGGACCGCGGCGCGAAATCCCGGCCGCCATCGGTGTCGTCGCCGACGATGGTGGGCACCTGGACGAACTTGCCCTCGGCGAAGGTGCTGTACTTCAGGTCCCGGACGAAGTCGCCGTCGAGGACGGGGTTCCACATGAACAGCGGCGGGCCCGTGGCGCCCCCCGGGTAGGGGATGTTGTGGTTGGCCAGCTGGAGCTCCTGCGCCGTCTTGCTCCGCAGGCACCCCAGGGAGGCGGGCCCGGAGCAGTTCAGGCGCCTCGCGAAGTCGTCGTACTGGTACTGCGATGCGTTGACCGTCAGGGTGGGACCGAAGGACACCGACTCGGCGGCGGCGCCGTGGAAAAGCCCGTCATCCCGGCCGCCGAAAGCGGCGAGCTGAAGGCCGATACTCGCAGCCCCGGCCGAGGCGCCCCCGAGAACCACGTGTTTGGGGTTGCCGCCAAATTTGGATATGTGTCTTTGCACCCATTCCAAAGCTTTGCGCTGGTCGCGGAGCCCATTGTTCGGTACGATGGCGTCGTAGTTGGTGATGAAGCCGTACGGGCCAACTCTGTAGTTGAACGTCACGACAACGACAGAGTCGTTACTCGCTTGGACTAAACCGCCGCCGTCCAGCCGGGGGTTGGAATTGACATTGAAGCCGCCCCCCTGAATGAAAAAGAAAACGGGAAGGTTCGAGTCGGCGTTGGCGTTGGTTGGCGCAAAGACGTTGATAAACAGGCAGTCTTCGGATTGTGTGCCGGATAGAGGCGACTGTCCAGTAGCAATACAGGCCATGGGGAACTAACTAACAGTGAGAGATGGTTATGAGAGACGGGGGGGGAGGGTGACAGTCTCTTACGTTCGTCGCCTGTTGATTCTCGCTTGCACACGGCGGATCTTGGGGCGGTGCAAATCGGAGTTCGCCAACAGGAGCTGCTGCAAAACGCATTCCAAGCCATCTGGTGACACCACTCCCGTCACTGGCACCCAGATATGTGGTGCAATCGACTCTTACCGCGGGGGGCACTGCCCACGCGGACGGCACGAACAACGCCAGGAGGGCGAGCAGAGTCGGGCGTGTCATTGCGATCAAAGAACTGTCATCTTTCAGTTGCAATGAAGTCCAGGACTACGTGCCAGTCGCGGCAATCGATGCGTATTTGTCCTCTTCTATTAGGGCACGGCTCCTTTACGGCTATATAAACATTCTGCAAAGATTGACTCCCTCCTAAGTGTAGATAGCCGCTTGCCGGTGCCCATGATAGATTCACAGCTGCCGAGATACAGCATGTACTGGCCGACCCGAGATACGCGCCAACCGCCGGCGCGATCATCGAGGGTCTCGGGACCGGTCAATGATACGGCCCCGGGGGGGTGCTGCCGGTTGGCCGCATGGAGGGCCGCATCCACACCCACAGGGACGACCAACGCGTCGGCAGAGGCTGCATGGCCATACTCGGATGGTCGGCCCGCATGGCTCCTGTGCTCTGGTCCATGCTGCTCATGCTGTACCTCGACGACGCGTGCGGGGGCGGCAACGCGGGCGGTGTTAAGCTCTGGTAATGCGCAAGCCACGTGGAGAGAGAGGGAGGTGGTGTTCTGGTGGCACGCTATCTGCCGTGTGGGCCTCACCGCGATAGCCTGTTCTTATAAGGTCATCAACATGTTATAGTCTCGATCGAGCAACACCGAGCCCCGTGTGTTCCTCCTGTCCGGGCTGACAGGAAAGCATACGGGACAGGGAGGGGCAGTTTGGCAGGATAAGGCACACAGGGGTAACTCTGCGCACGGGGAAAGCGGAATAACGGTCCGAGTATGGAAGCTTGACCAGGAGAATTGGCTCCCCATTTACAAGTTTTGACCGAATGTGTGCCGGCGTGGATGATAGGTTAAGAATTTACCCTCAGGCCCGTTTTCCCCTAGGACCAACTGGGTCCGCGCCATCCTCAGTTGATCAGCACCGGCGCGCCTATATTGGACGACTGGCGTTTGATTCTCAAAACCAGGGCGACGGAGGGTGGATTTGCATTGAGTAGTTCTTATGGCCTTACACTACCATGCCCGAGTCCGTCACATAGATACCATAAGACCTTGACTGATCACCACTTCACAGCGCGTGCCCACTTGGGCCAGGAGAACGCGTCAAAAGGCTGCTATATAAATGCAAAGTCCTCGTGTCAGTGTTCTGTAAGTTCTATACGGATTTGGGAAGGTGACGACTACCCTAGGTACAGATAGAACGATTGGTATGGGATATCTTTACCGACCTCATCCAGAATAGCCAGGCGTGGTCGCGTGGTCCGACAGGCTGTCACGGATCCCCACAAAATGGCTACATATCATCGAAGCTACTTGACTTGGGTCTAGGGCGGATGGTCGGCCGATAGATTTCGTGGAGACTCCTGCGGTCGGATTACAGGGGGAGGTCACGGCATCTTGGCTCGCTTAGGTAGTGGCGATAGTGCGAATATATTTCGCGATAGGGATACAGACTAAAGTAGCGGCATAAGTGCTTACAGTTGGCAGTGGCGGCGGCAAGAGGCAGGCAAGGTTGCATCCCATTCCAGATGCAGACCCACGCAAGGCGACGCTACTGCATCCAGAAGGCAAGACGTGGGTACTCGCGGCTGCAACAGGTGCAGCATATTTTGCCCACACGATGTCGTCCACGGTAATGGAGCATCGTGTTGGCGATTGCAAAAGAATGCATCCCGGATAGCAGCAGCAGCAGGTGGGTGGTGTGCGATGTGGAGTCTGTTCGGGCCGTTCCTAACGTCCATACACAGTAGGATGAAGGCCATACCAGGGATCGACGGGTCATGGGAAATAGCTCAAGGGCAGGCAGATGGACACTACTTGGATACTAGATAGAAGCCAGCGAACATTTCGTCGAAGCTTTTCCGGCTACTAGGGCTACTTCGGTCACAACATGTCGTATTTGCTTGTGTTGTTGTTGTTGAACGTCCCAACGCAACAAGATGCCTAGGACAATGACCACCACGAGCTTGGCAGCTGAGCTGATAGTCAGTCCGGCCCCGCGATAGCTATCATGAGGTCCTATATAAGTACGCACACACATGGATGCACGACCTCGACACGGGGGCTGGCAGAATTGACGTGGCGACCAAGTACTCCTACGTATGTTGTATGTACATGTAATTATGCCCGGGCGGATAGAGTACATACCTCTTTAACCTAAGTATGTAGCGCGACTCGAACTTGTGCACGTCCCCATTCCTATGGGATCCCATACCACTCACTGGCTTATCTTCCATTTTGAGTAGAGGGAGACGGAAGCCGCCGCCGATGAACGAACGGAAGGAAGCACTGAGGTAAGAAGGGCACAAAGGGTTTGACCCAATTACCTCCCATCCATACCTCTTCTGGGGTCCTCCTGGGGATCCTCTCTGCGCAGCATCTGCACCATCTCCATCATGGAACCCCCCCACCCATCATGACATCCATCATCAGCTCCCATGCAGATGCTCCCGCACGGGAGACGTCTCTCGTGTGCAGAAACCGGGACCCTCCAACCCTGCGCTGCGGACTTGCGGCTGCTCGCCCACGCCCGCCCGTGGCCCCTCGGCGAGGTCCAGCGTGCCAATCGGCTGCACAGTCGGCGCTGGTGGGGGGCAAACCACGGGGCAACTTGCACTTCCAGGCCATAGTTCGCCCCACGACGGGGGCCCAGCCTGCCCAGCCGACCCAGCCCGATAGCGACAGCCAATGCGCGCGCGCCCGCCGACCCAGAGGAGCCCGCGCGGGTGGGGAGACGGCACATGGTCAGCTCCATCGGAATCTCATTTTTCTTTCTTCTTGGGCCCGATGCGCCGCCTCCGTCGCAAACGCCCCGGACTAGGGACCTGCTTACCCGCGACTACAAGACCACGCCAGACCGCCGACGACGCCTTGGGATCTTCTTGCCTCCTCGCTCCTCCCTCCCTCAGCACGCACTCCCACACCCGCCGGGCCCAGCGCTACATGTGCCGCCTCGCCCTGCCATAAACGAACGGCAAGCGACTTCAAAGTCTTTGCGCTTGCTCCCCACTTTAGAAAGACTTATTTTCCCTGGAACCCGCTCCCTCCGGCCGAAGCCGCTTGTCGTATGAAACACGACGACACCACGTCCTCTTCCACCCCCGCATTGGAAGCCCTCGTCGCAAGGTCCGCCGCCGCCGACTCGTGCGCTTGCGTTTGACAAGGCCCCCCCTCCCGCTGACTCGCTTTCCAAGCGCGCGTTCCGTCTTCCGCGGCACCCCGAGAGCAGAAGGATACTCTCGCCTCCCGCCGCAAGCCGTAGCCATGGACGGCTACCAAACCAAGTACGACCAGGCGCCCAGCCGGACCGTTGAGGTCACGGGCGGCCCCCCCGAGGCCCCCGGCGCCGCCGAGACCAATGAGGCCGTGGGCACCGCCCTGCACCAGATCGAGGCCCGGAACGTGCACTGGTACTCGTATCTGGCCACGGCCGACTTCTGGCTCGTCGTACTCATCGGCCAGGTCCTGGCTCTGTGCATCACGGGCACCAACACCTTCACCACTCTGCTCGCCAACATCGACACCAACATCCCGGCCTTTCAGACCATGTTCAATTACTGGCTGCTCACCATGGTCTACCTGCCCATCACGCTGTACTGCCATGGCTGGGAAAAATGGCGTAGCATCGTGTGGCGCGACGGCTGGAAGTACCTTTTGCTCAGCTTCCTCGACGTCGAGGGCAACTATTTCACCGTGCTGGCTTACCGCTACACCAACGTGCTCTCGGCCCAGCTGCTGAACTTCTGGTCCATCGTCTGCGTCGTCATCCTGTCCTTCACCCTGCTCAAGGTGCGTTACAAGGTCTTCCAGATCATCGGCATCCTTGTCGCCTGCGGCGGCATGGGCATCCTGCTGGCCAGCGACCACCTGCAGGGCAACAGCGGCACCGCCTCGAATTTGCTCAAGGGCGACCTGTTCGGCCTCGCCGGCGCCACCCTCTACGGCCTCAGCAATGTGTTCGAGGAGTGGTTCGTCAGCAAGCGGCCCATGTACGAGGTCTTGTCCTTCCTGGGCCTCTTTGGCATCATCATCAACGGCGTGACGGGCGCCATCTTCGATCGCGAGCAGCTGGTCGAGGCCGCCTGGGACAGCCGCACCGCCGGCTACCTGGTCGGCTACACCCTCATCCTCTTCCTCTTCTACTCGCTCGCGCCCCTCATCCTGCGCATGGGCTCGGCCGCCTTCTTCGACATCTCGCTCCTGACGAGCAACTTCTGGGGCACCATCATCGGCATCCACGTCTTTGGTTATACCATCCACTTCCTCTACCCCATCGCCTTCGTTTGCATCGTCCTCGGCCTCATTGTCTACTTCCTCGCTGGCAGCATCCTCGGCGACTCGAAGAAGCCCTGGCTCGGCGAAGCCCAGGAGGACGGCGTCGCCGGCTTCGGCACCGCTAAGCTCAAGGCCCTCAACCTCGCCCGCAAGCAGGGCCTCGCCGCTGAGAGCGGTCAAGTCTAGGAGGCAACCTGGCGAGAAGGGGAGACCAAGATGCCCAAGTCACATTCTTTTTCATCGCCCCCCTCCGCTTGGGCCGGGGGGAGCGGGCCCCGGGAATACTTGAGTGCCCAGGTGCCTCAATCTCAAAACAGACATTCGTTACGACTCGAGATGCGCGCAATCTGCTTTACGCCGCTCTTTTAACGTCATGACGGCTCTACGATTAGCTTTTAAAGATACCAATACAATTTCTAATTTTCCGCATTCCATGTTTTCAAATCTGGTCGTTGACATTAACTTGCGCGGAGTCTCCAAGTCACGGAATCGTCACTCCATGATCACCTGATCACTTTACCTAAGTACTTCCGCTTGGGACAAGCCGAGGTAGCCCATGACCTCGAATACATCTAGTCCATCTTGCCGACTCATCTTCCTCACCCTCTTACAACCGTCTAAAAGTTCACTCCCGTGTACGGGCTCTGCACGCTGCCAAAGCCCTGGGGACACAGGGCGCCGAGCGGGGCGGAGCCGCTGCGCATGTAGCAGATCTTGGCCTGGGCGCAGGCGTCGCTGGTGCAGTTGGGGCTGCGGGCGCTGCTCTTGCCCTGGTAGTGGTTGAAGAGAGCGACGAGGCCGCGGTCGCGCTCCATGGCCTCGGTGATGGCGTGCCAGAAGGTGGCGTTGAGGGGGGCGTCGGCCGGCCAGGCGGCGGCGGCGCCGTAGGCCTCGCGCGTCGAGTACTCGAGTTGGAAGACGGGGCCCGCGGCCGGCCCCTCCACGTCGCCGCGGTCGTCGCCGTCGAGGCTGGCGAAGGTGTCCACGTCGGCGTAAAAGGTGTAGGCCTCGTGGACGTCCCACGTGCCCGTGTCGACCTCGTACAGGCGGTAGCCGGCGTTGAGGTTGGTCAGGGGCGTCAGCGAGGGGCCGACCCAGGCGCTCGCGACGGCGTCGGCGGCGGCGGGCCGGCGGGTGCCGTTGCCGGCGTAGTAGACAAAGGCCTGGTCTTCGTGCGTGTGGCCGAAGAAGAGGCCGGCGACGACGTGCGGCGCGTAGCGCTCCACGATCTGGTACAGCAGGTCGGACCCGTTGGGCAGCGGGTTGCTGCCGTCCCAGCCCGACAGCACGTGGCCGACGATCCAGGCGCGCTGGCCCGCGTCCCTGCCATGGTCCCGCGTCAGTAAGTTTTCAAAAACCAGGGGGCCCCTGGGGGTTAGGGGGCCAAGTTTCGGAGCACTCTGAGGCCCGAACGCCAGAAACAAAGCGTAAGAGAGGGTATATGATGCGAGGTTTTCGTGCTGGAAAGGGGGGGAATCAAAACACCCGGACGTTGCTTACTCGGCCTTCTGCAGCTCGGCGATCAGGAAGCTGAACATGCCGCTGAAGTCGGGGTTGCTGGCGTTGAGCAAGGCGAAGTGGTTGTTGCGGTAGTACAGGTCCGTGTTGAGCGTGATGATGCGCAGCCCCAGCGGGTGCACGACCGAGTAGGCCGCGTAGTGCGCCGTCGCTTCGGCCGCCGTCGCCGCGTCGATCCACCCGTGGTGCGCCCAGAGCGAGGAGACGTGCTCGTAGTTCCACGAGAACTGCCGGCCCAGCGGCCCGTCGCCGTCAATGCCGTGGGGCGCGTCCAGGTTGTCCGGGTTGGTGTCGTGGTTCTAGGGGAGGGGGGCAAGGTACACCGAATGTTAGCTTTCCCGAGTTTTCATGGCTGGCTGGCTGACGGGGTTCCCGGGGCGACTCACGCCCAGCGCCACGTAGACGGGCCCGCCAATGTACGACTTGAACATGTGCCAGATCGACACCTCGATGTTCTGGACGTAGTCCCGCGAGCGTTGGTTCTGCTTGTCGTGGGCGACCAGGTCGCCGGTGTAGAGAGAGAAGGCGGGCGGCTCGTCCTTGGAGGTGCCGGTCAGGGGGCCGATGGACTGGAGCGCGGCCAGGGCCAGGTAGTAGGGGGAATCGCACTTGTAGTACCCGAAAAGGGGCGCCGGCATCTGCACAGGGGCCGCCGTCCCGTTGGCAGGCGCAGAGTGGTGGCGGCAGCACAGGCCCGTGGTGCAGTTGGCCTCGGAGCCCACGTCGTAGCGAGGGTCCAAGTGCAGGTCCGACAGGTGAAGCACCTTGACCCGCTGGCCGCTCGGGCGGGGCCGCGTCGCGTTGGCGGGCCGGGGCTTGGGGAAGACGGGCGCGTACTACCACCATCCAGAGTCAGTATTTTCCGAGAAGAGGAGGTCCAGGAGCACGTTTCGGAGCACGCTCAGGCCGAAACGGCGGAAACAAAGAAGACCGGGTGTACAACGGGAGTTATTCGTGCTGAAGAGGGCACGATAAAGAACGCCGGATGTTGCTTACGGTGTCGGTCCGGTGCGGCGCTGGGCAGTAGGCGCCTAGCTTGGCGCAGATGAAGTGGCCGTCCAGCCCGACGACGTCGGCGCGGGCCAGGATCTGCGTCCAGGTCGCGCCGAAGCTGCCGGCCGCGTACTCGGCCCGGCAGCCGGACGTGAAGTGGGTCGTCTCGCAGAGGGCGATCATGGCCTCGGGCATGCGCTCCGGGGCCAGGCGCGCGGCCGTCTGGCCCTCTTGCAGCGCGGCCACGCACTTCTCGCAGGGCGACCCCGCGCGCGTGCGGTTCGCGACGATGTCCAGGATGTTGGACGAGGCCCGGGCGATGACGGCGTCCGCCTGGGCGTCCGTCAGGTTGAGGCGCGCCGGGGGGAAGAGCACGGGATCCTCGTTGTGCTGGGGAATGGCCAGGGGATCCGTGACGTTCGGGGGGAAGGTCTTGTTCAGCACGGGGTCATAGATGACGGGTTGCGGCTGGACCGCCGGGCCCGGCGGCACTGCGCAAGAAAGATGTCAGTCCGCTGTCCTCGGGACGACCAGTTGCCGGGTCGGGTTTCTCACCGTAGTAGCTCGGAAAAACCCACGTCGGAAAAGCCGCCGGGACGGTAAAGGAGGCCGCCGGCCCGGGAAGTGTCGTCGTCATCGTCGTCGTCGTGGACGATGTTGCTGTCGCCGCGACGGTCGAAGCCAGGAGGACGTATTGGGCCATAGCCCGCAAGACCCAGGGCATAGATGCTATGGCGGGCATTTCTTCTTTTCGGGGGGGTTTCAAGATGGAAAGAGCGAAGGGATGACCAAACAGGCCAACGCTTCCTCCGATCATCTGCCCGTCACAAACGTCGCACGTTCCTACGCGACACGCTTGCGGAGAATCCCCAAAATGAGACGATACTTATGGCGGTTTTTTAAGAGGTACAACGTGAGTGGGAAAGTACTTAACTTCCAGGTACAACAGACCAAAGGCTGGGCCGGCTCGCCTCGGAATATGGCACCCCAACACCTTTAGTCAAGCAGCCTCTCCGCAAGTGCCGTGATCTAGTGCCTGCAGATCCGGAACTTTAGGTAGGCGCTAGGAGGGACGACGGGGCTTTTATGAGGGCAACGGGTACGAGGATTCGGGCGTGGTGGCATATTTCTCCGTGCATTTGTCAATCGTGCGGGCGACGCGCACGTGTGTGTGTGTGTGTCTACTCGGAGCCAGAAAGCTCATCACGCGTCGGTTCGCTCTCCCCGTTCTTGGGCAGAGGAGTTCGAGCCCGAGGCTTTTTGATTCCCACGCGTCGTTCAAGATGCAAGCCAGGGTGTGGCCGAGGTGGGTTTTAAAACAGAACGTGGTTCCTTTGCACGCCGAGATTGGCCACACTGTAGTCGTCAGGTACATGGGATGAAAATCCGATCCACATGGATCTATTTGCCATGCATGATGCCCCCCCCCCCCCCCCCCCCCCCCCCCCGCCTCCCCCGCCAATCCGCGCCCTTGAAAGACGTGGGGGCATGGATTTCCAACGACAATCCCCGCGGTACATAAGGAAACACGGAGCCGAATTGTATTGTAAAGTTACTGACACAGTAGTATAGTAACCCGAGAAGAGAAAAGGAGCTGTTTATGCCCTGGTGCCGTGAAGCGGGTTTCCTCACTTTTAATCTCAATTATGTAGGTACTGGCTCGAACTCTCGTCGGGGCCGAGATGGTGCAAGTCGCTATCTAGGTTACGGCAATTCCGCCCATTCTCTCGCATAGACTTTCGACGTGTATTATGCTTTCTGGTTCTCATTTCCAGTATTAAATAGTATATATAACCTACGGAAGTATCGCTCCCTTGCATCAGACTTTTCGAAAGAGCGTGCATGAAGTTCAGTCAATGTAGTGGCAGCATTCACCCGAGCATCAAGGAACAAGACCTCCGCATTTGAAGGGGTGTGTAAGGGCATAGCCAACTCACCTTGGAAGCAATGGAGTGTCGCGGACTGTTGTATGAGCATGCGTGTGTAACTTTGCAGCGGTAAATTGCCTGGCAATCAATTGCAGCAATGCATGGTCAGGTACTTTACTCAAGTAAACAAGAACCCTCCTCACTTATCTCAGCTGCAGTTTATTACAACAGTACTAAGAGGCAAAGAAAATCGATGAATCTTTTACTACCGTTCCTTATCCAAAGGCTTCCGGTTTGTCATATGAGTATTTACAAGATGCGAGCCCCTAGAATCCGCATTGATCAACATCGTAAGCCAACAAGTCGTTATCCAGATAGCATTTGGATCAAACTGGTTTCTCCCGGTTCCTATTCCTTCCCCGCGGACCCCTTTTGAGAGACATGGACTCCTCTTACCCGCCACAAGACGCTTCGAGAACACACGATCTTGGCTCGAGGAAAGGACGACCGATCCGTTATATTCTAGGCAAGAACAATAGACAAGTGCTGTCCAAAGCCAGACACACAATCCTAAGTCAAAGAAAGGGCGACCGATCCCTTAATTTTTACGCCAAACCCCAGCAAGGGCTGTCCCGCGCTACACCGAGTCACCAGAACTTAACTAGAACCCAGGCAACGAGGGATGTTGTGGAAAAACCGCCCAACTACCAACCCGCTCCCGACAGACCCATACGCATATGGACCCCCGAGATTACAAGCAAACAGGATGTGTCGAGGAAACGAGACCAGGGTTTACTGCTCAATATGTGGCACAGCGGAGACCCACGGTTACTGGGAATTGGTGTAAGCACACCCTCGGGCTGCCACGTTGTGCGTGGCCGGCCTGCCCCCCCCCCCCCCCAATTCTTCACTTCATCCCATCTATTCTTTCACTCCATCACCCGAGACGAAGAATTCCTGCCCTGATCTCCCGGGGGCGACGCCCCGGAGCGGGAAAAAGAGAGAGCACTAACTCGGCCTGTTGTAGCTGCTACAAAGCCCCCGGCGACGTTGGCGACCCCGTGAGTTGCCCGCAGAAGGAGGTGAAGCAGCTAAAAAAGTTCTTTGGACACTGCGGTGATTGCAAGAAGAGCCTGTACGGACTGCCCTAAAATTAGCCCCCTCCCTTCCCCCATTGCCCCCCCCCCCGGTTCAACATGTCTGGGTTGGATTGCGAGGGGGCCGTTCCGTATCCGACACGCGGTGAGCATGCGTCGGTCCGGGTCTGGACGTTTTCTCGCTGAGCTCCCCTGAGACGCGAGAGAGAGAGAGAAATATGGACGGGCAATGCCTTGTTGTTACCCACATCATCGTAAATAGTCTTTGATAAATAGCGACTTCTGTTTCTCGTGATGCACCACCTCTGGGGGGTTGAGTGACGGGTTAACTGGGGTACCAGCGCCTACGGTGCCGAGAATATGCCAGTCTTGACAGAACGCCTCGAAGTTTGTCTCTGATAGGAAAAGCTGACATCGGTGTTTGCTCAGCAGATCTGACGATGTAAGCCATCAACTGGGAACTTGGGTCATCTGGCATTAGGACTATTATTTTGTGAAGGGGACATGGGCGATGACCGTTATTCCCACAAGTCCCGAACATGAGAGTCATATTATCATATTGCGAAACTGCACACCCCTATTGGGGTCCGGCAGGTCTAAGTCTCAATCCATTTTGTCCGAACACCGTCTGAACAAGGGGGAGGGGTGTACCGCTTAGCTAGGTGGCTGTAGTGTGTATCAGGCAGAAGCTACAACATCGAAAGCTCTATAATAGTGCTTATTACGGACCTCAGATATTATCAGACACTGTATGCACATGCCGAGTCTTACCATCAAGTTGCCCTGATGCTCAAGGAGGTCTCTATCAAGAGGTCTTGCAGCTCCAGCCTCGCGACGGCGACTAGCCAATCATGGTTGCGAGGCAGCAAGATCCTGAACCTGAGCCAATCAAGGCAAACGTGGGTTCCTCCCGCAGGCAGAAAACAGCGGCAGCCTTGCGCGAGTACATGCAGAATGGACGAGGGGCGTTTTTTTCTTTTCTTTTTTTCCTTTTGGTCGTCGGACACGTGCCGGCTGGTGTGGGAGGAGGGATGTGAAGGCGGGGGTGAGGGATGATGGATGGATGGCTCGACATCGGCCGCATTGTGGGACGCTGCCGGCGCCGGCGTACAAGGTTATTCTTGTTGCACCTCAGCCCAGAGGCCCAGGGTGGGCGTTCGTGGCCTCGAACAGCGGTCTGCCCCTCCGGTGGCCTCTCCCTCCCCTCCCCCCCCCCCCCTCTCTCTCCTTCCCCCTCCCCCTCCACGGACATCGGACGAGTACGCACGCGCGCGCGCTGCCACTTGCTTGCACCGAGGCACGTTGGTTTGCGCTTCGGCAAGGCTGTGGCCGCCAAAGGGGAGCAGACAGAACCCCACCCGCAGCCGACAGGGATCTTTTTGTGAAGCGTCCCGTCGGGTGGTGAGTCGACAGGATCGTCAGAGAGGGGGAGGGGGGGGGGGGGGGGGGGGAGGGGGAAAGGGTTCTCTTCTCCAGTTGAAGCCAGACCCGAGGGGCGCGCCTCAGGCCATGGGCTGCTAGCGAAGTACCGGTGAAGGATGGCGGCGGCGCGCGTGCCGGCCTCGGGTAGATGTTCGGGTCTCCAAAGTCGAGAGCGAACCCGCTAGGCCGAGGGAGAAGCCGGACCTTGTGCCCTCCAGTTCCCAAGCTCCAACCCCCCCTGTCTGGTCGTAGCATCGCCGAGCTCATTCATCATGGCCCTGCCTGCTTACGGGCTTACCAACCAGGCGCGAAGAGGGGGAGGGGGGAAGAGTCCGAAACGAATGGAGGGGAACGAACGGCAAACCCCACCCAGGAAAAGATTTTGGCGCGGGGAAGGCTATTTGCTGGATCAGGGTGGGCGGGGACGAGAGGAACAAACGGATGGAAACATCAAATGGGTGGGGGGACAAGTCAGAAAACGCCGAGAACATCATCATGCGGTGATGGAGAGGCCCGAGGCCGGAATGGGTCGATGACGGCGGCACATGTGCTCCATCTTCTTCTTTTTTCCCCTTCTTTCTTTCTTTCTTTCTTTCTTCCCTGTCTCTCTTGTCTGTTTGCCCCCTCCCTCCATCGATCTTGTAGACGCAGAACGTTGGGATGGATGCGCTGGGCTGTATGCAGCTATGAATAGCCACAGCCCAACCGGGGGGCGTGTGTGGTGCAGCCTTGCGCGGCCCCAAGGCGAGCCGTTATGAAGAGATTGGGTGTGCCATATGACGAGTCACACTGGATGGGGAACCAAGAAGAAGGAAAAAAGCTCTCGCACCGGCCTCGCACCTCAGCACTGGGGGACATGCAGCCATCCGCGCCCCGAGATGGGTGCTACCGTCGCCCATGCCACGTAACATGTACGGCTGTCACTTACACCGTGGGAGCGACAGCCCCTCCGTTGTCCCTTGGGGGAGGATCCTACGGGACGCAATACATCGAGATCCTGAATGCCATCGCTCAGAGAGAGGGGGCCCGGTGCGCGCCAAGAGGGGTTCCAAGAAGAAGCAAAAGAAGAAGGAAAAAACAACGGCGGCGGCCATGCCGTGGGAGGCTGTCTTATCCTGCAAGCCTCGAAAGCATATTTCACGGCGCAGCAGTCTTGCGTGTGACGAGAAGCTGGGGGTCCTGGGCCGAGTATTGGGCACCCGCAGAGAGAGCGAGCGCCCTGGGGGCAGGTCGCACAGGCGCGGGAGTCGCGTGATTGCCGCCGTCTCATTCGGCCATGGGAGTAGGTGAAGAGGTATCTATCTGGCGATGAACAACCGCTTGAACACAGCAAGTGGACGAGCCAACCATGTGTGGGGTGGCCCAAGGGGAGGGGGGTCGTGTGAATCGCGTGATGATACGGTGTTTGATGATGATGTGTTGTCGACCTAAGTCACGCACCGAGGCCACTGTTCCAATGCTTGACGGCGTGGGTGAGTACACAAAGTACATGCATCTTGTCCTTACGTTGCAGGCGTGCTCGTGCTAACATCGATCGGCTTGTGAGGAGGACATGTCGGCCCCGTGCGCTCAGTGCCCGGCGGGCTGACCTGCCGCCGCCCGCCCTGGCGACCAATATTCTTGGACGAGCGCGAGCCCTCCCAAAGCCGTGTGCGTCCCGAAAGGGCAATGTTTCGCGCCCCGATACCTCCTCAGTCCTATGTACGTGCCCCCGGGCCTGGCGGGGACGGGAGCCGTTCGTAGGCGAGGCGGGCCAATAGGGCCTACAGGCTGACGGAGCATCGTGTGCACCATTCGAGGAATTATTGAAGGGGCAGGTTGCCTCTTTGGGAAGCTGACAAGCAGTCATCGATAGAGCCGTTGAAAACATGGCGCCGAAAGACCCTGGTGGGTGTCCACGCCGCTGGCAGGGCCTGCCCATCCATCCCCGTCCGCCAACCCATGCGCCCATGCCCATGCCATGGCCCAGGTCACACCATCCGAGCCTCGCAGTCGAGAGCGGGCGAGTTGGCACCGGCGAGCAGGCCAGGTCTCGATGCTTGAGTCGTACCGTGCTGAGTAATGCTGTGTAAAAGAAAGTCGGGGTCCTCTCGGGCGGGGCGCGGATGGCCAGATGGCCCGAGGCGCCAGAGCCTGTTCGGGAAGCAAGGTTTGGCTCGCGCGAGTTGGTTGTTTCCCGCCTTGGTGTTGGTCCAACCTCCGGCAAATGGCCATCGCTATCAGCGGCAGGGTGATATTATATGGGCTGCCGGCCCATCTAGCTGCCTCCGGCATCGTGGTGGTCGAGCCGCCTCAGAAGCTGGAGCCACGGGGCAGGGGGAGGGGAGCAAGGCGGCCCCCAGGAGCGCGCTCCGGCGCTCTGGCAATGGACCAGCCTCGGGGAGCCATCGTCTAGAATAGAAAGAAACAGGCCGAAGGATTCCGTGCAGATATGGGCGGCATGGAACAGTTATCACGGACCGGTGGGGGGGAGGAGGTTGGTTGGTGGAAGGGGGGGTAGCCGGCGCGCATGTGTGCGGCGTGGGCACACACCCACACCCACACGATCGGGACGAAAGCCCGTCACCATCCACAGCTCCGCCCACCCATGGAGCGAGCGAGACGCGCGAATAGTAGAAGGGGGCCAAAGAAAAAGCCCCCCCGGTTTTCAGAGGCCGTCGCGACGTGGATGGCCTCAGCATCGATTCGTCCAACGGTGCGACGGGAGCACGGAGTCCTGGGCACTATCCTGGGCAGCAAAGGCCCGTCTGCCAAACCCAAGACGGCATAACTCGTGGAAAGCCAAGACCCGCCTGCAGCATTGGCCGATTTGATGGCTTTGGCCTGCACCCGCCGGTCCCGGGCCCGGTCGCTTGATGGCGATGGGCCTTGAAGGATAAGGAGGGCCTCTCCCGAAAGCACGCACTGGTACATAATTCTCACCCCCCCGAGTGGGGAGGCGCGTGTTTTGAGCTGGTCTGTTCGGAACCCCACCGAGTGCGTCCTATCGCCCGGAATGTCACTGTCGTGGGAGGCGGCGGTGGGCGGACGGCCAAGCGGCTCCGACCCCTGCCCCTCCCCCATCACGACCTGATGAACACGGGCCTGTTGCAGCAATGTTTCACACGGACTGGAGACGACGGTGATGATGTCGTTGGAGGTGGTTTGAACTATTGGAGTTGGCGACTGTGTCTATGAAGTATACTACTCCAATTACATATCTGGCTTCCATGCTTTCCAATATGACTGCTGCCTGCCCCAACCCGCATACATCCTAGCCGCGTGCTGGAGGGCCCGGCCCCAGCCCTGATCGAGCCTCCTTTGTGCTCTAGCCTTTCTAGGAGGTTAGCACGTACTGACTACACACGCCGGCCATGAGAGGGCTCTGAGTATCCAATGCGGCCTGAGGAGCGGCCTGTATCTCCGGTAGAGTTGGGGGCTGCACGAGTCGGCGCGTTCGTGAGAGTTCCCACCCGCAAAACTCACCTAACCTACCTAACAGACATGCATGGATGCCTGCGTAAACGCACCTTGGAAAAGACACGCGCCTGTACATACATACATACATACTTAAGGTACGTAGGCCGTAAGGCGGGTGCACAGCGCCCGGCCGACAAGTACCAAGACGCAGAGGCTCCCGCAACAGGGATAGGGTCGGCTGCACTGGCGACCACAAACTCGCTGTGCCGTAGGACAAACTGGGGGTCCAGCAGGGCCGAAAGCTGTGACGCCGCCCTGGGCCTGGGTTTCGGCTCGGGAGGCTAAATAAACGGCAAATTTCGAAGGCCCAACCCGTGGGAGGAAGGGTGGAGGAGGGCGAAGTGGTGGTTCGACGGTGCGCCGCCGCCGCCCAAGATCCAAATGTCCGATGCTGTTGATGGGGGGGTGAGGGGGAGAGAGAGATTCCGCCCCCGCCGCCGTCGCTGGTCCTCCGTTCCGCTACATGGCGATCGGCTCGCGATGGCGCAACATCACACAGAGGATGGAACGATGTGCGAGGGAGATCACTGCCAATTTCCGACGCGCCCATGGGATGGATGAACGAACCCCCATCCCCGAGCCTCGTCGCCGCATCTGGGCGCTCTCCCAGCGCGCGGCCCAGGCTCTTTCTCGCGCACCCCCCGGGCGAGGGGGGAACCCGTAAGAACGGTCATGTCCCATACAATCTATAGGGGGAAGAAACCAAATTACCCAAAGCTGTGTTTTTTTTGCGCGGCCCGGGCACGGTTCGGCGGGCTGCGGGGCCCGCCCAGCGACAGCCCGGCTGATAAGGCTAGAGACCTGGTCCATGAACACGCGACGTGCAAGGGCCTCCCGGTTGGCAGTGGATGCGGGATGGGCATGGGCGATTCTTCGGCCCTCAAAGCGCCCCTCGCCGCCGCCCCCAGGCTCACAACCCAAGCGTGCGCGAAAGCGAGCGGCATTCGGGGGGCCAGGGGTCAGGGGGAGAGGAGACTTGCCAGGGCCGGTGTGGCCGCGGGCGGCGGACACGCTACTACTATAAGGAGTTGCAGGACGAGGCCGAACCCTGGGGCAAGCAAAAAAAAAAAACTGGCCTTTCGTTCCCGTAGATCTTGTCCAGCTTCGTCCTCCTTCGGCCGTAGACGAGACGGTGCAAAGTGCTACTTTACCCCCCTTCCCCTCCGGAGCCGCCTACGCGCTTCGCGGATGCGCTCCAGTATCATCACATGGCTTCCCTGCGCCGAGGCGGGAAGAGGCAGGCAGGCAGGCCCGTACGAACGGCCACTCAGGGGGGGGCAGCGTCGTGAGGTTGCAGAGACGGGGCGAGGGTGAGAGTGTTGCAATCAATCAAAGGAAATTCGAACGTGCTACGATGCGCTCCGGCTTCGACGCTAGCCACAGGTTGCCTGGCCCGGTTCGGGCGGCAAGGACGCTCGGAGCACACGACTATCCAGAGCCATGACCCGGGGTTCGTCGTATCCTTGCCATCCCGGACATGGGAAGCCCACCGTTGCTTGGCCATATCCGAGGCCGTTCTTGGGGTATACATATCTAGGCACACGCCCCCGAATCCATTTGCGGCTCGCGAGGCGCCTTGGGGAGGAAGGGCTGTCGGTGATGAGGGAACGGACGCTGCCACGCGACGACGTATCGGGCCAACAAGAAACCCCTTATTAGCTGTCCGACGCGTGATCGGCCCCGATCATACCTCGCGCGCGCGCCCACTCACACACACACACACACACATACACCCCCCATCCCGCGCCTCGTCGTGCGAATGGCTGGCGGACAGTGGGCATCCCACACCCCTCCAGGGAAGCGGCAGACTGCGGTTCGTCGACTCGGAGCCATTTTCAAGGCGCTTGTGACGGCGCTACGTCGACGCAATGGTCCACAGGCGGTCCCTCTCATCAACCAGCCAGCCGTAATGACGGGCAGGTCTAGCGGAAACGCGGCCTAACTCCAGTAGGTTTTCCCTGATTAACCGGCGGGAGCGACAAATGACAATCACCAACCGCCAATCTCTCCAAGCAGGCTGGTCCAAGCGAGCGAGACCTGGTCCGTCCTGATGTGATCCATCTGGGATGGGGAAGAAGAAGGGGATGGGGGGGATCAGACCAACCTATCCTCCGATTGAGCCCTAAAGAGCCAGCAGCCCCGGGCACCTGGGCTTAACCCTGGAGAAGAGGGCGGCCGGGTACTTGGTGAAGGGTCTAAGTAACAAGGGGAGGAGGTAGGTAGGTAGGTATGTAAGTACTGCAGACCCGGATGGCCATATGAAAGCCGATGCCGAGGAAAAGGGCTTTTTCTTGGTGGTGATGATGGTTCATTACTTAAGTATGTACTTCCTCTGACGACGGCTGCATCCCTTGCCAGGCGGTTCCAATTGACCGGGTATGGGAAGTCAACGCGCGAGGGTGCAGTTGGGTAGGCTTGCCTAAGTATGTACTTACCTTACCTCCAGCTACTAACCCATCAGGCAAAACGGACGGGCGGTTGTGCCCGCAAGGCGTCGCTTGGACGAGGTGCCCGACGGACGGGTTTATGGAGTACATGATGCAAGCAGAGCCCTCCCATGCAAGCAAGTACACGCTACCTACCCCTACCCAACACATCAAGTACGCCATCGATGGCGACGCCCCGAGCCGGCCAGCCACGGAGATACGTGCCCGGTTAGATAGAGATGCTGCAACGCCGAACTGTAAGTATCTAACATGCGGACATCCATACACACACAGGGGCAGTGGTAGTAGGCCCGACCTCACACCATCTGGATGCTAACATGCAGCGCGACGGATTGGGCGTCAGGGGGCCCGGATTGGAGTGAATCGTCGCCGCCATTGGTGGCGGCCCGGCGGTGGCCACGGCCGATTTGCTCGGGGCGGCTGGCGCCTTGCATCATGGCTGTCGTCATTCGACAGCGTCGAGACAAATCTTTCCCTTTGCGACATGGAGACAGGCGTTTGGGACAGCTCGCATCCGGGCATGACGCCGAGATGGGGTGGCCCGTTCTGCCCCGTCGTGGAAGGCCATGGGGAGAAAAGGCCAAGACAGCCAGCCAGCCAGCCCGCCCTCCGTGGTAATAATCACATCCATACCTAAGTAGCTGGCCGGGGGGTCTCTTTCCACGAACCCGCATAGGGGACGAAGGGCCAAGGCGTGACGTGCACCGTTACTGCAATCTACCGGGCCATAGCAGTACTCCCCCCCCCCTCCCATGTAGCCACCACCCACGCCCCGTGGCAGGGGCGCGGGCTGTCTGCGGATAATAACGGGCTCTCTCTCCCAATACGGGGCGGGCGCGAGGAGGAGGCGGCTACAGGAGCGTCGTCGTGTCCAGGGCACATTGGACACGTACTGGACGCGCCACCCTTACTTACGTCTGGAATTGAATGTCCGCGCGGGCAAGCTCAGGGCCGGTCAGCGAACCGCTGCTTCCCCCAGACCGAGCGACGGCGCCTTGGCTGCCATGGAGGCAAGGCAAAAACGGAGCGGGGAGGGGCGGCGACGAGGATGGGGAGGAGCCCTCAACAGTCGTAACCAGGAATCCAGGAGAGGAGAGGAGGGACGGACAGCACGGTCGGTCTGCCCCGGTTGATGGCTCCATGGACGGGAGGGATGGGATGGATGGATAGGTGGCCTGGGTGCTGGGCTGGAACTCGGGTGGATTACTTGTAGAGGGTTGGAAGGCCCCAGGCCATCCATGGAAACCAAGCCAGGTCGGGATGGGCTGGCTCCCTTTTCCACTTCCACCATTATCTCCATGGATGGATGGATGGATGGATGGATGCGTCTGCCCATCAACGGGGGTCCTGGAATGTTCCACAAAGCGTGTGCGCATTGCCAGTAGGGCAGACAGAGAAGGAATAGGAGGTACCTAAAGTACATAGATGATTTTAGTGGTAGATGTTGGCAAGCAAGCCCAAGTTGGAAGGCAAGTCACTTATTGGTGGTTTGGATTACTTCTCATGGGAAAGTGGTACATACGTTAAGTACCTCCTCCTCTTAATCTAGCCCTGTCTGGAGTCCATCGTGGTATTGGGACCCCGGCTCGACCTTAGGTCAAGTAAGTAGCCTGGACCGCATCCAGCAGCAAGTACCGAGTGCCTACCGAAACCCCGTTCCCATCATCGCCCAATGCAGAAATAGCAATCTCTCCGTCGGTGGCGTGGCGTGCGGCCGTTCATATGGCCTGGGGTGGTGAGAAGAGTGCAATTACCTCCAGCATGAGAGACAACCGACTCTGGAGCGAGGTATGTACCTACTGACGGCCCTGGAGGCGAACAGGGGTAAAAAAGTACATGGCGGCCGGAGCCCCCCCTTCTCAATCCTTGAGTAGCCGGCTCTCCACCCTGTCCACTTTCGGAGCCATTTGGGAAATTCTCAAGTGCAAGGAGGGAGGGAAAAAAAAAAGTTGAGTGAGTCGCTGCAAGTGGATGATTGACAGCCAACGTGCGTGAGCTCGAGCGCGGACGTGAGTGTCGGACGACCACGACCGGCCGGCAGGCAAAAGGACAGGAGATAACTGACACGCGGAGCTTCCATCCATCCGCAACCTAGCCCGGGACGGGTATGGGCTCCCAGATTTCATGGGTAGGCCGCATCATACACAGTAGGCATCTACCGATATTCATGGGGGATGGAGGGGGTGGCATGGGATGGGATGAGGGTTACACGCAGTTCGTATGGAGAGTATGAATTCCCGCCCCATCCATTGGGATCCTCGACGCCCTGGAGAAGGATGAAGAGGAGGGAGGTAGACAAAAGAGAGAGAGAGGGAGAGAGGAGGAAGGCCTCGTCTCATCTCCGGGCTGTTCTGTCTACCTCTGGGAATAGAGTGAGGAGCCCGCAAGGAGTATTCGTGACAGATTCCCAAGGTTGGCGGGCCGGTAAGGATGCATGTGCCTGCTACCTACATACTTTCGCATAGATAGTAGAAGTGCACACACGCACACACACACTGGATCGGCACACTGGTCACTTGCCCGCCCGGCCGCCCGCCCACGCACTCCCGACACACCTACACCAACTTGACCTCCGAGTGGAAGGGGAAAAAAAAAAACACTGATTTGAGGTAAGGTAGGTATGTAGGTAGGTCTGTCCTAGTCGGTAGGTACCTTACGGGCGGGCTCCTCCTCCCACACTCCCCCAGGCTCACCTACATACTGGATCCCATCCCATCCCATACCACACACACTGCACTCGCACTCACTCACTCTCGCGCCCAGTCCGAACGAACGAACAAACGAACGAACGAACGAACGCCCGAGAGCCCACACCACGTTTCTTCCCTCCACCCGGCCTTAGCCCTGTCCGACTCCTCCACTTCCCACCACCCACGGGCCTGCTTCTTCTGCTTGCCCAACCAGCTCGCCTGCCCTTCTCGACAAGCGTCTGCGTTGCGTCGCAAAAAGAGCCCACCTCTCCGTGCCCTCGCGCGCCCTCCAACCCACCCGACCCAATTACCAGCATACTACTCTGCCCCCCCCGCCGTTTCGGCCCATGTGGTGGTAGATCTCTACCACGACGCCCGTCTCCGATATTTCCCTCGGGAGCAGCCAGTCCCTTTTTGGTCTTTTTCTCCTCCCTCTTTTTCCTGTCTTTCCGTCGTCTGGTCGCTCGTCTCCCTCCTCCAGGTCCAAAGACTACTTGCCCCCCCTCCCCCTCCAAAGGCCCTCTCTCTCTCCATCTTCCCGTCGTCACACCATCGCACCCCCCGGCGTCAGTCAAAAAACTCACGGTTCGCCCACGAGCGCGCGCGTTGTGTGCTGCCGCTCCTTCCCACCGTGTTTAGTTTTTTGTAATTCGCCGCATTGGCCCGACCGACCGCCCGACCGGGAGAAGCAAGAACCGCAGGAAGAAGATTTCAACCTCCGCCCAACGTTGGATTGGCTGGCTGAAACTGCGAGTGATTTTGGAATACGGGACGACTTTTTTCTTGTTCGCCCTCGACCTTTTTTTTCTCCTTCGGCTTGGTAAGTTCCGCATCCCGCCCGCAACCGCCAGCCCTTTTTTTTTCTTCTTCTGGGGGTCCCGCAACCACGGGGACAAGAGATTGGTTCCGTACGCTATTTTCCCCTCGCACTGCACGCATTCTACACCGACGGCCTAGTGGAGGAGAGCGGGAATTTAGCCCAGTGCCACGCGCCTGGCATCTCTGACGCTGGTGGTGTCTGGATTCGACGAGCCCGCCTTTGCTGCAGAAGCACACCAGCAAACCGCAAACGCCCCTCCCTCGGGGTTCTGCATTGGTGACCGCTCGATCGAAATTCCCCATCTTGCTTCGCGGAAGAAAAGCCCGTGGCGCGTGCCAGCTACGGCAACCGACGTATTGGCTGCTTTCGGCTTTATTTTTGCGCGGGGGGCGCAGAGCAGCCTCTGTTGACTAGTGCTGGTGCTCTTTGTTTGCGGTTGACTGGCCATTTGCACCTGTTTCTTTGCCGACAACTATTCCCTCCTCAGCTTGTCACACTCGAGCAAAGCTAATACGTGGACTGTCAAGCGGAACTCCCGACCTGACGTCAAACGAGAAATCTATTTCCACAAATCGCCACTGCCGCGGCCCTGTTGCAACCGACCCATTGAAAGCGGCAAATACCCCCTTCCGCCGGCTCGTTTCGTCGCATACCACCTCGCCATCCGTACACATCGCGTCACGAACGACTGCAAGCACCCGATTCCGCCTGCGGTAATCACGGCAAGCAAGAGAAATAGCCCCGAGTCCCCGCGAGAGTCCCGTCCCAACAGACGACATGTCGCAATACTACGGAGAGGCGCAATGGCCCGGCGCAGGGGCTGGACAGCCGACCTGGGAACACCAGACGCCGCCCCCTCCGCCTGCCCGGTCTGGTGAGTTTGATGCATCCCTCCCGACGAGAACTGCCGTCGCTCGGAACATGCCCACTAACCCGACTCCTGTCACAGGTGCCAGCTCGGTCATCCCGCGTGAGGAACTGGCAGCATTCTCGCACCAGATAGAGGGTATGTCTTGATTGCCACGGTGGAAACGAAGCGCACACCTGGTCCACTGGCACATCTTCTCCCGCTTTCCCCGGCAGCCTCTACACACACCATGCCCCCAACCCCCTTCGCGAGGCGACGAAACAAGAGCTGACAGTTGGCCACGGACAGAGGTCGACCGCGCCATTGACAACCTCGTCAAGAGCGGCAAGATGTTTGCTGGCGGTGCTGGTCCGCAGATGTCCACCACGCGACGTGAGTTGCTCCCTTTTCAGCAAGGCCGAGGTCGGGGTCGAGGTATGGGTCCACCACCCCATTTGCAGCAACCGCGACGGGCGTCGGGCCCCACGATGATGATGATGGGGCGAGGACGCGGAGGACGATGAAGCTGGCCATGTCGACGATGGGGACCGGTGGCTAACGGTTATGCAGACGGCCGCGGACCCTCAGGCGCCGGACCGCGTCACAACTCGATCGGCGGCGAGTTCGGTGACGCGCGCATGGGCGGTGGCCACCCGGGCGCCGGTCTGCAAAACTTCTACGCTGCCCAGCGACACCAGTCCTCGCGCGGCTCCAACGAGGCAGAGCAGATGATGCAGGCAAAGCGGAGATTGGCAGCTCAACGGGAGCGGGAGCTTCGCAACTACCATCAGGAGCAGCAATACAATAGAAGTAGGCCGCCCTCTGTTGTATAGCCAACCCTACCTACCTACCTACCTTCCATATGGCACAGACGAGTCGCAGACGAGTCGCCTACATCAAAAGAAAGAAAGTTCAAAAGAACGGCGTCGACCTGTCAGCCCCGTTCATGTACATCCTCGCATCATGTTGCACCCCGTCGAAGTCGGATGTTGGTCGCTCCTGATGATGCCGGGCCTGCCATTCCCCCTTCCTCTCCCACTCCACTCCCGTTTCCTTTCTACTCGCTCCGGTTTTCCTTGTACATCCTCTCGTCCGGTGCAGCTTTGCTAACCTGTCAATGTCTCACAGCTGTGCTGACTGACGTACCCTACGCGCCCAAGCCCGACCGCGCCTTGAGCCCCGGAACCATCTCTGAGGACGACCGTCGCGAGCTGATCGCGCGCCAACGCGGCGCATTGTACGGCGAGGCTGGCTTTGCCGACAACGGCGGATACTTGGACGAGTCGGGCACCGCTCGCTCAGGAGCTCCTGGCCTGTCCACCGGCCCCTCGAGCCACCGAGGACCGTCGCCCCTTGCCTACGAGTACGCACGTGGTGCTGAAGGCCCGGTTGGCCCCCAAGACGGCCCCGGCTCGCGCACCAACAGCAACGCCAGCCCCCAGTCGAACCCTCCCAGCCGAGGCGCCTTCGAAAACGCTGTCCAGCAGGCCACCCGCACCAGCAACTCGTCGCCCGGCGGATCCCCTCCCCGCCAGGGGGGCCCCCCCAACATGCAGGGCAATGCTGTGGCCCCTATTGGCACTCGGCCTTCGGCTGGCGCCCAGGCTCCGATGCCGGCGCTGAAGCAGCGGTCTACCACGCCGTTGCCGTCGCCCCTGAGCCACGGCTTCAGCGCGGCGGGCCGTGTCAACGACGATGGATCGGGCGTCGCTACGTCGGTCCCTCCTTCCAACCCCGCGAGCGCTTCGGCTGAAGGCTACAACCGCTGGGGCAACGGCTCAGCTGTTTGGGGAAAGCAACCCTCGGGACTGGGCGTCCAAGCCAGCGTCTGGGGCTAGGAAACCCACGGAGGCACAGCGATCAGCAACGAGGCCACAGTCGGCCCAGAGAAACGACCATGACGACAAAACTATAATTATAACCAGCAAAAAATCGGTGTTCGGGTCAGTCGGTTCATTAGGTGAGGGCAAGTGTTACCAGCATCAGCATGAGGTGTTCAGGGCCTTTTGAGGAAACACGGAAATGCGGTATCGGTCGAAGCCGGGCGGAGATTCCAGCCCCTTGTCACGGAGTTCTTGTTTTACTTATTTGGTTGGCACTCTTCACCACGGTCGAGTCCCCCTCGTCGCAAGCCCCATCCAGCGTTTCTCGTTACGGGGGTAGAAGAGTGTCGGCACCCACGAATCTGGCCACACACGGGGCGGAGTTGTTCACTTTTCGACATCAACGGCGGTAGGGATCAAGAGACACGATACGGAATACAACCCAGGGGATTATGCGATTGTCAGGTTTCAACACGGTTCAGGGAAAGGGCATCGACCAGGAAGGCGGGGAAGCGAATATCACGTCTTTGCGCTTGGGCACATGTGGTACGGAAACGGAGTTGTCGTCGCAACACTAATCACATGGGATTCTGCAGAAGGAAAGGGTGTTCTTGTCGGTTTAGGGGGGGCTTGTTGGCGAATTTGTTTCGTGCACAAACAATAAAATGGGAGTAATAGGGAGTCCAACGAGGCGCGCTGGGCCGGCGGCATGTACGGTGCGGCGCGACAAAGCCGTGTGTTCATTGTATTGTGCATTGGTTATGATTGTTCTTGCGGCGGTGGCGAGTGCCGGAAGAAGAACGAGGTACTGGCAGCTCGATATGATTGCTGTCCCTCAGGCACTTTAGATAAGCGCAAGCGGGATCGACTTTCTCCTTGATCCATATTCCGAGTGTCTCTCGTCTGTCTGTGGTCCCCTCCTGATTGGCAAACCTCCACCATGGCCGTCTTTCCCCCCGCACGCCCTCTCCTCCCGGGGCCAAAGGCGCCAGAACAAAAAAAAAAAAAAAAAGGCTCGCGGCATATGGTTGTCGGCCTTTCACATGCTAGCCGCTGGAAGCGTAAGCCCACGATACTTTTATCATCCAGACCGGACCAGGGTTGGCCCGCCAACCCTCGACGAAGGTGGCTTGTCCAGGGATGACGCCTCCCGGACTGGGAGGAACAAACTTTTTTTTTTTTCGTTCTCGGAGAGCGGGGGAAGGGGCTTACAGGTCGAATCTTTTTTTTCTAAATTCTTTCGTTGTTTTTGCCCCCTTTTCGGGGTTTTCCGTGCACGGCACCCCGTTGGGGGAGGAGGTGGGGAGGACTGACCTCGCTTCTTCTTCTTCTTCTTCTTCTTCTTTACGCCCCCTCCCCCTCCCATTTCCGGCGGCCGAAACTCTCTTCGGAAAAGTTTTGCCCGGTCCTGCCGAGAGAGAACCTCTCTTGCCTCCTCGGCCGCCGCCACCTCTGTCCCTCCCCCCCGGGAGGCGACTAAAAGCCGCGAATCCTCCCGCTTTCTCATGAGGTCCACGCTGCGCTGCAAGGGGTGAGGGAGGAGCAAACCCGTGCCCCTGCAAGCTGCTTCGAACTACGCTTACCGCCGAGGGGACAGGGACTAGAAGCAGCGACAACGCCTTTGGGTCCCACGTTCACTTCATCGCCGCCCCTGCGGGGAGGGGTTCCATCGCAGACGGGCGGGAAGGTGTGTCCACGCGCTTTGGAAGGGGAGAGAGGGAATTCTGGACAGCAAAACTATTACCCCTCCCCCCCAAAAGCCAATTCCACCATCTCCGGACTACCTAAGTATGGAAGAAAGGCCGGCGGCGGGGGCGGCGGCGGTGGTGTGGGCGTCTGAGGGTCCCCGCCTCCTCCCCTCCCTGACCCTGTCTGCGTTTCCCTCCCCCCTTCCCCCCTCGCAGCCCTACCATCTGCCTTTCCAGCAGGGCATATGCGGGAACCCCCCCCCCCCCCCCCCCCCCGGGCTCCTCCCCTAAACACAAAATTTGGCATATCTTGGCTTGCAGCCGCCTCTCCCGCCCCCCCGGCTGGCCGCGGGAGGCAACGTGCGTGCCCGTTGGCTGGCCCCCGCCCGGTTGGACAAGGTTGCTCCCGTTCCCGAGATCCGGGCCGTACGATCCGGCCGACCCGCCCTTCGGGGGGAAAAAGGGAACGCGTTCGAAAGAACCTCGACGGGTTGAGAGGGGAGGGGGGGATGCCTGCCGTTTGTAGGTGCGCCAGTACTGCATACTTGGGTATGGTACCTACTCACGTATTTCTGCTGAAGGGGGGAGAGGGGGAACACCCTCATCGCTTCTTTCCCTTTGGCGCCTCCAACCCCCCTCTTCCTCCCCTCTTACCCCACCACTCACACCCGGTATCCCTTATCACAGACACGGCCAACCATGGAACCCTTTCTGTCGCAGCGTCGTGCGCCCCCCTAGCGATGGTTCGGGGCGAGGGAGCGCGACTCGTTGTGAACCTGGGTTTCCCACCCCCTCCGTCCAATGTCGGACTTGGCCTCGTACGGCAGAGGGCTGAGACGACCCTCGGGGCCCGGTGCCACGGCGGCGGGGGGGTTCGACGGGGGACGGGTTTCGGCGTTTGTCGTACCTGGGCCAACCAGGAGGGTGGACGGAGGACGAGGGAACGTCGTATGTGTACGCGGGGGAGGCTTGGACATTCTGCTTGCGGTCGAGACGGTGGGATGAGATGGGGGAGGGGGGCGGCGATTCGGGTTCACTTGGGCATCAACGCGCTCCCGAGACACAGCATCGGTCGAGGGTCTCCACGAAAGAAGGGGAAGAAAAGTATCAGATGTCGTATTTTGGTTCTTTTGTACCCCCACCCTCTGCGCCACGCTTGGTTAAACCGATCCCATTCCCTCCCGAAAACGCCGTAGATATCATCCATCACAGTGTACAAGAAAAGTTCTCCCTTCCCCTCCCGCTCAAATGCGTGGCACGGGATCTCCATGTGCTCCCGTTACGTGACGTCGTCATCCTCTGGCGACGCGCGGCGCCCCCGCGGGGGTGGGGGAGGGCGCCTCTCACAGGCCCAGCGCCTTTACGGCGAAATCGAGGTTCATGAGATCGTCGGCGCGGGCGGCCTTTTCGGCGTAGACGACGGTGCCGCGGCCGTCGATGGCGAAGACGCCGGCCTGCTGCCACTTGTTGCCGAGGGCGGTGCTGGGGCCGACGACCTCGTCGACGGCGGCGGCGGCGGCGGCGCCGGCACCGGGCTGCTTGGGGCTGCCGCCCGCGCCGGGGCCGAAGCTGCCGGTGCGGGCCAGCGACCCGGCCACCTTCTCGCCCAGCCAGCCCTTCTCCTTCCAGCCCTGCACCTGCGTCGTCGGGTTGAACATGTACCAGACGGAGCCGAGCCCGAGCCCCCAGGCCGCGTACATGGCCCGGTCCTCGTCGATGAGCACCTCGACGTTCCAGGCGCCGCCCAGCAGGTCCAGCCACTTCTTGGTCGCGTCGCGCGACGAGTGCGACACGGCCACGCACCGCAGGTTGCCCTGGTGGCGGTTGGCGAGGGTGCGGAGCGCGAGGAAAGTCTTTTGGGCGACTGCGTGACGGGGGGGTTACCGGTTAGTTTCCAGGGTTCAATTTCTCCGTCTTCCCCCGGGCGAGGTCCTACTCACAAGCACAGCCGACACAGCGCAGGAACAGGACGACGATGCGCTTGCCGCCGCCGAAGACCAGCTGGCGGTCGCGGTCCAGCGGGGCCAGGTCGCCGATCTTGGGGCACTCGGCGGCCACGGGCACGGGCGGCGGCACGGGCGAAAGCCAGGCCTGGGCCGTCAGCGGCAGGCTCTTCATGCTCATCCAGGCCGGCGGCCAGGCGTTGGCGGCCGCCTCGTCGGCGTCGGCGCCGGCTTTGTCGTTCTTGGCCGGCGCTGGCGACGCGAAGTCAAAGGTGTCGCTCTTGATGCCGGCCTTGCGGAGGGCGAGCTTGGTGGTCAGGCTGGAAAACATGGTGGACGCGGAGCCGGCGGTACGTCGCTGGGGCGGGTTTCCTGCGGCTTTCTGGTAACGTTTCGAAGGAGGACGGCGACTTGGGAAAACACCCGCAGGGCTGAAGAGAGAGCGAGCGACGGATCAACCGATGCGCATTGGAGTCGTGGATGAAGGCCGGGGGGGAAGAGAAGGTATCTCGAGGAAGGAGAAAAGGACTCAGGTCCAACCAAGACCGTCGCTCGCGGAGGCGCAACCCCTCGACGGGGCGCGATACTGAACAAGTGTATCAGGCGAGGGTGTTGGCGGGCTGATGGACCCCCTCCCCTTGACACAAGGGACACGGGCAGGTCGTCGCACGTTCTCGTCGCCGCAACCGCGTCGTTGATCCCTGGCGCTCGGGTTCGAGAAAGGACCCCTGGAAATGGGGGGGCCACTAGGGCTCGCTGGCCCATCCGATTTGGCCCGTCTGGTTTCGGCTGCGCTAGGGGAGTTTGGCAATCAACCGGGGGGTTCTACTGTTACACAGTACCCTAACCATTGTGGAGACTTGGTACTAACAGTACAGTATCCGGGGCTTAGGGGCTATGGAAGGTACTAAGTAAGTAGGGTACATCCCATCCAAATCCCAGTACACACCCGTGACTTCTACAAGTATATGCACTAATGTCCCCGTATTTGTAGGGCTCAGATGCGCCCGCTTCTTGCTGGCGGGGTCCCGCTATTAGTATCCCATGGGAGGGATCCGCCGCTAAACCTTCCCTTCCGTTCTGGACCCGGGGACCAATCGACGGCCATCGCGGAACCGCCAATGGAGAAGTACATCATCATCACAGACGTCCTCTCTCTCACTCGCGCCGGGGCCGCCTTCTCTCGTGGCCTTGCGTCCGCCTCCGCGTGCCCGGCCTGACCCCGTCGTCGGTCAGGTGGGGGGAAGTGCTGGTGGTCCCGAACGTGACGAGGCGCGCGGAATGAAAAAGGCCCTCATCGACGGGGAAACTGACAGCGTAAGAGCCTCGGCCCCCACGCCTGACTGCCCCTCCTGTTTCCCCGGGCACCACCTGTGTGCAGTGCGTTATATTCGTCCCCCAAAGCTTGCTAGCGCTTATCCCAAGTACGTCGACATGTGAGTCCTAGGAACTGAAGGGATTCGCAGATCCATGCGCGTACTTTTGCTCGCGAGGTGGGGCGACGTCCCGATGAGCATCAAGCTAAAAAGTACCATCCTTCTGGGAAGTACGCTCCTTCATCGCAACCCAACATTCCGCCAAATCGACGCTATTTTCCGACAAGGTTGAATATGTGTACCAGTTCCCGGGCTATCTACCTTAAGGGGCAGGTACCTTACTCTTCGATCCTTCTGTTCCCGTCACCTTCTTCTGGCCAGCACTTTCTCGCACTTGCTGTATCCATGGAAAAGAAAACCGACATGGACATCCTGGGTGCCATGAATAGCAGCCCCCCGTCCTGAATCGAACCTGAGTGGGGATCCTTCCTATATGTATGTACCTACATGTGTCTATCTCCATGGCAAACACTCGAGTTTCAGCACATCCAAGCAGTATTAATATCGGCGTAGCTTTACTCTTGGGAGCAGACTCGATTGTCATCTGAGTAAGCCTCCACGGGGACCCCACCACCACCACCACCACCATTTCACTGATTCCTGGACCTTCTCAGTGACGGTTGGGTAAGGCTGAACAAGGGATATCGCCAGTATGGCGTATCACGGCCCTCGCTCTGTCCCGCGTTTTCAGCTTATCTGTGCTCTCCAGTATCACGCGGCGATGGCATCCAACATAGGTGGTTGCCCTTGTTCACGCTTGACACCTTCCGGATGTGGCTCTGGGATGCCTACAAGGCGTACTTTCGCTTACTCAAACGGGTCTCGTGACTGGACGTGACGGCGAGAGCAGGACACCACCTCGTCTCACCGAGTGCTAAGCGAGCTGAGCCGCGAGGGAGCTGTCAATGGCTGGCTAGACGCCTCCCAATAAACGCCCGAATGGAACGGGAGGTTGCCCGTTCTGGCGCCGGGGTTCGATTCCCCCCAGACTTTGGACACCACGACACCCATATGAACGCCCGCGGGCCCTGGATGCCATCCACCCATGGTGCTTCTCGACCCGGATGAGCAGCTTCGTCCGGGGTACGCCACCCAAGCATGATAGGATGGTGTATCACGACTTGTTCATTATCGTACGATGCCCCCACGATGATCATCGACAGAGATAGCGCAAGAGATCGCCCTTCCAGAGGAACATCCATATTTCTTGCCTCCGCCGCAGTACCTGTTGCCCTTACATTGGCTGCCTGCCTAGTGGCTGGCCTCAATGAGACCTGCGGCCCGCAGGTTGGCTCACCTAGTAGGCCTACGTCGAAGTTGGCACGGCTACTGCGTGGGCTTTTGCCTCGGGCCGGACGCTGGCAGCATGTACCTGGAAAAGGGCCGGAGTTGTCACTTACAGCCTCTACTTGACCTTGGTGGCAGATGCGCACGACACGGAGGCATGTATGACCAAGTCACTCCTTGATAGGGCCGGGCAACCCAGGGCTACTGCTGGCGTATCTGCAGCCTCGGCCCAGGGCTGTGGGACACCACACGCATAGGGCCAAGCGATATGCATGCGACTACTGCTTGCTGGGAACGCCAGGACTGAGGGAGCCACTCACCACTTTGCTTTACAGCCCCCGCGCCCCCTGATGAAGCCCCTGGTATTGGGATCCGAGTATCACGACCATTGGCGCAAGTGTGTGTCAACAGGGCTGGCTGGCTGACCGATAGGAAGCGATAGAACGAATCGTGGCCTATTCTGGGTTGCAGCCCCCTTCACTGTCCCATTCCTGCATTCTCCCTCGGTAACGTTACTACCCAAGTTCCCAAAAGAGACATGTAACCCTCACTCAGGCTGGAGCGTGGCCATGGTGGGTGTTGATCTGCTCCCAAGACCATGGCTGTGCCCGGAATGTGTAGAGAGACCACACCAGAATCACGGTACCCCTTGGATATATAAACCGTAGTCTTCACCTCGTACAAGTAGATCAAAATCCGTGTTCTACAGCCTCCCAACTCACATTCTTCTCCTTCTCGAAAGGCCTAGCATCAAGCCTCAGTATCCCGAACTACACGCACACCCTTGTTTTTGCCCTTGCCCCCTGAGAACCCCTCTTCTTTTGTCTCCCAACATGAAGACCAGCACCATCTCGCTTCTCCTGGCCTCCCTGGCCCTGGGCGTCCTGGCTGCCCCGACGCCATCGCAGGACGCAGCCCTCGACGCCCGGGGCCGCAGCGGTTACAACCGCGTGTCCGACTCCCAGGTTGCCGCCGGCAGCTACGCCCGGGCCGTTGAGGACGACGGCGTCGTTACCACCAACGGCCGCAGCGGCTACAACAAGGAGCGGGACGTCCACGACGTCGTTACTACCAACGGCCGCAGCGGCTATAACAAGGAGCGGGACGTGGTCGAGCCCCTCGTTCCTCGTGGCCGTAGCGGCTATAACAAAGTGGCAGCCGCCGATGCTATTACCACTAACGGCCGTAGCGGCTACAACAAGGAGCGGGACGTGGTCGAGCCCCTCGTTCCTCGTGGCCGCAGCGGCTATAACAAAGTGGCAGCCGGCGATGTCGGTACAGCCGGCCGCAGTGGCTACAACAAGGAGCGGGACGTGGCCGAGCCCCTCGTTACTCGTGGCCGCAGCGGCTATAACAAAGTGGCAGCCGGCGATGTCGGCACAGCCGGCCGCAGTGGCTACAACAAGGAGAGAGATGTTGAGGCCGCCGAGGCCACGACGAGTGGCCGCAGTGGTTACAACAAGCTGTAGTCCAGAGACCGCGGCAGCTTGGGTTTGAGTAAGTACTGCCTGCTAGTTCCGAGGCAGGCTCCTGGCCTTTGAACTAATGAATAACTAAGACAGCGATACTACCAGAGCGGATGCAGCGATGCTGGACCTTTCTTTTTCCAGCCTGAACGAAGGCGGTGTTTTGGTGCTGAGGCGGATCCGTATTCCTTTCTTTTTCCTTCCTTCAAACAACTATAGGCTTGCGATTGAAGATGGGACTTCGCGTAGAGAGTAAGAGTTATGGGGGACGTTCTCTCATGTCCAGCAGCTTGGAGTTGATTCTTTTTTTCTCTACTGACTCGTTATGTTCGGGGAAGCCACTGTGGTTCGAAACAGCACAACATCAGCCTGACAGAAACAAGGAGAATATCATTCCATTCTTATCCCTCCCTCTTACTTTACCTGGCGCTAGCCCTGGATTTCGAACAGTCCGACACGGGAATCAACCAGGCCCCGTTAAGTGCAGGGGATTACCAGGATGCTGTGGTGGATGGACTGTGGCGCCTGTAGGGACTGGTGGCAATTTTGAGAAGTTCGTTTCGGTTGGTGGACTTGAAGGAATTACCCCTTATTTTGGCGGTTGGATCAAGATATTAGCGTAGGGAGATAATGGAGTATTGGTTGAAAGAAACGATTTCCTGAAAACATCTGTTTGCAAGCGACGGAGGTGAACCGTGGTCAGGAAACGGAAAAGAAAGAGAGAGAGGGAAAAAAAAAACCATCTTCTTATCTCAAATTCGCAATTCACAATTAGGGCAGCGATAAGTCTATCGAAGCTTTTTGCATCAGTATGGGAAGACACAAAAGCCACCAGCTTGCCTCGAAACCGATTTATAGCAGCTTTGGCGAGATGGGGATGGAGGCAGCAACTTTGCTCTCGGTAAAACCGTCTTCGTCGCCATTGGTGGTGATACTGCATTTTGGGAAAAATAAGAATCATAGCTCTGTGGCTCAAGAGATTCCGTATGCTCTCCATCAACAATACGGCAAGCTTTGGTCACCGATTCTTTCCGTCTATTCCTCGAAATTATTCCGCTGAGCCATGGTGGAGGCCGACCTTGCAACTCCTTGAAAAGGGGGCAAAGTAAAGAAATGAAAAGAATAGAATAGAACGAAACAGTAGATGGGTATAGACTTGAGGTATTTATTATTGGTAACTTGATAAAGGTCTTCTCCTGACTGAAGGCCTTACTATACATATTGGCTGGTTAGTCTTCACCCGGCGTCCTCGTGGGGAGCCGGGCGGCCGGTGGTCCCGCGGCAGTCGGGGGGGGGTTCAACAGTCGTATGCTTCCAGCCACGCGCCGACGTGTCCAGTCCACCACTCGGCCCAGTAGCCGGCCCAGAAGAACATCTCGGCTTTGTATTTGAAGAAGTAATCCGCGTCGAGGAGGATGGAAAGCGCCGCCAGCCCGCAAACACTGGTAAGCCCGCAAACACTGGTAAGCCCGGCGAGCAAAGGGGAAGCCGAGGGGGGGGGGGCGGGAGACGCGTGCCACTGCTATTATGCGATATGCGTCCGTCCCCTGAGTCCCCCACCCGGATGATTCTGGCGGAAGGATAACATCGCGACGTACCTGGATAGGCGTTCACGAACCTGGCTTCGAAGGGTTTCGTGAAACATGAATAACACCACGGAGACGAGCAAGCCGAAAGTTTTGACCGTGTAAAAGATATACACAGCGTGACTGTCGCGAAGGCAATAGGCTAGGAGGAGGAGGGTGGCCTCTACCATAGCCAGTGCCAAGCACAGACGGCTGAGTTCGGGGTTCGGGCTCTTGAACTGCGAAACGCTCTGGTCTCGATCTTTTGAAGCCATGGTCTCTACTCGGTCTCGGGTGGCATTAGTTGGGTACGCAGATCCAGCCGGTGGTATATTTTGGGTGTTCGTCACAACTTACCGTTTCTGGAAGGGCAATGGAAACTTCGGAGCAATGGGAAACCCGCTGTGTTGTTGTCTAGGAGCCAGAGGTGTTTGGGCAGGTGTCGATGTCGGTTGCGACGCTGGGTGGAATCAGCTGGGGTGCCAGAGTTTTGGTCGGAGATCGCAGCCGCAGGATAGCGTCACTGCGCGTTGACGAGTTGATAGAAATATATAGATCACCCATGCCGGCCTGTGCAGGATATCACTCTTTTGGTGACCTGAAGAGATTTCTCTGAACACATTTTGGTGAGGATTACTGGTTAGTACGCCGGCTTTCCGCGCCGGCGATTGCTTCTTGTTGGGAGTGACCGGTACTGCCAATACTCCCGAAATCAGAGATAGCAGAGCCTGCACTGGTGTAAGGTGCAAGGACGATGCTCCAAAGGGACCATGATGGTGTTGGGACCGACTGGTTATATCTTCCAATCCGGTGCCTTTTAACTTTTCTTGAACTCCGCGCATTCAACACACAACCTTGGATAAAAATACGTGGCGACTCAGAAACGAGCTCGGGGAAACAAATGGAGCCGAAGTGAGGAGCGTCTACCCAGGGCGACTCGGCCAGTACCATATCCATAGCAATTTTGGCGTTGTACATGCTTTGGCTACCGCTCTTACTATCGTGCTGAGGAGCGTGTGGTGCCGTGATGCATCGTCATGAGACTTCCCGTTGCCGGCGCGTGGGCCTGGCGGCTGTGATCGAATCGTAATGCGAGTGCGGCGGAGGCCGCCTTGGCCCAACCCATGTACGAAGTCCCCACCATAAGTGAGGGCAGCACCGTAGGTAGCATGGTCAAAGGCCTATTCATTTTTCAAGAACGAAACACACAGTTTGGGTTGGACGGCGGACAGGCTAGGTAATGGGGGGATACCTGGTATGGGCGCCCTCACTTCGGCTGGGGACTACGTAGGCGAGGCGGGCGCTCGAGAAGAGGGGTCGCTGATGGACAGACTTCCTGTCGGTACACACCATCAATGCCACGAAACACGGAGGGCAGCCACATGCCGCCGCGTGTGTGACGGGTGCCACAGATTTGCCAGGGAGCCAGCCGTCGGAGAAGACCTCTCCAGCGCCGACGGTTAGCCCTCTCGCGTATAGGTTCGCGCGGAGGCACCCGGTCCGCGTTGCTCGACTGCGCATGCAAGATATACAGGCCCGCGCTGCAGCTGCTACGTCGATCCCTGCGGAACCAGCCGTAACGCTGTTGGGGTCCCGTACCCCAGGCCATGGCATGGCCTGGCCCTTGCGCTGTCACGGCTCTGTGGCTCCGATGAACAGACAACAAGCGGCAGAATTCACGCGCGAGAGCGAGGCATGGGAGGCTGCCGAGCAAAAGCGCCCGCGCGATGGCGGGGGGCACACACGGGACGGCCTCGACATCGTGGAGGGTACATGACGGCCTGTCTCGAATCTGTCATCGGAGAATCACCAAGCCCGGTGTCTTCCCCATGAGAGGCCACGGCGGGGAGCCAGCCACGAGCTGCCATAAAAGCAAAGTGCAGCCGGAGCGCCACCATCCGTCCAGCAACCTGGTTCCGCGCTGCATCATCGGGTAGAAGGGAATGGGCCATCCAAGCGGTGCCGGGTGCCAAGCCATACACGCCTCTCCAACCCGCACCGTGTTCGACGAATGGACACGGCCGGAAAAATTACGAAAGGCAGGAGAAGGACGGCCAGAGACTGAACGAGCAAAAGACGGCCCCGCGCGCCAAATATAGACGAAAATCCGGGGAAGGGGGCCGATGGAGGACGACTTCCTTCCTTCGCTTGCCGCCAGACTTGGGTCTGTCTATGATCGGCCGGCGACTCCATCCATATATGACCTGCATTAGCCGTCAGCATAGCGGACATTACGGGACGGTTGTCGCTATTGAGCCGGCGGGAAGCGTGGGCTGGCGTGGACTCAGTCGCTCCGAGCGACTGTGGTCGTACCTCGAGCGCTCGTGCGACCTCGAGTTTGAAGGTCGTGGGCGACCGCGTGTATCGGGCCTCGACGCCGCCCCGGGGCGCAACATCCCATCGTGGTGATATCATCCTATGCTGGCCCTAGCGCAAATGGTGGCGGCAATATACGCTGGAAAAAAGGGCGTGTCTCTGGCAAGGCCGGAACGCCCAATGACAAGCCACCGTCCCACACGCACGGCACGCACACACTCTGGTGGGGTGTGGGTAGTGCTCAACGGGGTCACCCAGCCCGCCCCCTGCCGCTTCCGATACTGCCATCCATGGCACCCGGGGGGGGGGGGGGGGCGGTCACCGGAGCAGTCGCAGCAGGGAGGGCGGTTCCTGGGCAGTGGGATCCCATGGGAGCCCGCTGCGCGAGGATGGACGACGGACTCTCAAGCTGCCCAGGCTTCTGGGCCGCAAATAGTCACAGCGTAGGCCGACAACACGGCACGCTCCCTCCCGGCCGCACAAGGGCGTGGGAGGATGACGGAGAAGAAATTAGGGGGATCCGCATCCATCAGGAACCTGCGAACAGCTCGGAGCCAATAAGAGACGGGGGCCGCGACAGGATCAGGCAGGTCGCTATTCAGCTCATGTACGGCAAGCCCAGCTGACCTGGCGCTTTCAATGGCCTTTCAGAGCCTGAGATGCTCGCGAGGCTGAACTGCTGCGCTCCACGCTCGTGGCACCCGGCCGGAAGGCACCTGCGGGCGAGTCGCTCGCGCTTTGCGGTGCCAGAGTTAGCCCGGACGAGGCCGTCAGCTCCAGCCAGGCGGCGTGGTAGCAAGCCCACTAGACCCGTACTCCGTCCTACCGTCCTTGTATGTGATGTGCTTGCTATGCTGACTGCATATTGGACGGCAGCTGTGCAAGTGGGAAGGTATTGGCGGTGCGACGAGGATGGGCTTCCTCCATTCCTAAAATACCCAAGGATCGGCCTTGATCAGGTCAGCACCACGCAGTCTGGGAGCAGAGGGAGCCGAGACAGCAGATCCCCCACGTCCGCTCAACGATGCCGTTGAAGATATACGGCCGATGAACCCAAGGGGGCCAGCAACGCTGCTGACAAGCTGCAGTCATCATTCCCTACCGAGCAACTTAGATGGCTCAGCAGTCGTGGGCCGCGGCGTGCACGCCACTACCCCGCCTGCGGCGTCAGCCTTCACGAAGGGGGCGCATCCCCGAAGCTGACAGTTCCTGCATCGTGCCATGGGTACAAAAAGACCGGCCGTGGACTCACGAAGGCGGCGTCACGCGAGAATGGCGAGGGTGGGCGGGCTAGGGACGGAAGCTGACTGGCTGTTGCGTCCCGTGGCCTGGCCGGAAAAGGCTTCGAACGCTCGACGCGTCGGCCAAGCCGTGTGCGAGGGGCGAACAAAGGAGCACACATACACGCACGCACGCACACGGCAGGCATATAACACATAGCAGACGGCTGGCTGGCGGACCAACAACGTTGGGTAGGTAGCTGGCTCTGGCTGGCGCGCGGGCGGACGGGCAGGCGGCTGGCCCTTGAGTGTATAGGGGCCCCCGTCAGTCCGCCGTTGCCGGGCAAAATGGAGTCACTGGCTGGCTGGCTGGGCGGCCGGAGTGAGACCTGACGCACTCGAGGACCCATAGCCATCGGTCGGGGGCGGAGGCCGTGGTCCTCTGTCATGATATCATCGGGTTCTGGCGGGGAGAAATCTTTGTGGCTCGGCGGGGGGTCACCGGCCGTCACTACCTCCCATTCTGGGTACCCACGACTCCAGCGGCGGGAGAGGCGGGCCTCGGAATGATGACGACGGACGAAAATGACGGCAAATTGGCAGACTGGATCGGGTGTAGTCGCTAGCGATTCGACGCCAGCCCAGCCGCACATCCAGCAGCACCGCATCGCACCCACCAGCCCAGGTCGAGCGCAGCGCCAGCTGAGCCCGCGTGGGGAACACGAGTCCGAGTCCAGACGGAACTGATGGGGGTTGTATGCCGTAACCCTCGCCAGCAGCGCCCGTCTCGCCAGGCCAGGGCGGAATAAGAAACAAATGCCCAGCGGGACGAAGATGAAACAAGGGAGCCGGGCAGCCGGAAAGATGGATGCTGGGGCTGTCGGAGGATGGGGTCAAGGGGGGGCATCCAAGTCAGTAACGTGTGCATCAGCGCCTCCTTGGCATCCAGGTGGTGTAAGGCGTCCTCCTATACGACTACTCTTACCAGGGCACACGTGTGGTGTACGAAGAGTAGCATGCGAGGTTGTAGGGGGGTGGAGGAGGGCATCTCGTATGCTGTTCGTCTATCTTGCTGCCAACGACTCGGACACGAGGTTGACGGACGCGGGTCTCGAGGTACGGTACCCAAGGTACTTTGGCAAGTTGCTGGAACTTTAGACAATGGAGGGCCTGGCCCAGCCAATCCGATACACCCATGCGGTGCATGATGCTGGGGCGGAGCGCAGCGCCAGCCAGGCCGGGAGTCGAGATTGGGTGAACCACGAGATGAGAAATCTCCGTGCAAGTGAGGAGGGCAGGAACTGTAGCAGGGTAATTACCTGTTCCCGGCCAAGAGGTCGGCAAACACAGAAATCGGGAGGGGAGGGGAACAGGCAGGTTGCAACTAATGGCCCCCTGCTGGCATGAGGCTGTTGATTGAGTCGAGAAGTGCGCGGTTACTGGAATCCCATCTGAATTGGCCCGGCCTGCCCATCCCCGGAGCCGCGAGTGGACGGCAATTCTAGACAGGGCTCGCTGTGACTGGCCTGTAGGCACCACAATGGTCGATTCTTCCATGCTTCGTTCGCCCAGAGGCTGTCGTTCCCGTTCCGCCATGCGTGTCTCTGCTGCCGCTCTTGCGCATTCTACCGCTGCCGCTGCCGCCGCCGCCGCCGCCGCCGCCGCCGCCGCCGCCGTAGCAACGCATGCACATGGGCCGAGGCGATGTTCGCAAGTCGAGATTCCGATCTGCCTGGCTTGATCAGCCGGCCGCAGGGACCAAAGAAAGCAGGGGGCAGCGAAGGAGGCCGGTCGGAGGGCGGACAGTAGATCTGTACAGTGTCAGCCGAGCCGGCCAGGGCCTGTTTTGGTCAGGTAGGGGCCCAGCGCCCACGCCATGCAGTGGGCGACTGTGCGATGCCTGCTCCGTAACGGCGACCGGTGCAGGGCGGTGCTAGAACGGACTTGGCGGATGCCCGACAAGCGGGCGAGCCGTCTGGATGGATGGATGTCTCGCTAATAACGCTTTGGCTGTGTGGTTTGTACCCCAGCCAATCTCCATTGGATCTGTGAGCCGTGGCGGCGGGCGGGTGCTGTATGGACATTAGGTGCCAGTAGCCAGGGTGGACTGCCAGGCCTCTGTCTGGCTTCCTTCCATTCTCTTTCTCCCTGGCCGCCCTATGCTTCTTCACCCCTCAGGGAGGGAGGCCGGTACGAATAGAGGGAGCGGCGCGCCGGCGAGGCTAGAAAGGGAAACGGTGGGTGGAAGCAACCGTACATCCCATCATCTCATCTCGGAGTAGCAGCAAGTTAGTTTAGTTCGCTTCCTGCCTACCTCCTCTTACCTTAGGTAGCCTGTAAGGTAAGGAAATAGGTATCCCACGTATGTACCTAGGTAAGTATGTAGGTAGAAAGTGATGTGTGTGTGTGTGTGTGGAAGCGGCCTGTCAGCTGCAGGCAGTATGCCTTTCCTACCTACCTAGGATGAGGTATGAGAGGCTATGTGTACGAGAGCGGATTCTGTGTTCCTCATGGTGTCGCCCTGCTGCTCTTCTACAACTAGAATGGAAGGTAGGAAGGAGGAAGGTACGTGGATACATGGAATTCATACCAGCACTAGTGAGCACCCGGGGAGGAGGTACTTACTAGTGGCATCACTGAGCGTGTCGTGTGGTGATGGATCTAGTAGGTCCAATGTACTTCTTGTATGCCCTACTGAGATGGGAGGTACATACTTGTCCATCGGGATACGCTAGCGGCTCCCCAGCCAGCAGCCAGCCAGGGTTCCTCCTTCTCCCCACTCCAGGCGGCCCTGGCCCTGGCAAGCAGCCCTTTTCGCCTGCCTGCCTACTTTACTTTAGGTATGGATGTAAGTACTTCCCATACTTACTACATAAAATGCTGGGCGCATCCCGTGGGATGGGATACCAATGGTTCCCCGATGGAAGGTGTGGAGAGTACTTCTTGTACATGGGATCCCATGGGACGGGAGGGGATGGGACCTATTGCGTAGCTGCGCATCCGATACTTTACGTAGCTGCACCACCCAGCACCACCAGTACCGGCACACCAAACCGGCAAGCCACCCATCTCCCATCCACTACCACCGGTTTGGCAGCCCCGCAAAGGGCAGGCAAACCTAAGTGATGCCTATTCGTACATCTTGAGTTCGGGCAATCCCATGTACCGCTCCGTACGCGAGGAACGCTGCCCCGAGTACATGGCAAGATGGAAGGTAGGGGAAGCATAAGAAGCGTGCGTGCTTACTTCTTATGAATGGATGGATGTAGGTGTAGGTACATGCATACATATGTACCTACATACATACTGTACATACCTACATACCCAAGTAGCACTTGCCAAATACCGTATTTCCACGGGGGCCCATAACGGGGTCGGGCAGTCTGGGTCTCGCAAGTTTGGAGGGGGAACCGGTTCTGGACTGGGATGACAGACCACCCGCTGGCACCAACTTGTACAGGGCCAAAACAGTGTGTTTGCGGCCCTCTGTCCACTGTAAGCTAGACCCCTCCAAGTCGGCCCCGGCACCCAAGCCAAAGCACGAGAGCGCGGGCGAGGTGGAAGCCGAGGAGGAGCACAGAGAGAAGGAGAGGGAGAGGGGGAGAGAAAGAGAAAGAGAGAGAGAGAGAGAGAGAGAGAGAGAGAGAGAGAGAGAGAGAGAGAGAGAGAGAGAGAGAGAGAGAGAGAGTGAGGTACTCGGGAGAGGCCAAGAAAAAAAAAGGCTGGCAGCACGAGCACAGCCGACCGACGCGGGTCCGGGTCCAGGTTCAAGCAGGTTCAAGCACTTTGGAACCTGAACCCCTTCATTCATTCACCCTTCCGTGGGAGTCACTGGCAGGCTGGTTTTGAGGGGCCCCTGTCCACTTTCTTCAGACCCTCGCCATCCATTGCATTGCAACTTCCCGACTGTCCCCTCTGCCATGCTACGATAGGATACCCCGAACGCAGAGACCGAGATCACGAGCCATTGGAACCTGGACCGGACGGACGAGCGACCTAAGCATCCATCCCATTCACTCACTGCCCGACATTGATTGCCTCTGCCCATTGCATGCCTGGTTCGAGCGACCCTTTCTCCCTCCCATGTTCTTGCGATACCCCCTATAGGACTTGCAGCCGGACCACTCGCGCACACCCACACACCACACGCACGCCGATCTGTGTTGTCTCTTCCAATCGTTTTGACCCGACCCGACCCCGACCCTCTCCTCACCACCAGCGACAAGCAGCAGCACAAGCACCGCCAGAACCACGCACCAGCGTCAGCCAGGCCAAGCACCGCCCTCTCCTCTCCTCTCCTCCGCCTCCTCCCCCTCCTCTTCCTCCACCACCACCGCTGCCGGTTTACGCCTCGGCAACAGAAGCGCACTGCGTGTCGGCTTCACCCTCATTTCCTCGCGTCCTCTGCCCTGGCTTCTGGGATGCAATAGCCTGCATCCATTGCAACCCCCAGTCCCCCACGGACATTTCCTGGTCCAGCCGGCCGCGGCATCTTCTGCCAACATCTTATGCGAACTGTGCCTCTTGCACTCTTCTGCATCCCTTGCCTCGACCTGCCCGCTAGCGACACAGACATTGCATTTGCACTCCTATATCGATTACCAGACCAGACCCCCGGCCGGTCGGGCTGCTGCGAGTCGACCACCGACATAGTTCAACCCCCCCAGTCGTGCTGAGGAGGGGCCAATTCCCCGGCGATCGAACGGACCGTAGAGACGCGCATTTGCCGACTCTCCGACCTCTGCCCTCTGGACCTCGCGTCGTCTCTCCTCCGAGCCGACAGCACGCTTTCAATTCCCCTTCCCACAACCAACAGCCCGCCACCCGGCACCGCCGCCACCCCCCGGCCGCGGACGACGTCACGCGCTGCAGGCCCTGAGCTCAGCAGACCGGGCCGCCAGGTTCAGTACATTATTGTTCAGGAGTCGGTGCCTTTCGTCACGAGCAAGGTCCCCTATACCTTGACGCCCACGCCCGCCACAAAGACTTTTCCCTAGCCGGCGGCCAGTTTTTCATGGACGCCCGCCTTACCACCGTCGACTCGAAGCATCATTATCCCCCACAACTACTTTGGAACCGCTCGACCGCCAATCCTGCCGTTCCCAGGCTAACCACCACCCGTGCACCGACATCTCCCGTGCCGCTCCCGACAGGCCCTACCGCTCTCCCTGCGCAGACCTGCTACGCCCACCTCGAGTTGCTCCCGATCCTGCTGCCACAGCACTCATCGCTGTACCAGGCCCAGCTCCTCCAGTACAACAAACTGCTTGCGCCGGGCAGAGGAAGAGGAGGAGGCGGCCTTCAGACGCCGCCTTTGCCGCCTATCTTGTCCACCCCCAGCGTGTCCGTCGGAGGGACCCGGTCCCGTTCGTCCTCCAAAGTGTCGAACAAAGATACGCCGCGCTCGAAGCAGGGCCCTCAGACTTGCCATGGGAGCAGGAGCACGCAGAATAATACCAACCACAAGTGCGAACGTGCCGTCATAACAGGGAAGGACTCTTCTGTGCCCTCCTCCACTCCCCCTACCCCTTCTTCCAAGATGCCGCCAAAGCCGCAGACCCGAGCAGCGGCAGCAGGAGCAACAACGACAGCGCCCTCTGCCGGCGACTCGCCCCGGAATAGTCGGACGCAGCATCAGCAGCACAACCTGCCGCCGCGTCCTCATCCTTCCACCGTGTCGCCTGCCACCCTCGCATCCATTGCGCCCCCTACGCATTCCAACTCGGTGCCTTCGACGCCCCATCAACATGCGCGCAAATTCTCCTTCGAGTCGAGGGAGCCCTCCCCGACAGCGAACCAAGGCCACTCCCCACGTTCTGCCTATTCAGAAACCAACGGGAACCTGCCCTCCCTCCGACCCTTGCCCCCTAGGAGTGGCGGATGCCGGTACGAGACGATTCCCGAGCGCTCGCGGAGGAGAATGCCCTACAGTATAGGCAGCGATCGCCTGGAGAGGACGGACCTGTCCAAGATCAAGAGCAAATTGGCCGAAGACGAAGAGAGGAGGCTGACCACAGACATGCGAGAGCTGTATGACCGGTTAAAGCCGACAAGCGCTGTCGAAGAGAAACGGGGCAAGCTGGTTAATAAGCTGCAGGACCTTCTCAACAATACCTGGCCGGGTCACGATATACAAGTCCACTTATTTGGCTCCTCGGGTAACCTGTTATGCTCGGACGACTCCGACGGTGAGCCTAAGAAACACGTTGTTGCACTAGCTACAAAGGCGCTAACGGAGTCAATCCATCAGTGGATATTTGCATCACGACGCCGTGGAAAGAACTCGAGGGTGTCTGTATGCTGGCAGAGCTGCTGGCCAGGCGTAAGCTCATTTCCCTCAGCCCGCACCCTGTTCCCTTTGATTGACACAGTCCCCAGATGGAATGCAGAAGGTTGTCTGCGTCTCGTCGGCCAAGGTGCCCATCGTCAAAATATGGGACCCTGAGCTTGAGCTTTCCTGCGACATGAATGTCAACAACACCCTTGCTCTGGAGAACACGCGCATGATACGAACCTACGTGGATATCGACGAGCGCGTCCGCCCTTTAGCCATGGTTATCAAGCACTGGACCCGGCAACGAGTCGTGAACGACGCTGGTAAGCAGCCCGTGCCCGCCCTGGCCCATTCCATGGCAACTACTGACTCGACCAGCATTCGGCGGTACACTGAGTTCCTACACGTGGATCTGCATGATCATCGCTTTCCTGCAGCTGCGCCAGCCTGCCGTGTTACCGGCGCTGCACCAATGGCCGCACCAGAAAGTGTCTAGACAGGACGGAACGACACCTCCTTTCGCTGACGATGTCGACAAGCTGCGCGGCTTCGGCCACAAGAACAAGTCGACCTTGGGTGAACTTTTGTTCCAGTTCTTCCGTTTCTATGCGCACGAGTTCGACTACGGCGAGCATGCTCTGTCTGTACGGTTAGGAAAACTGATGAAGAAAACGGAGAGGAAGCATTGGCATCTAGCTATCAACAACCAGTTATGCGTCGAGGAGCCGTTCAACGTCATGCGCAACCTGGGTAACACGGCCGATGATACCTCGTTCCGTGGTATTCATCTCGAGCTGCGGCGGGCTTTCGACGCGGTGGCGGCTGGCAACCTGGATGAATGCTGCGAGCAATTCGTCTTCCCCAAGGAGGAGGAGCGGATCTTTCAGAAACCAGTCCAGGCCCCCCGTCCGGTTCTTCTCCGGAGTGCCTCGCAGCAGAACAATAACAACCGTGGGGGGCGCGGGGGTAATTCCCGGGGCGGGGGTCGCCAGCAACAATATCGCAACAACAACAACCACCATGGAAACAACCGACGCGCCTCGTCCAGCACAGCTTTCGACAACAATGCGAACCAGATGTATTTCCCTGGCTACCCCTACATTCCAGGGCAGGAAAATATGTACATGCAACCTGACCAGCTGGCACAGACGCTATCGGCGCTGCAGCTACAGGAGAACAACCTCCGGTTTTTGCAATACACCCAGAACCAGGCCATGGCCCAACAGCAGGCTCTGGCGCACGCGCAGAGGATGCAGGGCACCAACGGCTCGCAGCCGCAAACCTCGACCGAGCGTTCTAGAACGAACTCGTTCGATAATCCGCCCCTGACAGCCCCCTTGCGCCCGGAAATGTTCTATTGGTCTTGGCAGGGGCAGCCTTACTACACGCACCAGGGTTTCACGACTTACCCGCCCTCGCCGTCGAACGGACAGGCGGCGGAACACCGACGCAGCCCTCATAGGACGACGGCTGCGAGTGATGCCGGCTCCGCGGCCACGGGAAGCTCCTTGAGGTCCCAATCACAACCTGCCGCTCGGTCGGCCTCGGCTGCGCAGCCGATCCCGGGGTTCCCTGTGCCTGCGGCGGTCGCCAACAGCGTGCCCACCATGCCCAACATGCCCGGCGTTCCGAGTGTGCCGGCTCGGCATGTGAACGGAGTGCCTATTCCGAGCTTCATGCCGGACGACGTTGCCGATGCTGAGAAGCAGACGCTTGCAGCGCGGACACCGCCGGCCGAGGAAAAATACTACGGGTATTATCTTGACCCCAGTAGTCCGGGACATCGTGGAAATGCCGCGCTGGTCAATGGAGTGCCGGCTTTTGGGGACCTGGCGGCGCAAGGGTCCAACCCAACCCGCCGGCGGCTCTCCTCGGACCAGTTTCCACATACCATTTTTGACAGGATATCTAAGAGAACCTCGCGTTCTCCGTCGCCCCTTGGACATGGTAGGACATGTTCATCCAGTACGAATGCCGCACAAGTCGCATCGCCTGTCTCCCCCGCGACAGGCAGCCAGGCAGTAGGCGAGATGAGACCGGTGGTGGTCAATGGCTCGGCAGGCTCAGTCCGCCAGTCTCCCGTCCTCAATGGCATGGGCCAAATGGATGGTTCTTTTGACAACCCCCTACAGATCAACCAACAGGGAGTGAACGGGACCACGGCCCAGTCTGGGTCACCTACAGCTCCCAGCCCTGTCTCGGTGCAATCCACGCCCCCTCAAAGCGACCGGCCGCTTGTAGTTAACGGATCGATGTCGAATCAGTACCTGAGCAACCAAATGCAGCCAGGCGTTCGACACGCTTACGACGCCTTTGCGATGACGTCACCGAACAACATGTCGGGCCTGGGAGCCTTTCCTCCGTTGGCGGCCGTGGTGCCAGAGGATGCGGCGGCGCCCTTTCCCCGGTTCGGCCCTCGGGGGCCGCCCAACCACCTGATTGCCCAGCTGGATCTTGCTACGGAAAACAGGGTGCAAGGAAACGAAACGCAACACCTGTCGCCGGTTTACGAGAACATGTCGCCTTCGCCTACCGTGGCCCGGAAATTCGAGCTGGGGGCCCCGTCGCAGCACCCGCCGACCGCAGCGCCGGTTGTCGGAAAGGAGGCAAGGAGCGAGACCAAGGCGAAACAAAGGTCTTCCGTCGAGGCACCGTCGCCCAAGAAGGACAACACGCCGAAGAAGGAGGCGGCGCCGTCGGGCGCTGCAACGCAGCGTTTGAATGGGTCGGCCAAGGAGCCCAACCACGCCCGGTCAGGCAAGAGTGAGAGCGATCACAGCGGGGCCAACGGGTGGCAGAAGATCCCCAAAGGAAAGAAAAAAGGTGCCGACGGGAAGGGCAGACGGGAGCCCCTCCCGCGAGGCGAGCAGCCACCCAAGAACGAGTCGGAGCGCAAGGGCGGCTGATACACAAAGGCCTGCGTACTATCTACCGGCGGGCGGCCCGCGCCAGATGCATCCGCCTCTTGGATACTGGGCGGGCGGGCCACCGACTGCGTCACTGGGCTGACTTGATCTCGGCATTTTTATGTCTCGGGCAGCTTCGAGAGGCGCACTGGGCTGTGGCCGGGCCTCATTTCGGGTCTTTGGGGATGCCGCAGCGGACCGCCCGGGTCACGACCAAGACGCACTCGCATGGCACCTCGCGGCAGGTCGGGCTTATCGTGCCCCTCCCCGGCCGTGCTGTGCAGCGGGTGCCGGCAGCGATTTACGGTGGTTGTTGCGGCCAGGTATACGTTAGTCAGCACAGCATATTCCCCATCATGCGACATGGCGTTCCGAGGGTAGTTTTCTTCAGCCTTTTTGAGTCGACTTTACAGGATGGGCTTGCATGAGAATGGATGATTTCGAGTTCCGGATACCTGCCAAGGAGTGCCCAGGTTGGTTCACACCGTCAGCATTGGAAGGTTCAGCACAGAGACGAAACACGACGACGGGGATCACGGACGAGCAACGGAGTTGTGTGTGGGAATTATTTATAACATATATTACGAGTGTAGGATTTGAAGCGACGCCAGTCCCGACGTCGGCTACTTGTCGACGCCTTGGCGGTATATCAGATGATGCCAGCGCGGTCGCGATGAGGCGTCCGTCTTTTTTTCATGTCCAGGACAAGCGAGCTGCCTTCCTACTTCACAGGCCGGTTGCGGGCGGCAAGCGCCCGACCCAAAAACAAAAAAATTAGACGATTCATAGATGGCGCAGATATGGAACGAGAGCAGAATAAATAAAAGGCAAAAAAAATTATCAAAAGCAGCCACCCAGTCCGTCGGTCGGCCGGTGGGCAGAACAAGTGATGGCTACTTACTCTTATCCTATACTCCAACTTACTAGGTATCTACCCCGGAGGGTTCATATCGTGGCTCCTTCCAGTTATTTCAATGCCCGCGATTGCGGAAGGAGTGGCGGGGGACGCACCTTCGGTTCGGGCAGATGGTCTATACCCAGTCTGGACGAGAGAGCAAGAAGTACCTAATGTATCCGGTACACCGTTTCCTGCCAGGGTCTTTTAAAATGGCAGCACTCCACCAGCGCCTGCCCCTCGGCTCAATCAATCTATGGGTAGGAGGCGCCGGTAGCACTGCAACAACTTCTTCTCTCCAAGCTCAGCCGGGCTTCCTGCTAGCAGCCCGCCAGTACCCGTCTATTCACCCCCCTTACCTTGTCCTCCCAGTTCCGGATTTAGGCAGCAGGTCCCGGCGCCACTTCTAACGACGATACAGTGGATGGTCGGCATGGGCCCTTCCCTCCCGTAGGCGCACAGCGAGACTGGACGATGAAAAGGGCACCGCCAAGTCGAAGGCCAGTTACGGCGACTCGTGGGCAGGCCACCGCCAGCAGAAGCACAGTGAAGGAGAGACGATGGCATCGTCGAGCACCAGCACCGGTGCCGACGTCGAGTCAGGCGTCTGCAACCCCAGAAAGCGGACATGGGGCAACGGCCTGTTCAAGAGGTCGTCGCCCGGGTCGCCTCGTGCCTGGGTATGTCGCATTGGCCTCCGCCACGACCTGATCTCATGACTGACGCCCCGCCCCAAAGCCGCCGTCACACCCGTCGCTTGATGCCGGAGGAGGGCAATACGAGCCCATGTGTGTCGACACTGACGGGCCCACGCGCCCGGCATCTCGGACCAAGTCCATCTCCTCGTCCAACGACACCAACTGCTACAAGCTGCGAGTTTGTGCACAGACGCTTTTGTCAGTGACGCGCGGCATCCACGATGTCGCTAATGCCTTCCGCGAGTATACCAAGCTTGGCGAAGCTCCCACGCTCCTGTGCGAGGCGCTGTTGAAAACCCCGTTGCTAGACCGGGACGCGCTGTTGCGCCCCCGCGCGCCGCTACGCAGCGCTGCCGACAGCGGTTTCGGCCTGGACTGGAATTTGAGCAATCTCAGCCTCACCGACCAGTCGCCGACGTCCTCCTATTTCCCTCCGCATCACCTGGAGGCTATCCGTGAGTGGGAGCGCTGCCTCGTGGCTTTGGTCGAGGCCTCACGGGCCTCGCTGCTGAAGACGTATAGAAGTTATGAGAGAGACGCTACCGCAGCCGCGGTAGAGCAGCTTTTCCACGACAAGTCTTTCCGCGCCCGCGAAATTCACAGACTGAGGAGCGCCAGCGTCGCCAGGTCGTCGTCAGCCCACGTAGATTCCTTTTCCAACTACGAGGTCCTCTTCCGCAACCATGACAAGCTGGAGCTCGACCTCGCCGGAATCCGCACCCTCCTCTGTGCCGGGGAGTCGGGCATATGCACTGGGAGGACCATCCAAGACATTACCATCTCACCCCGAGGCGATGCCATCCTTGAATTTGCCAACAACGTCTCCGAGAGTCATCCCGTCTACCGCTTCCGAGTTTCTTCGCACATGCTCGCCGAAACGTCGCCTCTTTTTGCCTATATATTTAGTGGCGGTGTTGGGATAGCGCGTGAACATGACGGCACCGTCATCAGCAACCTGCCGACCAAGGCTGCCGAGTTCTTCTGCAAAGACGGTTCACAGGTAAAGCTCTATCGAATGCCCCAGGTTGAGCTCAACAGGAACCAGGCGCTTGAGCTGTTGTTGCACGCTGCCCACATGCACAACGAACTGGTTCCCCGAGAGGTCGACTTCGATCAACTCGTGGCGCTGGCTGAAGTATGCCTGCGCTACCAGTGCACCTCGCCGGTTGAGCTATGTGTCGAGTACCGGTGGCTTCCGCAGTGGATACACAAGGCCACCGAAGACATGCCAGAAGGCCTCCTCCTGGTTAGCTATGCTTTCGGGCTCCGCAGCCTGTTCACCCGCACGTCCAAGAGTGTTGTCCTGAATATCGTCGACGAGGACGACCTTCGGGCCACGCCGTGGCCTCAGAGGGTCAAGGACAAGATATGGGCGCTCCGCAATGCGAAGATGGCCCAGATTTATGCGTGCTGTAGCAGTGCACTGCACGAGTACTTCCCTACGCCCGTCATACCGGCACAGGCGAGACCGGTGAAACCTGGCTTCGTCCCGAGTGCGAAGCCAAGGTGCCCCAAGGGCAGCCATTTGTGCGACGCCTCTAACCTGGGCTGGCTGATGATGGCTCTCGACGAGCTCCAAGTCCTGCCGCATATCATGCAATTTGCCCCCCTTTCTCAACTGCCGCCCCCGTCCAGACGGAGCCTCAATGAGTTGGCCAACGCTCTCCGGTCTATCAGCAGTCCACCGCAGAACCACGGCGGCATCTGTGATTTCTCTGCCTTCCGGTCGGCGCTGAATGATATATTCCACAGCGTGCAAGGACTCACCCTCTTCGAGGCCAGTGGTAAGCATGGCTGGGCCTTGAGCAGTCACAAAGTCGACTTGCCACAGCTCACATACAAGCTCGGAAACCCCGCCGTAGGCCGCATGGCCAAACTCCCCATTGATACCGGTGCAGAGATCGCCCTCAAAATCATGGAGCGCATGGACGAGTGGGCTGACGTCCGCAAGGTTGCTCTGGTCTGCAAGGCCTTTTACAAGGCCTTCAAGAACAACGAGGGCACGCTTCGCACAAGTCTGCAGGAAAAGGGAACAAGTCGCGCGCAGTACAATCTCGACGACTGTATCACGGGAATGAAGATGCTGAGGGTAGAAGCAGGAGTGGCCATCACTGCCCTGTCAAGCGTAGTTGCTGTCGGCGAACCAAGGGCCGACGACGACGACCAGCGCAGCGAAAACAAGGTTTTGGTGGTCGACTCAGACGACGAAGAAGACGAGACCGGGAACAGCAGCTCAGACGACCTACCCAGAGCCGCTCCAGTACAGACGGCCATTGCTGCTTCTTCGGCGGCCATCGACGAGGAGTCGCATGCTAAGATGACCCGGGAAGAAGCGGAGCGCATCCTCTGGCCAGATGAAGGGTCAACAACCTGCGGGGCCACCGACTGTAGAGGGGCTGGCGGGGACGGTCTCATGCCTCCTCGCCAACCAGCTTCGGAAAAGTTCCTGGCCGGGGATATTGACTTCACCACACCCGACGAGAACAAACATCTTGTAGCGGCCGAGGACAAGTACCCTCGGGGGGTACGCGACCACATGATGGGGCTGTTCCTGTAACGCCTGAATCGCAATCAATGGGCCGCCCTCCCCCGATGGGCGGTGAGCACTGGCGTGCACGCCGACCAGTACTCAGCAGCAAGTGGCTGGGCTTGGAACCGGCATGAGAGCAAAGCTGGGTATCAGCTGGCGACTTGGCATTTCGCCTCTTTCGCCCGTGGTGCCATGGAGTAAATCCTCTAGGCTGCCCGCCGTAGAAGACACGGGATGCATTCACAGGGTGCGGTTCCATATGGCTTCGCGAAGGCGGGGCACAGATTCCACCGGGGGGGTGCACAGCGACAAGAGTCCTACCTCATTCCACAGCCCCGGCAGTCGAGCCCATGAACAGCCGGGGCCGTCTTTTGATTGCCCGGTAGCGGTGCCCTGTCTGCCTGGGCCTTCCTGGGCCAATCAACCAGGATAGCCCGTCAAGTTGGTCCTTGGCGGGATCGACCAGGCAGGGGCCGTAGGTGCGTTGTACAGGAGGCACACACGTGGGGAATAGACCCCTTTTCCTCCCGCCCCTCCCCAGACCCCTGCGTTGCGCAGGGCCCCTCTGTTTCACCTTGATGCCGGATGAGGAAATGGCTATTGCCGGCCAGACAGACGAGATGCCGGCCAAAAACCCCCCCAGCAGACACCGACGGAAAGGTGAGCCGTGAGTGGGGCCGAAATCGCATGCATATCCTGGCGGCGCTCTCGTCCTCCCCTCTGCGTGGCGTGGTGATATCCTGAGAATAAGACTTGGGGCGGCAGTTGCAGTGTGAAGCAGGTCTGGAAGCCACAGCCAATGGCCGGCGACTTATCGCGACTCAGGACATTCCATTGGACGCGGGCCGAACGAGAAAAGCCAATCATTGCGCACAATCACCGAAAAGGGCACGAGAGCGTATCGATGCGGATTGTAAGGAACTAGATACGTCCATCTTGTTTAAAGATTACCACTAAGAAAGGAGACTATTGGGTCATGAAGCGTCGTGAAACTGGCCGAGGTGGGCGCGATGGCCCACGACAGCATGCCAGCTGGTTCCAAAAAAAGAAAAAAGAGACGGAAGACAAAAGAGATGTATACAACCATGGAAATCAAAACCCGAAAGATGCAAAGCCTTCCCCTGGTTTTCGGTGGGGAAGGACGAAGTAGAGGTTGGGGAGGTATAGTGATGCCCCAACCGGGCTCGGCCTTTCCAAGCCACCGTACCATTTGTCCTTGAACACCGGGTTGCGGGGAGGGGGAAACCAAAAATGCTGCGCGCCCTCCGGGGCGCGTTCGCGCGCGTGTACCTATGTGTTCTCCTCCCAATGCAGCCTTGGCCTGCCTATCCGGGGTATTTCCTCAGTCTATAATGCAGGAGAGGGAGGGGGGAGGCCGTTCCCCTTCCCGATGCAATGCATGTTTCCAAAAAGGAAAAAAACAGAGAAAAAGCCAAAACATGGAGACAAGAAAAGTGAAAAAGGAAGTAGAAAAAAAAACCACTGCTCTCTTCTCTTCCGGGATTCTGCTTCTCCCCCATCAAATGTAGCCGGTTCCAAAGTCGTCGCCGACAATGGCCGGGTTCCGCAGGCCGGGCGGCGGCGGGGCCCGCGGCAGCTGCGAGGGCGTGGCCGGGCCGCTGCGGAGACCCGAGGAGGCCGTGGGCATGACGGGCGTCTCGGCGCGGCGGACGGGCGTGCCCGGGCGCGAGCCCGTCCACGGGTGAGGGCTAAAGGGGGACCGGGCGCCAAAGGGCGAGTCGGACCGCGCGAGCAGCATGGGCATGCCGCTGAGGGGCGATTCGCACCGCGCCCCATTGAGGTTCGGCGGCTCCAGGTCGAACGCGTCGTCCGAGTCGTCGTCGTCCGAGTCGTGGTGGTCGTCGCTGTCGTCCGTCACGGACCCGCCCAAGGGCCATCGAATCTCGGTGGGCGGTGCCGGTGCCGCCGGTTCCTGCTTCTGTTCCTCCTTTTGTTCCTCCTCGTCCTCCTCATCCTCATCATCGTCGCCGTACTGGGTATCGTATTCACTGTCGCTCTCTTCCGACACGCCTAGCGGCCACCGGATGGGACTGGGCGGCGCCTTTGTTGGAAGCGGTGCCGACTGGGGGGCAAGGTCGCCGTTGGGCTTCGGGGTTGATCCGCCTGCCGGGGCCGAGCCTCCATCTGCAGTTGGCCCGCTCACCTGTGACTCAGGCTCAACCTGAAGCTTCGGGAGGTCCTGCAGCTTGGCCAGCGGAGGGGGCAACCGCGGAGTTGAAAGAGGCCCGCTGACTGGAAGCATGGGACTGTCGGGCGACTCCGGGCGGTCTTCGCTGCAAATCGAGTCATCGCAAGACTCGCGCCGCGAGAAGAAGTCGCTGAGATCGGTACGAATCGGCGGTGGCGCTTGCACCGGTGACTTCGCCTTTGGTTGCGGCTGCGGTTGCGGCTGTGGCAGCCGCTGTGGCTGCGGCTGCGGTCTCGGTTGCTGTTGTGGCGGCATTTGTTGCCTCGGTTGCTGCTGTGGCGGCCCTTGCGGCCTCGGTTGTTGGTGTGGCGGCCCTTGCGGCCTCGGTTGCTGCTGTGGCGGCATTTGTTGCCTCAATTGCTGCTGTGGCGGCCCTTGCGGCCTCGGTTGTTGATGTGGCGGCCCTTGCGGTCTTGGTTGCTGCTGTGGCGGCATTCGCGGCCTCGGCTGTTGCTGCGATGGCGGCTGCGGCCTCATTTGCTGTTGCGGCGGCATCCGCGGCCGTGGCTGCTGCTGTGGGGGCCCTTGGGGCCTCGGTTGCTGCAGTGGCGGCCCTGGGGGCCTCGGTTGCTGCAGTGGCGGCCCTGGGGGCCTCGATTGCTGCTGCGGCGGCCCCTGGGGCCTCGATTGCTGTTGCGGCGGCCCTGGGGGCCTCGGTTGCTGCTGCGGCGGCATCTGCGGCCGCGATTGCTGCCGTGGCGGCGCTTGCGGTTGCGACAATTGGCGCGGTCGCTGCTGCGGGGGCGGTTGCTGCCGTGGCGGTTGACGCGGGTCCGACTGAAGTGGTGGCTGCTGACGCGGTTGCGACTGAGGTGGCGGCGGCTGTCGCGGTGGAGGCGCATCGCCTCGCTTGGGTTGCGGTGGACGGCCAACCGCGCCAACGGCGGCAGGCGGAGGTCCATTTCGTACCGGAGGACGGCCAACTGCGCCTACAGCAGCAGCCGGGGGTCCGTTTCGCGCCGTGTGGCGGGGACCCATGGGACCGGGGCTAGTTGATCGCGGTGCGATATCGAAGGTGGCGCTCCGGGGAGCCACGAACTTGAGGCTGTCGGAGCGCGACGGAGCGTCAAATGTAGCACTTCGGGGCACCGCTTTGAGGGCGGGCCCGGCGTTCGTGTCCAGGCGCAATGGCGCAGGCGATAACGCACGCTTGGGCTCCATGCCGCCTGAAGTCCCCGGCCCTTGGCCCGGCGGGGCAGAACCGGGGCCGCCGCTCGTCTCGATGCCCTCCACCTTGACCTTCAGGCTCCGCTGCCGAGTGACATTCATGGCCAGTGTGTCTGGCTTCCCATGCACGTTCTGGGCCATGGGCTCGCCACTCGTATCCACGGGTGTGCTTGATGCTGTACCATCGTTTGAGCGAACGACGGAAAGCGGGGGCGACGGCAGAGAACTGGGCTCGAAGCTGCTCTCACTCTCCCCAAGTCCAGACCTGCTGGGCTCCGGCGTTTTGGTGCCTCTGTTGCTGTCCTGTCTCAAAGGGCTCTCATCACGTCTGAACGGACTCTGTTCCCGGCTGAATGGGCTGGCACCCCGCCTGAACGGGCTAGCACCCCGCCTCAAGGGGCTGCTGTCACGTCTCAACGGGCTGCTATCGCGCCTCACCGGGCGTTTTTCGCCGGTGGGGGTGGGGGCCGAAGGGCTTTCTTCATTTGCGCGGGGTTCGTTCTCGAGAGACGTCTTGGCGGAGCGCGGCGGCGAAGGAGGGGGAAATCGCATGGGGTTCCGTGCCGGGATGCTGGGAGCCGCAGGCAATGGCGGTGGGATCTCTTCCTTCTTGGCGAATGGGGAAGGACTAAGTCCCTGGCTGAGAGGTGCCGGCAGAGCTGAAGTTCGGACCGAATCTTTGGCAAAATGAACGTCGAGGGGGTTGACCCAGGCCTTTTCACGGACCGACGACGTACTCGGGCGCCTGGCACTGGCACCGAGAACGGGAGGCGGTCCTACAAGATCGGGGGCCGAGCCGTTGCCCCAGACGGCGGAGCTGGTAGAGAAAGAAAAGGTGGTAGCGTGAGACGTCGAAGGCCGGGGTATCTCGGGCGTGCTGGCGGAGGCGAGAGTGTGGGTGTCGGGGACGTTGAGCGAGTATTTCCGCTTGGAAGGCTTGAACTTGTTTGAGTGAGCTGAGCTCGGCCGCCCCGTCGTCGAGTAGATGGCTGCTGCATATCCCGTTCCGCTCCGCGCCAGGTCCTTGGGGACAAATTGACCATCGTCCAGCGTATCTGGGTCAAATCGCCTCGCCGGTGACTGTGATGGTGACGTCTCGTCCTCCCTGAGACGGACGGGTCAGCGGGCCGTTGGAAGGCGCACCGGCGTTTGAATCACTCACCTTTTCTTCTCCGCGCCGAACTTCAGGCCGAAGAAAGACACCATGACGGCGGTGTGTGGTATGTGCGCTGAGTTGCGCAAGGACAAGACACGCCCGACCCGGGAAAGTCAGAAGCTATTGAAGACTCCCGAAGAAAGGGAACCGATCTGGTCTTGATAGGCAGTCTTTTTGACGCCAGCCAAAGGGAATGAATAGCGTGGCGAGGCAGTGGGTGGTTTCCAGATTCAATCAAGCTGGAATAGCGAACGGATCGCACCGAGAGATTGACAGCAGGGCCTGGAAACACAGTACCTAGAAGGGCATGTCGATCGCAATAGTAATCCCGCTGGCAATGTCAGGGCACGCCTTATACCAGAGTAATTCCCCTTTTCAGCCGCTGGCCCTGGAAATGTTTCATGTGCGGCGCTGACTGTGACGTGGGTTCGAAACTTGCAGCGGATTGGTGCTGGCCCAGCCGACAAAATCCCCCGTTTACCGGAAGCAGGGGGGGTTTTCTGGATATGCAGTACGAGGGAGTGAATGTCGAACCTTTTGACGCCGCCGTGAAACGACGACTGAGGAAAGATGGTGGTAGGTGTGAAGAGAAGACAAAAGAATGTGTACGGATTTCGAGATGCTCAGCAGAAGGAGTGATGGTCGCCGGGCTGGCGCGTGTAGAAGAGGGGTGGGAGAGAGGCACACAGGCACAAAGGGAGACAGACGGACAGGGCCACGCAGGGCATACAAACACCCACCGACGTTGGGCCCTGTGAAGCCAGGCCCAAGGATGGTACATTAATAGAGCAGCGCTTTGCTGATCCGGGAGATTGGCAGCCCCAATTCAGCATCGTGGCTAGCGGCTTGGGGCTCCGCTGGGCGGCGGGGCCGAAGAGAAAAGGAAGGGAAGGTCAACGAAGGGGGGGGGGCAAAAAAGAGTGCGGCCCCGTACAACCGCCGCAGCTGGCGGGCGGACACTGGTTCCCGGGTTGTAGAGGAGCATTGGCTGGCAGGTCTCTCGGGTCGGTGCTTCGCCCACCTGATGCAGGTAGGCATTGACAGCACGCTGGGGCGCCGACCATATCCGTCCCGACGTTCTCAAGATAACGCCTCATCTTCAAGTTCCTCCAAGACGCCCCTCCCCCATGCGGCTGGCCGTCCCGCAGGCATATGTCATAGTGTGTGCCTGGTTCCTGGCGCTGCGCACGGGTGGGCCACAGCAAGCGGCGACAGGCGGGCGGGCGTGGGCGATCGGGACCTGAATATCGAGGCCGACGATCACAACCAGTCCACGATGATGGGTTGGGCACGGCTGACAAGCTGAGGTTGCACAGCCAGCTGCCCGTCGCCGCCGGCGTGCGGCCTCCCGGAGCTGAGAAAAAGAGCAGGCACTGCCGGGCGGCATGTGCGGCTCGCATGATTATGATCAATTCAACCTATAGGGCCCGAGAAGAGGTTGCAGCCGGAGAGGAGTCGGTCCCGGTCTGTCACGTCGGCTGCGTGCCGACCACCGAGCCAAGAGGATGGTCGCGTGGTTCAATGGCTCAGGCGTCGATGGCCCGGGGCCAATGGGCGGCAAGGAGGGACATGCCGGGGCGCAATCGGCTGTTCTGAAACCAGGCAGGCCGCAGCTGAGGCAGGTCTCGAGGCCATCGTAGGGGATTCGATGGGATGCCAGCGTGCTGCTGAATGGGGGGGCCCCTGGGCTGGGGGGTTGTGTTCAAGTGCTCCCGCGTATGGGCTACGCAGGGCCCAGGGTGTCAGGAAAAGAGCACTGGCCCATCGAGAGCCGCTTGCCCGTTTTGGGCCATGGCGCGTGTCTGACACCTGCTCCATAGGATGTCGTGACGAGACGTGTGATGGAGCTCTCCTGTCCTGAGGGACGCCGTTTTGGACGCGGAGCGGGCAGAGATTGATTTCCTCATGTAAGGCCGTTGAGGCGGGTGGATAATAATGTGCGGGTGTTGTCCAGGGGGGAGGAGGACCGGGAATCCATTGAGAAGAAGTTTGTACAGGGGGTGGGTGGCCAAGGATCGCAGTTTCCATTTGGCACCGTTTGGCAGGAATGGGCACTTGGGATGGGAAAGCCCCAAAGCAGATGTAACGGATAATCAGTACCTACATAGTACACCTATCCCGTACTAAAGGTAGTGGGAGGTACCTGAGGATGACATCCATTTCTTGGAGGCCTGCCTGTCCTTGCACCCGCGAGTCGAGTCCTCGATCGCATACCTCGATCTTAACGCGATCCGCCGTCCCTTCGACTGCCATCGCGTCGATGGGCAGTCCCACGCTGACACGGACATCAGCCAACAAGGCCCATCCCAGAGCTTTTCGTTCACTTCTCATCCCATGCTAGCCTCCCCTTCTGCTCCGGCCGCCCTCTGTTTCTTGGCTGAGCCCTGCGCTCCGACGCCTTACCTAGCACGCTAAGCCAGGCGTCCGCCCGCCCAAGCTCGCCAGGCTAAACACGGTACCAGTCACCTGGCACGGGCAGAGGCGATTTTAGTCGTAGTCCTTCCCCGGCCGGCTGGCGCGGGCCTGGACGTCTCATCCCATCCATAGGATGCATCTGATTCAAGGCCCGGGACGCGCCCACGAGACGACGGCGCCGAAGGTTTGGAAGCCTGAGGGAAGTATTTGGGAGTCTCTGGTGGCTGGCCCACCCGGCCCTGGCGAGCGCGGGTACGCTAATGGGTCTAATGTCCTGTTTTAGAGCAGCGTCTGTCCAGTCCCAATCTCCATCGTCCAGCATCAGGCCAGTTCGCTGCTTTGAGCCGCCCTTCGCCCCCCGCAGGCTAATGGAGCAAGAAGCAACTTCATTAAAGAGCCGAGGGAAAGGAAGCTTCGTGGCCTCGTCCCCTCTCGGTCGACTCTTGGGAGGGGGTCTTGCTTTCTTTCGATGAGAAGACTCAGCTTTGCTTTGCTTTACTTCATGCACCCCGCCATCCACCGCTGCCGGCCGTCCATCTCCCGGCCTCTACCATGTGATCAGTCTGCTTTTGACCTCCAGGGCCCCCTCAACCCCTGACCATCTGGCCCGCGCGCGATCGAGCTCCCAGCACTTAAAGCTGCGCGAATCTCCGCTCTCCGCTTGGTGGTGATGATCTGCCTTGAACAGGCGTGCCTCGGGGTCGTCTACCCGCCGTTGCCAAGGCGGCAATGGCCCGTGGGTGACCATGTGGCTTGCAAAACTGTCGCAGTCAGGGCTGTCTACAGAAACATGCAACCCAAGCAGCAACCAGGTTCTCCCATGGCAACACCCGTGATGGCGGCGGCGGACAAGGTCTCACAATGTCGCCTACCTGCCCGGTGTGCGCAAGTTCTCGAGAAGCGCCGTGCGGGTCTCCTGGTCTCAATGCAACCTTGAACGTATAGTCGATACTCCATATCCATCCATCCTGGATGCCTGCCGACCATTGGCTCCCCATGGGGACTTCTCGTCTCGTCTCGCCTATTCGTGGATGGCCGGATGGGCGCGAGAGGCGGTTGGACGGCATCGCAGCGGCGCTACCGTGTGGGCCCTCACGCAGCCACGGCAAACCCGCGCGCGACGGATGCCCTTCCGTGAAGCCTGTCTCAACCTACCCTCCATATCCGTACGAGCATACTTAGCTACCTACAGACATGGGGGCGTGTCCCATCGTACCCAGGTCCCCAAGGGCCCTCACCAAATCCCGAGCCAGTCAGCCAGTGCCTGCCCGCTTACGTACATACTTCCTACAGCCTCCCTGCGCATGGCGGCTGACCTGCATGCAACAGGCCTGGGTAGGTAACGCCCTATTCATTCACCACTGGCTCGAGGTATCATGATCCTTGCGAGCACTCGTCACTCATGCATGGCCACGGCCATTGTCTGGGCGGCCCGCCCAATCATACAACAACCTGACGTACAGAATACTCACGTTCTGAATAACGCGAGCTACCGATAGCAGTCAGGGTCCCCAACCCATGAGGGGAAGTTCTGGAGCTAGTAGCGCTTATCTTTTAGCCTTGCAGTATAAGTGCCAGGGCCCTCAGTCGCCGCCTCGCCCACTCACTCCATAGACATCCATCCCCAGGTCCACTGGCCAAGCGGATGGCTTGCCTCCCGTCGCCTGTCGATCAGCTGCCATGTCACGCTGCAGTGTGCCTCTGCAAATCCTCCGGCTCAGGCCTGGGCATGTTGGGACGCTGCATGCGCAGCGGCGTCGCACGTAATGCGACCCGGGATTTGGCCTGTCCGTGGGGGCCTGGCGGCGGGCAAGAGGGGGTCCAAGACTGCAGAGACTCTTCGCAAGAGGCCAACCGACCACTGTAACCCACCCTCAGCAGCTGCCTCATTGGGCCGCGCCCGCAGGATCAGCTGCATAGCCTAAGTCCAGACTGGTCGAGAATGGACACTCGCGCGTCGACCCTCCACGAGACAGAGGGAGAGAAAAAAAAACCCGCTATCCCGGCTCCATTCCTCGAGCCCACGATTTGCCGAGGGGGATCAGGACGTCCGATGGCGTTCAAAAGGGACCGTTGCGTTCGTTCGCGACGTGCCGTACACCATGTCTTGATCATGGCCTTCTGACCGAGCTGTGCCATCCCATCGCCCAAGACGAACCCAGAACCGCCTGTCCCCCCCCGGCCAACGCCCCTCGTTTTGCGGTCCCTCCCCCGCGCATTCCCGAATATCCCCGGCCCAGCATGCTGGCACAGTACGGGATGACGCCCCCATCGTCTGGCGACCGCGAGGCCGCGCGCCCGCTCCTCCCATTCGGGGACAGACGCCATGCGCCACGACCCGGTCCGGAACACGCCATTGGCGCCTCCGAAACCAAGGAGGCCCCGGCCGGCCTGGCCGCCGCTGTGGCCGAGCAGGAGCCGCGCTTACTCTCGTGGAGCATGGCCCGGCTGTACGCCGTCGTGGGCCTGGGCTACCTTGTGTCCACCATGAAAGGATACGGTACGCCGTGCGACTTCTCAGCGGGCCGGGCGGAAAGCTGACGCGACGTCTTGTAGACAGCTCGCTCATGAGCAGTCTGAACGCCATGCAGGCCTTCCAGCAGTCCTTTCAGCTCAACGGCACTGGGTCGAGCTCCGGCCTCATCTTCATCGTCTTCAACCTGGGCATGGTCGTCTCCATGCCCTTCTGTAGCTTCTTGGCCGATGGGTACGGCCGACGTGCTTGCATCTTCATCGGCTGCATGGTCGTCCTGGTCGGGACCTTGGCCCAGTATTCCGCCATGACCCTGGACCAGTTCATGGTCGGTCGCTTCATACTGGGCTGGGGAGCCGGCATCGCCTCGGCCGCAGGCCCCATGTACGTGGTTGAGCTGGCACATCCGGCCTACCGGGGTACCATGGCCGGCATGTAAGCGTTCCGCCGCGCCTTACCATAGGAAAGCGCTCTAACCGCCCCAGGTATAACAACTGCTGGTTTCTGGGCAGTATCATCGCGGGGTGGACGACCTACGGCATGAATTTGTAAGCGCAAGGACGAGCCGGACACGAATAACCCGACTAACGTTCGCCACAGAACCCTCAAGAGTTCGTACGCTTGGAGAATCCCAGTTCTCCTGCAGGGTGCCATCCCCCTGTTTGTGGGCACCGTCATCTTTTTCTGCCCCGAGTCGCCACGCTGGCTCATCCACAATGGCCGAAGCGACGAGGCCTTGGCTTTCTTTACCAAATACCACGGCAATGGAGACCCTCGATCGGCGTTGGTCACTTTGCAGTACCGCGAGATTGTCGAGGATTACGGAGCGAACAACGGGCAGAACAGGTGGTGGGACCTCGGCGACCTCGTCAGTACCCGCCAGGCACGGTACAGGTTGCTCCTCGTGGCGCTGATGGCCTTCTTCGGCCAGTGGTCGGGCAACGGCGTCATTACCTACTTTCTGCCCGAGATGATCAGACAGGTATGTGCTGCTCCCCCCGCCGGCCAGTGGGCACGTCGCGCAGGCAAGTCGGCAGAGCTGATGAGGAACATGGCCAGGTCGGAATCACGGATACCAACCACCAGCTGCTCACAAACGCCATCCTTCCCGTTGTTTCTATGGCCGCTGCCATCTACGGGGCGACACTCCTTGATCGCTTAGGACGACGCAAGATGCTCCTTTTCGGGTTGGGTGGTTGCCTGGTCAGCTATGCGTTACTGACGAGCTTCACGGCCCTGGCGTCCGGCGAGACGCATTTGGCTGTGGGCACCATTGTGGCCATCTTCATGTTCAACATGTGTTTCGCGTGGTCCTTCACGCCGTTGCAGACTCTTTACGCCGTGGAGTGTCTAGAGAACCACACGCGGGCCAAAGGGTCGGCACTCAACTTCCTTTTCCTTAATATTGCCTTGGTGTGCAACACCTATGGAATCAGCGTGTGAGTAGGGCGGTTACCGGGTAATCTGGTGGCTCATGTGTAAGCTGACGCTCTCTTCCCAGGCTCATCGATGCGATTGGATGGCGTCTCTACATCGCCTATACCGTCTGGATCGGGGTCGAAATTGCCATCGTCTACCTCCTTTTCGTCGAGACGGCAGGTTACACGCTCGAGGAACTGAGCGACATCTTCCACGCTCGAAATCCGCGGAAGGCCAGCATTGGCGGGGTCGTAGGGACCGCTACCGGTGCCAGGAAGGAGAGAAAGGGTGAGTGGGCAGGCCGAGATTTGCAGATGATGAGGGGGCTGACCGGCGGATGTGTTTCCTTGAAGACTGAGACGGACGCTGACTTGCCTGCCTACCTGACAGTGTCCTACGGAAGCTTCGACTAGGTCGTTGCCATCCTCCCGAATGATGATATGATGTATGGGTGCAGATCGGAAGAACGGCTCGCCTTCCTAGTCTGTCGGGGCAGCAAAGACGACGCCACCCGAGTCCTGCCTTTAATATGCGCGGTAATCATCCCACATGATGCTCTACGCGTTGCAGTTGTTACAATTACATATTCACTTACGTCGATACTGCCGGAGCACATAAAGGCTAGATTGAAAAGACGGCTGGCGGTCAAGTAATGTCTAATCAATCACCTGGAAGCTACCATTCGAGTCGGAACGTGTACAGTGACAGGTGCGCCTCGGACGTGATATTGGCCTAGTCCCGGCACTTGGGTTACGGGCGGCTGTTGTGTAGCACGAGCACGCATGCTCGACCGTTTTCTGTCCCCTGCTTCTGCTTCTTCCTTGTGTAACCGGTTCTTTCCTCCCTACTCGCCGGGGGGCAGGGGGCCCTCGCATCCGTAGCCCATACGAGCAGGGGCCATGGCTTTTCTTGGGCGTGACGTGGCATTCGGCGGCGTGGCAGTCAGCATGTCCGCTTTTTGGTCGGCCCGGGATCGCCGCCAGGACCCGAGGCTTCCCACCCCAGGGAAGTATGAGAAAGCCGGTACGGCCCCAACGAGAGCAGAAGTTTGAATGAAGCCAGTGGGGTCGCAATATTGCCCTAACTACATAGGCGGAGACACGGTGCCCTGGGAGTGCCTACTGACCCTGCAGCTGTTGTGGCCGAGCCGGGCTATAGGTGAAGAAGATGCATACAGGGGTGGTGTTGGTGTTGTTGTTGTTGTTTTTGCGGTACCGTGAGGATTGGCCCGCCCCGGCCCCGCGTTTCCGTTGCCGATCGGCAGGTACCCCGACGCGGGCCTCACCCACAATCCCCGTTTACTTGAAACTTTGGTTGAAGCTTATGTCGTCGGCCTGTCAGGCCGCGACCGAGAACGCATTGGAATTATCGATCCGTCAATTCCAGGCACGCCGGCGAGACCCGGTCAGCTGGCCCTCCCGTACTGGATGATTTGGCGACGGAGCCGTGCTCATTAGCATCGCCAGGTTCCAGCACGACTAACGGGCTCTTTCTTCCCTCGGCCTAGGTACCCGAGGGCCGAGCCCCCCCCCCTCGAGGTATACCTGCCCAGTCGAGCGAACGGTGATGGTGTCCCCGTGGATGGATGAACGCGAGGAATTGGAAGCTTTCAACCCCGGGCTCGCCCAGGGTTACACTGACCCCTCCCGGCCCCTCGCGCCTCGCATATCTGCCCTTCGATTTCCACGAACGAGCGTTTCTCGGGTCCCCTCCCCCTGTCCGCGGAGCCCAACTTCCACTCCGAATCGGGCCAAGCTGCGGAACCGCCGCGGTCCGCATCCCCACCAACCCCAGCGCCGACGACGGCGTCATGTCCCCTCTCCCTCCCCCAGGTTTCCCCGAGTTGTGCGCCGAGGTTGGTCCCGGGTGGTGATGCTTGTGCCCGCCGAGAACTCCATTGGCGCGCCTGTCTCGCCGCCGAGGTAGCAGACGGGCACCCTGGCGTGTGAACGGAAGGAGCCCCACGACCACGCTATTGCTCCGTCGTCTGATCGAATCGGGGAATATGCAGGGGCCGGACTCGCGATAGGCGGGCTTGCGTCTGTGACCCCTGCCCGGCGATGGCGGTTATGAAAAGGGCCCCAGGCCCAGCTGGTGGCTCCGGGGAGGTGGCAGCTTGTTGTCTGCATCCGCCCTGCATTCTGTCATCATGGTGTCTCGACGCGCCGCCATAGCGCTGGTGGCCAGCTTGGCCCAAGCCGTGTTCGCCGCTTCGCCGCTCTACGGCCAATGTAAGTCAACTTCGCCGGGACTTTGGTCGCGACCAAGCCATGTGAAGTCCAGGGGGCTGACTGGTAGAAGGTGGTGGAAATGGGTGGACCGGTGACAAGACCTGTGTCTCTGGAGCCTGCTGCCAATTTTCCAACGACTGGTGAGCCGGCCCACGGTATATACCCTTGGGCTCTTTGTGCTCACACGGCCGTCCTTTTAGGTACTCGCAGTGCTTGCCATGTACTGGAAACCAACCCGCTCCCACAACCACCGCGGGTAACCCGCCGGCCACGACGACAAAGGCACCGTCTGCTTCGCCTACTGGGTCATTCACCAACCCGGTCCTGTGGGAGGACCTGGCAGACTTGGAGTAAGTCAATCGGCAGGAGATTGGGGCCATAATGGCTGACTCGGTCCAGCGTCTTCCGCGTTGACGATGCCTTCTACTATTCTGCCTCCACCATGGCCTACTCGCCTGGTGCACCGATCCTTCGGTCGTACGACCTGGTGAACTGGGAGTACATCGGCCATTCGGTGCCCACTCTGGGCTTTGGCAGCAAGTACGACTTGACCAACGGGCAGCGCGCCTACGTCAAGGGCATCTGGGCCTCGACGATGCGGTACCGCAAGAGCAACAACAAGTGGTACTGGATCGGCTGCATTGAGTTCGGCAAGACGTACGTCTACACGGCGCCGGCCGTCACGGGCCCCTGGACGCAGGCGGGCACCATCAACACCTGCCTGTACGACGCCGGCCTCTTCATCGACGACGACGACTCCATGTACGTCGCCTACGGCAACACGAAGCTGCGCGTGGCCAAGCTGGCGAGCAACGGCCTCAGCATCGTGAGCGACACGCAGATCTACGACGGCAACAGCGGCGGCCAGTCGACGCTCGAGGGCTCGCGCATGTACAAGCGCAACGGCCAGTACTACATCCTCGTGACGCACCCGGCGAACCAGGAATGGGTGCTCAAGGGAAGCAGCCCGCAGGGCGGCTACTCGATCAAGGTGCTTGCCAACGCGGTGCGGTCGCCCATCGGCGGCGGCAACCCGCACCAGGGCGGCCTCGTCGACACGCCCAACGGCGACTGGTACTACATGAGCTTCATCGACGCGTACCCGGGCGGGCGCGTGCCGGCGCTGGCGCCCGTGGCGTGGGGCGGCGACGGCTTCCCGACGCTGCAGCTGGTCAACGGCGCCTGGGGCGCGTCGTACCCCATGCCGCTGCCGGCGCGGCCGGTGCCGTCGAGCATCGGCACCGACGCCTTCGCCGGCCCGGCGCTGGGCCCGGCCTGGGAGTGGAACCACAACCCGGACACGGCGCGCTTCAGCGTCAACAACGGGTTGCGGCTGTCGACGGCGTCGGTGACCAACGACCTGTTCCAGGCGCGCAACACGCTGACGCGGCGCATCCGCGGGCCCGTGTCGACGGCCACCATCGTGCTCGACGCGGCCGCCATGGCCGACGGCGACCGCGCCGGCCTCGCCCTGTTCCGCGACGCCACGGGCTGGGTCGGCGTGCGCAACGACGGCGGCGCCTTCTCCGTCGCCATGGTGACGGGCGTCAACCTCGACGGCAACTGGAACACGGCCGGCACCGGCACCGTCCAGGCCAGCGCCGCCGTCCCCAAGGGCAAGATCCACCTGCGCGGCACCGTCGACATCCGCCCCGGCGGCACCCGCGTCGGCCAGTTCAGCTACAGCACCGACGGCACCAACTTCCAGCGCCTCGGCAACGGCCTCACCCTCAACAACAACTGGACCTACTTCATCGGCTACCGCTGGGCCATCTTCAACGTACGTTCCCCTTCGTCGCCAATTCCCCCCCTTTTTTCTTCTCCGGCCCAAGTGGGCTTGGTGACCAAAAAGAATTGGCAAACCAACCAAACAAAAATAAAACACTTCGAGGCTGACCCTTTACCCCCCTTTCGCAGTACGCTACCAAGGCCCTGGGCGGATCCGTTTCGGTCGCCTCTTTCACGCAGACTGTGGCGCAGGCGTGAGGGACGTTTTGCTGGGGTTGTTTTCATGCCGCGCCGACAGCATCGGAAGCCCTGAGCGCCTGCATGGTGCTCGTAACCATTGTACATATTCTTGCGCTGTCTGGCCATGGTATCCTTTTTCGCGTGCTCTCAACTCTCCCGTAGGGTCCTCAAATGTTGGCCCCTTAGTTTTTGTCGTCGGCGGGCTTCCGTGACCATGGGAAAGGATGCCCCTGCCCGACCTCTTCCACCACAACACAACCCCCTCCCCCCCCCGGCTTGCGGCGTCGTGCATAGTGGACCGACATCTGCCGGGTGTGGTCGTCTCGCCATCCCGTGTCCGGGCAACGAACCTTCGTCTTTTTCTTTTTCTCGGCCGTCACCCGTTCCGTTTAGGCGCACGTACTCAATTACCAGGTGCCTTGGGCCCTTAGGCCGTGGTCGGCAGCTGATTCAACTGCTACGCCTCTTTTCTTATTTCCTCTTGGCAAAAGCTTGGCCCGATCCCCGTTGGGGTCAGAATGGAGGAAGGAGGAGGGTCTTTAAAGGTGCAAGGCCACACACACACAACATGAGAGGCAACATGCGGCTGCCAATGGGGACGCCCCCCCCCCCCCCCCCCCCCCCCGGGGCCCTGGACCTCACAACCGCGTCCCCACGACGTCCCTGCAGCGTTGCCGTTTGGCTGAAACGGGAGGGGGGAGTTGCGGTGCGGATGAAGAGGCCCTGGAGGGGGGTTGTCTCAGCACCGGAGTGGAGGTAGTCGGTAGCTATCAGGGCGGCAGCCCCAGATCCGGGCGAAAAAGCCTCGAGGGAGCTCAGCACAGTCACCGAGGAGCATCTTCGCACATATGGTCCGTCCCCCCCCCCCCCCCCCCCCTTCTCCCCTCCTTTTCTTCCCAATTTCCCGCGAGGTAAGGGCTGGTTACAAGGCGGGAGTTCGTTGCAGTAACGGGCCGTTAGCGTGCGGGTGCCCGAGAGCCGCAAGGCGGGTTAGCGCTCCGCTGGGAGGGCCGGTACAGAAACCCTCCCCCCCTCCCCGGTTGCCAGGGGAGGGGGGCGCAGGTCAGTGTCCGGTGTCCGGTCAAGCCCCCCCCCCGCGTTGTCTGACTGAAGAGCAACGCGGAAGATGTACCTATCTCCAACTGTCGCTACGCCGCACCCTTTTAGGAGGGGATTTGAGAGGGAACCGCTGGGTTCACACGTAAGTACATAAGAGCCGGTGCATGTAGCCGATAGTGGAAAGCCACGGCGCTTGTCGGCGGGTGTGGGGTACATAAAAGCAAGTGGTGAGCGACGGGGGGTGGTAGTGGTGGTGAGTATGTTGCAGCACGTCAGATGCGGGGTGGAGAAAGCAGCAGCGCCGATTGTTGATCACGGCGGGATGGGTTTTGTTGGCGAGGACGCCTTTTTTTCTTTTCTTTTGAAGAGTCGGGGGGAGTGACGGGATGGCGTCCAGCCCTCCGTGATAAGCCCTCACCACCTGGCGATAGCACCCTATCCTCTCTTCTCTCTCTCTCTGTCTCTCTATCTCTCCCCTTGGTCAAGGCCGAGAGGGGGGCGCGTGCGTGGATTGTGTGTGTGTGCAGCGGTGCTGTGTGTTCGAGAATTGTTCTATAACCGGGTCGGAGGGCGGAGGACAGAGGGAGGGGGGCCATGTCCGTGTCTCAGCAGGCGGGCCTCATCTCAGTGGAATGAATGGAGGGTTGTCTCGGGCCAATTCGCCCGATTCCAGCAGCGCCCGCCTGGGCCACGATCAAATCTGGCGCAGGAGCGGCACGGCGGGCGGGCTTTTCCCGGCAGACTACCTAACACATCCCCACCGAGAAAGCCCTGTGGTGTGTTCGTCGCCCCAAAGCTACGCCGTGCTACATACCCTGGGCACGGGAAGGTCTTTTTGTCTTCCAGCTCTCCCAGTGTCTGAGATGGAGTGGTGCCCTTCCTTGGCACGGCGCAGCAGTCGCCGGGGACCAACCACCGTGGTCAGGTCCTTGTTGCCTGTCATCCATGGGCCATGGTTGTGCAGATCGAAGGAGACGTTTTGGTTGCGGTGCTCAAGCGCAAGAGATGAAGCCAAAAGAAGAGGAAGAAAAAAATTCTTACACAGCAACGGAGCCAGGACCTGCGTGCGTAATGGTCATCGGAAAGCACTGGGGAGGATGACGAAGCCAACAAGGCGGGACCCAGGCCGGCAGATTCGCCTGGCAGTGGATGTCCACAGAGCCGCCGCCCGTCCAGGATCCATATTCATCCAGCAAAGTGGTACCGGTCCTGGAAAGCCGACAAAACGGGGCCCAACGGCGATGCCGGGGAAGGAAGGGGAGGGGGGATCCCAATGGTGGCGGCGGGCCTCGTATGCCACTCGTTACTTACGCGGGCGGAGGTGGCGCCGAGTATGGCGCGTGGTTTACTCATCCATGACTACTTCGCCTACATGATGGATTACGCCCCGTGTGCCTCTCTTTCTCTCTCTCTCTTACATGCCCGTACGGACACGGTAAAAGAGCCACGGCATGTGTACATTACGTGGCATGGGAAGCGATACAGTCAGCTTCAGCTTTTATGGGGGACAGACACAACACATTTGTGGCGGCAGGCTGGGAAGCGGGACCCGAGGAGGAGGCGTCCACGCGAGCCACGGGGGAAAATGACGAGCACCATGGGACTCATCAAAAGACCGGGTGCCGTGGTTAACTCGGGGGACGGGGCTCTCTAGTGTTCAGTGCCATCATTATTTAACTCGTGCCGGCTTGCCCACGCGCGCCACCCGGAAGTTGAGTGGGAGGAGAGCGGGAGAGCAAGGAGCCCTGAGAGAGAGCCCGGGACTGGGAGATGGACGGGGCGCGCGCAAGCGTTGCGAAGCCCCGACAAGAAGCGATGGGGCTGCCAATGTCCCAGAGCCCCAATACACCCAGATATCCATTCCCCCATGCAATCCCATTTCCACCCAGGGCTCTCTTTTCTGTCGAGCTGCGTCCATCCACACCCCCCCGTCTGCAGGGCTGGCTACTTTCCAGCCTACCTAGGTAGTGGACGCTACTTCAGTGTCTCCCGTAGTGGGTTGGTTGGTTCTGACAGCCCCGGCCAGGCCAGAAATCCAGGATGGATCACCGGGGGGCTAGGCTCTGGTAGCGCTCGCTAAATGGCTGAGTGGCTCTCCGGGGCCATTGGGGGGGGAGCTGACTTCATTTCCGCCTGCCAAGTTTGAAATGGCCTCCCATCTGTTTTGTCCGCACCCCCCTGCCGCTTCTCTCACTCACTCCATCTCTTGTCTCTTTCGCTCCAGCTCTCTCGCTCTCTCGCTCTAGAGTCTGCCTACCTTACCTTATTCGTACGGGCCCTGACTGACTGTCCTTGTCTGTTGCTGCTGTCACCTTTTTTTGGCTGTTGCTTGTCCCTTCCTTCCACATTCCCCATCCCCTGCTTTTGCTGCTGCGGCTGCTGAGTCCGAGTCGTCGTGCCGAGTCGTGCTCGTCATTCCCTTTCCCACCCATTCTTCGAACCACCTTCATTGCTTGCATCTGCCGGCCGCTGGATCGTACCCAGTCTTCCCAATCCTCCTTCTTACACCTGCGCCTCCTTCTGCTCCTCCTTGCCGACGCCGCCATCCCCCCCCCCCCGACCTGACCCAATCTGTCTGACCTGACATACCCTGCCTCCCTTTTCGCCGCCGTCACCACCGGGATTGTTCAACTTAACGCACTTACTTCGTACTTACCTCTCACGCACCTCGCCGACTCCGTCCACTTCTCCGCTTCCCCGTCGAAAACCCTCGGCAAACCTTCAATTGCCTCCTCTTCGCCAACACTCCCGCCTACGACCTCAACACCACCGTCGTCCTTCTTGCCCTCTGGCTTTTTGACTCCTACCAACACCCGTTGCGACCTCGCACTCCTCTGCGCACACATTCAAGATGCCTGCTCTTTGTGGGGGCTCCAAGACCGTCCAGCGCAAGCTGGTGCTTCTGTAGGTCGTCACCGCTCATTCGCACTCCCCGTTCGCTCTCGGAGCGCCGCCTGCACTTCCACCATCTCGGCCGTCGCGAACCGGCCGCCGCCGCCGCAGATGCGCGTGCACTTTCTACCCCGCCTCGTTTGCTCTCGAGCGTCTTGCTGACACGATGCGCAACTTCCTAGCGGCGACGGTGCTTGCGGAAAGACATCGCTGTTGAACGTCTTTACTAGGGGCTACTTCCCGACTGTCTACGAACCCACCGTCTTCGAGAACTACGTCCACGGTACGCCCAATTCCCAGCCGCATGCATCCCTGTCGGTTGACGGCAAGCCGCTGCGCAATTCTCGTACATGATATGTCCTGCCGGGAACGAACCTGCTGACCCCGCACTAGACATTTTCGTGGACAACGTGCACATCGAACTCTCCCTCTGGGACACGGCCGGCCAGGAGGAATTCGACCGTTTGCGCAGTCTCTCGTACGACAACACGGACGTCGTGGTCCTCTGCTTCAGCGTTGACAGCAAAGACTCGTTGGAAAACGTCGAAAGCAAATGGGTCGGCGAGATCCAAGAAAACTGCCCGGGCGTCAAACTGGTCCTGGTCGCCCTGAAGTGCGATCTGCGCGAGAACACGGAGGAGGACGACGAGGCCGCTCCGGCCGAGGGCACCGACGGCGCCCAGCGCGAGAAACGGCCCATGATCGACTACAACCAGGGCCTCGACGTGGCGCGCCGCATCAAGGCCATGCGGTACCTTGAGTGCTCTGCCATGCGAAACCGCGGCGTCAACGAAGCCTTCACCGAGGCCGCGCGGGTGGCGCTGAGCGTCAAACCCAGTGGCGAACAGGATTCCAAATGCGCCATCATGTGATGGACGGGTTACACTTTAGTTCACGCGCCAAGCACGTACACAGCCTGGGTGCGGGCAAACGATGTCCAACCCGGCGAGCAGCTCAGCATGCGCCATGCTTCATGCGCCACCCGACGGATCGGCGCCCCTTCACGGCGGCCTCGTATACTACCCGCCGGGCCCAATGGCATTGGACTGCCACACTGGGTCCGAACCCGCGACAGGGGAGATCCACATGGCTCGATCGCCCCGGGCCACCGGCATCGTATGGCCGTCGTCGCACTCCGCTACTTTACCTCTTTTCCCCGCCTTGGTCTCGCCCAGCACCAACTACCTTTTCGTCTTAACCATTTTCCTGCCATGGGCCGCCTGCCTGTGGGGGGCGCTTCCGTCGTACATATTCTTCCCCCCCCCCCCACTTGGTTTCTGCACATACGCATTTTCACCCACTATGTTTTTGTTTGTAATAGAAGCGGCCACGCCCCGAGAGGTGGCCAGGAGATGGGGAAGCGAGCGGACACCCAAGGTTCTGCGTTTGTCCTTTCGGACTTGACACCTTTGGCAGGAGTTCTGGCCGGGTCTTGATATCCTTTAACGTCGCCATCTTGAAGTCGTCTCGTTTGTCGTATATGAGAAGATCGAGAAGCCCCATATAGGCGGTGGTCGCGGCCATGCGAAGGGCCTTACAGCAGCAGTTGCCAATGAGATGAAACGATATTGATTTCAGTGCACCGATGCCTCTCAACCTTTCTGCGCCGGACACCGGATTGGGCCTGAAACGGGTTAGGCCATGGCCGTCTGTCTGGCCTAGAGGTTTCTGCGGAGTCGTAGACCGTGCTGCCACGCCACAGGTGTGTGGGCTTAAATTGGCCCCGCCTGCATTGTCGCCGGTCGATTCAGGGTCTCCTTCGACCTCGATTCAGATGCTTTCCTACCTCGCAGTCCACCAAAACCCTTTACCAACCAGCCAATAGCGATACCTTCTACTTTGATGCTGAGCGAGCCACATTTGCTCAGTTGGCACCAATAATGCGCGGGGCATCTGCGAAGACCTTCCTTTTCGCCTCCGGTCTGGGCTTGTGTGCCAGGTACACCGATGACCTCGGAAAACTTGTAACCTTTTCATACCCGCTGCCAGATGACGGGACGCCCATCAAGGCAGAGACAGGGGGGAGGGGATGTGGTGGGAGAGACAGCGAGGGCAAGAGGATGGATGAGGGGGCGAGAGACGCGCGTTGACGAGGGGCGTCTGCGTGAAGCTATTGCTGTCCAGACTGGTATCGACATGATCATCTCAGAAATACCCGCGACAGCCCGCCATTCGTCTTATCCACCATCCTCTCCCTCTGAGAAATCTAAGGCGAAGCTCCCAATCGAGGAACCTATTGTGTCTCTACGATTCCAAAACGCTGGACAGGGCAAATGAGATCTCCAGCGCTACCTTGGATTATTAGGTTTACAGAAGCGCTGCTCATTTCAATATGCATCCCGCACGCATACCAGCCAAGGAAAGCTTCGCATGGCTTGTTTTTATATAACAACTTCTATTATTATTATTCTTATCATACGAAGCTTCCCTAGTAAAAGGAAGGCGTGCGCAGCCGCGCTGGCAGCGGACTAGTGGGAAGAAGCGCGGTGACTGCCATGGATAAAATCAAGAGCTACGTGGCGTGGAATGATGCCGTCGGAAGGCAACCGCCGTCACTTTCACCCTTTGGGGCTCCTGGCCATGGGTCCGTTGCCGGTGGTTTGCTGAATATCGAGGGCATCGTCCCGTTCAGTACTAGGGGCCGGTTCGGCCGAGTCTGTGACGAGGAAATCTAACCGTCCACGGGTCTTTGGGCTCACGTCGAGGGGATTTGTAACCGGGGGTTAAGGCGCAATCATGGCCCCAATGCCACCTTCGAGTTCTCTTGATCCCCTTGGGCTGGAAAAGGAAGGTGCATCTTTCTGTGGCAGGGGTTACCACAACGAAAACCTACCATGAGCTAGAACTACCGATTGCGGACGGACCACCATCAATGATCGCCATGCGGGGTAACTCGGGAAATTAATAGATGGGGTTGCAGGGCCTTCCATACAAGTATATTCTTACAGAATCCAGGCCAGGAACAGCCTTGCCGCCCAAGATCACCTTGCCGCCAAAAGGCACGACGACTTAAGCTCAACGGCTAGGTAACCTCGGCGGACCCATGGCCAGCCGAAGAACAAGAGACGGCAACGACGTCTCCGCGCGCTGCCAAGAAAACCTCGACCGGCCGTCCCCAACGCGGCTTCTTTGTTCATGCGGGAGGACAAACAACATACATCCATGGGCTTGCGGTCCTCGAGCAACGGGCTACCTAGGTGACCCTACCACATCACACGCGCCAAACATGGGTACAGACGATAATCAGTCGACCTTCCTCGCCGGCGGCACCAGGCAGAAGACCCTTTGGGCAGCATTCCCCGCCCCTCGGTGGCGCGACCGGTCGGATATTAACTTGCCAAGGCCCCCTTAGTCGGAGCCACGCAACTGCTTGTCTTTGCTTGCGGCCTCTATGCTGCCGCGCTCACCGGCCTGCCGACCTTTGTCGTGCTCCCGCGAGGCCTGGCCCTGGTGCCCGCCCAGTGTGCCTGGGGCTTCGCTGCTTCTCGCCGCTCGGGAACCATCCCCACGCCAGCCAGTCCTGGGTACGCCCGTCTGGGGAAATTTGAAGTCAGGGGAGCCGGGGGAAAGTCTTGTCCGCATCACAACCAGAGCCGGGGGGTTATCGATTCGATCGCGACGAAAGAACGAGGCTTCGTCTCATGTGAGAGATACGCCACCTGATTTGCGATCCACCATCCGCCGACGACACCGGGGAGAAACCGCTAGGAGGCTTGCTGTCTCCCCGCCTGCGCTCGGGTGCGTGTCCGGAGCTACAGCTCGTCGCGCCGCGACTGGCAGCGTGTCGGCCCGAAGCTGCGGAGACGCACGACCACAGAGGTATAGGGCTGCAGAGCATCCTGCATAGGTCCCATGTGCTCGCGTGCTGTGGCCGCTCTACACGACATTGCCGGAAGCACCACCAGAGCAGGGGAGCCGGCCAACCGCGAGTCCCGAATCCCGTCGGGGGTTTCTTCGATCTGTCCTCGCCTGATGAAGCGACAGCATGGGGCTCGCGATCGAGACAGCTCCTCCCCCAAGTACACCTGCCGCAACCTTGAACCCACCCTGGCATTCATCCTACTTCGAGCAATGCCGGTACACAGACCCGCGACGTGATTGGCCCTGCATGCCACGTTACCAGCTGGCTTAGCCTCTTGACATTGGGAACTCTAAACCAGAGAGGGATGAACGGGGGACCGCCATGCTTGCATGGGACGAACTTGGTTTTGTCCTGGTTGTGACCCTGTCGGAGCAGTAACGGCGAAGGCGGAGGACACCAGTGGACTGGCAAGGCACTTTGGCAATGCGACGATGGGCGATGCGATGAAGGGTGATGCGGACTGGCACGTCGACCGAGGAGTCACTTCCTTATCCTTGCTTTTCTTCGCTCCCGGTTGGCCCGGTAGTTTCGATGGCTTCGACTGGACACTCATCTCCTCGTCTCCCCAACCGATTATAAGAAGCGGTCTCGTTCCTGCCTCTCCAGTACGGGCTTGTCCATCATCCCAAAAGTTACCGGCGGTACGAAACACCCTCACCCGAATTCTCTTCGGCTTCGGCCGCTGCCCTTCAACACCCAGCTTCTTCTTAATCCATTGCCCTCCTCGGTGGTCAAGATGAAGTACACTACGTTTTTCCTCGTCCCCTTCGCTCCCTTCGTCCTTGCCCGGCCTGCGGTCCCCGCCGCCGGCACGCTGGAGGCGCGCGACGATGGGGGTAACCTCAAGGCGCGCCAATGGCCGCCCATGTCCATTCCTCGGCCGGGCGTCCCTCCGCCGGGCGTCGCTCCTCCGCCAGGCGTCCCTTCGCCGGGCGATCCTCCTCAGCCGGGCGCTCCTCCTCAGCCGGGCGGCTCTCCCCCGGGGGGCCCTCCTCCACCGGGCGGCTCCCCCCCGGGCGTCCTTCCGCCGGGCGGCCCTCCGCCGGGCGGCTCTCCCCCGGGCGTCCTTCCGCCGGGCGGCCCTCCTCCGCCGGGCGGCTCTCCTCCGGGTGTCCTTCCGCCGGGCGGCTCTCCTTCGCCGGGTGTCTTTCCACCGGGCATCCTTCCGCCTGGCATTCCCCAGGGTTGCCCTGCTCCACTGCAGCCTGGCATGCAGCCGTATCCGTATGGTTGGCCGTACGGGCCGTACCCGCCTCAGCCTGGGGGACAGCCGTACCAGCCTCAGCCTGGGGGGCAGCCGTACCAGCCTCAGCCTGGTGGACAGCCGAATCCTCCTCTTCAGCCATGGTACCCTCAAATGCAGCCCCCTCCGAAGGACCAATACCCTCACTACCCGACCATCGATACTTGCCCGGCTCCTCCTCCCCCGCCTCCAGTAGATGGATACTGGACGCCCTATGGTCAGTGGATGCCATCTACTCAGTAGGTATCCCCCGGTCAGTGGGTACGCACTGGTCGCATAGGGCCAAATGGTCAGTATGAGCCCGGCGATCAGTGGCAGTGGGTGCCATACGGCCAAGGGCCGCAGGTGAATACAGGGACACCACCTGCTGGAGCCGGTTCGAATTTGGCAGCTGTACCAGCTGCGGTTCCTGGTGACGGGCAGATACCTGCACCGCCAGCTCACTAGTGAGCGTCATTCTGCGCGATTGGGTGTCTGGTATCTCGCCGTACCTATCCGGGGTATATCTTAACGCTGTCACCATGGTGAACACCACTTAAGGATAAAGGAGCGGACTTCACGGTGCAGTTGACTATAGTGCGTTTTGTTTTCTTGGGATGGTGTACACCTTGGATTCTTGTCTCTCGTGAGCTGACACAATTTACTCTGAATTATGATATTCTCATTCATGCAAGGGGTTGAGTCTTGGGGATTGACGTTCTCATGTTGTACGTCTCAAATGATAATGACTGACTTCTGCCAACTTCACAAGGATGAATACAGCGCATTTTACAGTGTCGTCAAAGAACTGTGTAGCTTCTGTGTCCGTTCAGACAAGTGGCGTGACTTGTTCCCCAAAACAAAACCCCCAGGAAGCCCAACTTCAGGCCGCACGTATATCGCGACGCACGTTGTCGTAGCTGCTGCCGTGGATTTTCATCCGACTGCACTGTCGCCAACTTGTTCTGCCTTGCCATGAAGGCATGGATGGCTGCGCCTCGTCCCCGACAAGCTGGGTGAGATTAGGCGGTCGTCATTTGTAGATGCGCTGCTCTAAGTCTTCACCAAGGCGTCGACCCTGGGACCTCTCAGAAGTTGGGGGCCAAGAGGGCACTGGCCTGTGTCTTCGTGTTATTGAGCTGATACACGGCTTGCATGATACCTGAGAGATCGGGACGTTGCTGATAAAAACGATTATCTTTAACATTATCCTCTTCCACGAGTCGCACTCCCTTTTATGGGTCCCAAGGATGTTTCGTCCTTTTCCGCCTGTATTAGTCCATGGGAGAGGACGCGATGCCGGCTGCGCTCGCAAGAAGCATTGCAGTTCACCGAGGCAAAAGGTTAAGAAGGATAAGGGCCCCTGGATCTCAGTATGGGCTGCGAGATCCCCCAATTATCATCTCGTGGTTGTCTGATATTCGGCACGAAAAACAAAGCTTCCATGAGCGGGGGCTACGATGCCTACTCTCCATAGTCCTGGTAAGGTGGTCACAGAATCTTGACCAGGGGTAGCAAAATGACAATGGCGTTCCGGATTTTTTGCACCCAGTGGTATACCGAAGGAAGAGTGACCAATACTGAATGGGCGTGGTAGGATTATCCCACTTGGTAAGAGATACAATTATAAGCACGGGATAGACGCACAGGATCGAAGTACTTAGATCGGTTTTTGGGAGTAATACCAGGCAACAGCCTGGATGTCATCAAGCTTGGATACTTGCGTGGGATTTCTATGACCAGGAGCACTTTCACCAGGAGCACTTTCACATGGGAGATAGGGAGCGAGAGCAGTAGTGTGGTATCATGTCGTGAGTTCAATTAGGATTAAACCTCCCGAGTTTCCCTCCTCCCAAGTTCGTAGCAATCGTGATTTTTCCTTTTTGGTAATTTACAAGCAGCCCGAAGCGCAGCACCCGCTTCATTTGCCGCCGGAGCCCGAGGGCTTGGAGAAGGCCGAGGCGGGCACGGCGTGGCCGGTGGCGCTCACGGCCTCGTCGTCGCCCTTCTGGTTGGGGGCGATGGGGTTGTCGGCGGCGCTGTGCAGCGTCGTGCCGCCCAGGCCGGCGTGCGACGTCGCGTTCTGGTCGGGGTTCGGCACCGACGGGATCGTGTTCTGCTTGCCGGCGTCACCGGGGACTGGAGAGGGGAGGGGGAATCAGCCAAGGGGTTCTCGGGGGTCACGTTTCTTTTACACGAGAAAGTAGAAGAAGAAAGAAAACTTACTCTTGGTGCCGTCCTTGGCCATGTCGAAGAGGTCACCGCCTTTGTGCGCGTCGGACATGATGGGCGAGATGTGGGAGAAACGCGGGTGGCTGAGGGAGGAGACGGCGGTGGATGGTTGGTTCTGCTAGAGAGAGATATGGTCTGTTCGGACCAGTCAATTCGAGAGACCCAAGAGGCGTTTTTATCAGTGGTAAGACGCTTTTCTCCAGGTCGCGGGCGACATCATCAATCGTGACATCACGATTCGATATGGCAACCCACTTGGCTACGTCAGGGGGCATCAGCCTTGCCAAGACCACGGGGGGGGGGGGGGGGCCTGACGTCCAGTGTGGACTGTTCCATTGTTCCTTAACATCGATACGCGATCGCGGGCTTGCAAATTAGTACGGCAAACGAAAAAGGGATGGCATATGCCCCTCGCCCTCTTTCGCGCGCTCTCATCGTGATCGTCATCCCCCCCACTGCACGGGATCCGCCCGCGATCCGTCCGGAGCGGTTGGTCCTCGGCCGAGCGCGACGCCCTTCCTTGGACGGTCCCAATCCCCCGTCCATTCGATTCTTCTTTTTTGTACCGGATGGCTGTTTTGATGTCGGCTCCCCTTCGTCATTGGAGGGGCTGTTTTGTTTGGCTTTGTGATCGCTTCGCCATCTGGGGACGTCATTTTTCCAACCCCTGTGACTCGGCCGCGACTGCACCCGCTGGGGGGAGGGTGAACATGGGACGCTCAGATGTAGTTTCCGACCTCAGAGCAGACTGATGGCCATGGAGACCCCTCGATTACCTAATGTACTTTGAGAGGTACCTAAGCAATAATTACATAGGTACATGTAGGTTGGCTCGTTCCTTCCCCTTAGGGTGAGATCAAACGGGCCGCTGGACTTGTCCGAAGTCTCTATTCGACAATATCTGCCCGTCTACCATATCCAAATTCGTCCCGAGTCGTGTCATCTTTCGCTCCAGACCCAGCTATTCCCAAGCCCGCATCCGTATTCGCACGCACCGTCCGCTTTGCGCCCGGCCGTCTTTATACACCCACGCCCGGATCGTCACCTGCCTGACCCCCGCCGGGAGGCGGGGAGAAGTGGCGCTTCACCTGTGCTCGCCCTCGTGGCCGGCGCGGACCTGGCGGCCCGAGGTGTCGCCGTGGTTGCCGTAGTCGCCGAGGATGCCGCCGTCGCGGGGCCCGCGCAGGGCGGCGGCCATGGCGGGGTCGGGGGCGCGCCAGGCGTAGGAGCAGGTGGCGAACTTGCGGTAGAGGACGCTGTCGAGGGCGTCGTGGGCGAGCTCCCACTGCGCCAGCATGTGCCCGCAGTGGTGCGAGTGCGCGAAGCTCGTCGTCCAGTTGTCGGCCGGCCGCCCCAGCATGACGGCGCGCTGCAGCTTCTGCCACATGAGCACGCAGTGCGACACGTGCTGCCCGAGCGTCACCCACGCCCACGCCACCTCCCCTGCGAGCGCCTCGGCCCGCCCGATGGGCTCCCGCCCCGCCGCGTCGCGCGCGTACCGCCCTGCCGCCCACCCGGCGTCAGTATTCTCCGCGAAGAGGGAGGCCCCAGGAGCACGCGCCGGCCCGGAACGACGGAACCAAAGAAAAGCGGGAGTACGGCGGGTGTTACTCGTGCTGGAAGGGAAGGAGGGGCCGATGATAGAACCGCCGGATGTTGCTTACAGTCCTGCGCGTTCCAAAGCGTGTCGAGCTCCTCGTCGTAGCACTCGGGCGGCGTCCACGCGAAGTTGTGCGCCTCGAACCGGCACCCCCGCGCTCGCGCCTCCGCCACCGTGGACCCGCACGATGTCACCCGCGGCTCCGTCGGCGGCAGCGGCGTCTGCTCGGCCGCCGCCGTGTCCTTGAACCCCAGCTCGTGGTTTGTCAGGATGAAGACCACGGCGTACACGGTCGCGCAGAAGAAGAGCGCCGCCACCAGCCACGCCCGCATCCGCCGCCACCTCGGCCGCGGGGACCTGAGCTCGTCGCCGTCGGAGCCGTCGGCCACGGGGCTGTAGGACCATCCCTTGTCCATGATGACTGAGTATCCGTAGCCCGCTTGTCTTTGAATAAACAGGTTGGGGGCGAGAAAAGAAACAAAGCAAGAGATGAGGCGCTTGAGAATAAAAAGTTCAACAGCGAAGGTGGAGTAAAAAGGAGGCAAAACGTCCTTGGGCAGGAATACAAGAGCGGGGATTTCCTCTTAAGACCATGTAATACGAAGCGCATACGACACTGATCAGATACAACCTGGCAGCACCGACACCCCGGAAACTTACCTCGCCGAACTCTTATGCCAGGGGCCAGGTTCTAGCCACAAGGCGGACTCGCTTTCGGGGACTCCTGGTGGTATCATTGCGGGAACTTTCGGATGCGCAGCATCAGACGGCTTCGTCTAGATTCGCCTGCTGTCCGCCGCGGCCCGAGGCAGCAAAAATATTCATCTGATAGCCACTATTACGCCCACGTCATTTTGTGCCTGACGAGGCCGTGTTACCCTTATGGTAAGATGAGCTGTTTGTAAAGGGAGCTTTTGTCTAGCCATTCTTTCATATACTGTCTAAATAGCAGGGCTTTTGATCAGTTTGATGCACCAGGGGTTCCTCAGTATGAAAAAGCTGATTTTGTGCAAAGTCATAACTCAACAACTGCTCAACTCGAATTTATGCTTTTGGTTTCGTCCTATCTTTCAATCACTGATCGTGGGCGGAATGAATGGCGTTTGCTGCCATGTTACTTCGGCGCTCTTGAGAGTCCCCCTAAAAGTTCCAACTTGCAGTCTTAACAATGTTGAACCCACTAGGTAGCACACCCCTTACAAAAGATGAATAAAATTAAATTTTGTTAGCGTACCTCATGTATTCTCGTCCAATGCTCACACTGCGGACTCTAGTGTCAAAAGCGGCGCGTTTGGAGGCGACGCTAGATTCTCTTTCCAACTTTGGTATTGGGTGAGAATGCGGATGATCCCGTACGAATGCGGGCCGAAATATGCCCTGCCTTCCAATGTAAAGATGATGCTTGATATTGCTGATTGCATGACTGGTGCTTCCGTGAGTGAATTAGGAGTTCTGTAGTATGTGGGTAAAATGGAAGAGAACCGCCGAGCTAGTTAGTTAGGTTCAACGTAGGTAGTTTATGATATACGAGAATTGGGTTTCAAAAGAAGAGAACCCCCTAAACGCCCATGATTATAGCGACCTTCTTATATGATTATATGTTTCCTCCTACAGGGGTCACATGATCCTCTGTTTCCAACACGTTTCCGGTACGGGACAACTGAAATAAGCAGATGCGGTTTGATTATGTCTGGCCCCTCTTTTTGTAGCCTCTGCCCAAGTACAGCAAGTGGGTTCCAAAGCAAATATCGACGCTATTGGGGTCGCATGTACCATCATTAAATTACACGGCTTTATGTGTCGATGCCTGTCTATAGGCCGTGTTTAGTACAACCTTTTTACGTCAGACTTTTAGGTAAATTACAACTATACGTATACGAAACTCGGTGAGAAGCATTACTTAGTACTCATAGCTATATTTCACCTTACCTCCTAAGGCTAACAGGATTCTCGTATTAGCAGAAGCTGATTGTGGAGCATGTAAACTAGTCGACCAGAACTCGCATTGACTTGACTTGATAGGTATGTGACAGAGGTACTTGACAATGGGGCATTTATCCTCCCCCCAAAGCCCTAGTTAAACTAATTAGTAAACTCTAATTAGGCTTCGGGGGCTGAGAAGTGCTTACGGCATACGAAGAGCACCTATAAATACCTTCAGTACTTATAAGCCCGCTGTTTTGTAAGGGAAAGCAAGTATATTGTGTAACTAGAGATTGTAGCAAAAGGTTTAACTAAGTATGTACCGGAGATCCAGCGTGAAAACGGCAATCCCGTCGGCCTTAGGAGACAATTTTTCTTACGTTTAAAAGCAGTACTGAACACGGCCTGACTGTGCCACTCCTGATACGGTACACCAAGGGGGGTGGCCGTAATGTACATAGGTAGATATGACCCGTGGGGCTGTAAGATATCTAGAGCCTCGCACGGCAGCCAACAGCAATAGATCCGCGCCTGTTTCACCATATTTCCTGACCCATGCCCTGGTCGTAATAACTCCGTTCCAACTCCCTAAGACCCAACTGCGGACCAAATCTGGGTGGCTGCTCTTCTGCCCGTATAGGCGAGGCCCGTGGGGCTAGCGCCACTGCCGCCCACGGAAGACAGGCCGGGGATGGCGTGATGGTATGATTTTGGTGCCTAGGACGCCACTCGCATTCGTCTCTTGCCTGGCTGGCAGGGAGCGGCGGCTGACTTCGCTTCCCTCGAGGAGCTGGACCGGGCGCTGGTGGCTGTTGGCCCACTGGTGGCTGTCGGTCCGCTAGTAGCTATAGTCTTTCCGGCTGGGGTCGCGGCCCTTGGGCTGCTTCCGCGTCTCGGCCCAGGTGTGATCGATCTCACGAGCCTCTCTCCGGGCTCTGGGATATCTGGAGCCTCGCGCGGCAGCAAACAGCAACAGAAGCGTGTTTGTTTCCCCGTCTTTTCTGAACCCATGCCTTGGTTCTAACCAGATTCAGATAATTGCTCTCCTGCCCGTACAGACGAGGAAGAACAGGGCCGCAGGTATGAGAAATCCGAAAGCCGCCACGACCCAGCTGTAGATGGCCAGGCCATAGCATTGGTTGGCGAGGGAGCTGTGGCCCTGGCCGGCTAGGGAGCGCCGCCACTGCCCTGCAAAGACAGCCGTCGTCAAGCTGAATGCAAGCAGGGTCATGCCGTAGAGGGTTTGGAAGCACTGGACCAAACTACTCCCACAGCCATTGTTTCTTCCCAATTCCGCTCTTCTTCCCAAGTCCACGTTCCGGTTCGGGGAGCGGCGCAACTTCAAGGATGCCCGGGTGTTGAGCAGGATGCTGTAGCCGATCGACAGGACCAGACTGGCCTCGCATAGCCTGATCCGGGTAGAAGTCACGTATAGGTCCGGGTGGACGGTGAAGTGGGGCACCAGGTTGTAGGACATGGCCCAGATAAAGTATATACAGGCGGCCACGTTGACGGCAGACAAGCCCCAGCGGACTGTCAGCTTGACTTTCGCCCAGTCCATTTTCACGACGAAGGTATTTCGTTGAGCGTCCTGAATCTGCTGAGTGGCTGACGGGCAAAGTGGGTGGTTCTACTCCCGGGTGGACCTGGACCTGGCGAGGGTATGTACCGAGGTATGGAACAAGGGGTGCAGTAATCAGATCCCTGGAGTGTCTGGTTGTAGGCCTGGTGAACGGCCACGATATCTTCGACGCGGGAGTAGGGATCGTAGAGAGGAGAATAATAAAGAGGTAAAGGGACGAAAGCAGAGGTTTGGCGGTGAGAGGAGCTCCGAAGGGGCAAGATATTTATACATATCAACCCCCAAGGCACCGAAGAGAAACATTGAACCATCGGCCCAACAGACCAGGGGATTAAGCAAAGCGAGACGAGGAGGGGTTAGAACCAGTGTATGGTCAGAAATGGGTGTGTAAAAGGTGTGGTTCTATCGTCTAGTTGTAGGTCTGTAGTCGTTCGCTGGACTAGTAGTGATGCGGTCCAGCCTGGACATACGTACGTCGTACCATTAGAGTACGTGCCCTGTGCGGAATACTGTAACATAGCCTGTGAGAATCGATGCGATTTGGAAGGTCCCACACAGTTCAGGCCTGGGAGCTGGAATTAGGAATACATTCTTTTTTCTCTCTTCTCTTTGTACCCTACCACATGAGTACTTAGATATCCCAGTACTTATAGGCTTGCGCCCAGGCCATATCTACTTCATAGGTACCCCTGGCATTTCATACCGTAGTACGAGGGCTTTTTGTTGGTCAATACGACCGGGCCGGGAATGGCATGGAGCCCTCAACATATCATGGGTCGTATGAGATGTGACTGCCTCAAAGCCTAGGGTATTATATAGAAGGCGACAGAACAATATAGAACAATCGCCTTCTTGTATGGAATAAGGCAGGCCAGAGCGAGAATTTCCGCATTCGGGCAAAGAACAAGGTGAGAGCCCCCCGGCCCTCGGTTGTCAGCCACGACGGCCCACGAGAGAGGCCATCGAAAGGATATTCGACGGACCGATTGACATGTGGACAGCGCCACGATCTTTGTGTGTGTCCTTGGCGACGTCGAGGCGCCCCGGTGCACCTCGGATACGGCAACATCGCATCACCGCACCATCTTCGGCGATGCGATGTCCATTGAGGCGAGCCACGGGCCCAATCAAGAGGGGCGGCTACGTGGCACGACATCAAAGCCGCGTGCTGCACTGCAGATGACGTTGGGCTCGCGTAGCGGAAGCTTGTTCGCGGATTGCTGCACCCGCGCGAGCACATAAGCGAGCGACAGCTTCCGCGGGACGGCCTGTCCGATGCCCCTTTTCCACCCGGATTGCCTCTCGGAAAAGCGAGAAGCCAGCCTACTTCTTCTGTTCTCGACTTCTTTGCCAAACGACATGCCCCCGGAAGGAGGAGGATGCCAGCAGCCGTGCATGCGGAGGTGCGTCTGCCGGATCGTCGCTAGTGTCAAGAAAGCCTACGCTTCCTACTTTGGGCGGCGAAGGCCCGCGCCGGCGGAGAAAGAGGCCGCGGGGGCCGCGCCACGCGCGCCAGGCGAGGAGACGGCGGCGAACGCAACCCTGCTCTCGGCTCCTTTCGGGGAGGACTCGGAGCCGCTGGTGGCGCGGACGTCGCGCTACGAGCTCCTCGCGCACGCGGCGGCGCTCGAGGTGCTCCTGAACCTGCCGTCGCGCTTCTCGACGCTCTACGCCACGCAGGTCAAGGGCGACGGGCAGTACCTGCCGTACCTGGGGCCCAACTTCCCGACGGCGCAGCTGCTGCTGCTGTGGAAGCCCAACGCCGACTGGCTCAAGTCGGTGCTGGTGGACGGGCCGCACCGGCGCAGCGCCGTGCTGAGCCAGAGCGACGCGGGCGACGAGTTCGCGCGCTTCCTGCGGGCGCGCGACCCGGCGGCGCTCGTGCTGCGCGTCAGCGTGCGGCCGGCGCACGCCTCGTGGGCCTGGGAGAAGGAGCTGCGCCTCGACGACGCCCGCCGCGCCCAGGCCGCCCTGCGCCGCCTCGTCGGCGGCCTCGTCTTCAACCTCGTCGACGTCCTGCCCGAGGCCTTCCCCGCCCACCCCGACCTCTGCGAGCAGACCTTCTGGGCCCTCGGCGAGGGCGACATCGACGCCGGCATCGACATCCTGCGCTCGCTGCCCCGCCTCGACCTCGGCGAGGGCACCGCCCAGAGGCGCATGCTCATGATCATCGACGGGCTCGACGAGGTCTCCCACTCCATCACCGCCTCCCGCCTGCACGCCTTCCTGGACGTCCTGCAGATCATCCAGGAGAACAACGACGTCAAGGTCATCTTCACCAACGAGAGGTACGTGCCGTGTCATTGTCGTCGTCGTCGCACCTGATTCGTTTTTGTCTTTGCTCATCCGCATCCCCCAACCCCTTCGGCTTCAGGGTTTTAACGAGTTGCATCAGGGAAACGGACAACATGCCGCAGTTGGGAGGGCGCCAGCCCAGCCGAAAACAAAGCTTTACCTCGTCATTGCGGCGCCCCTATCCCATATCCAAACTGTCGTCCCAGCAGACCGTTACGACTCTACGCCGAGCGTGAGAGGCAGGCCATTGCGGCAGCTGTAGCTAACCAACACCCCGAAAGACGTCTCATGACTAAATCACGTTGCAATGTGGCTACGAGATTCACTTATAGATGTAAAGAGATCGGGATTCATACTTACGTAGGCATTAGCCAATCATACTTAAGTAATGATTAATATGCAGCTACGAGATGCGGGTAGCCCGTGCGTCGCACCTTCTAAGTAGGGTTCACATAGCTTCCCCACGCACCCTAACTTCCAAATTAGGTAAGAACTTTAGCTTTTCTGAGTTCTGTCGCGTACAACCTTCTTTGTGCTGACCCAAAGCAGCACTTGTCTCTTTTCCAGGCCTGAGATCGTGACACAAGTGTTGATTTGATCGGGCGCCGGCGCTGTGAACCGAGGGTAATGGGAATAGAATGGGTTAAAGGGAAGAAGAGAGAGAACAAGAACCAGAGGAGGGAGGAGACTCCCTTCATATATCCCATATGATAGGACATGGTGTGACCCGGCTCTAGGATACCTAGAGCCTCGCACGGCAGTAAACATTAATAGAAACCGCGCCTGTTTCACAATTTTCTGACTCGTGCCTTGGTTGTAAGAACCTCCTCGTGTCGTCGCCGAGACCCAGGGCTGTCGCGAATAGTCCAGGGGCAGGAAAGGCGAGCCTTCGCTCCCCGCCGTCCTAAATAGATGGACAAGCCAGCTTTGCCGCGGAGCCGGCGCCAACGTCACACCTCGGTGCGTGGCGTCGCCCGGAACCAGGCGAACCAGCGGACGGGCCGGGTCGGAAGCGGGCCGGCCCAGTTCGTGGCGGGCGTGGCGATTCTGGGGAGCGGCGCGGGGACCGGGGGGTGCTCCAGCGTCTCCACTGGCTTTTCGGTGGTTGGGGGGTCGTCAACCACCTCGGGCTTCCCCCGGGGCGCCTGGGACCTCGAGCGGCAATAGGGGCACCGGCAGTGGTAGCACCGGCACTTGGGACAGGTGCAGTTGGCTTGCGGTGCCACGGGTTCCCGGTCCCGGGTCGGGACTCCGGGCAGCTCGGCGGAGTGCGAAGGGCGGATGGCCACGAAGTGCCTCGACGATGCCTGGCCCATCGTGTAGCGGTTATCGGTTGTGGTGGTTGGTATTAGAAGGCGGGCGAGGTGTGGTGTTCCGAGTGGATGAAGGGGGAGATTGTAGGGTCCCCTGGAAAACTGGGAAGAAATTGGGATTTTAAAGGCGAGAAAAGGGTCCTCTCAGGTGATTGTGGTCGGTGATAGTGTTGGGAAATGTGCGCTTGGTGAACTTGCGCCGTCTCATGAAGATAACCGCTTGCGCTCGTACAAATGGCCCATGAGAAATTAAATAACAACTAGCCCTGAGCTTTTGGTCAGTTAAGTTGCAATAGTCCCGTAATATAGTGTTCACTATCTAATTACGCATTCGCCTAATGCCAGGCGGCCATGCTTAACTCTCCCAATCCTCGCAAACCAAAAAAAAAAAGAGAAGAAGAAAGACACCGTTAGAATCAGTGTATGATCAGAAAAGAGTGTGTAACAGGTGTGTGATTCCATTTAACTGTCTGTTACCGTGCGAGGCTCCTGCTATCTCAGGGCCCTGGCGCATGTATCCTTGTACCCCTTGTGGTACCGTATCAAGCACACATGTGACTCTTTTAGGATAGACGTGCGCCGTCCTGAAGGAGCGTCTCTGTTTTCTTCTCCTGAACAAGTAGTTGATATTCCGTCTGTATCATCCACATTTTTGTTTGTGCTCTTCGAATCGTCTCTCAACGATGGAGTGCGATGCCAGAGTCTTCGTTTCCAGTAATAGGGGGGGGGGGGGGCCAAAGAAATTGACACGAATTTGGGGAAGAGTAGATTATACTGTTCAACACTGTTTCTTTCCTCCTATATATGAAAATGTTTCTGCTGACAATGACAGACTGGTCTTGACTGCCTCGATCTAATTGAATCTAATATAGGTATGGCCTTACTAGCCATCCTACCCGTGAAGCCCCCGAGCCCCCCCCCCCCCCCCCCTCGGCTCGCTTCATTCCTGGGGCTTTCGGGGATCCACGGGCCCCGGTGTTATGGGCATTTTATCGTCGATTGATTGGGTAGAGGCGAGCGTTCTTCCCGATCCCGCTATCCCAGTTCAGCACATAGTGCTTACCGGGGGTGCCGCAGTCGTACGAAATGCAGACTTAAAAGAGTATATGCGCCGCTTGTTAGCGGATGTCCCCCCTCTGGGAATATCTATAGGACCGGTTCTTCCCTCCACCAGCGCCATGCTTTGGCTTGGCAATGCTGCGTCGTGCTGCGCCAAGCCGCCGACGCCACTCCTTTTTACCCGGGTCGTCGAGTCTGCCGTGGCAGATGTAACCCCCTATTATATATAATATGGGAGGGTGGCGTGCTCGACAGTTCTGCCGAGCAGAGCCCTCACCGTACCACACCCACAGGCCCCTCCCAGCTCACCATGGCATCGCGTCTCCTGTCCCTGGCCCTCGGGCTCAGCGCCCTCGTCGCACCGGCGCGTGCTGCCGCCGACGGCGACGTGGACTGCACCGGCGTCAAGGCCATCCGCCCCCAGTGCGCGTCGGCCGAGACGGCGTACCGGCGCGACTTCTTCTACGTGGGGGGCGAGACGGTGACGACGGCGGCGGGCAGCAACATCACGGCCAACCAGCTGTACGTGGAGAAGCTGAGCCCGCCGGGGGGCGCCACGCACCCGCACCCGCTCGTCTTCTTCCACGGCGGCGGCTTCTCGGGCACGACGTGGCTCAACACGCCCGACAACCGGCCCGGGTTCGCCTCCTACTTCGTCGGCCAGGGCTACCAGGTCTACCTCGTCGACTTCAACTCGGTCGGCCGGTCGGCCGCCGTCGACCCGGCCGCCTTCCCGGCCGCCGGCGTGACGTCGGTCGAGGGCCTCGAGGTCGGCTTCACCGCCGTGGCCGAGCTCGGCGCGTACCCGCAGGCGCGGCTGCACACGCAGTGGCCCGGCACCGGCCGGCGCGGCGACGCCGCCTTCGAGCAGTTCCGGCGCGAGCCCCTGCCGTACACGAGCAACACGACGGCGCTGGAGACGGCGGTGCGGCGGTCGGGCTGCGCGCTGCTGGCGCTGCTGGGCCGCGCCTACGTCGTCGGCCACTCGATGGGCGGCGCCGCCGGCATCCTGCTGTCCAACGACTGCCCCGGGCTCGTGGCCGCCAACGTCAACCTCGAGGCGGCCACGGTGCCCTTCTCCTGGCCCAACCCGGGGCTCGGCAGCGTCCGCGCGCGGCCCTGGGGCCTGGCCAGCACGCCGCTCGCCTACGACCCGCCCGCCGCCGCCGCCGCCGACCTCGCCGTCGTCGCCGTCGGCAACGAGACCCTCGCCCGCCGCCGCTGCTACCGCCAGGCCGAGCCCGCCCGCCGCCTGCCCAACGTCGCCGCCGTCCCCTACCTCCTCGTCACCGGCGAGGCCTCGGTCCACATCACCTTCGACCACTGCATCGTCGACTACCTCGAGCAGGTCGGCGCCCGCCCCGAGTGGATCAAGCTCGCCGACCGCGGCATCCGGGGCAACGGCCACTTCATGCACGTCGAGCTGAACAACCTCGAGATCGCCAAGGTCGTGCAGGACTGGATGGAGAGCAAGGGCAACTGATGCCCTGGTTGGCCCGGGGCGCAGAAGGCCAAACGTGCACCAAATGCACGGGGGGGCCTATCTTTCATGCCCTCCCAGAGTCTGTACAAATCATGAAATACTGCCTCGCGGGGGGGCTTTGCGATGCCGCTCGCGGTTTCCCGGCACTCACCTAATTTGAAGAGCTCCGTGTCACGAGTACGACCCCCTAAGCCAACCTGCAGCCACGACGGAGGCCAGTCAGATGTTGCTTGACTACTACACTACGTTCTAGAAATGCTAGCCATCAGCTGAGCAGTTGTGACCTGGGAAATGGCCCTATCTCATCACCGTAGCTTGTACATGTATCCAGCTACCTACGTGGTGTTCGAAACTGACATTTGTACCCCATCTTAGGTAGTTGAATCGTCCTGGGACTTACTTATATGGTGAGGCCGAGACGTTGTGAGAGTGACAGAAATAGAACCAAATGCCTCAAGTCTCCCCGAAATACGGAATGGGCAACTTCATGGTTTGTGTGCCATTTCACCTCATCTGGATGCATTAACGTCCAAACCACCAACTTCTATTAGCCTCATCTCGCAACATTACTTCCCGCCGGGGCACTTCCTAGCTCGCAAACATTAGTCCCCATTCCACAACATCAAAACGAAATCACCTCACGGGCTTCATCGCCGTCGTCGCTGGCGGAACCCGATCGAGGCGCCCGACATGGCTATCAGGGGTCCATGGGGATCTTTTATTCTCCTTACCCGGCGGGCCCTGAGAACGCGGGTCTCAGTGGCCGCTGGGTTTGCCTTGGTGATGTTCACCGCCTCAGGTTTCGAGACATCAGCCCAGAAAGCCTTTGTTTTCTCGCTCAAAGAATCGGAGCTCACAACTATGGCCGTTGAGGTTGGGAAGGCAGATTATTATCACTCCAGAGTCTTCTCTACCAACCCCAGATGTGAGGGTTTTTTTTTCTTCTTAGTCTTCGACCTATTCCCACCGCTGACGCTACTTTCCATAAGTCACCCTTGCTCTTCATGTGCTCACATATTCTAGATGAAATCGACAACTTGCCAAATCCTCTTTCCTCCATCTTCCAGTTCTTTATGGGTAAAGGGCGCAGCCAGTTCCGTCCTTGAGCCTTTTTCACATGCCCAGCCCCCTGCCACCCGATGCTCTTATGAAGACTTCACCACGCTGGAGTTTTGTGCCGACATCTCGAAGGTCACAAGCATTTCCAAATTTGAATGCACGCACGGGAATTGCACAGATACATGATCTGGTTTTCCAAGCCACCAAATCAAAAGCAACCCCCCCTAGTTGGCTTCTCTACAGGATCCATGGAAACCAGACCTTGGAGTTGGAGGAACCTGCTTAAAGCCTCTGAAACTTGTGAAATCGGTACAGTCTTCGTATACTATTCCTCTCTACCCGACGCTGTTGTATGTTGATTGGTACTAAGTCTTGGATGAATTCCCCAGAAACATATGCATTCCACATCAGGCGGTGCGTATAGTTACGGTGGCTATTTCGAGTTGGTTAAATTATCCCGCTGAAATGTTGTGACGGAAGACTTGTCTGTCGGTTTGGGGGGCCCGGTCTATTAAAGCAGAAGGGTCCAGGCCAACCATCCCACACCGAGCAGGGTGGTGCTGAGTATCTCGGTGCCGCCGGCAGCACTGTCCTTGGCCTCGTCGCCTTCCCCGTCGGTCTCGCCTTCCCCGTCGGTCTCGCCGTCCGTGTCGGTCGTGCGGCCATCCCGGCCCCCGGTGATTTCCCGGGGCGCGGTGCCGTTGGAGGCCGGCTCGTCCCAGCCGCCGACCCCGGAGTCGGCGCGTACGCAGGCCGTCTGCGTGGAGGCCATGAAGCCGCCGTCGTCGCCGGCGACCTGGACGGCCATGACGGGCCAGGCGAGGCTGCCCAGGTCGTTGTAGACGGTCCGATCGTCGGCCGCGTACGTGTCGGCGCTGGCGAAGGTGAGCAGGTCGACGCGGCCGCCGGGAAGGGCCGCCAGCTTCCGGGCGTCGAGCTCGACGGCGTGGCAGCGGCTGTTCCACGGGCCGAGGCCGCCCCGGTCGCCGGCGGCGCACTCGGGCACGTCGTCGGCCCGGGGGCACTTGCACCAGCCCCCCTGGACGTACTCGGGGCCCCCCGAGGGCCGGATCCGCTCCGTCAGGGCCGTCTCGCACTCTGAGGTCAGGGCGGTGTCGCATGTGCCGCGGTCCGTCCGCAGGCCTTGGTTGTAGAGCTCGCCGCCCAGGTCCCAGCGAAGAATGCAGATGCTCCAGTCGTCATTCACCACGAGGCCGGACCCGTCGTCTTTCAGCAGTGCCTTGGGGGCCTGGAAGCTGAGCTTCCCGCCCGTGTAAAGCTGGCCCTCTGGATAGTCGGCCGCGTTCTCGACCCCGGAGACGGGCATGTCGCCCTTGATGGTAAGGTTCCACGACCAGCCCCCTATGGGGCTGAGCTCCTCGGGTTCTGTCGAGATGTTGTACCAGCGGAAAGAATCGTAACCCATGGCCGTTGGACTGTCGGCCAGCAGCTTGTTGAATTCGGAGAGGTCCTCGCCCCAGGGGCCCTTTTCGGCCGTGGCCTCTCGGTACGCTACCGAGCCATTGATATCGATGATATCGGCAGCGCGGGTCAAGCCAAGAGAGGCCAGGGCCAGGACCAGACAGGCAAGGCCGTTGGCGTTTTGACGTGGGGGATACATGACTGACGATGGGGAGGCGCTGGCGGGGATACTGATGCAAGATGGTGAAGGGGGGAAGAGATCGGCGGGGTCCAGGGGACCAAGATGTAAGTAAGCACACACGCCTCCCCCTCGTCTTGTAGCCAGAAGGCCAGGGGTCACGGGAAGCAAAGAAAACACGCGATGCAGGGCGCTAGTCTCTTTAAGCGAGCGGCACAGGCGGCAAAGCGGCACGAAAAGGCGCAGGGCCGTCTAGTTTACACAGTCCCTCCTCCTCCAATTTGTCGGGAAGCATCAGCTACCAATAGCAAGACTTGGCGGCGGCTAAACGGGGAAAGAAGGATCGTGGGCTAGTACCGACTGGGCCATCGCTCGCATTGCCGTCTTTCTAGTCGGTAACCGAATGTCCGGGTCCCTGAGCCCTTCCCTCCGACTATAAGCTCATTCTCCACTGCCACCTCTGGCTCGCCCCCACGACAGGGAAATGAGGCGGCCCGCCCCCATCGACGGCTCAGTGGTCACCACCAAGCGCGGAAAGGAAGGTGGATGTCCGCTGGGACAGTTCGGACGGACAGTGAAGATGGGAGAAGGAAGGCAAACGAGACTGTCCTGGACGTCAGGCCTCCTGAGCACATGGGGCTACGACAGGGCAATGCAGCATCTAGAGGTTCTAAGCTTGTTCCTTGCAAATTGTCACTTAGCTTCCCATGGATAGCCATCAAAGCATAACTTTTATAGAACTCTGCGAAATCGAACGAAACTTCTCGTCACTATGCCCCAGTCGCAGACGTCCTCTGCGATTACCAACTCTTGAATTCACTCCCTTTTATCTGGTAGGTTATTCAACCGCTGTTTCGTATTGTAAATGCATCTTCCCAGACACAGTGAACAATCCGACGGGATAATATTGCCGTGCCTTCATTCAGCCTTTCCTCCGGTCAAAGCAGGTAGCTTTATAGTGCTGTTAGCCGGAATTAACCTATATGAGCCACCCGACTTGCACTTTTACATCAAGTATTGAATATCGGTTTCAAACGAATGCCTGATGTCGTTGTCGCGGCAGCAAGCACCCTGGGACTCACAATTTAGAACCTTCACAGTAGTCGTCTGCCCAAGATACTTCCCTTCCGAACATTCAATGTGCCGCCGAATACGGACAGCCCCGTCAAGCACGAAAATCCATACCAAGATCGACAACAACTCCCATCATGACCTGCAATACCCGAATAAGCGCAGCTCCCCTCACAACACCTTTACCTTTGATTGGACACCAATCTCTTATTCACTCAGAACCAGTCGTTCCCGTCGTCCGCCGCCTCGGCCAAACGTAGCCTTATTATAAAAGGCTTTGCAACAGTCAACACATACCTTTAGAAAAGAACAAGTCAAGGACGAGGCCACGCCAAGTTTCAGAAATAGGACCTAATTCAGCACCCAAGAACAACGCAGACATCAAAGACTATTTTCATCCACACCCTTACCAACTTACACCAGCAGCACCACCACCCTCACGATCATCTATTCCTCACCCATACCCAAATTCCGTCCCACACCGTAAGTTACTTTCAGAGCCCCCAACCCTCAAAGAAACGCAAGTCCTTTCACTGTCTTGATACCTTGCCGGGGCCAGCTTCCATCCAACATCCACGTTGTCCCGAAAGGAAGTTGCGGCCGCGTGTCTCTTATGAAATACCACTATTCGCCACTACTGACCTATGTTTTATTAGGTCGCCTACAAAACCGCGTCACGGCGTCAGATACGTCATTTTGGTATTCAGTATCTGGATATTAGAATATTGGGCATCAGTTGGCCTCTACCCACTCGAGGGCTCGTCAACACTGACCAGGTCCAAGATGCTCGAAATCAAGTCGACTGCCAAGGGCCTTGGGCTGTTCGCCCAAGATACGATCAAGGCAGGAACATGCATGATACACGAGCCGCCCCTCGTCGTGGTTCGTGACGACGACAAGCGCGTGGACAACTGGTCCTCCCACTTAGAGGAAGAGCTCCAGAGGCTGCGCGAGAGCTCGCCTGGTGACTACGACGACTACATGGCCCTCGCATGTTATGAAGACGCACTGCCGCGCTATTCATCCTCGCCGCCCTCTTCCCATCCGCTGCTCTCTTTTACCTCGTCAGACAGCACCACCGTGTCGCCTTCCCAACGAAATGGCCTCGCCACCAAACATCTGTGCATATTTTACACCAACTGCGCCGAGCTGCCGCCGGGCGGCCGCTTCCCGGGCGGCAGTGCCGTCTACCGGACCTTCAGCCGCCTGAATCACTCGTGTATCCCAAACGCCGCGTTCAGTTTTGGCTTCGGCCGCACCGCCCGCGAACGGCCCTGGATCACCGTGTGCGCGGTCCGCGACCTGGCCGCGGGCGAGGAAGTCACGGTGCCGTACGTGGTGCCCGGCCTTTGCGCGGCGCGGCGCGCCGACAAGCTGGGCCGCGCGTACGGCTTCAAATGCGCCTGCCCTGCATGCCAGGGTCCCCGCGCCGCCGCGCACGAGGCGTACCGCCGGAAGATTCTCGCTGTTCACGAGGCCCTGGAATACTTCGCCCCGGAGAAACACTCCGTTCACTACGACTATACCATGAGGAAAACCAGTCCGGGCGTCCACGTGCCGAGGGACTGTGACGAAGCCCTGGCGCTGGCCAAGCAACGCGTCTCGCTGTTGAGGCGGACGGGGCTGGTGGGCCCTGAGCTGATCGCAGCGTAAGTCGTAGGGGGGGCAGGGGCGACGGGTGGCGTGCGAATGGCATGAAACTAACAGGGCGAATGGGTAGATACGGCGATTGCCTTCACTTTGCTGGAACCCTCGGTCGCCTCGCCGAGGCGGCTCACTATTGTCGCGCGGCGAATCTCGTGTTCCAGGTCTGCTCTGGGATCGATGACACGGCGAAGAGCGATAGCGACGAAGATCCCGAGGACCGCCACGATGGCGACATCCAGAACGACGAGCGGAAGGACATGGATTCATACACACCAAGCGATGTCTCTCTCGCGATCTCTGCTTTGGAGGGGGACGAGGGCGACGACGACGACGACGACGAGGACGACGAGGACGACGAGGACGACGAGGACGACGAGGACGAGGAGGAGGAGGTGGAGGACGAAGACGAAGACGAAGATGTTCTTGACCCTAGCAGCAAGGAAGCGGCGGTACAAAGGCTGATCAGGCTCGCGACTTGGAGCTTTCGTGAGGTGAACAGCGATTAGACTTGGGTCGGCCGATCCTAAGCCATAGAGATTTCGGTCGCATGCAGTTTGGTTGGCAAGGAGGGCGGGTATATTCGCACCCTGGAGTCACAGTTTACCCGTGGCCCCCTTGACAGGATCTTGATTCCGATAGAGATTCTGGTTTCTCGCAATTTCCGATTGGTGGAGGCTTCAGCGGGGAGACGAGGTGGAATGGTAGGCTTTTGGCTCCGCAGCAGATGTATTCGTTTAATTTGAAGGCGTTGGGGTATAGTTACTGCCGCCATCGTCGCCATTGCCGTTTTCCTTCGTCATTGTTCCCAGTCTTTAACCGACCATCCACTCACCCCGCCTTTGTACAACACCAGGGTTGGACCGAACGACCCGCCAGAGCGCCGTCTATTGTTAGTTCATTTTTTCTCCCTGGGAGCTGTGAAAGGTATAATATCGGCAGCCAGGAACGACGACGGGTTTTGTCTGGGGAGAAAACCAAAGCGACGGGGGTAATACTTGGGGTCTCATTCTGCCAATCGTAGAGCTATTTGTGATGACTGCCTACCAAGTGCTGGTCATGATGAGACTGAGGGGCAAAAGCAGCCCAAAGTTATCGACAGGGATGAACTAGCGGTATTCGCTTGGAGACATCCGATCCTGCTATCGAACTTTTCGTTGTATCTGTCTCTATTTGAAGATGTTGCAAAACATTGTGGTGGCAGAAGGCCTCAAGTGGCTAGGTGGTGGGTTGTTGTCACGTTATAACAATCTCAATAGAGAACACGAATCTAGGCTAGGGCCAGGTTTAGACACATTTCGCGATGCATCATCCAGCTGCTTCTCTAGTGTTCTCTCTCTCTCTCTCTTTTTTTTTTTTTTTTTTTTTTTTTTTTTTTTTTTTTTTGAAATTGCGGAGGGCTCGTTAGGTACCTCCATATGCGCAGCTATGAAAGCAACCCTCTCGAATACGTGTCGAGGAGGTCGCGCGGAACTGGAATTCATTGTGGGCGACTAGGAAACATCTGGGAAAAGGTCCCTACACTCATATTAGGAGGATCATCTGCCCTGTGACTCGCAGTGCGAACATGTCAACATCAACAATTGCATCAATTCAACAATACGCTTGTGGTTCATGCCGGATGTTGGCAGTAAGAACGTCGTTGGAAGAGTCCCAAAATGCTGTCGATAGGCTGGAGTATAGGTCCATCCCTTAACGACGACATCAAGACACAACTTCAGCCGTGGGTCTATAGACATGAACCTTATCGGTGTTAGACGTTCTAGATAGTGGGTAGTTGCATTTGTGCTGACTACACATTCTCTCTTTGTGTTACGTTAACTATTTAGGCTTGCGCCTCTCTTGCCGCCTTGAAGTTATAGATGGGCTGTTTAGAGTAGCAAATAGAGTATGTACTAAGAGCTTCTAGTAACCTGTAGAGCAACTCTGTATAATGCTAGTATGTGAAGCGCTGCAAGCAAAGCTGTTCTTTTCCCCTTCTCTTCTTCTTTTTGACACTCTAAGTTCATTTTCTCAACTCTCACAACTATCCATCATACCTGACTGAAATCGAGGCAAGACGGACTTGAGAAATGTCACCAGAAGGCGAATCCCACTAGCTCAGCGTCGTGAAATTGTCGACTCATATATCTCCAGCAGGGCTCTTGGCAGTCAGTCCGCCAGGCGGATATCAACAGCGACAGCCGGGGGAGGCCCGCATTTGGTCCGATCCCAGTCTTGGCGCCCTCTGGGCTAAGATCCAAAGGGGCAACACTGAAATGGGATAAATGCGACGTCGGCAGTCAGAAGGCCCAGAAAACGGTGCTAGCCCGTTGCGGATGAACCGGGGGGGCGTTATCTATTTTTATTAGGGGGGGCGAGGGGTCGCGCGCGAGGGCCTCGGAGTTGATTGCTCATCGCCTCGCCTCGAAATGGCCGACTTCTGCCAAGTCGCTCCCGCCATCATCACCAGCGTTCGGACCCGTACCTCGACAGCCCGATCACGAGCGATCCCGCGGCTTCGGTCGGGTCGCCTCTACTTTTTGTGTCGCTGCGGGCGGCTCTCGAATCCGCCCGTCGGCTGGCGGCACCGTCGGCCACCATGAGTCAACGATGGGCGTCGCCAATGGACTGGGCGGGTCGTCGCGATGTCATCACGAGCCTGTACATGGACCGCCAACTCCCGCTCCCGCGAGTGATGGAGGTGATGGAACGCGACTACGACTTCCACGCTACGTACGTGACTTCCAATGCCACTCGTATCCTCTGGCCGTGCCAGCGCGCTGACAGAAACCGGCCGGAAGCCCGCGCATGTACAAGGTGAGCCGATATGGGAACGTGCTGTGCTGTACTGGCGCTGACATAAGACAAACAAGTATGACGCGCCCTCCCTTTGCTAAACCCCACCCAAGGACGACAGACTCGGTTTTACGAGGTCCGGGGCACAAGGACACGGCGCGGCCAAGCTGACCCGAAAGTGAGCAGGGACCGCTTCCGCAAGTGGAAACTGTTCAAGTACAACGTACCGGGTGCGTCGGAAGCCTCGCAGGTGTCCACGCGCGGCAGCGCGCCAGGAAATGCACTCTCAATCAGGAGGAGGAGCCGCCAGAACGCCATCAAAGAGGGCAGCGGGGAGCCCCCCGCTGGAAAGACGGTACAGGCGGCGGCAGACCCGACCGTGCTTTCTAGGTCTCTTTCACCCCCGCGCATCTTCCTCCTCCCCGAAACCGTCGTCAGCCTGACACAGCATTTCTTCGATGACCAACTCCAGCGACACCGGCGCTACCGCTTCGACGAGTCCAGGGAATGGTGGTGGAGCATGGAGAGCGCGATGCGGCTGGTGGAGGCCGACAGGCTGCAAGAAGGGTTCGGAGAACTCAACGTGGCCTTCGATCGTTTTGCCGTGTTGATCAAGGACCCGGAGATAGGTCTGCTGTCTGTCTTCTACAACATGCTCATACGGCTTGGCCCGCTGCTCGGGGGGCAACTGCTGGACTACGCCACGAGGATGGCCATGATCAAACTCGGGCGGGGGCACCCGCTAACGCTGGTTTTCGAGACGCTGCGCCGGGCCGGGCCCCAAGAGATCCGGGACGGCGGTTACATGATCCTCCGCATGCACTTCCAGGCAGCTGAGAGGGCTCTAGGCGGCACCGACGCCAAGACAGCGCGGTATTCCGCCTTTCTGATGCAGGCGATGGACTGGCACCACGTGGACAGCGGCGTGCCGGCCGACAGCGCGACCATCGAGGTCGAGCTGTGGCGCTCCTATGAGCGACTGCTGGCGGCGGGCCTCGTGGTGGACGCGCGGGAGACGCTGGCGGAAATCGCCATGATGCACGTTCGGTACCGGCGCTACGACGAGGCGAAGCGGCTCGCGGACCAGATCGCGCTGTGCGCCGAAGGATGCACCGAGTTCGACGCCCAGATGAACAAGAGAGGGGCTTGGCGTGTGCGCTACCTGATTGCGCAAGAGATGGACGACATGGACGAGTGCTTCTCTTCCGGGATGCAACACCTCATGTCCGACTACCAACGGCTCGGGCCTGAGAACCATCGGCTGAAGGCAACGGTGGCGCAAGCCCAAGCTCACTTCAGGCAGAGAGGCCGTCCGGAACTCGCTGTGAAGCTGGAGCAGGACCTCGCCAAGCAGGCCAGAGCCCTATCTGAGGCCCGCGATGTCGAGTTCAAGAGGGAGATTATAGAAGAGGAGGAGGAGGAGGAGGAGGAGGAGGGAGGTGAGGAGGCATGAATCCGATGGATTGATTAGGCTCACGCCGTAGTCGCGGCGAAAACATTGGATCCATCCTTTTCATAGGTGCTTGTCCACGCACGCAAGCCACCCCCCCTCTCTCAGGTTACACCCAGCAGCATTGAACGCGTGGGGACTTGGTCTTCGAAACCCACGATGCGAGTACATCCGCTATCCGGCTCGGGAGGGCCGAGAGGTTGGCACAAGTCTGCCGGGTCGGTGATCGATTGATACCGAATACAGGCAAGGATGGCGGTCATTGTTAACGGGGAAAGGAATGGGTTTCCCTCCACACAAAGCGCTGGGTGAGGGGAGGGGTTACCGCTACAAGAAGTGCCGATAGAGCCATCACGTGGTTGTGCCCTTGGCTCTGCGACAGCGGAGGCACTGGAAGCAGTCTTGGTGGTGGAGAGTGGTCATCATGGGTGCGAACTGGATGGCAGCTCGCGCGGGGAGAACGGAAAACGTCCATTCCTGCCTACAGTACATTACTTAGATAGTAGGTAACCAGGCTCGCCAGGTACTGGCGTAATAGCGACTACGCCACACACGGGGCAGTTACTCGGGCTGATAGATTGAAATACAGGGCCAGCTTTTAGGCCATTACGTCTCTAGAGTGGGTGTTTTCGATCCCATGTCACGCGCAAGGGAGAGCGGGATACAAAAGTACGATTACCAAGTACCTCTTACTCAGATAATAGATTTTGATACTTGCATTCGGGCGGCTCACCGCATGACTGATGCACCTAACGGAGAATACCGCACTACACAGACGATCCGCTTACGTTAGCGTCCCGATAAAGCCTAGCGTGCTCAACCGGGAAGGAAGCTCTGAACAGGTTGGTTGGGTCTCGGATCCAATGGGTTCGAGGCATTCATTGATCCGGGCCGGCCCATGCTCGAAAAGTGCTCGCCGACGTCGACCAGCAACTCCCTCAACCACCAAAAGCCCAGTCACGCCAGCCACATCGCCCACCACCTCGCTCCCACGCTTCCCCCCACGAATCGTTCAATACCGCCATCATGGTTTTCTTCGGTGCCACCCCTCTCAAGAAGTTCCCGGCGCCCGTCCGTACGTGGTTTTCCCCTCCCTGCCCTCGCCTTGCGCCCGTCCGGTCCCGTCCGTCCGTCCCCTCACCAGCCGGCCAGCCCAGCTCCGAGAGGGGACACACACACACACACACGACGACGGCGGCCGGACCGAGCGAATCGATAACCCGCTCCCCCCCCCCCCCCTTTGTCTGCCGTCTTCGCGCGCAACCTCCTTCCCCAATTGATGCTAATGGTCCCCCGTCTACAGTCAAGCCGCTGGCTCCCTTCTTCGCTGCCGGTACGATGACCCGCCCCGCCTGCGACCCGCGGTCGCCTTCTCCTCGCCTTGACTCTACGCGAGTGTGATGGACGGAGAGAAAGAAAAAGAGGGAGAGAGAGAGAGAGCGAGGAGGGAAATGCGCTCGAACGAGAGCCACAAGAAAGAAGCAGTGACTGACGCGCCGGGGCAGGTCTCGTCATCCTCTACGGAGTCAACTCGGCACAGAACGCCATGATGCAGTGTATGTGACCTTGCCCACCCCCCATCCATTATTCCCCGCGGTACCCCGCCGAAGTATTCCAGGAAGAAAGCTCACGCGTACGTCTTTCCCGCCCAACAGCCGATGAGTGGAAGAACGACCCGCGCAACCCCAACGCCAAGTCGGGCGGCCACTAAGCCGCATTTCGTGCGCTTTTCCCGGCGAGCCTGCGGAGGGGGGTTTGTTTTCCCCTCTTGAACCCCAGGAGGCGCGACCCGGGTGATGGATGCGGGAGGAGGGGAAAGAACGACGGAGGAAACGGAAGGAACCAAGAGCACGAGAGGGAGGAGATGATGCGTGAATAGGGCAGACGTCCGACCCCGGAACCACGAAACCCGTCCTCCAGAGTCAATGCGACACATACCATAACCCCATTCCCCGGGGAGCTTCGACCTAAATCGCGGATCCTTGAGTCTTTTTGCTTGTTGATTTCCATGACCTGCGCCGAAAACCCGTCCCCCCTCCCGGTCCAAATCACCCGGGCCGCCGGAACCCCGGTCCCCCCTCAGCCAAGGAAGTGAGACGACGGTTGCGTCTTCGGCTCCGTCTCGAGCCCTTCTATCGTGTAACAAGACGTGAGGCGGGATTTCGGAAAGCGGTTCTCTGTAAAATTCATAGAGCTTACAGCGTGCGACAAATCGAAAGACCTACTATCTTGCAGCTCTCCCATACCTGCACGCTGGATTCTTATTTGCGGCCCTTCACCGTAGGGGCAAGCAAGGAGCCGTTGCGTAAGGACTAGGGATCGCACGGGTCCCAAGGCTTTGTAAATTGCCGTGTCTCACACGTGTTGAGGGGCGGGCCATGATGGCTTTTTCGCCCACACGGGACTCCCGAGTCCCGGCTGAGGGACGGCTGCGTATGTCGCGAACCGTAGAATCGCCCGACCAGGAAGACGGCGATAGGGGCCGGCGGCAAATCTCGGCGGAATCGCGGCCGCGGGTCCTTTTTTGCCCGGGCGAATTGACGGTGCAAGTGAACTTTCTGGTCTTCCATTTATCCCAGCCCCGGGTCGGCAGGCCCCCCGGAACCAAGAACCGGTCGGCCGTCCACGGGGGTCTATCTCTAGCTTCTGGTGTAAGTTCTATCATAGCTCATTCCCTCTATAGGTCCCCCAGTGTGTGTATGTGTATGTGTCTTCCCTCCCCCCCCCCTGTTGGTCATCACAGAACCTCCTTGGCGGCGCCGTCGCCCGCCGGCTCCTGGGCGAGCACGTCGCGGAGGAAGCCGGCGACGGCCATGGTCCACTCCTTGCCGACGGGCACGTAGTGGCCGCCGGGGTGGACGAGCTTGCGGGCGGCGGGGCCGCAGCGGGCGACGAGCCCCTCGCTGCGGGCCTCGTCGACGACGGTGTCGAGGCCGCCGAGGACGTGGAGCGAGGGCGTCGCGAGCCCGCCCGCGTACAGCCAGGCCGCGAGGGCGTCGTCGCGCGCGTAGAAGCCCGAGTAGACGACGGCGAACCGCAGCGGCCGGTGCCCGTTGGCCTCGCGCAGGGCCCCGACCCATTCCGCCGCCGGCGGCTCCTCCCCGCCCTCGCCCTCGCCCTCCTTCGCCGTCGCGGCCGAAGGGGGCGGCGGCGGCGGTACCGCCCGGCCCGGCTCCAGCGCCGCCGCCACCATGGCCGCCATGGCGCCGCCCTGCGAGAAGCCCATGACGCCGTCGACGCCGCCCGCCTCGCGGATCGCCTCGGCCACCCGGCCCATGCCCGCCGCGAGCCCGCGGTACGTGCCCGTGCCGTCGTCGCGGCGGAACCAGGCCCAGTTGTCCGTCGGCCCCTCGGCCTCCGCCGCCTCCCCGGCCTCGTACCCCGGGATGTCCGACGGCCGCAGGTTGAGCGGCCCCGTCGGGTACAGCAGGGCCGGCGCGCGGTTCAGCGGCGGCGCCCCCAGCGCCTTGGCCAGGAGCTTGGAGAGCGCGCCCGTCTTGGCCTTGAAGAGCGTCCCCGATTGCGTGTAGCCTAGGGGGCAGGTGTCAGTAGGGTGAGAGAGTTGAAGGTGGGGGGGAGACAGGGTCGCGAGGCGTGCTGAGAAGCGGAGGATAGGACGACGAAAAGCCATGAGAGACAAGAGCCTCCTCCGTCGCTCATGCATTCCATCACGCCCGTCCATCCATGCACAGAAGCCCCTCCCCGGATTCATAAAGGCTGATACTCACCATGCAACATAAGAATCTTCAGTTCCTTCTTCTCCTCGGCCTTTCCTGCCTTCGCATTACCCCCCTTGCCCCCATTGCCCCCCTTTTGGGCGGCGACGGCGGCGGGTTTCTCGCCGGCCGGGTTCGGCTGCTGCTGCTGCTGCGCGGCCGTCGACATGGTGGCGGCGGGACGACAACGAAAGGCGACAACGACAGTACGAGGGATGGTCAATCTACGCGCAGCAGGTGAACGAAGAAGGAACGAATTCATAGAAACAAGGCGAGACGTCCGGCGAAGGAGAAAACAGGGCTGGGGTTAATATCTCGGTTCGGCGTCGTCGACGTTTAGCCCATGGGATGTGGATTGGGTGGGGAGGGAGGAGAGGAACCGGGCAGGCCCGAAGGACCGGCCGACAGGTTCCAAGATGGGCCGCTTTGCCTGTCTTTTGCTCCACATGGGGCCCGGCGCTCCTGTCGGCATAGCGAGACTATGGGCAAATGAGTCAGCCCGGCGGTACAACATCACGCCACTCGGGGCGGAAAGCCCAGGCACCCCAGGGCAGAATTAACGTAGGGTCTAGTTGTAGCCATTCATCACCCCTGCCACATCTTCGTCATCGTCACCGTAGCCCCGGACCCCTAAACGACGAATCGACTTGGACGCACGCGAAGAGGGGGGTGCTTCTCAAGAAGCTAAGTTTTGTCGGAGCATGCGCCTATGCGATCCATTTCTACACGGCATACCTGCCCCGTATCTAGTAATAGTAGTAGTAGTAATAGTAGTGTACAACCCGCTCGACTCGCAACCTGGACGACCGGCCTGTGTCTTCTTGGGGGACGTGGCGACACCGCCCGTGGTGTTTGGAAAACCCCCCAAAACGCCCAGAAGCATTATCGTTCCCGCATTCCTCATCAATCGCTTTACGCCTTGGCCTTCTTGCCCTTCTTTTCCTTGCCGCCCTTGCCTTGCGCGCCCGGCTGGATGCGCGCCATCATCTCCTCCTTGGTGATCAAGTGGTCTACACGCTCCAGCAGGCCCAGCAGGCTCTTCATGTTGTGGCTCCACTCGTTGAGAACGTCGTCCGAGTCTCTCGGCTTGGCAAAGTTGACCAGCTGCGCCGGTCGGTCGATGCGTGCATACACCGTCTTGGAGCACACCAGCTCCGAGATGTACTTCTCCGTCTCATCCGCCGTGAGGTCCAGCAGCTGCGTCAGCCGCTTCATGCCGATGCGCGTGTAGTACTTGGCCACAACCCGGACATTGTGCTCGATGACGCGCTTGCGCAGGTCCTGCCACCGCTGGTGCGCCTTCTCGTCGCCCGACGCGTTGGGCGCGTTGTCGAACACGTCCGTCGAGCACAGGTGCGGCCCGAACATCTTGGCCACCTCGGGCCACCGCATCAGCTCCGGCACCGTGAAGAGCTTGAGCAGCTGCGCGTCCGTCGGCACTTGGCTGTTCCGGCTGTCGCGGTAGATGCGGTGCAGGAGATCGTGTTGCTCGTTGTCGTGGGGCGCCAGGATGACAAAGTAGATGATGCGCTGCAGGACCTGTAGATAGCATCACTTGGTTAGTCGCCCGCGGTCCGCCGTCGCCACCTCGGAATCGGGTACTCACAGGCTGCAGCTTGGCCGGGTCCTCCTCAACGGCCTCGGTATCCAGGACCTGCCTGTAGTGCTTGCAAGCCTCGAGGTACTTATCCTCGTGCTTGGCCAGCGTGATCTGCTGCTCGTAGTAGGCCAGCTTCAGGTCGGTGGTGTCGTCCTCCTTAACCTCGGGCACCTCCTCCCCGCGCTTCCTCTTCTCCTCGCGGGCCTTGGCCTCCTTCTCCAGCTGCTCGGCCGTCTTCTTGGGTTTCCGCGACAGGTAGCGGGTGCTGATCTTGCGGCCAAGAATGGCGGCTTGTGTCCAGTCGTCGTTCTCAATGCAGAGGGCCACCTGTGCGAGGATGAACTCGGTCTTCTCCCGGCGCTCCATGGAGCCGAATGTCTCGACCTGCAGCTCGCACAGGATGTCCATGGCCGCCTTCTTGTCGCCCTGCTGCTTCTTGATGTCCGACAGGATGCGGGTCACGCGGGCGCGCTCGACCTCAACGAAGATCTTGCCTTCGGTCACGGTGCGCAGCGTCTCGATGACGGAGAGCTTGGTCTCCATGTTCGGAGTGTCGTCGAGGAACTTCATGACGGTCTGGACCATGCGGGTCACGGCCTGCTTGAGCTGGCCATGCTTCTTGGAGAGCACGAGCACCTGGTCATTGAGCAAGCTCCATTTTCCGGCTTCCTTGCAGATGGTGCATATGGCAATCAGGATGCGTGATGTTGAGGCCAGATCTGATGCCTGTTGGGCGGGAGGAGGGAGAGTGGTCAGCAAGCGGGAGCGAGAGGGCGGCTGTGGTTCGGGCGCGGACTGACCTGGCGGGTCTGCTTCTCCAGCAATGCAAGCTTCTCGATGGCGGTCGTGACGTCGTTCTGTTTAACGAGGGGGGTCAGCATGGTGTCCAACGGCAGGAGGCGGACATTGGGACAGCACGGTGCAGCGAGGGCATGCCAACATACCTTGGCCAGCTTCTCGGCCTCGGGGATCTGCTTGTCAGTCTCCTTGCTGAAGTCCTTCTCGGGCTTCAGGACGGTGTCGGACATGATGGCGGCTGTGGAGGTGAGACGTTGTGGGTGGAATCAGGCGGAGGGGGAGCGGGCGCGGTTGCGGCGGGAAATAGGACGGGCGACTCGACCGAGGAAAGCACCCGGAATGGCAGATGGCGATGGCGACAAGTTCCGGGGTGGACGGTAGCTGATGAAAGGGTGGGTGATGGCAAGCCGGAATTGTGTTTGGATGCTCGTTCAATGACGCCGGGCTCAGGTACGACTGGAGAGGCTGGACTGGTCTCTGTGTGGACTTGGAGCTACCACAAGGCGGCGAAGCTCACGTAGCCCGCGCCTGCCTGATAAGCCCCGACAAGCTGCCAAATCACATGGTGATAAGCAGCAACGCAGGGAAGTTGCAGGTACGTACCTGGAGCAAGTACCCAAGTACATTCATTCACTTCCATCCATACCAGCTTCCAACCTATCCAACTCGCAACATCCAGGTACAGTATTACGTCCCCAATTCATCCAACTCAACTCCGACTTCACTCGCTCTCGTCATCGCCCTCGCGTTCCTCCCCTAAACAGCACTCGGCTTGCTGGAAAATAGCTCATGCTGGTATTGGTTCTATCTCTATTCTCATTGACATCTCCAGACACTCTAAAAAGCAAGTGATCTGCTGTTGGGAGGCATACCATATTCCATATTCCACTCCCCAGTCAATCAGCCCCATCATATCCAAGCTGGGGGTACTTGCGTGATCACGATCCGTCCGACACGCGGCCCTCAGCACGGCGGCGGCGACCCCGACTTCTTCTTCTTCTTCTTTGTATTTCCCAACTCCCCCCTCTCGCCTCGTCGTCGGGGACGAGACCTAGGCGCAGGGGTCGACGCCCCAATGGACCTGCACCCTCTTCCACTGGTGGCCGATGTTGCCGCCGGCCACGGCGGCCCCTCCTTCGCCCACGCCGTACTGCCTCATGTAGCCAGTCCGGGTCGCGCGGAGCTTGCTATAGCACCACTGGGCCTGGCAGCGGTAGCTGCCGAAGCGCCAGGTCATCTCGCGCAGGCCGTCCGGGCCGCCCACCAGGTCCCGCTCCTGCACCGACTCCAGCGTGTAGTTGCTGTAGCTGTCGAAAAGCCCCGTCAGGTACGCCCGGTTCACGATCCCCGCCGGCCCGCTGATCTTCAGCACGCGCGAGGCTTGTCGGTCGGCCTGGCGTGCCACCTGCGTCCGGTTGTAAGTGACAACGGGGTAGCTGTCGCCCACGGTGAACCGGCCCTCTCGGCTTAGTCGTATCAATCGGGCCGCCGAATGGGGTTGGAAGAAAACCAGCTTCGCGGCGTAGCCGGCGTGGGCACTCTCCGGCTGCGGCGGGTTGAGGACTGTCTGCCACACTTTACCGACGGGAGCGCAGTTGCGAACCGCCCCCAGGAGCATGGCATCATCGCAATATCTGGGCAGATTTGTGATCCATAACGAGCAGTTCTGCTCTTCGGGTATGTTTGCTGACATGTTGCTTGCCAACGAGCGGTTCCCCTGGTAATTTCTCGAGAAATTGCCGGCAGGGGTTTCGACAGCAGCTCGAGGTCCTGGTAGGACGCGATTCAGAATGCCCCGGGGCGGCGGCGGCAGGACCGAGGGCGGCTGTGGCAGGACCGAGGGCGGCCGTGGCAGGGCTTGGGGGGGCGGCGGCAGTCCTGGGGGCGGCGGCGGCAGTCCCGGGGGCGGCGGCGGCAGTCCCGGGGGCGGCGGCGGCAGGCCCGGGGGGAGCCGCAGCAGGCCCGGGGAGGGCGGCGGCAGGCCTGGGGGGAGCCGCAGCAGACCCGAGGAGGGCGGCGGCAGGGCCGGGAGCTGCTGTGGCATGCCCGGGGGGGGCCGTTGCACCAACTGCATGGCGGACGTGGTGGACATGGTGGACATGGCGAATATCGGAAGCTGGCTAGGCGAGAAGTGATGGGGAATCAGATGGTGTCAATCCCTAGGTTGGAGGTTGGTTTGGGAAGGGGAATATATATATGATATTCCTTTGGAGCAGGGCCTAAGTGCGAGAATGAGCTGGAAGATCTTTTGCCGGACAAAGGGCCTGGCGTTACCTAGGTAGTGAAGCCGTGCTCCAAAATACAAACGCGCTCGAAGTGGGTTAAAACAAGATTCACAAGCCACTTTGTTTGGTCCCAACTCTCATTGTTCAATGTTGCTACAACTCTCATTGTTCCATGGTGCTACAACTCTGATTATTCCATGTTGCTACAATTCTGCGCCACTCCATTCACTCTATACCAAAGTACTTGAATGGTATTTTTCTTCTAAATCACCAGGGGTGGGAGATTCTTCCAGCAGCCACCAGGAAAAATTAACCAAGACTTCGGCGCGCTGCCATCTCCCGCTCTGCCGTGGATTGCCCCTCTAGGAATCCTTTTTTTGTCTTCACGCTCATTCACAACAACTCGGAAGGTATGAGTGGACAGGGCCCTTAACAAGTGTTTTGCCTATCCAAGGGGGCCATTGTACCGTTCCCTGGATACGGACTCTCCCAACTGCGTACCATGAACTATGTGCTCAACTGACAATTTCAGTCACCAAAGGCCAGCAAAGCACACAGCTAATAATGCAGCTGGGCTGAGGATAGAAGGCCGTATCAGTAGATCCACAGAGCACTAGGCTTGCTGTGTAGTTCTGCGGTTGCTAGGCATCCAGCTGCTACGTAATGTTCTGCACAAGTTATGTAGGCACTGCCGACGTCGATGACATGTACACAAGTGTGAACAAAGTTAACTGCCCTCCAACATATATTTTTACAAATCCCAAAATATTCCATGACATAAAGTCGCGTGCCCATAGGAGACGAGCAAACAAGCACGTAGGCTCCCAATGATGCATCACTTCCACGTGCATATCACCCTGCTCTTCAGTATGATGGAATTTGTCTGATGCTCCCCCGCCTCCCCCAAACACGATGGGGAACCTAGAGCAGGAGCCCAACCCACGTACACACTAAGCGTGTCGGTGCCTTTTAAGGGGATAATCTTTCTCTATAGCTGAACCGGCATACCTATGGCTTCTGATGCAAAGCTAATGTAAGGTTTTCGTTTTTTTTCCCCGCGAGAGCGTATATTCTCGACGGGCAAATTTCTTTCGTCCTCAAGGATACCTTTACAAAAGAGCCCCAGTAGGTCGTGGACCTTCAGGCCCGGCTAGACTTTGAGAAACTTTTCAGCCATCTTCACCCACTGAGGGTGACGGTAGCCCAACTCAAAATATCGTGTGCCCCAACAAGAGATATCTTGCCCGCGTGCTGCTGCGAGAGCGTGGTGGCCATGCCAGCTGCCGTAGTGGCCGCCAGTCGTCCCCCACGGACGAAACCTGCCTCGCGAGCCACATGGACCGGAAACTAATATGGATGACCCATCCTCCGCTAGGGGGGGCCGAAAGACGACCCACCCATCCATCCCTGGTGCGATTGCCGGCGCGGTTCGGAGATAAAGCAATACCTGTACCGTGCCCGCGAGACTAGACACCATTAAGTTTCGGAAAAGCAGGCAAGGGTACCTTGTGTCTGAAAACAAAGAAGTGAGCAATGGGCAGCAGAAGTCGCCTTTGACGCCAGGTTGCACAGCCCCCCCACCTCCCCTTGCCCACGAGAAGGGCGCGAGGCGGGCTTGATGGCAGATGTTTCGATTATCGAAGAAAAAATTCCCCACTGGGGGGGACAACCCCAACTTTGTTTCTTTGGATACGCAACCACTCATCTCAACACCATCCGACAAAGGAGGCCTTTTTGAACCCAGGGCGCAGCTTCTCCTCGCCCTTCTCTTCCCATCGAAAGCTCCGACGCCTCCCCGTCCCCCATCCGGTACAAGCAAGGCGATTTCCCGGCCCCGAACACACCAGCGTTTACAGCTGGGCATCAGCGAGTTTGTAAATAAGCAATGTCAACACGAGAGACAGAGAGGAAAAAAAAAAAAAAAAGAAGGGCGGGGCCGAATGACGAAAGGAACCCGCGCGCTGGCGCTGGCGCTGGCCTCCGGTGCTAGCTCAGGACAGACCAAGCTGATTTCCGTCTCCGACTAGTCTCGGTGCTTAGCAGGGCCCCCCGTTGGTGGGTGTCTGTCCCTTTCCGGGTTTGGACGGCCAGAATACGCGAGCCGAAGCGGTTTAGAGGGCCCCGGCAAGACTGTTGCACCTAAGGAGTCGGTCGGCTTGTATCTGTCTTGGGTTTGGTGCCCGCGCCGCGCGCAATCCACCGGCCCGGCGGAGGGAGCCACATGGCGGGCGAGATGAACCCTAGGGTTCTGGGAGGATAGAGAGAGAGAGAGAGAGAGAGAGAGAGAGAGAGAGAGAGAGAGAGAGAGAGACAGAAAGGACAGTTCGACGGCGGGAAACCCGGTCAACTTCCTACCCAGTGCAGAGACGCATGCTGCTCGATGGCGGGGGGTTGATTTCCTTTCTCGGGCTCCCAAGGTCAAGACATGACTTGGGTTCGGCAACACGCACGTGGACGCGAGCGACTATCGTGGCGCTGTCTCAGGGGCTTTTGCGAGGGGATGGAGGGGCGACTTGACTCACTTGAGGTCGAAATAGACTTCTGCAGAAATTGCCCCTCTGGCACTGATCAGTTGGTAGTGGGACATGCAGGTCAACGGCGAGGTCCTCAAGTGCTGGCCGCGCGAACGGCAGCAGCACAAGTTGACAGTTAGGGGGAGCGTGGCAGGTGTCAGATGAAGCCAACAGCCAACTCGTGCCAATGTTTGGGTATATTCATTCAGTTTGAAAAGGGGGCGGCCGCCATCCTCTCCAGAACGGTTCGGGGACCAACTACAAAACCGCGTTATCCACCGCCTTACGCGGACACAAGGTCAGCGACCTCGGCCATGTGGCTTTTCCGCCTCGTCGGCCTCGCGTCGCCGAAGCGGCGCGAATCGCAATTCCAGCAATCACATCCTCGTCGGCCTGCCATGCCGGCGCGGCACGTCTGTGCCCGCCTTGGCGGCATCACCTAAACTCAGGGGGGGCTGCTGCGCGCGCGCGCGCGTTGGCGCGATGCTGCACATCCTGTGGTGTCCGCAGTATATAGTGCCTCCCCTATCTTCCCATGTCGTCGCCGCCGCCGCCGCCGCCGCAGCAGCAGCAGCAAAGCGGTAGCGAGGTGTTCCCGCCGGCGGGGCGTTGCGGCCGAGGTTCGCTCGCAAGCCCGGCACCGCAGGGACACCGAAAAGATCGCCATGGGCCAGGGGGGGTTAAGGTGCCGCGTTGCCGGTAGCAGCGCAACCTCGGCCGATTCTGCACAAGCAAAAAGCGGCCGAAGTGAGGCTGTGCTGCTGCCAGCCGCCGAGGAAGAGGGGGGGGGGGGGGGACCCTATCTGCCCAGGGGGCGGGTACCGCCGAGACGGGCTCCGCTGTTGCCCATGCCCACCATTGGCGCCCCTCTCTTCTTCCCTGTTGCCTGGCGACAAGGGGGAGGGACCAAGGCGTCGAATTTTTTGCAAGCGACCTGTCGGGCGCTGAAAGCTGGTTGGGCGCCTGGCGTGGGTGCAGGGGGTATCTTGGTTGATGGGGTATCGTGTGTTTTTGGGAAGGGGGGTAGGGGGGTATCATTCATCGTTCACCCATCCGTCATTGCGTCATTCGTCCAGCGGTCAAATCAACCCCAGCGGGTTTCACGTTACACTGGTGCCCGCGCTGCAACATGGCCGCCGCTTCACTTAGTAGACAGACTCGTCGACGTCGGTGACACGAAGAGCAGGGACCTTGGGCTGGGAAGGGAGGAAACAAGTAGTGTCAGCCCAGTGTTCCATGCGATTAGGTCGGCAATTAGGGTGCTGGCGCGTTGTGGAGCGCGCGCGCTTGTGCAAGGAAGCGGGCGCGGGCGGACTTACAATGGAGGTGACGGGCCGTGCGGTGGACGACGAGCCCCGACTGGAGCGCGACGAGGTCCGGGGGCGGCGCGACGGCGACGGCGAGCTGAAGGCGCCCAGCTTGAGGGCGGCGCAGACCTCCTGTTCCTTCTCGCTGAGGCTCATGAAGCGGTCGAGTTCGTCCTGCAGCTCCAGCCGCCTCTCCTCGGGCAGGCGCTGCATGTCGAGCTGGTTGATCAGCCGGGAGCGGTACTGGTCCACGGCGTCCTGGCTGGACTTGGCGAAGCGGGACTGCTTGTTGCCCATGGTGCCTGGCTGGTTTGGACGGGTTTTCGGTGTCGATCGGTTTTCCTCGGCTGGCCAAGAGGCGCTTCCACGAACGCCGGGCGGTCTTGGTAGTGTGGTGGTACTGGTGGTGCTGGTGTAGTGGGTGCTCGGCGTGGAGAGGGTCAATACCAACAGGGTGGGTGTCCACGGGGGAATGCAAGATGTAGATGTGGCGAAAGATGGGAAACCGTGATCAAGAAATCAAACAATGTGCACTCGGAGTTCCTGACCAGAAAGCTGGGGAAGGGGCCCTGTATATACGCACACGCACGCACGCCCGCACGCCCGGCATCTCAGCGCTTGTGGACGCCGAGCCGAAGGAAGGGCTACTAGTAACTCTACCGACGGGCATACATCAGCTCATTTTACCATGGCCGCCCCATCCATGACGGTGTGCCGGGCGCTGCCCAACAGGCGCGACCCTCCAATCGGGCTGGCTGAAAGAAGGGGAAAAAAGCCTGAATTGGATGGCGTTCGCTGCGGCCTTGGAACCACCAACGGGATGGGACACAAAAGAGTCATGGACAAGGGGGGGGAAGACGTTGCAGCGAGAGGAACGTCAGCTGGTGAGACCGATCGACAAGCACCGCCCCTGGCGCCGGGCTGTAGATCGCAACCGTTTTTTTTTTCTCCCATCAGCAAAAAGAGCAGTTCCGCAGCGCCAGCCAAGCCCCAAGCCAGCCTCCTACTCGCCAGCCACTACGAGCAGCGCAGAACAGGCAGGCTGAAAAAAGCTCTACCAGTGGGTTCATTGACTGGCAGGGGCTGAGCTGAGCTGACATCCATGACAGGGCCCTGCGCGCACAATGGATACATAATACTCCGATCCCCTACGTGCCTGTTGCCTGGTAAAGCCCTGCAACACTGCCGTGCGCCGCCATGTTGGTTGGGAATGGATCTAGCAGACGGGCAGATGGGCACCGCAATGAGCAGGGAAAATTCGGGTTGATCGGCGGGGCTTGGTAGGCTGGCTATTCGCCGAGACACGCGCCCCGAAGCTAAGGTTGAGTGCAATCCCATACGCTTCCCATCCATCGCCCTTGTGCAGCTGAGGCCTCCTTCCCTAGTGTCGTCGCCGTCTGGCGTCTCCGAGAACGGGATAGAAGGAGAGGAGGGGGCAGCGAGGAGGCGTTGGTCGGGGCGTGGCCATGTCTCGCCCCCTACCGAGGCCATCCATCTGCTGCCCACCCCCCCCCCTCCCGAGGACTCGAGGTAGGGAGGCCTGCTCTTTTCGCCACAGGGTCAGCCCCGGATTCCTTAGCCGAAGCGGGGGAGACGATGCTAGCGACGGCCGCGTGCAGTTGCCCACCACTCGGAAGCGAGCGCGCTCGGCAAGCCCGTCGCCGGACATCTTGGATGATGCAGTTGGGCGCCATCGATGATGCTTCCCCCGCGAAAAGGCGATGATGTGTTGGGCCAGATGCAGCGGCAGCTGCTGCAGCTGACCGACCCCAGACAAAAGAAGGGGTATACGACGAACGGCTGGGGTTCCCTGACGACCTCGACTTTTGCCGCTCCCTGCTTTTTTGCACGCCCCTTCTTTCCTTTCTTGGGTATCATCGACCGGCTATCGGCCCCCGCCTCCTCCCCAGCCAACGCCCGCAGCTAAGATGTGCTAGCCACATAACATGTTCCGCCCATTTCATTTCCCCTGCCTGCCCGATGTGGTATATGTCATTTCAGGCGGATGTGCGCCTCCAAGCAGCTAACCATGCGCGCTCTACGCTGCTCCGGGCTGCCCTCGTGCTCGTCGCCTTCCACAGTGATCTCATCCACCGCCCTAACGCTCGTCGTCCGCAGCGTCACGTCACAGTCGGGCTGCCCGCGGAAGAAGGCGGCGACGTGGACCACCTTCTCGATGGCCCGCCCGGTGCCCATGACAACGACCTCGCGGGCCGTTTCGAGCCCGATGCCGCTGTCGCCGGGGTCGCGCTGCAGGTTGTGCGTGCGGGCCGCCACCGACATGGTGCTCCGCTTGGCCAGCTTGGTCGTGGGCGCCTGCGGGTCGAGCGACGAGGCGGTGCGCAGGATCTTGTCCAGTTGCTTGCGCACCCGCGTGGTGATGGACCGGAAGGGGCTTTTGGGGTTGACGTAGAAGCGGTGCGCCCTGTGTGTCGAGGGGGCCCGGGCCGAGACTAGGCTGCTGTGGACGCTCGCTCCTGTGGGAAGACACGGTCGTTAGCAGACGCCCTGCCAGGACGAGACGGCGGGCGGGCGGGCGGGCGGGAAGACGGACCTTTAGGTACAGGTGGCAGCTTCGTGACGGCCGACGTGGCGGTGCGAGGCCGCTGGATCTCGGGCGCCGTCGTATCGGCCATGACTTCGTCGTGTACCATAATCGGGGTTGTTTCGAGGATGTCGAGGATGTCGAGGCTGCCTGGAGTCCACTCTAGGCAGATATGAAAACAGGATTTCGCAGGGGGCGGCCGGGCGGTCGCGCTTGGTTTGATCGTAGCTGCCTATCGAGTGGGGCGCGAGAGGCCGACGCGACAAACCTGAAGATGGTGTATCGAGGGTGGTGAGGTTGTCGGTGCGAGGTCGCTTGGGCCTTTCGCGTCACCAGATGCGCAGGTTTGGACGATACGCGATGCTTGGCTACAGTATTTTGCGCTGCAGACGTCGGAAGCGTCAATTGTTAAACTTTGGAGGTGCTGGGTCGCGCGTGGGGCATTGCAGGGTTTCTCCACAGGCGGCTGGCCCACTTGGATCCAATGCCAGCAGCTGCTTAAGTGTCTGCCTGCCAGTTTTGCGTGAGTGAGCCCATCCATTTCTGGTTTCCCCCCTTCCACCATCTCCACCCTCGAATCTCCGAAAGCCCTGCCCGGCCAGGAACCTTCGGCCATCGCGCCCGTGACGTACCTGCTCCCATACCACCGACGGGACCCTTCCGAACTCGCTGTCAAAGCTGGAGCCTCCTCCATCCGCGCCCCGAACCTGCACCAACACCGACAGCCCCCGACACATCGGACACCCTGGCTGTGTGATGCAAAATCATGTCTGCCTGCTCTAGCCGACTAGATTGACACCAGCAGCACCATGTCCGTGGACATCTGGCCTCCCATCGCTCCGGCGCAGCTTAAAGTCGAGGAGGATGCCGCCCAGGTGAGTCCATCCCGGCGACAACCTCACCCGCTGCTCGCTGCATGACACTATGGTGCTGTTACGTCGGCCTCCGCCTCCGCCCCCGTCTCCGCCCCCGTTGCCCCCCCGCAGGGCGAAGCCCGACGAGGAAGACGGGGGTTGGCTCCTCATCCCACGCCCACGCAAGACCGCCGTGCTAACCACACCGGCTCCCTCCCCCCCGCAGGCGCGCGAGCTGGCCTGGCTCCTCGACACGCTGCACGCGACGCTGCGCACGCTCAAGTCCTCGCTCGAGGAGTCGTACGCGCTGCTGGCGCCCATCGACCCCGGCGCCACGCTCGTGGTGAGCACGCCGCGCCACGAGACGGTCAAGGGCCACGTCACGCGCGTCGGCACGCGCCTCGTCAAGGGCACCGTCGCCGTCAAGCTGCGCACCCAGCCGCCCTGCCTCCTGACCCTCAACCCGGACCGTCCCATCCACATCCCCGAGCTCGCCACCCTCAACACCCTGCTCACCCAGTCCGTCGACCTGCTCGCCTTCGTCCTCGCCGAGACCTTCGGCGCCGACGGCCGCACCAAGAAGTCGGCCGACGCCCGCTTCGTCAGCTCCCAGCTCCGCCTGCTCGCCGAATACCTCGCCGAGGCCTCGGCCCTGCTGCGCGGGACCCCGCCCCCGTCCCCGCCCGCCTCGGCCACCACGCCGTCCCCGCGGCCCCGCACCGGGAGTACAGCCTCGAGGGCATCCGCAGCCGCGACCGAACAACCGCCGCATGTGCAACACGCCTCCCTCCCGCCGCCGCCCGACCTGAGCTGGACCTACGCCTCGGTCCCGCCGACGTGCTTCAACCCGCCCCTGGCCCCGGGCGCGCTCAGCGTGCACCTGACCATCGAGGACGCGTCCCTGGTGCTGTACCTGCGGGCGCTGGAGCCGGCGGATGCGCCCGTGCACTTCGGGACGAAGCTGGCGCTGGCCATCGGCACGGCGCGGCGGCTCGAGCACGACGAGGCGGACCGCATCTTCGGGTACTGCCCCGAGGGGGCGGACGAGCTGCTGGAGCCGACGACGACGACGGCGACGCTCCCGCCTCCCCCGGGCGGCGGCGGCGGCGGCGGCGCGGGCCGCCCCTTCGAGCCGCACCAGCTGCACCGCACGCGCAGCAGCGAGGCCCGCCACGCCCGCGGCGGCGGCATGGGCAAGGGCCGCGGCACCGAGACCAACGTCTACGTCCGCGAAAAGGTCCGCGTCGACAGCGCCGACCCCAGCCTGCTTAGCCTGTCGGCCAAGCTCGGCGCCCTCGGCCACACTCTCGCCCTCGCCCGGCGCAACCTCTCCATCGTTATGGCCTACGAGGGCGACGACGACGCTGCCGCCGCCGCCGCCGCATAAACAGAAAAAAAGCATGGGGCGGGGAGTTGTGTAACCTACCTACTTTACCTAGGGGGTTAGGGCGTCGTATAGGCCCTGCAGGCCGCCGTTCTCTCCCTCGTACGGTGCAGAAGCCGCGAGAGGGTGTCCCCAGTAATGGCGCCTAGCTACCGATCCGACGTACGCGCTCGGAGTATACAGTTATAGACGAGCAGGCGGCACTAGATACTTCTTAGCATTCCACCTAGGCCCCCGGAAAGACTTGGAAGCAAAGGTACACCACATATCGGAGGGGTTTCAAAGAAGAAAGGCGTTTTGGTTTCTACTAGCAGGCGAGTCTTTGGGAAATGGAAAAAGGCAGGAGTCGGCGAAGCACGCGCTCATGACGAATATCATTCATCCTTATTTGCATAACAACCAAGCATCAGCCAGTATTCGAATTGAATTCAGGACTGAGCTATGCGGGCTTCCTTGACCGTTCCCATTTCTCTTGTTGTCGCCCACGAGAACATGATAGGCTAATACACCGTGGACCAATTCGACGCGCAATCCTCCCTTTGCCGGCCAGCGATGGCCCTGCTCCCAATAGTACACTTCCAAGATAGCTCCTACACATACCCGGGTAGGTCGCCGGTGTGAAACCTGGGCCTCCCCGACGGGGACCCGCAAATTCCGTAGCCAAGGTAGCCCAGGCGGCGTTTCATTCAACTGGTGCCAGTCCGAAGGGCGCTGGTGTAGCTGATACCACCAGGATATTCGGGCTGAATCATGGTCCGACAGCCGCCATTCGCCGGGCCATCACCACGCCATAACGCGACTGACGGGCACTCAACGGTGCCTGGCGCCTTTTCCTGCCTGTGTTGTACGTATGACAGACACGACGGACGGTTCCTCGGGTCGCTTACGACACGGGGGACCAAGGCATGGGGGTCAGAATGCGGGACTTCATGGTCTGGATCAGAGGAACCGTCTTGTGCACCGTCTCGGCCCAGCCTTCTATGCCCCAGCTCTTCTCACGGCGGATCTTGCGCTCCTCGAGGTTGGCGAATTGCCACAGGTGGTGAACGGTGTTGAGGTCGCCAATCTGGACGAACCAGGCGCCCACGCCCTCCATGACCTCGCGGCGGGCCTTGAGGCCGCGGCGCCAGTGCGTCTCCCACTCGAGCAGGTTGCCGGGGTGCAGGGTGTAGGAGCGCAGCTCGAAGACGCCGCCGAGGCTGCGCGGGCTCGTCGTGGGCCAGAAGGAGAACTCCTGCATGATGGAGGTGCGCTTGGCCGTGATAAGCGACTTGAGCTTGCGGTCGAAGGCCGGGAAGTCGGGGTGGCGCGAGATGCTGTGCAGCGACGAGTGGTAGCCCTCGTAGCGCTGGTACTCCCAGATGTGCACGAAGGTGTCGCAGCCGTCGCCGACCTCGGTGCGCCAGCTGCCCACGAGGTTCACTTTATTCTCCTCGAGCTGCGCCATGCGCGGGTACCACTCGCCGACCAGGTCGACGTACTCGTCCACCTTGTCGGGCTTGACCTCGTGGAAGACGATCGAGTGCACGTACTTGCCGCGGGCCAGCACAGCCGAGAAGCTGGCCTCGAGCTGCGCGTCCAGCTCGCGGCCCTCCTTGGTGCCGTAGATGAGGTTGGTCAGCAGCCCGTCGGGCCGGCCGGGCTGCTTTTGGGCCGCCTTCTGGCGGGCCTCCTCGAGTTGCTCTGCGGGGCGGGTTCGCACGGGTTAGCCCGAGGGAGTCTTTCCCCGGCACAGACGGGACGAGAGGGGCCAGGGCGGGGCGGGAAGGACAGGGCGGCACGGAAAACACGGGAGGGAGTAGGGGCACACTCACTCTCTTCCTTCATCCTCTGCTGGGCGGCCAGGTGCTCGCGGAAGGCCTTCTGTTTCTCGTTGAACTTGTCGACCTGGTCGGGAGTGATGTCGGATATGGAGGGGGCACGCTGCTGGACGGCCGTGGTGCCGAAAGCCCGCAGCGAGCGCGGGGCAGTCAGGGCCGCCGCGCGGGCGAGTCGCGGCGTGAACATGGTGTTTGCGGGATGTGTCGTCGACGGACGGGACAGGAGGGGAGGGGTGGAGGCGGGTGTAGAGGCCTAGTGCGCGCGCCAAAAATCAGAAGCACCGGGCGGCGGTGGTGTTGTGGCGTGTCGGTCAAGCTCGCGTCGTCAAAACAAAGAGACGCGGAAGCGGCTTCTCAGCAGTCGGGAGGATGGGCTCGTGGCGGGTGGGGGAAAGGAGGAGAATGGAGGGGAGGGGAAGGAATGTGGGCAGGAAAGAAAGGAAGAGAGGGAGAGGCGGCGTTGAAGTGGTGAAGATCTATCTGCTCGGTCCGGAGAGCAAGCGACTCGGTACGGCACTGGGGGGAGGGGGTTAGGCCGTCCCGCAATGGACTGACGACATGCACGCGTACTGCGGAGACGGTTTCAGCAGCGGCAAAGGGGAAGAAGGATGATGCGATTCACGGAGCCGATGGTGGCCTGATGGACGGTGAGATGGCCAATCCGTCGGACGAGACGGAGACGGCAATGGGGTTGTATTTTATGCCACGGGGCTCCCCGCAGGTTTAACGTTGAGAGTCTCGTTCCCTCTCCCTCTCTCTCTCTCTCCTCTCTTACGGGCTTCTCTCCTCACATTACTTCCCCAGGTACTTCATTGGATGCACACGAGAAGCTTGTGCCGCCGCCGCTGCTGCTGCCCAAACAGGGAGGAGGAGGAGCTTCCCCCCGCTTCCCCCCCGCCCCTGGAGGTCAATGGTTACATAGGTACCTTAGCTCCTTAGGTACTTACTTACTTCGCTCGAGCTCTCTCCGCATTCTGGCTGGGCCCCGGTCCCGTGGTACGGAGTACTTACATCCCATCCAGGCATCCATAGCTGAGGAGCCGGGATCAGGAGAGTCGGTGCCGGGGCCGATTTGCAGCGTGATGTCATCATCTCATTCGTCAGCTGAGATCGCAGCCCCGCTTAATCATTCACCTTCGCCCCAGCCCCTCTCAATTGGCCCGTGCTTACTGACCGGGCACGGGGGTGACAACGAAAACGCCCATTCTTGGCCATGACCCACGTACAAGCCTCCAGCTAACAGCGGATCCTCAATGAGAGCAGATAGTATGGGCCTGCTGCTGTTAGGATGGTACTGGGCCAAGAGACGAGAAGGGGCGTTTCTGCTGTCAGGCCCGTGCCGGGGCTGCGGGGCGGGGTGGAAGTCGCCGGCAAAACGCGCGCCGGCGGCCGACGACGACGACGACGACGACGACGACGACGTCGACGTGCCCAGGAAGTCGGCCCAACCCCCGCGTCAGGTACTCGACCCAGAACGTGCCCGTCGTCACGATGCCCCACTGCGGCGGCGGCGCGGACGAGGACGAAGAGGAAGGCGGCGGGAATCAAGCCTCCGTCCACTCCCAATGACCCTAATCGCCATCACTATCAGCAAAACGACCACATACCAAAATAAAAAAAGAACGATAATTCCGTATCGCCACCACAACGTCTTACATCCTTCCACAGGTGTTTCTAGGCGTACTGTCATGTGAAGAATCGAAATAGGGGTTTTTTAATTCTTCAATCTCGGAATCCGGCAAACTGGTCGTTTTGCTAGGGAGCACGGTTATTGATTTGAATCGGTGCCTTCCGGTCAATTCTTCCATCATATGAAATAACCCAGCAGCGAAGCTCTTAATAAGATGGTTAGTTAGATACCATCACTTTGTTTACCTCAACTTAATTGCTTTTTCTCTCCCAAACGTGATGGCCCGCTGTCATGCACGGAAGCATCCCATATCAATCCATTACCGAGTCCGGGCCGGGCGACGACCACTAGCACGGGACCCGGAGAAAACCCATCGACGAAGCGGACCAAAGCCAGTTATGACCGTGAAAATCATACACCGTACGCAAAGTTATATTGAAACCATGTTGTATATGTCAAAGCCCGGAACAGGAAAGACACCAACACCCCCACCGCGCCGTCTATCTATTGGCACGTAGCCGCCCCAACTGCGTCTCGCGACAAACACTTACATAGTACGGCCAGGCAAACCGCATACATCAATGAGTCATCAAGATGTACTTAGTTACCCTACTTAGTGAATACCCCCTGTACTAGATGTGAGCTGCTACGTGCATAGAAATGTCACGACACACTCTTTTTAGTGACTAAATGTATATTTGCATACTGGATACCCAACGTCGAAAATCTCTAGTTACAGGGGCTGAGGGGTTCGGCATAGGGAGAGGTCTTAGCCACGGTGTTTTAAGTTGTTTTTTGTAGCGCTCTTGTAACAGCGCGCGTGGGAGCCCCTCTCGGAACACCTCACGCAATGGCGTTATTCGACGAAGCTTCCCCTCAAATGGATCGCTGCTATTTTCTTACTCAGCACCAAAACTTTTGCAGGGCCCCCCCCGCCTGTGAGGTTAGCCAACAAGTGGGTATCAATGAGTGAGCCTTGGAACGAATATCTGAAGCTTGGACACTCACGAAAGGAAGAAGAACTCCATAATTGAGAATCCATAACAGAAGAGTGTACGGCCCATCGGAGCATGGAATGGACACGTATAGGTAGGCCATCCTATCCAAAGAGCTCTGCCTTGTCGATACCGCAGGTCAGTCCTCGGACCTCGCCAATAAGCGGCGCATGTTGGGAAAAGGAAAACCAGCCCAATTCCATGCTTTTACTGGACTACGGCGGACTGAACTCTGAGCAGCCACGAATATATCTATGAAAGTTAGGCAATTGACCCCTCAAATACCTATCTAGGTGTATAAGAGGCATAAGAGCCCTGTCGTGTACTGCTCCTCATGCCTCCGCACTTTTACTCACATCTTTGCTTTTCTTCGTCGTCTTCACTCGAGGCTCAAACCCTTCGACATGTGCATCGCAACTGATCTCTCGAAAAAATGGTCGGAACCTACGGTCGCTCGACGCCCTGGCCCCGAAATGACCAGCAGGCCGCCGCCACTTGGACCACAGGAAACCGAACCAGAGGCTTTCCGACCGCCCTTTCCTTTTCTCTTGCTCCCAACCGAGCTGCGCATCAAGATCTACGTTGCGGTTCTGGTTATCCCCACAGGGATATTCCTTTCCAGCATCTTAGCTAGTACCACCCGCCGGAAAGGGGGCGCTGTGTCGCCGCGCAAGCGGCGTGGAGCTTCTATTACGGGCGGCCTTCCCCGCCGGCCCACCGTGGCTCTTCTAGCTACGTGCAAGTTGATCTACAACGAGGCCCTTCCCATTTTGTACGGCCAGCCCTTCTCCTTCGACGACGTGTCTATGGCAGGCTCTTTTGTGGCTCGACTCCGGCGGGCTACCTTGGGTCTGCTACGAGACGTAACCTTGGGCGACTGGGTCTCCAATTCTTTCCAAAACGAGGGGTTCAGCTGGAGCTCGTTCTTCATCGAGACCCTATGCCATGCGACGAAGATCCGGCGACTTTGCCTCAGTGGCAGGCTTCTCCTCCCCGAATTCCTGACAGGGGTCGAGTTGAGCTGCATGTCGGTGTGCTATCCGTGTCCCGATCGGCCGAGAGGCCAGTTGGTCGCCGAAGGCCTGTACGAAGACTGGGGGCCGTTCCTGCGGGCTGTGGTCTCGGCGCGAGGCGTCGACGCCGTGCTGCGTATCCTGGTTCTGGGAGACGAGTGCTTCCACGAGGGTGTAATCCCCGCCTATACCAACCGTGGCCTCTGGATCAGAAGATACTACCCTTTCAAGGGTATTCGGCTCCGGATCTTGGAAGAAGTGAGAGTTCAGCGTGGCATATTCGAGGAAACGATGTGGCGCCTATTGCATCAAGATGCCAGGGTTGAGGCGCTGGCGGCCCAGCTCACACCCCTAGCGATTCCAAGGGGGCATTTTCATATTTGACTCTAAGTCAAGTACGCCATGTCCTTCCCTCAGCTCTCCTTTGGCTGAACCCTTTCTTCAGTTCTTCAACGTCCAATGTTGATGAAAAGGGGTACAATCCCTCAGCGCTATTTGTCCGGTTCCAACTGGATGTTGTGGCCTACTTTTTCCGCTCACTAAGGCCGGTTTCTTACCCACACTGTCTTTGGCAGCAGGTAAGCTCGGCATTTCTCATGTATTATCAAAGATAGATATATGGCATCTCAAGGAGGTCCTTGAGGATTCCATTCTGGATTACGCGATCCCCTCACACATATGGCTGTCTCCCGGAGAAGAGGTTACCTTTTTTAGACTTCTAAGAGGACCCATAAAGATCGGCAACCAACTAGCTTGCTCCGAATCCGTTCCGATCCAATACTGAAGACGGTCAAGGGAGAGAGCCAGCTCACACAGAATCCAGGGAGTAGGGTCGGCGTACATCGTACGGCTTTTCCTGAACGATCCAGGCTAGCCGGGAGTCAGATAGCCCTACCTCGGGAGTTCGACAATGATTGAGTGTGGCGCTCTTGGCGGCTTGCAAAAACCGTTTCCTACCTTGACACTAGGGTTCTCGAGTATAAACGGGTTTTCTTAGGTACTTTAAGTAAGTATGTATGTACCTCTTAGGTACCTACCTATTGATGTGGTACGGCAGGAGGGGGGTACCTATCCAATGTACTGTATGGCACGTGCGCTAAGGCTCATACATAAATAGGGCCTCCCACGGCAGCAGGTTGCTAATGAAACCATCCAGTCTGCTTTTCCTTCTTTTCTGACCATACTTCGGTTCTAACAACTATACTTGAAAATGTCCATACTCAAGACGATGCTTAATAATGTAGTTACTAGGACACAATGAACATACGAGCGGATATTTTAAATGCAAGCCTTCGATTCAAAGATCAACTAAACTCCTATCGCGCCACTGGGAAAAGCTGCCACAGGAAACATCGGCATGGTGGTGGTTTCAAGCGGCGACTCCCGACCATTTTGGACCAACACCCGACGATACACCCCCCTCGCCAGCCAGCTAGCTACTGGCCACCGAACAGCAAGCGCCATCACAGTCGATGGCCGTCTGGTGGTGGAGAAGGTGCATGGGCGGCACCACGTCGGCCGACTTCAGGTCGGCGAGGACGGCAATCTTGGCCGGTACGCCCGGGGCGAGCTCGTTGATGGCCGAGGAGGCGGCGTAGTGGCCGCTGATCATGGCGGCCACGATGCCGCGGAACAGGCCACAGGCGTCGCCGGCGACCCAGACGGGGGCGTCCAGAAGGCGCAGGTTGCCGTCGACCTCGGGGTACCAGCCGATGCCCTCGAGCGTGGGGCCGACCAGGGTGGCGTCCTCGTCGGTGCCGAGGTCGGCGTAGGTGTGGGCGAGGCGGCGCAGGCCCTCGGCCATCTTGGCGACCAGCTCGGGGCCGTAAACGCGCTCGAGGGCGGCGACGACGGCGGGGTCGCGGCGGAGCAGCCCCTGGGCGGGCAGCCGGAAGTGGGCGTCGGGCCGGGCCAGGGCGGCGAGCATGGGGCCGAGGGCGCGGCGGGCGAGGGCCGGGTCGAGGATGCGCGTGTTGAAGCCCGAGTTGGAGCGGCCGGTGGGCGGGCAGTCGGAGCGGCCCGAGACGGTCCAGAGGCCGTTGGTCTCGGTCAGGCACGTCTCGCCCTGGCGGCAGACGCAAAAGGTGCGCCACTCGACGCTGCCGTCGCCCTCGCGCACGCGCAGCTTGGGGTCCAGCTGCGGCATGGCCCGGAAGAAGGCCCGCTCGCTGCGCTGCTGGATCCGGAAGCCGACCTCGAGCCGGCGGAAGGCGTGGTGCTGCGTCATGCGCCGCAGGCTCGCCTCGAGCGGCCCGAAGCGGCCCGTCGTCACCAGCAGCCGGTTCGCCGCGAGCCGCGTGGTCCGGCCCGTGGCCGCCTCCTCGACCACGACGGTGAAGGAGTCGGTGGCGGCGTGGTACGCGGCGTCGCGCACGTGGCTCTCGCTCAGCACCGTGCCGCCGATGTCGCGCACCATGTCGTCGACGAGCCGCAGGCGCGCGTCGAGCGAGAGGTAGTCGGACGGGTAGTCCTTGAGCTTCCACGCCTCGCTCTCCACCAGGCCGGCCACCGAGTAGGCGTCGGGGTTGCTGGGGAACGGCGGCGTCTCGAGGCCCGCCCGGTTCAGCACGTCGCACGTCCACGCGTAGGCGGCGCGCAGGTCGCCGCCGCGCGGCAGCGACCACAGGTCCGACGCCGACGGGAAGAAGGAGAACTTGCCGTCCGAGAACAGGCCCGCGCCCCCGTGGCCGCGCGTCGCGTCCTCGGGCTGGTACCGGTCGCGCTCCTGCACCGCCTTGCCGCTGTCCACGATGGTGAAGGCGATGCCCGTGCCCTTGAGGCGCGCCGCGGCGGCGAGGCCCGCGGGCCCCATGCCGATGATGAGGATGTGAGGACGCGCGCCGATCGCCATGGCCGAAACACGGAGGGGGGGATACTGACTGGAGAGGGGTGAGAAGGCAGTGGCTTTCCAAAACCAAGGGAGGGAGAATGCTGTGAAGAGGCGTGTAAAACTGGGAAGATGTGCTGATGTGTTCTGGCGATGCTCAGAGAAAGCGACGAGGGTTTTATACCCCTTTTCACGCCCGTCGTTCCTTCACCCAACGCCCTCTTCCGTCCCCAAGGCCCCAAGGCCAGCAGCCGTAGGCATCGTGTACGCAGACACGGGCTTCTTGCCGAGCGGCCAGAAGCAGTGGCCTTCGTGTACGTGTTACGAGGTCCCTTGCAAAGAATTTGCTGATGCTACCTGGCGTTAGGGGTCTGCTGCTGTCGTCCGAAGCACAAAGAGGCGATTGCACGATGGAGATGGTCGAATACGCGCCGACAAGGGAGCATATTGCCCACATCGGATGCATGTCAGCTGGTCCAGAACGCTCGATAGACGTCTGTCTACCTAGGTAAGTAGGTAGGTAAAGCGTTTGATGCCGCCGAGTTTCCCGTTTCGCACCGGACGGAGGCAGAAAATCTTTTACTTCGCGATGCTGGGCAGCTGCACGTCGTACAAGGTCCTTTTGGTGTTGAGGAGTCCAGAATCTCACGGCTGAGATGCACAGCTGGCATACCTACCCAAAGTAGCCATAAGACCCCGGCCGTGCTCGCGTGACCCCCCGAACCCCCTCCTTCTACCGTGAGTGGCCGCCATTATGGGAGGACCCTACATGCGCGCACCCCCTGGCTGCATATCTCGGCCCGCTTGGCTGTCTCAGCTCGGTGCCCAGGGGGTAAGCGAGGAGCGCCGCCTCTCGTCGCCTGGGCCGCGGGACGGGCCTAGATTCCCCGGGACAAGACTCCTGCAACGGCCAGCCCCGTGCCGCCACGGACGGCCCAGGTAGCATGCCAAGATGCGGGCCATCGTATCTTCGTCGGCTTCGTCCGCACTTTGCTTACGGTCCTGGCAGTGGCGAAAACTAGCGTCGCGGGGGCCCTCTCTATCTACCCTTCGCTGGCCAAACCAGAGACGACTGCGTCCTTCCCCTGCTTACGTACGATGCCCCCCCGGGAGACGGCAGCAGCCGAGAGAAAATTGATTAAGATACGCGCTGAGTTGCAGCTGACGCTTACTGAGCGACTAGTACATGTCTCGCGCCGTTGTGCTACGGCTCAAACGGCGTGAAGCCCGTCTCGTGCGTCTTGCCATTGACCAGCTCCTGGATGGGCAAGAAGAAGCGCTTTGCCGGCCAATCGCCGCCCTGGTCGTCGTGGTGCTGGACCCATTCGCAGACGGTTGACCACTCCATCCACTGCCAGTTGCCCGCCTTCTCGGGCTCCATAGCCTGTGTGCGCGCGTGCATCCATCGTCAGAGGGGAGGCGGTGAGGCGGAAGGGAGGCACGGCGTATGAGCAGAAACAGAACACGTACCTGCGGCTGGGCGTCGGGGTCGAGCGGCTCGCAGAGCACGAAGAGGGTGATGTAGTGCTTGCCGGCCTCGCTGAAGACGGAATTCGTCACCGCCGCGAGCTTCGTGGCCCGGACGGCGAGCCCCGTCTCCTCGAGCGTCTCGCGCTCGGCGCACGCAAAGACGGCCTCGCCGTACTCGAGGTGGCCGCCGGGAAACTGCCAGGTGCCGTGGCCGTGGCTACTCAGCCGCTGGCCTACGAGGAGTCGACCGGTGGCGGCATGGCGGATCATGGCGCCGACGCCGACGCGGGGGTCGCTGGCTGGGGGTGCCGTGACGCTCATCTTGGTCGCTATGTGTTTGGTGGTGGTGGTGTTGTTGTTATTGTTGTCGGTGACAGTGACGAGCGCGCTGGTGAATTGAGGCCGTGATCGTGGACGAAGAAGACGGACAGAGGGCCAGTGAAGAAAAGCGAATGACACCATGTACACGCCCAGGACACCCATGTGGTTCGCCAAGCCGCTCGTTTACCCCGATCGCCAGGGTCCAGTACTTGGTGGAGGTGAACGCGGGGCCGCCCGCCTGCGCATCCACGATCTCTCGTCGTATGGGGCGGCAGGGCGGGTTACCCAGGAATCCGTCGGGGAACAGGAGGAGCTGGTCGCATTGGCGAGAGCGGCTACCCCTACATAGGTAGGGCAGGCAGGGCGCCAGGGGACAGACACCCTGTGAGCCCTTGATAGGTCGCAATCGAGGCGGTGGCGCTGTGCCGCAAACCCGGTGGCGACAGCGACAGTGAGCCTAGGCCAAAACTTTTCCCTCCCTTGACACGATCTAGGCCCTTGCCGGCACCATCGGGGCAGTGCCCGCCTTATAACGCGGCTCCGAAACAGGCAGGAGGACACCCGACCTCACCACCCCCGGTCCTTGACCGGGCCTCCCGACGTATGTAGCACCGCAGCAGCCTAGCCCTTGCTGCGGTGCTTCGCCGATAGCAAATTCTCGTGATGGGCGTGGTTGGACTTCTTGCCAAGGCAGATGCGGCTTACAAGAACAGAGGCCAGACGCGGCTTCGCCTCTGTTCTTCCTCGTCTTCATTGCACCCACCCTCCCGACCCTAGCCCCCTACCGGGCATCCCCTCTTCTGCTCGTCGACTGCGATGGGAGCCCCCTCGCCCGTGGCTGGCGGCTGCCTCGAGACTTCTCCCCGCGCCGTCGTCGTCTCGGCCGACCCAGCAGCCGCCGGCGATGGCCAGTCCAGCCGTGAGGGGCCGCCCGTCGAGCCCGACCTGATGGCCGCCTACAGCAAGTTCAGCGCGACCAAGCGCAACGTCATCGTCGCCGCGGCCAGCGTGATCGGTCTCCTGAGCCCCCTGAGTTCCAACCTGTACACGCCGGCGATCCCGGCCGTCGCGCGGGACCTGGGCGTGTCCACCGACGCCATCAACCTGACCATCACCTCGTACCTCGTGCTGCAGGGCGTCAGCCCCACGCTCTGGAGCGCCATCGGCGACAGCACCGGCCGCCGCCCGCTCTACCTGGTCGCCCTCACCGTCTACCTGGGCTCGTGCCTCGGGCTCGCCCTGTCGCGCACGTACGCCGCCGTCGTCGCCCTGCGCGCCCTCCAGGCCGTCGGGTCCGCCTCCACCACGGCCATCGGCGCCAGCCTCATCGGCGACCTGGTCCACGCCAGCCGCCGCGGCTCCTACATGGGCAGCTACAGCGCGCTGGGCGGCGCCGGCACCGCCTTCGGCCCCGTCCTCGGCGGCCTGTTCGCCCAGTACACGGGCTGGCGCGGCATGTTCGTCTTCCTGTCCGCCCTGGCCGCCTTCCTGCTCGTCTTCGCCGCCCTGCTCCTGCCCGAGACGAAGCGCGGCATCGTCGACGACGGCGCCGTGGCGCCGCCGCGGTACCTGCGCACGCCGCTGCGCTGGCTGGAGGCGCCCAAGTCGCGCTCCCAACCAACGACGGCGGCGGCGGCGGCGTCCGGGGCCAAGTTCCGCATCGACTTCGGCGCCCCCGTGCGACTGCTCGTCGAGCCCGAGTGCTTGTGCATCGTCCTCTTCGCCGGCATCTGCTACACCGTATGGCAGGTTACCATGGTGGCCACGGCCACGCTCTACGCCGAGCGCTACGGCCTCGACGAGCTGAGCATCGGCTTGACCTACATCTCCAACGGCGTCGGCTCGCTTTGCGGCAGCGTCCTCACGGGCAAGCTGTTGGACCGCGAGTACAAGCGACAGCTGAAGAGGGAGCAGGCGGCCCAGCAAGCCGACACCGACGCCAACGCAACCCCGGTGCGCGAAGTGCAGCACATCGAGCTCGCGCGCATCAAACCCATCGTCATACCGACGGTAGCTTATCTGGCCTCGGTCGTCGCTTTGGGCTGGATCATCGAGTACCACGTCCACATCGCAGCGTCCATCACCATGGCCTTCTTCGTGGGGGGGTTGGACACCGTCATTCTGGCTGCCTTTTGTAAGTACCACCGTTACACCCTAAGCATCCGTAGAGACCAGCGTGCTGACCCGACGCCTTCCCAGCAACCCTCGTCGTCGACCTGTTTCGAGAGCAGAGCTTCAGTGCCACGGCCGCCATGAACCTCGCTCGTTGTCTTCTGGCGTCGGGTGGAACGGCTGCCATTGGGCCTTTGATCCGCGCCATTGGCGTCGGCTGGGCCTTCACGCTCTGCGCCTTCGTCGCCTTGGCGTCGTGTTCCTTGGCCTTGGCGGAACTGTGGCGGGGCCGGCACTGGCGAGCCAAGCGAACAGCGGCCAGAGCACAACTGGAAAAGTCGGGTTAAACAGATGCCAGCCCCAGGATGACCTCGAATCCACGGAGCGTGGGGTGCAAGTGGGTGTGGCCGGACGGCCTGGTCGAAGCCAAGAACGCGACCTCGACTCGACAGCAATAAAGCTGATACCCCAAAGATTCAACGAGCTGCATACTGGCCGTCTTTGGGACGAAAGGGTCTGGGGCTTGGAGGTGCGCGAAACACCATTCCCCAAGAAAACATCATTGTTAGAACCAATGTAAGGGTGCAGAAAAGATAGTGAAACAGGCGGGGCTTCTTCTATCTAAGGGCCCTAGCGCAAGTGCCCAATATTTACATTACGGTTGTACCCCCAAGGTGTACCGTATCAATCATTCTACATATTTCTTAAAAATCTTCCCCCGTTACTCACTTCAGTCTATCATGTTTCCCTGTTCTCAGAATAATGGGGGGGGGGGGGGGGGGGGGGTTATACCACGGGTTTTTTGGACCTTGCACGCATAGCAAGGATTGATTCGTACCAGTGATCCTGTTCCCCCGACGCAATTCTGTTTGGTGGACTTTTTGTTTACTCCCCCGTGCCGCCAGTTGCTCCTGTTGCCCTGCCGTATCTTACGTTCTCGTCGCCCTTTTTCTACACCCTTTCCGGAGGCCAATGCCGTGGGTTTTGTGGATGGCCCCCGGTGTCTTGGTGTATGGTGAAGCGCCGCAGGTCCGGATCTCTGGGAGGTGCTAACGTACTAATGTTACGCCACTTCGTTGGGATCAGAAAGAACTTTAGGGGAGTTGGGTTCCGCATGGTCAGCCGATCTCGGCAGGGTATTTGATTATGAAACACCTAAAGGCATTTCTGGGATTGTCACATTGTAGAGCCTCGCTCATAATTAAAAAGCTTCGCTAAAATTCCAAAATAAATTTATTTAGGACAAAATAACGAATGTTTCTAAAGTTATAATAAATATAAGGGCCTTAAAAACGCGCTAAGGAAACGGTATATTTCGTTTTAGAAATCTTATTTTTCTATTACTCGGTTTTAGAAATTATATTAGTTAGAACTAGTTACAAGGTTTAAGCTATAGGTTAAGTAACCGGTTTCTCTATACCTTTCTGTATTTAGGCTATAATACGTAAGAGAGGCACACGCAAGAGAGGCACACGCAAGAGAGACACATGTAAGAGAGGCACACGTAAGAGAGGGCACACGCAAGAGAGGCGCGTACACGCGAGAGAGGCACACGCAAGAGAGGCGCGTACACGTAAGAGAGGTACTATACTTCGAAGGCTTCGCCTTCGAATTTCTAGATATTAAAATGGGACGCAAGCCTTAACGCAGGTTTCCAATTTCAGAACGGCGTCGTGGGTACTACCGAAGGAGGGCTGTCACGGGTTTTATAGAGGAAATAGTGCCGTTTAGTTAAACAGACAAAGGGAAAGTGCACAGCCCGGACGGGAATTTGACCTAGAGGCTATATACTTTGGGTTGCTCTGATTTGGTAACAAATAAGCTGCCCTTGCAGTCTCCTATGCACTGGGAAGGCGCGAATTGGATGAATATTAGACGAGCCACGGATGCCGGATGCCCCCTTTCTGAATGCCGTCGATAAATATGTGACAAATGATGATGTTAATTAGAGATAGGCTAAAGACAAGTACTGGTTAGAAGTAGACTCCTGGTCATTACATACGTACCTGAAGGGGGCCTGGTCGCTTATCCGTCATCTGTGCCTTGGCTTTATTGATGGTGGAGTTTGATGAGTGTGTCCTTTTGCTTCATTACTTGCTGAAGTTTTCGTTGCTGAAAAACCAGGAACATGGATTTTACGGCGTTTCACTGGGCTGGAAACCAGGATCAAGAAAACGAGCCTGCCGCATGTTATCGAAGGGAACGCAGAGGGTTGCCGAATGGGAAAAAGGAACGACGCTGTCAGAAGCGGTGTAACAGCCTCTCGACACAAAATATCCAACATAGAATATCCCGGTGTCCGACGCTACGATAATAATTTACAAAGCGTTTTCAATCCTGAGCTACTGCTATCTTACCTTTTGACCGAGGTAACTAGGGGCACATGGACTCTCTCTTGGCAAGATGACAGGCGAGTCACGATGGCAGCTTAGGTGCGAGCTGGTAGCATGCAATGTCCCTGCAACCTGTCGATGGGGTTCCAGACTTCAGAGTCCACATTGATGGCCCGGGATTTTGCCTTACCATGTCACAAAGGGGTTAATGTATGCCTCGGGTCCATAGCTCGGACACTCGTCGGCCGAGGGGTGACTCGAGGTTCGAACCGAGAGCCTACTTAATTCCCAGCCTTCGAGCGGACCAGGTATAGCTTCGTGCCTAGTGGCGGGGACTAGAGCCAGCCGGCTAAGAGAGATTGGGTGAACAAAGTAAGTGCGGTGTATGGGTTCAAGCAAATGATATAGCCTGCTAGCGTCGGGATAGCATGTTGCGTGGTCAGCGCTTTGGGTCACTATGCCGGCTCTCTTCAGGGAACCAGACCACGAGGGACTTGCGGCCGTGTAGGCGGAACGTGGGCAAAGTCCCCTTACAGGCTGCGCGGTGTATTTTCCCGGAAGGGGGCCAGAGCAAGGGCATGCCGAGGACAGTCCAAGATGCATGTATTGCTCACCGACAGGGCGCATGGGCGGACGTACAAACTGCCGGCAGATACTGGGTACCCATCAGGGGTGATGGCATAAAAGAACCAAGCAGCACTCATCGCCGTACCATGGAACCCAACAGCGCAAGGCGACAGGGCCGACACGACTGTTTAGTCGTTGAGCCCTATACTGGTATCAATCGTGGTGGGTTGCCGGCCGGGGTTGTTGGGCCAGGGAAATTTGCCCGACAACAACCACTTCTCCTTTTCCGCGGACTGGGGGCAATGGGGAACGTGCTCCGACGAGGTTGTCACGGGACCAGGCCAACTGGCCTTCCGAAAACGGCAGGAGTTGATTTTGTATATTTGCTGGCCGGCCGAGTAAAGGACCCCCTCCCTTTATTAGCGTGCTCGCCAATGGGCGATGGTCCGCGGCGAGGTCGAAAGTAGCTCAGAGCGAGCAGTAGTGCCAAGCAGCGCTTGTTTGTCGATCATCTACAGCTATGCAGCGCTGTTCTCCTTCAGTCAGGGCTTTGAGTGGGAACAGCTGCTGGGATGGCTGGACAAAGAAGCTGTAGAAGGAAAGACGAAGAGAGCCCGCCGTCATATTCGACACCCGCACACCCGTAATGATGAAACCCCGCGTCGGATTGGCGCTGGCGAATGGCAAGGTGTCACCTGCACGCGATGGTTGGTTGTCTTCGTCGCGTCCGTGTTTCGGGTACTTGCGACAGGCGCATCAGCGCATGCGACATTCCACGGGCCTCAAAAGAGAGTCTGCTTGGGGCAATACCACGTGCGCCAATTTCCTTGAGGGACTAGCAGGTTTGACAGGCCAGAGGACTGGAAACCGCTCGCGTCTCATCTTGGCCCGTTGCGATGGCTCGAGGGCGCCAATGATCCTCGTTCGTCCCACCGCCGACGGGGTGACTATCCGCCATCGTCCGGTTCATGCTAAGACGGGCCCTAATGAAGCCCACCCACTTAGGGGGATATGGGGACAGTCCATCTGGAATGAGACGATAGGATGACCCCGGCGATGGGGAATGCGACGGGACGAAGAGACGAGACCAGGACGAAAGTCGAGGATCATGGGTTCACCCAACACTGTAGTCGTGATGTTTCTGACCTTCCAAAAGTGCACCATATGTTTGCCATGTGAGACGGCTAGCAATCAACCACGCAGCAGCTGCACGCAGCACCACAGGCCACGGCGATCTTCGAAACGGTCTGATCCCACCCAACGACGCTCGTGGTCGCTGTGGTTTGCACATGGGCGACAGTACTCCGTGCCCCGGCCCCCGTTGCCAATGGCTGGCTGGGTGGCCTCGGGCGCGGGGCTGACACGATGTGTTTGCTCCTCACTTTCGCGGCTGTGGCGGCATCGCATGACAGCACACGCCCGTACGTACAAACGAATGGGTGTTTGGACGAGACGGCGATGCCTCTTTGGCGGGCAAGCACTTGGCCCCGGGATATAGTTTTCTAGCTGCAGTAGGCCTGTGCGACCCGGGGGGCGTCGCGTAAGCATGTCGAGCCGGTTTGCGCCCGGGCGCACTGTCTGTGTACTGGTCCTGACACACCTCGCCGGGTCAGCCATGACCCCAATAGATGGCTGGCATCGTGAGGGCGAGAGCGAGCAGGAGCATGTAAGTGCCGGCGCCGGACTTTGCATACGATGGAGATGGCTGCATGCAGTGGCATGCAGGACAGGGCAAGGGAGGCATAGGGCAGCTAACAGCCCGCGAGCCATGGCTTTGGGTGGCCAGCGACAGGATTGGCCCAAGGGGTTCGCCCGAGTCCCCCGACGGCCCATGAGGCATTTCCAGAGGGCCTGCTCAGACCTTCGTTGGACCAGCGCATTTTGCAGCTGAGATGTGGTGGGCAATGGTTGGTGACACCGTGACACGCTGGCCCACGAGCTGCGGGGCGTGCTCATTTTCCACCGGTGTTGGGTGGGCACTCGTGGCCCCGGGGCCTCGCTTTGGCGGCTTGCATTTTTTTTGTCCCTGGCCACGGTCGGCGGCATTCCGCTTCCCGCTGATGTCTTCACCGCCGGGTGTAGTGGATGACAGAAGGAATTGCTGACAGGCTCGCTCATTCGCCACGAGGGGCCATCGCCAAGAGCGTAGTGAGCATGGTGAGTGCGCCGTGGCCAACGCGATTTCCCAACGGCAGGAAGAGTTTTCCCTCCTCAGCGTATACTCTCCACCGTCAGCCGGCAGAATTGGACAGGCTAACCCGAGCCGACAAGCAGATGTGCCGATCTCGCAAGCAGCCGAAATGACCAGCTTGGCCGGCTCCTGCCACCTGCCGGGCAGCGAAATGTGCCTCATCAGAGCCGGCCCAGCGAGAGACAGGCAATCGGGTTTGCTGGAACTGCCCTATTCGGGCACTAGCCGACCAGCTCGCCAGCTTCTCCGCACCCGCGCCAAAGCACAGATGCACTGGCACATGCCGCAGTACCATTGGTGCATCTCTAGGGCAATGGGCATGCTGTGGTGCCCGGGGCGGAAGCGCAATTTGCTGCTGACTGATGCTGCTGAGGGCTTCCGCTGGGCGGCCAACACTGGGGCACTAGGGGGGCACCCTTGGTGCCTTGTAGGGGACAAGCAGATCCGTAGCGTCGCACCCAAGCGGTAATTGACCCTCTGCTGGTCTGCCCTACCCGGTTTAGCGTCAGGAACAGGCGTCTGGGGCGCCACAGAGGACGGGCGACTGTCAGCAGGAGAGGGTGCCAGTGTGCCGCTGGAGGGCCTGTCTCTGCCCGTCTCGTGCCTGGCTAGCCCGCATTGCGTTAGCCAGGCGCGCACCAGCTGCTCAAAACACCCAATCAGCCGATGCGACAACGGGTGTCGAGATTGGGCAATCTTGCCGGGATCTCGCGAAGAGGCTCGAACCAGAGGCAGGATGGATACGCATGGCGACTGGGCAAACGCCAAGGAAGGGGCAAGGACCGAAGTAGATAGAGCAAGCGCCCCGGGTGGCATTCAGGGTCGAGATGATGTGTGGTCGCGGTGGTGGGGGAGGGAGGGAGGGAATGGGAGAGGAGGTGGGAGAGGAGAGGGTGGGAGAAAGCGAGAGATGGTCGCATGGATGGGATCGCACCACCCCCGCCTTCGTGTGCCTGCGACAGGGCTGATTCACTGACTGACCGGCGATGATGAACTGACGGTGCAAACGGGCAGCGCAGGGTCGCCGACTAGCCTTTGGCGCCGTTGCTAGACAGCCCGGGTTTGCTTTTGCGTGCCGTGGGATGACGCAGGGCAGGCAGGTATTGCTAGCAGCACGACGGACAGGGCGAGGCGAAGCGAAGCCACGGGGATGGCTCATGGATGTATGTATGTCGCCATGGGATCGAGCTGGCGACAGGGCAACGATCCCGTGGGATCGATCCAAGCAGACGCCAGCCACGGTCACCAAACCGGGCCTCTCCACACCAACGCAACTTCCTCGCATGGCGACTGGTCCGAAGGGCTGACAGCCGCCCAATACGGCTTAGCCGAGGCCAAACTGGGCAACTGCGACCAGAGGGCCCTTGACGAGTCATGCCTTGCAATTTCCGTCGCTTGTCGCGAGAGAGACTTGCACCGGGAGGTCGACAGTACGCGACGTTATGCGGCGGCAGCGCCGACACGCGCATGTACCCGGGACTTGCCGTGCTGAGTATCCTATGCTGTGTCTCTCCAGTCGCGCGATGCAAGTCACTCGGGTACGTACCGCTATCCTGGTCATGGAATCCCTGCCGGGGCCACCCGCCCGTCTCCAGGTTTCTTCTCGCCAGCATCCATCACCATGGCTTTTTCTGAGAGCCCTCGCCAGGGTCGCCGTTACCCATGTTTGACTGGCGGACTGGGTAAGGTGGCATTGTAGCCAGTCCCTCCAGCCTTTCATTGATTAATTTCTTCTTGCCGCCCACCTCCCGCCCACTCTTTCCGCCCTACCCCAGGACACACACACATACTCACACATCCATCCACCGCACCGAAGACTACTTCTTGACGGGCATCCCCCTCCGACGCAGCCTCTCTCTCTCTTTCTTGTCACCACCCACAAACGTTTGAACCGGCTTCCCAGACTTCGTTGGCAGAGTCTACTCCTTGCGCGCATCCAGGTCACGCACACCCACCCACTCGGAAGCTACCATTCGTTCAACGTACCACCCGTCTTGCGCCACCACTCACTCACTCACTCACACTCCACCACTTACCCGACATCAAGATGCAGCTGTCTACCATCTTCACCGCGGCGCTTCTGCCCCTGGTTGCCCTGGCCGAGACCAGCACCCAGACCTCCACCATGACCATGACCAAGACCGTCACCATCTCGCGCGTCTCGACTACGTCGACGACCATGTCCTTCAACTCCACCAGCAGCTACATGCCCACCGGCACCGGCAGCTCGTCCTTCGCTGCGCTGTCCGCCACCCTCACCAGCAGCAGTGCCGGCACCACCAGCTCCGTCGCTACCGATGGCCCCTCGGGCACATCCTCGGCCCCCACCGTGAGCCCGACCATTGACAACGGCAAGGACAAGGACACCAGCGCCGGTGCCTCGCTCAGCGCCGCCAAGGTTGCCTTCGCTGGCGCCGCCGGTGTCTTCGTCGCCGCCCTCCTGTAGAGCCCTTGCCCCTTCGGCTTGGTCTCGTGTGAGGGTTGAGAAAGGGGTTGTGGCCCAGGTCCAGTGGGGATGTTGCCCCTTGGCCTCGCCGTTCTTTCACTATTCACTCGGTACTCCTCGTGAGCATCCGCCCATTACTTTTTTCTTTTGTCCAAAACCAGCATCAACACAGCCTTTGGACGCTGCCACGTTATATCACATGCGACGACACGACTTGACATACCCACATCATTCAACGAGGCGCTCAGGGTTTCCCGCCTCTCCCAGATACCCCTCGTGCGCGTGCGCATGACGAGGAGAGGCGGGCCGGTCCTCGAGCCAGACCAGCAAGCAAACAGCATTTCTACTTCTTCTTTTCCGATGTCGAGAGCTTGGCGTCTTTTTTTCGCCTAATGTTTCCATGAACCCGGCAACACACCTGCGCCTGCATACCCATGCGCTGGTTGACACTTCTTGCTCATTTACTTGGTTCGCCAAACTATTCCCGCCCGCTTCACGTCACATGACGGTTTGCGGTGCGCCCCAGCAACGTGTGTTGCCGGCTGGGCCTGTCTTCTGATTCTTCACCCCCTCTTTTTTCTACTGGCCATCTCGTTGTCCCAGGACGGGGGCGTCGAGGTTGGTGACCACGAAGGCCCTTTCATCGCTTTTGAATCTTGATTCCACCCTTTCACCACTTCGACGCCTTCGTGTTGTTGAGATACCCCATACCACCTGCTGTTTGCTTCTTGTTGTTTTGCCGCTCGCCGGTGAGGACCGGTCCCCCCTGAGGCGGCCTGGAGGAAGGAAAAGGAGAAATGAAACGCACTTGATACGCAGCTCACGATGACCACCTGGTGTCGTGAGCTGCATCTGTTTGTTGGCTTTTGGCAACTTTCACTCTACCACCCTTGTACCTTTTACGGTACTCATTTTTCTTTTCACCTGGCCATCGATATGAGCCCCCATCTTTGAGAGACGAGAGCAGTTTATGATTGAACATTTTACCCTTAGCTGAGAGAGTGAGAGAGGAGGATAGTCATGATGAGAAGAGAGTGAATTGAAGCCTCAAGACACACAACCACCGCCTCTGTCCCTTTTCCATCGCGCTCTACCTGTACGTGGTCGCAACATCACTTACTCCTGAACGAACTGAGAGTTCACTCTTATCTCACCCTCTTCCCCGCGCCTGTGCATTGTTGCTTTACACTGACGTTGTAGCCAGCTCGATCGGCGGCCGATCCGTTGATCGACAGCGACCTCGTCTGTCTCAGGCCCCTGCAACGCAACATCGCTGCGCCTGTTTCACCCTTTCCCCTCGGTCCCCCTGCCGAAGACCCTTATGGCACCTCTTCAGCATGACAAACAAAGGCAATCTGTGCGTCACGGGCACCCCGACGCGGTTTGCAAGGGCAGAGGGCCACCGCGCTGACTCGGGCTTCCCCGGTGACCGGACCGTGGTCGGGACCAGGCCGGGAGCGCCCAGTCACGCTTTACGTCCTCGATAGGGCCTCCGTACGATGGCTCCGTGAATTCGAATGAGGAAAAGAGGGAGCGGATTGCAGATAATACGGCCCAACAAGACTGCCAAAGGACCATCAGATCACCCATATTCGTCATGTCTTGGGCCCTTCTCACCACCGCCCTATGCACCCACCCCCCAGGTGGGTAGCCGTCTTTACCGATTTCCCTCGCTTTTGCTGTTACAAGGAGCAGCGTAGGACGGACCGAGGGGCGACTTTTTTTTTTCTTACGGATTTCTCGAACACAGGGACGCGGGCGGGGGGGGGGGGTTGTCTGCGCTCTCGATGCGGCAATCCCCTCCCGTCCTGGCTCGGGGGGGCTCTCCGGATAGTGGGCGTCTGGAGGTGGGAACGATGCGCCGTTTTGTTGTCGTCGTGGGCGAGAGAGAGCACGCAAACCGTAGAGGTATGCGGGCGCTTAAGCAAGAGAGGGTGTGAGGTTGAGGTGGTTGTTGTTGTTGGGGGGGGGGGGGGGGGGGGAAGCGGCTTTGTGGAAACAGAAGGAGCGGCTAAAATAGTCTCGAGGGCGGAGGTTTGGGCACTCAGGGCGGGGTGAAAACTGCTTAGGGGCCGGAGATTTCGGAGGCATCACTGTTTGTTTTGGGAATGAGGAAATCGCCATGAATCTTGGATGCTGTGCGCCCTGTCTTGAGATGATGATATCTATATCGGTTGATTATGATTAAACTTCCCTGTCGATACACTCTAGCCAACATAGTATCTTGGACTCATTACTTCGTTACATGCGAAAGTCTGCGTCATGTCAGCCGCCAGGAGGCGAACTCGATATTGATGCAGATCAAGAACGGTGATATATGCTGAATCCCCTATCACTTCACTGTTGACGGGGCTCCATGTCTGTTGCATAGTAGGTCGTTGCGCCCCAGTTATCCCTTACGCCGCTGAACGTGGGGGTAATCGGGCTTGAGTTGTTCCATGTGACCCTGGCGCCCGTGGTGGCCGCCAGCCTTCCCATGATCTGGCCCTCCAGGTCGTTGAGATGGTCCCGGGGGTTCCTCTTCTTGGGCGCCAGGTCGCTGGAGTCCTGGTTCTTCATGTACCGGTCCAGGTACCACCAGATACCCACGACCACGATCGTCAGGGGAATCGTGAGGACGAAGTAGATCCACAAGCTCTCCGAGACGGCACCGTTCATGTCTAACAGTGGCGATGAGGTGAGCGGAATGGCACGTTCCACCAAGCTGGAGAAAGGGATCAAAAAGGGGGGCCGACCGGCGACGTACCATGAAATTCGAAAAAGGGTGTGCTGAATAACGACGAAAGGAACGTTCCGGGAAGGAAAACAGCGCCAAGGAGCGTAAGCGTCTTCATCGACGCGTTGTCCTTTCTGCTGCTGTCAGCCAGAGCGTGCTGCTCCACGGCAATCTCGGCGTTGAGTCTGGATTCGACCTGGTTCACCATGCCGTTTGTCTGCCGTGAGGAACAAGCACAGAGTTAGCATGATGGAAGTCGCAAACTGGCAAGCCTCGAACCCCAGGGGTACTTGCCACTTGACGCAGGTTGTCGAGCCGCGACTGTGAAACCTGCGTGTAGCTCTCCAAGCCATCCAGTTTGGCTTGGTAGAAGTTGGTGCGGCTCATGACCATGTCGTGGAGCCTCTTCATCCTCGGCAGTTGCTCGTCGTCTTCTTTGGTCAGCCGGGCCCAGAAGTATTCCTCGGCCTCGCGAAGCCTTTCGACGACGTGGCGCCAGGCCTGGGGCCGCTTCCAATTGACCTCGGATTGGTAGAGGGCAATGTCGTGGCTGATGTGGTTCAGCGAGAGCCCGTCGCGCGGCCGGTAGTCGGGCGCCGGGCTGGCGTTGCGGTACTGGCGCGTCATGATGCTGTCCATCTCTCTGATCTGGCTGCGGAGCTTGCGCTGTTGCTTGTCATTGTCGGCGCCGAGCTCGTTGTACAGCATCAGCACAGGCAGGAGGAACGGGTGGCTGATGGGGCTGGCGCATTCGGTGAGCTGCTCGATGACTTTGCCAATCTTGGCCTTGGCGGTGCCCTTGAGGAAGCCCGACGTGGTGCGGGTGCGAAATGAGTACGAAAGGACCATTTCCCAGCCGCGCGAAGTCCCGAACCATGCCACGTCCGACTTACGGAAGACAAGCTCTGCATCAGGAGTCAGAGCTATGGTCCATGACAAGATCACTTGCGTCCATGGGTTAGCAGGGGCGGTCTACCTACGTAGAAAGTCATCCTCTGGCGTTTCGTGAACGGTCCACCAGAGGAAGGGGCCCACGACGCTATCTGTTTCTATCGTGCGAAGTGGCAGGTGAAACTTGCTTATCAAGGCCTCGTATTTGGCCTTGGGGAGTGAGATGACACCCGGCTCGAAGGTCTTGCCGTTCTTGGCATTCTCTTGGACACTGCAGTCAAGTTCAGCCTGGACGCTCGTGCGCTGCGAATTGTGACGGGCCTTACACGAGTCGGGTGCCGTTGGTGAAGGCGGCCCCTTCGGAGGGAGGAGGAGCAAAGGCGCCCTGGCGGGCAAGTCAGCGACCACTGAGCGCACGGCAGCCCGGGTGAGGGAAGCGAGGCGCGTGGTATTACCTCCTGTCCAAGGAAATTGTTGAAGTCGTCATCCAGCTTCAGGGACCGTCGCGCTTCAACCAGGCTCTTGCCATCCTGTCAAAAGGGTTAGCCGGGGCCTGAAAGGCGGCGCTGGCTAGCGGCACGGACCGTGTAGTTCAGAGCCTCAAAGTATGAGGTATGTTCCGGCAGCTCCTGCAGGCGGTCGAAGTGCTCGGCGAAGAGATAGTCGTCGAGGTGCTGGCCCTGGACGTTTCGCTGTCGCCGCATGGGCTCCCGGCCCATGCCGGGGTTCGGGTCGTTGATCGCTTCGGGTGCAGTCATGGCGATGGTCGCGGGGCAGAACTCTTCACGAAGCATCAACGGCGGTGGCACCTTCTCCTCTTTTCCTGACATGCGGCTCTCCATGTTGTCTTCGCCTCGTCTCGAATAGGATTAGCGAAGTGCATGCATGTCATCTCTGGCTGTCAGCTCTCCTGCATCCATGGCCTGCTTTCCAGTCTGGGCGGGTCGACGATGGTCACGTAGAGGAAAGACGGTCAGTCGCATTGGGTGAGGGCAAATGGAGCGGGCGCGATCATGGCGTAAATTTAGTAAAGAGTCCTTCCTGTGCATGCATCAACACCCGCAGGGGCCAAGCTCACGCAAGCTTTTCTCCATTTAAAGAATGCCGATGAGCTGGAAATTCCACGTCTGTTGTCCACCACGCCTGTGGCAAATAGAGAGACCGCGGAACCGAATCACGGCGGTGAGACTTTAAGTCTCATACCTGGCAAAACGATTGACAAGTCAAGCGTTGGGCCGGTCTGGATGGACGTTCGCAAGGCCACACATAATATTTCTTGTCCATGTCAATTGCTCCGGCTGGCGAGTGGAACCCCACCCACATTTTGTCATGATCCATTTCCTAGAAGTCTCTGCGTGCATAGAAGAAGAAAAAGAAAAAGAAAAGGTCCTGCGAACTACAAGGCGGGTTCGGGTTCGCATCGGCGCTTACGAAAACTAAAGCAAGCTAGCCACCAACGGCCGGCCGCTGCATCGGGTTCATATGTCACGAGATGCAGGCATTTATTTGCCTGCCTCGCAACCGTCGGAAGAGTTTGTAACCGCGATGGCCCAAAGGCCCGCTAGTCCATCCACCCATGAATGACACTGGCAGTTTGCGGGTGGAGACGCAGGATCCGTTCACCAGCGCGCCTATCCAAAATGAAGCGGTCACCGGCGCTCGGTCACTCCTCCATTAGACGGGCTACCACCTTTTTCATCCCATGCGGGGATGCAGTCCGTGACGACGACATCGACGACGCGCATGCCATCCCTTGCAGAAGAACGACTTCGTGCAACACGTTGCCAACACCCGACGCCCTCTGGAAATCCGAAAGGCGAGGAGGTCCCATTAGCCATACGCCGGCGGAACAAGCCCAGGAACGCGCACAGCCAGCAAAGTGCCTAGTGAGGCCTCGGAAGCTATCGGGCACGTACTGGCCGTCGGCCCCCGTCGGCACAGAGCCGCTCTCGCCTGCAATCCAGGCCATTCGCACCGACCGCCTGGGCCCTCGGCTCGGCGTTGGCATTGGCATCGGGGTGGGTTCCATTGGCCAACACCCGCTCTCCTCTTTCCCTGCTTTCGCCCCGTCGTCGACCTTCGCCATGCTCCCCAACCTGTCGGGAGTGGAGAGTTGTCTGGGGTCTCCATGCTTCCAGCCACATGTGCCCATCATGCCTCTCTCCACCCCCATTTCCCCAGCTTCTCCACAGACGGACGACTCTGCCAGTCACGCGGCGAGCCGAGCGTCCCACCGCCGTCGGAGTCGCTGAAAGCAAGTGTGTCGGCGAAGAAAGGACCGATAGGGCTCGGAACATGGCCGCACTGAGCGCACCCAGCGTCCGCGTGGCCTCCTACCCCATGGCGGCCATGACGCGATTGGACTCTGGCGAGAGGGGCGCTGAGGGGTTGGCAGCGAGGCCGACGCCGGGAGACAGCGTCGGGACGGCTCCATTGGGCAACGGCCGCAGGCTCGACGACTGCATACATATACGGCTGCCGCGGCCCTCTCTGGAGGCCCTGGGCTGCGATGTGCCAGCCCGACGGAGTTTCAAGACGGGAGATCATCCCCCAGCAGTAGCCCAACATGTCGCCGCTCAGCACTCTCAGTCTCCTCGCTCTCGCCTCCGTCGCCACCCCAGCCTGGGCTCGGCCTGCGCAGGGCTGTAAGCCTCTTGCCACCGTGAAGGGCGGTTCCTACTCTGGCACCTACAATGCGGCTTACAACCAAGACTTCTTCCTGGGCATGCCTTATGCCCAGCCGCCCACGGGCGACCTCCGCTTCCGCCCGCCGCAGCCCCTGGAATCCACGTGGATCGGCGTCCGCAATGCCACCGAGTACTCCCCTCAGTGCTTTGGTTACGGCAGCGATACCTGGGTCCTAGGCAACTACGTGTCCGAGGACTGCTTGACCATCAACGTGGTACGGCCGCATGGTGTCAGGCCTGATGCCCAATTGCCCGTTGCGCTCTGGATACACGGCGGCGGACTGACGAACGGCGGTGCCTCCGACCCCCGGTACAACACGTCCTTCATCGTCCAGCAGTCGGTGGAGATGGGCACGCCCATGGTGGTGGCCAGCATCAACTACCGCCTGCACGCCTGGGGCTTCCTCTGGAGCGACGAGGTCAAGGCCGATGGCGCCGGCAACCTCGGCTACCGTGATCAGCGCATGGCCCTGCAGTGGGTGCACGACAACATCGCTGCCTTCGGGGGCGACCCGGGAAAAGTCACCATCTGGGGCGAGAGCGCCGGTGGCCGCAGCGTCGCCGCCCAGATCCTGGCCTACGGCGGCCGCGACGACCAGCTCTTCCGTGCCGCCATCCTGCAGAGCGGCACGGGCTATGAGACCGACTTTGGCGAGGTGGCGACTACAGGCATCAGCTGGCAGGAGTACTATAGCACGTTGGTGAGCAAAACCAACTGCACTGGCGCCGCCGACACGCTGCAATGCATGCGCGAGGTCCCGTCCTGGGATCTCAGCAATGTGCTCAACAGCACGACGTCACCGACCTTCTCCGACAACATTATCGATGGCGAATTCATCCAGGCACCCCGCTGGCAGTTGATACGCGACGGCAAGTTCGTGCATGTACCCGTCATCATCGGCAACAATATGGATGAGGGCGCCTCGTTCGGCACCAAGGGCATCAACACGACAGCCCAATGGGAGGCGCTGCTGCGCTCGCACGGCGCCGGCAACGCCACTATCGCCAAACTGTCGGCCCTCTACCCCGACGACCCGGCCGTTGGTATTCCCGCGACCCTGGTCGGCCGGCCCGAGGGCGCCCTGGCCTCGTACGGCGCGCAGTTCAAGCGCGTGGCCGCGTACACGGGCGACCGTGGATACGTAGGACCGCGGCGTGCGTGGGCCCAGAGCTGGGCCGACGCCGGCCTGACCGCCTACTCTTACGGCTTCGACGTGCTGGTCAATGGCCTGTCGCCGGCCAGCGGCGCCGGGCACTTCCAAGAGGTCGCCTTCGTCTTCGACAACACCGACGGCCTGGGGTACGAGAACGCCGTCTCTGTCAACCCCTTCGCCGGTGAGCCCGAGACGTTCCCGCAGCTCGCCAACCTCATGTCGCGCATGTGGGTGGCCTTCATCACCGGCCTCGACCCCAACGGCCACGGCGTCCCGGACGCCGGCGTGGCGTGGCCCGAGTACGCCCTCGGCCAGCCGCAGAACCTCGTCTTCGATGCCAACGTCACCAACCTGGCGTACGCCCAGGACGACGATTACCGCAAGGAGGCTATGGACTACCTGCGGGAGAAGCTGTGGACGTAGAAAGGCACGGAAGACGGCTGAAGACCGTCCCTCGAGGTACTGCTCAATAACTGGATATATCTTAAAAAAACACAGAAATATACCCGAGTCGATCATTCTACCCGCTTGTTCAAAGGGTTGGAATTCTGCCCACCTCGTAAGCAAAGATACGCTTAACAAAATTAAGAAAAGGCATGTATGTCAGTCAGGCACAAGTCATGTATTTCGTTGTCGCTTGCCTGGCGCGACTCCCTCATCAAAGCAAAGTCATGTACATGCATGCGGAGCAATATGTGCTTTACAGTATAGGCCTCTGCCCTCTCATCCTCGTGGCCATGCGCTGTCTCACTCATCCTTCCCCTGTACCATACTCCATCGCCCCATTCTCAATTCATAGCCCTGGGGTCCAAGAAGGAAAGAAGAGATGACCTCTCTCATCGCCATCGCATGCCAAAGCAAAATGAATTTGCAGAGTTTCGTCTCCAACGGGGGGGTATCCACATCCTGCTATGCGTTGTCGTGATCGTGTATGTGTGTGTGTGTGTATATGTGTGTATATGTGTTTGTCGGAAGGGGGGGGCCCTCACAGCATGCGCCGGAGGAGGCGCGGCCGCGGCTCGCCCCGGTTCCAGAGCGTGGCCGACTGGCCCAGCTTGCACTTGGTGCCCGCCGGCATGGCCTGCAGCGCCGTCCACTGGCCCGACGCGCACTGCTGGTACGACGTGCCCGCCACGCAGTTGAACACGCCCTCCTCGCCGCACGCCCCGCTGAGCCCGCCGCCGATACTGCCGCCGCCGCTGCCGCCCGTCGGGGCCGCCGCGCCCGTCGTGCTGCTCACCAAGGTCGTGGGCGTCGGCTGGGCCGCGGGCGTCGTGGGCGTCGGGGCCGAACCGGCACCCCCGCCGCCGCTGCCGCCGCCGCCGTTGCTGGGGCTGCCGTTGTCGCTGCCGCCGCCGTTGCTGGGACTACCACTGCCGCCGTTGTCGGGACTACCACTGCCGCTGCCGCCGCCGCCGCCGCCACCGCCGGAACCGGAGCCCGGGGCGTCGGAGCCGCCGCCGCTGGCCGTGCACGCGCCGCTCTTAACCGTGATCTCGGCAAAGTTGTTCTTGGAGCCCGGCTTGACGACGTTGGGGCCCGGCTGGGGGTACAGCACGTCGGTGCCGGGCGTCGTCTTGCAGGTGTTGATGCCGGCCAGGTTGGCGACGAAGAGGTCGGGAAGGGCGGCCGGAGACGTGTCGCGCTTCTTCAGCTTCTTGCTGCCGCCTGTCACCGTGATGGGGGCGCAGTTCATGTAGTACTGCGAAGGGAAAAGGAGTTAGTCGGTTTATTTACTTCATGGGGGTTAAGAGAGGGGGGGAGGGGAGGGGAAGAAAAAGGTTGGACTTACCTCCGGCTGACCAGCAAGCTTGCTGATCCAGGTCCAGGCAAAGACGTACTCGCCGGGCTGGACCTGGTCGGGGATGGAAAAGTCGTAGTCGCTGGGGCCGGAGCCGTCCTTGGACGGGCACCCGCCCTCGAGGCTGAGGATGACCTGCCACTTGGAGGCCTTGGTGGGCACCTTGTCGCCGGTGACGGCGAGCTGGCAGCTGCCGCCGCCGTGGACGGCCGAGCCCTTGAACGAGAGCGTCTGCTTCTCGCCCACGCCCATGACGGTCGGCTTCGTCGCGGTGCGGTCGAAGAAGGCGGCGGCGTCGCCGCTGACCTTGCAGGGGAACCCCGTGCTGCCCGTCAGGGGCGAGTTGTCCAGCGACGAGCCCCCGAACGGCGCCGGCGTCTTCATGATCATGTGCGCCTGCGCCCCGCCCGGCAGCAGCGACGCCGCCGCCGCCGCCAGCGCGTACACGGTGCTGCGCATCGTGAGAGAGATAGAGAGATAAGAACTGTCGGTTGTTGTGCTCTGTACTTTGTGGTTGGGGGGGTGGCAAGGGAGTGTTTGGGGAGATGAAACGACGACACGTCGCGAGAAGAAGAGAGAGTTGCGGGAGGAGGGGAGGACCAAAAACCAGTTGGCCGTTAAGGGAACAGCAGATGAGTTTCTGAGAGAGAGAAAATTCCCAAGATTTTGGGAGAGGGTACGTGTGTGTGTGGTTTGCTGATGAGAGGGGAAAAGTGGTGGTGGGTTGCCCGTTTGCGGCATTCCTTATATGCCGTTGACCTGACAATAAAGTAGCCGGACAGCAGGCAACAACACGCGGCAGCCTTGACGGATGAGCAACAAAGACCAGTCAGTGTGTATGAGTAGGCATTGTTCCATCCTCCTCCAAAAGATTCGGACCACAAGGGGGACTCGAAAGTGGCCGCATCTTCCATTGTCCTCCGGGGTGAGGCGGCGCAGCTCTAAGGCGGTTGATTACCCTCTGTCGTCGCCACTGCTCTCTTTGTCACCCTGCAGCTGGAGACAAGTCCAGATGGATGGACTTACTCGCTGCCTTTGTCTCCTGCCACGCGTATCCAAGGCCGTCGTGATTCTACCTGACACGAGGACGCATGGACGACCGGGCTGTTTTCTTAGACAGCTTTAATTCCACCGGCACGTAGGGCCGAGAACTGGATGGTGCAATTGAGAGAATAAAGTATTATAAAAATAAATCAATAAAAAAGATGCCAGCTAGCTCCAGAGGTCATCAGTACGGCCGCGGCGCGCCCCTGGACCAGCGGACAAACCACTCGGAGGTAGCGCGATTCTAGCCGGATCCGGCACCATGGACGGCAAGCGTTGAGCGCAGCATAATTATAGATGGCTTGGACGTTCAGGATCTATCAGTAACAGTCGCGCAGCGTCTGCTAGCCACGGCGGTGGCGACCTACCCCTGGGTTAATTTGTCTGCCCGCAGGGCAGGTCGGCACCGTGACACGCCACGTCCCCAAAGGTTGCGGGACACGCCCTGGGGAGATTCGGGACTAGATTTGCAGAGGATTCCCGGGAAAAGGGCGATGTCGTGTCTTCTCCTTCGCTTACTCACTGTCGCCGTGCTCGAGGTCGTAAGCGCTACCCCCTTGTTCCTTACCGAGCCGTGTTGCCAATGACTTTGCATGAGCACGGCACACTTCTCGCAGTCCGATCCATTGGACGGAAAATGGAGACCCTCTCGTAACAAATGGATCACTATGGCCCCCGGGACGAGAGCTTGGCGACCGGTGGCATTTCTTTCTCTCTTGCTGTGCAGGCTCATGGCGTGGCGTGTCCAGGGGTTCAAGGTTCCAGCTGGGCTGAGTTTCCACAAGAACAGCTTTGGAAATGTGCCCCCCTTAGAAAAAATACCAGATACTACTTCAAATTTTATGATCTATTTTCAGGTTTAAGCTATATTACTTGGACGACCCATTCGGACCTAGACGTGGCTTGCTGTGTTGATAGCTCGCCCCGGCTGGGGAGAACGACGGTGAGCTCCAAGACAGGATGGATCGAGTGCCACGGACGCTACAAGACTGGTCCCTGAAATTACGCCGACGCCGTCCAGGCGCTGGTAAATTTTCTCCGCGGACTCGCAAGAAACCGTTCTTTACCTTGCCCCTGACTATGGTCACAGGCTGACTGGAAATTATGCAAAGCCTCGTTATTCACGCCAAACCTACCCAATTTGCACTGCGGTGCTGAAAGGCCACCCGCGCAAGATGGCACCGAGATTGGGTGTTGCACCACCAGCCACAAGTCAGGCGACGTGAGTTGGCCTGTCATCCTTCCCGGCGCCACCGGCATCCCATCTTGCCGCCCAGGGGCGCGTGTGACTGGGACCGTTGCTGAGCCCTCGCCCACCGGCGCGCCTGTTTCACCAGAGAAGCGGTGCGTAGTGCTGCATCGCTGCTTATTGACGACGTGGGCGCTTGCCAATGCTGTCGGCGTGATACTGAAGCTGACGTGGTCATGGCTCTGTAAGGGTCTTGCTTGGAGACCGGTCACTGGGGAGGCGACGAGGGCGTACTTATGTCCTGAAAGGGATGGTTCGGAGGGAATGGAGGAAGGAAGGAATGAATTGCCCGTGGAACTCATAGATTGCCCGCCCCTATCCCAAAGGGATTTGCGGCGTGGTCAAGAGAAGAACCCCCCTTCCCGGTGCACTGCCCCGCGCCCATCTAATAACCCACCCGAGACGCAAGCATCTTGGAACGGACCACGGGGTATAGATTGGCACCTGGTCCGTCTCCGGCTTGGCGGCCAATACTGGCAGCAGATCGTCATCAAGCCGACGGACCGCGTGACATGTCGTCCCCTGGCGCCGAGCCCGGCTTTGCGGACGGCCGACGCCAACTTGGCAACGGAAACCGAGGTTGCGTGACACGTCCCGGGTCAGCCGTCCATGGACGACGGGCCGGCCGGTTCGTGCAGGGTAGGGAGCTCGGATCATGGACCGTGGCCGGTTGTAGCTTGGATTCATCATCTCGGTACGGACGTACGGCGGTCAGGGCTTGCTTGCTTTGTTGAGTTGCTATCGGTGAATGGTGCTGAAGGCTGCGTAGGGTCCCCATGGGATCCAATGGGATGGGATGTCTCGCCACCGCCATCCCGCGCGAGAGCCGCTGGTTTCCGACCCCACCCGAAAAAGACCCTGCGCGGCGACCGAGAAGGGCTGGGTGGCCAATGGGAAGCCATGGCTGACGCTCAAAATTTCCATTGGACCCCCGGCAAGCTCCGTTGTCGCAATTTCCATCACATCAGCCATCCATCCATCCCATCACCGCTCGTCAGCCTCTCTGTCCCTGCTTGTGCCTGGCGACGCCGTGAAGAAGCAGCGTCCATCGTGTACCCGCGTGCCCCCTCCGCCATGGCCTCATCCCCGGCCACCCTGCAGCGCCTGCGCGCCCCTCTCCAGCGCGCCCTCCGCGCCGCGCCGCGCCCCGCCGCCATTGCGAGGTCGTATGCTACCGTCCCAACAGATTCGGCTACGTCGCCAAGCAGCGGCAGCCCCAGCAGCACCGGCACCAGCGCATCGCCGGCCGCCGCGGCACCGGCGCCGACGGCCCGCCGCCCAACGTACTTCAAGGACAAGACGGTGGCCTCCCTCGACGACTTCATCGGCTCGGCCCCGGCGCCCCTGCCCCCGACCGAGGCCTACACGCTGCGCACCGCCGAGGTCGGCCCGGCCTCGAACCGCCGCACCATCACCCGCCTGCCCGAGTGGCTCAAGACGCCCATCCCCAGCGGCAACGAGAACTACAAGAGCATCAAGAAGGACCTGCGCGGCCTCGGCTTGCACACCGTCTGCGAGGAGGCCCGCTGTCCCAACATCTCGGACTGCTGGGGCGGCAGCGACAAGAATGCCGCCACCGCCACCATCATGCTGATGGGCGACACGTGCACGCGCGGCTGCCGCTTCTGCAGCGTCAAGACGAACCGCAAGCCGCCGCCGCTGGACCCGCACGAGCCCGAGAACACGGCCGAGGCGCTGGCCCGCTGGGGCCTGGGCTACGTCGTGCTGACGAGCGTCGACCGCGACGACCTGGCCGACGGCGGCGCCCGCCACTTCGCCGAGACGATCCGCAAGATCAAGGCCAAGAAGCCGAGCCTGCTGGTCGAGGCCCTGACGGGCGACTTCAGCGGCGACCTGGACATGGTGCAGATCGTCGCCGACAGCGGCCTCGACGTCTACGCGCACAACGTCGAGACGGTCGAGGGCCTGACGCCCTACGTGCGCGACCGCCGCGCCACGTTCCGCCAGAGCCTCAAGGTGCTGGAGCACGCCAAGGCGGTCCGGGGCGAGGCCGGCATGATCACCAAGACCAGCCTGATGCTGGGCCTGGGTGAGCAAGAGGAGGAGCTCTGGGACGCCCTACGGGAGCTACGGAAGGCCAAGGTCGACGTCGTGACCTTCGGCCAGTACATGCGGCCGACGAAACGCCACCTCAAGGTCGAGAAGTACGTGACGCCCGACGAGTTCGAGCTGTGGCGCCAGCGTGCCCTCGACATGGGCTTCCTGTACGTGGCCAGCGGCCCGCTCGTGCGGAGCAGCTACAAGGCCGGCGAGGCCTTCATCGAGAACGTGCTGCGCAAGCGGGCGGGCGAGAAGGTGCTGGCCACCGGCGTCGACGTGTCGGCGGCGGCGGGGGGCGAGAAGACGGTATAGTATGAACAGAGAGACCCAGAAGAAGGCGAGACAAGACGACGACGACAAGGACGAGTCGCACCGTTTGGATTCGAGGCGAGGCGAGGCGCATGAGACGCCCCGCATGGCCCTACATCCATGCAAATGCAAGCTGCAGTAGCATCCGCGAGCATCAGCAAGCAAAGCACTGGCCACACATACACACACACGCACACACACACACATACACACACATCACGCACGCGCTCGCTCCGAGCTTATACCATGGCCCGCCCCCACCGCACGTCTTCCAATGAGGCCTTCGAAACGGCCCTCTAGGCCATGAAACGGTGAGGGGGGGGAGCCTGGGGTAGAATGCAAGGCTCGGTATGGGGCGCATAGACATGGGATCATGGGATGCGCGTGGGGCGCAGGCGTGGACAGCGCTGTACAATATCCCCCATTCATAGCATAGAAGTCCGGGATAATAAATGGAGACACACAAACAAACGCACGCACGCGTGCACACACACACACAGAGAGAGAGAGAGAGAGAGAGAGACAGAGAGAGGAGGGGAAGAGGGAGGGATGAAGAGGACAACTAGCCGGTTGTGGAAAATGTGGAGGGGCTATACCATACCAGTAGAGCAAGAGATTAACAACAGACCACGTTCGCTCACGAGGGGCATGAGAGAGCCGGGGGATGTCCGCCCCGTCCGACAAGGGACCTGGGGACTGGCGGGGCCAGCATGACCGGCAAAAGACCGGGGAACCGGAGAAGGAGAGGGAGAGGGAGAGAGAGGGTTTACGGGATGGGATAGTATGCGTGCACAGCCCCGGCCTGCCCGGCCGTGCCGTACCTGCGTGGTCCAGAAACCACCACGTCTTCCCCCACCCACCCCCCCTCTCTCCCCCCCCCCCCGACTCCCCCGTAGCTGCCGAGCTGACCTAAGAAAACCAAGCAAGGCCCTCTCGCCTGCTAATACACACACACGCGCGTCGTCGGTGAAGATCACTGGGGAAATTAGCGCCCGTACCTACTGCCGGCCAATGTCCGCCTCTGTTTGCTTCTTATTTGGCTTTCTCTTCAGCATCACGCGCGCGTTTGGTTGAGCCGGAATGGGCCCGGTACTTTTGTAGATGGAAAGATCCGCACGAAGAACCCGGGGCGGTGGAAGGGGGAAGGAGGAGTGCGCGCGTCGTCGGTTGGGGAAGGGGGGGGAATGGGCCGCTCCCCGCAAATCCAGGACCTCGACACCTTGCCCTCCTCCGGCCCCGAAGGGGGAACAAAAAGAACGACCGAGCAACTACTATTTTCCCCCCCTGGATGAGGGGCTGAGGGTTTGCTGAGCCGGAAACGGTCTCTCCACGGCCGCGGGGGGGCGAGCGTGAGTCGCGTTCTGAGCGCCTCAACTCCGGGACGGACGGGGGACAGCGTCTCGCGGTGCAAACCTACCCGTAACCTCCGCTCCCGCTCTCACCCTCTTGACTCGGCCCCTCCTCTCCTCAGCAAGCTCGGCAAGGTCGAATCGCCCGTACCTTTTCCGGGGAGGGGGGCATTCCCCGCGATGCCGAGCGAGCAAGGGGGGACAGGGGCGGGGTGGGCATGGGCGAGGCGAGGCGAACACTAAGACAAAAGCAGGCACAAAGTGGGAGGGGGAGGCAAACGCTCACAGCTCGCGAGAAAGACGACGGGGACAGAGAGAGAGAGCGAGAGAGAGAATGACAGAGAGAGGGCGAGAGAGACAGCGAGAAGGTTTGGGACGAATCCCGAACTAGATGGCGCTGGGCAGCGGACGCGCGCGCTACGGCCATATCGGGGTTAGGGCCCCAGATGCATCTCAGCTTAGCTGCAGAGGCTGCTGCAACTCTGTTTGCCAAGCGTCGAGACGGCGCGCGTGTCCTCCAGAGGAGAGGGGCTGAGGGGCAAGAATGTGGGGAGGGGGGGTTGAGATCCATTCCCATGGCGCTCTCGGCGCTGTATCTCCCTCAACGCAAGGGGAGGGAGAGGGTGAGGGTGAGAGAGGGGAGACGAGGGAGAGAGAGAGAGAACCGTGGGTGTTTCCATCCCACAACACAGACTGTCCTCACCCGGTCCCTGGCTGGGCGCGAGGATGAACGCACGGCTCGCCCGGAATAGAGGGACAAACAGCATGCACGTACGTACGCCAGTAGCCGCCGCCGTCGCAGCAGCACGGATAGACATGGGAAGACAGAGACAGGCCAAGCCCATGCATAACAACCCCAGGGGAGACAGAAGCATAATACTCTTCCCGCTACCGCCTCGTCCCAAGCGCCACCCGCTTGCGCATTGCATGCCGCTAGCTTTCGGGGGAGGGGGGGGAGGGGGGAGTGGAAGGGACCCCACGGGCCGTATTGGGCTGCTTCCATCCATCTCATACGATGGCCGTCGCCGACTGGGCTGATGCGGGAGAGGGAGAGAGAGGAAGAGAGAGGCTCTGCTGGCCTATTCTGATGGCACTGTCTCAGGAAGATGGGCAGAGACGCGCGCCCCCCTCGGTGTGCGTTATAGGTGGGGATGTACGAGTGGCCGCTTTCGGGCGGCCCAGCTGGCAAACAAAAAAAGCAACAAGCCGGTTTCTTACCCTGGTGGCCCTTCCTGCCCACAATCGCTATGAAACCCGTTTCGAGAACGATAATAGAAGCCCGGCCGACCGGGGTCGGGAAAAAGAGAGAGGCCCAGAGGATCAGCCACCAAAGATTGTTGAAAGAAAGAGAGGGCCCCGACAAAGGCCCCCCTCCCCCCACTCCCGCCAGGGCCGGGCTAAAGAGGAGAGAGTGGGAGAACAAGACCTTGAAGCCCTGGCAGGGGGGCTTGCCCAAACGTTTGTGCGCGTGCGCTTGCTGCTACGCTACAGCGAAAAAAGCCCTGGGAAGTGAGATGTGGCAGATGTGGGTTACGCCCGTGGGTGTGGGCAGGGCGGGCGGGTATGCAGGCAAGGCTGGCCCCGGAGAGCGGAGAAGGGGGAGAGGGGATCATAAGAGAGGGAAACAAGAAAGACCGAAGGGGGGCACAGGCCGGGGGGAGGGCCCTATCGTGAGGGCCCCCCGGCCCTGGACCGCTGAAGCGCTGCCCAGCCCCCGCCCACACTGGATCAAGAAAAACCCACCGACTGCCAGAAAGGGTCGTCGCAACCCGTCTTCGGTAATTCCAATGGCGAACGCGTACGGAGTTTTTTCTATGCAGAGTTGCTGTAGATCCATCCCACGATGCTCGGCAGAGAGAGCAGGTTATAGGCGTCCGTGTGGCCATGTCGGGAGGGGGGGGCGACCAGGGGCGACCAGGGGCGACGAGTTGCGTGTTGTGTGAGTTGCCAACTGCCCCGACGGTGTAGTATAGCACGACGTGGGGCCTCGGCGTACGTACGCCCGCCCGCTTTCGCTTGCCGGGCTGGCTGGCCCGGTGCTGGCTCGCTGGCTTGTTTGTTGCCTCTTGTTGGCATGGGGCTTCGTGAGGAGCGTTGCGCGTTCCTGACGTCTCCTGTGCATATACATAGGGCTATATCGCGCGCCCCCCGATTGATTCGTTGGTGACGGCTTGCAGTTGCGAATGGCGCACCGAGAAGGCCGCGGACGACAAGCAAGCTGTCCCTGCTATAGTCTGGAACTCAAGGCGCGTGCTAGCCTGGCAGCTAAACTCCGTCTAGTCAGGTTGCTAGTCGCAAACCAGGGCTCAGGGTCTTCCCATCCCGGAGACGAGCTTGTTTTTCTGCGTGCCATTTGTAACTAGCGGCGACCCGGCCGCCCATCTGTCCCTGCCCGGAGCGGAGAGCTACGCCGATGGGGCTCTGCTGGACGCTGGGACGGTGCGAAGTTTCCTGAAGAATCCAGGGGGCCACCGGCCTGCGTGGCTTCATGGTCGCGCCGTCTGGTTCCTGTTGGCGCGCAACTGTGTGCTGTTATTTTTTCATCATTTCGTCGTGGGTCGTACGACCGGCGAGTTCCAGACGCCGCGATGCGCTGCAATGCCATGGAGAAACAAGAACCCCGAAGCCCCGACCAGGTTTAGTTACCTCGTCCCCTGCCGACGGCCACGCGTATGCGCCGCGGCGGCGGCGGCGACGGCGGCGGCCGTGGCCGGCAGGTTCTTGTCAGTAATCAAAGTTTGTAATCAACCTTTTTCGACTACGGGCTATCCCTAAAGGCCTCGTGGACGTGACTCTCCTCGGACCGGCCGGCTGGTCCGGCGGGCGACGAAAGGAGAAAAAGTAGTCGCGACGTTGAAAAGCCGAGCGGACCGGGGGGGGGGGGGGAGCGGGTGACAAAGCAACGCAACAGCCGAAGCGAGGGAGAGAAAAAAAAAATCACACGAGCCGGAGGAGTCACCAAGGTCCGGACATAGGACATAGGCGGGGGACGTTTCGCTGGCGGTTCACGGGCGCGCGCGGATCACGATGGCCTGCTTATGGAGGGCAGAGGGGCAGCAAAGTGGGCGGGCGCTCTCAACAGCTCAGGCGACGCTCAGCAGGTAAGGAGCTTGGGCCAGTTTGGCTCCTTCGTTCGTGGGTCGGCCTGTCGCGGCCAAGACGGTTCCAGGCCCTTCGTCCATCCACTCTGTATCAAAAAACTAGCAAGTCATATGCGCTTAACTGGGGCAGCGAAATATTGGGTCGAACCCAGGAGCCCAGGGCCCGGCACAGTGCGATCGATCGTCGGCCTGCTGTGCTGTGCTGTGCTGTGCAGTGCAGTGCAGTGACTGCAGCGCTGCGCTGCCCTCGCGCGACAGAGAGAGACAGGCGTGACGTGGCCAGGGATGGGCTGGCGAGGCCGTGAATCTGCCACCCCCGCCCACTATTTCCTCGAGAACTCTCTCGTTTCGCTCGCCCGGAGAGCCGCTGGTACTATGTACCCTTGTACCTACTGTCGCCTTTCGCTGCTACTTACTGCTACTGCTACTGCCGCTGCCGCCGCCGCCGCACTCGTCCCACTCTCGAAGGCGTGCTCTCCTCTCCAACTGCCCCTTCCCTGCCGACCTGGAGCCTGCACTCCTCTGTACCTGCTGTACGGGGGGGGGGGGGGGGGGGGGGGGGCTCCTGCACTTCATCGACTGTCAACCCCCCCCCACACACACTGACTGGATTGCAGTAGGAGAAGGAGTGGAAGGTACTTTGCGTCCATCCATGGTAGAGAGAGGTGGGCTGCTAGTTTAAGAGGGCTCTCGATTATATCCATCCATGCTGGGATGTACCTCCCGCATAACTTGTAGCGGCTCCATCCACCCAAACCCGGAGCCCATCCTCGAGGTACCCAAACTTTTGCTCCCACGTTTTCGTCCCATTTCTTTCTCGTGAGATCCGTCGTCCATGGTCTTTAAAGCTGCCCTCGCTCTCCCACCCTTCCCGTCTTCCTTCCCCTTCCCTCTCCAGACCACAACATCTTATTATACACACCACAGCTACACAGCTACCGCAATTCCACCACGCCGCACGCAACCAAGCCACCATTCTCTGCCAACACCTCTAAGCACAGCTTATTATTGACACACCACACCCATCGGCTCGCCCTCTGTATAAATAGTCCCGTCCACGACTGTTTATCACCAACCTCTCCTACCAAGTCCGATCCGGCACACCACACCCTCCACCAGGAAACCCCCATCTATCCACGGGATATGCCTTCCCAAGTCTACCTGCCGGTTCCCTCCGCGACGCAGCAGCACACTTCGTCCCGTAAGTTGAACCTGCAACCCACCTCCACGGTGCTTATCTCCGAAATACGATACTAACCCCGGTTTCCATAGACTCTGAATCCAGCTCTCCTCCCAACTCCAGCCCCGCCTCGCAGGCCAACTTGTGCGAGAACCAGGACCCTGATCTCCTCGCCAACGAGGAGCTCCAGACGATCCAGGTCGCCCTCCGCGGTGGACGTCACCGACGCGGCAACCTGTCGCAGTCCGACTTTGAGAGCTTCCACATGTTCCGGAGGGACGTCCGCTCCGGATCCATCCCCGACCTGGCCGCCCTGTAAAAGGAACGTCACGGGCACTTCATGACGACTCTCACCTCAACCGCCCCCCACGCCGGTTGAAGCCACTCCACTCAACCTCACTCTCGGACCATTCATCCATACGAGAGACCTCACCTCTCCACCACTCTCATCATCCCGCACTCGTGCGGTTTTTATGCGATTCATGTCACCAATACTTGATTGATTTTTTTATCCGAGTTGATCCCGTGAGGCGCAAGCCCGGGCACTCGCGGCGTTTACGGGGGTTTTATCATTGTTTTTACGGGCGAGGGGAACAATCACGAGTTGCGCAGGCGTTTTTCAAAGACAGGCACGGGTACCAATCAACAACGAATCTTGGGACGAAAAGATCACGGAATCGGGATCGGAACGGAAGGGAAAGCGCCTACTAGCGATTTGAGGACTACTATGAATTTTGCCATGGGCATCATCATCATCACCACCACCATCACCGGCCTCCTCGACCGCGAAAGCGGCAGCCGAGGCAGACAGAGTATTATTAATAGCCTTTTACTATGGCCGGTAATACGAGCTTCTTGGAAAGGAAACAAAACCAAACATTTGCATCTCGTCTTGTGACCTATGGACCCATCGTGACGAACATCTTGACACAAATTTCTTGAAATCCGGGCATTTGACATGGGTACACGGCGCAAAACACCAGCACGGTGGGCATCATTGTGAGCCCTGGCTCCAACCCCTATTTCCTCTTCCTCTCCCCAAGTGATCGTCGCCCCGTAATTTAGGTGCGTCAATACGCCTCGCGATGCCATCTCGTCATGCATGGGCGCGATCGCGAGACACGGCAGATCTCGGTTTGGTCTTCTTTTACCCCACACAATCTCGCGAGGCACGTTCTGACATGCTGTCAAATCTACCTCGTGCATTATGGCTTGTCCTTTCTTTTCGTCCCAACCTGTCAGCCCCTACTAATAGGTATGTGCATATGTCGGTGTGTCTATGGTTTGTACATATGTGTGTGTCTGGTGTGTGTGTGTGTGTGTGTACGCGCGCGCGCGCGCTCCTTCTAAGGTTACGGATACATATGCAGCGAAGATCCGCTTACGGGGAGGGGCAAGGCTGGCTCGGGATATCGGGGGAATCCCAGTGCGTCGGATGCGCGAGATCAGGGCGGGATGGGGCCACGACGCAGCCAGTCAAGTTTGCAACGCCTGAGTCCCGGAGCCTTTTCTCCTTGCGCTTCCGCGTTTCCCCCCCAGAAATTGCCTGTTTTTGTTTTTCGATGAGGTCGTTGGGCCCCTCCCCGGGTTTGGGGGGGAAGGGGCGGGTGATCCACCAGAGCTGTGCGTGCTTCGAAAAGAGAGGGAAGAGACTGAGAGAGGGAGAGAGAGAAAGAGCTAGGGGAAGGGGGATTTTCCATCGTGGGCCACCCGCGCGCGCGTCGGTTGCGCGGGTCCCCGATGGCCGCACCCGATCCTCGATCCCGGCGCCCGCTGGAGCCCCCGCGCCCATCACCTTCTTCGGCTGCGAATCGGTCCCCCCCCCCCGTTTTCGATGCAAGTGCGGTCGTCCCGCCGTCCGAAAACAAAGAAGAGGCCAGCGCCTTCCCAGTTGGCTGACGGCGCGCGCCCCGGTGGAGCTCGCCCGCGTCTTTCGTTCTGCATTTACGCCCCCCCCCCCCCCCCCGACTGTTGACTACTCGTGGATCACTGACCGATACTGTGTCTAGTTGGCGTGGATAGAACAGACTCGGCCTGGCTTCTCTCCCCTGGCTCCTGGGGGAGAGGTTCCGGGGCCCTGGCCAAGCGCTGGCGGCCAGTACCTCGACCGTCGCAGAGCTACCTACCACTAGCGAAAACTCTTTCTCGTGTGCCCGCGCGCGCGCCAGTGGACAGAGTGGCCTGCCGAGGCTCGCCTGACTAGAGGCCAAAGAGGGGGGGGGGGGGGGGCATGGCACGTCCGCTACGGCAGTTCGTGCTGGCGGGCGCGGCGGCGGATAGAGAAACCGAGAGCGCGGACGGGCGGACGGGCGGGCGGGCGAGCTGCGCATGGCATAGGGGGCTTTCTTCTGCCCGTCCGCGCCCGACCCCCCCCTTTCGCGGCGGGCGGCGCCCAGGGCTGATCCGGCAAGGCTCGCGCGCTGGGCGATACGGGCGTCTTCACCGAGACGCGCGCATCGCGAACACCCACCCCCCCGGTCAGGGCGGTTGTGGTCGTGGCGGTGCCTGGGCGGGCGAAAATGGATGAGAAAAGGGGGGAGGGGACGGCGGACGGCTCTGCGCGCTTAACGACCGGACTGGACGCCACTTGTTCCCCTCCTCTCCCCGACTTTGGCAGGTCCCTCCCCCAAGGGGACGACGATGTGACCTGGAATCCTATATCGTGGGGTTCGCCGTGCCAGCGAACAAAAAAAACCCCAAGCTCGCGTGTCCGTTCCATGCATCGGGGGGGATCGTGATGAGTTCTAGTTCGCTCTTTCTCTCTGCCCCCCTGGACCTTCAGACCGCCCGCAGCTCTTGCTCCGTGGCTTACGCCTAGCGGGCGGCTTGTGTGGGATTACGGGGTAGCTACCGACGGTCCAATCTCAAGCTCTCTTCAACACCAAAATTGCTCTCCAGCTAACGAGGGAAACGGGTACGAGGAGGGCGGACACATAGTGGTTGATTCCCTTTGATTGCGGACGACCCACGCCCCGTCCGTTCCTTGTTGAGTGGAAGCTCTCTCATAGGGCTATTCCATCCCCCACGGTCCATCTATCCTCTCTTTCCTCTGGTTGTGCGTGTACTGTGTATGTGTGTACTATGTATGTGTGTATGTGTGGGAGAGTGTGTGGCTTTGCTGGCGTGCTTACGTGCCTGCGTGAGGTGCGTGTGCTTTGGCCCCCAACCCGAGCTTGGCCCGGATCGCTCGATCGCCTTCACGGCCCCGCATGACTTCATACCGGCTCCAATCTTTGCCGTCCGACCGTTTGTTCTCCCCTCAGGGCTCCCGGAGAGCCGGCCACTTCTTTTCCCTGCGTGTTTCCCGAGCTGTTTTCGCTCTTTACTGTGCATTCACTCAACCCCTGGCTTACTCATCAAAGAGAACACTTGTGGGAAGCATGTACGCGCAAGTACTCGTCCTCCCTCCCCAGACCCGCTCCCCCGAATGACGAAAAGAACGGGCAAGCTGCGCCAACCAAGCTGTCAAGCCACAGTTCACAAAATGAACGGCTCACTGTTATTGCAAGGATGTTTTGTGCAGTGAGCTCAGTGAGCCGTTTATTTTGTCAAGGGCCTCGCAGGCGGCGGTTTCTCTTTTCGCCTCGCCAGCCCTACTTCGTCTCCGCCCTTTCGTCTCGCCCCCTTGTGGGCCGGCAGCATCATACCTTATGTTTATCGTGTGCTCACCGGGCGCACATCCCTTCACGTATGATGTCCAGTATGGGCCACGGCCGCCGATCGCATCTCAGGGTCTTCTTTCTCTGATCTTTCTACGGCCCTGCCGTCGGGGGCCCGCCCGTCGCCCATCATATGTCGTTGTTGGTGATCCGAGGCGTCAGCGCGAGGCGGTCGCCCTCCCAAAGGGGACACACGCACAAGGCCCACCAACCACCCTCCCCCAAGGCCGCCCGATGATGTCGCCAGCTCTGGGGACGTCGCGCGCCCGAGGCGGCGTTGGGGCTGGACGGGTCGGTCGGCTCCCTGGGCCAAGTGCCGAGCGCCTAAAACGAATCAGTAGGCGCCGGCGCCGTCGCGCCCAACCCAGGCACTCGCGAACGTCTAGACTGCCATCTGGGGTGACGGTGATGTCAGTGCCGCTGGTCTTGGGGCCAACGGGGGCGCCCAAGCTCCCTTTCCGGCGCGTTTCAACCGCTGCCGCCGGCTTCCTGCTGCCTGCTAGCCCGCGGATAGGTAGCGTCAATGCCATCCATGCAGCCGTATACGGGGTCACTGTTGCGGGCAATTCACCTACCACGAAGTAACCGGCGAGGAAGCCCGGACCGCCGCCGATCCATGCCAGGGGCGCACTCGACGTCATCTGGGGTGCGTGCGAGACTCCCGCCCTATAGTACGGATCAGTGGCCCGGCGCTTTTCGCCAAGCGGGGGGGGAGGAAGGGGGGAATGGTGACGGGCCCGGACGCGGCACAGGCCCGTCCGACCCCCTTACCCAAAGCAGGAATGCCATGATGCAAAAACCCTCCCCGTCCGATCGCTACTTTGTTCGGCCCTCCGGCCGCCCCCTCTGACGTGCCCCCCCGTCACCGAGTCGCTTCACCTTCCAGCAAAACGAATCTTCCTCCCCACCCCCGGACACAGTGTCCCCCAACTGTGGCCCAGCCGGGGGGGCCAATCGATCGGCGGGCCGTTGACCGGTCCCCGCACCGCCGTTGCCTGCGCCGTGTCCCCCTCGACGCCACGCGGCCACTTTGCATACCTTCTTCGATTCTTCGATTATACCCCTCTCCGCCCGTCCGACCCGCCGCCACGGGGACCCCGACCACCCCCAACGGCGTCCCTTGCCGGCACCGGCGACCACTCTCCCCCCCACTGCCGCGCACCAGCCAAGACGGACGGCGGGATGAAACGCCTCGCTGGGTCGCAGATGAGCGGCTGAGGCCATGTCATAAGTGCACTGACTGCCGAAGCTACTCCAGAAGAGATGTCATCTCACAGGTTCCCCCCAGCGCCGACGATGAATCGGTCGGGCAGCTCGCTGCACCAGGTTCTATGTCATGATCGGCCAGCCCTGCGCCGTCCATGCGGTTCAAGGGGAGAGCTCTCCATCCCGTAGGCGCCGCGGCTGGCTGACGATGGACGATGGCATCCACGACCAGCCAGCTCGCCAGCTCGCCCGGCGCCGGCCGGCGAGAGCCATGTCATGTTTCGCAGCCCGAACTCCTGCGTGGCGCCTGGTTAGGGTCCTCATGGTAGCTGTCATGCTCACTGAACAGCATGGCCGTATGGGACTACTATTACCTGATCGGCTCACGGCCGATGAGCTCGATGCACCCACCCTTCTGCATCTCGATGCCGCGGTCTAGACCGGGCGATGGCACGAGTCGGGACATACCGCAGTAACGTCATGCTGTGTCAGCACGACAGCGATGTCGCCCATCGTGAGAGTGGGAAGACATACTGTAGCGTCCCCGTCCGCGTGTGTGCATCCGTATCCATCGGTGCCGGGCTGCCGATCTTTTGGGGAGGGGGGTATTAGTAGGTAGCTCGTGGAATTATGTCAAGGCCACGCGAGAACGCGAGTGTCTCAAGTCATGTTTCCGGAGGGCGGCTGTCCCTTGGCCCGTAGTCCGACGTCGAGAAACACGGCGTTAAGGCCGTGATGGAGTGTCTCGGAGCGGAAGGAGGCCGGGGGGGATCGGCCCCTGTGGGGTCCGCTTCCTATGCTCTCACCCCCGGGGTGCGCTGTCCACAACGCAAGAGTTCTTCACTCCCAGCATCGGCGGTGTTCCGCCTCCCAGAAACCCTGCATAGGGCTCTACACGGACAGACCGTTGGTTTGACAACAGGTAGGTATGGTAAGTGTTGAGTATCGTTCTTGTCCTCTTGCTAGAGACATGCTGGAAGCCGAACTGCGAGTTCACCTTGGGGAACACGTCCAAAGGAAAGTGGCGATGTGCTTTGCCAGTCTGGACGTTCTCAAATGTATTACTTTTATCCGTCCTCTCGAATGAGATATCCGTGCCTATTAAGAACATTGTTCATGGAGATGATCGTGTATCATAACTGGCTCAAGGACGAGTTCAGCAACCGCGGGATCCCGCCTTCTAATGGTATAACGTTGAGAGGCCGTTCCGGGTTGTAGTTGCTCTTGGTAGGCTGTCATGGTAAACCAATCTGTGCCTTACCTTAACAACCCCTCGAAAAATGCCGCCCAACCAGTGTCATTGTTGGCCTCATGAAAGGCGACACCGTGAAGCCACCTACTCGGTGGATCTCGTGGGCTTCGACATCATACCTCGAAGCCAAAGCCACGTACGTGGACGTTCTCTCCAAGATAGCCCATTCGGATATTGAAACAGTCTCAGTTGCCGAATTCTGACCGAAGCTGGCTCGGTGAGGATTCATATCAGCATGAAGAAACCGGGGGTACCTAAAGATGCCTGGGACTATATTGTCGACCATGAAAGCAACGCGAGCTTCTGTTGGGGGGCACAGCTAATTAATACCTACTGGTACGGCCTCATGCAAGTGCTATCCCAGAAGGACTATTTCGACGAGGATGAAAACGGTTTCTACAATCGGGGAAGGTTCATAGTCAGGTTCCACTTACCAACGAACAAGTAAGTCCTTGACTATAATTCCACCCCCAACTTCTGTTCTCCTCATCGCCCAAACATGTTCAGAGTATTGAAGGCACTCAGAGATGGTCCTCCTACTAACCAAGGTATAGGGAAATCTACGACGTGAACTTCCATAATCTTAGTTTCCACTTATCTTCATCCTCGAGTCCCTACCTCTTAAACCAGGGCGCATGGCAGAAGACAATGAGCCGCTCCTTGGATGACAATTATAATGACCCCAAAGTATGACCCACTTACCCGTGATACCCTTCGGCTGCCGAGAGGAAGAGAGAACGGCCTGGTCTGACCTAGCGAACCGAGAGAAGAGTCTGACGTATCTTTGGCTATAACTGAAGCCTCGTATCTTGCCAAAATCGTGCACTCCTTCATGGTGGCAGACTTGGCGAATCCAGAGATACCGAACATGCTACTGAAAGAGACAGACCTCCGCGACTTCCTGCGCGACAGGGGCAAAAACACCAAATCGGCAGCGTGGGGGCGTGCTCGGGGAAGACCCGAACCCGGATGACAGTTTTGCGTTCCTCTATAGGCTTACGCCGCCGCGGAGCAGCACTTCTGACGAGCTCATCCGCCTGGATGAGAGCTGGGACGCCTTCAGGCCGTACCTAGGCGAGCCGGGGACGCCTAACGCTACCATATACAAGCAGTACGCGCGCTCGGTGCCCCACCGGAAGAGCTGGGGCGGGATCGTCCTCCTGGTTCTCGTGGCCGACTTGGTCTCCCTGCAGGCTGCCTGGAAACTGCTGAATCTCGTGGCCGGGGTGCTGCTGGAGCGGCAGGAACCGGCAACGGCCATGGTATGCTCGGGCTGCCTGGAGGGCACGGAGAAGGGCCGGGAGAAACCGATCGAGTTGCAAAGTCTGATTCCGGAGAATGAAGACACTGCATCTGAAAACCAGGCCACAAGGAGAACCACATACTGGTATTTCGAGACCTTCTGAAAGTTGGAATACAGGGCCACTTTCCTTCCAGCCCAGTTTCCGGCTAGAAAAATATTCTGCCCGTTATTCATTGCGAACAAAGCTCCCAAAGCCAGCCCTATGTTCTGAGCGCACCCCTGTTCACGTAGCCCGACTCGCTTGACGGTCAGTACGTCAATGGCTCTGCCTTCCGCACTAACATACCCGAAGGGCTGTCACCATTCAGACGTCAGAAAATAAGGAGCAACCCCTAATTTGAGCCACCGAAGCAGCAAACACTCAACAGCAGGCCTCCACGGCTCTGCCTAGCGCCTTCACGCGCTGCCCGGCGCCGCTCGCGGCACCCAGCGCAGCCGGACGTCCTGGGGCCGGTTCATCTGCAGCGTCAGGACGGGCTGGCTGTCCTGGGTCCGGCGCAGCAGGTCGCGGCGGGCCTGCGCGGCGGGCCCGGCCGGGGCGCCGGGGACGGGCTCGACGGCGGCGCGGCGGAGCAGCGTGGCGACGACGGCGACGAACTCGACCTGCGACATCTTCTGCCCCGGGCAGGCGCGCGGCCCGAGGGACCAGGGCAGGAAGGCGCCGCGGGGCGGCGTCGCGAGGCCCGGCCCCGGCCCCGGCCCGCCCACGGCGCCGTCGTCGTCGTCGTCGCTGGTCCGCAGCCACCGCGCGGGCCGGAACTCGAGCGCGTCGGCGCCCCACGTCGCCCGCGCCGTGTGCAGCGCCATCGTGTTGACGTGGACGGCGCACGGCCCGTCCAGCAGGAACGACGGCGGCAGACCCGCCGCCGCCGCGCCCTCGGCCGAGAGGAGCTGCGGCGTCGGCGACGACCGCATCAGGAGCGTCACCGGCGGGTACAGCCGGAGGGTCTCGAGCTGGGAAGGGGGCGGAAAGGGATTAGCTTAGGGGCGCGAAGTTTCGTCGTCGTCCCCCCGGGGAGGGGGGGAGGGGGGTCAGTTCGCGCCGACGCGCCAAAGACTCACCATAACGGCCAGACACCGCACCAGTTTCGGAAAGGTCGTCTCGTAGTCGGGCAGCGGCGCCGCGGCGCCACCGTCGCCCGGGGTCGCGGGGCCCAGCACGGCGTCGAGCTCCTCCTGCACCCAGGCCTGCCACTCCGGGTGGGCGGCCAGGAGCGCCACGGCGTAGGCCATCGTGTTGGCCGTGGTGTCGAAGCCGGCGGCGGTGAAGATGAAGAGGTTCCCGGCGATCTCGTCCTCGGTAAGGTACGACTTGCCGGCGCCGGCCCCGTCGGCGGCCTGGTCCTTCTGCTGGTCGGAGAGGCGGACGAGGGTCCGCATGATGGTGTCGGCGGGCTTGGCCGGGTCGGGGCCGGCGGCGGCGGCGGCGGCGGCGGCGTCCAGGCTGTCGCGGCGTTCGCGGTCCAGCATGTCGCGCGCGAGGGCGGGAAGCCGCTCGAGGGCGGCGCCCAGCGTCTGCAGGGCGAGCGGCATGACGGGCAGCCGCAGGAGGCGCGCGGGCGCGAAGGCGGCCACGACCAGGAGCTCGGTGACGAGCGAGACGGCGTCAACATAGGACCGCGCCGCCGCCGGGTCGTGCTGGGCCGCCGGCAGCGCGAAGGCCTTGCGCCGCCCGTAGGCGATGCGCGTCAGCACGTTGATGGCCACGGCCCGGAGCCCCGGGATCGTGTCGGCGCTGCCGCCGTCGGGCGCCGACGCCGACGCCGCGAGCAGCACGTCGGCCAGCGCGTGGGCTTGCTCGCCGCTCTCGGCCCAGACTCCCGGACTGATGCGTTCGCTGAGCGCGGGGGCGACGATGCGCCGTTGGCGGGACCAATCCTTGTCGTTATTCTAGGGCACAGTCAAGAGTCGTTAGTCACCCATGAACAGTTGCCGCCATTTCTGCGTTTATCCTTTCTTCCTAGGTGTTGAGACCAGAGTAGAAGAAGCAGCTGAGGCTCTGGCGGAGGTTATGGACGTACGGTGATAATGTTTCTTCCCAAAATTCCCATGGCTTGGATGTTAATGTCGGGGTGGACAAAGTCTTTCCTCCGGGCTAAGATTGTTTGCCCCACGGCCGGGTCGGCACAAATCAGGCGGTTAAGGCCGGTGGTGACGACGATGAAGAAGGGGCTGAGGCGCTCGTGGACGGCGCCCTTGTCGCGGAACTCCCAGCCATACGTGGTGGGCTCGAAAACCTGGTACGCGGCCGTGGGAAGGAGGAAGCGGAGAACGGGGCGGAGGGGATCGGCCAAAATAGTGTGAGCCACCTGATTGTTTGGGGGAGGTGGTTAGCCAGGACTAGTGTTGGGAGAGCACAGGGGCGGGTGGGCGGCATGGCCCGGAAAGGAGGCGGGCGACTCACGCTGTCGGGGTCGTAGGGACACACGACTAAGGGCAGGCCGGTGGCGCGGGCCGCACGGTAGTTCCGAAGAAGGGCATACGAGCTTTTAGCCATCCATAGCAGCAGGAAGAGGCCGATGGCAGCGTATAAGAGCGCCATGGTAGAAGGTGGGATGTCAGTATGCCAGTCCACGAGGTGAAGTGCAGGCTGGCGGCGGGAACCTCGTTGAAGTGGCCTGTTGTTGAGGATGAGTATAGGTCATAAGGCCGAAAGCTAAGAATATACCATACCACACATGAAGGGGCGTATATAAAAAGAATCGTCGATATAGTAGACTGGGAAATTTGGTAATACGGAACCGTCATCATTCCATTGGACAACCCATCGAGGACCAGGGCTGACTAAACCCGTCACCCCGCAGAGTCAAGGGCTCAAGGCGGACTGGCCCGCCGTGGCAGCGAATGAGAGTCAGCGTGCAAGAATCGTATCACCCGGAAACCGACTTGCCGCATCGTATCGACAGGGCCAGCCCGGACCAGGTTGGTGGTTTTGGTGGAGTCGGTTTCCCCTACTAGAGGGGATCGTGTCAGCCGGAAGTCAAGCTACCGAGAGGCTAGATATCAAGACCCCACCCATAACTGCCAACACTCCCCCGGGGAAAATATCGTATCACCCGGAAGCCAAGTTGCCGGGACGCCTCGGGACTGATATTGGGCCCGAACTTCCGGTGCTGGAACGCACACTCGCCCCCAATTCGATACTTTAGGCCATCCACAGAGGCTGCGGTGACATAATCCCACCAGCTTGGAGCAAGCACAAAGCGTCTATGCCATCATCCACTCCTGTATGGGGCCTTGTCTACCTACCTATGTACCCCTTACACAGTAGATGCCGGCAATCTGCGATCGTCCACTTATTACTTAAGTAAGAACTGGGCCCTTGCCGATCTAGCATAGTGCCTTGGGCAACACCCGACTCATCTTCCTCCTGACAACTTCAGTCCTCCCGCTCAGAAACAACAGCAACCCTGGCATATGGACACGCCTAGAGACGCGCAGAACGCCGTCTCGCAGCACGCCCGGTAATTCCGCTTACGAGACTTCTTGTCCTTCTCGATCCGCGCCCCGTTCTCCTCCCGCGCCTTCGGGTCCTGTATCTCTATATTGTTCACCACGCGGCTCGCTTCCGGCGTTTCGGGGCTCATGGGGGGTCGGACGTCGTAGCCTTGGGGTTTCGGAGCGGCCGCGTCGCCGCTCGTTCGGGTCTTATCGCCCATCGGTAGCGGCGCGTTGTAGCCCTTCTCTTTGTGCTGCGATGTCCGTGAGTACGCTGACCAGCGGGATCCGTGCCGTGAGCAGCAACCCCGTACCTGGAGCTCCCCAGGCATAGCGGAGGACGGCGAGGTGCGAGGAATCCGCGGCTGCGGGGTTTTGTGTAGGGGTATACGGCGGGACGCAAGACACCCGCGCCAAAATGTACGGGACAAGAAGAGGGAGGGGAAGGACTGATAAACGCGGGCGGTAGGGCGTACATGCAAATTCAATTCAACGGCAATGCGGCCGGCTTACTATTGCAGGCCCGCACAGTTCGGGGTCAAAAGAGATGTCTCATAAAGTATCCGCCAATTACAACTTGCCAAACTGGATCGTGGATCTTCTTGGCGATACTCAAGAAACTGACCCCAGTTTATCTGGGAAGATGAGGTCATCACCGTATTGCGGCTCAGTGGTCCTGACTATTTACCTACCGTCCGCGACACTGCAGGGATGTTGCGCTCGGCAGGCATTAAAAAAAGGTTGAGGGCAGTGCGAGAAGGGCATGAACTGAATGGTGTTACCATAGCTGAAGAAGCTGAACATGACTATAGATTCCCACGAAAAAGTAGCACTAGAGGCTGATATGAATATAAAGTCTCAACGAACATCTATAATCTCAGCTACGTGGCCCTCGCTCAAGTACCAGACAACTAACTACCACTGCCAGGATTTTTGTGTAAGAAATGGGTATTTCTAGCTCCCAACCGAAAGATCCACCCAGAGACCCTGGCACAGGAGCCAACTGAGAGCGAAGCAAAGTAACTTGATTAAAGGATAAAATGAAAGGGGTAACATGACGGTGATGTACAATGGGTCTTTATGATTCCTACACCCAAGCGGATCGGGATCTACATATCCCAGGCTTTAACTGCGGCCTCGATGATGGGGCGGATGACCTTTCTCCCGGCGTCTTTGCGTTCATGCGTCCAGACCATGTTCCGGCGACCCAGCTCATCGGCGCGGTGCCACGGCTTCGCGTTGAGCGTCTTTTCGCTCTCAATGGCATGGGACACGGTACGGAACAAATCGTCGGCCTGGGTCTCGTTGATGCGGACGTCTTTGCGGACGCAGAGGACAATCTCGCGGATTTTCTGCTTCTTCCCGTTCTCGTCCCGAACCTTGTACTTGTTCAGAGCCACGCTGATGTCGGCGCCCACCTGGGCCGTCCAGGCGGCCTCGATGGCAAACCAGTCAAAGAGCTCGCCGAATTCGGTCTTCTTGATCTGCTCGTCCATCGAGTACGGGATCGACGAGAAGCCCAGGCTCACCGTGGGCGTGCGGGACGACACTGTGTCGACCAGGTCGCCCTTCCAGTCGCGACGCAGAAGGTCGCGCACGCCCAGATGGCCAAGACGCTTCTTCGCTGTGCTCAAGTCGTCGTCGAGCTCCTTCATCTTACTCTCCATCTGGGAGTCCCGCCAGTTACTCCGGCGAAAGACGCGCTCGGCCGTCTCGCGGTCGGCGGGCGTGGCGTCCTTGAGACCGCCCGAGTCAATAGTGATGGCCGAGAGGATGAGGCCAAGAAGCTCGTGGGCCATGTGGTACTCCTGGGGCAGGCGCTCGAGCTCGTCGAGCATCTGGCGGGCCACCAGGGTGGTGCAGCTGGCGACCTTCTCGAAGACGCGGGGCTCGGCATCGGGACCGGCCCCCTTGTCCTGGTGGTGGTCGAAGATGCTGAGGATCTTGGCGTGCGACCACTTGCGCAACGGCACGGGGTGGTCGACCAGTACGATGCCCTTCACGTCGTCGGCCAGCGTCTGCGGGTCCTCGGGGAGCTCATCCAGGGTGAGGAGGTCCGAGTGGCCCGAGGTCATGAGGGCGTTGCGCAGGGCGAGTTTGTTCTCGGGGCGCAGGTCCAGGGCGTCGGTGGGCGTCTGCAGCAGCGCAATGGCCTTGATGGGGTGGCTCGTGTTCTGGGTCGAATGCTCCAGGTGGTAGGCCCAGGTCAGGGCGGCAGCCATGGAGTCGAGATCGCCGCCCTCGTTGCCCTGCACAATGGTCCATTCGGCGGCCCGGCCGGCCTGCCAGTCCAGCAAGAAGCGCCGCTTGGTCTCCCGCGACCATTCGCTGAAGTGGCCGACGCCGATTTGCCATGCAGCGTGTGCCGACTGCGTCGTTGCCTCGGGATCGACCATGACGTGTTGCTGGCCCTGTTGCCCCTGCGGCTTTAGCGCCTGGACTGGCGAAAGGGCGCCAGCTGACACGCAGGCGGCCAGCGCTCCGGCGAGAGCGTACGTTCGGAACAGACGCATTGCGCAAGATGCCAATCGGTCTGGGTTCAAACTGCTTCGCTGGGCACTCGAAAACAACCGACGGCGCAATGGAGCAGCGAAAGAAGTAGGATTAAGCAACTGAAAATCTAGATTCGTCTGGGAAACTGGGCGAAAATGGGACCCCTGGCAACGGCCAAGCTGAGCTAAGCGGGCCGGGAAGTAGCGTTGGCTGGACACCCGTGCCTGCCAAACCGGTGACGCAAGACGAACTTAGGGAATGGCGAGCCACAACTTTCTTTTATGAGATGCACGACGTCAGACCGAGAAATGCACGGACCTCGGCTGTGTTTGCACTCTTTTACCATCACTACGACTACTACGGACTTACCCGTGTGAAAGACATTTCCCAATGCGATATGTTAGTTGTGAACTGCATATCCCATCAGTTCTACCCATACTTTGTCCATCATAGCCTTCGGGCGCTGAGCTTAGGGTAGTTCAGTGTTCATCGATCCTATGGTCATCGAGCGACCATTGCTTACGTACCCAAACGAACTCGGTAATAGCTTCCCGTGTCTCAGAGCCATGCTTTCCCACATCTCATTGGCGCCTCTCCCGTCTCACCGAGATATGAGGGCCGAAGGAGAAGGCGGACGCAAGTCCGCCTGGTCCGGCTGTGCCTGTGTTGAGACTTGGACTCGGGAGGGACAGTTCAGTCAGTCCCGTAGCCCCTCACCACCAACAGGAGGTATGGGGGTTGCGTAAACTATTGGTCCGACTCCGGGTCTCGGCGCTGTCGAGGCGATAGCCATGAGGGGCTGTAACGTGCATGGCGTTTCTTTGCGAAGAGGTCATTGGAGAGAAAGTGGACAGCGCTGACAACCCGGCGATGTCGTGGAACCCCACAAACTGCAGGCTGCCGATTTTGCTGTCTTTGGTTGGCTAGGTAGGTGAAGTATGCACTCTGCTTACCTACCGAAAAGCCGCAGAAGGCATCCAGCCCGATTCAGTTTTGGGCACCAAGCATCAACTCAAATATCTTGCGGCCCCATAGGTCATACCCTAACCTTTTCTTTTGTTTTTTTGGCCTCATTCATTCTTCCAGGCCAAACGGGCCGTCATGGCCCTTCCCATCCGTTGCGCCCCTGAGCTTCAGGACCTATCCCTCTGGAGACACCATGCCTTCAAGCTGCGGGAGCTGTACTTGGACCAGAACATGACGCTGAAGCAAGTGAAGGATTTCATGGAGAGGGAGCATGGCTGGCCTGAGTTCAAGTAAGCCTACAACGTACCGAAGCTCTTGCGGATCCCATACTCATGAGTGGAAAAGACTCACTACGTATGAAGTCGTTCTACGCGACGAACTCAACCTAGTCAAGAATCTGAAGAAGGACGACTGGGTTGTTATTCAGCACCGCATCGAGAAGAGGGCACGTGCTTCCGGCAAACGGACCGAAGTGGTCTTCCATGGTCGGGTTGTCCAGAAAAAACGAATTGAGAAAGGGACCCGCCGGTACCGTCCTATTGATATCCCGAGAGGTATGGGCTCAGATGCAAACGATCACCCTATTGATACAGATTAGGACTGACCAATCAATTCAAGCATGGAGTCCACCTCTGCGAAATGGGATTTGTATCAGAACACCCCCTTCTCTGTCACCGCGGATGCCCAGATAGTCACTATGACCGGATCACCGAGCAGTATCATCAGCACCGTGGCCCTCCAAGTAGCAACCGTGGGCCAAGCCATCTCTATAATAGCTCAGCATCGACCCATTTCACTAGGGATGATACTCGAAATAAGGACAAACTCCTCATTCAACCAATTTGCTACTGAACTGCAAGATATCTGTACGTTCCAACAAGACATGTCGCTAGTATCAGTGCTAATTGATTGTCCTGCTAGTGCTTTCCGGAACATCTTCAATGAACGGAACCAGTTTCTCCAGCAGCGGCTTTGGAACGCTTACAGGAAGTAATGGAACCCATGGCTTACGCAATCACGCCCGCCAATCACCCCTGCCTGGTGTCTTGGGAGAGATTTCCAAGATCGCGAAGACTCATGCAACGGGACTCACTGGCACCAACACTTACTCGGGAACACTTATGCGAGCCTTTTTCGTGTTCTCGAATGAATTTTTCTCCACCCAGGAAGACACCGTGTCAGCGAAAGAGCTTCTGAACTGGATCGGGCTTGTGGCTGATAAGAAGCTTCTCAAGCAGGTTTTCGGCCTGCGACTACCCACAGTGATAGCTGTATGGGAGAATACGATTATTCAATCTTTTCATCACAGATTGGGCAAAGCCTTCGACATCCTGCTTGAGATCGGTCTGGCGGTTGACAACGGCCGCTTGATCGGGTCCAAGGGTGCGAAATATCTCGCATTTGCCGTACGCTTAAGATCGGAACTAGCTGCCAAGTCAGTGTGTCGTCTGTTGAAAGCCGGGGCACCACCAGATATTCCATTCCCTTTCTTGGACTTGCCCCGCGTGGTCTACTTCGATGACCATAGGTGGTGTTCTTCTGCTTTGGAGCAAGCGGCAAAAAATTGCGACGTTGAAATGCGGCGAATAATTGTCAATGCAGACGCTTCCCAAACAAGCAATTTCGATCACAAGTACGGCAACACTCTGCTTTCCATCGCTGTAGGGGCAGACAGATCCACCAGAAACCTCAACTGCCTCAATTGTGTCAATTTCTTGATCGACGCAGGGCTCAAAGTCGACTTCATACGAAAGACGTGCGGTTTCGACATTCACAGCAGAAGCCCTGGGGTGGAAAGGTTCAGGCAAGCCAGAACTACTGATTGATAGACTGTTTCCATCCAGTCACGAAAAGTCTTGCGAAGTCTACAAGCGCATATCCCGCCATAGCGAATGGTGGAAAAACTGCGTCACAGTTTCTGGGATCTTCGAGGCTACCGAGGGAGGCCCTTCCGAGGTCCAAAGATATTTAGAGTCTATGGCCATGCCGGACACCACTGGAAAAACATTACTACTTCAGATTGCCCTGTCGGAAGCTGCGCATCGCAACGCTATCACTGCGATATCATGTCTTTCTCAGGCTGTCTTCGATGTGAACGTGGAGTTTCTCACGTCGATAATTCCGGAAAACCAACGTCACCCATGGAGTCCTGTCCTTCGGGCTGCTGCATCATGGAACCCTGAAGCCCTGTCCATCCTACTCGAACATGGAGCGAGCTGTCGGAATTTTGAAATCTTTGCAGTCGTGGTCGAGGGACGAGTTGAACCGAGTTCCGATTACAGAACGTTACAGGAACGACGCAATCTTGTTCTCCAAATTCTCCTGGACGCCGATTCCCACATTGATGTGTCGCCGGAAAGACTTCTTATGACAGCTCTCACGCCCGTGAAGCTTCTCCCCGACATAATATACACAGTTGATCAAAAAGGACGTAGCTTGTACTTCAACTACTTGGCCGGCTTCCAACCCGACTTTGTGCTCTGCAACAAGTTACAACAACACGGCATTCTTTTGGACCTGGAAGTGGACAGTGTCAACACCTTACAAATGGCTCTCCGAGCAGGCTGTAACCTTGCCACAGCCGAATTCCTCATAAAAAGCGGGGTCCAAGTACATTCTGTCCCTCACCAAAGCCACTGGGCATATCAAGGTTTCAAAATTGGCGATACCACAATGCTTCACGATGCATTACTTCACGCAACTGTGGAAGTTTCTCAACTAGCAAAGCTACTTATCCGAGAGGGGGCCAGTGGACTCGCATTGACGTCCCAGGGCATATCCATTCTCGAAGCATCTCTTCTCGGTTACAGGCTCCACGAAACGTGTGAAGAACGTTTGTCTACTTTTTGGGAGATTTTTCGACTTAATGAGCCCAATTGCAGTCCTACGTTAGAGTTCAGATTACGCCCTCTGGTGATGTTACTGATAGATTTCGAGGACTCCGACGCCAATATCAACATAATACTGGATTCAGGAATAAACGTCAATAAGATCGACCCGATAACAGGGGGACCGCTATTGATGGAGGCCATCCTCAGACGCCGGACTGGATTAGTGAAACAGCTTGTGGAAAGAGGTTGTGACATCAATTTCAGAACGGTTCCGTTTGACCTCAAATTCGGATTCCCTGGTGCCAACACCGCCCTCTCGGCCGCTTGCTTTTCAAAGTCACCAGCGTCCCTCATTCAATTCTTGCTGGAAAATAAGGCGGACGTGAATGCACCGCCTAGCATCCAAGGCTGCACGCCGCTGCAACACATAGCTATGGGTGGAACCTTGGAAGTTGCCACAATGCTTCTCCAGCATGGTGCTGACGTCAACGCCAAACCAGGCAAAGAGTCGCTATTGTACGGAAACGAACTTCGGTGCCCCGTTGTGCATTCCATGTTGGGTGAGTGGCATGCCGTTGACGCTGCAGCAATAGCAGGACGTCTGGACATGGTACACTTGCTTATCAAGGCGGGGGCTCTCAGTGGGCACCCAGGCGCAACGGGACTGGACGGAACGATGCTTCTTGCGAAAAGAGCCAGCAGACATGGTGTCTTGGAGTACCTCCAACAGCACACTCATCGAGATTACTCGGAAGCGATGCGTCCGCCATCACCGATATCACCATTGTCTTCCAGGAAAGCCCCAAGTCGACAGCCCCTGAGCCCCAAAGCTAACTGTCCAACAGCTCAATACACAGCGAAGGCTCCCATTATTCTTCAGATGGTGAGGAGGGGGATGAAACGGATGAGCAAGACGACTCCGACGAAGATGTCTCTCCGGTTGAACATGGAGACCCGGGCAGCAAGGGCAGGGCCCAGGGCGGCCCCTATCTCTGCCCGGTTGAGGTTTCCATTTCGGAAACGGAGGATGATGTTGTCGAGGCGGACTGCATTCAGGGTGACTATTCTACGGTCAACTTTGACCACACAGCCGGTGGAATCTATGCATACGACTCGCCTGGGGCGCAAGGAATAGTGGAGTGGGCCGAAGAGGTGAACGATGCGTTTTCTTTGAATTAGTTCAGGAGGTCTGAGGAGGCCAAACACTCGCTTATGTATGAAAAAGCACGGTAGGATATCGGGTTGAGCTCAAAGCTTTAACATAGCGTCGTTTTACCTGTATTAACATTAATGTGTCATATCGGTCTTATTAAGAAAGTTTTGTTTCCAGAAAGAACTGCTTGCTACAGTGATACTAGATTAAATTAGCCAAAAGCTGCGGGAGCCTGGTTTTCAGCTCCTCCACCAGGTACTTGGTATATCCCCGGCTAACCAACTGCGAGGCGGCGGTATCGGTGACTCTAAACTTCCCCTTTTATGCGCCGAGTGGTTGGATGCTAACGGCGCCGCATGGCACGTCAGAGCAGCGACCTTCCCACACCGCCTACCTCGAAAAGTTCATCCGCTAATGCCAATTCAATCTGCCTGTCTGCCGGTACCAAGTGACCATCAGTAGTGTTGCATTTCTCGGTGACTTCAGGGCGGCGCTGGCCATTCTCTCCCCATGGATATCAAGACAGGGGCAGTCCAAAGGTCGCAGACCAGCTCCGAAAGCAGCACCAACCCCTCATCGGAAAAAGCCAGCGCTCATTGCGCCGGCTAGCCTCTCTATGATTCAAGTTGAGGTTTCGAAAGACTCCTGCTGCGGCCCTCTGCGCACGTGCGGTGGAGAAGTACGCGTGGATGCAGGCACTGCGGCTGGGACATCTTGGGCCAGTTCTGAGTGACCACAAAAGCCGCAGCCGAGAATACGCGAAAACCCTCTTGATTCTTTGGCATAAATACTTACCTAAGTAGCTACAAGTTGCCATGGACTTCGATCTAGCTCTGTTCGGTGTAGAGACCGAGATTTGCCAAGGGACCCAAGCGCCATGCCGTCGGCCCTTCCCGCCATGCCCGTTTGTTGTTATAAGTACATGAAGTACTTGGGTGACTTGCTTATATCCTTGGTCCCGTGAAATAGATGTCAGCAACTTTCTGGGATGGGAGCGACCCTAACTGGAATTTCGTTCGTTCGGCTTTGTGATACTAGCCCGAACGCCTCGAGCGGTTTAGTAGAGCCGAGCGACCAACATCACTGGTGGGCCTCTTGCAGTTCTTGTTGGGAAAGTTTACTTCAACAAACTGGCATTGGACTATTGGGAGGGCTATCGGAAGCTTAGGGCAGGAAGATGGCGAGGAGGTACATCAATGGCACATATGCCTTTTTGGGTTGCACCTTTAAACTGACCATCAGTCCGAAGAACCACTTTCTCCTTTTTCTCTCCTGCCACCTCGTTTCGAGTCAACTTGTCCACCCCAAGTCACAGTATTTGCCTGATCGACATACAAAACATCATGGCGGAGATACCATTTCGCGGCTGGTTTCACAGCCGCCCTTCGGAGATTTCGGCTACGAGCAGCGATATTTCGACACCTCCTTCTTCCGTGAGTACTACTACTTCTTTACCAACTGTCACGGCCCTAGCCAGCAAGCGGTAACCCCTGGCAGACTGAGTAGTCCGTGTGTGCGTGTAATTACACTTGATTCTCCCGCGCCACCTATTCCCGTGGTGATTTTCTTTTTTTTCTTTTTTTCTTCTCTTTGTTTCTTCTCTTTTTTCCTTCGTCTGCTGTTTTCTAGTCAGTATAGAACTTCGGTTGCAGGCCTGACCAGTAGCTGCATCACCGTGCCACCAGCCGCCACCATGAGCCCGGTACATCCCGGGGCAGCACGGGATGGGTGCGAGTCGGATGAAAACGAGCATCTGCTCTTCATACTCAGTGGGGGGTCCCTGGCTTTGTTGATAACCTACCTCGCGGACGCTGGTGAGGCCGTCGTTGGGCTAGGCGTCTTTTGCTTGCTCGTGGTTGCCGCTGTCTACCTTGCCGAGCTCGACAAGCCGCCCGAAGCAAGTGCCGCCCACACCGCCGAAAAAGTGCCAGGGGCATGATGACTTGGCCACTGACGATGCCACAGAACATGAGCGAGCAGTTCGCCCCCGGCTCCGAGCCGTCCGTGGATGACATGCTTGAAGAAGCGGCAGACTCCCCGTCCCACCAGGTGCTTACAAGGCTCGAGGAGAACCTCGAGTATGTCTCCCAGGACCTCCAGTATGTTTCCCAGAACCTCGAGGAGCTCTCTCTGGATGTACAGCGCGTCCAAAAAATGCAGTCGGATATCCTCAGCTCCGAGCCATACACGGCCAAGATGCTTGAAAAAACGACAGACGTCCTGACGCACAAGCTGCGGACAGAGTTCGAGAAGCTCGCGGTGAAGATGGGGGCAATTGCCAAAAACGATACAAAGGCAGGAATCCCACCATTTTCCCTCTGGGTACTTGGAGGCAATGAGCTGATTGTAGGTGCTACTGCAGGAGGCGAACAACTCGCCGGCTCCAAACCCTCAGCCGCCCACTGCTGAGGCAGACGATGAAATCCAGGAGTATTGGGACCCTTCCGTACCGTGGCCTGGCAACAGCTACATGATCATTGAGAAGTCGACGCGTCGGTCCATCTCTGACCACGGCGACGTCTGGCTCGAGGAGGGCGAATACGAAGGCGAGGCACCTGCACCCAGCGGCCACAACACGTGGCTGTGCGTGGATAAGGCCAACAGCCTCATGTTCTTCAACAAGAGCACATGCCGCTACCTCGGTAGTCTCAGCGCCCGCTGGGAACCCGCTCCGCTCGAGGCAGCACAGTCTCTTAAGGGCGGGGCGTTTCGATTCGTCACGCGAGCGCACCCTCGGGGGGGTCACGAAATCTTCTTGCACAACGGTGACAAGCTCCGCACCGTTGCTGTCGCAGAGGACAACAGCCACTTGCATGCGCGATGGCACGGCCCGACTCTATGGGAGTTCCACAAGGTTCCCGAGTAGCTAGACACGGTGCTTTGCTCCTTCACGACGGGGTTTACGAAGATGACGTGGGCCCGAGGTTGGGTTTCTCGGCTGTCTGGATGGAACGGGCTCGCGTGCGACGGTAGTCACCGAGGAAGGAATGTATTACTTCTGCGAATTGGAGCCCTTAAAGTAGGTATCAATACTACATTCAATAAGGATTGCACCTTCATTGCAGTGCCAACTCCTGGAAAAGCCCGCGTGAGATGGCTTCCAGTAATACTATGTGACGCCAACCGAGCTGCGACCGCTTGTCCAGGCACCAGGGGGCTTCATTACCCATAGGTTGGCAGTCGTGGAACGGCGTACAGCATTCAAGCGATAGATAGCCATCGGCGACCTTTTCATTCGCCGGAATCAGTTCCGCTTCCCTGCTTCAGTCTGATGAATACATTCTGTTTCGTGGCCTGAGACGAGAAAGGAGAACAGCACTGCCCAACCCAAGACTCCAACAGGGGTAGTATTAGATGCGAAGGCTGCTCCCAGGGGTACTCTGTCTAACCTCCCGAGCACAGTTGCTTCACCGCAGTGATGAACGTGGATTTCCGTGCATGGGAGGGCTCGTGCCAGCCCACCCCACGTGCCACGGGGGAACACCACGTGTTAGGGCTGGGGAGGGAGAGGAAATGAGATGGCGTCCATGCGCAGGCCTTATCTGCTAGCTAGGCGCGTGTGTCGTCATGGGTGATGAACGGACACGGGCTGTCGTTGGCCGGGGTTTAATGGCGGCCGGCCAAGAGATGGAGATTGTGGCACAGCCTCGTCGGGGTTACACGCTGGAGGCGCGATTCCAGGAACTGGAGGAGGGATCTATGTAGGTCAAGGGCAGCCCGGGGCCAGATGAAGATGGAGATGGAGATGGAGCTGTGAGTCGGGTGGTATGGGTGGAATGGATGGAAGGGGATACACACAGGGGGGTCTCCCATTTTCCGCCCCCATGGGGCGGGCGCGTACAAGTAGTCACGCTATGTTCGGGTACTTAGATAGCGCCCGTTATTAGAGTTGAAGCGTGGAAGCATTGACGGAGAAACTAACATTAAGTACAGGGCTGTACCATGATGTAAGTACAAGTAGCTCTGGTAACCCTTGTGGGGTTCTGGGTTTTACAAGGGGGTCGGCGGGCTGTCTCTATCTTTAGATTCTGGGCCCCAATGGTGCATCTGCCGGTACGCGACCATACCAAGGAAATGTCCGGCGTAGCTCTCGACCTCGCCCGACTTTTTAGGGTATGATGGAAAGGGAGGCAGAGACAGGCATCGGCAGGCGTGGAGGATTGGGGGGGGGGGAGGAGGAGGAGGAGGAGGAGGAGGAGGAGATGCATCCACCATCCATCCTGAAGGTGGATGAATGAGTGGATGGATCCATTGGTACTTTTGGCCTAAAATGGCAGCAATAGTGGGTATAAAAAGAGGGGGGGGGGGTTCATCCACCATCGGGGCCACGACTGGATGGTCCCATCCATTGGGTAGAAGCCGACCGAGAGGGCGCGGCATCCAAACAAGCATTCGCTTCCAGGCATGAACAACTCGGGAATGAATGAAGGGTGGTGCAGTGTGAGAGAGTGTGAGCGTGTGTAGCCGCCTGGCTGGCGACTTCGGCATCGTCTTACCGTGGAGTTCCCGGGCTGCGCCGCCATTCCGCGTCGTGGGAACACGCTAGAGCCCAGACGATGGGAATGCATCCATGCCGGGCCCCCCTCCCCAAGAGGTTCTGCCACCTCTGGAGCCCTCTACTTATGCTTGGGGGCCGTGAAGAGGGGCGGTAGGCGGGTTCACGGGAACACAGCCCAGGAGCACGGCGGCACCGTCTTGTTCACGAGAGGGGCACCCGGCTTGCGCCATCCATCCAAGGACCATCCACCATCATGGGTGCCGACCGACTGGTGGAGGTAAGAGAGAAAAAGAGAGACCAAGGTAGGTTGACCCCGTAATAACCTCCCGTTCTCGATTCCTTCCCGCAACCCCCCCTCACACGCCACTGCGGAAGCATCCATGGCCTTTCCAGCTTCCATATTGGTCCATGCATTTCAGGGCAGTCAGTCAGCACCCCCTCGCCAGTCAATTCCCGCCCTCTGGCTGCAAGTTCCTGACTCAAGCCCATCGTCTCGACCCCCGAGGGAGCAGCCGTACGAGCCCCCCTGCTCGGTATCGTGGCCCGCATGCGGCCTAGCGCTGACAGCCAAGGCTGGCGAGCTGGATCCATGGCTGGGCTGAATGGACAGTGGATTCTATTGATGTGGTGTACTTTCTTCCACCAGCCCTCATTCCCCCATCAGTGCGTCCTCAATGGCGTTAGCGGGCCTGCTTAGCGGCCACGGCCCCTGGCGTTGTAGCGCAGGCGCAGCCAATCGAGCCCCCCCCCAGACGGCAACGTCTCTTTTGGTGACAGAAACAAGAACACCTGAGCCCCGACCCTGGACCATGCGCCGCCACACGGTTGCCGATGAAATCCTTCAGCGGAGACGGATGCCGATCAACGGGAGCCTCACCAGCAACGGCCGCTGCTTCTTTCCTCGAGCGCCTTTCGGCACGACGGCCGTGCGAGCACGGGCAGGGAGAAGAAGAACCTTGAGAAGAACATCACCCGTAACGCCTCGGGCATCCTTTGACTCGGCCGGGACGGGAAGGCAGGATGCCAGCGCTGCAACGGCGGGCGATATTTCCGCCGTGCCGCAGAAGAAGAAGAAGACCCTGGCCTGGCCTCAGTATCCTGGATCCCAGCCCAGGTATTCCGTAGCGCGGCAGGGATGCCGCATGCAGCTCCACGATGAAGCGACATTCATTTGCTGACGGACGGGACTATTCAGAACCAGACCCGGCCGCCGTCCCGCTGCCGCCGCCGCTAAAGAGACGGGGCTGCTTCTCGAGCCCGGCCTATTTCCTCGTCTCCTGCTTCCCTCTTCTTCCTCTCGTCCCTCCGCCGTTTTACCCGCCCTCAAGGCTGCCCCAACGTCGCGCCGTCCTTGGTCTCCACTACGCCTCGCGCACCATCATCACCAGCACCACCATCCGTCCGCGACGGCAGCAGAAGGAGCCATGGCGTCCAACCCCCCCGCCGTGCCCACCACCATCTCGGTAGCTTCAGGCACCGAGGTCGTGATGTCCATCACCGCCGCTGCACTTTCCACCACTTTCACGCCGCCGGCCTCGTGCGCCGAGCAGCGCCTGACCCTCGCCGAACCCATATACCAACTCTGGCTGAACGACCCGCAGCCCGTCGCAGGCTCCCGAATTACCGACTGCTACCCTTCCCAATGGGCCGAGCAGTTCACGAGCTCTCCGGGCTGGGACATGTCGGTTGCGCCCGTCATGAGCCCCCTCGTCTGCCCCTCGGCCTGGACCACCGCTTCCACTACTTTTATTAACAACCCGGACTACATCGCCTGCTGTCCCAAGTACGTTCGTTCCCCTCCCCCCTCCGAGCCTGGGGATGACGCATCGGCACCGTGGAGGCCTGCCACCTAGAACCTGCACGTCTCCTCACCTCCACAGAATCAATCTGATTTGAGCCATGATTTTTGTCAACGCGCTTTGGTGCTGATGAAACGCTCACCAGGGATTTTCAATTTGAGCCGCCCCAAAAGCCCATTGACCCAAACCGACCAGCCTACGGCGGCAAATGCGCTTCAGCGATGTCCTCAGGCACACCGTACATCGTGACCAAATACAACACTGTCTCCTCCGAGGGAACAGTAACTTGGATGACCGAGGTCATTACGGACCATGCCTTAGCCCACCCAATGGACGGATACCGCTTGGGCGCGGTGAGGACGAGCACTCGCTCAGACGGCAGCGTAAGTTTTGAGGGTTCAGACACGCCGTGAAGTGGCCCGGCAGCGCTGACGAACACCATCAGGTCGTACGAATCACGCCCACTGCAACTTCGGCCAACGCCAGCGGCGCCACCAACGCGACCATTGCCGACGGCGCCAATGGGGACAACGACTCCAACGCCGCCCTCTCGGGTGGTGCTATTGCGGGCATCGTGATCGGAGTGGTAGGCGGCCTGGCGCTAATCGCCGTCGCCGTCTTCCTCCTCTTCCGCCGCCGGCGGAACCAGGCCGGGGCGCCCGAGGAGGCCGGCGCCGCCGGTGCCGCCGTGCCTGCGGCCGAGAAGCAGGACCCCGACGTCTACGAGGCGCCCGAGTCCCCGCACTACCCGACTGGGGAGCTGTACGCCACCCAGCACCCCGGCGAACTGCACAACCACCACTACGTGGCGGAGCTGGGCCCGGGCGAGCGCTCCGAGCTGCCGTCCAACTACCACGGCCACGAGCTCCGCTAAGGGAGAGCCAGGTCGATGGTCAATGATTCGCTTTTGAGATTTGTGGGTTTCGCGTGTGAGATTTCCTTCTACGGCGACGGCGTTCGGAGCGGGGCTCGTTTTGGGGGAACTTGATATCATGACATACCCGGTGCCGAGATGGATATCAGACGAGTATCTACCTGTGTAGGTTGAAACAGCGGGGTGAATCGCAGTAGCAGAGAAGAGTGAAGCACTGTAAAAGGATGATAATGAGAGATACGATGGGATGCTTATTGAATGCCATAAAACCCTTCTTCGCTCTATGTATTGCCTGCCAGCTTTGCAAGTATATGAGCCTAAAGGGGGCAAGTTTAAGTCCTAACAAAATTTCATCTCACACCCCCTTTCCTCATCTCTGATATGATGCCTCAATACAGGTGCTTCTATCAAGTTTACCAGAAACGTTGGGTGCATGTTGGTTAGCTCGAGGACACCGTATGGGTTAAAATGAACCAAAGCACTGTCTGATGATCTGAAGTTCCAAGTAATCCTCGTCTTGCGAGCCAAAAACACCCCCAACTTGCCCCCTTTCATTCTGTCCATCGGAAAGGCTTGGATCCGGGGGACCGAGGAAAAGACAGCGCGCGCGCGCCCTCAACCGTCCTTTTTCTCGCGCGCGACGCCCTGGGTCTTGATATTGAGGAAGGGCACGAGGAGCAGGCTGACGAAGCTGACGGCGGCGGCGAACCAAAAGAGGGCGGCGTAGGGCTCGAAGGGGTCGTGGGCGTAGTAGCCCGCGGCGGCCGGGTGCTCCGAGACGCTCGCGAAGATGGCGGCGCAGATGCCGAGCCCGACGACCGTCGCCAGCTTGATGACGGTCTGGAAGACGGAGCTGGCCACCGACTGCTGCGACTTGGAGAGCGAGGACACGACGTACATCTGCCCCGGGGGCCAATGCGTAAGAAACAAAGAAGAAAAAAAAAGAGTACAAAAGAGAACATCACGTCAGAGACGGGTGGCGGGGGGTAATTCTACGTAATGATGTAGAGAGAGAGAGGGAGAGAGAGTTGGCGTCAGGGGGAAGTTGTGCGTAATGATGCGGTTATGAATGGGGCGGAGGGGAAAAGAGAGGGAGGGGGGTTACTCACGTTGACGACGTTGAACTCAAAATCGGTCCCGAACACCACAATGATGAATGCCGGGAAGGTAAAGGCCCAGTACGAGGCCCCCGAGCGTTGCACGGCCGCCAGCAGGAAGGCGAGGGTGAAGCCGGCGGCGCCGAGGCCCATCAGCAGCTTGTTGGACACCCTGTGTAGTAATTTCCCCGCGAGAACCTAGACCGGGGGCCACGCGGGTTAATACGATTCCCCTCCCAACCCCGCGGTGTGTTCGCCGTGTGGCCCTCCCCTTTCGACTTACGTTGACCACCACCCCCGCCACGGCCGTGGGCAGCAGGCACATGGCCGTGACGCGCGTTGAGTATCCGAACAGATCCTGCAGGTACAGGGCGCCGAAGAAGAACAGGGCGGGGAAGGAGAGGAAACCGAGCAGGAGAATGCAAATGAGCTGCGGGAGGCTTAGATTAGCCGGGTCAAACAGGTCGAGCAGGAGGGGATGGCTGTGATGGATTGTACCAAGCTGAATTCGTGGTCACGCCAGATGTCCATCGGCATCAAGGGGTACTGGAACCGCGTTTCCCACCACAAAAAGGCTGCCATAAGGAGCGGTCCTGCCACGATGAAGGCGATGACGTAGGGTGTCTTCCAGCCTTGAGGTGCGTCGGGCCCGATACTGATACCAAAGGGTTTGGGCAGTCAGTGGAAAAGGAACTCGTCGGGGAAACCCCCGTGCTCTCCTTTTTGATCTCTCCCCGGCTTTTTTGGTTTCTCACCTGATACCGGCGGTAAACAGACCGATGCCGGCGACGTTCAGGACGACGCCGACGAAGTCGAACTGGGCGAGGGCGGCGCGCGTCAGGGGCCGGCGGCCGGCGGCGGCGTCGGCGTCGGCGTCGGCTTCGTCGGGGGGCACGACGAAGGCGGCGGCGAGGGCGACGGCGCCGTAGAGGGCGGCGAGGCCCCAGAAGGCGGCGGGCCAGCGGGCGCGGGCGAGGGGGGCGGCGAGGCCGGCGGCGGCGGCGCCGGCGGCGAAGCCGAGGTGGTTGCCGGCGCTGAAGCAGGCGAAGGCGTAGTTCTTGCGGCGCGAGGGCGCCGCGTAGAGGGCGCCCAGCGCCCCCTGCGCCGCCGGGATCGCCGCCGCCGCCAGCAGCCCCAGCGCCGCGTTGAGCGCCGTCACCGCCGCCGCCGTGCGCGCGAACCCCGTCGCCAGCGCCCCCGCCGCGAACCCCCCCAGGCTCGCGAGCAGCTGCGCCCGCCGCCGCCCCGACGTGTCCGCCAGCTTGCCAAAGAAGAGCAGGAACGAGCCCGACGTCAAGCTGGGTTTCGTGGAAAGGGGGCGGGAGGGTTGTGGTCAGCCAAAAGGAAAGAGTCTGGGGTCCCGTGGCGCTCGGGAAGAGAAGGGGGGGGTTGTAGGCTCACGAGGACGAGGCCACGACCCACGTCAGCTCCGCCGTCGTCATACGCAGCTCGCTTTTCATGGCCGGCGAGATGATGAGGATGCTACCCTGCAGGAAGCTCGGCATCGCGATGCTCATGGTCACCGTCAGCACAAACAGGACCTCGTGGGCCAGGGAGCGGAAGGCGGCCGGCCGGGCATTGGGGTCGGCGGCGACGACGCCTTCGGCTCGCGCCGGCGGCGCCAGGAGCCCCCGTTCGAGCCGGGGGTCGGACGCGCTCACGAGAAGCCCCTCCCGATCGGCAGGCACCGCCTTCGCGGGAGTGGCCGGAGGCGGCAGCATCTCGACGAGCTGAATGGGGTTATCCATGGTGGTGGATGTTCGGTCACGGGGGGCAATGGGCAATGGCGGAAGTTTTCTCAAAATGGCGATACGAATCCGTAGCGGATATATCACCCAGGGGTCGGAGGGCAGAAGAGAGCGGCTGCTGGCACCTCGCGTGCCATGAGATGTGTAGGCATTCGGGAGTCCGCTCATCGGCGTGAGAAGCGAGCCTGGGCAGTCACGATTGCTGGCGTGTCCTCCGCCCTTCGGCTGTCCGCGGGTTTTCATCCGTCCAACAGAGACTCTTTGCATGCCCTTGGCATGCATGGCGCGAAAGCAGTCAGACAGACCAGTGCTGACCTACCCCGCGTTCCCGGGTAATTCTTGTCGCTACCGGACCGCCGTCTTCGGACCGCGCCTGGCTTGGCCTCCCCCCCGAAACCAGACTCGCCAGACATCAAGAGGCAGGATGGGATGAAAGACAGAGAGAGAGAGAGAGCGATGGGTCCCTTAACAACGCTTCGTCTCGACGCCAGTCATCATCCCACCAGGTACCGCGACCACGCAGCCTCCATGCCGCTTCGGGGCGGGGCCGCATGTCAGGGGCGCGCAACCGGGCGGCGCTCCATCATCCGATGAACCCAATCTTGCCGGTGCAAGGGCGGCGGACGGATGTGAGGATCGTGACGCCGCGCAGAAAGACTTCTTGCCCCCCGCGAGTTGCGTGGGCCGGAGCGCAAGCGTTGGAGTCTTCCCCACGGCTTGTCGTCCTTTTGCCACGAGGGCGAGTCAACCACCCATGCCGGGCCAAACATCGCACGCCGCCGCGGGGGAGACAGTGGGTGGACAGAAGAAACGACTCACTGTTAGTGCAAGGGGCTTTTGGTGTAGAGAGCTCAGTGATGAGTCGGTCTCTTCTTCTTTCTTTTTTGTCCCCCGCCTGGCGAGCTGGACGCTTTTCCGCTCGCTGCGGCCGCATCAATTCCGCGGCTCCCGGACTAGCACGACTAGGTCCTCGTCTAGCAAACTCACCCTTCGAGCCCGTCGTCTTCCCTCTGCCTCGGGGCATCGCGGCCTTTCTGCCTGGGCAGTCGAGCAGGCTGGCCTCAGCGAGAGCCGAGGGCGGCAGGGCGGCACTGAGCGAACCTTAATACCGCTTTGGCCGCGGCCGTCGACAAGTGGTCTGACGTTGCGATGACAGGGCCCGCTACTTCTCCCAGAAGAGGAGACCCCCAAGGAGCAGGAGGCGCCCACGAGAATACAACCAGGAAGAAAATATGAGACACCTACGGGACTCAGCTTGTCACTCGCATGGCATGCGCAAAGAAACGCTGGAAGCGTGTCGCCGCGTTCGGCTTTCTCGAGTCTCGGGGAAATGGGGGACCGATACAGCAGTTCCCCGCTCCGTCGTGGGCCTCGCCGATGCCCGCGGGACGTCAGTCATGTAGCGGCGGCCCCAAACCGTAAAGTTGACTCCAGCCCGATACCAGCGGCGCCGGCGCCCGTCGCCCCGAGGCGAAATCCTGTCAAAAAAAAAAACCCCCCGACCCTCTCGACAAGGGTTGGCGAGCGGGTTCCTCCGCGGAGAAGTGACGCATACGCTGTGGCATAAATGTTTTCCTGCGTGTCGGTCTGGCGAAGGACGGTGTTCAACAAAACCACAAATCACTACATGTATACAAATGTCCCCGAGGACCAACCAATGTCGGTTTGCTCTCCCCGGCACCCCTGATCTAGTCACAAAACAATGGTTCGACCCGCCTATTGGGGCGCGACCCTGCTGGGTGTCTGTATCGCGATGCTGGTGTTGGACTGGGTCTGCGTGGCGCTGCGGATGGTGGCGCGCCGCCGCATTCACGCCTTCGGCGTCGACGATTGGCTGATGTGCTCAGGGCTGGTGCGTAGCGGTCTTTCCCCCCCCTTTTCCCTCACGACTATCCTGGGGCCCTGTGTGCTGACTTGATGGCATCCTCTTGGTTTAGATCATATTCACCGTCTTCGTGGGGTTGATGATCGAGATATGTTTCCTGGGAGCCGGCTACCCCTCGGAACAACTTACCCCGGACGAGTTGTACCGTGGCATCAAGGTTCATCACACTCATCTCGTGCGCAGCAATGCCTTTCTTCAGGCTGACACTCGCCTCCCTAGTATTACTATCCCGCCGAGCTGATCTATGTGGCCTCCAGCGTGCCCATTCGGTGCAGCATCTGCGTGGCCCTGATCCGCATCAGCGGCATCTGGCGCGGCTGCGTGTGGACACTGTACGCCATCATGAGCTTGACGGTTGTCAACTTCATCATCTTCACCGTCGCCTTGCTCAACGTCTGCAAGCCGATCCACGCCATGTGGGACAAGGAGGCCGGCACCTGCGACCAGTATCTCAACGTCGCCGTCAGCTACTTCTTCTCCGCCGTCGCGATCCTGACCGACTGGACCATTGCCATCCTGCCAGTATTCTTGGTTTGGAATATCAAGATGAAGATAAGCAAAAGGATCACGGTCGTGTGCATCCTCGCCTTGGCTGCTCTGTAAGTCGGCTCTACCATGTCCTGGACCGATGCGCACGCAACCTGAGGTGCTGACGGCTTGTTCGTCTGGGCAGTGCCAGCTGTGCTACCATTATACGGATTCAAGTTTTGTATCTTTACAACGTGGAAAGCGAGTACATGATAGCCATCGGACGGATCGCGCTCTGGTCCACCGTGGAGGGGGGCATCGGCATTTCGGCGGGTTCGATGCCTTTCCTCCGCCCCATCCTGCCTAGGAACCCGTTCCGGAGGACCGAGTCACACCCGGGGCCGAAATTCCCCTCCATAAAAACATGGGGGGCCAAGTCCGTCAGCCGTAGCCCAGACCCCGTGTCGCTAGGCTCTCTACCGACCATCAAGGCCCCTGAAGCCGCTTGGGACCCGACCCAGGACCGTAAGTCCAAAGACAATGATAGCTGGCTGCACATTCTCCGCGAGACGAGGTTCTCTGTACATTCCGAAGTTGGCCTCGGGTACCCGCGGAGGGAAAAGTCCAGGAGAAACAGTGTTTTGCCGTTCTACTAAAGCCCCGGGGATACCACTCCGAGTCGGAGGAGTTTTCGTACAAGCAGACGAGTATTAGAAGCAGTGAACTACCGAAGACGTCTGAATCCTCCGTCGGGTACCCGATTTGCGTGTCAGCCTGTACTATATGTTGAAGGTGACCGAAGACAGACTCCTATTCTGAGCCCATTTTACCGAGCTCACAAAGCGCCTCTAGGCGGCCTTTTAGTACTTGTTGATAGCCGCACTGTTTGGGCCAGGGGATTTTGAAGATGTTTCCGGCCAACCAGAAGACAAAATTAGGACGCAATGGGTAAAGGCTGTGCACCCGCCTGCAACGCAGCTTTCTTCCCACTGTGTTCCCGGCCTCGCCCTACCTGCTTGACCAATGCGTTCATACAGGTAGCCAAACGTCCTTGTTGAAACAACCCATCACATCTCAGACAACCGGGGTTTGGATGCTGCCACGCATGTTCTGGGTTTGGAGCCAAGATGTCTACCTCCCTGTCTTTTTGGGGCTCTCCCACTGTGTCCGGTTTCGAAAGGAGTAATATTTAGTTTTTCGTAGCCGGCACGTGATCTTCTACCCGTACCAAATATCTCGCTATACTTCGCCTGGCCGCTTTGGCACCCAGGCGAACTTCTAACGTCACGCATGGAGAACCTGAAATCAAGTCATCCATTTGTAGGTCACTATTTTTACCATCTGGGTGGTAGTAACGGTCACTGTTAATTGTATGTTGGTGAGAACGAAGTTGACAAGCAGGCAAGGAACTGGGGACCTAGTCTGGTAGAGAGAGTAGTCCCTGATATAAACACTTGTAGCCAAACGCGTGAAGTCATGTGGTCGTCCGTCAACCCGTGAACACAACCAACAGTCACCCCGTAACCCTCCCAATACATTCAACGGGTACTGAGGCATTCCCTTGCAGGGCGGCAGGCGTAGTTGGTGCATCTACAACCCGGGTTCAACCACTACCTTATATTCATAAAGAGCTCTCTCCTGCTTCCAATAGTACGTAGCGTAGACGCGTTTCATACAATCCTCCAAGTACTAGATATTATAAATTAACCAACTTGCATAGAAGGTCCTTGATGGACCTCATTACATGATGACACAACATCCATCATCCTTGCCGTCATCGTCCCCGCAGCATCCTCCGCCACCACCACAGCATTCTCCGCCACCACCACAGCACCCTCCATCGCAACACTCGCCCTCGCAGCACCCGCCTTCACAGCACGCGCCCTCACAGCACCCGTCACCGCCACACCCGCAACATCCCTCATCCTCTTCTTCCCCGGAGCGGCCAGTCGCGGTTACCGCGGCGCCGACGCCGAGGGCCGCCCCGCCGCCGACGGCGGCGGCCGCCACGTAGCCGCCGGTCTTGGAGCGGCCCCGGGCGCTGTCGGCCGACGCGCGCATGGGGGCCTGCTGGGGGTAGCCGCCGGCGCCGGCGCCGTCGTTGCGCGGGCCCGGGTACGTCGGCGGCGGCGGCGACGGGGGGCGGGCGCCGGGGCCCATGTCCTGGAGCGCGTAGGCGTTGGGCTCCGGTTGGCCGGGGTGGCCACGCGGCCCCTCGTAGGCCTCCGGGCCGCGGTAGTCGGGCTCGTCGTGGCGGTGCTGGTCCGGGTAGGTGCTTGGTCCGGGAGGGTGGTGGGCGCCTGGACCTTGGGAGCTCCACGGGGGGTCGTAGTCGGATCCCGGCTGGTTCGGCCCGTGGTCGCTGTCAGAGTCCGACGGCCTGTGGGCGTTCCCCGGGTCGTTTGAGCTTCTGCCTGAGCCGGACGCCGGGGACTCGGGTCTTATGTGGTAGTCCATGTTTGAGTACTGATTGTTCATGTATTGGTCGTTTGAGTACTGGTTGTTCATGTACTGGTCGTTTGAGTACTGGTTGTTGGAATACTGGTTGTTAGAGTACTGGTTGTTGGAATACTGGTTGTTAGAGTACTCGTTGTTGGAGTACTGATTGTTTGTGTATTGGTTGAGGCTGCGTGAAGTTGTTCAGTATCTGCAGTATCTGAGGGAAGTTGGGACTGTTCGACTAACCTCTGCTGGCTTATACTCTGGTTGATGCTGTCCCGACCAGATTAGCACCTCCTCAATGGATCCCAAGCGCCACCTACTTGCGGGCTGCGAATCGACTAACCTCTGCTGGTTCATGCTCTGTTTGATGCTGATCACGACTGTTCAGTACTTCATCTGAGATGTCAACCGCCACCTGATTGGGTATCGACTAACCTCTGGTTGCTCGTGTGATGGTGAGTATTGTTCGTCACATAGGTGACACTGCCGCCCCCTGGGTTCTGTCGGTGGCCACCCCCGGAATGAGAAGAGGAATGATGCTGAGCTTGATTATGCCCGGGCTTTTGCTTCCCCAACGGTGCCGCCTTCTGCGGTGGCTTGGAGGTGCGCCCGGGTTGGCTGACGGGACCGTGTTGATTTTGCGGCGAAGGCTGGTAGCCCGCCGGGGCAGCAGGTTTCTGTTTCCCCCCAGGAGTTAATGCAGCCGGCGGCGGCCCGCTGGACGGCGCAACTTGTTTTCTCTTGGGGCCCGGGTTCATTATAGACGGCGGTGCGGCACCGGAGCCAGGAACTGCATAAGGCCTCGGTTGGGCCGGCTGAGAGATGTTTGCGGCGGAATATGCCGCGGCATGCACGCCCACATTTACTACGGTTGTCGTCTGCGCGCCGGGGCCTGGGTATGCACCAGTATGTGGCTGTGCTGATCCGGAGATCTTCGGAGTGGAAGACTTCGGGGGGTGTGCCGCGGCTTGGACAGGAGGCCGAGGCTGAGGAGCTGGACTTCGCGTGGCAGGACGCATGGCCGGCTGGTTACGTCGAGCATTGGTGCCCTGGCCTTGTTCTGGTGGCCTGGCTTGGACTGCTGCTGTTTTGTTGCCGGGTTTTGCCGCGTCGTCTGTTGGCAGTCAGCTTTGAGCCGGCCACGGCGAGGCTTATGCTTACTCGAGACCCTCTTTGCGGAAGCTTGCTGAGATGCCCAGTGGTTCTCGACATCCCGTCTCATCCCCGCGAGACACCTTTGCTGTTCGTCGGTCTTCAGTGACTTGGCGGTGAACTGTTTCGTCAGTTGGTCAAGACCTTGCGAGGCTCCGACCTGAGCCCTCCGTGCGATGTTGTGCAAGTCGTGCAGGCGTTTCTCCAAAATTAGGATATTCGGTTGACTGGCCAGAGAGTTGCTGTCATGACTGTTAACGCTGGCCCAATCATGGCTCACAGAGCTGCCATACATGATATATAAGAGAAGCAAGGTGTCGATGCCCTGCAAGTACCGGCTCACTTGTTCGCGTAGTGTCTTCGTGCGCGGAATGACCAATCCACCAAGCTGTGCTTCCAACTGTGAAAGAACCGCCGGAGAAGCACCTGGGGCACAACCTTTCTGAAGGTTAGACAGCCCAGGCGCAAGGTCATGGTAGAAGTAGCTGAGCGGCTGCAAGACCACTTGGATCAAATGATTGAGTTCTTGCGCGTGTGGAAAATTGCCTTTGATCGGCGAGCAGTCTCTCACGCTTTCGAGCGTAGCACGTAGCCTGGAACAGAACTCCGTCTCCACCATCCACTCCCTGGGGACATTCCGGTTCTTTTGGCAGACACGGACAGCCTCCACTATCGTGGAGAGGAGAGCACAAACGGGGTCGATTTTCTCCATCGGGAAAGTAAAAGACGAATGGCTTGGGATAGAAATGAGAGCTACGGGGAGAGAAGGCGAGACACTGCCCCACCCAAAGTCCGGGAATCTGCTCAATATATCATCCAGGCAGTTTGTTACACACGTTTTCCAGCTTGATAAGCATGATCAGTCCCGAAAAGGCCCAAGGTGGCCGATCAGTACCACGACTTGGCAGAACTGAGCCTCATGGACACGAGCGCACGGCTCTCTGCTTACTCGGGGGCAACACATCCACGCGAGGAATGAAAGCCGGGTGGAGACAAGGCGGCGCCTCTGGTGGTCTTATTCGTTGAATGACTGTGGCAGCGTAAGCGTGGCTGACTCCAGACCCTACGATATGCGTGCTTTCGGAGCCGGGGGGGAAAAGGTATGTGTGACAGGGTGGGGACAAGGCTGCCAGAACTGCCCTCACCATTCGTCGCGCAGGAATAGCAGGGCCGCGATGGCTGACTCTAGACCTTTGGGGCCGGGGATCGACTCCCACAGCAGCAAATCAGGCCGGTAGACCAAGAAATGGGTGTGGCCATGTTTGCGGCACGGTAACAAGAAGTGGCTCACGGACGGCCGGCTTGGCAAACAACTGCCCTGTCCTCTTCATCTTCAGCCTTGGCCCCAAAGGGGCAACACCCCCGTAATGACCCATGCGGCTGCTATTGAGACACCGCGTCGGCAAATCCATAGCCCCATGCAGCCAAAGCACCCCAGGGTTCTAAATATGGCTCCAGGCTGAACTGGCAACCTACGCCGCATGTCATGCACCTAGCTACTTCATGTAACCCTCCATTTCCGGTCGTAAGGCTCCGGAAGCATTCGCAGACTCTTACCCGAAAAGGTCTTTCAACCTAATTCCTCCAGGGCTCATCGGGAATTTTCCATTGCTTGTTGTACTTGGTACCCCTCACAAGAAACGATCAGGCAACGCAACCGGAGCTTAATCGCTTCGACATTCACCCATGCAGAGGACTTTTTGTGCTATTCCTATCCAGCCAGTTTCCAAGCGACTGCATAACTGTGTAACATGGTACCTGGGTGACCTTTATATCAAGCATCGAGGAACCACAATGATTCTATCCGTTTTCCAATCACGTAAGCATGGCCTTGTTCCAAGCAATACACAAGCTTGAATTGTCAGACTTAAGGCTGCTTATAAATACCTTTCGGGTTCCTATCTTGGCGAACGAATACTTGTTTCTTATAATTCTACCGGAACTATGGTTGTACCTATTAGTGGTCTCGAATTTAACTTCAGGGGCTGAGCAGTACTTGACGCCCCGTTAGGAGCACTTATATCTCCTCAGAAACCGCGTTAGGAGATTTAGCTTACGTAAGTAAGTGATGCACTGGCGGGATGCGTGAAATTCGAAATTGCAGTACCCGAAGAGATATCTGCACATCTAAATAGCTTTGCAGTCGTGTGACCGACCTATTTTCAGTATGTACGACAGGAAGGAAAAACTTGGGTGTGCTTCTTATATAATATTATTAAGGGGAGGGCCGTTGGTAGTTTTCCCAGGTAACATCATAAAACCAAAGCCTAGATGAGTTTGCTAACGTACCCAGGCACGGCATGCTAACGCGTCGTGTCCTATACGTTGTCAACAGGGCTGAGTCATGTCTGACTCACAAAATGACCACAGGGAACCAGAAATAAAATCTAGTGCACTCACGCCGGGAAAGGGGGGGGAAGGTTGTCTTCGGCGAGGATTGAACTCGCGATCTTCGGCTGTCATTCTTTTTCAGAAAGATATCATATAGTATGATATGAGACCGACGTTCTGACCAACTAAACCACGAAGACTGTTATTCACCAGTGAACTGAGTAAGGGAGTGCTGGTTGTTGGGAGGTCGAGTAGCTATTCGATGCTAAGAGGTAGGCTTGTGAATTATTCCCCTTAACGTCACCCTCCTCCTCTACCTGGCTGTCCTGACTAAATATCCCGGAGGGCTTAAGTACACAGGCTGTAGAAATTTCACAGCAAGCACACGCAAGGGAGAACTTAGGGACGGTATGGCATAGATAAAGTTCAAGGCTCTGGGCCCAGAAAATGTCTTGTCACCAGATGCGGTATTATATACCGTCTTAATCATTGTTACTTCTAACATGCGGCCGTGGGGAACCCGAATATTCGTCTTGGCCTTAACCTTGCTCGCTCTATCAGGCAGAGCATACATTTTGTTAGTTCTTGCCTTTTAATTTTGGGATACATTGACCATCCACCTGGTTGGGACGTGAAAGCTCAAGTATGGTGAGATCGTGTCCCACGCCACGGATTGTAGTAATGAGGGAAGCGTAAGTAAAAGTCGTTGGAGGACAAAGACGGTCAAAATCAGACCTTTGACCTCTCTTGCGGGAAAGTTATCTTCATGAACTGAACTGCCAGTTCACCGTCTGAGGTTTGTAGTGGCCAAATGGGAGCAGATACGAGGCACCGTTTTGCAAACTGCGAGATAACGAGTCAGGAGTGTTCGTGGGGGGAAAAGTGCTAGGCTAGCGCTTCGACAAATCGTTCTACTGGTATCAGTACGGAAGCAATGCAAGTAATAAACCTGCAAAGCAAGAATCTATGTACAGAAAGAGCATCACCTCGCTAACCCACAGGCCCTGCCACCCGTAAATTCTTTCCACCTAAACGCCTCGAAAATGCAACAAGTAGAAAAACCCTAGGTAAGACGGAAGGAAAGTGAGTATGTTCAAAATAAGCACCCCTCTACCCTGACGCCAGCGAAACTGGATGGACGAATGGGTACATCCTCCGAGAGCTTTGACCCCCCATTCTTAGTGACCAACGCTGACAAACATATTAAGGACCAAACACGTCGTCATGACCAAGAAACCGTAGATGGCCAGCGCCAAGGCACCGCGTCGGAGGTACTTGGGATCCATGTTATCGAGGCTCCTGCGGAGCCTCTTGCGCCAGGGCCAGAGACGGGCCACGCCGACGCCGCTGCTGGGGGCGCTGGCCGCGCTGTGGAGGCTGCCAGTGCTCTGGCCGAGAAGGCCGCCGTCCTCCTCGTCGGCATCCGAAGTGGCAGGCGAGTTGGCATCATCGTCTTCTTTGGCCAGCCGCTGCTGATGGATGGACTCGGGGTCGGAAATCTTATAATAGAAAAGGCCGGGAAGAATGAAGGAAATGCTGGTGCTACCAGTGCTGCCCACATACGCAAGCACGCGCTCCAGGCTGACGACTGTCAAGGCCACGCCGTAGCTGAGGATGAGAATGAGAGTGGTGAGGATGGCGAAGCGCATGTCTGACATGGAGCCGACGGGGCCATGATCCGACCTCGCTTGCATGGTTGGCAGCAAGGGCCGACCGCCGGGGGAGTTGTTCCGGATGGATGAGGGGCGCGAGACGGCCTCGGGCCGCCACTTGAGCACCGCATCCAGAGACGCCCTGCAAGGATGAACCTGAAGAGGAACGGAGAACGTGACGAGGACCACAATCGCCGCCTTGGCGATGGTTGAGGCGATGGAAGGTGCATCTGCAAGGTATCAGCCTAAGTCCTCTCTCCCGGCGTGGGGGAGACTTTACACATGGAGACGATGTTCCCGTGGATGTTATCGCCAAAAGTCAGGTAGCCCGTGATGGCCACCAGCACATAGATACTGGCCGCCGAGCCGATGCTTGTCCCAATAACCCCCATGACGCTATACCTAGTCAGCCCCGGCACGTCACACATGAGCAAGCGGGTTCTGCGACTTACTTCCTCGGCGAGTTGTCCTGCAGTTCATTGAGGATGGAGAACATGTTTTGGTGGCAGGTATAGGCGAAAATGACGACGGGAAGACTGCTCAGGGCGGTGATGGGACCACCCCAAGTAATCACCCTCACAGGGCCCCGCACAATATCGGTATCGGCGGCGAAGTGGTAGACGACGAGCACGATCAGGTAGCCGATGGAGACCAAAGCCACAATGCTCGTGTACTTCAAGCTGTCAAGGCGGCGCAGGAAGGCCAGCGGGATGATGACTAGCATGAAGGCGGTGATCCAAAAGTTCCGATCCATCAGGAAGGGAACCTGTTCGGCGCGGGCATCGAAGCCGAGGACGACGCCGGGCATCAGGTCCCCGATGATGATCATGTAGGATATGCCGACACCGAAGCATTTAATGGCGATGGCGGCGTCGAAGATGACGGCGGCGTTCGGGTAGGTGAGCTGCGAGAGGGCGAAGAAGGAGGAGGAGCCGCGGTCGAGGTAGCGCGCGCAGCGCGACTGGAGGTAGAGGCCGAAGGCCGAGGTGAAGCCGGACCACAAGATGATGATGACGCCAAGGACGATGCCAAAATGCGACAGGGCCGAGGGCATGGCGAGGGTCCCCGCGCCCACGACTGGAAGGGGTCAAGGTGTCAGCAAGAACAGGCGACCTAAAAGCCGCGAATCTTGAAGTGGCACCTACTCGTGTTGAGCAGGTTGATGACGCTGCTGATCAGACTGGCCTCGCTGTGGTGTCCGCCATCTTTCTGGTGGCCGCCGGCGCGCCGGTTGCGCTGTCTCGACATGACGCTAGATCCCGAGCTCCCTGGCAAGACGGCGCTGTTGCCATCAGATATGGTCGAGTAGTTCCGCATATGAGCAAAGTTCGGCCCGAGATGTTGAGCGCAACTCTGCCGGATCGTCGTGGCGGGCGGGCGGGCTGCAGCGGCGGGTGCGTTGGTTCGTAGTCGCGTGTCGATTCTTGTCGGCTGGCTGGAATGGAGGGGGAAAAAAGTCCGAGGGCAAGAGGGGGAGGACTCAGGAGGAAGTCATCCAGAGAACGGTTGGTATGCGCCAGGCAAGCCACTGATGACCTTGGAAGAAGGGACGTCCTTGACTCAGGTGACGATCATGGACAGCCCCTCCAGTCGCGATGTTCGGGCGTACGAGTCGGTTGACGGGTGACGTGATGGGCGTGGTCGGTCGCGTGCTCTGGCCGAGGCTATCGTCGTCGGCGTCGCCGTCGTGGTGGTTCGTCGTCGAGTGGGAGTCGGGAGGATTGATGGCAGGGCCTCGACGACTTTCCTTCTTGCCGTTGTTGGCGCCGGGAAGCCAAAGTTGGGTCTAGGCAAAGATGACAGATGTGTTTCGTCAGAAGAAATGAACAGCAGCAGCCTGCCCGGCGGGAGATGGCCGCAAATGACGGCACATGGCCAAGCAATCAAACCGAGGGCGGCACCAGCACCGGCACGACTGACTAGCCGGCGCCCACCGGGGACGCCAGTACAACCTTGCACAGGCGCCTGATGGGGAGGGGGGCCAAGAGTTGTCCTCGGGCGTGTCAGCGTGTGGTCGCTCGTGTTGCTTGTGTCCGTGATGGCAGATTGGCCAGTGACAGCTGGAGCCGTGGCGGCGGTGGGCCAGCTATTATGCAACCGCATCCTTAGGTACACCTTTTACTCCGCCTGCCAGCGTTGCTGCTGCACCGACGAGCCCACATCACTAGCTTCATACCTCTCTCTCTGTATACGTAGGCCCATAGGCTCCTACAAGTAGGGTTGGCTCGATGAAAGCAAAAAGAACCTTCCTTACTCTACCTAATGTCGGGACCTAACTAGAGCACTATACAATTCAAGTTACCCCTGGTCGGCCAGAGAGAGGGAGAGAGAGCTGCCCGCCAGTCGGAAATCTCCGTCTTTCTCCAACTGTGTACCTCTTTATGTAATCCAAACATTAGTACCTACCTCTCCCGCTCAGCCTTACCTGTCCCGTCTCCGTCTTGAGTAGCAACCCATCCGCTCGCCAACCCGCCTACCGAGACATCCAACGACGAGCGTGGCACTGGACAAGTCAAACCCCTCGATCTACCGGATCGCCGTCACACTTGGCCGTGCAGTCCTCGAAAGGAAAGGCTGAGATTAAGGTATTCGGCGCGTCGCGCGCATCACGCCCACGTCACCGATTTGGCATCCATCAACAGCCATTTTGCCTGTGACAGCCACGCAACCGACCATCCTCAGTCTGCCATGTCTCTCGACGACACCACCCTCGATACGCTCGCCCACTTCGAGGCGCGGATCCGGCGCATCGAACACCTGCTGTACGGGCATACGACCGCGCCGGCCAAGACCCCCGCCATCACCAGCCTCGAGCAGCTAGAGCGCCGCTTCGCCGCCCTTCTGCAGGATCGCGAAAAGAGCGCGTACCGGGAGGCCCTCAAGATCTGTGAGTGCAAGCCGCCCGCCTATCCATTCTGCCTGCCGAACCCTCCCCCCCCCCCCCCCCCTCGGCACCTCGTCTGCGGCTTCGTGAACTGACGCTTGCCCCCGCCTTCTTTTTTCCCCCGCAGACCACGCGCACCCGGCCATCTTCGACGGCGCGCGCTCGAACTCGCCGGAGCCGCCCGCCGACCTCCCGGCGGCGGCCGTGAAGGAGATGGTGCTGGCGGCGGCGCCCGCGTACGCGGCGACGGCGTCGGCGCTGACGGCGGTGGCGGACACGCCCGTGCCGGAGCCGGGGCTGAGCGCGAGCCTGGCGGCGCTGGCGCCGCGCATGCGCGGCCTCGAGGCGACGCAGACGGCCCAGGCCGCCGAGATTGCCGATCTGCGCCGCCGCAGCGAGGCCCTCGTCCGCCGCTGGTACGAGCACGACGTCGTCGGCTATGCCCACTTCGTCGCCGCCATTGAGGGCCGCGTTGCCCGCGTCGAGACGGCGGCCCGCCGCGCCGAGAAGGCCCGCGAGGAGGTCTGAAGGGCAGGCACTCCGAACCCCCCCGTCTCGCCCCCCTAGTGTCTACAATTCCCATCCCACGCCGATTCGTCACCCTAGGCTGTTTGGTCGTCCGCGAAGGGTGATGCGAAATGCCGAATTGGACGGAAAAAACCTTACGAGATCAAGGCCACGGCGTGGTGGACCCACGGCCACGACGCTCTTTAACCACCACAACGTCACCATCACTACTCTCGCCCACGTGCGCTTCTGCCACGCATGACGCAATATTTGCCGCCGACACCGGTGGTCGTTTCTTTTGGCCGCTGGGATTATCCAGGATTCCCCATGGCCGGCAGGTCTCGCCCTGCTTGCGACCGGCCGAGACTGTGAGGATGGTCCTTGAACGGCAAAAGCTAAGGGAAAGCTGGGCCAGGCAGTCGCAAGCGGACACGCCGCCACTTGACAGTCAAGCATTACCGATCGCGAAGTCGCGACCTCCTGAAACCGTGGCCGATACAAGGAAACCCGGGGAAGACAAACGTCAGCTTCCAGCACAACCCCTTGGATCAATGATCCCCAGGACCAGGCCTTTCCCGGTCTGGGGCGTAACAGGAGTTTGTGAGGTTCCTGATCGATCGCGAGGGCTCGCTCGGCATATTCACCATCCCATACGCCACCCCGAACACCAGCAGGCTTGGGCAGGTTCTTATGTCCGCAACGTTGTAGAGCGGCAGAAACAGTAGTCGGCGTAGTGGGAAGATCCCGAGTCAGCCACCGCTTGCGATGGTGCAAATACATCCACGTGATCAACCTCGCGTGGTTTGCATGATGGTAATTTCCGCGCTGACATGCCTTCTCTCCGTCAGCCGAGCCTGGATCGTGCCCGTCACCCGCACTGCCCTGTGTGCCAATTGATATCACCCAAATCTGGTCCTCACAATGCACACCCGTCCTTCATCATGTATTACAAATGCCAATGTTCTTGCTGAATCACCGCCCGCACCCTGCGTCCCCGTGAAGATTTCTGAAAGAGTTCTTCTGGGGAGGGGTGGTTGCATGCAGCCACGCTGCAAAGAGCAATAGACTCCAGCTTTGGCACGGTCCCCTGGCGGACGGATCGCTATCGTCCCGTGTTTCAAGGCTTTGCATCGCTTCCCCGAAGGCCTTGGACGCCCAAGCGAGGCGGCTTCACGTGAAGAATGGAAGCACGCAGGACCGGAAGACGAACCGTAAGGCTGCAGTGTGGAATGCCAGGAAAGAGCCGGGGGGGGGGGGGGGCCAAGGCGCTGGTGGGTTGGTGGGTTGAAAACCACACCACGCACACGATGGCCTCGTCACCCGGGTCGAACGCCCTTCCCGCGCACGGCAGTGGAAAGGTCCGTGGCCACTGGGGCGCTTCCTACATACCGCCCAGCATTCCGTGCGCCAACGGCTTGCGGAAGCGGGAGTTCCTCGTCCCAGCCGAGAGGCGGCCACGGCGCCACGGATGCTTGCGCTTGGCTGGGCCGCGCGAAGTCAGCGTGGTAGTGCGCTGGCATGTGGTGCGGCCTACGACGTGCCTCTCGCCACAGATCACCGATGCCCGTTCTTCCGTCGAGCGGGCGCCATCACAGGAGGCCGGGCTGCCGGGGAGACTGATGAATGGCTTCCCAGGTCCAAGAAGGGGGTCACGACATCCGACTGGCCCGCCATGCTGCAGAAACCTACCTCATGGATTACGTTTCCTGTTAACTTTGGACGGCGAGGCCGTGGTCTCGACCGCTGGGGGAACTGGGGTGTACGCGTCAGCCACACGCAGTGCGCACCGCCACAGCTCGGCAGTTGGCTGGTGGGTGTGACTGCTTCTGCTTGCAATGTCGTCGGCACCACCCATCGAGGCCGTACGTTGCCGGGATTCATATGTGACAATCTATTTGCGTCCGCCTTTTGCCGGGATGCTCAAAAGGGCAGTCTGATTAGCCGAGCCAGCGTTACACACACATGGCTTCTCAGGATATGGAGCACGCCACGGCCCGATGGCGGAGAAGGTTTGCCGTGTCACTGACCGGAACGGCCCCTCGCGACGCATACCTCCTTCGGGGTTTCCAAGCGGCACATGCAGCACATCCTCTGGTCTGCCCAGACCAGAGGCGCTCAGCTTTCAGCTACCCGCTAGAGCTGCATGGTACAGGGAGGCGTGTGGTAAGTCCTCGTTCACCAGCGGTACACGATGCGAGCCGAAAGCGAGCCCGCCGTGGTGGCGGTTCAAGGATATTGTGCCTGGGGAGAGGGACGAAAGTATGCCAACGACCATGAAAGCCAGAAGGCAGTTGTCGGTGATCCGACAAAGGAGAGCTTTAGAGGTTAAATATCCTTTTGGTTTTCACTCCCTCAGCGGACATTCACTGTCATTCGAACGCGCGCAGGTATCGACGGCGGCAAAGCCCGACCAGCTCGACCCGTGACTCCACCCACTCCGTAATGCCCTCATTGTATGAATAAACCGGGCAAATGGCGTCGATCACAACGTGGTAGACGGTGGGGATTTTCGGACATTTGTTTTCTTCGACGTTCTGAAACGGCGAGTGTCCATGGGCGGAGTTGGCAGAATTGTGGGTTGGCGTAGGTAATGGCAGACGCGCAACGAAGGGCGGGCACATTACGTACGGGCGAGGGCCTCTGGAACGGGCCTGTTCTTTTTTCGGTTTCAACACACGTGTGCGAAGGCGCTCCGTGCTTGGTGAAACATCTGAGCCGAACTGGTCGAGCGGATGGATGGACAACCTGGGGCTCGGCTCGCGGTGCCTCGGCCTTGGCCCTGCGTAACAACAGCAGCAACAGGTTGGGGCCTCTTCAAGACGCCAGCAGTCCCAGGAATCCGGTCGACGATGGATGGCAGGTTGACAGCTGGCAAGGAGACCCGGGCGGCCCGGGTGGAAGAGGATGGATGAATGGGCGGGTGGACACCGGAGAGACAGCCCTGGGATGGATGGATAGTCGGGACGCTAGACGACCGCAATCTCGTGCGGCGACAGCCGCTCCCCCCCTCCCCCCCATCCGGTGGCCCTCTCTGTGCCTCAGGCTGCCACGTTTCTCGCGTGTGCATGTCCTCGGCGACAAATGGCACCGACCGCGCGGGTTCGCACGTCTCGAGACAGCCCGTCGATGTGCGCCGCCCCTGCATATGCTGTCGCGTGTGGCACCTACACACACAGCAGCGTCGAGTACACGAGGCGGAGAATTTTCCCGGGACGAAGGGGCGTGGTTGGCTGGCTGGGCCGCGGTGTCACGAACCACGCCATCCGCCCATGCGAGCCGGAACGTGTGGAAGCGGCCGTCGCCAGCCCTTGGCAGAGAGAGCCCCATGATGGCCTGGGCGGTCGGGATGCGTGTGCTGTGCCGACCTCGACCTACCCCCTCCTCGGCTGCCCGTTGGTGTGCGCCATCCTGGTCGATTCTCAAACAAGCAGCAGCAGCAGCAGCAGCAGCAGCATCAGCACTACCACCACCCCCAGGAGGGGAGGAAGGCCCTTCCGTTTTTTCCTCGGTGTGAGGGGAAAAGGTCGGAGAGCCGGGGACGGGACGGGGCAGCGCAGTGAGCAAAGGGGAGGTCGTGCTGGGCCGATGTGGTGATGGACGAACGGGCGGGTGGGCTCCTTTTTGACGAGCAGCTGGCTTTCCACTGGCCTCCCGGCGGTCAACCATGTGGTTTGGTTGTCTCCTTGTGCCGGATGAGCCGTCGCGCAGTCCCTGGGGGGGGACCAAGTAACCAAGCTAACCGGTGTGAGCGTCGCGGGCGACGGTGGCCTAGGCTGGCGATGCGCCGGCCAGCAACAAGCGCTGCCTGGGAGAAAATGGGGCGGCCTAGACAGTTAGCTAGGGCTGCTGTACCTGCCTTAGCGCGCGCTCGCTCGCTCTCTTGTCTCCCACTCTCTGTTGGGTTGGACCGGGGCTGGGGCCGCGCCGTATCCACACCCACACACACACACACACACGGGGCATGTTCCAGTAGATTGTAGACAGCATGGAAGTCCCTGAATCTCTGTGTCTATGTACCTAACTTATGTACTTACCTACACACTAGGGTTACTATATGTAAGCCTCCCGAGATGGCCTGCTCGACGGTAACGGCAGAGGCCCTCGGTTAGTCGGGCTACCTATCAACAACACCCTACCAAAGTGCGGGCTGAGAGAGAGGTACGCGCGTGAGCCTGGTGGGCGGACCAACACGGACGGGCCCTGACACCGGGGTTGAATGGGACCCCAGGGACCCGAACCGGGGTCCGGCCTATTGTTGTTTATTGCGATCCCGTGTGTTCCCAGCGGCCTCAGAGAGACAAGGTGAACAGGCGGACAGAACGGACTGGCGGGCAGAGTTGGTTCGACCCTCGGGTCGTCTTCCCCTGGCTGACCGACCCTCGGCAGCCACAGGCCCGGGGCCGCGCGACAGGGCCGTCCGCAATCTCGAAAGTCGAGTCAAGCAAGCAACCCCAGGGCCTGTGTGCAAGTGTACAGGCTCGGCACTGCGCCTCGATGGCGTGGCATCGAGGCCGGGACGGGGTCTACTTGTATGCCGCCAGTACACGATACCGGGCCATCCGTGCCTGGGTAATGGAAAGTACTCGGGTACTCGGTACCTCTTATCTGCTAGGTATTCCAGCGTGGACACCCTTGCGTCTGCGCTCACAGCCCTATCTACCTAAAATAAAGCAGTAGCTTCGTGCTTCGGACGAGGCGGCAGCGCGAGGTACATACATAGCAGCCATGTGTAATACATCTCCATACCAGGGCACCTACACCTACCGGTCCCAGGTAACGGGCGGGTTGGGATGGGATGGGATGATGGGAGGAGGAGGTACCTAATATACCCTGTCTGCGATCAGTGATCGACCCCCTGGCTCAACGTCTTTTGCGCAGGCCCCGCACTGTCTGGCCGCTAACCGCCTGGCCACGCGCGCCTGGTGCAAATTGCCTCGTGCCTTTCACTGTGTGCCGCGCCTGTGCGTCGCCTGGTTGTTCATCTCCAGTCCTGGCCCCTTCACGGCGACCCCCCCCCCTAAAGAGCCCTGAGCCAGGGACCCAGACCCGTCTCCGCCGGGAACACCGCTGCTCGCGCCCCCCCCATCCCTTCATCTGTCCTCCAGTCTGATCCGTTCCTTTAATTCCACCCAGCGAAAGTCGGGAACCTCTGCTCCATCCTGCCCACCGGCACCTGATCGCGACGAGACCACCTCCGCTCATCGAAGAGACAGAGACAGAGAGAGAGAGAGAGAGCCGGCCAGTGCTGACGAGAGAAAGAAACAAAGCCTCCTGCAACTCAACCTTCTCTCCCCTCCCCCCTCTTCTCCGATTCACGGCAGGCCAGCATCTTCTTCTCCGCTCCGTCGAGCGCCTTCAGCTCAGCCCCCCCCCCTCTTGTGCAAACGCGGCATTCCTTCCTTTTCGACCCGTCTCGTCTCCCAGCGCCGTCAGGAACTGCGATTCAGGAGTAGTCAGTCGTTGCTTTGGTGCAACAAGAAGACCTCGGCCCCGCGATAGCAACACTTATCAGCCTACAGAAGGAACCGTCGGGCCCTTCCAGAACCTGTGCATCAACCCCAAGTCCGCTTCGGCCCTGGTGTTCCTTGCGTCTGCTGCTTGAACCTCACCCCGGCTACTACTACTACCACCACTACCTACATACCTCTTACCTACCTACCCTTCGATCCTCTCATTCCACACCTCCCGTTTAATTTGCAGGCGGCGTTCTAGCAACTCTCTCTCTCCTCTCCCTTCCCCTCATCCTTCCACCCCCCTCTCTCTTTCTCTCCCTCGCTTCGTTCCCTCTTCAGTTCGGCCGGACTTTACCTCTGCAACCCACGAGCAACGCACGAACTGTGTGGACTCTTGTCGGTCAGAGTACATTCACCGTGCCCTCACTAATTCGTCTATCGCCCGCGGCCACCTGAAGCTGCGACGATTGATCGACATTGGCCCAGCCCGAACCGATCGACACCACCCATTGGACGGGGGGTGCTTCAGTCATCATCGCATTACGCCAGCACATTCATTGGTTTTCCCCCCCAAGCCTGGCCTTCGTCCTCCTCGTAGTGACCCTGTTTCGGTTCGTTGGGCTCTTTTTTTTCTGCGACACAGGAAAACCCACGCGCGCGCATTCCCATACCAGCGTTCAGGACCGCTAGTTTTGCCCGTCCCCGATTGAGCCGACCCGACCTGCCCGTTGTGGTACCGCCTGTCTACACCGCTGCGCATAAGTCGCACAGTCGAGAACCTCTCGTGGCGTCTCCGCCGGCCCAGCCAAGCCCATTCACACCACCACTCGCCAGGCTGCACCCCGTCGCCAAGCGCTCCTCCGTCCCAACGCAAAACAGGCATCATCTCGTGTCTTCAGGTCCGATCGAGCCAATTCATCCGTCCTGTCCCCGGACCACCACCACGTCCCAGCCATCGCCAACAACAACAAAACCCCCGCCAGCCAGCCTGCCCACGGCATTTGGCCAGCTCAACTGAACCCAGCCATCGTCATCACCACCACCAACCTTCGTTCCAGTCACTCTTTTTTCCCTATCTCTTCCCACGCCGTCGCGACGTTTGCACCGTCGCTGCTCACGGACCTTCCACCGTTACTGCCACCCTACCCCCGAAGCGACCGCCTCCCGAAAGACGATCTACCAGACCTTCCGCGTTGCATCTTGCACCACACCCTCAAGCCTCCGCATCCCCAACCCCGGGTCCGACAAATCACGGTCCACGTCCCGCCTGCAGGATTGCCGGGTTCCTTCGTTTCTGCGCTTTCTTTCAGCACACTTGCACTGCCACAGCAAACCACGCAGCCCGCCTACACCCCCCCGGTCTCGCCTCCCACCCGGCATTGACTATTCGCTGCACGCCTGTGCTTGCATTGCGACTTCGCCATCTCGTCCACCTAGATCATCAGATTGGGCCCGCCCGTCGTCCGCCCTTCGCTTGCACCCTTCTCCCCAGGCCCTGCGAGCGAACCATCGTCGGCACGCCCAAGCACCATCTGCCGCCTTCTCTCGCCACCACGCTGGATTGAGCCGGTTCTGCGCGCACCTGGAAGCCTCATAAAGCGCCGCGCAGCTTCGACCTTAGCGCCAGTTGCCTCTTCTCTATGCCCTCGTACGGATCACTCCACTCTCCATCACTGCGGAAAATGGAACATTCCCGGGTCTCGTACGGCGGCCGCCGTGGCATGAGCTTGGGCAACATCGTCGGCGACCCCTTCGCGCTGGCCACCACCTCGATTTCCATGCTGGCTTGGTTCATTGCCCTCGTTGGCTGCGTCATCGGCCACCTCCAGGAAGAGAAACCAGACTTCGAGTTCCCACGCTTTTCGTGGTGGGCCATCGTCTTTGAGCTCTTCCTCATCACCGCCGTCACCCTCATCGTCGCCGCCGATACCATTCAGACGTACCATGTCGCCTTGGTTGGATACATGGCCGCCGGTCTGGTGTTGACCTCGTCCTCGGTCAATTCCCTCATTTACAGCTCCAGTAGCGGTGCCCGCCAGGCTGCCGGCGCCGGCTTCATTCTGCTGTCCATGGTTCAGGTACGTTCCTGATCTTGTACGTGCGACTCGATAGTTTGCTGACGCGTTTTCCCCTGCAGATCTTGTGGATCTTCTACTTCGGCTCTGCGCCTTCGGCCACGCCTCGGGCCTACCTCGACTCGTTCGCCCTTACGAAGGAGTCAACCATGAACCGCCAGACCATGCCCGGCGGCTACGGAGGCTACGGCGGCCGCCCCGAGACCTCAGTCTCAAACCAGCCTCCGCAGATGTACACCTCGGCCCAGCTCAACGGCTTCGAAAACCCGTCGCCCGTGCCGGGGCTGTCGCAGCAAGGCATGCGCAACTCGGGCGGCATGAACGGCGGTCCCTCTTCGCCCGTGAACATGAACAAGCCGCCAAACCCCCAGCAGACGGAACACGAAATCGCGCAGCCCACCGAGTACCCGTACCGCGCGAAGGCCATCTACAGCTACGAGGCCAACCCCGACGACGCGAACGAGATTTCCTTCTCAAAACACGAGATACTCGAAGTGAGCGATGTCAGTGGCCGGTGGTGGCAGGCGCGGAAAGAAAGCGGCGAGACGGGTATTGCGCCCAGCAACTACCTCATCCTATTATGAGCAGGCCCTCCGAGGCTGTAGTCTGCTGTTTTCTTGCTGCATTGCGTTGCGATTTTACCCTCCTGGCGTCGGCGATGAGCATTTTCTACGACTATAGGCGCCTGGACCCCGGTTAGCAGTCATACACGGCTACGCGGTTTTGTTTCCAGTTGTGACGGACAAGCGAAGGCGTAGTGGCCTCCGATCCGTGCTTGGACCTCGACTTTCTTTTCTCCGGGGAGGCTCATGCCGTCCGCGCCCTCACTCCCACGGCGCGGGATTTTCGTCTGGAAACACGTGGGGGCTTTTACAAAACTGGCGGCGACCAGTTGGGAAATGGGAGGCCCCTGGCCCGTGTTTGCTTATTTCTCTATTGTCGTTGTACTTCTTTTTCTTCTTCCCACGCCCCTTGTTTCCACGATTGATTCACTTTCCATCACGAACCCCTACGACATTCTACTACCCCATCATATTGTCTTTTTGTATTCTTCCCGTTGCGAAGCGCACAGCCCTCGCCCCCCTCTCGTTGTGTTTTATACCCGGTGGACTCGGTGGTTTCTGCTCGCGTCTCGCTCGGGCCTATACCATCTGTGCCTCGGCACTTGCTGCGGCTTCGCCTCACCCTCGGGCCCGACGTCGTCGGCGGTGGGCATACAAGAAACATGCCGTAACCGGCCCGGCCTCTGGGGTGAGTAGAAGGGGCACCCACAAGCGGCGGATCGAGAGAGAAGGGGTGGGAACTTCGCCGAAATATACGGGAAATCACGATGTCACGTCATTGGTTAGGCGCAGGTCCGGGGGCGGAAGAGGGCCTCGGCCACAGTCAGGGTGGAGTTGCATAAATCGCACCTGTAAATGAAAGAAGCCTTGAAATCCCGTCGCCTTTCTCGAGTACTCGGTTGTATAGACGTGTCTCCTTGGAAACTAACTGGCCATGTGATGCATACGCTCAATCGAGTGTTGCCCGTCTCCCGGTCAAGCTATATTGACCGGCCAAAGCTCCAAGGCCAGCATTGCTCGAGAAAAAGTGATGGTTACCTTTACAGGCCGTGTTCGGTTGCACCATTCCCTTTGACGTCTGCACTTGGGGCTATCCAGGCACTGGGTCTCCTCCCCTAGAGATACTGGAGACGCACCTAACTAGAAGATACCAATGTCTTTTCCCATGGGCCTTGTCGTTAAGAGACTATCTCCGTTTCCCTTTATCCTTACCATTTTCCAGAAGGACTAGTTCTGCTCCGGCTGCAAGCGGCTCGAACGGTTTCCCTGATGAGAAAAAGGGCGGGCTCGTCGATAAGGCCATGGCGGCTTTTCCGGTAAGTTCGGGCGCTCGGCCAGAGGGGTACCGGGCGAGCCGGGTCCTGCCCGGTTTGCGCATTGACTTTCTCTTCTTCTTCTTCTTGAATTCCGATTTGCCATTCAGGAAGCCCGTTCACGTGGTCTGGTGGGGGGTTACCTTGGCAATCTCCTATAGCATCTAGGGACGCGGTTTCACATTCTTGTACGCGGGTTGGGCCAACGCTGGCCATGTCTTTTGGGTTTCCCACGAGAGGTTTCCTCTGAAAAGGAAGGGGGGGGGGGGGGGGGGGGGTAGGGGGTGAACGATGGACATACTCGGTTATCACTTGCTTCTCATGGCCGAAGTTCATCCCATGTCGGATAGGCAGCCATGCCATGGCCCCCAGTTGGAGCTCTCCGCGGAAAAGAACACCCCCGCTTGCTCAACCTTTTTCTTACACGCCACGGGCAAAGCTGTCGTCTGTGTAGACCAAGCCCATTGCCGACGACGACGACGACGACGATGTGAACAACTTGAACAATAATGTGGGGGGGTAACAACTTACCTTTATCCGATTTTTTAGAAGAACCGTAGAGGGAGGGGAGGGCGGGGGGAAGAGAATACGGCCCGATGGGCCAAGCCTGGGGAAAAAGAGAAGGGCTAGGTTAGCATCCCGGATAGAGGCAGCCTTCCCGGCGCGTGGGTCGTGCATGCATTCGGTGTGGGCACTAGATTAAAGTTGCATTAGCATGGGGATGGTCGAGGTTTAGAGAGGGAGAGAGAGAGAGTCGACCCTAGCTCCCGAGGGAGGGAGGGGGAAAGGGAGCGTGGCTTGGACCCTGACGCGGCGAAAGAGAGGGGTGTAAAGGGAAAGACGGCCGTGTTCATCGCATGCCGTGAGTGGTGTGCATGCGTGCTGGGGTCATTTCAGGGCAAGTCGAGAGGGGGGGGGCAAGGGACACCCTTTCGTCGGCAGTCGGCTTTGCAAAGGAAAGCTATAAACGCCCCCCCCCCCCCCCCCCCGGAGCAAGAATGTGGCAGATCAACCGGGTCCCCCCGCGTGTCGGCTCCTTGGCCGGCTTAAGTGGTCCCACGAGAGACTCCGGGACTCGGAAGAAGACGGGGCGCGGGGGGATCCCAAGAGGGGAGAGCTTCGACCGGTCGAGGTCGGGGGGGGGGCATCATTGCGTTTGAAGTTCATCATTCTTTTGTTTCTTGGGGGGGTTGTCAAGCGCGAGAGATTGTGTTTGGTAGACCATTCTGTTTACGGCTTCGGTCGAGATTTGAATCGTGGGGGGGGAGGGAGAGGCATGAGCTAGTGGCTAGTACCATCCTGTTTGGGGGGGGGGGCAGAGAGGAAAGGAAGTCTGCCAGAAGAAAATAGCCATCAAGACCCCGCGCGCCCCCACCCCACGTGGTTCTCGGGCCTTTCACCGCGAGGACGTGGAAATCCGCATCCCACAGACCCAACCACGGAGCATTCCAGCGTATGGGAGAAGGGGGGGCAGCGGCGAGCGGCCGGGATCGTCCCCGAGCGCATGGGAACCGGGCAGTGGCGCAACTCGGATCTGACGTATGAGCTTAGTGGTGGTTTTGTGACCTGATCTCGAACCTTTTCAGGGGACTCGGGGGGGGCGCGGCGACAGGACCAGCGGGTGTGGTATTTAAGACTCTGAAAAGCAAGCCGCTTGGCGCAATCACGGCTTGAGACCATCGTCCACGCCCAACCCCCCTCCTCCGCGTTAGTTGCCATGGGATTTCTCCGACAGCTGACGGGTGGCGGCGGGGAAGGGCGAGGAGGGGGAGGGACCGCACACATGCGGGAATAGGACGGAAACACTCCCCTCTTGGCTCGTGGCGGAGAGCCTGCGCGATGGTGGTGGTGTTCATGCAGCGCAGCGCTCGCCCGGCCGGCCGACAGGGTCGGAACCGGGGGGGGGGGGGGGGGGGGGGGGGGGGGGTTGAACGGGGTCGTCCGATGGTAGCGGGCGTCTGAGCTCGTTTATCTCCGGTGGATCCCAAAAGAACGACCGTCCAGGCCACTTCGCTTAGGGTACTTTTTCGCCGTGCGGTACTTTTCGCAGCCCGCAGGCCGTCCGTCCATGCGGGAGCGGAAGCGATGGATGGATGGATGGGCTGACAAGCGTGTGTGCATAACCTGCCCGCTTGGGCCGCAGCGTAGCGGCTGGGACCCTGACATGACTCGGGGGGAGGGGGTTTTCCCCTGGTGGCTTGTACAGCGCGGACCCTGGTTTTCCCAGTTGGGTGCCGCCCCCGGCTCGAGCGGCAGCATGAAGTGTATGTACAAGAAGGGCAGGCCGTGGTGTCACAGGGAGGTCGGAGACGCTCGCAATGCGGGAGATCCGCTGCGTGGTAGAGCCTCCAGCTACGTGATGAGGAGACGAGGGAAAGCCGTGTCCAGCAACGGCTTTGCTGATGACAGCGTAGGCCGATGGAAACACGGATGTCACCTCTTGCCTCCCTTGCCAGTCTCCCAAGAAAACCAAGCTTCTCTATTTGGAACCGCCCCAAGATATGTTTGGCTTTACGGAAGAGGAGGACCCTTGGCATATTTATAGACAGGGCTGGATGGGAAATCATGTTTATCTCGCCCCCCCCCCCCCCCCCCCCCCCCCTAGTAAGCAAAGTTCAGCCATCGCCTAGCCACTGCCTCTTGCGACTTACATATTGTGCTGCTTACCCACCCGCAGCAAATCATCTATCCCAGCATGGAAACAGCCTTCCCATCCGATTTACGACAAATCACCCCAATCGCCGATAAGAAAGGAGACCCCTGACTGGACCCCTGACTGGGTACAGATGCTTATATCTGACCTTACCCGGCTCTGGAGGGTTACATGGACGGGAGGCTTGGTATTTTGACACACGACGTCGCCCCCGGGGCCGGGGGGGGGGGGGGGGGGGGAGCATTCCTTGCACGTGGTCCCTAGTTCCCTGTGCCGATGATGGGGGATCCCCCTCCCCGCCGCTACCCCGTGCGCTGAGAACGCCCGAATGGGTTGGGTCTCTTTCATGCGCTGCTTGCCTAACGGGGACGGCGGCAACGACCAGGCATGACTGCCGCAGGTTGGATGGTGTTGTCATATGCTCGCAGTCCCGTCTCATGGCTCTCTGCTGGACCCCCGATTCATATTCCTATACCCCTGAGACCCTGATCATGTCTGTGTGTCGGCCTCGAGCAGGCTCCATATAGATGCAGGGCCCATCGCTCGATCGCCGTCCCGCTTAGTTTACTACCGCCATCACTTTGTCGTCCCTCAAGCCCTTCCTGTCGGAAGCTGTCTCGCCCCTCTCGGCGAGTCACCGCAAAAGCGAATCGCCTCTGATCTCGATCCGTCCCCCGCGGCCAACTCCAGCTCCCCCCCCTTACCACGGCTGGGCCGAAGAAGACGCGACAATGCCGCGGCCCACGTCTCAGGTGCAGCTCGTGGTCGCCATCCCGACGCTGACCGGGTCGTTGCTTTCCTTCCTGGCCACCACCGCGGCCATCATCGGCCACTTCGCCTTCCCGCCGGGGCGGCATTTCCGGCATTCGTTGATCCTGAACCTCTTGGTGGCGGGTACGTACCCGAAAGCCCCCCCACCCCCTTCCCCTCCCTTCCCGTCGCCCCATGTGAAAGAAGACCAAGTGCGCGCGCGGGGGGGGTGGCTGACGGGTGGCTCCCAGACGGCATCAACTCGCTCAACAACTCTATCTCCGGCATCGACCGCATCGTCGAGCGGGAGAAAGCGGTGCCGGCGTCGCCCGGGCTGGCGTGCAACGTCAACGCCTTCGTCGGCCAGCTGTCGGTGCAGGCCGTCGACTTCAACATCCTCATCATAGCCCTAACCGTGCTGCTGGCCGTGCGCAACAAGAAAGTGGTCCACGAACCGACGCGTCTCAAGACGGCGTGCCTCTGCGCCCTCCCCTGGATCCCCGCCCTCACCACAAGTGCGTTTTCCCCTGGCACACATTCCCCCCCCCCCCCTTCCCCAGCCCCCTTCCCGCTGGGCAACGCGCAGGCAACCTAACCGTCGTGTGTTCGCCGTCCAGGCAGCCTGGGATGGGCCTTCGACGCGTACGGGCCGGTGAGCGGGAACTGGTGCTGGATCCGGGCGGACGAGACGGGGCTCCGGTACGGGCTGACGCACGCCTGGCGCATCGCCATCTTCCTGACCACCCTCGGCATCTACACGTACATCTACCTCCACCTGCGCCGCGTCTTCAACCGCTTCTCCCTCAGCACGACGCAGGGGGGGGGCACGACGACGACGACGACGGGGACGGCGACGGACCCCGCCGTCCCGCCGGCCCCGCCCCTCGCGGGCGCCGCCCCGGCCCCCGAGAGCCGGGACGCCGGCGGCATCGTCGTCAAGCGCTCCTTCCGCGTCGAGAGCCCCACGCCGCCGCTGCCCCCCCTGCCCCCCTTTCCAGGCCCCGGGCAGCCGCCGCCGCCGCGCCCGCCGCGCCCGCCGTCCTCGCAGCCCGTGTCGGTGTTTGAGCACGACGACGACGACAGCGACCACCACGACTACGACGACGACGCGGTGCCGCTGCGGGACTTGGAGGCGGGCGGGGGCGGCAAGCGGGCGACCGTGGCGATCATGACGACGACGACGACGACGTCGACGGCGACGTCGACGACGACGATGATGACGATGACGAAGACGACGGCGGCAGCGGCGGCGGCGGCGACGGCGACGGCGACGGCTTCGGCTCCGGCGGACCGGGTGCACGCGAGCGGGCCGCGGGCGTCGCGGGCCAACCTGCGGCGCATGCTGCTCCTCAACGGCTACCCGGCGCTCTGGATCGCGCTCTGGATCCCCGGCATGGCGACGCGGCTGACCGAGGCCGTCGCCGGCCGCTCGCCCGTCTGGCTGCAGGTCGCCCAGGCCTCGACCCAGTACATCGGCCTCGCCAACGCCCTCACCTACAGCTGGAACGAGAAGATGACGCAGCGGCTCCGGACGCTCGTGCGCTGGCGCCCGCTGCGGAACGAAACGCGGGAGGGCGGGGGGAGGGGAGGGAGGAAGAGGTGATGGCCGCCCCCCCCCCCCCGGAGGCTTGTGGACGTGGGTATTCTATAGATATGTATCCTGGACATGCCCGTTATACCCGGCTTAGGCATGGTGGAAGTTCAACTCGTTGTTTTGGTATCGCCATCCGGGACACTCGGCATACCTGTCCGGTCTGTCCCTGACTCATGGTGGTAGACGATGAGCTGCACCGCGGTACTGCCATGTAAGGACGTCATCGAGATTTGTCGCCGGGGTCGTGGCTTGAAGGCTGTGAGCTGTTAGAAGGTCTTCTCGGTTCTCCGGGAGGTAATAGTTCATAGGCACTGCTTGACCTCGAACGGATTCGTACGGGCTATGCGAGCTGTATATTGAACTGGATGGATAACAGCGCCGCTTGAAACCTCTGCTCGAAGGAGCCGTCAATCGAATCGACGTCCGACTCAGGCGCTCGCTCCAACTCTCTGGCGTCGGACCACTCGTATCTTGCCAGAGCCCGCTGGAAATCGACCCGGTAGGTCCCCGGGTCGAGTACATAGCCGATGGGCGCCTCGGACAGGTGCCGCGAAACGGGCTGGGCGAGGGAAACCTTCACCAGGGGTAGGGTCATGCTCCCGTCCTTCCATTGGCGCTGCGCCGTCGACGCGACGTGGAACCAGACCAGGATGGTCCGGAAGGGATTGGAAAACACCAGCAGCAGGTCGTCCGGGAGCTCCACGAGCCGGGCGTAGCCGAGGCGCAGGGCCTGTCGCTGCTTGGCCGCGGGTACGTGGGGATGCAGACCGTCGAAGCGCCACGGCCCGTCGGCCGCGCACAGCGGCCCCGTGACGTCGACCCACCAGAAGTCGTCGGCGGCGCCGACGGGCGCGAACCGGTCGGGGCAGTGGTCCTGGAGCCCGAGGTAGAGCCACTGGCGGGCCCAGAGGCGGGCCGGGGAGCCGGCCAGCCGGAGGGGCCCGCCGCCCGGCAGCCGGTAGAAGACGTTGGCGCTGTGGCGGCTCCGGACCAGCGGCAGCGCGAGGCGGTCGCGGCCGCCGCGGTGGTACGCGTCCACGGCGGCGAAGAAGATGCCGCGCTCCTTGTCGGCCACGTGGACGGGCAGGTGGAGGAGGAGGCCCCGGTTGGTCATGAGGGAGTGGTCCACGGGCAGGCAGTTCATGGCCGGCGCGGGCCGGCCGGCCCAGCGGCCCGTCACGACGGGGCGGCCGGCGTCGTCGCGGCGCTGCGCGGCGCAGCCCCGGAACAGGTCGGGGGACGGCGCCAGGGCGCCCGTCCAGGCCAGCAGCTGGCCGTCGGGGTCCAGGAGCCGGCCCGGCGCCCAGCACAGCAGCGTCTGGTCCGCCGAGCCCTGGACCAGCTCCTGCTGCAGGCGCAGGAAGGCGCGCGCGCCGCCCTCGCCGTACAGCAGCGGCATGTTGACGCCCAGCAGGCCCAGCAGGCAGTAGGCGCGGTCCTCGGGCCGCGACGTCGCGCGCCCCGCCGCCCACGACAGGCGCTCGGCGACGGAGAAGGCGGCCACGTCGGCGAAGCCGCGGCTGAGCAGCGTGTGCGGGACGCCCGTGATTTCCTCGAGTAAGCGGGGCAGCTCGAAGGCGAGGGTTGTCGCATCGTCGACATCGCCGTCGTCGTGGTTGTTGTTGTTGTTGTTATTGTTATCGTCGCCGAGGTTGTTCTCGTGGTCATCGTCGTCATCCCTCCTCCCCCCGAAGCGCACGGGGTCCCAGGACCGGGCGAAGAAGCGGCGCTCCCGGGGCGCAATGAGCTCCTGCAGCGTCCAGCCGCGCGTGAACCAGCGGCTGCGGCGGAAGGCGGAGGCCGGGGCGCGCGGGCGGTCGGCGGCGGGCACGTCGGCCAGGTAGACGTAGCACACGCGGGCGGCGGCGTACCAGGCGAACATGGAGTTGATGGCCTCGGACAGCGCGGCGCTGCTCGTCTTGTCGATGCAGCACGTGTCGACCCAGACGTAGGCGAGCCCGTCGCGCGCCGCCTGCGCGCAGCAGCCCAGCACCTTGGCGTACCCGCGCTTCCCGCGCGCCGCCGCGCCGCCCGCCCGCACCTCCTGGAACGTCACCTCCCCGGCCTCCCACGTGTGCGACAGCGCCGCGTACGCCGGCACCGGGTCGAAGAACTCCTCGAGCTGCTGCGTGCCGACGTGGAGGAGGTGCATCGTGGCGGTGGATGGTGCCGGCCTTGCTCGGTCCTCCCCCAGAAAGTACTATGTAGAAGTTCGTGGGGAAAAGGGCGGGGATGCCCCCGTTACTTGCGCGACGATCCCGTACGGGGGGACGTCCGGGATTTATAGAGTTGCTAAGCTGAAAAGCTGACCAAGTCCCGCTAGTCCCGCATCGTCTTAGTTCAGCTAGAGGAACCGAACCATCCCTACATAGTAATGGGCTCAGCAACGTACCTCTTGACGTCAATCATGCCAAATCGGCCTCCCCTTACCACTGGAGGTCAAATGGATAGGAGTAAGTGGTGAGTTGTCGCTCAAACATGGAGAAAAAAAAGAATTGGGTCTAGGCCGAGAGAGACCTCGTCAACGGATGTCTATATGTGTACTACTCATCTCCAAGTTATTCATGAATACTTAAGGTACGGAATACCCGCAACCAAAGAAAACTGTACATTAACAGGTACGTACTTCACCGCAAGTAACAATTGCTTGATTTTAAAGCACTAATGTGCCTTTTCAGTATTATATCATAGGAAACTGAGTGTGACTTGGGGTGATTGGTAGCATGCTTAGATCTCATATACCCGATAGCATACTATAAGACGCTCACCAATATAGCGCTTACCAGACCCAAGCGGAAACCGAATCCGTGGGAGATGAACCGTAACAGAACGGGACACTCGAGGTTGGGAACGGCAGAAAGTCTCTCCTCTATGTCGTGCATGTGGCAAACTTTTGTCCGCACGTCATTGTTAGAAGCAATGTATGGGTCAGGAAAGAAAATGAAGCCGGCATGGTTCTATTCAGCTATCGGCTCTCGTGTGAAGTCTTAGATAAGCTGGAGACCGGCGGGGGGGGGGGCGCTATATCTGTATCAAGGTTGCAGTCCGTACCGCACCATAGCAGCAACACTGCAAAGTATTTAGGATTCTAGCGAGGCGCTGCTTTTTACCTCGTCTGCGTCCACTCAGCCCGGTGGGTAGCTCCCCGCTGGGAAGAATTGCACGGGTTCCCACGCCGGCTTTACCCATACGCTAGGTCAACACGAGTGTTGCCCACAATGTGAGGTTCTTGGTCAGTAGCCGTGATGGAAATCGCATAAATCAATAATTTGAGTTAAGAGCCGGTGGCCGCATAGGGAGACGGGTTCAATCTTCCTCCCAGAAGTTGTTACAAGACGAGACCATGTCGCGATCTAATTATTGCTGGGTGATTTGATCAGTGGACGAATATGTAGTTAGAAGAGCTAGAATAAGTAGATATCACATCCCGACGTGTCGTATGGTGTTCCGGGCGCATGGCCAGTCCTCTACATTATGCGAACCTCGAGGGGCAATCTCGGGGCACGGGGCTCTCCTTATTGAAAGTACATCTTGAGCACCCATTATGGGCTGAGCCGCCGTCTAGCGCCGGCGGCTGGGCCATGTGGGTGCATTGCTTGCCGGATTCGCCCTAGCTGCTTCAGTTGAATCAATCTAGACTCGAGTCCTTTCTTCTGCCAAGTCCAAGCCGACCAAATGATCCCGGTCGCCGCCGGGCTAATTGGTCTTCGGGGTTAGTGTGGGTGTGGAAGGATTCAGCCCTCAGGGGTAGCATCATTACCCGCAAGCCTTATGATCCGCCGCGAGTATGGAGCTTCTTCTAAGTGGAACCCCTTTGTAGTATAAGTAAGTAATGTCCCTGGGTTCCATGTTCGGCACTGTTCCCAGGTTCGCGCCATCCCTCGCAAACACCCTCCCCCCCCCCCCCCCCCCCCCCGAAACCCGCCGACACCCGCCTCCGACTCCCTCGCCATGCTCACGAAGCCCCTCCTCCTCGGCGCCCTCGCGGCCAGCGGCGTCGCGGCCCAGCTGCCCCACGCCCTGCAGGCGCGGGTGCTCTACGACCTGGACGAGTCGCCCACCTGCTCCAGCGCCCGGGACAGCGTCCTGTCCGTGTACCAGCAGATGCCGACGCCGGCGGCCGTCCTCGACGACGCGGCGCTGCCCACCGGCCTGTGCGAGGAGCCCAGCTTCACCGGCGAGACCGCCGCGGCCTGGAGCTCCTTCACCTCGGCCGCCATGGCCGTCCTCGCCTCCAACACCGCCGTCGTCGCCTCCGCCTTCAGCGCCTGCCCCGAGCTCCTCGGCCGCCTCCCCGAGATCCCCGACTGCGCCGCCACCGCCGCCCCCACCCCGGCCCCGACCGGCGCCGGCCCCAGCAAGACCACCCCCGCCGCTTCCGCTGGCGCTACCGGCAGCCCCGAGCCCAGCGCGACCGGCACCGAGTCGGGCGCCGCGAGCTCGCCGAGCCCCGATCAGAATGCTGCGCCGCGCCTGGGCGCCATCGTGGGAACGCTTTGGGGCGTTGCCGGTCTGGTTGGTGCCGTGGCCGTGTTATAGGGCGGATGTTGGGGTTCGATGAAAATAGCCGCTATATGCAGCGTAGAAATCAACGGGGCTCTTGTAAAGATCTCATCACCCTTCGTGGACGAGTTGGGTCCTAGTAAGGCTGATACATCTACCTGTAATGCCGCCCTGGATATACTTTGCTTGCGTCCGTAGTCGTAGTACACCGCTAATAGGCGCAGGCGCTACGAATCGGAATAATCCTTCATGGCCGCATAGGGGCGTAATGGAAAGCAGGGGGCTGCTGTTTACAAGGTAATCTCCGTGGGCACTTTCTTCCCCATGGAAGATTGGCGTCTAGCGAAACTGTGCTGCTTCGATTTGCCGTGATAAGTTACTTAGCCAATGATGCCACCACTCCGGCCGTCAAACGGCCCGAAATGATTGTCTGACATATTTACACCGAGTCCCTCTTCTGTCCCTCAACCTCCTGTCATCACACGGCTCCGAGGGAAACACGACCAACTCTCTACCATCATGAGCCAATACTTCCCGCACGCGCCAATCGACTCGAGCCACGAGATTCGCATCCTCGACTTGTTGTCGTCTTCCAGAGGTCGTGGGATGATTGAATTATATTATTGTGTTTTAATAGGGGACGTTTCCCGGCCATCTGGATGCGAAGACTCAGGGTTGTTGTGTGTACACGCTGTGTCAACTGCACTTTTCTATCAGGCTGCCTCGGCAGGAAACCTCAACTGGCTGCGAATACATGCAACTCAATCATCGCTCGGGTCCGAAATCAAACTAATCGTTCCGAATGCTCTCGAGAAACATGTGCCCGTATTGCGCTCTTACATTCCTTTTTCTTATTTACTTTATTCTAGTTATCCGTGTTATAGGAACATTGAATTCTAGTGTTCACGGCCTTTACGCGTCTTATCGACTTTTATTGCTAGAGCCTTCCATTATCTGTTACCTATCTCCTTCCTTGTGCTAACGTAGTAGGGTACGTACTTAAGGGCCTGTTAATATATACATACCGTAATGCTGGCAGTATAGTGCATATTGCTAAGAATTATAACAGCTCTAACTAACCTACAGTTAGGCACCTGCGTTCGCAGTTCTTAAATTTAGTTAAGGGCCGGCAAGTTCTCCGAGGTGCCGCTAATAAACACAGTCTCTGTAGGCTGCTATATAATTACTTACTAGCCTTATCTATCGCAGCGCCAGCACTAAAGACAATAATCTGCCTAACCACTGTTAACAAGATCGAACGAACCTAAACAACTCGAATGGAGTTCTGTCCCTCCTGTTTCTCCCTCTCCAGTATGGTTGAAAGCTGCACACCCCCCAAAAGATCTATTATCCTCTGGATTATTTCCGAATGACCCATTTTGAGGCAGAGCGGCGTGTTCTTTGGCCGGATTCACTTTTATGGACGCTTCTACAAAAGCCTGGTATGCCTACTGGAGAAGCATACCAGGCGTTCCCTCCATAGCCTTCGCGTGACGTACCATGCCTTCAAATCTGTCTGGGACCGAGCAAAGGCGCTTCAGCGTGTGACGCAGGCTTGAGCGTTTGGAGCTCCTGCTGCTCCTGCTCCACGACGGCGACATGCCCGGCGCAACGCATCAAGTTCGGGTCGGCGTGCCCGACCCACGTCGTGGCCACCCAGTCGGGCAGCGTCCAGGCGGCTGACAGGAAGACGAGGTCCGACTATGAGCACCGCCACGAACAAAGAGCCAGTTGACTTGCGCCAGGGTTCCCGGCGAAAGTACTGAGCGTAGAGCGTCGAGTTCTCAGCCGCCAGCTTGCCCGCTCCCGGGTGGTCGCTTTCGGGCGCGTCGCCGACCCGCAGGGACCCGGTCACGGGCAGAAATCTTTCGCCAAAGCCGCGAGTGTACTTGGCCAAAGCCGAAGGCTTCGTTACGAGACTCGAGGCGTTTTGCCCTGGCTCAGTCCGGACGAACGTGTAGAAAGACTAAACGAAACCTTCGGAGACGGCGACGGCGGCGCTTTAGTTCATCTTGTCATCTATACACTCGCTGGCCGTGTGAGAGCCCTGGTTGTAGATCATATGCCTGTTTCTAGTCTATATGAACATTGCATCAACCTTGAAGAAGTCTTTGTCTTCCACATAGGTTACACTCGAGGGACTGAACGCTAAGATCGAACCATGTTAGTTCTTACATTACTATAGAAGTAACAATAGCCCGGCTTACATATATAGCCCTTTACAGGCCTAAATTGATGAGACTTGTTCTGATTATGCTAAGTCATCAAGATTTCCCACGCCAATGTCGCATTAACAGAGTGCTATCTCCTTCGTAGCATTCAGCGTTTGGATCAAAAGTTGGGAGGCAAAAGGAACGCCTGATAATAAACCCCAAGACCACCATAGTGCGGGCGATGTCTCTTTAACCACGGGTGTCACTAGTCCGTCCGTTATTGGGTTTTAAGACACCGACTGCTCTAGTTTCACGGTACACTCTTATCCGATGCTGTCAAAGCCCTTTCTCTACGAGCAACATGAGTGTCCATGCGGTGCCTTTTTATTTCCACGGTTCGGAAATGTTGTAAACAACCTACGGAAAGCCGTGAGTTCTAAAGTGCTGGCGACAGGGTCAGTACGTAGCTGTTAATAACATTATTCAGGAATACCTAGCCAATTATCACTTAGCAGTCTTAAAGGGTGTTACTTAAGTAGAAAAAATGAAAGGAAGAGCCATCATACCCCCTATTATTAGTCTAGTTCCATCGTGTTGCGACACTGGGAAGTTCGTAGGACATGCTCTTCTTATCGAATAGGATCTCTATATTGCTTGTCGGTGAGTTATTCATTACACTGCAATACATTCGATGCAGCAGATTCGTATAAAAGGGTGCTGTACATACTTACTCCTGCCAAAAGGGATAGCTGTATTGTCACATTTTGTGGACGGCGGGGCTGTGATAGCAATATCAACCAGTCAGTGGTTAGGAAATGCTTTACTATTTTAGTCTATAAAAAAGGCGGCCTACTGTACTAATGCTTCTTTACCATCGTTCCGTTAGCGACTCTAGTGTAAAAGAGACTTTCAGATGCTCTTAGCACGGTTACCAAAGACAGCGGCCCAGGTGAACCATTTCAGTGGGTAATTTTGCTCAAGCTTGTAAGAGAAACATGATTGATGCATTAGTAGTTTTCTAGGGTAAGTGCGGTCCAGGAGGGCAAGGAAAAGAAAAGTGATCCCATGGTACCTAAAGGCGAGATCTCACGGAGATTTATACTACTGGATCCAGTGATTCAATTGGTCAACGGAACGGAAGACAGTCCGTCTTGGTAAAATGCAGGTCATGTCTAGTGCTTATCTGAGAAGCCAGGATCTTGAAGGATTTCCAGTTTTCTATCCTTGCATTATACAAAACACCTACAAACCACGTACAGTTTTAGGCATAGTAGAGGGGTAGTCAGATTTTAGCGTCTGATTCAATACCACATTGTACTCCAGTCAGAGCTTGGCATGGCTTCTTTAGATAACGCGGGCGGTGGTGATGCTGTAGAAAGCAGGGCAGCACAGCTACCTATTATGCGATACTAGCAGGCAAGCAAGAAACGGGGACTTGGAACTGACACGGCGAAGTTACAGCACCATGTGGCTGGGGAAAGCAAGATGGCCGCGTGGTCCGCGGGTCTTGAAGATGCCCTCGTAGCCATGCCTCCATATATTGGGGAAGTTTTAGAACTACGGCCTATGATCAGGACCATCCCCTCTACACTGCGCTATCAGAACACGCCGTGCCGCACTCGCTACTACTTCCCGTCTTCAGAACACATTCTTTCTTCAAGTAAACTGCAGTTTCCGAGGTGGCCATTGTTGGATTCCTGACGCCGTGTACTCCATTCCTCAGGGAACTGAGGAGGAGCCACCGATGTAGGTGACAGGCAAATGCCACCGTGGCCGAAACTAAGGGGGGGGGGGGGGGGGGAAGGGGACCGCTCTTTTCCCGTCCTCCCCTTCACTTCCGCCTAGCTAGCCGCAGCAGGCCAAGGAAAAAGAGGGTGAGGACGCCTTTGATGGCGGCGGCGAACCAGAGGGAGGGCTGGACGGCGCCGATGGCCTTGGAGAGCCAGCCGCCGGCGATGGCGCCAACGAGGGTGAGGACGAAGGCGACGGCGCGGCGGTCGCGCTTGGGGTTGGCGCGGGCGAGGAGGGCGGGGTCGCCGAGCAGGTCGCAGAGCAGGCTGGTGATGACGACGGTGGGCACCTCGCTGACGCCGAGGCCGCGGCTGTTGACGATCTGGCCGGCCGCCTGGAAGCTGAGCAGCGCCACCATGGCGAGGTCGGTGAAGTCGGGCCGGGCGCCCCCCTCCGCCGCCGCCGTGCCCCGCGTCGTCGACGGGTACGTGCCGTCCACCACGCCCGCCTGCACGATGGCCGCCGCCACCGCGACCAGCAGCGTCTGCGTGAGGAACGAGAGCGCCACCGTCCGCCGCAGCCGCCCGCCCCCCGCTAGCTGGTGCGCCCGCGCGAACGCCAGGCTGCCCGCCGCGAAGCACCCGATCGAGCACAGCGAGTACGCCCACCCGAACGGCTTGTTGTTCTGCCCCGACGTGCCGAGCGCCACGAAGATGGTGTTTCCTGGGCGCCGATGAAAAAAAGGGGGGAAGTCAGCATGCCTCCATTCCGTGTTCAGGGGATGAGCTCTGGGGCTGGCACTTCGTCTTGCTTACCTGTTTGCATGGATACGAAAGTACCGTAGGCTACACAGAAGAACTCAGTATCTTGCTCCAAACAAGAGCCGGTACAGTTCGTCCTAGTGCCTATCACTGACCGTTGTAAATGGTGCCGTCCGTCAGACCAGTAACGAAACAGCAAATCAGCAGCGGGATATACGCGCTGCTGGTCTCGATGGGCTCTTCAAAATGCCTTTGCACGAGTTCGAATCGGGAGGGCGCCTTGGTCGGCGTCAGCCCCAGGTCCGAACCCGGGTCTTCGGGTGACTCGATCTTCTCAGGAGACGACATTCTGGAACTGGCGGTTTGTTAGTGTGTCGGGCGTGACGGGGACTCCTGGCTGAGGTATCGTCCTCGACTTACCAGAGATGAGGCGAAGTGCCAGTGGATGGTGATAAGGCTAGGAGAATAGGAAGGGGAGGATGACCAAAACCGCCGGAAGGTCGTCCGAGATCAAAGGAGAGCAGAGCTAGCCAGTCCTCCAGCCGGTTTCCCGTCTTGGTAGGTGGCATAGAAGCCCTCGGGGCCCGGAAAAAAAAGAGAGAGGTCAACTACGCACGGCCAGTTTGCCGGTAGCCGTAGCTGACCGATGCCTGCCACGTCATGACAGAGGAATGGGATACCTGCGGCAGGAGGGACAGGTCAGCTTGCCACCACAACGAAGCCCTTCTTACCGCGGATAACAGGCGCAGCCAACCACCACGCTCGGAGAGGAGAGTGAAGGCGGTCCCGCGGGAGCCCGAGATGACCAAGGGGTGGGAAGGACATTCCCACGATGGAGCCTCTGACGGCCCCCGATGGCCCGCAGCCTGGGAGCCAAGCCCTTGGCGCCTGTCAGCGTAACAAGCCTATCTTCAACCCTTGGGTGCGCAACTTTGGAAACGGGCCGTCGCGGCCTTGGCGGCCACCGGCGGCTATGCGTGTTTTTCCCGCCAATGGCGCCGGAAAGAAGGCTTGATCGAAGCCATGTACCGGAGGAGGAAGCCATGCCGTGGGGGGTGAGGGCTTGGACGCCGGCGGGTACATCTCAAGCTTCCGTCTCGTCGAGCGCCGTCTGCTGGGCAGCGCCCCTCCGGCGAGGGGCGCGAATCATGAGCGGGCTTGGCGGCGGGCGGAGCGACGCTGATAAGATGGCCGCGTCCGGCCAAGAGGCTTGGCGGCCGCTGGGTATATAGCGCTCCCGGGGCAAAGCAGGCGATACGGGTGGTGGCGCGAATTACTTTTACCCGACTTGGCCTCCGCTTGGCCTCCGCTTGGCCGCGCTGACGCTCCGCTTGGCGGACCCCCCATCCGCCTATAGGACATCTTGGCCCCTCCCCTCGACAGCTCTTGGGGCCGCTTGGTCCTCCTACCCACGGGGCTGGGCGGCTCTTGGCCCGGGGCCACGCGGCGGATAGCAGATGGACGGCACTCTCCACGATTAGCCGTCCGCAGGGAGGCAGACCCCTCACACCCCCCTCCTCGTTGCAACAAGGATCGGCGCTACCTTTATCGATCGGGCGGAGACTCCCACTAGCACGCGGCCCGGCCCCGGCAAGGCGCCACCAGCGACTTCTTGTCATCGTGTCTACCCCGGTCCCAGGCGGAGCCTCTCCAGCCTCACCCCAGGGCGAAGCTGCTCAGCAACGGTAGGGACGCCGCAGGGCAAACTTTGATTGCGAGGGTCGGACGGCTGGTGCCAGATCCCGCCCCATGGTATGTATACCAGAGGCCCCCGAGTCGCCTTGTTCAGAGTCGAGAAATTCAAGTCTGGGCCACGACCCAGAGCTGGCCCTCAGCAGCCGGCACAGGATAATTGTGACATCAGCCAAGAAGGGCATCGATAACCAGCGGACCCTTGCCGGGGACCATACGGCGTACTGGAAATATTGATGCCGGCGAATCCAATTCGAGTAATACTCGTAGCGTATCTCTAAGGGCCTGCGGGATTGCAAGACAGTAGTGAAACGTAATCTGACTAATAGGAAGCCGCGAATTCCATCTGGGGGGCGAGAGAGTACTTACATGATGAAGCTCTATACATCTTTCAGTAATATAAATTACGCGTAAGAGAGAGTTACATTGCAAAACTCAATGTACTGAGGCGTTCGCGCTAGATTGGCAATCCCGCGGGTCGTAGGACATCCTGCTTGGCATACAGATGTCCCACCCTCCTCTTTCTATCTGGCCGGAGATATCCCTCTGTTCGTTTCGACGGGGGGAGGGGCCCATACCTCGTGCTTGGCGCGCGGCGGTCGACTTGCTCTCCTTCTTCTTCCGTACGCCCTGGGGAGTGGTGTCTCCGTGAAACATTGGCACCACCTCCATGTGCCCAATGGCGATGGCCTCGTCGAATCTTTCCCGTTGGATCGGCAGCGGGAGGGGAGGGGGATGGGGCGGACGAAAGTACGAGATGGACGAGTGAGTCCTCGGCTAGGGGTCTCCGCGGCTAAAGAATGAAGGCCACATGAGGATGAATTTGCCGTCCACGGCAGCAGTGCGTCTTGGCGATTTACACCAAGCCTAGCACCAATCGGCAAGGGAAGAACATCACGAGTGTATAAGTAGACCATGATTTCACCCGGGGAAGTGGTTTGTGTATTCCCGTCCTCATCTGATTTTCACTGCACTCGAGCAAGCCCTCTTTCCGCTTTTTCTCCCCTTTACCTCCCCATTCTCATCGTTTTTCGACCCCTTATCCGTCTTACTCACCATGACTTCCCTGGCCCCCGTGCAGCAGCCCCTCTCCGTGCCGCAGGGCGAGTACGTCGCCGAGGGCGGGTTCCTCGACGCCAGCAAGCCGCGGTCGCTGGTCAACACGGACGAGCTCATGAGCCTGGAGCAGAGCGAGCCGGCGACGCCGACCGACTCGGAGCAGAGCGCCAACTCGTACCTGCCCCTGAACCACGTCGCCGCCAGCGTGGACCGGCCCATGTCGGGCGCGACCAAGCTCAAGAAGATGCTGCTGGAGAGCAACGAGCTGATCGTGTGCCCCGGCGTCTACGACGGGCTCTCGGCCCGCACCGCCATCGAGCTGGGCTTCAACGGCCTGTACATGGTGAGTGAAGCCGTCCCGCAAAAAGAAAACAAAAGCCCCGGGTCGGGAGGGGACACGGCTAATGCAAGACATCGATGCCATAGACGGGCGCTGGCACCACTGCGTCTCGCCTCGGCCAGCCGGACCTGGCCATTGCGCAGCTCCACGAGATGCGTGAGAATGCCGAGATGATTGCCAACCTCGACCCGTTCGGTCCCCCGTTGATCGCCGATATGGATACGGGTTACGGAGGTGAGTGATGCCCCGGACCCCACCGAGGAGGTTTTTTTTGAAGTCTCGACCGCGTTCCGCGCTGCCCCATTACCCAATTCTTCATCCCCCCCCCCCCCCTGTTCCGTTCCCTCCCCCTCCCCCCTTTTTTTGCCCCCCCGGAGTCTCCTCACGGATCTTCCCACCTTTCCCACCTCCCCCTCCCCCCCAACCCTTCCCCACGGAAAATGTCGGGACCTAACTCTTTTTCCCCCCAAAACGCCAGGCCCCATCATGGCGGCGCGCACGGTCGAGCAGTACATCCGGGCCGGGGTGGCGGGGGCGCACCTCGAGGACCAGGTGCTGCAGAAGCGGTGCGGGCACCTCGCGGGCAAGGCGGTGGTGCCGCGGGAGGAGTACCTGGGGCGGATCCGGGCGGCGCACGCGGCGCGGGTGCGGCTGCAGTCGGACTTTGTGCTCATCGCGCGCACCGACGCGCTGCAGCCGCTGGGCTACGACGAGTGCATCGCGCGGCTGCGGGCGGCGCGCGACGCCGGCGCCGACGTCGGCCTGCTCGAGGGCTTCGCCTCCAAGGCCCAGGCCGCCCAGGCCGTGCGCGACCTCGCGCCCTGGCCGCTGCTGCTCAACTCGGTCGAGAACGGCGCCAGCCCCGTCATCACCGTCGACGAGGCCCGCGCCATGGGCTTCCGCATCGTCATCTTCTCCTTCGCCACCCTCGCCCCCGCCTACGTCGCCATCCGCGAGACCCTCCTCCGCCTCAAGACCCAGGGCGTCGTCGGCACCCCCGACGCCATCACCCCGCGCAAGCTCTTCGAGGTCTGCGGCCTCGCCCACAGCAGTACGTTTCTCCTCCCCCTCGAGTCCCTCTCGAGTCCCTCCTCGAGTCCGCCGCTCTTTTTCTCCGCCGGGACACGCGTGTGCTAACCCCCTAGCAGTGGCGGTGGATAAAAATGCCGGTGGTGCCTCGTTTGCGGGGGGAGTCTAGGCTATCGTGGACTTTTGCTTTATTTTTTTTTGTTTCTCCCTGTTCTGTCTGTGTGGTTCCATGTCCAAAACTTTGCCATTCCTGTCCTGCAGTGTCTGCCCCGACGGGCTTGGCTTTTGCTTGCCTCTTTTATCGGGGCCGCATCTTATATCCCATGTTTAGGTATGCAGTGTGGTAGATGATGAATGTCAACATCCTTCTTGTTCGGTCTCCTTCGCCTTCCCCTCCGGTTCCTCCTCGGGCACTCCCAGTTCTCGCCCCTCCGTGAAGTTGATTCTTGTTAGTCTACATATGTACCCTAGTATGGAATCTTCAGCGGCTATTATCAATACCCTTGCTGATCTCCACTGAGCTGCAGCTTGGCAGGTTCTTCTCCACCTGACCACCCCCTGTCGAGCCTCCCCCCACGCTTCTCAAAAGTACCTCCCCGACAAAAGAAATACGTCGTAGTCGCAGGGCAAGCAGGTGGGAAACATGACTACATTAACTAAATGAAGAGGTACTTAGGTAGTAGTCACACCTACCCGACATGGTATAGCAGATGTAGATATCACCCCTTTCCACTTGCAACCCAGCCCACAGGGTACACGCCGAAGAAAACACCGTTACAGGCGCCAATACCAGATGAACGAGTGCGGGTAGCAGCGGTGGCTGCCACGACTATGTACATAAGTACTTACCTAAAACGCGGGTTCAGCCGAGTCTAGCGGCAATCCGCATCGTCAGCAAGATGGGGCCCGGGTGGAGAGGCAAGGATGAGCCCTGGTCGGCAGCCGGCACTCCCCGCCTCCCTTCATCATCGTCGCCGAGCCCTCGTCATCCCGTCGAGCGTACTGGTTGGAAGACGAGGAGGTGTTGTAGCCGGTATCGTTTTGCCGTGCGCGCCGCCTCGAGGACCGGAGGGAGATGCCAAGTCGGCAGAAACGGAGGACAGAAAAGGACGCAATCACGTGCAAAAGTGCTCCTGTCCAGATCCGGCTCCGGTCCGGCCCCCCAGCCTCCCCCCGGCCTTACACTGCATCTTGCCAAGAGGCCGTACCCACAACCCGCACGATGACGGGAAACTTTTGTAACGGGCCATTTTCTCCCTGGTCGCGGGAGCCGACGAGTGTCGGAAAAACCTGGCTGCAGCCGCCATCTTGCATTCACACCCAAGTGAGGACCCGAGCCGAGAAAAAGCCAAGTCTGCAACGTTGGATTGAGTCAGCCATCTTGATCTTGCGTGCTTGGCTGACCTGCAGCCAGCCCAAGTCAGATTGCGCCAAGGGAGCCCGTGAGATAAGGTGGCCGTGACTGTCATCTAGCAAATGCCAATCCGCCCTACCTGCATGGCTGCCCAGACGTGCCGAGCGGTCCTTTCCCAGCACCATCGGATCTGGCGAAATATGCTTGGCCGGAACGTCATGTTGTTGCATGCCCAGAGCTGAGTAATGCAGCAGCAAGTCGATAGTAGCACTTGGCATGGCTGGTCGCAAGTCCTCAGCTGGCAGGGGCCGAAGCTTTTGGAAGCTCGCAGAGGGAACAAGAACAGTATTTCGCACAAGCCTGCAACTAAACGCCACTCGTCTATAACCAAAAGAGAAACCCCCTCCAAACCACCGCCTGGAAACATGGATAGTGCCCCGGCACCGCACCCCTTCGCCCAGCCTAGAGACGACAAAACGGCTGTCTACCTCCGCCGCGACCTCCACGCCATCACCGAGAAAAAGAGAAGATAGGCACCAGCGGCAAAGGCAACCACAATCCCGGTGCTACGCCACCCATCGGCGTAAGCCGACACGTTTAGTGTGTTCAGGTAGTCGGTGCCGTCTCCGTACGAGCACACGCGGCAGCTGGACGCGCTAGCCGTCTTGGGGTCGGGGGGTAAGAGGACGGCACCCCTACCCGCTCTCTTGAAGTACGATGATAGGTAGGCGCGACACGTCGTGTTAGCCGGAGCCTCGAACACGGCAAGCTCGGCCGGAGAGCAATCTACGGGGGCACCCCAGAGGTTGAAGGTGAGAAGACCACGCATCAAGTGCGTGAAGGGGTTGGCGGGGTACAGCCAGGTACGCCAGGCGTCGGGAATGAGCGCGTGCGGCACTAGGACCCCGCAGAAAGGGACCATGATGCCTAGGAGAACAGGGCTGGCGAGAGTTGCGGCTGCGGTGTCTGACGCAACGGCCCCGGTAACGTTGCCAATGGCGGTGATGAGAAGCTCGTAGATGGCCATGAGAAGAAAGGTTGGTCCGGCGCCCGACGGCGACGGCGCCACTCCAGTCCCCAAGCCTACGGTCCAGTACCAGCAGACGAAGTACAGAGCCGTGCAGAGAAGGATGTACGGCAACTCGGCAACGACCAGGGCGAAGCAGAAAACAAACCAACTGTAGCAGTGAGTGCGGGCGTCGCGGCCCTCGAACACAGCCCGGCGCTCCAGGACAAGCGGGACTTGTTTGCTGAGCATGCCGACCGCCAGGAATATGAACGCGAAGAGGGTGAAAAGACGTGATTGCAAGCCGGCGATGGACGAGTCGATTTGCCAAAAGGAAAAGCCATTGAAGAGAGCCAGTCCCACATGCGTAAAAACCATGCCATTCAGGTATTCAGTGTTGCGGTACAGCGTCATACTGGTGCGCCGGGTCACCAGCCAGATCTGTTGCCAGAGTGCGGCGGCGGGGGCTGGCTCAACGGCAGCACTCGCCGACTGGGACGAAGGAGGCTCGGTGGCGAGCGCCGTCTGTTCGAGGGCCTGAAGTCGCGAACAGACATGGGCATGCTCCGGGGATGCCATCCAGATCTCGGCCCAGTCGCGGTCCTGCGTCAATGGACCGGAAGCGATATCCACGAGGTAGGTGGCTGGATTGCCACTCACCAGGCAGGGCGCGCCGTGGCGGCCAAAGTAGCTCTTGACCGTTTGGGAATTCGGACCAATCTCTCCGGAGTAAGCCATCCTGCCATGGCCGTCGAGAAGAAAGAGCGTATCAAACTGAGAGAATACCAGCCCCGACGGTCGGTGCATGGTGACGATTACGGCATGACCAGCATCCGCCAGCTTGCGTAGGATCCGTGATGTGTTGTGCGCGGCCCGTCCATCCATACCCAAGGTGGGCTCGTCCAGGAGGAGCAGGCGCGGCTTGGCGACGAGCTCGACGGCGATGGTGAGGTGCTTGCGCTGCTCATGCGACAGACTGCCCGGGGCGCCGGGTCGTCCGATGAGAGCATGCTCGAGGTGGCGCAATTCCAACAGGTCCAGAACCGATTCGACGCATTGCAGTTTTTGCGCGCGCGGCGTACCGCGATCAAGCCGCAGCCAGGCGGAAAACTCGAGGGCCTCGCGCACTGTCGCATAGGCTTCGTGCACTTCTTGCTGCTCACAATAGCCCACCGACTGCGTGAAGGCCGCGGCAAAGGGCCGCCCCCCCAAACACACTGTGCCTTGGACCCAGCCGCACGTGGCACGCTGCGCGAGCACCTCGAGCAGCGTCGTGTTGCCCGCCCCCGACGCTCCCATGATGGCCCCCAGCATACCCGGCTTGATCCATCCCTCAACGCGGTCCAGAAGTACGCATTCGCCCGCCGGTGTCGGAACCGTGTAGGACAGGTCTTTCCAGGTGAAGACGCTCGTGTCACCTACCGCGTTGCGATTCTGTTGGGCAATGCTTGCGCCGCGACCATCTCTGCTGTTCCTCAGACCAGTAAGTCGACGCTTCTCTGCATCCGTGACAAACACCTGCGCCTCTGTATCTGTGCGCGTCGATCTCATCCGCCCTGCCATTTCTCTTGGCACACGCGGCATCTGGGGGTGCTGTATCCGAGAACGCCAACGGGCAGTATAGAAAATGGTGACTGCCGCAAAGAAGACCCAAAATGGCCACAGGATGCCAAAGTTACGCCAGACATGGCCCACGCTGTAGTTGAGCGAGGTGAGGTGCTCCTCACCAGCCAACACCATCTGGCCGGGCACTGCGCCACCCACGCCGGCACACGACTGCTCCCCTGTTCCGGCGTTTCTGTAACGAGATCCACGAGGTACTAGATGGGCACCCGCGCAGGCAATCGTGGTACCGTGCAGCTCGTTAGACAGCAGCGCGTCCGAGGCGTACGCCAGTGGATTCAAGTAGTAGATCCAGACAAACCACGGGTGCATCTGGTGGTAGGTAATCATGTAACCCTGGAATGACACACATTAGCGACCCGCCTATGAAGCAAAAAGCCCCTAACGAGAAAAGTTGCCGCATCTGGCAGCTTCCATCCCGTTGATTGGCGCGCCCGTGAGATGGCGTCTGGCTAGCACAAACAATGGAATGGCGCCCGACGAAAGCTTCACGGTACGTACAGTGTACAGGCTCAAAATTCCGAGTGTAATGATCGACCACTTCGAGGCGCAATTGAAGCTGGGCGACATGGCCGCCAGCGCCCGGAAAATAGCCGTGATGGTCTAGAGAAGGTGTGTTAGCGCGCGCGTACGAGACCAGAGCCACGCATGGGGAGCCAGCGACGTACCAACGTCGTCACGAGCAACACAACCCAGTAGGTAAAGAAGGCGCCCGCGGTCGTGTTGAAGCCAATCATGAAGTACAACACCAGTGAGAACAGGGTGATCTGGAGGGTGACTAGGGGCACATCTGCTGCCATCTGAGCCAGACAGTGTGCCACGGGGTGGTGAAAGCCCAGGGCCTGGTAACGCAGCAACACGGATCGGCGGCGCAAGGAGCGGGCAACTTCGGTCAAAGATCCCAGGGCGTTGAGCAGCAGCGCACTGAAAATCGCTCCTGATTTGAGAAAGAGACCCTCGGTGTTGGAGGGCTCATTGTAGAAGAGTGAGCCGAGAATGAGTGCCAGTACGACGGTCAGAAGCTGTCGCAGAGCAAAGGCCCACTTGTTGCCCAGAATGATCTGGTATTCTCGCACCAGACAAGCCCATATCTGTGTGGGATAGCCAACTGTGTAGGGGCTTCGAGGCCTGAGGCGAGGGCTCTTTTCGTGTTTGATGACCCTCTGAAAGAAGCGGGTTCGATATCGGGCCAGGTGTGACCTAGGGTACAGACATTCCTCAGCCATCTGTGGATACAGATGCGACTTCTGATACGCACGACGCAGCGTGTATGCGCTGCGCGGGAAGGTGATTTCACACCCGGGGCGAATCTCGCGCTCGTTGGGGACCGTAACTCCCGTGAGGAAGTCAGCAACATTACCACCTTCTCGGTACACGAAGCCTAGGCTTTCCATGAACGGTTGTGCGGCGTCTCTAGGCCCGTAGTAAACCTGTTCGCCCTGGTCCAGCACCAGAACTTTATCGAAGTGCTCGAAAGCCGAGTTGCCCACTTGGTGCAGCGTCACAACGGTGGTAAGCCCAAGAATGTCGGTGAAGGCTCGCAGGGTTTTGATGAACCGCAGCGCCCTGTGGCATTGTCAGAGGCCATGCCTATTTTCTTTTGCCTATCCAATACGCTTTTGGTGTGACATTGAAGAGAAAAGAAGTAGAAAAGACTTACGCGCTCGCATCTAGTCCTCTTGTGGAGTTGTCCCAGCAAAACACGGACCCTCGTGTGGCAAAACATTCGGCGATCGCCAGACTTCTCTTCTCGTCGCTAGAGATGCCTGGAATCGTGTCGCTTCCAACCTTGGTGTCAGAGGTATGCTCCAGCCCAAAAGTCTTGAGCAAGAAGTCGCGCATCTCAGTACGAATGGCGGCATCATTCTCTACCCCTGATGGTAGCTGAGCTGGGACTTTCAGTCGCGTTGCGAAGTCAATGGTTTCCCCGACGGTAAGGGTCGGGAACATAAGGGCGTCATTGTCTGCTGGCTCGTCGACGTGCAAGCATATTTGCCCGGCGTATGCTCGTGCCGTATCTGCATCCATGCAGCCATAGTGCACTTCTCCCGTAACCGAAGCGAAATCGGTGCGGTCACGGTTCCCCAGAATGTGCATCAGCGTCGAGCAACCGGCTCCGGGTCGACCCAGGACCAGCAGCATCTCGCCTGGCTGCACACACCCATGGCTGTTGCGTATCAAGGCTCGAGTGGGAGTCTCGCGCGGGCGGTGTAGCACTTCACGTATCCTCCGGGGAAAATTGAGCTGTGAGAGAAAGTTCTCGTGCTGGTCAGGTAACGCCGTGTGGTCAGGTACTTTGACGGTCAGATTCTTCCACGTTAGACCCAACTCGCGCGGCGGCAAGCCCGACGCTATTTCCCTGTCTCGTTGAGCCTGAATTTGACCAATGAAGTCGAAGCCATCGCGGCCTCTGTCCTGAGTATCGCAGGTAGTGCCGCGTGGGTTCAGTCCGTGGTCTTTCTCGAGTTGGGCAAGATATTGTGCCCAGAGGCGGCCGCTGCTGGCTATGGAGGGCGCATAGCCGTTCCGTGTCTGATCTGAGTAGACTGACACGCGATCATGAGGGTCATCGTAGTACATGGAACTTTTGTCGTCGGTGGTATAGCGCGACCCCATCGTGGCGGTAGAAAAAAGGGCAGTAGGATGGAAGCTAGCTGAATGTGTGAGCAGCGGCGGAGTCCGTCATACATACTGGTCAGTTGACGGCGAAATACTGCAGGACAGCTGGACAAATAAGGGCAGAGAAAGCAGGACATTGCCATCGACGGCCACGTGTATTGGAGGCTGGGCCAACCCCCTCCCCCAGCGATGGATGCGCTGTAAACCGAAATTGATGCCAATATGTTACGCGGCCAAGGGCAGTGTGAACCGTTCGAATGTCGGCGCGGTTTCCGCCGACGCAACAGAGCAAAGTCTCATGGCGTTTGAAACAAGAAGACTGGGCAGCGTTCATGTCCGCAAAGTCAAACGATAAAAACAGGTGTCTCACATGGACTGGCTGGGGACACATGGGCCGAAGAAGGAGGTCCGGTCGCGCCAGCCTTCATTAATTTGCGGCTATCGGCACTTCAATGCTTCTTGGCTCGTCCCTGCCATCTTGGTATTCATCCCATGAGATTGCAGGAAGAGGGTGCAGATCCGCGAATGGGGAAGGCGCAGCGCATCGAGCGTATGCCCGGCCCTCCGATTTTCCGTTTCCCCGTCCTCAGCGTGCAAGATAAGGCGATGACAAGCCGGTGCCAATGCTCGCAGAGCCAACCTCTTCTCAATGCCACGAAAGTCAGAAACTGGAGTGGTTGAATATTTACCTGCCTTCCCAATCTCATGGATGGTACCCTCGAATGAAACACCCAGTGAACGCGCCACTGCCGTGTGCACCAGGCTCGAGTCATTCCGGCAGATGCCAATCACCCATTGTTCATCTGCTTCTGGAAGCCTAACTACTTGCATGAAAAACACGGAATCGGGAACAGCTCATCATAACTAACGGCTCATCAGAATCAAACTATCCAGATGGTGTTTATTCCCCTGCTTGTCAAGCAGCGTGCAAGCTCTGGCGGTCGATCCTGGCCAAGCTCAGCCGACGCGGGCCGAGGAACTTTACCACATCATCATCCCCACGTCCTCGTCGCACCATTCCGGAAAGCAGCCCATCAAGGCTTCACCGGAGCTCTTAACAATAGGCGAAGAAGCACGGCGACGGCGGGCCGCGTCTGATTTGCCTTCAGAGGATAGTAACGCGTCGATAGACGCGTCTCTCTCGCTCGTGCTGTCTTCCAAGGCCGCTGTCCCATCGGAATACTGCGCCGCGCTCACCTTGGCATCATCCCCAACCAGGACCTCGGCAGCCAGGTCGCCACTGCAGCCAAGAAGCCCCTTGAGACAGTCATAAATTTCCATCTCGTCGGCGGCCGAGATTTCGTCGCAATTCGTCTTCTCTTCGTCCGTAGGCTTGGTTACAGTGTGGTTCTGGTACAGATCCGAGTCATCGACGGGCTGGGGCTCGGGACGCATGTGCTCCCACTCCGCGATAAAAAAGCGACGCATCTGGTCCTTGGCATTGGCTATACCAAGCTCATCATGTGAGAGAGCTGCGTCGTATACGATGCTCTTCGTCTTTGCCATGCTTCGTGTAGTCATGCGGTGCGCGCGCCAGGGGTCTGCTTCGGGCTCCCCGCCGGTCTCGGCACAGTTGTCTTCGACGATGCTTCGGGGGGCCATGCTGTGGGTGTGCCAATGAACCGGCGTGGGTGCATGCATAACAGGACCTTTGTCCTCTAGATTGCCTGAAAAGCCCTTGCTGCCCGTGTCGGTGCCCTCATGACAGCTTTCCCACCTCATCATGGGCTTCAGCGTGTTACTGAGGCCCTGTTCGCCTCGCGGGAACCACTTTGCATCTCTGAGCAACTTCTGGAGGACCGCCTGCTCCGGCCAGGCCATAGTTCCCTCGTCCGGAACGATGCGGAGGGTGCCGCGGTCAATGAAACGTTCGGCCGTCTGGGGACTTAGAGAGCGATGGCCCTCCACAAACGTAGCCCCCTGGGGTGATATGGCTTTGTAGAAGTTGTGGCCCGGGACATGAAGCTCCTTCCGGGCAGAGGGATCTGCCTCATCCAGGACGTTCTTTGTGAGGTTCGGGTTCTCGGCGACATCTTCACGTGACCGAGAGTACTTTGACTTGCCGGCGCTGTTCTCGAACTGGAGAGATCCTTTCACGATGAGATGGGTATTGGGGCCCGAGTGACCATGCATGGCCAGCCCACCATTGGGTGCAATAGTGTTGGTCCGCACCCAGCGATAGCCAGCATCAATGACCGCGCACTCGTGGGCGTCGGTGGGCGGCCCACCAATGTACTCAATGTGCATCGTGAGCTGTCAACCACAGAGGCCTGACTAAATCTCTTTCTGTCGCCGACAGACTGCGCGCCGTCAAGCACCTTCGTGACGGTCTGTTCCGTGGCCGAGTGGGTATGGGGAATGTGACAGAGCCAAAGCCCCGAGGATGCGCTTAGCAAAACTTAGGACGTGATGGCTATGGTGCTGTAGAGCATGATTATACAGGTCATAAGAATCTTGAGAAGACATGTTAAATATATTTCCTAAATTCTATTTGAGTGTATTAATGGACACTAAGCTCCGTAAGCACCACTGGCCAGGAAGCAACGAGCATAATCCTTTGACTCGTTTGTTTATGATCGTGGAAATTGCGCCACTGATATTGGTAGAACTGAAACATACCATTCGAAAAAGGCAATGTGGAATAAGGATACCATGGCATTCTTCTCTCTGGTACTGAGACATTAGTGGGCACTTGAACAATAATGGCCAAGAGTGCACCCATGAGCGAATGGAAGAGCACCCACGTTTTGGGTTTCGTCAACTTACACCGCGAGTATAATCGAGCTATGTGGAAGTTTCATGAAACTCCAAGCACCTCGCAGAAATCTGCGTGTAACCTATAGGAAGCTGAAATCATAGGGTGGTAAACTGGTTCACACACCAAGTACCACTTTAGGCTAAAGGCCTATCACACGGTAAGCCTTTGGATAGACATGGTGTTAGAGCCCGTGTACGATCAGAAAAGATTGCGTAACAGGCGTGGTTCATTCAGTTACCTCTGCAAGGTCACATATACGCATGGCCTAGAAAACTTCAGAATTAGGAAGTCCATGTGACCTTCCTACCCTTTTTGTGATCGGGCATCGGCGGATGCTGTCTCTCTCCCCACCTGGTGAGGGGCGGATTTGTGACAAAAATCAGACCCGAAGCCACAAGAACCGTTCGAGAAAACGTCGACGAGGTTTTGCTGGGAACGTTGGATGGAAAAGTGCACAACGGTGCTGCGAACGCTGAAGGCATGTTGTGTCACCCGTCGAAAGACGAGGCAACGTTAGACAAGCGCGTTTGTAAGGGCTGCCCGAGTGGAAACTGTTCTCGGAAAGACTAGTAGTAGAATTTTGTGGTCCCAGGGGTGCTGCCTGGTGGCCCCGTGAACAATCGATTACGGTGCATGACTTGGGTGCCCAGGGAGGCAGTATCCATCTATAGGAGTTTCCCTCAGATTAGACCCTGGTGATCTATTCAGTTCTAGAATGCTCAATACCCTAATAGAAAACAGCCCGTCGAGAGGACCTATGGGGCAATCCATGATTTCCGTACCCGCACGCTGGGTACGATTGCGGTTTGACCAAGCGTTACATCGGCATTTGGTGTTTGTTCTGGGCTGGACATGGGATTGGCACCTCAGGTCTACAGTGCACGGTGCCTAGAGCACTCTAGTTGGGCGCCCCGTACAGTCCCAAGTGTCCCATACAGGCGATGCCATTGGGAGCATAGTTATGGCATGTACCTACTTACCTCATTGGCAAGATCCATACCCAATGTTCAATGCGATGGACCTCGTGAGAACACCCGTGATTGATAATTACATAGTAGATCGATCCATGAGGCGCGATCCCCCGCAACCTTCCACTACATGTAAGTACCTACTTAATCATCCACTAGGGCCCATAAGCCGCGCGCGCTACCATAGACGGGATCCAGGATGGGCGTCCCACTCCCAACTGTAAACAGACGTCGGCCCTGTTTATCCCTCGGCTCCCACCAGCTTGCCGTCCCGACCAAAGCCGTCGCATCCCATGGGAGCATCGGGCGCATTGTCGCCTTCCGCTTGCCCTCATCACAGACGCGTCATACCGCCTCAGACACGTCCAATATGGCGGGACGTTCGGCCTCGTACGGCGATTGCGTCCGGTCGCTGCAGAACTCCCTTTCGCACCTCGAGGGCTCCGTCTCGACCCTCGGCGCGGGCGTGTCCGACTTCCCCCGCCTTGTGAACGTGCTGAAGACTGTCCGCGTACGCATCGCGACCTCCCCGCCAACCGCCGCCGGTCGAAGCTGACCCCGCCTCTGCAGCACTACGAACTCATTCCCCAGCCGACCCTGGCCGCCGCCGAGGCCTCTCTCCGCGACGAGATTGGCCCCGCCATCTCGGTCCTCCTCGACCGCGCCGACACCCACATCGACCGCGTGGAGCGCCGCATCGAATCCCTCAAGGCGCGCGCCGAGCTGCAGCAGGGCCGCCTGACCGAGACCTCGGGCTCCCACACGACGACATCCTACGGCAAGCGCAAAGAACGCGGCTCGGGCAGCGGCGGCGGGAGGCTGGGCGAGGAGGCAAAGCTGCGCGCCAAGGTCGTCAGGCAGAGGAAAGAGGCGCTCAAGTACAGCATCGAACGGCTGGAGCTCGAGGTCCTGCAGAAAGAGAGGGAGCTGCGCAAGCAGATAGACAATGCCTGATGCGGTAGCGAAACGATTGGGCCGCAAGGTCCTGGTATGCTGAGGCTCGGGCGATTCTTGATCACGCCTGCCAAGGGCTGCGAATCTCAACAGCACAACGGCTAGAGTGGACTGATCGAGGGAACCTCGTCAGCACCCCTGAACAACTGCGGCTCCGTCAAGCATGGCTGTCTTGGGTCCGCCTCCCACGGACGCCCGGGCTCTCCCAGTATGAGCAGCGTGCAAAAAGTGCGAGTGGGCGCTCTTGATTGGCCGGCATTTACTCTGGCGACGTTCGCCTCCAACAGGAATCATGTTGCAACCCTCGACGTTCCCCCTTGCTTGGTTCCTACGCCAAAGTAGGCGTTCGCAGACCGAGCGATATTGCCTTTGTTGGCTCTTGATTGTCGGTTACCGAACGCTGCTGGCAGCCCCAGCTTCCCCGTATCTGGGTACGAGGCACGTCTCCTTTTCGGCTCCGCATGAAGTATCCCCGCCCCCCAGCCCCGCATCCACGGTGAAGACGTTGATGGTGCACAAGAGCACCCCAGCCTAGGCGCAATCTTGGATCAATGGCAGTGTGGGTTTTCGGCCAGTTGGTCAGCCTCCGGCGGTGTATGTGACTTGCTTGCGGTGCCTGAGAGTACCCAGTCCCTGGGAACTAGCGGCTTGGCGAGTGGTATTGATATTTAGCCGGCGCTGGCTCTCGATATTAACCGTACCCAAGCGCTTGGCACCTCGGCTACCGCCGTTGAACCTCACGAGAATGCGTAGGCCCAGGATTGCAATGACAACACGATCGCACGACCCTCTGCTGCTATTCGCCAATGGCCATGGCCCAGATGCTTCGACCGGCCGTCCGGGCAGCGTACCCGCACCCAAACCCCTGCTTCGGCTCTGTGATCAGCAGACCCGAGACCCCTCTTCCCCAGAGCTGACAGGCGGAACCTGGGGAGTCTCCGGGAATATTCGGTGGGTATAAATACACGGCTGGGGAGCGTTGCATCGTGTGGGCGTCTTCTCTCTCCCCCCGTAGGCTCCTCGGTCCCCGCCCTTTACTATCGTTTAGTCCGTTACACCCCTCACGAGAATCGCCATGGTTCGTACACTCACTGCCCTTGCGGCCCTGTTGCCCATCACCTCGGCGCAGCTTCACCTGGAGGCTGTCAAGGCCGGCCTGAAGTACTTCGGCGCCGCCACGGACACGCCCGGCTTCCGCGAGCGAGCCGGACTCCAGGCCGCGTACCCTCAGTACGACGCCATTCTGAGGGACGGCAACGAGTTTGGTCAGACCACGCCTACCAATGGCCAAAAGGTTGGCGCTACTCCCATCTTCCACGCGGAAAGGGCCGCTTCTCGCTGACAATAGCGATAGTGGCTGTTCACCGAGCCGGAGAGGGGCGTGTTTAACTTCACCGAAGGCGACATCGTGACGTCGATCGCGCAGGAGCAGAAGATCCTGCAGCGGTGCCACGCCCTCGTGTGGCACAGCCAGCTGGCGCCCTGGGTCGAGGAGACGGAGTGGACGGCCGAGGAGCTGGAGTCGGTCGTCGTGGAGCACGTGACCAAGGTCATGGAGCACTACCGGGGCAAGTGCTACGCGTGGGACGTGGTGAACGAGGCGCTGGAGGAGGACGGCAGCTACCGCAAGTCAGTCTTCTACAATGTGCTGGGCGAGGACTACATCAAGCTGGCCTTCAAGACGGCCGCCGCCGTCGAGCCCGGCGTCAAGCTCTACTACAACGACTACAACCTCGAGAAGCCGTCGCCCAAGACCGAGGGCGCCATCCGCATCGTCAAGATGCTGCAGGACGCCGGCATCAAGATCGACGGCGTCGGCCTCCAGGCCCACCACACCGCCCACCGCGCCCCCTCGTTCGACGAGCAGCGCGCCGTCCTCGCCAGCTACGCCGCCCTCGGCGTCGAGACCGCCTACACCGAGCTCGACGTCCGCGTCGAGCTGCCCGTCAATGCCACCAACCTCGCGTGGCAGGCCGATGCCTACAAGAACGTGAGTTTGTGTTTTTCCCTACCCCCCTTTTGCTTTCCACCCACACCCCCCAATAAAGCCGCGCTTGCTGACAGCGCCCACCCGCCCAGGCCACCAAGGCGTGCGTTCAGGACGAATCCTGCGTCGGCATCACCATCTGGGACTTCTACGACCCCTTCAGCTGGGTGCCCCCCGTGTTCCCCGGCAACGGCGCCGCGCTGCTGTGGTTCGAGGACTTCGAGAAGCACCCCGCCTACTACAGCATCATCGAGGCCTTCCGCGAGAAGACGGGCGCCAAGCCCCCCTGCAAGCCCAAGAAGCGCAGCTTCACCGAGCGCCGCAGCAGCCAGCTCTACTAAACAGCGTGCCGGAACCCCGCTCTTCCCCCATGTCTACTTTGGGAGCTGAATACGGCTTCTCGACAGTGCACAGGAGTGATTGGAGGCAAACCTGCTCCTACGAGTAATATTAATATACGTATGCTCACCATGCCCACTGTAACAGTTCCAGTCTTGCCGTGCCAATGTGAAGTCGCTTGGCGAGAACCGTGGAGTTCCGCAACAGACCGCACCGCACCGTCCTCCACAGACGCGTGTTGTGCCAAATTACTGACTTGGCAGACCGCGCATCCTCCCTTTGGGCGAGAGATCATGGCATTGGGGCTGGGACTAGTACTGGCCCCCATTTCACGTGCGTCATGCTGCGGACTGGCGGCCTCCAAGTGTGAAAATGCATCCTATCCGGACTATAGCGGCGCAGTCTTGTCCAGACTCTTCCAAGCACATGTGCTGCAATTAGAAATCCCCCGCTTCCGTCAGTAGTGAAGAGTTACCTAGGTAGTCAGGCCGAGGCCTGGGTCTCAGCCGCAGGGCTGAGTGCCGGCCGTCGCGTGCTTGAGGTAACGGAAATGTTATGTCATTCTTTGACCGTTACCACGGGCAATACTTGGAAGAGGTGCCAACAGCCCCGCGCCGAAGCCAGTCTACCGGGAACTGCAGTGTGATTGGTGCGTGGGACAAACGTTGACATTTAGAGTTCATCCGGTCCGGCGGAAGTTTCCACGGGTGCTGCGGCTGAGGAAGGGAGGTTCGCTGAGGTTCGGCAAGATGAGCCCCCATTGGCCGGGCTCTTTCGTTCTAGGCCCGGCCGTCGATCCACCACCCTCTGGCAGCATTGTAATGGGCCGGCTGTCTGTGACCATTTGTGATGATGACCATTCTGGCGCTGGCCGGGGATGGAGGTATAATAGCTTTGGCGGCGTCCACACAACATGCCAACCACAAGGCCTCAGTTCATGCCCTTCCCCCTCTCCCTTCCACTAATCTCTCAGTTCCTATCAGCTCTCGGCTTTCCAAGACCATAAACCATGGAGCCCACCGTCATGGAGACGGAAAAAGTCTCGACGCACGAGAAGTCGAGTCTTATGCCGAGGCTCGCGATTCTTGCAGACCCCAAGGGTGGCGACAAGAGCCACGAGACGGAACTGCTCCATGTCGAGTTTGATGTATGTTGATATTCACTCCGTTTCTTAGCTTTTCGACGTTTCGTCTGACACACTCCAGCTATTTTTCGATCTTTGGTTCGTGGCAAGTCTACAGCTTCTCGCCGAGGTAACCAACCGTACCCTTCCCACCTTACATTCTCTAGCTCTTTTCTGACCAGGCCTAGAACAAAGATATTTCCCGGCTCGAGGATTTGAGAGAATATATCGGATTTCTCTGGTACTACGCCTCAGGTATCTTCCTCGGTTGGCATGCTCATGGCTGATGTTATTTCTCCATCGCAGCATTCTTTGGTTTACGTGGTTTTCCGTCTGTGTGTTCGACGTTCGCTTCATGACGGACTCCGTCTTTGAGCGCGTCATACGGATCGTCCATTTCGGGGCCATGGTGGGCTTCATCATCGTCCTCTCGCATTTCGACCCGTTTGACCAAACGGAGGACAAACACCATAACCCATTTCGGACCTTATGTTTGTCTCTCTGAATTCCTTCCTCCCGCCCGTCATGCTAATCCTGTTCTCTAAGGTATTATCTTGATGACCCTTCGTCTTGCCCTGGTGGCTCAGTACTGTAGCGTCTGGGTGTACTATCGGGGCCGCAAGGACAGCAAAAAGGCTTTCGCAGCCGCCGCCATGACCCATTTCGTCGCGGCCATCATCTACGTCGGCATAATCGATCGGTTCGACCAGCAGCACAATAGCAGAGCCCACATTGTTTGGTATGTTGTTTCCGCTATGGAGGCAATGATTCAACTGGACCTTGCCTGGAACTTTGAGGTTCTCGAGATCAGAGGACGCAAGCTCCCGGAACGACTGGCTGTCTTGACTGTCATGATCCTTGGAGAAGGAGTGGCGAAGATCGGCAAGAATATTTTCCTCATTGGAAAGAATGACGAACAGCGGTGGGGTGAGTAAAACAACCTCTCTGGATTCGATACCACTGCTAACCACGTCAAAGCATCGGGCACCATTGGTGTTTGTATCTCCGCAGTGGCTGCTTCGTATTTTTTATTCTTGATGTACTTCGACATGTTGAGGAACCGAGCAAGCCTCGAGAGATGGCGCCAATTGGTGTACTCGTTACTTCACTTCCCTTTTCACGTCTCGCTTCTTCTCTACTCGATTGGATCTGCGACCTTCATCCAGTGGTGGCACGCTGTAAGCACGGTACACTTAGTGCACTTCGAGACACGCCCAGTTGACCTGCCAATACAGTGGGATACCTGGTTAAAACTTGACGATGGAATGGCTCCAGCCTTCGAAAACGACACATTGTGGGATTCGGTTTTCGAAAATACTACTGACTATAGCAAGGCGGTTGCTGCGGCCTTTTCCGAAGTAACCACGTCCCTGCTGTCGAAGTTCCCCATCAAATACGCCGAACAGAAGGAGTCCTTCGATAAGGTGATCGAGAACATCAAGAACATCCCAGAAGACGATTGGAACGCAGAGGAAAGCAACTATCCGAGATTCAAAGAGGTTGTCACCTCATGCATAGAATCTGTCCAGGCATCAGTTCTCAACTCCGTTTTCGTTCATTTTGATATTGACAAATACAAAGACGGGAAAGATCCTACCAAGCGTCAGGAAACGCCCGACGAATCTGTTCCCGCTAACGCCCTTTCAAAAGAAGCACTGGACATTGTTGAAGATTATACCGCACGTGCCCAGACTGTGGTATGAATCCCACCTCCCCTACACCCAGCCCCAGTATTCAATCCTTCAACCTCCGCTTGTGCTTTTGACCGTTTAATCAACTAGCTAACCCCTGGTTTCTCAAGTTTGTATATGTATTTGTCTGTGTCGGGCTGGTCCTGATATTCCTGACTTTCCTACACTTGCTCACTCTGAAGCAGCACCGTTGGGGGTCAATTGACTACATACGCATTGGGCTGTTTTTCCTGGCCAGCCTCTCCCTTGGACTTGTCTCCCTTTATTTTCGAGATGAGAATTTTGAGATTCCGGTCTGGTGTATGCCACTCATCTGCGGCATAGTCTTCTTTCTTTTCCTCGTCACGCATCTTCGATGGTCGCGGCAGCAAGGGCCACGCGTACCGCGCCGGCAAAGACAGCGTCCACTCCTCCGACTGCGATCCTCCTCTTCGAAGGCAGCCGGACATGAGAACACGAGCGTGTTCGAATCGTCCGTCTATCATTTCAATACACATGGCCAGGGGCACGAATATCACAGCCACGGCGGGGTGGGCGTGGGTTCGCCTAGCGGTTACATGAGTCTGCAGAGCCCGGAATACAACAGCGAACGCTGGCCTGTTAACGGACACGAAGGCACGTCCGTTTAGTTGGCAGATCCCAAAAGCACGTTTGTTTCCGGTTGAAGTTGAATGGAATCGCATTCCGCCCATGAGAAAGCATTTCAAAAGCTACTGCATCTCACCTCATGACACTCAGATCATAGCATTTGTGATAACTGTACGACTGTGAGCCATGTCACTGCTAGATGGATTGTTGCACCGTGGCAAAAGCCTTAATACGCAGTCCTAGAAACGCCCTAACCCACGCGCAGGCCATATGGCGAGCCCTCAGGATCTCGCATCATCTTTATCGCGGAAGGGTCCGTCTGCGTCCTCTCGAGTGTCAGTGCAGGAGGCGGTGGGTGAAACCTCCAGCCAGTAAGACACGGCTCACCCGCCAACGGGGAAAATCAGTCTGCGTTGGCGATGTGCTCGGTCAAAACGCACATCTAGCGTGCCAGCGCTGGGCTTCTGACTCAAAGGTCCCTGTTGCGTTTGGCCCGCCAAATGGGTCTATGCATGTCTTGGCTACTGGCCAACTGGCTGCACAGGCGGCTGTCTTGAATTTTATATTTTAGCCAAATCTTGGTCCTGCCCCTCGTCTTTGTATGGCTCATTGAGACCCAAAGATTATGTGCGCTGCTGGACGTATCGTATGCAAAGTCTTCCAGATATGCTTGTGTGACCGGCTAGCTGCCTTGTTGTCTTGTCTGCTCATTAAAGGCTGACCGCATTTTGAAGGAAACAGCCGTCCCGCCACGTAAAATTCTATTTCTGTCAACTACTCCAATTTAGCCGATGAAAAATGATTGTTACAATCGCTGGTTATTCTTCTTGGCCTTCAAGTATTTTCTTCTGCTCACCATCTGTACGTGATATACCAGTAGGTCCCAGTCTGCCAGATACGTTTCATGCGACCCATGCTCCCCAAGTGACGGTACCGCGAGGGGCTGTCGCAGTCACCTCGGACAAGAAGTGAAATTGGTCGTCAATGCACAGGTACCTGAGTGCGCATACCCCAGGACCGTTGGCATGTCAGCTCGCCAAACGCGGCACCGCAAGTTATACAATTGGTGAACAAAGATACAACCTCATGAGACCTGTCTTAGACCCCGGAATCCGGCACAGCGGGTCGATGCGTCTGGTTCCTGTGGCTACAGACCCGTCTTTAGCCAAATCTTGCCACCAAATGTCCGGGGATGGAAGCTCGTCCGATCACCCACACAAAACCGTTTGGTCCCTGAAAGCTATATCGCACCTCCCTTACTTACATCCAATGCACTTACCTACCCAATGCTACTGCCACTCTTTTTGCACGTAGCTGCCAAAATTGAGCCAAAGGCCACGCCAAACTCGGCAGCGGCCATTCCCATAGTTTGCGGGCAGCCTTCTTGCCTTGGCCGGGCTCCCCATCTTTCTTCCCCCTGTTATTACCTACTTCCTGCAACTACTAATCCTTGAACTCCCAATGTGACGCCTCATGCAATGGCGAACACGGTCATCCTTTTCGGCGACCAAACAGTCTACACATCGTCATGTTTCCACTCGCTACAGCGCCAGGCCCGACGCTCAGCAATCCTCCAAAGATTTATAGCCGATGCCACGCTGATAGTGAAAAGAGAGGTCCAGACCTTGGACCCTGCCTCTCGGGGTCGCTTCTACGACTTCCGTGATTTTGTCGATCTGGCGGACCAATTCAACACCATAGGGCATCCGGACGATTTGGTTGCCACGGTGCTGATGACCGTTGCTCAGCTGGGGGAGCTTATACTGTGAGTCCTGCCACCCTTCCTTTGCCCGCCTTTACTGACAGTCAGGCGCTCCCAGTCAGGCAGAAGATGATGCATCGATGCTCAACAATGACAAGACCGTCGTCTTGGGCCTGTGTACTGGCGTGCTACCTGCCGCCGTATGCGCCTATTCCAAAGGACTGAAGAGCATGCTGCATCTGTGTTCCAAGGCCGTTTCCTTGGCTTTTCACTTTGCAGTCGAATCTGGCCGCCGATCCCAGGCAGTTGAAGACAGCTCTGGATACTGGGCATACTCTGTCGTCAACGTCGCCACCCAGGATTTGGAACACATCATTGATGCGTTTCACTCGGAAAAGGTGAGTAAGTCGGTGGCCAGAATCCGCCAGAAGAAAATTTGGGGGTATTGACATGATAGCAGTTCATCCCGCTGCATAGGCATGCGTATTTAAGTGTCGTAGCCGATACCTGGGCAACGATCAGTGGGCCGCCAACTACATTGGATGGACTCTTTGTCTACTCCGAAGTACTCGATAGCGCGCCCAAGTTGAGGCTTCCTTTCGGCACGGCAGTCCATGCGCCTCACCTGCCTCGATTAAACGTGGATGCTCTGTTGGACGCAAGCGGCTTCAGCGACGAGACCATCGGCTCGCGCTCCCGTCTGTTCTCAACCAGCACATGCACACCACATACCGGATCTTCCATCAGGGGCGTCCTGCGTGATGCTCTTGAAGATGTTGCGAGTAGACCGCTCTCGTTGAGCGACACCTTGCAAGGTGTTATCGCTGCTTTGGGCGATGGCCACGAAGAAATACGCCTGCTACCCATTGGGCCTCTCGGTCATACGAATATGGTGCACCGCACACTGCAGCGTGCCGGACTGCCCGTCAATGTTTGCCGGCTACCACGCCGGAAACTACTGCCACTGGGATCAATGGGGCAGCAAGACATCGGGGCCGGGGATAACATTGCCATTGTCGGCATGTCGGGACGTTTCCCCGGCAGCGAAAGTGTGGGCGAGTTCTGGCAATCTCTTCAGGACCAGAAAGCCTTTCAAACCAAGGTACGTGATGGCTTCCTCGGGCTGCGTTGAAATTTCTGTCTCGTTACTAATGATCTGTTCACTCAGACACCTATGTCTCACCCTGACATTGACAGACGCCCTGATCTGTCCGGACACAACCAAACGTTCCCCAAGAATTCCTACCGAAGTTTCCTCGAGCGGCCCGGAGTCTTTGATCACCGCATGTTCAACGTTTTGCCCCATGAAGCCGTGAAGATGGACCCCTCACAGCGCTTGTTGCTGATGTGCGCGTACGAGGCCCTGGAAATGGCCGGCTACAGCCCGGACGGGACACTGTCCACACGGACGGCCCGTATTGCCACATTCTTCGGGCAGGCACGTGACGGCCACAATATGGATGCAGACGAGAGTGCTCGTGTGTATTTCTTGCCGTCTTCACAACGCGCCTTTGTGCCGGGGAGGTTGAACCATCAGTTCGGATGGGGAGGGCCATCCTACAGCGTCGACACAGCCTGTACCTCAAGCTTGTCTGCCATTCTGCTGGCCGTGACGAGTTTGACTTCGGGCCAGTGCGACATGGCAGTGGCGGGCGGTGCCTCCATCCTGTCCGACGCAGCTAGTGAGTCCGGCACCCGTCAATTCATGAACATGATCAATGGTAGAAGTCCGACCTTGACTAACCACTTTCTTAGCAAGCGGAAATAGTGACTTAGGATTCTCATCGACAGAATTCTACAGGACCCTGCCAGAGTCCACAGACAGCTGCTGCCGTGGAGAAGGCGTGGGTGTAGTCATCATGAAACGCTATGAAGATGCCGTGGCCGACAAAGACAACTTGCTCGCCGTGATTCGCGGTGCAGTCCGCAACTCCTCAGGGGGGTCTTCTTCTCGGTCGCACCCAAGCAGCACGATACAGTGCTCCCTGTACCGCGACCTGCTGCATCAGACCCAAGTCGATCCCAGGCACATTGGTTACGTCGAGATGCACGGTACCGCTACCCAGGCCAACGACATTGCCGAGGTGACAAGTCTGGCCTATGTCTTCGGTGGGAACAGACTTCCGAATTGTCCGCTGTACATGGGCGCTGTCAAGGCCAACGTCGGGCATGGCGGTGCGGCTGCTGGAATGGCGTCGTTGATCAAATCCGTCATGATGCTCAAAGAGCGCATTATTCCGGGGCAGCCCTTATCTCGTCCGGAATCTATAACAACCAGCCCAAGTTACCCTCCTCTGCATCACATGGGTGTGCAGATTGTTCAGCAGCAGCAGGAGTTCAGGGCGCCGGAGTCGGGCGGCCGACGGAAGATCTTGATCAACAATTTTGATGCCGCTGTGAGTTAATACCTCCGAAGACAAACTTGGATTGAAATCGAAGCTTACCATACACAAGGGTGGCAACGTGAGTCTGCTACTTGAAGAGCATGCGCCTGCATCACCCTCCGGAGACCGCCCGGCGAACGGCGCTGGGTCGAGAGATTACCACATAGTCACCATCTCCGCTCACACGCCCAAAGCATTCATCGCCAACAGGGAGACCCTCTACGCACATATTGCCAAATCGCAAACCCTTTCTCTCAAAGATCTGGCGTACACGACCACTGCCCGCCGCATGCACCATCAATACCGCAGAGCCTATGTTGCAGACTCGCTAGCCGGACTTATGAAAGATCTGGAACGAGATGGCGATGTACCCATGCCCCTGAACATCGAGTCCAGTGCGCAGCCGAATCTTGTTTTCACATTCACAGGCCAAGGTCACGGGTGCCGCATGATGGGCACGAAGCTTTACCACACCTCAGCAAGCTTCCGCAAATCCATCGACTCGTATCACCGTCTATGTGACTCGTATCATTTTGACTCCTTTCTGGGTCTCATCACTGGCAACCTCCCGCCGGACGTACAACCAACTACAGTCCAGACGCAGCTTGCCACCGTGTGTCTTGAGCTCGCTCTTTTGGAACTCTGGAAGGACTGGGGTGTCCAGCCCAGTCTTGTCATTGGCCACGGCCTTGGGGAATATGCTGCCCTCTGCGCCGCCGGTGTGCTTTCGGTGAACGACACATTGTACCTGGTTGGTACCAGCGCCAGCTTGCTGCAACTGAGTGCAAATACGGAGACGCACGCCATGTTGTCTCTCGGCATGGGTCTTGATGACGCATTAGCAGAACTTCAGAAGTTTCCGTCATGCGAGATCGCATGCGTTAACACCCCCACTACGACGGTGGTGAGCGGTCCAATAGAGGCTATCGTCGGGCTAAAAACACTACTCAAAAGCGAAGGCCACGATGCTACGCGGTTGGCGACACCGTATGCCTTCCACAGCGAACAGATCGATCCAATACTTGGGGACATTTTGTTGCTGGCGCAGCAAATCCACTTCGCAAAACCCAACCTCCCAGTGGCTTCCACACTAAGCGGCACCATTGTTACTGGTGATGGACTTTTCAATATCGACTACCTGCTTCGCCAGGCTCGAGATCCGGTTGATTTTGCCGGTGCTCTGGAATGCTTGCAGTCATCGGGAATGGTCGACGAAAGCACTCACTGGGTGGAATGTGGACCAAATCCAGAGAATATCAGCTTCGTGAAAGAAACACTCGCTGCGCATTGGTCAAAACTCCTCCCCTCATTGCAGGCCGGTCGGGACGACTGGGAAGTCATGTGCTCCGCAGCCGCAACTCTTCACACGGACGTGGGCGTGATTGACTGGACGCGTTTCCATCAAGATAACATCAGTGACGTGAAGTTGCTAGACCTCCCCTCATACTGCTTCGACCTCGAGGACTTCGGGATGTCATTTGAAGACCGTCGAACTCCAAGTGGACCAGAGATGGAGGCGACAGAAAGGAAACATGAGGGGCAAAGAAAAGGGATCGGCAACTTGCTTACGAGTTCACTGCAGACCCTGGAGCAGGAAGACGTTTCCGAAACACGTGCCACTTGGGTCTTCTCCTCCATTGTCTCGGAGCCCGAGCTCTTCGCCGCTATAGAAGGCCAGGCCATTGGCGGCTACGCCCTCTGCCCCGCGGGGGTCTTCCTCGACATGGCCCTGAGTGCCGCGCGGTACGTGTTTCGGAGCATGAACCCCGACACCAAGATGCCCAGCTTCTCGGCGTATGATATGGAGATCACTCAGCCGTTTGTCATATATGGTGGCGAAGCGGACGATCAGACCATTATAGTGACGGCCACACGAGCGGAGCCGTCGAGGGAAACCACGGCGATCTCCTTTGCCTCCACACAAGATGGCAAGAGACAACACCACGGCACATGCACCGTGGGAGTTGTCTCTAGCAGACTGTGGGCACGGCACTGGCAGAAGACGGGCCCCCTGGTCGGCCTGGCCCGGCAAGGACTTCTTGCCGCCGTTGGGAGACACTTGGGCTACAGGCTGTCCAAAGCCATCGTCTACAAGTTGTTTTCGCACGTCATGAAGCATAGCGCTTCTTACCAAACGCTGGAAGATATTATCGTGTCAGAGGACTTTACTCAGGGATTCGCACAAGTACGACTCGGCGCCGATTCATCAGGCTCCTTCATGTATAGCCCCTACTGGACCGATGGCCTCGGCCACCTGGCCAGCTTTCTCGCTAACTGCGACCCTGCAAAGGCTGATGCCGACGTTTGGGTGCTGACGGGGTTCAGGAGGCTGCACCTGGCGGAAACGCTCTGCTCTACCAAGATGTATACGGCTTTTGTTTCCTTTGCGGGACCCTGCCAGGCTGCCCCCACGGTGTTATGCGACGCCTACCTGTTTGACGGCACCGAGTTGCTGGGCATGGTGAGTGACTTGAAATTCACCAAGATGAACAGGGCGCACTTTGGGGCCGTCGTCCAAACTCCGGCTTTCGAATTTCCCCGTAGCCCAGCAGAGCCGCAAGCTTGCACGGGGGACAAAGCTATGCTGGCCGTCTCCCATCGCCCCTTGGCGCTCGACATCAAGCGGGCATCACCGCATACCTTGTATGTCCGCCGAAAGAGCACCGACGAGCCTGACGATCACCCGTCATTGCTCGATGTGGAGACCCAAGTCAAGTCCCCGAGTGAAACCGAGAGTCAAACCGTCATCGAAACCCTCTACTCGCCCGGGGCCGACAGCAACCCCAAGTCGCCCTCGCTATCGTCATCGGTAACCGATCCATCCGGGTACATGACGCCCTCATCATCGCTTGGGCTCTCCAGCCCTATTGACGCGGCAAAAGAGGAGCTCGCCTCGTCTCGGCCATCGTCGCCGCCACCCCCACCGACACGGCATAGCAGCCGCGCAGTGTTGCTGCAGGGGCAGCGGCGGTCACCCGAGACGCCGTTCTTCCTGTTGACGGACGGCAGGGGTAGCGCGACGGCGTACACGCAACTGCAGGGACTGTCTCGGGGGCAGGCTGTCTACGCGCTCGAGTCACCGTTCCTGCATGAGCCCGGCGCCATGGCCAAGTGCGGCGTTGAGGACATCGCCACTCTGCACGCCGCCGAGATCCGCCGCCTCCAGCCCCAGGGCCCCTACCTTCTCGGCGGCTGGGCCGAGGGCGCCTTCTTCGCGTACGAGGTCGCCCGCTTCCTGATCGAGGCGGGTGAGCATGTCCAGGGCCTTATCCTCGTCGAAATGGACATTCCGGTCGCTGCGGGCACCGGAGGATGTCCGCAGGTCGCTATAGACAGCCCCGCGGCCAGCAGGACGACGGCGGTCCTCGATCGCAGTTCGCTCCGTCTCAAGGAGCACCTCGTGGGCGTGTTCAGGGCACTGGCGCAGTATCAACCGCAGCCCATGCGCCACGGGAAGAGGCCCGATAAGACGTACTTGATCTGGGCGCAACGTAATTTGCCAGCGGCCACGGGAGAGTGTGACGGCGCGGGCCAGGCCCTTGGAGGGGGTGGGCCAGCCAAGAGTGAGAGCACCGGCTTGGAGTCGGACGACAGACCAGGGGAAACTCATGCGTTCCATAAACCCCGGTCAAGGATGACGAGCTGGGCCACCACACCGAAGACTTCCTTCGGACCCAACGGGTGGGGAGCACTAGTTGGTGCGGACCTGAAGACCCGTGTCGTCGATGCAGGTCACTTCTCGGTGGTGGAACCATCGCACGCGGCTGTGACGACCGGGCTGATCCGAGAAGCTGTCGAGGATTGTTGTGCTTGATGACAGGGCTGTATTGTTTCGCATTGGTTCTCTCTCAGTATCTGCCGGTATAATACTTTCATATAGAGCCTCTTCCTAATTCCAAACCCAAGCCGGGGGTTAGAAAAAGGCACCCACGACCAGAAAACTTCTTTGAAACCCGGGACGGCTCTAGAATTGCAGGAAAAAGTGTATGAAAATGCCCAGTCCCGGGCCATAGCACTGCGTTGCATTCATGGGCATGGCTGCTTGCCAAGACCGCAAGGCAATACCGAACAGGCTGTATATAACCCATGGTGACACTAATATCCCATTACATCGAATGAAATTTCATCAGTATGGAACTAACTCTTCCGCCATTCAAACAGCGTCGAATTACCTGGGACTATATGTCAATGTTTTGGGCATAATTCTCGCCATAAAGTTGATTTCACATCAATACATCTGCCCTCCAATGTTCGACGTTAACGGTTGGTCATGATCTGCGCTTCACTGACAACAGCCTTCCTGGCTGTAATACTCATTTTGGTGTGGTGCGGCGTGGGGGGCCGCCCTCTTTATTCGTAATTGCTGAATTTGCTTTTCTGCCTACACCGTGAGGGAAATAAAACATGGTATTAACCGATATCATACGTAATGAGGCATGGAAGCGAGGTCGGAAGCGCCAATCAAGTTTCATCCGGGTGGTGAAGGCGGTTGCCGGTCATTTATGAGTGAGTCGCTAGTATGAGACGGTACACAAAGGATGAGTCTCGCCAATGAGGGCTTGTGTGTGTCCCACGAAATCGATCCGATTTTGCGGCAGGTATCAAGTACAGAGGAGTTGGAATTTGATAAGCCCCTGTCCTACAAAACGGCCCGACAGACACAGCCACATCGGCTGTTTCCCGCCTCACAAGGGTCAGATCCATGGGGGATACTGCCAGGCCGCGTAAATCCCGGATCTTGGCCGCGACTTGGCGGGGTCCCATGGCCCCTGTCACCACATATATCTGAGAGGGGCGGATCTTAACAGCGACGGGGTTCCATCGATCGGACTGATCGAAGAATCAGACCCCATGGGCCACTAATAACCCGGCAGTTGTTATAGCCCGCTTGACCAGGTAAGCTAAATCTTGCGACAAGTCCCAAGAACTCCAAGAGTCTTAGTATGCCTCAACTCAACAACTATCATGGCGGCGTCTCTTCCTCAGAATGACATCGGAACACCGTCTTCCAGGACCCCTGGGCAGTTTGGATTATCATTGACGGCGGTACCAAGCGTGGCAACTCCTCCCCCTGGCGCGCGCTACTCGTGCTACTCGTGAAAGCGATATCCGAGGGGTCCCCGTGTCGCGTCGTCGCCGTCGAGTAGCATCATGGTATATAGCGATAGTCCTTTGGGTCCTCCGGGGCACTTCCCCCATCTGACTGACGTGACCCAAATTGCTGTGCAAAAAACAACGCCGAAAGTGAATGCCCAAACCTCTACTCACCTCTCACGATGGACCCGCCATCACCCCTGTCGACGCAGGCGTCTCCTGCCTACCAACGTGATGAAGCCGTCGCTATAGGCCGCACCAAATCCGTCCGATCTGGATACCCACCGCCCCGGCGCGAGTATCCAGATGAGATCGGGTCCGCCTTGGGGTCACCACTTGGCCATCCAACGTATCCTTCCTCGCCAGGCATACCGACAGGCGAGTGGGTGCGAAGCTCACGCCAGTCCTCGGCGCCGACAATGGCACAGTTCCCTCCCTTTTATGCGCCTCCCCCGCGCCACGCTCGCCACGGCAGCAGTGCCACGCAGCCCGAAGCCGAGAGGACCGGCGCCCGCGAGGCGGTCGGGCGGTCCCGCAGCGCCACGCAGCCCGGTCTGGGACCGCCCACGTCCGGCTACGCGGCTCGCTCGCCGTTCGACGACCCGGTCGACCCCTATGATCCGGACCCGGAGACGGCGCAGGCGACGCCCTTCCGCCGCGTCAGCGCGTACACGGAGCCGCCGCCGGAGCCGCCGTGGGGCCACGCGCGCGCGCGGAGCCTCTCGGGCTCCTCGCGCCCGTCGTCGTCGTCCCGCGCGCCCTCCCGCTACGACCCCTGGCGCGCGCCCTCGCGGGCCAAGCACCTTACCCGCGTTTCCGAGACCCACGAGAGCCTCGAAGAGGCTGGACTGGCGGCCGCCGCGCCCGTGACCCCCAGTGCCGTCCCCGCGGCCCTCCAGCCGGGGTCCCGTACGGTACGGCCCGGGCCCGGGCCGTACGGGACCCCGGCCGCCTCGGAAAGGGGTTTGCCCGCGGGTGCCCACCCGGGGCGCGAGGACCCCCGGATGCAGGCGCTGCTTGAGGCGCTGCGGATCGGCGCCCCGGACGGCCCGGCGCCGCCTCCCGAAGCGCCGCAGCGGCCGCCGGCGGCCCCCGCGCGCGGGTCCAGCCACCTCGAGCTGCGGACCATCCTCGACGCCATCCGCGCGCAGCCCCAGCGCTGGTCGCTCCCGCGGGACCCGGAGCCGCCCCGGTCGGGCGAGCGGGCGGGCCGCCCCAGCGTCGGCGAGCGGCGGGCGGGTCCGCCCCTGGAAATCGCCGCCGACAAGCCCGAGGCCACCGTCACCGCCACGGCGGTGAACAGCGCTTCCACCGGGCCCCAGCCGGGCTGGGTGCGAGTGCCAGCGCCCGGCATCGCTCTCGCCTCCAAGGGGGGCGAGGATGTCAGCCACGTCGAACAAGGCCGCCCGCGCAACAGCGTGGGGAACAACGGCTGGTTTGTGGCCGACGCCGACCAGCCGGCCGGCCACACCAAAGAGTTTGACCCGCCGTTGGACGAGAACCTCGTAAGCACCGCCCACCCCCGCCCCCTGTTCTCTCCCCTTTCCGGTGTATACTCGATTTTGCAAAGGCTGAGCTCTCTCCTCTCCCCCTTCCCCTCCCTACAGGTGACGTGGGACGGGCCGGACGACCCGGCCAACCCGGCCAACTGGCCGATGGGCAAGAAGTACGCGACGTCGCTGATCCTGTCCGTCTTCAGCTTCATCGCGCCCTTCTCGGCGACCATGGTGGGGCCGGCGCTCGACGTGATCGGGGCGGAGCTGGCGATCCCGCCGGGGCGGCCGCGGCAGCTCGTCACGGGCGTGCAGGTGCTCGCGGCCGGGCTCGGCCCTTTCCTCTGCGCGCCGCTCATCGAGGGCTACGGCCGCGCCCCCATGATCCGCTACGGCCACCTCTGGCACCTCGTCTGGAACACGGCCTGCGGCTTCGCCACCTCGGGCCCGCAGCTGCTCGCCTTCCGCTTCCTCGGCGGCATCGGGGCCAGCGCCACGCAGATTGTACGTCCATTCCCTCTTCTCCTTTCTATATTCCCCCCCGCCCTTTCGAGGGGGTGGAGGAACCAGATAAACCACTAACCCTTCTCTCCCCTGTTGCAGCTGCCCCCCGGACTGACGGCCGACGTCTACCCGGCGCGCATGGGCGGGCTGGGCGACTCGGTGCACAACTACCTGCCGTTCTTCGGCAGCGCCGTGGCGCCCATCTTCGGGGCGTTCGTGACGGAGGCGAGCAACTGGCGCTGGATCTTCTGGGGCACGTCTATCTTCAGCCTCTTCGCCATCGCCCTCGCCTTCCTCTGCCTCGACGAGACGTACCACCCGCTGCTGCTCGAGCGCAAGGCCGCCCGCCTGCGCCGCGAGACGGGCAACCCCCGCCTCTACACCCCCTTCCAGACCCCCGGCCAGTCCCGGCGCGAGTGGTGGACCAAGAAGGCCGCGCTGCCCTACCTCATGCTCCTCACCCACCCTATCGTCTACCTGCCCTTTGGCTACAGGGCTTACCTCTTCGGCATCATGTATCTTATGTAGGCCGCCGCCCTCCCCTCTCGGTAAGCGTCAAGGTTCCCAGAGCTCTCGCTAACAGCAAGCCAGTATTTCCATTTTCGACAAGAACTTTGTCGAGTTCTACAACATGGACAAGGGAAGCGCCAGCTTGAACTTCCTAGCGCTCGGCCTAGGCTTCGTGGCCGGGTTGCATATCAGCCGCTATGCCATCGATGGGGTACGTAGCACCAGTCGTTGCCCCCCCTCCCTACCCCTTTCTTTCCTGTAGGGGGGCTTCCTTCCCCGGGTCGTGTGGTGTCCCGGTTGCTTTTGCTAACCCGGGCCGCAGACGTCGGCGTACTTCCGGCGCCGGAGGAAGACGGACGGGCACGAGCCGGAGTGGCGGCTGCCGGTGAACGCGGGGGCGGGCCTGCTGGTGCCGCCGGCGCTGATGCTGTACGGGTGGGCGGTGCAGCGGGGGTGGCACTACATGGCGGCGGACGCCGCGGCCTTCCTGCTGGGCGTCGGGCTGATCCAGGGCTTCTTCAGCCTGCAGCCGTACGTGACCGAGTCGTACGGGCTCGAGTACGCGAGCAGCGCCCACTCCGTCGCCGCCTGCCTGCAGCACGTCGCCGAGTTCGCCTTCCCCCTCTTCGCGCCCCCCCTCCTCGCCGACCTCGGCCTCGGCTGGGCCCACACCCTCCTCGCCGTCCTCACCCTCGCCGTCTGCGTGCTCATGCCCCTGCTCTTCTGGCACTTCGGCCCCGCCCTCCGCCGCGCCAGCACCCGCGGTCTTCCCGTCGTGCCCTCGGCCCGGCAGTAGGGAGTGTGTGTGAGAGAGAGAGGGGGGGGGGAAGGGAGAGAGAGCCGGTTGCGTCACACCCCCCTCCCCTTTTTTTCGATAGAGTTGGGGTTTCGGCATTGCTTTTAACCACTGGAACACGGGTAAGAGGCGCATTACCGTCGATACGAGATCCAGGAGCGCGCCATGTGGCCGTTCCGGGCTGTTGGTTTCCGCATTGCCGTCACCCGCGCCGTTCCCGCAACACGGTGGAGTAGAGTCAGGAATTGTGTTCCCTCCCGTGGTGCTTTTGAATCTATGTGTATATTATTCGTCGCTCTTTCATCGTCCGTAGACGTCGTCTTCGTTGTATCCATAGTAGCTCTATGGACATTCGGGTATCTACTTGGATAATACATAGACCTAAAGTCACTGCCCTTCTTCTCTGTCGTATTCTGCACTGCCCTCCAGGTGCCAAGATGTAGTGACCAGCGATACTGCGGCACGGCGTGACAACGGTGCTCCCCAAGGCCTGATCTTGGGTTTTCAGTGGAGAAGAGGATCTACAGGTGAGTTTCGCAAGGGGTGTGAATTTGGGCCAATTCGGCGGGGCCCGTGGGGGGACCCTGTTGTACATAGTACTCGATAGCCACCAGGGCTGTTTACAGGGAAGGGGAACTTTCCGATCAGGTCTGGAGAAGCGAGATCTTCGACCGGGGTTGGTGGTGGCTGGCTTCGTGTCTCAAGTGGCGATGCGGGACGATTGGCACGATCCCTGCTGCTTCAACTATGTAGTCCTCCATACGCGCCGGAACGCGGGGGCGTGGCTCGTGGTATCGAGGGCCTCATGGACGGCCTGCCCAGCCAAGCATCTTGGCCGCGAGGTGCGCCTCCCACTGAAACGAGGGGTTCTTCGAATCTTTCTACGCCCCGTTGAGATATGGCCGGCGGCAGTGTAAGTGGCGTCTATATCTCTGTGGTTCTTGGCCCTCACACCCGGGTTTCCTCGGTATTTGAGATTGATCCTTGATCCTTGGGTACCGTCCCGCCTTCGTTCGATCGGCATCTCGCCTGCCAGTGTCGTCCAAAAAAGCAAATGACAAGCCTGGCCGATTTTCGTCTCTTGCAACGGACGAATACCAGTGCCTCAGACCCCGATTGTGGTCTCGGCATGCTTCCAAAGTGCCGCGTGGCCGTTGTTAACGGTCGTCTGTTATTACTTAAGCTCAGATTGCATGCATGTACCAACGGGGGGGCTCAGCGGGTATGCCCAGTGAGAAGGTGCTTGGCAGGCGCGGTGGAACGATTGTTCTGCTGCCAAGTCCCATAGCCGGTTGCCGACGAGAGGGTGAAGCGTCAGTCGTTGCCATGGAATCTGACGATGTCACCATGTTCCATCCTCTCTCGTCTTCGCGGGGCTGTGGCCAGTAGGACCAACCTACAGTATGAAATATGTACCAATCTATGTTAGGCGGCGTGGAGGGGCAAGTAGCTTCTTGCCCCTGTCCCTTCCCATGTCACTTTTCCACGCAACCTTACCCCACCTGCATCGTCGAGATCTTTCCACTGCCGCCTCTACTGGCATTACGGCTTGGCCATTCTGCTTTTGTGACTTCTGATTGATGACGGCTGAAAAAGACAACGGGCGCCCAATCCGGCAGCCATTTCCAAATCCCCATACCCTGATGCGACGAAAACGCGTGCTTGGGGCGGGCTCGGGCGGGCTTGGCTGCTTTCGCGATAGAGCCGCCGGTGCGAATGCCACGGCGCCCAGGCCCTAAAGGAAAAGCAGCTTGGTGCCTTGCCGAATGCCTTGCGCCAATTTCTGGACGATCCCGTGTAGCGGTAAGGGTCCCTTCCTTTGTCCTTGGTCTATAAGACAGCTGCGGACCAGGCATCGTCATGGCGGCGCGCCGATAAGATGGCTGGTTGTTGACATTCACAGTAATCGCGGATCGCATATCCCGTGGCTCTTTGCGCCTCACCGTCGCTACCAACTCCGCCGAAACACGAACTTGGGCGCCCCCAAAATGAACGCCGACGAGCGTCCACCGCCCCCCGACATCAGTCGCATCAGCGATTGGCGGTCCATTCTCACTCTCATCGTCTTCATCATCACGAGTAGGTGTCCCTCCCTCGATGCCACTTCTTGCCTGGCCTCCCGCTCACCTACAAATCAGACGTGATCGTGAGCTTCCCGTTCCACATTCCCATTCCCGTGCCGGGGGCGCTGTGGAATGCCTTCGTCGGGGCACTGCGCAAGCTGCGCATCATCCCGCCGTGCGATCAGCAAGACCATCCCCAGGACGCCGGGCGCTGGAAGATCTTGCGCTTTCATGTGAGCACCGTCATGGCGCCGCTGTACGCCTGTCTCTTCCTGCTGGCCACGCTGGCCATCGGCCGGCGCGAGGTCTATGATGGTTCGTTGTCACCCACACACTCGTGCGTTTCCGGCCCCGCTTGCTGACAATGGCAACAAGGCGTCATCGGGGACAGCAACATTGAGCCGTACGATGTCATGTGCTTCTTCATCACGCTGGCGTATGTCGCCATCTCCATCGACGCTTCAGGTAGATGGCCCGCCCTCCCATTTCTATCCCATGCTCCGCCTGCTGACATGGGCACTTAGGCCTCCTGAGGTACCTGGCATTCCGCGTCCTTCAGAAGGGCGGCGGCCACGGCCGCAGGCTGTACCTGTACCTATACTGGTTCTTCTTTGCCCTGGGCACAGCCATCGGCAACGACCCCATTGTCCTCTCAGGTGAGTCGCCTCCGTTTTGATACCCTCGTCCTGCCGGGCCGCCAACGCTAAACTACTCTCACCTGCAGGCACGGCCTTTCTGGCCTACATGATCCGGGGGTCGAGCAACATCGAGTCGGCGCGAGCCTGGGTGTTCTCTCAGTTCGCCGTGGCCAACATCAGCTCAGCGATCCTGGTGTCGTCGAACCCGACGAACCTGGTGCTAGCGGGAGCCTTCCAGATCAAGTTCATTGACTACACGGCCAACATCATCGTGCCGGTGCTGTTCACCGCTGCGATCCTATGCCCGTGCCTGCTGTTCCTCGTCTTCCGCAGCGAGAAGCTTGTGCCGCGCTCCATCGGCATGCACCAGTTGCCCGACGCCGAGAAGGACCGCGATCCCGTCAATCCCAACGTGCCCTTCGCCGGCGCCGGCGAGGACCGGAGCCCCGTGGCCGAGATCCTCAACCCCTTCCTCGACCGCCGCCACGCCGCCGTCAGCTGCACCATCATGGCCGCCACCCTCGTCTCCATCCTGCTCATCAACGCCATCACCGCGAGCCGCGGCGGCCACCCGACGCCCGTGCTGTTCGTCTCGGTCCCCGCCGCCGTCCTCTGCTTCGCCTGCGACCTATTCTCGGGTTGGCGTCACCGGGCCGCGACGCGGGCCCTGGCCACCCGCGGCCGCCTGCTGGTCGAGCGCGCCGAGATCGAGCAGGAGTTGCGCCGCCGCGCTGCCGCCGCTGGCGGCGACAGCAGCAGCCCCACGATGGCGGTCGGGCGCGACTCGTCCTCCGAGGGCCCCGACGCTGCCGGCCTCTTTGAGAAGCCGCCCGTCACCGACACGAATGACGAGGAGATGGCCGCCGCCGTCACGCGCGAGCTGGACCGGCGCAAGACGCGTGAGGCCGCGCAGCCCGCCACGCTGGTCTCCAAGGCCCGCGCGGCGCACGTCTGGTGGCGCGAAACCTTCCCCGCCGCCTCCATCGTCCTCTCGCGTCTGCCCTTCCCGCTGGTGCCCTTCGCCTTCTCCATGTTCGTTCTTGTCGAAGGTCTGGTGGCTAAAGGCTGGGTGTCCGTCTTCGGCTACGGCTGGGACGCGTGGGTGGAGCGGACGGGCGTCATGGGCGCTGTGTCCGGCATGGCGTTCCTGGCTGTCGTATTGAGTAACGTGAGTTTTCACCCCGCCCCCGCCCCAGGAACAATCTTCCTTTCCTCTGCCCTCACTTCGAGACGGCGAGCCTAACACGATGCCGCCAGTTCACGGGCACCAACATCGGCACCACGATCCTGCTCTGCCGCATCATCCAGGCGTGGGAGCAGATCCTGGCGGCCGAGGGCCGGACCGTCAGCGACCGGACCTTCTGGGGCGCTGTGTACAGCATGGCGCTGGGTGTCAACTTCGGCGCCTTCAGCTCCGTGCTGTGCGCGTCGCTGGCCGGCCTGCTGTGGCACAGCATCCTGCTCTCCAAGGGCGTCGTCGTGCGCCGCCTTGAGTTCCTCCGCGTCAACGCCCCCATTATCGGCATTGCCACCGCCGTCGGCTGCTCCGTCCTCGTCGGCGAGATCTACATCATGCGCATCGACGCACCGTACAACTCGTGAGGCCGGCGGTTCCGAAGCCGCAGATCCCAGTGAATGGGGCTTTGCCCCCCTCCCACCGGTGGCGTTGAGAGTACTGCACTTTGGGGGTGGCTTAAAGTATATCAGAGTTCAGACGAAAGGTCCAATGAGGTGATTTGCCGGCAGTAGAACTGGAATAAAGCCTGCATAGATTCCATGCATGGTCTTCTTGAACATCGGATCCTGGTGTAAATTCATTCCATCCTTTCATGCCGATAGCATCCACCAATACCCCAGGCTACATTGGCCTCGACTCGAGATTCTTAACTACTATATCAGACGCTGAATTGAGGTGTGCTACCACGGCAGTGCTTCTCGCAATCAGAATCCGTTCGTGTGCACGTCAGCTAATGAAATGACACACTCGACAGCCTTGCGCAAGTGTCAAGGGACCCAGCCTCCCGCAGCGGACAGCTCAGCTTGTATAAGAAAAGCTCTATGTTGTTCAATTAACTACAGATCTAGAAGATTCGGTACAAGAAAGTCCGCCCAGAGTCAGGCAGACCTTCGAACGAAGTTTTATATAGCAATCCCTAGCCCCCCCCCCCCCCTTTCTCCGGTTTGTCATTTCCATCCCAGTTCAAGTATGTACGGCAAACACTCCCTTCTTTAATATACGGACTCCATCCCGGCAGGGAGAGTCCATGTAGTCTTCTCTCCGCAAGTACAAGGGTGGAGGAGCGAGCACCGTTCCCGGGCACCCCTGATCGATGGAAGAGCTTGTAATCACATCAGCAAACCCGCGGGAAGCATGAACAGCGCCGGCGAGACAGGGACGGTGGTACCTCGCGGGGGGAGGGGGGCGAGGGCCTTCTTCGAGCGGACCCCCTCAACTCATATTCCGGCCGGGCACTTGACGTAGATGGTTGTCCAGGCGGCGACAAAGTCCTTGTTCGGGAGCTTGTTCCGGTCTGCGATGTCCTGGGCCGTGTCGCCGAAGTCGGCGGCGATGGAGTCCAGCGTGTCCTTCTCGACGACCCAGTACCAGCCCATGCCCGGGTTTTTATGGTCGTGGAGGCAGCCTCGCTTCTTGGTGGTGGTGGTGGTGTCGGCGGCCGCGAGGCCGCAGAGCACGGCGAAAGCGAAGAATATGGCGCGCATTGTGCGGTGGTGTATATACAGGTCGCGAATTATAGTGATCGTTGAAGGACCGTGGTTTGGATCCGGAAACCCCTTGGTTTTTTATATGTTTTTCGGAGTGGTGGGTGTTGTGTACATACGCATATCAACGGATATAAGACCTATCACGTGCTCTCGATTAAACTTTAAACTGTTCAAGTCACGACAGCGGCTATTTTAATCACAGTTTGTAAGCCACCTCCCAAACTTGGCAGAATGCTTCACTTCTGCGCAAAGTCCAGGGGTAATCCTTTCCATGGACAAGTGGCCAGCCCAAGCGCACCAAACGGAAATCCCCGGGCTAATAAACGTGGCACATCGGCACTCCGTTCATGGCATACCCCGTCATGCTCGGTCTTACCGAGGGCCATCATAGCCCCGATCTGACGTTAGGCCTCCCTGCCGAGGATCCCGAGTGGATCGACAAGCCCGGCATAAACGCCCGTGGGCTGGGTTCTCGGCGCATTTGGGAAGGCCGAATGGATCGGCAACGGGCTGAAAAGACCAGAAAATAACCTTACCCGGATGCGCAGGCCGTATCGGTGGCAAGCTTGGTCCTTAGTTTGACAGACATCCCACAGCACTCTTTTTCATATGGGAAGCTGCTGCTGTAATTGCTATATTGCTGTTGCTCTAGCTGCTGTTGCTGTAATTACTACTGCTGCTACTGTTGCCGGTGGACCTAGTGTTGCAACTGCTAGACCTCTCTATAAGTCGTGGCTGAATTCAGATTCTAGGAATACCTCAACTACCTTGAACAGCGGCTGTTTTATATTGAGAATCAAGTACTAGACATAACGGGCGCCTGTAGTAGGAGGCTTCGCAACGTACTGGCGAGTCAGCGCTAAAACGGCAATCCCGTTGGGCTAAGGAAATGTGATGTAGCTAAGTAAGTACATAATTGTTTAGGTCTAGTATTTTGCATCAAAGGTCGCCAGATCTGGATATTGGTGTCGTCGGTACATACGTGCCTACTTGGGTAGGAGCTGAGGCAGCTAGTATTTGCCTGAAGGGAGAAGAGCTCAGGCTTAGGTACTTTCTCTTCCGGCCTTTTTCTAAGGTTATCCCTCACGAGAGCTCCCATCTGCAGCATCGGATGCACAGCCCCTGTGCATCCAATCCTGCAGGCGCGACCACCACCAATGGACCAATCTGAAATCAACACGAACCCTCCGACTGGAATCAGCCCGAAGATGCGGGTCTTTCCATGCAGCTGACAACCCCTCGCTTGCCATGTCGCCCCATTCATCACCAGACCCTCGTAATGAATCATCCAGTTTCAACGTCGCTGGCCCGAGTGCTTTGCGGAGCACCATCGCATCATGAGCTTCGGCTTTGGGGTTGGCGACTTCCTCGCAGTCATCGAATTGGCTACGAAGATTCGCAAGCGCTTCACGGACGCACCTGCGCATCTCCAGGCTGTTTCGGACGAAGTCAAAAGCCTGAGCAGCCTCATCCAAGATGTCGAGGTCGACATCACCAACCGCGACATGACCACGGACCGCCTTGACAGGCTGAACACCATCATCGGCGGGGCGAAGAGCGTCCTCGAAGACCTGAATGCCTTCCTCGAGAAGAACCGCGCTGTCTCCAATAAAGGCAGGGCGAACCTCAAGCGCATTTGGTCCCGCTTCGCCCTGGACTCCGGCGATGTCAGAGACCTCCGCGCCCGCCTCACTACCCACGTCGCCTTGCTCAGCACCTTCTTGGACCAGGACCTCCGAGATACCATTGTCAAGGTGCACGAGCACATGAACGAAGAGGATCGGCAGCGAATCCTGGACTGGGTCAGCAAAGAAGACCACAGCGCACTGCAAGCCAATCTTCTTCGTCGTCGCCAACCCGGGACCCGGAAGTGGCTGCTGGAGTCTAGGGAATGGACAACCTGGACAGGCTCACGGGGCCTCACTCTGTACTGCCCCGGCATTCCTGGGGCAGGAAAGACCTTCACGACAGCTATGGTCATCGAAAGGCTGCAGCAAACGGTAAAGGACGACTCGTCCATCGCGCTGTCTTACGCCTTTTGCGACTACAAACGAAGCGAGGAACATGGGGTCGAAGCCACCCTTATGAGGCTTCTTCTGAGAGGGGTCTTGGAGCAGTGCAGTTTTCCCACCGAGCTTCATCGCTTGTACAAGTCCTCCGCTTCAAAAAGACAGGAACTCGAGCTGGACGATGCGCTCGAATTGTTTCGGCTGGTTTCGCCCCAAAAGCAACAGGTTTTCTTGGTGGTGGACGCTCTCGATGAGCTTCAGAGGGATCAAAGAGAAATGCTTGTGCAAAACCTCCTGGATCTTCGGGTAGATGCCGGGTTCAACCTACTCTTTACCTCGCGAAAGATGGGCGACATTTCTGAGCTCTTCCCTCCCGAAACCATGACGGTGGAGATCTTCGCTACAAAGGAGGATGTCTACAGCTATCTGAGTGGTCAGATGAAACTTCTACCGGGCGTTGTTCGTAAGAACAAACAGCTACAGGAGGAGATTCAACAGACCATCGTGGCAGTTGTTGAGGGAATGTGAGTTGAGGCGAACCCCGGGGTCCGGCTTCTGCGACTAATATCCTTCCAGGTTTCTACTTGCAGAGCTTCACTTCGGCTCTCTTCGGGGGAAGCTGACAGCCGGAGCTATCCGGAAAGCGCTGGCTGAACTGTCGAACGGTTCATCCGGAGTCTCTCGGGCATACGAGCAAGCATACACCATGGCCATGGCTCGAATTCAGGAACAAGATGCCGAAGCGCTGGCTATGGCAAAGCGGGCACTGCTTGTGCTCAGTCATGCAAGGCGACCATTTCATTCCTCGGAATTTTGCCATGCCCTCGGTATTCGCGATGACGCATCTACCTTCGACGAAGAGGATGTGCCGGATATAGGGGACGTTCTGTCCCTCTGTGCCGGACTTGTCATACACCAAACCGAGACTGATATTGTCGAACTAGCCCACAAATCTACTAGGGACTACTTCGAATCGAGCGCCTGCAAGTGGTTCCCTAATGCGGAAGAGGTTATGTACAGGCTCTGCGTAACTTACATCGACTCCGTCGAGAAATCGGCAACTCGGCATGCATCTCCGGAAGATTTTCCCTTTCTCGACTATTCCCGGAAACACTATGGAGACCATGGCATCGCTATGGAGAAATTGCTTCTCGACGTTGAAGCGGCGGGCGTTGAGATCGCCACGGCGGACTCTACGCGGCACACATCAAGCCACGGACTTCCACCGAGCACCACTTCGCAGCCCCTTCAAGTAGGGCTCATTCAAATGACCAAGGAACTAGAAGGAATGACGTCTATTCTTGTATGGGCTTGTGGCCACCAAAAACACAACATTGCCCGAATGCTCCTTTCTTCCAACTTCTCTGAGGTTGCCAACCAGATTGACGAAGCCCTAGAGGCCGCCGTGAGTGTAGGAGACTCCGAGATGGCTTCGATGTTGCTGAAGTTTGGTGCCGATCCCACATCTCGTGTGAGCACCCGAAATGTCCCTGGAAAGCATCACGAAGAAGAGTATGACCCTTTCTCCGAGTTTACAAGGTCAGTGTGTGATGCTGAATATTTATCGTTCTCTCAACTTATTGACCGTCAACTAGGCCTTTATTTGTTCAGAAGGAATATATCGATCCTATGAGCATGTTCTCATTGCAATTTCCCATCTTCAAGTCGGCTCTTTCCATGGCAGCCTACTACGGCCAGCAAGCTTGTTTTCGGTTGTTGCTCGATTGGTTGCAGAACCATGCGAATACCAGCGATGACCACAAAAGCGAGTCGATTTTCACAGCCGCTATCCTAAGCGCCGTTGCTGGCGGGCACCATGATTTCCTATCCGAGCTTTTGCCCTTGATCGGGCCCTTCTCGGTCATCTCTGAAAAGATCGACGATCCCTCCCTCTTCCATCTGACCTGTCGATGGGGCGATGAAGCTGCGATCACGGCAATTCTAAATTACACTGCCGTGTACCCAGACAGCCGCGACAGCTCGGGGGAAACCCCTTTGTCATGGGCAGTTCTGAATGGGATGCTGGATGTCGTCCGCCGTCTATTGGAGAGCGAATGCGCTGATCCAAACACTAGGAACGGACTCGGCCAACCGTTACTTACAGTCGCTGTCATCCATGGCAATGTGGAGCTTGTCAAGATTCTAATGAAGTCGGTTGTTCTTCATATCAACGCGGTCGACAACAATAACCGCTCAGCTATTTCCCATGCGGCTGAGTGTGGTAACGCTACTATCATTGAGCTGCTTTTATCACACGATGAAGTGCAGCCCAATATTGCGGACTTTTCGGAATTCCGGACTCCTTTATCGTGGGCAATATTTAGCCGACAGCACGAGGCTACAAGGGTATTGCTGCAGCATCGAAAGATAACAGCACATTTACAAAACACCTACCGGAAATCCCCACTCTATTGGGCGGTTGTCACGGACAACCTCGATGCTGTGCGCTTACTCCTGGATCAAGATCTTTCTGGCTCATGCCCAGATGATTTCTACGAAGAGTCTTTGTACCACGCCATCAAGAGAGCAGCGTGGAGCACCTTGCCCCTTCTGATTGCACAGATGCCGGAGGGTCTAAATCACAGGAGCCCGTTTGGAGGAAACGAAATATTGCACCTCATCATTGCTGGATCACCTCCACATGAATGGACGTTCAGCCCATCCAGCGACGCGCCTCTTGCTCTTTGGGAAGCGTTGGCAAAGAATCCAACATTATCTGGACAAGTACGGAAATTTCACTGCCCTTGCCATTCCGATCCCCTGCTTCTAGCGATATCAACAGGTGATGTCAGGCAAGTAAAGGGGCTTCTTTTGCTTGACCCTGAGCTGCCGAAGCACACGTGGAAAAAGACCGGGGTCAATCCGATTAGACTCGCGGCACAACAGCTTCCATATGATGCAGGAAAGTACGTCATCGATTTGCTCAATGAGACGATTCCGGAAGCCAGCTATTTGGCTATCCCTCACCTTCTTGAGGACCCAAATTACGATACTACTTGGTTTCCACTTCTTTCATCAAGGTACAAAGGTACGATCGACAGTCGAATGCTACTGGACGGTTTCAAAGCAACAGACTCTCCTCTGTGGCGCACCACTGATCATGGGAGCCTTTTTCGTGCATGTTTGGCGGTCACGAAAAAGGAAACCTTCTATGTCGCCTTCCATCGCCACGAGGCCAGTCCAGGCCCTTCGCTCATGGCGTATCTGTACGACCATATGCGGTGGCCTCGTCTGTTGGACCTATACGACCATTGTCCAGCACTTGTGCGTGAGACTGCTCGCCTTGGGGCTGCGTATTCCATCGACAGGGCCCATGAGTCCGGAGATACACTCTTCATCATGGCCATCCGCAAGCGAAGCATTCCCACTCTCAAGGCCATGTTGGCTTTGAATGACGTTGAGAAGGTGGTCAACAAGCCACACCCTCATGGCTGGACACCCTTGGCGGTCGCTGTTATGACGACAAGCCTTGACATTTGCAAGTTGCTGTCGGCCCATCCCTTGGTAACCCCCAACATCCGGGACGATGAGGGATTCACGCCACTGCATCACACCATACACCAGGCGTCCAAATGGTGTCATCGTCCGATTTGGAAGCGAACCGATCTTCACTGGCTAAGGCAATGTGTCGGAATCATCGAGTTACTATATTCAAGATATGGTACTGACGCCGACCTGAAAGCGAACTACAGTCATCGGCAAGTGGATTACAGAGAATCCAAAGAGGTACCTACTGCGACAAACATGGCGAAGGACCTGGTATCGTTCTTGCTAAGTGGTTCTTGTGCCGATGTGGATGCCAAGAACCACGGCGACCAGGATTCGATCCTCTGCCTTGTGTCGATTCTCAAGTTTCTTATCATGCTTCCGGAAGAAGATGTCCAGGATAAAAGGTGGTGCAAAGACGACCAAGTGGTGAAGTTGTGAAGACTAATCGGTTTTCCTGATATGTTGTGTGCTGTTCTATGGCGTTCGCTCATTTCATTTATTCTCATATCATATCAGTCGACCCATGCCACCCAAAACCGCCCTCATACAAAGACTACGTGGCCAAAGAAAGGCGTGACGTGAAAGTTAGCTTCGTTGGGCGGGCTCCAGGCGCCGAGGACCTGGTCGGGGAACAGGGCAGGGGAGGTGACGGTGCGGAAGAAGTTCATGCGCCAGCTGGTTCCACGCGCGCAGCCGTCCTCGACATTGAAGAGAGCCAGGGGGACGGCGAGGCGCGACTCCCAGGTCTCGGCGGTGCGATCGAGGCGGGTCTCGGCGCGCAGACCGTCGCCGACGGGGTCGGGGATGAGGAAGTGGTCAAAGGGGGTGCCGGGAGCGCGGACGCGCGAGGGGTTGTAGATGAAGGACTGGTAGGTGACGTTGTTGGGGGCGACCTCGAGCTCGAGGTAGGTCTGCGGGTCGCCGTCGCCGCGGTGCAGGAAGGCCTCGAGCACCTCGTACTCGTACAGCGCGTCGTTGGTGCCGTACGCGGGGTTGAAGAAGAAGTCCGTCTCGTTGTATGCCGTCAGCGTCAGCCGGATCGCCGCCGCGTCGTAGCACAGGTCCACCGTCGTCAGCGGGAAGTCGTCGCGCCCCGCCGGCACGCCCGTCGTGTACGCGACGTGCGCCTGCGCCGGGCACGCCGGCACTTCCAGCGAGGGGACTGTGGTGGCGCAGGCCGACAGGGCGGCCGACACGGTCAGAAAGAGGACGGGGACGATCATGACGACGGCTGGGAGGGAGGAGAAGCTCAATATCGGAGGATTGTGGCCAGGTGGGTATCCCTCGGGGCTCTTCTCACGCAACACCGGCTTCATCTCTTATACGATACGCACTCTGACCCTTGGGCGCTCCCGCCCCCGCGAAGCTAGGGTGAGAGGCGATGGTGTCCTGCGAATCAGCGACGGCGGACTGCAGGCGGTCCTATCACCCCCTCACTGCGAAGGATCAGGAACAAACCAATGAGGCGCCCAGAATGAAGGGCGGATGCCGCACTGCCCGCTGTGAGGGATGACCGCAGAAGAAACGTTGGATTCTTGGCGCTGCAGAGTCGTCTGCGACAAGAACGCCATGGCACGTTACCAACGGCGCGCGAGAGTTGTGGGAAATGAAGTTGGGTCTCCTGAACCAGGAAGATGCCGGCGATCCAGGTTGCTGCGGTCATGTAGGGGGGATGGGGAGGGGTTTGTTCCCCCTCCTTCTGCTTTTGAAGAGTCAGCCCCATCGTGAGAGGAGGCATGCGGACACCCCCGCACCACCAACGCCACGGGAAAGATCAGATCTGGAATCGGGCTGCATAAGGTTTGCAGTTCGGTGGGAATGCTCGGCCCGGGTGGCGTGGTCCGGCTGACACGTTTGCGTCCATGGAAACAAGGGACCGTAAGATGAGGACAGGGAGAAGAACATGGGCACAATCGCAGTCAAGGGAGCTGCAAGGCAGAGGGACGATGTAGCCGTGGGGCTGAACGGTCATGTTCCGTTATCTATGGATTACGAATTACGCCTGCGGTTTGCCAAGGATGGCCAGACATTCCGTCCATGGAAGCGGCCCGTCAGTCCTTCCGCTCCGGCCAGGCGTCATAGAGGCCCTCGTGCACCTCGACGGGGCCGAACTCCACGTCGCCGTCGCCTTCCTGAACGAAGCGAATTTCGGTCGAGTTGACATACCAGGAGCTATTGTCACACGCGGCGGTTAGTCTACTGTTGGCTCTGTACGGGGGGGAGGAAGGTGAGAAGAGTCAAATACGTACCGGACCCAAGTGCCCAGGGCGAAGCGGTCGTTGGCGTGCACCTCGAGGATGGCGTTGTCCACGACGAGCAGCAGCTCGAGGGCCTCGATCTGGCGGGCGTCGTCGCGCACCACGTCGAAGAGGCGCAGGCGGCCCGTCTCGTCGGCCGTCAGGATGCCGTCCGTCGTGGCGGCGGCGGCGCTCGTGCGGGAGCGGTCGACGACGAGGGCCTCGCGGCCGAGGTCGTAGGTGATGGTCGTGGCCTCGCGGTCCGACGCCAGGATCTGGAAGCCGGCCTTGAGGGGGCGGCCGGCCGCCGCCGCGGCGCGCGCCGCCGCGGGAAACCGCACCGTCGCCCGCAGCGTGAAGAACTTGGAGGCCGGCGAGCGCGCGAAGGGCACCACGCCGGCGCCGCCGAGGACGCGCGCCGGCTCCTCCCACGACGCCGCGGCGCGGGCGCGCAGGGCGGCCAGGGGCTCGCGCGCGATGGTCTGGCGCAGCGTGACGAGGTCGACGGTGCCGTTGCCGGCGCGCGGGCTCCCGCCGCCGCCGCCGCCGCCGTCGTCCACGCGCCAGGCGGCGCCCGCCTCGCGCGCGAGGGCGTTGTCGACGACGCCGGCGATGCGGCCGCGGCTGAGCTCGCGCGGCAGCAGCAGCGCGCCCTTCCAGCCCTGCTGGGCCTCGGCCACGTGGGCCTGGTCGTAGTCATCGCCGGTGAGCCAGACGTAGGTGACGAAGCGGTCGGGGGCGCCGCTCGCGCGCGACGCGCGCGCCGTGGCCGGCACCTCCTTACCGGCCGCCGCGTAGGCGCCGGCGCCCCAGTCGAGCGTGCCCACCATGGACGGCGTGAAGGCCGGCCCGCCCGTCGCCGCGTCGACGCCGACGGTGCCCGCCGCCCAGAGCTGGTCGTGCTTGGTCGTCCGCTGCGGCGGCACCGGCCGGGCGCTCCACTCGGTGCCGAGGGTCAGGAAGACCTCGCCGGCCCGCGCGTCGTAGCCCGTCTCGCTCAGGCCCACGACGTTGGCGGCCTCGAAGTTGAAGCCCCAGCGGCCGGCCCACGTGCCGTCGCCCCACGTCGTGTTGGCGGGCTCGTGGAAGAAGCGGCCGTGGTACGTCCAGTTGGTGAAGACGCCCGGCGCCGCCTGCTGGTACAGGAACAGCGCGCCGCCGACGTCGTGCTCGCCGCCCGACACCACGGCGTACCAGGTGCCGTTGGGGGCGGCGAGCCGGGCGTCGAGGGCCGCGTGCTGGAAGACGAAGGGGTCGCGGAAGCCGGTGGCGTCGACCCCCTCGGGCGGGGCCGGGATGGGCGGGGGGCCGGGCAGCTTGTCGAAGGCGCGGCCCGTGTCGTCGCGGGCGACGGCCAGGGCCTGGGCCTCGCTGCCGCGCTGGTAGGGGATGGTCCAGTGGATGGGGAGGTGCGTGACGGCCGTGTAGAGCAGCGTGGGGCGGCCGTCGAGGCCGGCGGGCACGACGGAGCCGTCGAAGACGGCGACGGGGTCGAGGGCGCCGCCCTTGCGGATGAAGGGCGCGCCGCCGGCCCGCAGGTCCCGGTACGCCACGAGGTCGTCGGTCGTCGCCCCCGCGACGCCGTCGCCGTGCAGGAAGCCGACGTGGAACCGCCCCGTCGCCGGCGCCACGTAGTGCATGCACGGGTCGTTGATCGGGCCGCGCGGCGGCAGCACGTGCGCGCGCGGCCGCCAGAGCCCGAACAGGCTGCCCTCGGCCAGCGTCGTGAGGTTGGGCGGCGGCGCCGTCTGGTCGACGCCCGAATAAGGCGCGGCGGCGGCGGCGGCGGCGGCGGCAGCACCGTCTTGCAGCGGGACCGCGGCCGCGAGCGAGGCGGCCGAGAGGAGGGAGGCCGTCTTCATGTTTTCTCCGGCGTCGTCGTCGTCGTTGTCGGTGGCGACGGATGGGCGAGGCGGGCAAACAGGAGGGGCAACAGCAGCAGCAGCAGCAGCAGTCACGACAGAGCTCGTGGCATGAAGCTCCTCATTCTGGGCCCCCGGCGCCATTGGCGTGATATATATATATGTATACTTATACAAGTCCGCTCTGCCGATCTCGGGCTGCTGACGGCACTCTCTTGCCAAGACGGATCGATTACGTCGCAGCAGAGGATCCGAGGTCTGTCTCGATGGTCCCCGAGGTCCGCAGTCGTCGAGCTAGAGAGTTCCCTCCCCTCGATATTGCCGGTCCAGGAAGTCAAGCCGGGGGACCCTATCGTCTACGTTTGAGGCGAACAGCCCATCCATCCGGCCGGGACGCCAGGGGGGAAGGAAAGAAAAAGCGGTGCCGGCGCTTCTTCCACACCATCGGCTCCACCGGCTATCGGCCCGTAAGGTGTCTCCCTCCCCATGCGTCCGCGTCGTCCCACTGCCGGGCGAGAGAGAGGCGACGACTAAGCCCGCAGGACAAACCATCTCGCCGGCTAGAACGTGCGTGCGCTGATGCGACGTTTTCCCATCAATAGCGGCATGGGGGCTTTCGACGCTTGGAGGCGGAAAACTTGCTTTCCAACCGAGGCGGCGCCTGGGCACGGGGGGTTGACGGGGCTGTCCGCGCCCCCTTTGAAATAAGCATCGCCGGGTAGCACCATGATGATCATCATTAGACTAATGCACGCTGTGGTCCGGTTACTCGCTTGGCGCCGGGGCACTGAGCAAATAGTCTTAACATGCAACAGAAGATGATGTTGTACATTCTCGATATTCGATACACAGCTCTGTTGGCTAGAACTAGGAAGAGAAGGGAGAGGGGGGCACCTGATGGGCGCCGGAAACAAATCCGTACTCGCTCGTAGACCCCTGCAATCATCCTGCACCCGTTTCTCTCTCATCTTCCCAGAATTTTCTCTTTGCCGTCAAACAACCAAGCCCCCTTACGACTCGGGCTCTTTCTCGAGCGGGATGCCGAGGGTACGGGCGATGACTTGGTAGTTGCGGCTCCGCGTCTTCTTACCCTTGCGGCGGCTACGTTCGGGGGCGACGCCAGGGCTACGGCCGCCTTCGGTCGTCTTGCCCGTGTCCATGTCCATGTTGATGACGCGAGGCCCGGACTTCTTGTTGAGGGCCTGGGCGCGCATGTCGCGGACGCCGCCGTCGTTGGGGGCGACGCCGCCCTTGCCGAGGCGGATGGGCCGTTCCACCCGCGTCTTGGCTCCCAGCGCCCAGAGGTCGCCCCATTTGGCCTTGCGCGCGTCGTGGTACGCCTGCCGGCTGAAGCTCTTGGGCACCGTCCAGCGCTCAATCGTGCCCGCCGGCGTGCACAGGTCGAACGTTACGTGGCCCTGCCGCTTCAGCGGCTGCATGATGTTGCGCGGCAGCGCCAGCGGGTTCGGCGCCGAGCCGGCCTTCTCGAAGCCTGCAAACGCCGCCTTGGTGGAGTCCTTGCCCGAGGTTTCCCGCTGCGCCGGGGTGGGCGAGGTTGGGGTCACACCACGCTGAATGGCGATGAAGGAGAAGTCGACGTCCTCGTGATTGCGGTGCGCCGCGTTCAGGATCTGCTGCAGGAAGGGCGGTCGATGAAAGCGCTGGCTGAAGTGGCAGAAGTCCTTACGGCCGTGGGCCAACCCGGGCGTCAGGTACATGGGGCACTTGGTGTGGTTGGTGCAGGGCGCAATGATCATTCCCGGCTCGCGGATACGTCTTTTCTCGGGCTCGATTTCAAGAAGGGGCTGCGGGTCTGAAGTTGGCGACTCGATGAACTCGTCTAGGAGCCGCTGGCGGACATCGGCGACGGCCTCAAAGCCACGCGGCATTCCCTTCTCTAGAACGATCAACACGCCACCCTCAGGCGACAGCATCTCCCACAGGTTATCAATCAGGTCCCTACGCTGGTAGTCCTGCTTCAGGGGCAGCAGCTGGTGCGACGCAATAATGACATCGTACATCTTGCGAGGTTGCGGTGTTTCAGAGTCGTCCAGCTTCTCCGGGTGATCGCCTGAGTGCAGATAGTCGGGCAGTCGCGGTAGAAAGGTAGTGTTGTCCAGGAAGCGTGACACTCGGTGGCGAAGATGATCCGACCCAACCACGACAGTCTTTTTGCCAGGGGGGCCGAAGTTTGTTCCTTTGGGACTTGGGCCGTGTAGGAGTTCATATTCGGCCTTGAGAACCTGCTCCCATGCGGCCATTCCACCACCGGCGGTTCCAACATCCAACACACGAGGGCCCTCGCCGTTTCCACGGGAGAGGAGGCTGTGCAACCACTGAGGGCCCATGCGCCTCCGAATCTCTACGAGCACGCTCATAGTCGAGGCATACATGCCAGGTAGATTGGTCGCAATGTAAGCGTCGGCATTGATCTCGTTCATCCTTTGGTGGCCGGCTTGCATGGCGATAGGGTTCTGGCGACCCTTGCTCTTACCGATCTGAGGGGTGGCAACCGAATCGGGCAGTCCAATGCCACCAAAGGCCTTTTCGGCAGCCTCTTGCACATGTTTGTGGTCGGAACGGCCCAGAAGAACAGTGATGGGGTCGACAAAAGAGGCTTTGGGCAGCTCAATGGTGCTCGGGTTGGTCTTCCAGTGACCCATCTCGGTAAACTCGTGAACCCGGGACGTTCGAGAGAATTCGGCATCCGGGACCTCTCGCTGTTCATCAATGTCCTCTTCTTGCCTCTCCCACTCCTCTTGGTCCTCAGAAGGCTCTTCCTCATCACCCTCCAAGGAAGCTTTTGCTTCCTGCAAAGCTGCCTCTTCCACGGCCGCCTCCTCCTCCAAAGCTGCTTCCTCTTCAGCCTCGGCGGTACGCAGGGTGGCGCGCTCGAAGTCCTTCTGGAGCTTCATAAGAGCATCGAATTCACGTTGGTTCCGCGCCACCGCTTTGACGTAGTCGACGCCGGCGTCGGACGGCATGCTGGCGTCGTCGGCCTCAGCATCGGCAGTGGTCGAGACACCCAGTTCCTCGGCGGCCAAGGCAACCTCGGCAGGGTCGGGCGCGGTCTGTTCCACATGGTATTCAATTTCCTCCAGCTCACCCAGGTCGTTCTCTTTCAAGATGACGTTTCGATTTTTCACAAAGACGTATTTGTGGGCCTCGGAAAGCAGCGCCTTCTCGATGGGCATGCCGATGTCTTCAGGACGGGTGGCGCGCAGCGGCTTGCCGTAGAGTCGTATGTAGAGTTTTAATTCGGCCTCGTTCAGGTAGCCCTCGGGCAGGGTGTCGCCAAACTGGTGCTTGGCCTGTCGGACTACCAGTTCGATATCGCTGAGCTTCGCATGGGTGACTGGCGGCTCTTCGACAGCCAGCACCTCTTCGACGACGGTAGCGTCTTCGAAGGCCTCGGGCGGCGTCAACGGGTCGGTAGCCGGTTCGTTGTTCGGGTTAGGCTGCACATCTTGGGACTGGCAGCGCGTCGTCGTGAATGGCCTTGCCTGTGATAACCTGAGGGGCAACGTCCTGGTCCGCAAGATGCGACTGGAAGTGAGTGGGGTAGGTCGCGATGGTCGTGCGACCGCAGAAGCGAATCCGTTCTCAAAGATGTTCAACAGATGCGCACGGCATTGCGGGCACGCCTTCTGGGCTTTTCTTGCCGTCAACATGACGCCGCCTGGTGAATCAGAGCCCCCAAGGTGTTTCTTTAGGGAGAAATGGGAGCAGGGCCTGTTGTTGTTGGAACAGACTGCGCTTCGTGAAGCAGAGAGCTTTCCGACTTTTGAAGCTCGAAATTTGGAGAAAGGCCCGTGCTGGGTGGCAATCAAGGGTCTTAGTCTGCGCGAAACTGGGGACCGGGCCAATCAGAAGAGCCACATTCCTCATCCCTCCATCAGCTTCTGAATTCTGCGTCAACTTTGGATGCATGCTGTCGGTCATTCAACTTGGGGTCCCGTTTTGGCATGTGGCAACCTGTATTATATCGGTCCGTAAGGGCGACCGGAGTGGACACACGCTTTCCTTCGGTATAGAGGTATAGAAACCTAACTAGATGGCCAAAGGACATGATATAGTGGCCCGAGGGCGGATGAGCAACACGAAGGGTGCATGGGGGGCTACATACAAATATACTTAGGAGGTAGAAAGAAGCAGGTCGATGTAAGTGGAAGGTATCATAATGGCAAACGCTCGATCTAGAAGCTCGGCACCCTCGTCCCCTTAGCTGCCGCCCAGGTCGGCCAAGGTGCGGACGCCGGCGCCGGGACGCGGAGCGCCCTTCGGGGCAGCTGGACCCCCCACCTTCTGCCCTCCCGATCCTCTTCCGAAGGTCTGGTCGCGTGGTTTGTGCACATTGAAGTCAGAGTTTTCGGCGGCCTTGTAAGGGTCAAACTGACAGACGGTTAGCATTACCAGCGCCGCAGCGCATCAACGGCCGGGCTTACCGAGAACAGCGAAACGAAGTATAGGCCCACAAAGGTCAGGATGGCGTTGAGAAACTTGAAGGAATCGAAGCGCCAAGCCGACGGTCGCCCCAGGGTTTGTCCACCGCCGCGACGGGGTGCGGCGCCGGACGGACCGCCGAGGGTGCGGCCGGGCGTGTGGAACGAGGCGCCGGCGGCGGCGGTGCCGGCCAGCTTGACTGCCTTTTCGACGGCGGCGGTTAGGGCGGGCGGGTTCGCGCCCTGGATGGTGTCGATGACGGAGCCGTTCTTGAAGATGAGGAAGGTGGGCATGGCGCGCACGCCGTGGGCCTGGGCGATGGGCTGCTGGTTGTCGACGTTGACCTTGCAAAAGGTGATCTTGCCGGGCTTGGAGTACTTGGTCGACAGCGATTCGAAGGCGGGCGCAATCATCTTGCAGGGGCCACACCAGTCGGCGTAGACTACCGAGCTCGGGAGGTTAGTACGACGCCGGGGGCGGGGACCACAGGGAGGCGGAGAGCGCGGCATGCGTACAGTCAGTCACAACGACGGTCGACGACCCCAGAATGCGCTGCCACTCATTCTGGGAGCTGATGTTGACGGTGGCGCTCATCTCGTTGCCTCGGTGGATCGGCCGGTGTTGTGTGTTGTCGCGAGTCGCGTGGCGAAACGAGCGGTGCAGCGGGTTCGGATTCGCGATAGTTGCTGGTGACGGTGGTGATGGACGCTGGCGGCGACAGGGCTGAATAAGCCGGATTCATGCGACGGGATGGATATGGTGAGTTATTAGGGTGGAGAGAAGGAGAGGGAAAGCCACGGGATGGGATCCAGCCGTTGGTGATGGAACAGGCAAGACGGGCTCGGGACGGGATGCGACAGCTGGCCATTCGCCCCTCCACTTTTTTCCCTTTCCCCCACCTCTCGCCTGCTAAGTACCTAGGTACTTAGCAGGAGCTGCCAAAATGGAAGCCAATGCTGACTTCTAGTTCCACAGTGGACACGGGGAATCGCAGGGATTCGCACGCGGCATCCAGGCTCGCGCTTGAAAGCAAAAACTGCACCTAGGTACAAGACTTACCACTAATCAACAGGGGGTCTATATGTACTGATGTGCAGGTTTTGCTTTCAAGCGCGAGCCAGGGAAGCAGAAAGCCTAAGCTGCCCCGGGTAGGCGGTCGCGCGTGGTTGAACCGATAAGCTTTCTCGCGCGCGGCAGAAAAGCGTCCAGGGCCAATTTTTGGGCGATCGCGATGCTTTGTTGCACGCTCATACACTGGAATCAAGATCTATAACCTCGTACGATACCTCCATATTTGCAAAGGGAAGTTGCCGCCATTCCCACGCCTGGATACCCGATTTGGCAGTTGCCATCCCGTAGACGACCATGTCTTACGACGAGAGAACTCACAAGGTTACTCGAACCCCACGCCAACTTCCACTTCCCGCCCGCATTCTAACCAAGGCCACAGAAACGGAGGTTAAATATCGACGAGACCGATGCCTCAGCCGGCCGTTCGTGGACCATCTCGATTGCCGTGCCCGGCAGTATAATTGACATGTAAGGCTTGTGTGCCGACCCGGCCTCCTTCCTCTCGCCTCAACTATCCGCAGGATATGCTGACCGACGGGCCCTCGCGCCGCTGCAGCTGCCGCCGCGATGACCAGCGCACCAACATCGTGAACCACCTGGCGCGGGCCGCCGCCGTGTTCGGCATCGACGAGATCGTAGTGTTCGACGACACGCCCGTGGACAAGCGGCCGCGCGACACGGACCCCGACAGCTACATGGGCGAGACAGACCCGTGCCGCTACGTCGAGCACCAGCTCAACTACCTCGAGGTGCCGCCCTTCATGCGCAAGGTGCTGATGCCGCTGCACCCCAACCTACGCGGCGCCGGCCTGCTGCCCTCCATCGACATGCCCTCGCACCCCAACCCCCAGGACTGGCTGCCCTACCGCGAGGGCGTCACCACCTCGCAGAGGCCGCCCGGCAAGATCGGCGGCACCGTCGTCGACATCGGCCGCAAGGCCACCGTCACCATCAAGGAGGACATCCCGCCCAACACGCGCATCACGCTGCGCATGGACGACCACGACGAGACGAGCGGCCGCCCCGTTCACCCCGACGCGCCGCGCACCGAGGGCGGCCTCAACTGGGGCTACAACGTGCGCCGTTGCGCGTCGCTCGCCGCCGTCTTCGAGGAGTGCCCCTACGAGGACGGCTACGATCTCAGCGTCGGCACTTCCGAGCGCGGCACCCCCATCCGCCAAGCCATCTCCGACAAGAAGATCAAGGACCTGTCAGAATTTAACCACCTGCTCGTAGTCTTTGGCGGCCCGCGTGGTCTCGAGTACGCCGCCGAGAACGACCCCACCCTGCAGGAGGCCGGAATTATTCGAGGCAAGACCAAGGAGCTCTTCGATCACTGGGTGAACATACTGCCGAAGCAGGCCTGTCGGGCTATTCGGACAGACGAAGCTGTCTTCATTGGCATGACGGGTCTGGCGAGACTGTGGGAAGATAAATGATGATTTGCAGCGGTGGCCCGCAGAACTATGTAGCAATGGAGCAAGGGGTCCCCCGCGGCATGTGGTATCATGCGTGCGCAAACCCGAAAAGGTGGGTCGCCATCTTTGCATGAGGCCAACAAGAGCATTTCGCAGTCCTACTGGCTGGAACTTGTGGTGTATCCGGGTTCTACAGTCCGTGACAACACAGTAAAGGTGCCGGTGGCCGTGAAAAGTCGCCCTTGGACCGCCCTGGAGCCTGGGCGCCCCCGGGGCGGTCGAAGTTGCTTTCCGACACCAATTCATCCAGCAATCCTGCACGGCTCCTGCCTTATAGCTCGCGCACTTGCCAAGGGCTGGAGGCTCATCTTCTGTAGTCGAATTGCCCATCTCCGCCGGTAGAAAATCAATGGATTACCCCAACCTGATGTAGGACAAGTATTATACACCGTTTACATCTGCATTACCGGCATTCTCTGCTGGCACTAGCACCCAGTCGCGAACGCCGCCTTTCCAATCGCTTGTCCGTACGTCGGCGATCTTGACGACGATAACCCGAACCTCGTCGCCCGCAAGGAAGACCTCGCGGCCGCCGTCGCCCGCCTCGTCGCCCTCACGGTGGTTGAGCATGGGGTTGGGCGCATCCGACTCGAATGTGTTGTTCTCGAGGTGCTGCTTGCGGTAATAGGCCTCCTCTTCCGAGCCGCTGGCCACCAAGGTCGCCGTGCCATTGATGGTTGCGCTGATGCTGCTGATGGCGGAGTTGTTCAGGTCGAGGAGCAGCGATGCCAGGCTCGAGTGGTGCTCCGTTCGCGAGGGCGAGCCGCCGCCTGAGGGCCGTCGCCCCTGTGTAGGTGGTCGGTGCGAGACCCCTGTGAAGGAAGGAGACGGATGAGTCAGCTCGTACTTATGTTTGCCGTCGTGTAGAATGGGGTTGCACAGCGCGGGACTCAGATGGGCTCTCGCAGGAGCACGCTACACCACGGCGGTGGCTCCTCCGGGGCTGGCACACGGCACCTGCGTGCGAAGAGCGACAACGGTCCCAAAGCGGCACACTGGAGGGTGGAACATACAATCATGCACCAGCAACGACACGTTCGGGTTCTCGACGAGGTTGTTGGTCTTCTTGGATGACGGGTTCGTCGTCATCACAATGACGGGAGCATGCGGTGAGAAGCGGGACGACGGCAGATAGGTGTAGTTCATGAGCGAGACATGCGGCTGGTTGTTGGTGCACGTGGCCAGGTGAAGCTGTCGGCGCGATCCGGTCAGCCGTCTCAACTATGTAGCACGACCGAGGCCGGGAGCGGGGGGGAAAGGGGACTACGCACGAAGCGCGCATTCTCCAGACACTGCACTACATCGGGTGGCAGCGCCGACACGACCTGTTTGTGGGTGTCGCCGGCCGAGGCCTCGTGGCTTATCGGGATGTGGGCGGCCATGGTGCTTCGGCGATGGGAACGGGCGGACGAGACGCCGCGGTCCGGAGCGATGGTTCGAGGGAGTTGGGGAGGAGGGCAATGCGTGACACGAATCCGACCTACGATGGGATTCGGCGGCGGTGGTGGTTGGCAAGTTGGGTGGATGGCAGAGCTTTGACTGGAGATTAGCGGCGGGCAGATGCCGTACGGCAACTTACCGATGGAGGGGCAGCAACGCGACAGGGAACATCGGGCGCTATGATATGACGATGCGGGGGAACGCGCAAGATGGGGTTCCCAGTCCATCTACGGAGTACATATCTGGAATCTTAGTACTTATGTACATCTTATCCATTCTAACGGTCAACCCGTCGCCCCGATAGTGACAGGGGGCGTTCTGACGGGCAGCACAGATGATATTATAGCCCTCAGTTGATGCTGAAGCGACCTCACCTCAAATTTTTGGAAGCTGCCCAAGCGAAGATGAGAACGAGAACGGACATACCCCTGCCTAATAAGGTGTACCTATGCAGCGGAAGGTACTACTTAAGCCGCGACGCCATCGCGTTCCCTTCTGTCGGCATTGGACGGCATGGCGCATAGCATCGGCTCCGTGAACACCAACAAGTGCATCTCTCATCCGAGGTATGTCGCGTGTGGTGGACCCTTTATGAGACTGCCCTCCCGAGCGCATGCCAAAGGAGACGGAAATTGCATCCAGCTCTTGCTTGCACCCTCTAGAGCCCAATTGAACGCCCTTCGACCCTCGCGATGCGTACCATCAAGCCCCGGGCCCTCCGCCGCCCACCTGCCCGGCTCTTCGCCTCGAGCTCGGCGGCCGCGTCGTCCTCGGTCACGCCCATCACCTCCTTGCTGATCGCCAACCGCGGCGAGATCGCCCTGCGCATCAACAAGACGGCCAAGCGCCTCGGTATCAAGACCACCACCCTGTACACAGACCCGGACGCCGGCTCCCAGCATGCCGCCTGCTCGCCCAACGCCATCGGCCTGGGCGCCGCCAACGGCTACCTGGACGGCGACCGCATCGTGACGCTGGCCAAGAAGCACGGCATCCAGGCCCTGCACCCGGGCTACGGCTTTCTGTCGGAGAACGCCGCCTTTGCCGCCCGCTGCGAGCGCGAGGGCATCGTCTTCGTGGGGCCGCCCGCGCAGGCCATGGCGGATATGGGGGACAAGGCCCGCAGCAAGGAGATCATGACGGCCGCCGGCGTGCCGTGCGTGCCCGGCTACCACGGGCCCGACCAGGCCGAGGCCGAGCTGCTGGCCCACGCCCGCGACATCAAGTTCCCCGTGCTGCTCAAGAGCGTCAAGGGCGGCGGCGGCAAGGGCATGCGCATCGTGATGCGCGAGGACGAGTTCGTGCAGCAGCTCAAGAGCGCCCGCGCCGAGGCCCGCGCCTCCTTCGGCGACGGCGGCGAGGTCATGCTGGTCGAGCGCTACGTCGTGGAGCCCCGCCACGTCGAGGTCCAGGTCTTCGCCGACCGCCACGGCGGCTGCGTCGCCCTCGGCGAGCGCGACTGCAGCGTCCAGCGCCGCCACCAGAAGATCCTCGAGGAGTCGCCCGCCCCCGACCTCGACGAGGCCACCCGCCTCGACCTGTACGACAAGGCCCGCACCGCCGCCCTGGCCGTCGGCTACGTCGGCGCCGGCACCGTCGAGTTCATCCTGGACACGGCCAGCGGCGAGTTCTTCTTCATGGAGATGAACACGCGTCTGCAGGTCGAGCACCCCGTCACCGAGATGGTCACCGGCACCGACCTGGTCGAGTGGCAATTCCGGGTGGCCGCCGGCGAGAAGCTGCCCCTGACCCAGGACGAAATCCTGCAACGCATCAAGGAGCGCGGCCACGCCATCGAGGCCCGCATCTATGCCGAGAACCCCGAGGAGGGCTTCATTCCCGACTCGGGCAAACTGGTGCACCTGAACACGCCGCCGACCAGCGAGGACCTCCGGATAGATGCCGGCTTCGTCGAGGGCGACACGGTGACGGAGGCGTACGACGGCATGATTGCGAAGCTGATCGTCCGGGGCGACGACCGCGAAACGGCGATCCGGAGGATGGAGCTAGCCCTGCGCGAGTACGAGGTGGTGGGCCTAAGCACCAACATCGAGTTCCTGAAGCGCGTGTGCCAGTCGCAGCCTTTCCTGGCCGGCGACGTACAGACGGGCTTCATCGACAAGTGGGCGGATGACCTCTTTCCGCCCCTGACCGTGAAGTCCGAGGTCTTCGTCCAGGCGGCGCTGGCCATGTACGTCGCGTCTTCGTCCGAAGCGGCCGACCGGGCGCCGCACGGCGCGTCCCTGGGCTTCGGCGAGGCGGCGGCGGCGGAGCGCAAGTTCGCCTTCAAGACGCTCGACGTGCAGACCGAGCAGAGCAAGGTGGTCGAGGTGGCCATCACGCAGAAGAGCCGCGAGCTGTTCGATGCGCGCGTGACGAGCGCGGGCTCCGAACCCGAGACGTTTGCGAGCCTGGTCTCGTCGCCGCTGCCGGGCCGCGGCCCGGCGCCGGCGTCGCCGGGGGTCCAGCGCACGGCGCTGAAGACCTTGTTCCCGGACGCGCGCGTCGAGTCGACGGTGGTGCGCGACGCCGGCAGAAACAACAAGATCACCGTCTTCCAGCACGGCGTCAAGACCGAGCTCACCCTCGTCGCGCCCTCCTGGTACGAGAAGGCGCTCGGCCTCAAGGAGGCCAAGGCCTCGGTCGCCGCCCCCATGCCCTGCAAGGTGCTCAAGAACGAGGTCCGAGAGGGCGACCGGGTCCAGAAGGGCGCGCCGCTAGTTGTGTACGTTTCTCTGTTCTCCCCCCCTACTCCCGTGCTTTTTTCACGGGCCCGCCGATGAAGCACGCAAGGACGGTTGCTAACCTATCGCCTTCCCCGAAACAGCATCGAGTCCATGAAGATGGAGACCATCATCCGCTCGCCGCAAGACGGTGTGGTAAAGAGGCTGGCCCACAAGGAAGGGGTGAGTCCTGCTGCCATGAACAATGGCAGAAATGGAGAAGCGACAGAGCTAACCTGGGAGAATAGGATATTTGCAAAGCCGGCACAGTTCTCGTGGTATTCGAAGAAGAGGGGGCGACGGACTGAGTATCGGGTTAATGACGGCGATCCCGGGCAGCGGCGGGGAAAACAAGGCCGAGCCCAGGGATATATCTCCCCTTAGACTTGGGAGAAGTACTGGGCCCAGATCCATCGCGTCGTATACAGAGACGGCACAGACGGGATACCATTACAATGCGTATGTGTGTCTTAATGGGACCCCCAATCCAGTTATACTCTAACTGGCAAGGTGAAGAACCAGGCCTCATCGGTGGCCGAGTGTTTACCAGCAAATCACAAGGTATAGCATTAGAACAGCGCCAACCTATCGTACTTTGCCTAACGGGTGGCTGCAGTGGTTATCCGCGGCCCAACCCAGTGTGCGTATACGGCCTCTAGTCGTAAGGACTTCTTCGTCTGCTGCGGCCTGCCACTGGTGACACCCAGATGCTGTAAGAGCTGTTCCAAGCGCGAGGTCGCTCGTGGGGCACAGCTGGCCGGAAGGCGACCTCTGCGGCGGAGCGAGGTCCATCTCACCACGAAAACAAATCAAACGCCTTCGCATGCCTTTTCTTCGTCGTTCTTTCCGGTGCACGTGGCGGCCATCCAGGCCTGTATCATACAAGTGCCGTTCCGCTTTCCCGCCCCCCTGCCAGGGCACCCCTTCCCTCTCTGCTCGTTCATTCTCTCCTTCCCCCTTTCACGCCACCGGGGGTTTGGCGTTGGCGGCAAGGTCGGCCGGCAACGGGGGCGCCGTGCGCTTGGGATGGTCGCGCCATTTCGGCTCGATGAGTCCGACCTGATAGGCCCCGGGGGGTTAGCCACTGCTTTCTTTCTTTCTTGCCGGCCGGGGCTTTTGTTTCTTGCTCACCATGGCCAGCAACCGCCACACTGTGTCCGAGGGCTGCACGCCGCAGCCGATCCAGTACTTGGCGCGGTCGCGGTCCAGCTTGATGTCCTTGTGCAGGCGGCCCGTCTCGTCGTACGGGTCCGTCTTGGGCAGCGGGTCGTAGGTGCCGATGACCTCGAGCGGCTTGCTGTTCCGTGCTGTCCTGTTGGGCGGGAGAAACCGGGGGGGGACTATGTCAGCGGCAGTGCGGCGCTGCGGGTGGAAGGGAGGGGGGCGTGGCGGACCTTGCGTGCTGGATGACAATGTTGTAGAAGGGCGAGTTGCGCTTGCCGAAGCGCGCCAAGCGCATCTTGAGGGTCATCTTGGGCGGCGCGTGTGTCTTTTGTTAGGTTCGCTCGGAAAGGAGGGGGGCTTCTCCCGGTTCGGCCGTCGTTCCTTTGCGTGTCACCGGCTCACTCTTCCTACCGACCTCTCTCCCTCTCTCTATCTCGTCGCCCATCGCTCGCCCGGACGAGTTTCAAAATCGATAAGGAAATTTAGGCCGGCGGTGTCGGACGGCGGTTGATCCGCCCCCGCCAATGGCCAGCCACCTGAGCACCCTAGATCGCACCTGCACCTGCACCTGCCGCTCCAGAGCTGGCATGGAAAGTTGGCGCCCCACCTTTGTGCCGCGGATCCCCCCTGCACCTTCCTGGCTCATGGATGGACGATGGAAGGTGGGCAGGCGCGGCCGGGGAAACCGGTGATGTCAGTCGCGGGAAGCCCGTGTAAACCCATTTGGCCACAGGCGCATCAGGAAGGTTCTTCGACATGGGATCAGACCCGCGGAACCTCGCGTGACCGGTTTTCCACTCCTCCATCCAGTTCCATCCTCGTTAACAACCGGCTTGATCGTGGAAGCCGGCCTTCTCTCTTCTTCCGTGCTTCTCCATCGTCCCCGCGCCCTCAATCCGCCGCCGACCTGCGCGTACTTCTTCATCATGGCTCTCAAGGTCAGCCGACGTCTATTTCACTGCCGTGCTTGCGCGCCAGCGACTCGCCCGCTGACTTGGGTCGCCAGACTCTCTCCGCCAAGGCCGCTGCTGCTCTCGACAAGGAGCTCATGAGCAGTGGCGCCTTTTCCATTGACCAGCTGATGGAACTTGCTGGTCTTTCCGTGTCCCAAGCCGGTGCGTACACTGCCACACTGCGAACTCTGCCACTTACACGCACAACGCCCACTCGCGCCTGACAACAGAAACGCCCATTCTCGTCTCTCGACCCAGCACCATCCTAATTGAAGCAGGCCTTTACTATCTGCTTTCATGGTATACCATTGAGGGTCTGCTGTTGGGCTTGTACGTGGGTCATGGCCAAGAATGGGCATTTCTGTTGTCAGGCGCGAGGCCCACCAAGCCGGCCGCCTTACCTGGTGAGGCAAGCTGAGCGTCACGGTGATCACCCCTGATCATGAACCACGTCACTCACTGACTGGCGGCACTTGCAGTCTACAAAGTTCACCCACTTAATAAGGGGAACCGCATCCTCGTGGCTTGCGGCCCGGGAAACAACGGTAATTGAGAACAAGCTGCTCGTACATCACGTTTCCACGGCTCACGCTCTCTGCCAAATTCAGGGGGTGATGGTTTGGTAGCCGCTCGTCACCTCCGACACTATGGCTACCAGCCCACCATTTACTATCCAAAGCGTAGCAAGAACGAGCTCTACCAGGTATGTCTGTGTTACTGAAATGATTGGCTGAGTGGAAATTCCATTAAGCCATGCAGCTATGGTGTCTCTATCCAGTACAACCTACATTCTTCTGTTCTCTGTCGCTGTTTCGTCCAAACAGTACCCTGTTGCTGTGTGCGAACCCGTCGCTAACCCGGGGTACGGTAGCGGCTGGCCAAGCAACTCGAAGATCTTGAGGTCCCATTCGTCGACGATTTCCCAGGCGCTTTGAAGACCACCGACCACATTGTCGATGCCATCTTTGGTGAGGTTGTTCGCTGAGTCAGATGGCAGCTTGCTGACGAAGTTTCTCAGGTTTCAGCTTTTCGGGTGAGGTTCGGGAACCATTCCCAGCCGTTATCGAGGCGCTCGAGAACACCAAGCTTCCCGTGACGTCGGTGGATGCCCCTTCTTCGTGGAACATCGAGGAGGGCCCTCCCAAGTCCGGGCTGGGAAGCTCCTTCAACCCCGAGTGCCTCGTCAGTCTGACGGCACCCAAACCCTTGGTGAAGCACTTCAAAGGCCGTCATTTCATCGGAGGCCGGTACGTGCTCGGATGAGTCCCGCGCCCGTTCGTTTGTCCAGGTCGCTTGCTTGCTGACGTTTCCGTAGTTTCATTGCCCCTTCCATCGCCAAGAAGTACGAGTTCGAATTGCCCGAGTATGAGGGCTTGGATCAGGTTGTCGAGGTGAGTTCGTCGGGGCAAAAGTTGTGAGGCGTGTGACGAAGCCTCGGGCGCCGGCCCCGTGAATACCGTACGGTCAGATGACCTCGCATCCTCCTTGGCGGCCAAAGGGGCACACACGACTCGGGCACTGGCCTTCCTGCATGTCATCCGTCACGACGGTGACGCCGGCCGAGCACCGCGTCCGCGGAGGATGGTATTCGGGACAGAATTCGACATAGACGAGGTACCTTTTCCCGCAGACAGGGCATTCGTCCGTCCAATGCTCAACGCACATGAAGAGGCGTGGTGGTTTCAGAGAAGGCAGTAAGGGGGGGTGCGTGACAGATGAGTCCCTGGAAGGGAAAGATTCGACGACAGACGTTGAATGATCATAACATCAACTGCCGACAGGTGCGAAGAAAAGGACGAGTGTTGTCGCAGACGTGTCTTCTTTTAGACGTCCCCGCGAGAAGACCAACGCGAAGCAAGTCGAAGGTGCCAGGGCGGGCGGGCGCGATGTCGCCACCGAAGCAAGCACAGCGAATGGTGACAGGAAGGTGCGGTATGGTAACCCCTGGAAGCCGGGCCAGCAGAGGTGTAACCAGCAGGCGCCGCAGAATCAACCAACACACCGAGACGTCGGGTCTGGACAGTGGCGCCCGCAGGGAAGCTGTCGGAAAGGGAAGGATAGGGCATTCTAACTCACAGCCAGCCGTTAATATTCTGCTGCCGTACAGTAATGGCCTTTTTCTGCAGCCGTCTCCAGCAGTGGCTACGAGGAGACGAGCACCGGAGCAGATGCTCCATGAGCGCGCTGATTGGACGCCGCCACTTAGGCCGCGTTTCCCACGCGGGCGGGTCCGACGCTTGGGGGGGTGGGAGAGTGGTACCTGTAGATCAGAGTGGTCCAGGCAATGGGACGACGTACCGGCGTTTTCCAGGACCCCTGGCGGGGTGCCAGTGTGGCTGTTGCTTTTTTTTTTTCCTCCTTGTCGTTCTGGATGGGTCGCATAGCGTCGCGAACGCGGGCGAGCGAGCTGCGGAACGGGGCCCTAGACGTCGTCGACGGCACCGGCGCGGGATATAAGACGACGTCGTGCTTCCCACGTCGTCCGGAATGGCCGTGACCACATAGCGACGACTCCTCCTGATCGGCGCTGCTCGGCCCTTCGACCACTTTCTAGAAGCGTCGGCGACGCGACATCGCGGGGAGCTTCCCGAGCTATCAGCCACGGGCCATGGCAAAGACACTGCCATAATTGGGGGCATCCCGGCAGGCCACTGAGAATCATGGCGTCCACGGTCCATATAGGAACCCAACGACGACGACAAGTTTGTCGCCTACACACGGACATGCCGTGCCGTCGGTCGGCCGGTCGTTGTTGGGCCGTTTCGTTGGAGGCGTCGTTATTCGGGCAAGATTTGGCGTCGTCAGCCTGTACCGCCCACGACCACAACACCACCGGAGCCTTCCAGCCTCAGCGATTGGGTGCTCATACAGAGTACACATGGGGGCGATCCCTGGGGGCGGACGAAAGGGGCGTGGATCGCCGTATGACGAGATCCCGCCGGGTGCCCCAGCCTCGCCCGGCGCAGCTTCAGCGACAGCTCAGATTGGCGCAGCCCCAAGCCCTCGCACGTCGCGATTCTCACCCATGGGCACGAGACACAGAGCCTGCGAGGCATGTCAGGAGTCGCATCCGCGGACCATTTCATCCTAAGTACCCAGAAATCAACTTGGGGTTATGTCGAGTCGAAACCGGGTCCGGTTGGGGTTTCGATCGAGCCCGGGCAATCAAGAACCACAAATGACGAAAGGATTTTCACGACAGTCTCTTGTTCAATTCCCCCCCCCCCCCCCCTGGACTCCCAAGCGTCCACCATTGACCAACGCCCGGAGGCGACTGGCACTTTTTGATCGGGTTCTTTTTGTCGGGCTCCTAAAGGCCCCACCGTACCATAAGATCCATGATCCATGAACTGGGGTCCGTCCTTGATGACGCCGCGACCGCATGCTGCAAATCAAAATTCGATGCAACCGCTGTGTGCTTACAATACGTACCAGGGGACGGTTGTCTACCCCGCGGTCGGACCTGGGCCTCGTGGCATTATGGGTTCGTCTACTCCGGCTCCTCCAGGCACGCTGGCTGGGTGTTAAACAGATTAAAGAGGGAAAAAAAAGAAGAAGCTCCGCGACAGGCGGGGCACGCGACTGAGTGACAGTGATCCATCCCGCCTCATGCCCGCTCGGAAATGCCCTGGGGCCCGCCCGTGCGATCTATTCTACCGAGGCGTTCGGGTTTGCTTCTTCCAAATGCGCTGTAGGCCAAGACGTGTCCATACGAGGCCGCGAGGATCGTCTGGCTTGGGCTGAGTTGAGCGTCCTCGTCCGGCACTCGAGTCAGGCCCGGCGTCTGCAATGAGTCGCGTTCATTCAGCTGCCATTGTGAAGCACGGCAGCTTATTATGTATTATGAGCCCGCCTCGACAGCGCGGAGCATTTCCACGTCCGACGGGCATGCGCAGACACCATTTCTCTGTCGTATCCGTTGTTCGTGCGAGCCGAGCCACCGCCACCACCACCACCGCCACCACCACTACTATACCACACGCAGCAGCCTTAGCAGAAACGGGCCAGTCAGCCGAGATAAGACGCCACTTGGCGTGGATTGCCTCTTCCGACCCCCATACAGCGAAGCCACAGAATGCATGACACCAACGGTCCATACGGCAGGCAGGCTCTCTGCTTGATAGCTCTCCCGAGCTTGCCGTCTATCCCCGCAATTCATTGTTCTCGAGCCCAAGGACCCTTGTCGCTAAGGGGCGAGCGACTGCTGGATGGCGGTCTGGGGCTGCAGTTCGGCCCACCAAACCGACGGCCACCCGTGCAGCAAACACTGAGGCGTTGAGGCGCATGGGGTCCAAACCCCGAGATGTCGACGTCGACGGGGCCCCTCGCCCGGCGGCTGTCAACGGCGTGGCGACTTTTGGCACCCTCACACATGCAAGGGTGCAACTTCAGGCCGCATCTGGAACCCTCGACATGGGCAGCACGGTTCGCGATCAAATCAAACAGGAAACCCCAAGACGCAGAGTGGGCCGAAGCACCAGGTCCCACAAAGTCTCGGCCTGGCTCGATAATCTTCAGCGGACTTGGCGATCAGCGCCCGACGGCGAATCCTAGGCGCATTTGTTCCACAGCCCGGCCCGGCACCAGCTGCAAACCGTGAAGAAAGGCAACCTCCCGAGCTCGCAGAGCACCTTGAGGACCCCCATCACCGGTTTCCTCGCGTCCAATGCACCGAGCGCGACCGGTATTGACACGTTACATGCCGTCGCCTGTGTTGACGATTCATAGGTTCGGTCGCTAGCATCATCGCCGGCACGTGTGATACCCACTCTCCCACTGCGTCTATACTCCTCTCGGTACCCCACCATGGACCTCTCTGCCCTTTTTTGCCCCTCAGCACCTTTTCACCCTGGCCATCCACAACGACTCCTCTTCGCGGGTAGCTAGCCCAGCGAGGCAGACCCTGCACTCGGGGCCCGCTAGCGAGGCGGCGGCCTCGTGAGCGGAAGAACAGATGGGCAGATCCTGCTGATTACCAATTGGCCAAGTGCCCTGTCAGCCTGTCTCACTTGGGCGGGCGTTCTGCCGAATCCTGGTGTCTGGGTAGACGAGCCGGGCTTCCCTGTCGACTCGTAGTCGTATGCCACGACACACTACGGCCTTTCTTTCCGCCGTTGTGCTGCGAGATCCGGTGGGATCTCTATTCACGCGCGGTGGCGGGCCGAGGGCACATGGACATGTGACGAGCCCAAAGCCACGCCGTGGCGTGGCTAATAAGATAACGTGAACTGAAGTAACTACTTTGGCACAGCTGCAGTATTTCGTAGCCGCTGCTGGAACACCAAGCTGCTCTTGAGTGGCTCTCCTCCCAACCCTCGAAGCACGGCTAGACTCTGCCGGCAGAAATGGGTCGCGGCAGCACCAGGTCGGCTCTGCAGCACGGCACCCCTCCCTTCCGGGCTTGGACATGTCAGCCTGTGTTGCTACTGATGGTACCTTTTGCCGAGTCAGATGAAGCTTGCCTGCACTGGGATACCGCCTGAACTCCTCGACGGGGCCCGGACCAATTGGTCCATTTGCTACTACTACTCCAGCTTTGCCTGCCGGGCTACCACGCGGCACACGTCCGAGTTCGCACGGATCCGCGCGCCGATGTCTCTGCCCCGACCGTAGGCAAGCTCCGGGCGTCGAACGGACGACCTATGTGACACAAAAAGGAACGAGCAACTGCCATGCAGGCCATGCACAACACTTGACGGCGCACGACTCTTGGCCGTCTTGCCTCCAATCAGTGGCTCTGGATCGCACCGAGAATTCTCAGCCTTTTTCATTGGGCCTCTTCTGGGGAGTGTGCCGACTACTATAACTCGTTGCTCTCCTGATTTGCTCGACCCCGAAGCCAACGCCGTTTTGTCCACACCGCTGCGCCAGGCGTTCGAGCATTGCGACGTCATCTTCCTTCAGTCTCTTTACGAGGGAGAGGCCTTCCACTCGCCTGCTCGCGTCCTCGGGTGTGGAGGTTGGTCTACTACACGCGACGAGGGGGTGGTGGCCGGCCAGTCTTTAGGCAGGGGTATCGTAAGCATCCAGTCTGCCGCAACCCCGCGACGACGATATGTGCCCATACATAGTATGCCGGGATCAAGGGGACAATGCGGCGCTTTAAGGGCTGAACAGCGGGGAACCAGATATCATTGGCGGTACCCGAGTTACGAGTTTATGTGGCTGTCGGCCCTGATTGATGATGCCGGCGGCATGAGCCGTCCTTCGCCCACCCCGACTGTCTGGTCGCCTGGCCGACGGCTTCCGCTGTGTGCCAACAAGCTGTAGGACCACACACGTCTGTCCCTTGCTGGTGGGGATAGTGCCTCCATCCAGTTTATAGTCGTCGGACGGCCCTTGTCACGATTTCAGCTCCGACTGGTTTGCCCCCGGAGGATCTCTTCCGGGCCGGAGGTGATGTCCACCACGCGGGGAAGTTGGGCACCCCTATCCCCGGTATTTTGTGACCAAACAACAAATATCACGAAACCCTTTCCTCCTAAGCATAAACAGCAAAACGACCAAATGGGTCTTGCCAAGCAACAGTTGACCAGCTGAGCGCTGGCTGACAATATTGTTGGCATGTCTCTAGTCGGTGCGAGATCGGTACGAGTTCTGCGCCAGACAGGTATCTATCGTATGGACACACTCTGAAACAGGCCGGCGAACTTCAGGCTGCATTGCAGCTGACGAGGCAACAAGCTTTTCCTAAATCTGGTCGTGGGGACCTCTCTATGCTAGCTAGCGGCCTCTCTTACACGTAACGTGCCACGGAGCATTCGTCCCGGGGGGGACGTACGATATGCTGCGGCCGCGTCTTCCCCAGAATCTCATCCGATATTGTCCAAGTGTTGTCAGGTGGGTGATACCACGATAAGGGCTTAGGCTATACAGAATCCTCGTACGGCCCAAGACAAGTTAACTACCCTAGAAAGCGAGCCCCTGGTCCACCAGCCCCCCTTCAGCCCAGCCCTTTTCTGAAGAGAGGAAGGCCAAAGGATCTTCCTTCGTCCGGGAACGTCCGATACCCTAGGACCTGGTAGCATTCTTTCTCCACCTCTCTCCCTTTCTCTTTCTTCCTCTCACTTCCCGTTACCCCTTAGGATGACATGAAATCCCCCAGCGAGTACGCCTGCGACTCCCCCGGCGAGTACGTCTCCCCAGCCGCCGCCGCCGCCGCCGCCGCCGCCTCTTCGCGCGCCTCCAGCGTCCGCTCCAGCGCTTCCTGCCGTCCGTCCCAACCCCAACCCCACACGTCCCCGGCCATGACGGCCTCCCGCCGCCGCGCCTTGGGTCGCCCGCTGGGCGGCGGCGGCGCCGAACCCGGCAGCGACCGCGCCGCGCGCCACGGGCCCGCGGGGCCCGCCGTGTAAGCACGTCCGGGCAGCCGCGAGTACGACAACGACGGCGACGACGGCGACGACGACGCGGGCGCGAGGGGGCCCGCGCCCTCCTCGGAGCCCGGCCCGAGGCCGAGACGGTGCCGCAGGCGATCGCGGTGAGACGGGGCCGGGCCCGTCATGCGGCCCAGCTGCGGGTGGCGAGGCTTCTTCTTCTTCTGGGCGTCGGCGGCGCGGGCGGCGAAAGGGGGGACCGGCGTCGCGCTTCCACCATCCGGGAGGACGCGGTGGTGGCGGGGGCGGCGGGGGCGGCGGCGGGGGAGCGCGTGGTTCTCCCCCCCGCGGCCGGTCTTCCCGACGGCTTCTTACCCTGTCTCCGTGGGACCCGTTGTGCCTCCCGCGGTGCGCCCTTGTGGGTGCGTTGGGCCCGGTGGCGACCCGCGGGGCCAGGGCCCAAGCCGGCCGCGCGCGATGGCTGGGTGCGAGCGCGCCGGGGCTGCTGGGGAGCGGTGCTTCGGTAAGGCATCGTGACTGTCAGTTCCTTTTCCTTTCGTGAGTGACGGTAAGGGGTCCTGATACTTGCGTGGTAAGCTAAGAGGCGTTGATGTTGGTGAGAATCGGTTGCGCGTGCAGCAGCAGCAGTAGCAGCAGATTCCGTGTGTGAATGGATCTGGATGTGATGAGAGAGGTGTTCCATGATGGGCAAGGAGGGTGGGTGACTTAATATGCCTATTTATCTACGCCTCTTTTGGGGGGACATTGTTCAGCTTTGTTGCGTCAGCAATGCGATGTGCTTGGTATAGAACTGATCGCACATAATAGCTGTTGCATCTTGGCGTTTGGGAATAAAGAGAGGCGAATATCATGAACAAAGAGCGACGTTTTCACAAGAGTTTGAACACATAATGCTTGAAAGCTAGTAGTCGTAGTAGTAGTAGTAGTAGTAGTAGAATATAAAGTACAAAAGATTTTTGACTCATATCAAGGAGAGTTGGGGACTATAGTCGGCATGTTTCTGCAACTTGTTTCTTAGTCATTTTGTGTCGTATAGAATACAACACTAGAATAGTGGAGGTTACCAGTGTAGGTAATAGCTTTTTGTATACTATAGGCGAAGTTTATACATAGTTATTCTAGGCTGATATAACGACGTTCTCTCTTCAACTCAACAAGTGGATTGCATGCAGCCTGGCAAAAGAATGGGGGCAGGGAGCGTAGATAGAGATTAGACGTGCAAAGATCCAACCATTAAATACAGAAGTGCAAAAAGAGAAACAAGTTGCTTGCCCACTACTGGAATCGAACCAGTGATCTCATCATAGCGAGAAAGTACTAGTGATGCGCTTTACCACTAAGCCAAGCGGGCTCTTATGATTGGTTGAAAAGAATGTCTCTTATCAGTACAAATATGAGTACACGCTAGTCTGAAAAGTGGAAATCGACATTCTTCCCTCACAACCCAAGGCTTGCCCTACTATCACGGCTTCATATGCAGAGTCTACATACAGCACTGTGTCGTTTTGCGACAGAAAAATCAAAAACCGTGTTGGCCCTGGACCCTAGCGACACTGTTACTCCTTCCCTTGTGCTTAACTCAGTCTGTATGCCGGCCGAACCAGGTGTCAGGTCACCATGTCCTCTCGTGAGTTCGCCGTGCCGTAATTTGCAGCACGTAGTTCAGTAAATTCCAAATAGCTTCGTTTCGCCCGCAAGAGGTCTTCGAATTCGGAATGGACACAAGTGGCCACGGTGTCAGCGCGAATCGGCCGTCACCCACCAGCCATTATGATGGATGGTATCTTGGCGGCCAGGGCGGCCCAGCCAAGCGCACGCTCCCTCCTCCGCGACGACGGGTGACACAATCACGGGAACAAAGACGGCGGGAGAAACCTGAAAAAAAATATGCCTGGGAGTATATTTCGGCAGTTGAAGTTACATAGAAGCGCCGTCGTCTTGGGGCGTGGAAACCGTGGCCGTCCATGCGGCCTCGGCGGTTTCGCACGACACCAGGCTTCAGTCAGACCACGGTGTTCCATAAGCCTCACCGGGCTCGTGACAAAGCTACGGATTCAGGGACTTCGCAGCGGAAGGCCCTCTCGTGTTCTGAACGGCCGCCCGTCAATCACCGTCGACCGCGCTGGAAGAGGGCTGATGATGCTGAAGTGAAGCTTGTGGGTTTTAGTCACTTCAACAACAAAGCCAATAGCACGAATTTTTGCCATCCAATCATCGCCTCGATGGTCTAGTCGTATGATTCGTCCTTCGGGTTATTTCTAATCCCTATCTTACAAAGATACTGGACGAGGTCCCGGGTTCAAATCCCGGTCGAGGCCTACGATTATCTTTTTGCCCTTCGCAGCCGCGGAACCCGTCAGGTTTCTGAGAGACTGAGCGCGAGAGTTTCTTGTCGAATTCTTCTTGGTTGAATGGCCATGTGAGTTCCGAAGTTGGCTACTGGCAGACAGTCTTGGTTGGATGCATGAGACGAGGACACAAGCCACCCGCTCCGCTCCAGTCAGTCAGTGTCAAAGAAACAAAGCCCGGGATAGCCTGACGAGATGATGTTTACAACTGTTGCTTTTTGTGTGCTGGACATGTGTGTTGGCTGAAGAAGATGTATCCTGGCCTGTTTCCCTATAATCTCTCCGACGGCACACCAATTCGGGCGAAGCCACTCCGCAATGATGGGCGTCTTCAGCCCGTGTATAGACAAAAGAGACCAGAGTCTACCTTGCCCTTGGGTGGTTCTTTTGGTCAAAATATCTTCGCGCCATGGACGGCGGTTCGCGACGGCGATGGTGGCGAACAGCAACGCCGAATATGCGTAAAGCGACGGGATCCGGCTCGTGTGTTGCCGCTATCGTCGGAACGCAAGCGTTCCATCACCACTTAACGTCTTGTGGAAGGACCAATCGGGCCGAGAGGCGCACACGGGATACCGGGTCGGCATTGCTTGGGGTGGCCGTGCTTGTTCCTCGGGGGGGTGGTGATGAGCGGGACGGCGGCGGCGATGCTCACAAAGAAGAGGTAGGGAAACCTCATGGTGACGGACGGATGCGGGTGTGGTTGTTTGGTAGTTCAGGGCCAGGGTGCGTGTGGACCAGCGTGGCATGAAAGGGGATGGGACGGTACAAGTGACGAGGAACTTGCCAGGGGCGGGACGTCCGGGGCAGGGCCTCCTTTTACGTGTTTCTCGACGAAACCTCGCGGCACACACACGACATGTGTGATCGGTGCTTAAGTAACACTAGATCGTCGTTATGCTCAGACGTGGCCCCGAGGGCTTGGGACCGGCGGCCAGTTGCTCCGAGTTACTGGTAGACGGCGGCTGATCTCCCGAGGAGAGGACCAATGAAATGGAATGAGTGCTGCTAAGCTTTTGCCTTTTCGAGCCCTTGCCGCTAAGGGAGAGTCCCCCCCTTTTCCTTCATATGGAATGGGAAACTTAGGGTGGGTAATTTGAGTGTCCACGTCTTTTCGGTGGCCGCCATCATGTTTAAAACCACTCGGATCGTCCGCCGAGGTACCGAGCTAGACTTGCGTCAGTACATTAGATGTCGACGGTGGACAACTAGATTGAGGCAATACCAGCATCAGCGCATGTCGTGGGTGGTGTAGTAGTCCAGGTACCCAAAGTCATGTACCCAAATACTCTCAGTACTTCTTGTGTTCTATTGGCAAATGGTCTCGCCATCGGTCTGCTCACTAATGATGTAGCACATAGTATCTCAGTGACTGTCCAATAAGAAACGGGTTCTGCCGATATACTGGTATCATGGGTATCGTGAAGAACGAGGCACGTCCATCGGGGAATGCAGCTTTTCCCCGCGTATCAACCGCGGGATTTCCGACCCGTAGAATTACAGTAGGACCCGGCATTTTCCAGCACTTCACAAGCACACCGCAGATGGTACTTATAAGCTAACCGGGCATTTTTGAAGTTTAAATCTAGCTAAGCTCGATAGGGTGAAGCCCCTTGGCGATGCTTCTCACAGGGGACCTCGTGCAGGGGCGGATCAGCCGACCACTCACAGGCTGCCGACTACACGACAGTTGCATCTCTAGCAACGGATCGACGTAGAACCGAGAGGGGAACACAGGGGTGACGAGCCTGGCCATCTGGAAGACGCACTCGCCCTGATCCACCGACGGGATAAGTTCTTCGGCTGGTCGAGAGGGTGGGAGGATGCATTTAAAACGCGGCAATGCCTACCGCCCTCCTGTCCTGCACTGGTGCCTCCACGCCCGTTGGGACTCAGCATTTTTGGTCTTTTCCTCATGGCTAAAATCAACCCGTGGCGTACAGCCCTCTGGGCGCTGGCCATGACCAGCGGAAGCACGAGAGCGAGCGAAAACGATGACTGCTACTGCCTGCCGCAGGACCCTTGCTGGCCAGCGCCGGCCGAATGGGCGGCGTTCAACGCGAGCGTGGGTGGGCGGCTGGTCGCCACGGTGCCGCTGGGCAGCGTCTGTCACGAGCCGACATACGATGAGGGCGCGTGTGCGACGCTGAGGAACGGGTGGCGGCAGTCGGTGGTGCAGTGAGTCGCGCTCCCCGTCCCGGCATCAGTACTTCTTACCTATCCCCGTGCCCGCGGGGATCAGCCGGCTGACAACGGGGGCGAACGCACGACAGCTACGAGTCGTCGGCCTCGATGATGCAGACGTACTGGATGAACCAGTCGTGCAACCCGTTCGCGGAGCCGGCGGCGCCCTGCACGCTCGGCAACATGGTGGCGCTCGCCGTCAACGTGACGGGGACCGCCGACGTGGCGGCGACGGTGCGGTTCGCGCGCGACCACAACCTGCGCCTCGTCGTGCGCAACACGGGCCACGACCACGGCGGCCGGTCGGGGGGCGCCGGCGCGCTGGCCGTCTGGACGCACCACCTGAAGGGCATGGAGGCGGTGCCGGACTACGCCATGGACGACGGCGCCGGCCGGGCGTACCGGGGCGCCGCGATGCGCCTGGGCGCCGGCGTGCAGGGCGCCGAGGCGACGGCGTACGCGGCGGCGCGCGGGCTCGTCGTCGTCGGCGGCTGGTGCCCGTCGGTCGGCATCGCCGGCGGCTTCACCCAGGGCGGCGGCCACAGCCCGCTCGGCTCCGTGTTCGGGCTGGGCGCCGACCAGGCCCTCGAGTTCGAGGCCGTCGCCCTCGCCGACGGCGCCGTCGTCACCGCCTCGCCGCGCGAGAACCCGGACCTCTACTGGGCCCTGGCCGGCGGCGGGCCCGGCACCTACGCCGTCGTCACGCGCGTGACGGTGCGCGCGCACCCGAGCCGGCCCGTCGCCGGCGCCTTCGTCACCGTGCGGAACGACCCGGCGGCGCCCAACGCCGCGGCCGCCCTCGACGACTACTGGGCCACGCTCGCCACCTTCTGGGGGCTGCTGCCCAACCTCACGGCCGCCGGCGTCGGCGCCACCTTCTCCTACAACCACTCCCTCTTCTACCTGATCCCGCTCACCGCCTTCGACAAGACGGCCGACGAGGTGCGCGCCCTGCTGCGGCCCTGGACCCGGCACATGGACGCCCTGGGCGTCGCCTACACGGCCCAGTTCACCGACTCCCCCGACTACCACGCGCACTGGCGGGCCTTCGTGCCCGACACCATGCCCGTCGGCGGCTACTGGCAGACGGCGACGCGCATCGTGCCGGCGGCGGCGCTGGCGGCGCCGGCCAACCTCACGGCCTTCATGGCGACGGCGCGGCGGCTGGCGGACGCGGGCGTCTGGACGGGCGCCACGGCGGTGGCGCCGCGGGGGCCGCCGGCCGGCGCCTCCGCCTCCGCCTTCGCCAACGCGGCGCTGCCGGCCTGGCGCGGCGCCGCCGCCGTCTTCGGGCTGCTGACGGAGTGGTCGGACGCGCCGGCGCGGTGGCCGGCCCAGTTGGCGGCCCAGGCGCGCGCCGCCGCCGAGCTGCGGCCCGCCCTCAAGGCCGTCACCGGCGGCGCCGCCGGCGGCAGCTACGTCAACGAGGCCAGCGCCCCCGACCCCGCCTGGCGCGCCGAGTTCTACGGCCCCAACTGGGCCCGCCTCGCCGCCGTCAAGGCCAAGTGGGACCCCGACGCCCGCCTCTGGGGCATGCACCTCGTCGGCAGCGAGGCCCGCGCCGTCGCCGGCTCGCCCGCCTTCATCGGGGACGGCCGCTTGTGCCGCGTGCGGCCCCAGGGCTGAAACGGGCAAGAGGTTTTTGGGTGGGGGGGAGTTGGAGGGCGGGCGGTCCGTTGGCTACGGATACGTCATGTAAAGAAAGGGGAAGTGAAGGTCTTTCGCTATGTAGCTTTCTCCTAAAGATGATATTATTGACTCGGATTCACGTCCCTTGAAACTCGCTTGCTTGCTGGCATTACCTCCCACTTCCCTCATTACCATTGCAACAACCACAACAAAAACAACACCCAAATCCTCCCAGGTAAACCGTCTACCCGCAGACCCGCTGCGCTTCTCCTCATCAAGCACGCGACCATATACCCCGCCCAGAGCCGAAAGCAACGGTCCGACCCGGGAACGCCGCCAAGGCGTGTCTCTGCTGTGAATCCCCACGCCCGGGCTGGGCCGCAAAGGCAACCAGGCGCCCCCTGGATGCGGCCCGGAATGGGGACGGTTTCCGCGACGGCTGGCCCGACAGCTAATCATGTAGGAAACCGGCTGGGTGCTCATCTCCTGGAGGGGGAACGTTAGCCAGAGCCCGGCGAAAGCGAGAGGGCGGTCCGGGAACGGCATGCGGAAAAAAGGGACTCACCATTCTGCATCCCGCCCCTTCGCGCTTCCCCTCTACCCAGCCCTCCTCACTCCTCCTCCTCCCATTCCTCCTCCCATTCCTCCTCTTCCTGCCCGGCGTCTTCCATCATGCCGCGGTGATGCCGCGCGTCGAGCTCATGGGCGTCGCGCGTCTCGACCCCGGCGCCCGCCCCCTCTGCTCTCTCCGTCTCGCCAGGCGACGCCTCAGAGCCGTCCCCAGCCCCCCCGACCCCCCCTTCTTGCACGTCCCCGGCTTGCGCGGCCGCCCGCGCCTCGATTCCGACATCGTCGCCCCCGTCGGCCGCGGCGTCGGGTTCTGGCTCCTCGGCCTGGTCGCCCTCCTCCTCCTCCTCCTGCTCCTCCGCCGACCGGGCATCCCGGGCTTCGAGCTCGGAATCCTCCTCTTCGTCGGTCGTGGCTTCGGGATCTTGCTCGTCGCCTTGCTCGGCCCCCTGCTCTTCTGCTGGCTGAGCTTCCCGGGCCTCGAGCTCGGTCTCCTCCTCACCGTCGGCCACGGGGTCAGACTCCTGTTCTTCCACTCCCCTCGCCTTCACACCGTCTTCTTCGTTTTCCTCGGGCCCTGGTAGCTCCTCAACCCCGGCCTCGGGCGGCGGCGGCGGCGACGACGACGGCTCGCTATCGCGACTGGCCAGGGGTACCGCGGCGACGCCATTGCCGGGGCCGGCCGTCATGTGGTTGTAGCATGGCTTGCCCTTCTCGCACGGCGGGTGGTAGGGGCCGGGTCCCGAAGGGCCAGGAGGGCCAGCAGGACCCGCCGGACCCGCCGGACCCGCCGCACCTCCGGCACCCCCGGCGCCAGCTGCACCCCCGGCGCCTCCAGCCCCGGCTGCGCCCCCAGCGCCCCCAGCGCCGCCGGCACCCCCCGCTCCCCCGGGCGCCCCGCCCGCACCGCCAGGGCCGCCCCAGCCGCCGCCGTGGCCGCCGCCTCCGGGGTAGCCGCCGCCGCCTCCGGGGTAGCCGCCGCCGCCTCCGCCCTTGTGGCCGCCGCCCTCTTGGCCGCCGCCTTCTTTGCCGCCGCCCTCTTTGCCGCCGCCTTCTTTGCCGCCGCCCTTGTGGCCGCCCTTCTTGTGGCACTTCTTCTTCTTGTGGCACTTCTTCTTGTGGCCCTTCTTGTGGCCCTTCTTGTGGCCGCCGCACTTCATGCACATCTTGGGCTTCTCGCACTCGCAGCACTTGAACTTGCAGTGGAACCAGCGCCGGCTCAGCACCGCGTAGTCCCGGGCGCCGGGGTCGGCCGCCTCGGTGCCGTTGGCGGCGGCGGCGACGGCGGCGAGGCCGTCGTCGCGGCCCGGGAACAACGACGAGAACGGCGCCAGCATCACCGCGGACAGGGGCGTGCGCGGGGGCGGCGTGCGCGGCGAGGCCAGGGCCGCCGTGGCCTCGTCGTCACCGCCGTGGTTGGGGTTGTCGCCGTCGTCGTAGATCAGCGGTGACAGCGGCCGCGACATGGCCGGCAGCGCCAGCAGCGACGCCAGGAGGAGCGACTTGGGGACCATGGTGGGCCGGGGGGGGGGGGCTTCAAAGGCCACTGGGCGGGTGGGCTACCGGAGTGAGGGTGGTGTTGACTCGGTCGGGATGACGCAATGTTTGGATCGAGGTGGTGGTGTATACAAGGTGTGAGAAGTAAGGATTGTCGGTGGGATAACACGACCAATGGGGCTAACCTCGTGTGTGTTAACCAGGTATGAAGTATCGATCAGGCCGGATGGTTAAGTTGGAAGTGGGACAGTGAGGGACGGCAGATGAAGAACCCTGAGGAGGCGGGTGAGGAGGGAAAAAGAAAAAAACCGACTAAGGGGGCTCAGGGGACGTATTTGTATTGACGAGTCCCCCCCTTCGGGTGAGCCTGGGCCGTCGAGCCTGCGCCATGATCAGATCATCACGGGTTCGGAAGCTGGGAAAGAGGCTACCTGGTCTGTTGTTGTTTCTCCTTGCGATGATCTCCAGTCCCATTCCCGCCGGCCCGGCTACGGACGTAATCGAGGCTCTCCCGGGCTGAACTTCACTGACAGCGCCGCCGAACCGGGTGGGCAAGAGTTGAAACAGTTTATTATTGGGCTGCCGAGGACGAAGACAGGGCTGAAGGGGGTCGAATCGCGGTTTCGGATTTGGGATCTTCCCCATCGGCCAACTCCATGGGCTTCGATGAGCGGGTAAATACAGCGAGCCCGCCTTCGGCTGATGACCGAACTACAGGCAGCTACTGACGTCCGTTTCTGGTCGGCGTGAGTGAGCCTCATGGGATATAGCGAGTGGTATCGATGGCATCCGGCGGTCCGCAGCCCAAGACGACATCTAGACAATCCTTGCTCCCCGAGGCCTGGAATCGGCATCGCTTGTGGGTACAAGGGATGTGCGGGACACCTCCAAGCCAGGTGACACTCGTGTAGAGTGATGAGGCCCTGCGATGGACCGTGGTCTGATCTGGTCCCCGATCTCTGTTCACAACTAAGCTGTGGATCACGAGGCCACGAGATGTCGTGGGCCCCCCAAAGTCCAGACCGCATTCGTAATCGGCGGGCCCGCTGGCATGGCCACTGTAAGCTGTGACGATGTTATTGCCAGCCTCCTCTGCCCCGTGTGGTTTCGCAACACCAGACGACAGCAAGTCACCAGCGCCAGCGGCTTTCACTGACGACGTCCTGGTGCGCCATGGCATCCGAACGAAGCGGGGCGGAAACGACGTCTGTGGCGCGGGCGGCAGGAGATAGTTTGACGCCGCATCCGAGCGCGTGCGTCAACCGGAATCCGGCTGGCAGCCCCGGAAACGGAAGGGTGGCTGCAGCTGATATTTTGGCGTGCCTGGCCACGGACGCACCACCGTCTTCGGTCCTCCACCCCAATCGAGCATCGGCCCTATCGGGTTGCCTCGGACCGCGTCCAAAGAAGCTTTCTCTTTCTTATGTGGGATGCCGAGAGAGCTGGATGCTCCCGGAAGCCGCGTTCCTGGCTGCGGCCAAAAAGGCCGAGCTTGCCCGGGCGAGGCTGGCCACGGTTGGACGCAGGGCTGTTTACCAATTGAACGGGTGTGGTCTGTCCGATGGTGGAAGCATTACATCATGTCAAGCTGGGAGACGAGCTACCGAAGGGAATGTGCGTGCGTTATTATTCGCATCGCGAAGTTGTCGATGAGTGAGCGATGTGCTTGGAGGGCTTTCCACCCCCTGGCTCCAAGGGCGATCGGATTCCAGACCCTTCTCCGCTTGGGCTCGGGTCTGACTGTCGCCAACAAGGACGCCGACGATTAGTATTATGTTGAGCAAGGGGAATAATCGAGTTCGTAGCTTAGAGTTGGGAGCCCATGGTCAGCGTGAAGTCATGCGCATGTCTTGTAAGAACTGAGGGGGGCTCGTATTGTGCTGGTAAATCCAAAATCGCACGTGAATTCGTAGCTGCGAGTCGATAACGCCCACGATGTTCAACCTCCCGCTCTCCACGAGTCGACCGGCGCAATGCAACTCCAACGCTGTTCTCACGGAATCCAAGACCGTCAAGACCCCCAACGCCTCCCAAATGCAAAAGCTAGAACCGCGAGCCATGAGGGCCGATAAAAGCACTTTGGCTTCGTCACACTTCACACAGAGGGCACGGCTTCTAAAACCCCCATGTCTAGGCCGTCGCCGACATCAAGCCCCTGGAACCCATCCTCGACCACCCAGCTGCGGCTCTTTTCTCTTTGCCACAGTGCCTCGCAGGCATTTCCGACCACCAGGAGCCCTGGCGGCCGGCTGCCCTCTTGCTCAATGGCTTCCACGACGCGGTCGAGCGTAGTCCGGATCACTCGTTGGTCAGGGCAGCTGGCGCGTTCGATAACAGCACATGGAGTGTTCGCGGGCCACAGCGTTCGTTTCGGCAAGGCGCGCCGGTCGGAGCTACCTAGCTCGCCACTCTCCGTTGTAGCGCCGGCCTCCTCTGTCTCGGCATCGGTGTACCGGGTGAGTTCCCCTACCAGACCGGCGATGCGGTGCAGAGCCATGAGGAACACCACTGTACGGCTGGCCACGTACTCGGGCGGGCATGGCGGCTTGCCCTTCTTTCCGGTCCCGGTGCAGATGAGCACCTGGTCCGCCACATCACGCTGCGTGGCAGGGATGCCCGAGAACAGCGGCGCTGACAGGGCACTGGTGATGCCGGGCAGCACCATGACGCGGTCGCCCAGGCCCCGCTCGCGGAAGTAAGAAACCTCCTCGCCGCCGCGCCCGTAGATGAAGGGGTCGCCCTGCTTGAGGCGCAGCACAGACTTGCCCTCCTGTACGCCCGCCAGCGCTTGCGAAAGCAGCTCTTCCTGGGCCGCATCGGCATTGCCGGGGAACTTGCGTGCGATGTGTACCGGCGTCCGACGGGGGATCAGATCGAGGACGCCTGCGGGCACCAACTTGTCCGCCAGGATTAGGTCGGCTGTCTGGATGGCCTTGTGCGTTGCGCGGGTCAAAAGGTCGGGATGGCCGGGACCAGAGCCGGCGAGGATCAAACGGCCCCGGCTGGAGGGGCTGGTAGACGTAGCAGGCCTGCCAATGGACTCGGCGGGCGGCGTGCCCTTGTAGGATTGGAGTATGGCGCTGACGTCGTCGTCGCTGACGGCGGCCAAGCGTTTGAGCGGCCAGTACTCACAGATCTGGCTAAGCCAGCGCATGCGCCGGTTTTTGGCCGCGTCAAGATCCGCCTCTGTCACCAGTTTGTTAAAGCTGGCCGACTGGTCTACCGAGTCCTCGAGGTCTTCGCCGCCGTCGGCCAGCGCAGTGTGTAACAAGTGGTCCTCCTCTTGTATGCGCCGTCGCACGTCGCCCAGGCGCAGACAGGCCGAGCCGAGGCTCTGGGGAAGAGAGGCGGCGATCTCGCGGCGGATGCGCGAGGCGAGCTTGCAGCCGCGGCCGTTGGTCGTGACGCCGATTTGCAACGGGCCGTCGGTGTAGGTCGAGAGTAGGGCGAAGGACGAGAGTACGGGCGAGTCCACGACATTGACGGGAATGCGGTTTCGTTTGCAGAAGCTGGAAATGCGCGCGCCTGGACAAGCGAAGCCATTAGCAGGTAGTTTTGCTGGGATCAGCGCGAAGCCGGCAAATGCTTACTTTGTGCGTCGCGAGGACCCGAGGTGACGAACACGGCATCGACAACGCCCCCAATGTCTTCCCGACCCAAAGTCAGGGCGTCGTTCTCCTCGAAGGTCTTCCGGATCCATTTGACTTGGCCATCATCGACGCGCTTCTGTAGCGCATAGTGCAGCTCCGCCGTTTCGGGCGCGAGGAGAATGGGCGATGCGCCGGCGCTCAGAGATTGGCCGCAGCGCGAGGCAGCCAACGGGTTCGATCCCACAATCAGATGAACGTGGGAACGGGCATCGGTCGCCGTGAGGAGAGAGACGTGACTGGCCATTGTTCAGCCAGACAGACGAGTCAGGTGGGTGGGTGAAGGCCCGGAAGGCTAGGGCCACGATACACGGGCGGCGGCAATCTAGCTGCTGTCGGTCGACTGGTAGAAGAGAGGACTATGCGCTGCCATGAAGCCCACAGTAGATATGTAGATACATAGATGGAAAAGGGAAAGAGAGGGAGGAGGGAGAGGAAGCGCTGGGCGAAATAGCATCCCATGTATGTGAACGGGTGAATTAGTCATGGTCACGGCGGTCACGCCATAGGGGAGAGAGTGTGTTAAGGCGCTGCCGCGGCGGCCCGTCGTGGGCCTCACCAACCCCAGCATCCATGTTGGACTGAGTCTATTGATAAGCAGCGACAGGCAGGCTGGCTGTCGGTCTCCGGCGTCGCAGGCCAAAGGGCTCTTTGCCCCACGCGACATGGGAAAAGTTGCGATGGCGCAATTGCGAATTAACCATCTCCTGCCGCGGGGTTGCCCGCCCCGGGTACATGGGGGCCCTGATAAGGGCTTATCGCACCACTGAGAAGGGACCCTTTACGGAGCCACCACTTGGAGGCGACAGGCCCATTCCCGCGGACTTGGACCGGAGAAATGATGGCGGGGTTCCATTCCAAGGGTCTTTTTTGGTGGTCGTCTTACACAGTATACTTCCATTGCCCAGACCAGCAGCAATAGCCCTACGTCGACTCCACATCCTCGCGATATGTAGATGGGATTGATCCTGGGAGGAGTAACGTCTCTCTTTTCTATCTATATTCTTCTGTCCGTGGCCGCATCTGCGAATGTTGCGAACATCGCTTGTTCGGCACGCGCCAATAACGGCCGTGTCTGTAGTGCTTGCTAGCAGGCCAAAGTCCCCACGACGCTGACGGTCAACAGCTCCAACCCCAAATGGAGTCCATCCATTGGGATGAAACTCAGCAAAACGCTCAGCAGCAGAATTGCACTCAAAGAACATCGTCGAATGCCCCGTCTGCTCGGTGCTTTCCGCCTCGCACCGTGGGTTAAGGAGCTCTGAGTTAAGTACCGGGAGATTGCGTCCAGCCCAGCCCGTCCATATATGCCCACAGTACCGACACGCTCGGCCTCCATCCACACAACCTTGAAATACCTACAATGAGGTGTGTACGTATTCATCCAACCTCAAGCTATCACTGCCCTGGCCGGCTAGAAATAGACAACGAGAGCCATTTCGAGCGGGTATGGGATGCTTCCAGATGCCGGAGCGCGCCGTCAACATTCTGGCTCGCCGTTGTTGAGTTGACAAGCCTGGAGCGCCACATCCCCGCGGGGCGCCTCTCTCAAGCGAAGAGTTCGCGGAAACAACGGGCTCGGCACCCATCATTTGCTAGCATCTGTCAAAGTGACAGGTTCGGATGCCGGGGGGTCTGCAGTCTATCCGCATGCCAATCGGACTCCTGCATGAGCGTCTGCAGTGGATGGATTGATCGTCGTGCCACGCATCCCATGGGATCCCATGGCACGGGGCATGCGGGGTACCATTAAGCATTGGAAACCAAGGCGGCCTATCATACTTCCTTGGGAGCCTCAGCTGGGCCTCAAATCCCATCTCAACTGCTGCCCCCCGGAAGCGCCGGCACCTCTCCCTCTGTCTTCTTGCCATTCAAGCACAAACTCTCCAGCCATGCCATTGAATATTGTCATTGTCGGGGGTGGTATCGGAGGGCTCGCAGCGGCCGGTTTCCTGCGCCGAAACCACAAAGTCACGGTGCTGGAACGCGGCCAGTCCGGCACCGCCCCGAACGACTACGGCATGGCCGTCGTGGCCAATGCCTGGGGCCTGTTGCAAGCCGCCGGCGTCAAGTACGAGAACCTCGACACCGTCGTCATGACGCACATCTGGCGCCGCAACTCCCAATGCGAGGAAATCGGCACCATTCACTTCGACACCCGCTCTCGCTATGGCGGGGCCCCCTCTGTCATGGTGCGACGCAACAAGCTGCAGGCCGAGCTGCTGCGCTTCGCCACGAGCGCCGATTTCGACGGCCAACCGGCCCAGGTTGTCGAGGGCGTCAAGGTCACCAAGGTCGACCCGGCCGCCGGCAAAGTTTGGACCGACGACGGCCGCGCCTTCGAGGGCGACCTGGTTATCGGCGCCGACGGCATCAACTCCGTGGTGCGCCCGGCGGTCCTGGGCGACGGCACCTCCCCAAGCAAGCCAAATACTCACGACCTGGTCCTATTCATCACCCGCCTATCCCTGGACCATGTGCGCGCCGAGCCCGCCCTGGCCCACCTGGCCGAGCCGACCGAGCAGGCCGGCCTTTCCACCTTTTCCTCCTCCAAAGTCCCGGCATCCCGGAAGAGCATTCTCATCTACAACGTGTCTCCTAGCGAGTTTCACATGGCCGCCTACACGTCCGAGAAGGAGTTCGCCCAGCAGTTCGACGAGGCCAATTCCAGCATCATCAAGAACATCCCGGCCTCGAGGGTCATGGACGAGTTCGCCCCCGAATTCAGCCCCAGCCTCGTCAATCTCTTCCGGCACTCCCCGATCGACGCGTGGCGCATTCGCGACCTGCCGCCCATCGACACCTGGTACCGCGACAGGGCCGTCCTGATTGGCGACGCCGCCCACGCGGTCACGCCCCACGCCGGCCAGGGCTGCAACATTACCATCGAGGACGCCGAGGCGCTGGGCTATCTTTTGCGAGATGCCGAACCCCGAGACGTCGTCGCGCGGCTGCGGCAGTTCGTGGGGCTCCGCAAGGAGCGCGCCCAGTTCGTGTCGCGGCGGTCGAGGGAGATGGGCAACATTCTCTCCGAAGAGGAGAAGAAGCTGGAGCCCATCGGACAGGAGCTGTTCTCCAAGGTGGTACACGTGTACCAGGGTGCCGAGGCTGCACTCAAGGCAGCGCCCACACCGACGGTATGATGGTTGATGCGAGTTATTGTTGCGAGATCCCGAAAAGCCCTGGTATCCCTTTATGTATGCAGTTTGTCTCTTTTGGGTATGTACTTGCTTCCGTAACCGTTGGCCTTTGTTTTTATAATGGTGAGTTGGGTATCGGACACTACATATTTGTACGTTTAATCCTTACGGGCCGATCAATTCTTACTTGTCTTCAGTAAGGTTTTATTAGGACATGTAGTCCTGATTCATATTCGACGAAGAAAGCTTTTATGTAGCCATTAATATTCGCAGGACAGTAGGAATCTATCCGTGTTGACGATGATCCTAGACGAAAACCCTTGCATTGCATCAGCGGAAACTAGGCGACCTGAAAGCAGACCAGGGGCGAATAGACATGGTGGACATGCTGAGATGGAGTCTTAATAGTGTTGACATAAGTGGTCGACTGAGGAGAGACGACTACCTAAGGTACAGGAGTCTCCGACGGGGATGATACATAAATACCTAGGCACATATGTACTTATGGGTAGATGGTCCCAGTCATGTGACCCAGACTCAAGTGTGCCTGAGTACCTCTTTAACAAACTTCGTGTACTTTTTTACCTTGAAGTATGCACTGCTGGGTGCTATAGGGATTTTAACAGCTTCGTGGGCATTGAGACCTGGGGCCCAGGGCCAGTTCGGAGAGGCTTCACCTGTATTATATAGGAATAGTGTGGAAAGGCTACTCAGATTCTTGTTTTTCTTGACTTCCTAGGCGGAGGGCGGAGACTCCCTTTCCTTATATACATACGATGATTTAAGGTACGTATTCTTGACTCAGCGTGTCTCGGAGCGCATATTCAACAACCTGAGCCTAGCCTTCTTCTTGCGGCCATTCAAGGTTCTGTTCACCCCATAGTTCCCATGTATTGGTCTGGTCCATGTTATTTTTTGTAACGTCACGTACAGGAACAGTGGTGTTTATTTGTTGATGTATTCACTTCAATCATTGAACTGGCTATTGAAAGTTCCATCCCTTTGAAAGGAGGGCCTTGGTTAGGAACAGGTGCAGTTCACACTGCAGCTTTTTATTTCACCTAATAGCTATTTAATTCACGAATTTCGAAAAATACAGCTTATGCTTTAGTCGAGTAAATTCACCTATTCACATGGTCAATAGTGCTTTGGTCCACCCCTCAGGACCATAAATAACGCCACTCTCCCCCCATTGTCATCGCTTCCCTCACAGCCTTTCCTCTTACACCTTGCAGTAGGTCGGCTTCCCGCCCTCGCCTTCAGGGACACAATTTTTCTTCAGTCAAGGCAGGCTCTCCCACTCTCACCTCTAAAGATACCAGCTGTTTGCACTCAGGGCCAACCAAATCTGCACTGCGACATGCCATCCCCGCACCACAAATTCCACCTGTTCCCTTTTTTTACAGGAAAGCTTCACACCCCCAGCTATATACAACATTTTTTTGTTTCTCAATTTTTTCGACAGCTCCCAACCCCCTGATTCCTTGGCCATCTCGCATACTTTCCTGACACCCACTTGCATCCTTTCGTCATGTCTACAATGGATCGTCTACCTCCCACCCTGGCACCTTTCGCACCTGGCGAGTCGTGGGCTGACGAGGTCGAAGACCAACTCCAGCAGCAGAAAGTCAGGTCCCTGTCGCCAATCTTAGAGATTGGCTCAGAGGATCCAGACGTGGTTGAGACAGATCCCATGGCAACAGACAACGATAAAGACAGCTTAGATCCCACGCCCGCTTCGGCTCACAGCATGGGTAAAACAGGCACAGAAGGAAAAGACGAGAGACAACCGATGACCGAAGGGATCAACAAGGGGGCTGAAGCGACCGGAAATCCGGCGCAAGCAACTAGAAAACCGGATGAAGCGACCAGAAAGCCGGCGCAAGCGACTAGAAAGCCGGCTGACGCGACTAGCGACCTGACAAAGGGACAAAGTACAGCTGGATGCAAAACTGCAACCCAAAGTCCGACGACAGGCACTTCATCGCAAGCCTCTCCGCCTGGAGGTACAGCAAAAGCTACAGCTGTGCCTGATGTCGCTCAGAAGAAACGATCCTGGGCCTCGGTTGCAGGCAACTATAAGGCACCCATGTACAGGCCAGTTCTGCAAACGGAAACCAAGCCAGGCACACCGAATATTCCCCCTCCAACCCCCACAGTCACGACGGAAGAACAGGCAGATCCCAACAACACATCGACCCATTCTCCCAGTGATCCAAAGCCCTCTACTTCACAGGGCACCCCTGTTCAACCTTCTGTCCAGCCCTCCACTCAACCTCCAGTCCATCCTCCAGCTGGCCGCTCCACCATGAAGGGACGCACGTGGGCCGAGATGGCCGCCATGAAGCCGGCCGACTGGCCAGCACTTTCTGCGCCGACCCCGTCCATCCCTCCTGCTCCTATCAACTTGGCGCCAACTCCTACGATGGCAGTCCTTCAGAGCAAGAAGCACGGCAATTCCAAGAAAGCGGCATCGTCCGACCCGAACTCCTCTCTCCAGCCGCGAACCGAGGTCTCGAAAAAGGTATCGACCCCGCCTGTTGCGACTTCTTCTTCTGTCGTTGCGACGCCCACTGCCACCGCGACTTCCCCGGCCGCCGTGGCTATTCCTGGAACCACACCAACACCCGCTATCAGGAAACAATCAACCATCCAGACTCCTACCACAGATAGCAAGCTCTCGGCAACCGCAAATCCCTTCACACCCGGGGATCGACACCCCGCCACGTTTCCTCCGAGTATGCCCTCCAGCGACATCGACCCGCGAGACTGGGCTGTGCCCGTGGGCGAAGCCTTCCATGAGCCCTCTTTGATCCAACCGCCACCAAGGGGTCCGCCTGGCTTTATACCGGGTGGAATCGTCGGCTACACCCAAGGCGTGCACTTCACCATCGGCGAGATCCCTTTGCCGCCTGGGGTCACGCATCAACAGGTGTGGGATGAGTTCCAGCAGTCCAAACGCCCATCGGCAGCACATGGAGAAACCGCTAAGGATGCGGTGCCCATGCCCCCGCCCCCGTGGCCTTGTTCTCGACCGAATCCTAGAACAGGTAGCCCTGAAACTGCCACCATGACAGAGAAAACAAGGCGACCGTCTCCTTCACCCACTCCTTGTTCTGAGGCAGCGGCTTCCAGTGCAGGCGGTGTTGTGCCTGCGATACCGCATTCTTACAGTCACGCCAGAACAATCAGTCCCGAATCAGCCGTGACAAAAGCAGCATGGGAGGTTACCACACCACCGCTTCGTACAACTTCTCCGTCAGAGCCTTCGCTTCCATCCCCAATCTCACCAGCCATGTTCCTGAACTGGGAACCCCTTCTGGCACGCGAGGGGGATCGTTATGCATACTTCCGCCAGGATGGGCGTGTCCAAACGTTGCGAGATAGCAGCAAGGCCACCCTTGAGGGCCTGCGAATGCCGGGAACCCTGTACACCATCCACAAAATAGACCGGAAGGGTGTGGTGGCCTTGATGGGAGAGCCCCGCCTGTGCGACATGCGGGGGAATATGGAAGGCGGCGACGAGGCTGCTGCCTCTTCTCCGGTCGAACCGCCCACGCGTGACGTGGCTGTCGAGACAAGCCCCAGAGGTTACTTTCATGCTGCAACGCAAACCCATGGCGGTCAGCCGGTTTCAAGGGCCACATCGCCGTTTCCCCTCCCTGCTGTTGAGACTTCTGACGCTTGGACGCAAACAAAGCGGGCTCAGACCAAGTCCAAAGGCACATCTCCCGACCTGGACGAAAGCGTTTCCAACTTGGTCTGGCCAGATCCGCGCCGGTCCTCTCTAGCAGAGCCGTCGCCCAGGGACACAACGCCTCTTCCGGCTGTAGGTCCTTGGTGGGGTCCGCCGGGGCCGGCATCGTCTGAACCGCTGCAGAACGTTAGTATAACTCCGGCGAGCGCTGCCGTGCAACCAGAAGACCCTAACACGCAGACTAGTCTCGGCCGAGGCGACCCAGACGAGACGCGCCCAAAGCCGAAGAAGGCAAAGAAGAAGTCCAAAAAGAAGAAAAAGCCGACAAAGGCAAACCACGAAGAGATACCGAAGGCCGCAGCCTCTTCAGATTCGGCAGCCGAAAACACCGGCATTGAACAGGGCGCCGTCACAAACTCTGGAGCCGAACAATCCAGCTCAGAAGCAGTTGTGGCCTCGGCAGAGGACAGCAAGGATGGAACGGATAACGCGCCGGAGAAGGAAATGGAAGTGCCGCAGACTCTCTGGGCACGGGCGCGGGCGTACTCAGCCAGTTGGCTTTTTTAGTCAGAAGATGACATTTCGATATGGGTCATGGAGGGGAACTGAGACTACAGCCGTGGCGTGGTGGCTGTATTGTGGCATGTTCCCGTAGCTTTGGTTTCGATGCCATGGAGTAGTGATTCCCGGTCTTGAGCAGGCAATACATTTTACTTGACAGCAATACTTTGAAACGCAGTCGCTCCGTGTGGTGACCAGCGTTGGTTATTAATGATATTCAAGTGGATCGAAGGTTTTCTATTGCAGTTATTTCAGCAAATTAGGTTCTTGAGAGGGGATGAGATAGTGGAATGAAAAATTCCCGGAAACTGGGGCCTGCTGCCGCCGCAGACGAGGAGAGAGGGAGGGAAGACGTATCTAGTATAGATGCAGTTTTGTAAGTTAACGAAGATAATGTTACCTAAGTATAAACCCTGGCTGGGCCTGACGCAGCTGAGCATTTTCTTCTATTTTATCGGGATAAATTATAGTTCGCCATGTGCAGGACTCGGTCTGGCCCCCTGTAAACAGACCCCAAGGAATACTTACACAGCGATGATGGTGATCGGGTATCTACGTTGCTAGTAGTTTTCCTGGGTTAGGTAATTAGGTACTACTGCACCTATGTTCTTATATGCATGAGGCTGGAGTTGCTCAAGGACGACCATTGCTGAACCGACCCGACGACTCGGCTCGTACGTTTACAGCCCAGAACAGCCCCATAATACCGGTTGAGAACCAATGCATCGAGGCAATAATATCGCCGACCAGCAGGCAACAACATCCACCCAGCCTAACCCGCTACGGCTCGCCGTCGTCGCATCGCCGATTGCTGTTATGTGCTGTGTACACGAGGAAGAACAGGCCAACCTCTCTCTGGTGGCGCCGCCTGACCTCCTGCTCTGGCGGCTATAAATACCATGGAGCTTTTGGAGCTCAAGGACATCTAACATAGAGACACATCCTTCACGCCCTATCGTCACATCAGCATCTTCTGCATGCACAGAGGGAGAAAGGAGAGAGAGATGGACACACACACACACACACACACACACACACATAGGGTATATATATTACCCAGCACATACATCTTACTTCTAAACTCTCCTAAATGCCTTCGCCTCCGGGGCTGGAGCAATGGGCGATAAGGCAGCGTGATGACGCGGCCGCCGATTACCACCCTTACTCCAATGCCGATTGGCAGATACGGCTGCACACGCAGGTGGCCAGACATGCGATCTCTGCTGTTCAACAGCTTCTGCAAGACAACATTGACGCCTCGACGGCAGCATGCGAACTCGCTAAGATCTGGCGGCCTCACCTGGGAGACAAAGCCGGCTACCCGATTCCCCGCGGCTTGTGGCGGACTGTTTGCCACGCAATCGAGCACTTTGCCGACGACGAGACGGGCAGCTGTGGCAAACTTGCCGATCTGCTTCGAGAGCTCTCCAAGATCGAAGAGCGCCGACCCAACGGCGACCTCGTGGCGACGCTGGGTAGGCGGGGGTTCTGGTCCGACCTGCCATTGCTGAACCTCGCCCTCTACGACAACCTGGACCGTGAGTACACTGAAAAACCACCCACCGAGTGCTCCTCTCTCTGTGCCCTTGCTAAGCACGTGTGCCCATCAGGAAATAGACATGCTCGGCAGGGGGACCTACGCGGACGATTCCGAGGAGGTCCGGGCCTGGTCGCGGGGGCTGCGCAACGTGGCCCTCTTCCTGGCGCGCTGGCTGGGGCGCTACGGCGAATCGTTCCCGCGGTAACCCCCCCCCCCCCCCCCCCCCCCCCCATCCCGGGCGGCGCTGGGGGCACCTGCGCGAGGCGCTGGAGCGGCGGCACGAGGCGACGGCTACGCCTTCGACGGCGACGACGGCTTCCTACCCGGCGCGCTGGGGCCGGCTGGAAGGCCGCCCCCCGCCGCGCCGCCGCCACCCCCGGGGGCCTCGCCCCCGACGTCGCCGCCCAGGCCGCCGACGCCGCCGACGAGATGGACCGGCTCGAGCGGTCAAGCGGGCACGATCTGCCCCTGGACGATGACCGTGGGCCGGGCGACATAGGGGACACGGGATCGTGCAAGGGAGGTGGTGTGGGCCAAGGGGAACCAACAACTAGGGCCGATGCTAATCTCTGCTAAGATCACCGTTTCATCAGTAGGTGAAACTGAGTATCGGATGTATTGGGTAAGGGAGACAACATGTATTACGGCGTTTAATTTCTTGTATTTATATCGGCGACTTCTTGCTTCCGCCATCGTTGTGTATTTCAAGTTCCTTAACCAACCTCTTCCCCTCCTTGAAATTCAACACTTGGGGTTTTCAGGGTCACAAATGGATCGGTTGTTTCGTCCTGAAAAACTGGGTTCGGCATCGTACTGCCATGTGCTACCAGCTAGACCTCAGTGCCGAGGAGAACAACCTAAGTACTCACCGCCCGATGCGGAACCGCCGTCCTCCGGCTCCCCCTCGGAGACGTCCGAGTCCCCGCAGGCGGCGCGCGCACGCTCCCGCGCGGCCTCGGAGGCGGCGTACTCGATCCAGCGGTCGACGTCGTAGTCCTCGTCCTCGGCGGAGCAGTCCTCGCGGCCGGCGACGTGGCCGGCGGCGGCGGCGGCGGCGGCGGTGAGGGGCATGGCGAACTCGAAGTCGACGAGGAAGACGGCGCCGCCGGCGCGGCGCAGCACGTTGCCGAGGTGGCAGTCGCCGTGGAGCAGGCGGCACTCGGCGTGCAGGCGGGCGAAGGCGGCGCGCACGGCGGCGCGGTCCCGCGCCGTCAGCACGTAGCCGGCGCGCGCCGTCAGCGTGGCGAGGTCGCGCGCGTCGGCCCAGTACGCCATGCAGTAGCCGACGACGCCGCGGCCCCGCTCCGTCACGAGCCCCAGGAACGGCGGCGCCAGCCCCCGCCCCGCCGCCTCGCGGTGCCGCCGGATCTCGTTGCCCATGGCCCGCTCCGCGTCCGGCACGAAGCCCTCCTCCTCCGCCGCCGCCGCCGCCGCCGCCCCCATGACCAGCGCGCGGAGGGGGAACTCGGCGATCTTCATCAGCACCTCGCCGTGCTCCGCCAGCGCCGGGTGGCGCACCACGCTGAGGCGCTCGCGCCGGCCGGTCGCGGCGATGCTCTCGGGGTGCCGGACCTCGAGGACCCGGACGCGCTGGAAGGTGGCGTAGTCCAGCTTCACGGCGTGGTCGTCGACCCCCGGGACGCCCGTGAGCTCGACGGGGATCGAGCGGGCGAGGGGCGTGACCTCGCCCCCGGGGGCGCGCGAAACCTTCCAGGCGTCCGCCTCCCAGGGCTCGGGTACATACAGGTCGATGCATTTGGGGTCCGGGGCTTCGGGGGAGAGGCTCAGCCGGGGGATGGGGGGAGACAGGGCATCCTTGGCCTGCCAGTCTGGGGGCCACAGTTTCGCAAGGGCCGGGGAAATACGGTAATACCGAATGACTTGGCCCGTTCGTGCGCGTACGATGTGGTAGTTTCTCCCTAAGTCTTCGTAGACCGCCAGCACCTCCACAGGGGGGCCGGCCGGTTCGGTGCTGTTCATTGTGTCGAAAGAGTGCAGACAAAAAAAAAGGCTTGGTGGTAGGGAAGCAGTGGATTGGGTATTGCTTGGTCTCTGCTGGTAAGAATCGAAGCTGGCAATGGTGTCCTAAGTGAGGATGCGCCGTCAGATCGCGGGGGAATACCTGCCTTATAAGAGATCAAAACACAGATGTTGGTGGTTTGTTAGCAAGTGGTAGCTCGGAAGTCTCAAAACAATCAGCGGGTTTTCATTCACTGCTCACTTCTTCCGTTGCAAATGTGACGAATGGCGTTGGTCATACATAAAAGGTCCTTTGACGACGCCCAGCCCGCATCCACAAACAATGCCATTCACCCTATTCGCACCTCTTAAATTGGTCACTTGCCTGTGTAACGAACCCACAAAGGCACGCCTGACAACTGGTGGAAACTTATATCTTTGTCGCATGAATAAAAACGCCGGGGAACCATGCCGACTTAGGACTGTTCACAAAGTATGGAGGGATCTTTTTCACCCGCCTACGCTCGCTGTAATGGCCAGCACCGGCAACGGAAACGGACCAGGGACAATAACATGCTAAACTTTGCGCTTTGTGGTAGCAGCACTGAGACCTGATGTCACGGTAAGGAGGATCCTGGCATGGAATACCGGAAAGATGCAATCTTGGTGTGAGAAACTGAACTAAAGAAGGGAGGGTCTAGGTACAAGGGTGGCAAGAGCGCGCGCGAGGTAAACACCTAGCGCACGGGCCATCTGTTCTGCCGGTCCACACCGCCTACCGTAACACCTGAAGGCTGGTATGCTGATTTGCAATATCATACTTACCGTTGAATAGACTTTTCTTTTTTTTAATACCGGTACTTGCTAAATGGCCTGGGCGCTTTAAAATTATTTTACTCGGACTTTTAGACGAGCACATGGTTTAGAACTTTAGCTTCTCTTAAGGGTTGAAGGGTCTTTAGCCCAACAACCCTCGCGTTGCCCGCATTATTTCTTTTTATACCTAGATTTCTATTATCACGTTTTCCTTTCTATTTTCGTCCCTTTCTTTGTCGGAGGGCGGCCTCTCATGTGCTGGGAAAATTTCAGCCTGGCCTTTTCTTTTACCCGTTTCCCCGATTAGTAGCTGTAGCAAAGGCGCCCCGAGGCGTCCATGACCTCGCGGACCGTGAGCTCCTCGGCGAGGCCCAGCATGGGCAGCTTGTCGTCGAGGCTGACCTCGCGGGCTGTGCCCTCGCCGTAGTGGTTGGCCGGGCCGTTGTACTCGCTCAGGCGCTTGTCGGGGTTCATCTGCTGCCACTGCCACCAGATGCGGTCGATCTGCGGGTGGTGGAGGAAAAACAGGGGCTCTAGAAAAAGTAAAGAGGGCACGGTCAGCAGGCGGGACAGGCAAAGCGGTTGATTCTGGGCACTCGGCTCGCGCCGGACAATGAAAACCGCTTCACGTCTCCGTACCGGACCCTCCCAGGTCCCGAACAGTAACCACCCCACTTCCCCTGCTCTGGGGGTGTGGGATCAGGGGTCCACGGCTGGGCCGGGTACGTGGTGGTCGTGAGGCGTTTCCTTTGTCAGGTGCGAGAGAGGCTGAGGGTATACACGTACCATTGGGAGAGGTGGTCGGGTTCATCTCGCCGCCCAGGGAAGCGTGGATGGTGCCGTGGGGGCCGCCCTCGAGGTCCCGCTTGAAATCGGCCCAATTGTCGATCTGCTGGAGGATGGCGATGCTTTCGGGCTCGATGGTCGTGGCCATCCTCGCAAAGGCGTCGGGCTCCGATACCTCGGGGAGGTTGCGGAAGAAGCAGTGGCCGCCGCCCACTATCTCCCAGGGGCTGGTGCAGAGCCACTCGGGCCGCAGGTCGGCGAAGGGGCCGTCGGAAACGCACTGGAGCCTGCTGCCGTCGGGCCCGATCTCGGTCCGCGTCTGGCTTCCGTCGCCGCCGAAGCCGTGCTCGGGCGCCATGACGGCGGAGAGGCGGAGGCCCTTGGTGTCCTGGGTCCAGTCCCAGTACGTGCCGGGGCCGTCGTAGGCGCACTCCTCCCGCAGCGTGTTGAGGTAGACCCAGGAGAAGTAGCGGTGCCAAGGCAGGAAGGGTGCACCACCGTGGACTTTTTTTTCACACCGGGATTAGCATGGGGGCGGACCGTCGGATACTAAAACTAGACTGACTGAAGCTGTTCAGATGGAAGTGCACGTAAGGGAAGTCGTCGTAAAGAGTCGAGTTGAGGCGGATCTTGGACGGCTTGGTGGTGAGGCACTTGACGGCCTCGAGATAGCTTTGCTGCTGCTCGGGCTTCATCTCGCGCCACTCGAGCCTCTTCTCGGGGTTGGTGCAAGTGGCCCGGGGGGCCGGGTTGGCCGGCAGAGCGACGGCGGAAGCGACGGCGCCGGCGGCCGCGAGCATAGAAAAGAACTTCATAATGAATGAAAACAAAAAGACTGCCGTTAGTGGTGGACCGACTGGTAAAGACCGTGTATGCCGATGGCGATGGCGACTAGATTGGCGGGTACCGCTGAGAGAGACACAGAGAGAAAGAGGCACAAGGCTTGTCTTATAGTCTCCCGGATCTGCTACCCATGAGATGTATTTCATGTATTAGTGGCCCCGGTCAGTGTACTGGCGGGCTTGGGCTCTGCGCAGGGGGTGAGTGCATCGGCGGGCTGTCAGCCTATATCGGCAGTCATTCCGGCCCATGTATCCACCCTGCAGTACCTTGGCAGATGGATAGCGAGGCGGTGTTCATGCTTAGGGACCTTACCTACTTCGTAGCAGGGGGGCCTACCTACATCTGTATACATCTTATTTTTAGCCACGGAAGTTCAAGCTTGCATGGGCCTTCGGGGCGCGTGTTGTATAGTAGCCCCGTCGGCATGGACCGGTGGGCTGTCCAAACGCCCCTTTCGCGGCACGACCCACGAGAGTCGATGTGACCAGTCACGCACATGGTTACCTAGCCCTATCTGGGTACGGCCCGACGAGCGGCGTGGCTAAATTTCCAAGGGGAGGCCAAGCAACAACATACATCGTATCCGGGGTGTTTCCACAGCCCTAACCATACCTCTTCCGCAATAGCAAGCCGGGGTTGCCGGGGCGGTTAGGAGCTACTCAAGTACCATGGGGGTGCCGGGCGCCCCCCACGAGCTGCCACTAACAACACGGCGCATGCACTGATAGCCCAGACTAGGCCTTCGCTCGGCTCCACTCCCAGTATGGATCTCGGTTTTCTATCCATTCGATCTATCCATCTATACGAGTATGCAGTGCCGTATTGCCCCTGCCAAGGCCTTGGCCGCCGAATTGAGGATCGGCCCGTCGAGAGTGGAAGCGTTGCAAATGAAACAGGACGGCACCGCCGTGTTGCCGCTCTCCAACCTTGGGCCAAGTACCCGACTCTTTCCACTACCAGTACCACGTTTTGTATTGATGGGCTCCGGGTTGCGAAGGGTTTGTTGTCGTAGGTCTCGGAGCACGTCGCCGGGCGTCGAGGTCTTCGCGTGAGACCATCGTGCAAGGGTTCATGGTCGGGGCATTTGCGAGGCTGAAGAAAGGCCAATGATGGGCGGCAAGGATCGGGGGCACTTGCTCCACTTTGAGCAGGGGGGTCGTGGTGAGTTGAACAAGGTCTTCTCGTATTGATATATACCTAGATCTTTTACACAGTAGACACTTGACACTACCCGCATCCATCGTACACAACCTATCTACCGAATGCACTACTGGACCAATGGGTTTTTATTCATTACACCCCGTCTCGTATTGTCTTAAGCCGGCCCCTGGCCATTAGTCCAGGCATGGATGTGTAGAGGTTAGCAGTGACTACCTCTTATTCAGCGGCAAGGGTGACCAGAGGATGGGTTCATCAGCTCCTCATTTTTCCACAGGAGCGGTATGATACAAATAGATAGAATGACAAGAATTCATAAGGCTAGGTACCCAAAGTATATCCGCGCAAACCAAGCCGGCTCTCGAGTGCTACCACCGGCGAATGCTTATTATCCCATTTTCAAGGTAATCCTGCAAGGCCGTGCTGTCTGATACTTAAAGGTTTAGTCTAGTGATGATAGAAAATCCCGTCAAAAGACCCAGAGAGGGGATAAAAACGCAGTAAATACCATGATCTGCAATTCGAAGCACAAGGCTTCGGCGGATAGTTACAGACAGTCTCCTCTGATAGCATAAGAAGTATGTGGGGGAAAAAAGAATATCCAAGGTCTCACTCTCACACCCAGGGTATGGGATAACCTTACCTACCGCGGTAATCATGTATTCGTCAACGTGGAATGCAATGGACATGCTGCGCGTTTCTTCCTACACAGGAAATCCAGCGGGACCATGAGGGCGGTAGTCTGGTGGCCAGCCCCATCTACTAACTCACACCACCAGGAATCAATCGCATGCTCCAGTATACTCTCTAGTATACTCGAGACCTCCCTGTCCAGGTTGCCGATAGCGAATAGGAGCGTGGTCGATCTCTTCGTCTACGGGGTGAGACTAACACTGCCGCGTGGTCTTCATCGCGCGGCCTCCCTCCCTTCCCGACCGCCAAGTTCGTAAACTATCGCAGACGAGAACGGCTAGAAAAGTTGAATTAACAATTAGTATTCTTTCTTTCTTCTGCCACCAATCGCGTACAGGGAGGTTTTCGAAATGCGAAAGGCTCGAATTTGAAGCACAGAGCCCAGCTTCCACTGAACCTCAATTCGGCCCGCAGGGTCGTGCGTCCTTTCATCCTGTGCACCCAAACGATATCCGGCCAGAGGGGACCGGTCGGCCACACACCTCACACCCGCCATTCGATACGGGGGTCCTGGGCGACGTCCGGTGTCTTGAAAAGGGGGTTTACGCCTCCCACGTCAAAGAGGCCATCGTCAGCGAAGGACGCCGGAGAACCTGTGCAGGCTGGGGGCTCTTTATGCCACGGCCGCCTTCCTTCATCTCCGGTGGGGGGGGGGGGGGGCTCTTTGGGCTAGAAACGCCGCAAAACCGCCGCCGAGTTCTCGTAAGCGTGTTGTCTCTCCCCCCCACGCTGACGGGGGGGAAAAATGGCCGCTGGGCGTGCGGGGATTGCGCTGCGGCATTGCCCCCCTTCCCCCCCCTGTAACACCCGCCTGAGGGCGCTAACGCCCGATGGGTGGCCGACCAAGCCGTCGCGTCCTCGCCTCAATGCAAGCCGCACGCGGCTCGGGCCGTGGGCCGTTTTCGTACAACGCCTCCCATGTAGTAACAGTAAGTGCGTAGGTTTGCTAAGAATTTCGCTTCAAGCAGGGGGGACCTAGGTCAGTCATCGGGGGCGAGGGGCCTACAGAGGGCGCTAATCATGGCCCGGGGAGGGGGGGTTAATGGGCTCGCTCGTTACATCGCTGTAAGTGGAGGGGGGTGCCATCCGGGAGGAAGCCAAAGGGGGGGAGGGGGAGGCGGCCGGGCAGTTCGACAAAAGAAAAAAAGCAGAGTGCCTAGAAACGTTAGCGTGAAAGGCGCCAGAGGGTCGGACGGGGGAGGATGGGTAAGAAACGGCATGTCATTGACGATATCATCTAACGCCTCTCTCGGGTATGCGGGGCGGGCTATGCTGTAAGTACACAAAAGTAGTCTAAACAAACATGACAGAAACTAAAACAAAATAAAACAAGATAAAAAATCACAGCACACCAAAGTGTACGCTCCTTCAGGCAACCTCTTCCCCCCCCTCTCTCGCTCTCGCTCCCTGCGCGCCCACCCACACCCTCTGAGGGAAGTCCCCAGCCCTCCCTCCACCGCAGGTTGTTGAAACCCGCACTCTGTTGGTACAGCCCGCTGTGTCTGCGTCCGGCGGGGGGACGGCCTCTTCTCTCTCCTCTTTCGCGCGCGGGGACAGCGTCAGATCCTGCAGGGGGGGTAGACGTAGGACAGCCTCCGCGGGGAGGGCAGTGGCGGCGCTGACGCATGGCCGGCGATACTGGTATATCCAAGATAGTGCGTGGGTTCTTCTTCTCTGTTGCAACCGGCCCGGAAAGGGTGATGGTGGTGGGTGGGAGGAGAAACCCAGCTTATTTCTCCTCGGTGCTCCCCATGGCGAACAGGACCAGCAGGAACACGAACAGGGCGCCCGCTAGCCAGGGGCCGGCCCGGATGCACGCGCGCTTGGTGACGCGCTTGCCCGTGGCGTAGTTGCGCAGCTCGTGCTCGGCGGCCTCGTTGACGCGCGGGAAGGGGACGTCGGGGACGGGGCGGCCGAGGAAGGCGCAGAGGGGCTCCCAGCCGTCGCCGAGGCGGTACTCGAGCCGGCGGCCGGCCGGTACGGCGGCGCGCACGCGCCGGTAATAGTCGCGGTAGCCGTCGCGGAGGCGGCGCGGGTCGCGGAGCTCGCGCCCCGTGTGCGCGCCGAAGCCGCCGAGCAGGATCTTGCGCACCGCCGCCACCACCGGCACGACGTGCATGAAGAAGACGTCGTTGATCTGCGTGAAGATGGGCCCCGCCACCCCGCGCTGGAAGCTCGGCAGCCAGCTCTCGCAGTCGCGCTCGACCACGACGACGCGCGCGTCCGGGTACGCCTCGATCAGCGCCTCGGCGAACAGGCTGCCGATGTCGGTTACGACGTCGTAGGCTACGCAGTCGCGAGCAATGTCAGTACCTTCTTATCACGGGGTTTCGTACAAGCATGCGCCCTTGGAGACCCCGCGGGGGGGGAGCCTCCGCAAGACGGGAAAACAAAGGAGTGACGGGACTACGAAGCGAAGGACCCGTGCCACATGAGGCGATAGAGAACACCGAAAGTTGCTTACGCCCTAAGAGGCGGTCCCATTCCTCCCGGCTCCAGCGGGCGCGTCGCAGCTTCGGACCGCGTCGCGCCCCTGGCACGTCCGGCCACATCGCCTCGGCCGCCTCTTCCCACATGCCCCAATGCGTGCCGTCGTCGGCGGGTATGTCGTGGCCGTGGTGCGCCCGCAGTCCCAGTATCTCGTAGGCCCGGGCCATCGACGCCGTGCCCGTCCGGTACATGCCCGCGTTGATGACGGCGAGGCCTTGGGGTTCTTTCGCTTCATCCATTGCTACGGCAACAAAGCACTTCTCCGGTGGTTGAGCTGGGTCGACGCTGGGACTTCAATCAAAAGGGCGCGCTACTGCTTCGTGACATCCATTTTCGTAGCCAAACAATGAGAGATAAAGGAATAATAGAAGTAAAGATCCTCGCTGCTGGTCGAGGTTTGTAGAGTTTGTGACTTGGGTCGAGTTGTGACTCCAATGAAAACGCCGCGCCGAATACCTACCTCGTCATTGCTATCAGCGTCGTAGTAATTCGTATCATCGATCCCTCTTGGCGAAATGAGTAGTCGTAAGACTCTTCATATCTGCCGTCAGCGTGACGAATCCCGGCCAAGGCGGTTAAATGATAGAAGGTCCGGGATGTATCCCTTGCATGCTGCGCTCTATTGGAGAGCACCTCCTTTATCGTGTACCTATGAACATCGGGGTATCAGGTGAATGTGTCCGCCAAGGCGACCCAGTAGTGGCTGTGTCCTATCACACCGCTTCAATGTATCGCTTGATCTCCCATTCGGTGACAGCCTCGTCCCAGACCTGCGAAGAGTAAGCATGAAATCCCCGACCCGAAAAGTCCGACACGAGAGGCCCGTTGGGCCCGGCACGAAAGGCTCGGACCGAAAAGCCCGGCGCAAAAGGCCCGGCATCAAAAGCACGGCGTGAAAAGCCCGGGACCAGAAGGCCCGGCGCCAAAGACCCGGCTTGAAAAGGCCGGGCGCGAGGCGCCGGTTCCCCAAGGCCAATACGAAAAGTCCGGACGGGATGTGCATGTGGCTGGCTGGACGGGGGAGGGGGGAAAGAAAGTCACTCACTCGAATCTCGTGCCGCCGCGTCCCGCCGAAGTGGTCCACAAATTCGTCACCAAACACTTCCCTGGCAATGCTGTCCTTGGCCATAAACACATCGGTCGCCTCCTTCAGACTCTTGGCGAGACGCATGCCCTTATCGGACGCGCCACCAACGTCCTCGCCCTTGCCAAGAGGTGGTACGGAGATTTCGAGCTTCTTCTCGATACCCCGCCACCCAAGGCCCATCAAGGCAGCCATCACGTAGTGGGGGTTGGCGTCGGCTCCGGGGACTCGGAGTTCAAAACGCGTCGCGCCAGGCTTAGCTGTGGGTGGCGCAATCAGGCGGATAGAGGCCGCGCGGTGCTCCAGGCCCCAGGAAACCGTGACCGGAGCCCAGAAATTCTCCACCAAGCGCTTATATGAGTTGATGGTAGGCGCCAGCATGGGCATCACATACGGCAGGCCCTCGATCAGGCCCGCGAGGAAATGCCGTCCCATGTCGCTCAGGTGCGCGAGGTCGGGGTACGGGGGGTTGGGGTCCTTCTCTTCGCGCACGAAGAGATTCTTACCGTCGGCGTCCACGATGGAGAAGTGCGTGTGGCCGCTGTTGCCCGGCAGGCCTGACCGCGGCTTGGCCATGAAGCAGGGCACGATGTTGTACTTGGTAGCGACCGACTTGACGACGTACTTGAACATACTGACCCGGTCGGCCATCTCGCCGACCTGGCCGAACTCGAGGGCCGCCTCGTAGACACCGGGCCCGCTCTCGGTATGCCAGCCCTCAATGTCGCAGTTGAAGGCAGCGCACGTGTCAAAGATCTCGTAGTAGTAGTCTTTGTTGTGCACCGGGCGGGTGATGCTGTAGCCGAACATGCCCTCCGTCAGCGAAGGAAGGGCGTCGGCGCGGTTGTTCTGCAGGAACGCGGCAGGGCTCGTCTCGTTATCCGGAACCTTGAACTGGAAGAATTCAAGCTCGCCTGCCTCGGGAGTCAACGTTAGCGCATTGCGGCTAGCGGGCGCAGGATTGGGGGGACAAGGGGAGGGAGGTAGTCGTACCGCCAGCCATGCCATCGAGGTTTTTAGCCTTCAGCTTGTCCAATTGCAGCTTGAGCAAGCTTCGCGGGTCGGCCGGGATGGGTTTCTGGGTGTCGGGATCGACAAAGTTGAGCAGGAAGAAGGGGCAGTTGTTCTCCCAGGGAATGCGCCGGAAGGTCCGCAGGTCGATCTCGGCCAAGACGTCGTGGTAGCCGTTCTCCTTGTTGCTGACCTTGAGCTCCTCGATGTAGAGCGCGTCGTGCATGTCCCAGCCGAAGATGACGGAGCAGAAGCCCAGGCCCGACTTTGCGACAGACAGGAACTTCTTCTTGGAGACGATCTTGCCGCGCAAGATGCCGTCGACGTCGATGCCGGCCAGCTTGACCTTGTTGTCATCCTTGAGCAGGTCCGGCAGCGTCTCCAGCGTGATATTCTGCGGTGTCGTCATGGTTGGAGGGGGGCGGGACGGCGGTGGTCGCGCGCTCGGTGGATTGGCAAGCGAGGAAAGCGAGGCAGGAAGTTCTCAGGAACAGGTAGGTGGTATGAACGGGACAGGCCGAGGCGGGGACGAGAGTGCCAGAGACGGAACAAGAACAAAAACGAGACGGCCCAGCAAACAAACGTACCTCTAGTGCGGGATTGAGGGAATAGCCAAATGTTGTTCCAAGAAGACGGTGAACCTTGGCCCTTCTCACGCGCGTTCTTTCAGCCCCCCTCCGCCCCAAGGAAATGGAGGCGCTGGTATGACGTGGGGCATCAGCCTGGGAGCTAGCCATCCACATTGGGGCATCGTGTGCGGGGAGTTAACAGGTGCTGCGTGCGATAAGACAGTCCTCAGGCCCTGGCATCCCCTACCATGTACATACATACACAGTAGAGGGGGGGAGAGAGAGAGAGAGAACGAGAGAACCAGGGCGGGCCAGAACGCTTGCTGCAGCCGGACACGTAGCTAACACCCGGATGGCATAGTGCAACCGGCCGGTCCTGGCCAACCCCTGGTCTTCGGCCGAGTCGCGTGATCCGGATCTGCGATGCCATCGCCCACGACCCTGGCGGTTTCAGCAGACTGGCATCGGCTCGAACGACTTGTTTAGGTTATTGGTCAAGTAGCCTCGCTTATCAAAGCATATCAGCGCGTATCACGAAGCTTGACCGCGCTGGACCCCGAAATTCAGCGGGGATGAGGGGTCACAGGAACAGCAAGCGGAAAGCCATCCGATATCCCAAGCATGGATGCTTTTGCCGGCATGATGCCCTGCTCTCTGGAACCCCCGACGACCGGCCCCGTGCCGAGGGATATGAGTGAATTCTTCCATTCGGCTTCTCTACTCAATCTACCGAAGCCAGTTGGTCTTGCGCCACCGGACACGATGTACACGATGTACACGATGAACACCCAGAGGTACAAATAGCGGGAGGACAGAAATGGGTCGGGATGAATGCCGTCATCGCAGCGCAGCAAAGTCAAAGAGGGAGAGTCGAGTAAGCGGGGCTTGCATTACGGATGCACAGCACCTAAGAATGTACCTTAGGTGGTACGAATGTAGCCTCAATGGGCCCGCCGCCGCGACCGCTCGAGACTTTTCGGCCATCCACGCACCTACAACCTGTTTCCAAGGTAAGGTACTGGAGGTACCTACATGTGCACATCTTGAAACGGAACATCAACCTTCTCGAATGGCTGGCCAGAAACCATCCCCATCGGCAACACCCTCCACGGAAGCAATCCTCTTTCTTTCTCTCTCTCTCTCTCTCTCTCTCGCTCACGTGCTGTTCGGGCAAAGGGCGTCCAGTTTCCCGTCCCTCCATCCCTGCGCTATCGCCCAGCCAGATGGAGCCTCCCCGCGGTTTCTATTACGATGCAATTACTCTCGTAATGACCGGCCGGAGAGAGTGCCGGAGCTGCGCGGGCCCCGCAGCCGGAAACCTGGGACGTCCACCTGCCCGAGGACTGATTCATGACCGCCCCCGACACGTGTACCCTTTCTCCCTTTTCTCGCTATCACGAAGCCCCCCCCCCCCGGATGTTTGGCGTCGCTAGGGACTGGGCGGTGCCTGGCAACAGCCGGGCTGCCTGGTTGGAGTTTGGAGTCTGGTGCTGATCCGTCCCTTCCAGCTCCCGCCCGATAAGGCGGCCAGGAAAAGCAATGGGAGGGTCGGCTTGCTTATCTTCTGCCCGCCGTTCTCGGACGCTGCCCCTCCAATTGCCCCTCCATCCATTCCACCATCCGCCCTCGCGGACCGCCAACACAGTTGGTGCTAGCAATCATCACTGGACGCCATACCGACCACGCGTGGATTGGTTCCACGAAGCGGTCGGCTCGGTAGATTGGGAGGGTTCCCCAGTGACGTGACGCAGTATTATCGCCGTAGCTACTGTATTGCTAGTTCGCTTGACTCATGTATTCCCGACCACCTGTCCCCCCTCCCTCGGCCGCCACGGTTACACCCATCTCTTACCTTCCTGCCAGCTCCTTTGTGCTTGTTTCCTCCCTCAACGACCTTTTGTTCGTCGCATCGTGATACCCCTCCTTTTCATTATCATTATCCTCTCTCTCTCTCTCCGATCCCATCACCACAATGAGCTCTGCAGGCCGTCTGTCCGGCAAGAATGCCGTCATCACGGGAGCCGCTGGGTAAGTTCCCGCTCCCTGGGGCTGCGATCGAAGCACCGTGGCCCATGAGAACCCGGGCCGTGCCGACTGACGGGCGCCTTGCAGCGGCATTGGTCTTGAGACCTCGATCCTGTTCGCCAAGGAGGGCGCCAGCATCCTGATGACGGACATTTCCGCGCCCGCCCTCGAGAAGGCCAAGGCCAAGGTCCAGCAGCTGGTGCCCAACGCACCGCGCGTCGAGACCAAGGTGCGTGGTTTCCTTCCCTCCCCCCTCTCCCTTCCCTCGCGACTCGCGACGGGAAGCCTTCTTGAACCGGGCCACTGACCCGCTGCGCCCGCAGGTCTGCGACGTTTCCAAAGAGGCCGACGTGCAGGCGGCCGTGGAGGCGCTCGACGCGTGGGGCGGGCTGGACGTCATCTTCAACAACGCGGGCATCATGCACGCGCAGGACGACGACGCCGTGGGCACGCCCGAGAACATCTGGGACCTGACGATGAACATCAACGTCAAGGGCGTGTGGTTCGGGTGCAAGCACGCGGTGCTGGCGCTGCGGCGGCACGGCAAGACGCGCGGCAGCGTCGTCAACACGGCCTCGGTGGTGGCGCTCGCCGGCTCGGCGACGCCGCAGCTCGCCTACACGGCCTCCAAGGGCGCCGTGCTCGCCCTCACGCGCGAGCTCGCCATCGTGCACGCGCGCGAGGGCTTCCGCTTCAACGCCCTCTGCCCCGCGCCCCTCAACACCCCGCTCCTCCAGGACTGGCTCGGCGACGACCAGCCCAAGCGCCTGCGCCGCGAGATCCACTTCCCCACCGGCCGCTTCGGCGAGGCCGTCGAGCAGGCCCAGGCCGTCGTCTTCCTCGCCAGCGACGAGGCCAGCTTCGTCAACGGCCACGACATGGTCGTCGACGGCGGCATGACCAAGGCCTACGTCACCCCCGAGGGCCCCGCCACCCAGCCGCCCACCAACAACGCCCTGAAGACTGAGTTGTAAGAGGACGAAACGGGACGCGGCCCCCTCCTCTTTTCTTTTCGTCGACGGGGTGTGCCCTGCGCTGCGTCGGGGCTCCTTTTTCTTTTCAGATCATGTGGAGAATGGAGTTGGTTGGGATTGATGCGTTTACCCCTGGGCTGGTTGGCCCCGGGGGTCAGTGGGGGGCCATCGACTTGGTTCTGTGTCATTCCCGTCTGCGCATGTGGCGGACGCGGTTTTTTGTAAATACCGTAGAGATCTATCTCAAAAACTTGATCAAACGCCTAACGAAAGCTTCTCCAGGCTTTTGAAAACGAGCGTTGCGCGTTGACAAGCGGTCTCGGGCGGGTGGTAAGCCCGGCTACGGAGTAGCTTCTCGTGAAATGCATTATTGTTGATGAGCTTACGCTATAGTCGACTCATTCGTACCCAACGCCACCCGATGCTTGCCAAAACAATATGCTACAATAATCCAAAGGTCCTGCAACGCTGGTTCCTCCTCCCAGCATTTCGCCATGTGGCAAGCGTACACTCGTGGTTCTGGTTGTCGCTGGCTGTAGCCCGTCCGAGCTGCCACCGCGCGCTAATGGAATTGGCCCTCGGTATTGCCTTCGCCCATGCTCTTGCTGCCGCTGCTGCCGCTCTGGATGGCGCCGAGCATGCCGTCAATGTAGCTGGCGCCGCTCCACTTCTGGTGGGTGAGCACCTCGCAGCCCAGCTCCTTCTCGGGGCGCTGCACCAGGTTCACGTAGGCCAGCATGCCGTCCTCCTTGTAGGCCCGGGACAGCTCCGTCGTGATGGTTGCGTTGCTGTGCAGGCCGGCGAGCGAGATGAGCTGCAGCACGAAGCCCTCGCGGGCGATGTCCCAGATGAACGACTTGAGCGTCGCGTCCGTGAAGCCGTGCGCCATCCAGTTGAACGACGGCGACAGGTTGTACACGAGGCCCTTGCCCGGCAGCGCGGCGCGGACGGCCCGGCCGAGCCGGCTGGCCACCTCGACGTTGGGGTCGCCCGTCTCGACCCAAAGCAGGTCCGCGTAGGGGCCAAAGGCAATGGCGCGCTTCGTGGCCGCCGACATGCCGGCGCGGAAGTGGTAGAAGCCCTCGCGGGTGCGCGGAATGTCCCAGTCAAAGTAGATGGGCTTCGAAGCGAGCGAGTTGGCGAGCTGGCGGCGCTTGGCAATGCCCATATTGCGGTCCGCCTGCACTGCGGCGGTGTACTCGTCAATTTGGCTTTGCGAGACCCCCTGTTCCTTCATCTGGGCCACGGCGGCCTCGTCAAATGTCACCAGGGTCGTCTTCTTGACCCAGCTAGCCTCGAAGGCATCGATCTCGGGGCCGCTGGCGCCATTGGCCTCCATCTCCTGCAAGGTCTCAGCCAGCGGCGCGACGCCCTGCTCAGCGACACCGAGGATGAACTCATGGTCGCGCACGTCGATGGCGCTCGAGATGAGCTTGCCGCTTTCCGAGTCGGTCCGGGCCAGGACCAGGTTCTCGACGCCCATGACATCCCATTGGAAGCGCGCGGCCACTAGGCGGTTGATGTGCTCCCCAGTTGGCACCAGCACCTTGCCGGCCAGGTGGCCGCATTTCTTGCCTCCGTGCAGCTGATCCTCGAAGTGCACCGCGGCTGCGCCGTTCTCGGCGAACAGCTTGGCCAGCTTGATGACGGCGCTCAAGCCGCCGTGGCCCGTGTCGCCGTCGGCCACGATGGGCCGGAAGTAGTCCACGTAGGGAGTCTGGGCGCGGGCTTCGGCTGTCATCTTGCGACGTAGGTCCCACTGCTTGCGGTCGTGCATCGACTGGGCCTTGGCCATGCGCTGCACCTGGTTCGGCACCGTGTTGTAGGGGTAGTCGCCGAAGTCGGGCGACACCTCGTTCGTGGACGTGAGCAAAGAGGAGCAGGCCCAGCCCGAGAGGTACAGGACCTCCTGGTGGGGAGCCTGCTGCGTCATCTGCACCGGATCGATGGCGCCCATAGTGTGAATCGGCTCTCCCTTGGCAAGGCGCTCCTTGACCAGTTCGAACAGCTTGCGCGCCATCAGCGAGCTGGGGTAGCTTTGCAGCTGGGAGCCGCGCTTGGAGACGACGTCGGCAGGCGTGTAGGGGCGCTTAATGCCCTCGAACCGCGGCGACGACCACCAAGCCTCGACATCCTTGATCTGCTGCTCGTACAGGGCGTCCTCGGCGGCGCCCGCCTTGGAGGCTTCGGGCAGCAGCTGGAAACCGTCGGAAGGCAGGGCGGCGCTGACGGGCGGGTTTGCCGGCGGGATCGACATCCTCGAGGCGGTCAGGGACAGGCCGCGTACGGCTGTACGGAGTGGCAACACGCGCGATGCCGATGCTGCGGAGGGGGTTGAGGCCGAAGGAGCCAGCGTCACGCGGCGAGGCGCCCTAACCAGGGCCCGGCGAAGCATCTTGTGGATATGCGAAGAAGGACTCGCAGAAACGAAGGGGGGGGGGGGGGGGGGGGGGGGGGGGGGCGTGCAAGAAACAAGGACGGGGGCCGTTGGAGAGGGTGCGGGTGTTCAGGCAAAGAAAAAGTAGTGGTTGCCAGCCGGGCCAGCCTCCCGCTGCAAGTGAGGGGCGAATCTCGGCAGCGTGGCGGTCGGCTTTACGAGTGAAACGAAAGCGGACGAGCGGCCGAGGCTCGGGGATAACCTGGAGACACGGGCGTGGATGACGATGGCGGCGGGGCTGGGGGATGGTTGTACCGGAGGGCTCGTGGCAGCGCTGCATTTTCTTTCCCCTGGCAGATGCACCGTGGTAACTGCTGACGGCGTATGCGCCGTGTTCAGCGCATGCCCGCATCGTCATTTCCTTCACGGCGCAGAGGTCGTTTCTGCTTTGCATCCATAGTAGCACGCACAGAGCACTCTTTGCTGTGCCATGGATGGGATGGCTTCTCTAAGCGTGCGCCAACTTTCCGCACATGATGCGCCCGCCCGCACTTCCGCCCACAACCATCAGTAACCGCTTGTTGGTAAATGGATACTTATGAACTCTCCTCAGTCGCCCTCGATAGGTACCTAGGCACCTACCTACATGTACTGGACAGTAGAACAACTGCGTGAGAGGCACGAGAGGGAAAGATATGGGACATCCAGTACATCATCCACGGATGCTGAACGATGCAATAGGGACCTGAATGGGGTTTTCCCCCGAAGTTTACCGAGAACGATAAGGGCTCATTGGCCAATGGCCAGCGACGACGGGGCTGGACACCCTTCCGGCTTCCCTCGGTTGATGCGGGGGAAATGCCCCACTTGCTCTTGCTGGAAGACCGCCCGCCCTATTGAGGTACTTGTTTAGGGTAAGTAAAGTACGTATGGGAAGTACCTATCTTTCACATGTAGGCAGCGACATTCCATGGGATCCCATAGTAACTGGATGAGGTGTGTACTTCATAGATTCCCCCCCCTGTCCCATTAAATAGGTACCTATTTACCTTTCCATACTTACTTTACGGGCTACTCCTCCTAGCGCACGCCCGGTTCCAGGGAAGTTGCCCATTCTGTAGGTACTGTGTAGTTGAATCAGCAACTGGAGCGGGAGCTACCATCCCCTGGGTCTCCACACATGGATGCTTGTGAGCTCGATGCGGTCGGTCAGTCGGTTGATCGGTCGACCGGCTGTGTTGGGGAGAGGGAGGGGAAACAGAGGGACAGACGAGAGGCCGTGATTGAATGAGAAACAAAAAAGTCATGCCACCCAGCATATTATCCATCCCGTCTGTTGCTTTGTCCTCGTCCCGTTCCGCCTTTTGCACAATTCTTTCCTTCCACAACGTGTGTCCCGTCTCTCTTGCTCGCGTGGCCACGAAGTGCGAACCTCCGTGTTGGAAGGCCACCTTCTTTCTCTGTTACCCCACGTCTGCTTGCGCTGCTTAGCCGAGGTCTCGGGGAACCAATTGTGCGCAACTTGCCTGGAGCACCCTCGTTCTCACTCACCATGGCTGTGAATCTGCGAGCGGCCAGGACCGCCTTGGGCGTCTTGCGCGTAGGTCCTCGTCTCTCTCCCCCCCCGCGATCGTCCTGCGATGCCGTCCCGCTACCTGCGTAGCTCGGTGATCCGGCCCTGAGCTAATGTGTCCCGGCCCCCCCAGCCCCGAGTCGGTGCCCCTGCCGTCGCGATCCCCTCGGCGCGATGCTACTCGTCGTCGGCCGAGCCCGACCTCAAGGAAACCCTCAAGGAGGTCATCCCCGCCAAGAGAGAGCTGTTGAAAAAGGTCAAGGCCCACTCCGACAAGGTCATTGGCGAGGTAAAGATCGAGAACACTCTCGGCGGCATGAGGTACGATCCGAGGACCCCGCCCGTCTTTATGGGAGGCCGGTGCTAACGGTTACCCAGAGGCCTGAAGGCCATGGTCTGGGAAGGCTCCGTCCTCGATGCCAACGAGGGCATTCGCTTCCACGGCCGGACCATCAAAGACTGCCAGAAGGAGCTGCCCAAGGGTCGCTCGGGCACCGAGATGCTTCCCGAGGCCATGTTCTGGCTCCTCCTCACCGGCAAAGTGCCCTCGGTCAACCAGACGCGCAAGTTCTCGCGACAGCTGGCCGAGCAGGCCGGTCTGCCCGACTTTGTCAACAAGATGCTGGACAGCTTCCCTACCGACCTGCACCCCATGACCCAGTTTGCCATCTCCGTCAGCGCCCTGAACCACACGTCCAAGTTCGCCAAGGCCTATGAGGGCGGTCTCAACAAGGCTGACTACTGGGAGCCGACCTACGATGATGTCATCAGCCTCCTCGCCAAGCTGCCCACCATTGCTGCGAAGATCTACCAGAACTCGTACCGGGGCGGCGGTGCCCTGCCGGCGGATGTCGACATCAACGAGGATTGGTCCTACAACTTCGCCGCCATGCTGGGCAAGGGCGGCAAGGAGAACGAGAACTTCCAGGACCTTCTGCGACTCTACCTGGCGCTGCACGGCGACCACGAGGGCGGAAACGTCTCGGCCCACGCCACGCATTTGGTCGGAAGCGCTCTGAGCGATCCCTTCCTCAGCTACAGCGCTGGCCTGCAGGGTCTGGCCGGCCCTCTTCACGGGTGAGTACTTGCACTATTGCCGCTGACGGGACGTGGGGCGCTGACCGTTCCGAAAGACTCGCCGCCCAAGAGGTGCTGCGGTGGATCCTGCAGATGAAGGAGCAGATCCCCGAGAAATACGGCGAGAAGGATGTGCACGACTACCTCTGGTCCACCCTGAACTCGGGCCGCGTCGTTCCCGGCTACGGCCACGCGGTGCTGCGCAAGCCCGATCCCCGCTTCGAGGCGCTCATGGACTACGCCTCCTCGCGGCCCGAGATCGCCAAAGACCCCGTGTTCCAGCTGGTCAAGATGAACAGCGAGGTGGCCCCCGAGGTCCTGAAGAAGCACGGAAAGACTAAGAACCCGTACCCCAATGTCGACTCCAGCTCCGGTGTCCTCTTCCACCATTACGGCTTTCACGAGACGCTGTACTACACGGCCACGTTCGGCGTGAGCCGAGGTCTCGGTCCTCTGGCCCAATTGATTTGGGATCGTGCCCTGGGTCTGCCGATCGAGCGACCCAAGAGTATCAACCTGGAGGGCCTGCTGAAGGCTGCTGAGGCCTGAAATTTGGAATTCTGATTGCTTAGATGGCGATAGCTGGCGTTTAGGTCTGTTTAGCAAGAAGCTAGATACTGATATGCGAATGAGCGATGAATTAAAAGTCATTCGAGGTGTTGACTGGGTAGACTCGCCCTCGCTGTACGTCTTCCGTGACCGGGCTATATCGGGGACGGGCGCACCCGGAAAGCCGTCGCTGCGAACTTGTACGGAGAGCGATCAGCTCATATCCGTATGGCGGTCACGAGGGCTTCTCTGACGCCAGCTGAGAGACGTGAATTAGCCGCGGAAGTCCACCTTTGGGTATCATCGCGTGGTTCGACTGCGTCGCTTGCCCATCGCGACTGGCTTCTTACACACACCACCCTCCGACCAGCTAGGCAAGCCACTCGGGCGGTCATATCATGTCCTTCCCATGCCCGGATCAGGCCATCCGTTGCTGACCTCGGTCTCGGCGGGCCCCACCGGAGAGGTCTGGCTCAGCATCGTGGGAACCGAACGGAGCAGGAGTCCCAGCCGACCCGGATCTAGGTCACGTACCGCCTTGCCGAGCGGTACACTAGTTCTCAGACTCCTTGGATGGCCCAATGGCGACGGTCGCGCCATGCGCGAGTGGCTGGCAGGCGAGGGCGCGGCCGTTCAGTCAGCCACGAATCGCTGACGGACCCCTGATGAGCTACAAAGAGGCTAAAGGGGCGGCGGGAGCGCTGATTGGCCGAAGCCGATATTTCCCGCGATCTCATATACACGGGCAATATACGGTGGTCTAGACCGGCTGGCCAGCACACGTTCCATTATGAATCTTACTCTGTTTTCCCCCCAAAGGCCTTGGACCCCGAGCCGTTTCCACGCTCAAGATCCCGTCGGCAGCTTGTGTATACCATGTAATATAGCACTACCAGATCCACAGTTTTTCCACGCCGGCATCGTATGAGGTCCAAAACACCAAGACGCGACTCTATATACGACCAGACATCCATGTTGGACAAGCCCGGAGGAAGAAAACACGCTGACTGGGGAATAGCGTTACATTAGCTGACCACGCAGCCGTGGCTTTCGGCCAGCAGTTCCGCGTGCTGCGTGTCGATTCTCCCCGCATACCCAGCTGACCACTACACCCACCCATCCTGGGGGGAAATCATTAAGCTTAATCTACGAGGACCCTGGTTTCAAGTCCAAAATAGTATCAAATGCGACGCTCCAGCCCCGCCGGACAGGTAGTAGCGCCGTGCTTGTTGGCCGGCCCTGTTCGAGCTCTAGATCTCGGGGAGGGGCCGATTTGTACGTATACCCAATGTATGCAGGAAATAAATGGAGATAGGACGGAAGGGTAAAAAAAAAAGAAAAAGGGTTCAGTGGAAATGACCGGTAAGGGATTCGAACACCATCAAGTTCGGGTCTGCTTGCAGGGACCCTTCGGCTCTGAGGAAAGCCCTGTTGGATTACCACCTGGACCATCAAGTCACAACTTCAGTGGAGGGGTTGCTCGGTCCGTGAGATCTACTGGGAAATCTCTTGTGGGAGAAAGTCCTCTAATAGGCACCTATATGGGCGGGAAGGTCGTGCTCTGAAATGCCGTGGTTGCCTGGAGTTGTCCGTTTGTACCTGTTGATGCCCGAGGATTTTCCAGGGGCGTCTCCTCAGGAGGAGGGGGGGACACTGCCAGCGGGGGAGGAGGGCCGTGTTCGAAGCACCTCAGCTTTCTCGTTATAAGCAGCAGGCCGGGGAGCCGGTTGGGTAACAACTTGCAGTGGGCAAGACGACCGGTGCTTCTTGGGGGGAGGGGAGTTGGCACATTCTCTCCGCCGTTCTATTTCAAGACCGCGCTCCCCCGCATGGCCCAGGGCGGGTTGATGTTACGTGAGAAACGCAGGGTATATGGACCCTCGGCGTGTTAATCTATCTTTCATCTAAGCCTGCCTCGCTTCCCAATTCCCCCGCCAACCAGCAACCACGCGCGGTCTCCCGTCCCCCCCTCCCGACCTGGGGTTTTGTCCCTCTACTTCGCGGACTGGACACTGGGCAATCTATTTCCTAGATGAGCCTGCTCGCCGGGGCATGGCCGGCGATGTGACCCTGGCGGCCGCCGAGGCCCGCCGCGCTTTGCGCTGGGCCTCGTATCGCGTCGGGGGGGGGGGGGGGGGGGGGGGGGGGGGGGGGGGGCAGAGGGGAGAGGGGAACGTGCAACCGGCGACGATGGCGCAGGACGAGTGACACAGAGGTTCGGAGTATAAGAGGCGACATGCCTCACGATGGAAGGCCGATCATTTCCACTTCAGCAGCTTCAAGCCAGCGAGCAGCCAGCGAATCCCCGTCTCCAACCCCCTTTTTCTCCCCCCTCCTCCCACTTTAAGCTTCTTAACCCCTTCGTTTTTTTATTTGTGCCCCCAAGGCCCCCTTGAGCTTGTTTTCCCCCTCCTTGAAAATGCGCCCTTACGCCGCTCTCCTCGTGCCGGCCCTCGTGGGCGCTACGCCCCTCGGCCTCGCGGGCCAGGGTGACAAGCCCTCGCCCGACGAGATCCAGATCATCAGTGCGTCGACCTCGGGCAACGGCTGCCCCCAGGGGACGGTGACCAGCGACGTTTCCCCGGACCGCACGGTGAGTGACCCTCCTCCGGTTCCCAGCCCCCCCCCCCCCCCCTCCCGCTTTTTTTCCTGGACTCGAAAAGTTTCTGACCCGGGTTCCCCGGCAGGTCATCACCTTCGGCTTCGATGCTTTCCAGACGTACATCGGGCCCGGCACCACGCAGGCGGACCGCAGCAAGAACTGCCAGATCCACCTGAACCTCAAGTACCCCGGCGGCTTCCAGTACGCCGTCGTCGAGTCGACGTACCACGGCTACGCCCAGCTGGACGCGGGCGTGACGGGCAACTTTTTCTCGACTTATTTCTTCTCGCAGGACGCGGGGGCAACGGTATGAACTGCATCCATACCCCCCCTTGTTCTCCAGTTTCCTACACATCTTCCCCCTCTTTTCCTTCTTCCTTCTTATTTTCATTCTTCCCCCCCTTTCTCCCCTCCCCCCCCTCCCCTTTATAACTTATCAAAACGCTAACGGGCGTCAAACACCCACGAAAAGACCACGACGCAAACGTCCTTGTCGGGCGGGGGCATCTGGGCCAACGGCCAGGTCTACACCAAGCAGGACCAGGTGCCCACGACGTCGGTCATCTGGTCGCCCTGCGGCCAGACGGGCCTCCTCAACATCAACAACCGCATCGCGCTGACGAGCCGCAACGCCAGCGCCTACGGCCAGATCTCCGACGACGACGCCACCGTCGCCTTCACCCAGCAGATGCACCTCAACTGGCAGCCGTGCAAAAAATAAAACCCAGCGGCTTTTTCTTTCCTTCTTCTTCATCTTCTCCCGCGCTGAAGCCGCGGGGTCGTCGTTGGGTCGGAAATAGGGGGAGGCCCGGTGCGGGGCTGGAGGCCACGGGGGAGGGCTTCCGTCCACTCTTTTGGCATCGATACTTGCATCACTTTGGATCTTGCATCACCTCGGGCGGCGGGCTTCTGGGTTGGAGGGATGTTTGGATTCGGGGTGCTTTTCTCTTTGAATTTTTATTCTCTTCTTGCTTTCTTGTCACATATGTGGAAGAGGTGGCAGTGGTGTTGGTGTTTTTCATGTGCCAGATCCTCAAAGCCCCTCGCCACAACTTGGCGGGCTCTAAAAATTCATTTTCTAACTGGCCTCACTGTTTTCGCCCGAGCATATTTACTGATCGCTTCTGGACTCCCCGTCATTTGGTGCTTGGCGAATTCTCTGAAGCAACATCCCAACCCCAGGAGTCACCTGCAAGTCACCTTTCCCCCCGAGTCTACATTTTGTAGTCGTAAGAGTCTGTCACCCAAAAAGGTCTTATTTCAAGCCAGGAAGGGACGCTGACGGAACCATGGTTAGGTAGCCATTCAAGTCTCACGGTATACCGACATATCTCACCCTCTTTACAAAGAAGTCTCAATATGACCGGTCAAATGAGACGTTTTGATAAAAAAAGGGGGGGACCATTTTTCACTCCATGACCCCAGCTTCCAAATTGGCAGATAGTTAAGTTCCTTGCGGCTGTCCGCATCTCTTGAAGATAAGAATATTGCGGGGATAAAAGCTATCAGCGCCAGTGGCTGGTTATTGTGGTTTCACCTGAATTCATATTGAACGCATACAGCGACTATAAAACCAAACCCGCGATTATTTTTTTAATGAATAAAAAATCCAGTGATATTCTTGAAAAAGAATGCTACTTTGCAAGGCCATGGTTAAACAAAAATCACAGTTGAAAAATGTTACAAAAACCAACAGCTGCCCCAAGGTGAAACCGTGGAAGTAGGAAGGTAAAAGATATGACAGAGCAGAAAACATTTTTTTTGGAATGTTATAGTACAAGCCTAGATTACAGGGAGACCATTTTGGCCCCCATCCCCCCCGAATTGTGCCGTGCTGCAAGCAAACTAGCCAAAGGAGTGTAAGTAGAACAGCCACAGCCCGAGCAGCCCATCTTTCCGTTCTTGTCCTCCACGGGGCCTAGGATGAGGGGACAGACTCGGAAGCGATGACCTCGCCCGGTGTTAGACTGTCCTGAAGAAAAGAGGAAGGGAAGAAAATCACCAAACCACCAAACCAAAACCCCGAAACCCCTGCCCCTCCCCTTGAGATCCTACACATCTTTTCTGATTTTTCTTTTCTTTTTTTTCGTTTCCACCCGCCGCCTCGACCCCGAACTCTCTTGCCCGCTCCGTTCTTTGCCGAACCGGCATTGCTGGGTTTCTCTCTTTGCCCGGGGCTTTTAGTAGGCGGCGGACCACTTCTTGTCGCACCAGGCCTGGGCCTGGCCGGGGCGGGCGCAGAAGGCGACGGTGTAGCCGTCGTCGCGGCACTGGTCGGCGGCGGCGTCGTAGGCGCACCAGCTGGCGCGGTCGCGGGCGCAGTAGGCGGCCTCGCCGTAGGCGCAGGCGGGCCGGGGCGCCGCCGCGTAGGCGCAGGCGCCGGCCTCGGCGTCGTACGCCTGCCCCTCGGCGCACGTCGTCGTCGTCGGCGCGCCCCCCGTCGGGTACCACGCCGCGAGCTTGCCCGGCACCGCCGCGCGCCCCGCCGCGCAGAACGCCTTGTTCTTCCCGTCGTCCCAGCACTGCGCCTTGCCGGCGTCTGCGGCTCGGGTTAGCTGGGGTGGGGGGAGGAAGTGCAATAAGGGAGATGGAAATCGAGAGAGGGGGAGAGGGAGAGATTGTCTAAAGAGGGGGGGGGGGAAGGTCCAACATACCAAATGGGCACCACGAGTCAAGGTCGGCAGCGCAGTAGGCCTGCTCGCCGTAGTTGCACCGGGGCTTGTCGAAGACGTTGTACTGGCACTTGGCCGACTTCTTGTTGTAGAAGAGCGACTTGGCGCACTTGCAGGACTTGGTCCACCCGTTCCACTTCTGGCCGCCGCCGCAGAGCAGCTTCTTCAAGGTGCGCGGCGCGAGCTCGCCCGACTCGTTGTCGACCGGGGAGGCCGAGACGGCGGCGGCCAGGACGGCGACGACGGCGAGGGCGTTGGTGAAGTGCATTTTGGGCGAGGATGAGGCGTGGGTTTCAAGAACGAAGGAGGGGAAGAGACGGTGTTGTGTGGAGAAGGGCTGGAAGCGAGTGTGCTGAAAGCGAGTGTGCTGAGAGCGAGCGTGCTGAGAGCGAGTGTGTTGGGAGTGGGCTGGAAGCTGGAAGCTGTAGTGGACTGGATCTGTGTGATGCTGATGAGGCAAAAGAGAGTCGTTACTGGGTGGGAGATCAAGTGCTTTATATATCCCTTGTCAGGGTCGTGAAGCTGGTCATGCATACCTACCTAATGCACATAGTAGGTAATCTACCCACCGGCGCTCTATACACACGAACAAAGTCCCAGGCCGCCGTTGCACCCCGGCTTGGACCCTTTCAGGATGCCCGCCTTGTTGTCCACCTCATTCCACCCGGCATGGGTGGCGTGGCCCGGGGACCAGCAGAGTTTCGCCGGCTTCTCGAAAACAACTCGAGAGCACGGGGCCGGCCTGAACGCCCCAGGCGACGGCGCCGGAGGGGCGGCCGTTAGGCGTCGTTAGGGAGGGGGGGGCGCGTCCACTCTAATCCGTCTGCTCGGGTTCGACCCATGAGACATGCCTTCTCTCTCCCCGCATCCCGCATGGGCAGAGAGAGAGAGAGAGGGACCTGCGATCCATGCGCGTCATCCATAGGCACCCCCCGCCGCTATACGAGCGACGTCGCGAGGCCAAAAGATCTACGGTCCCCGGGCTCCGACGGGAGTAATGCCACCACCATGTGCGGGTGCCCCGACCGGCCGGCCGGGTAGCCTTGGCAACCTTGCCCCCCTTTTTTCTCGACGCACGGCGCGGCGCCAGTACGGCGCCGGGCCGCGCGCGGTGGAGATTAAGCCGATCCGGTCAAACGTTAATCGCCCGTCGGAAGCGCGCTGAGTTTCGGTGACTATACAGCCGCAAGCTGTACGGCCTTATTAGCCGCTGGGGCTAAATACCCGTGGCGCTGCCAAGCACATCCGCCTTGAAATCGAGCGTATCATGCTTATACACAGGTCGCTGGGTGAAATACTAATTATAGATCGTATTTCTTGTGCCGCTGGCGACGAGGGCAGTCCTGGTGCAATGTGCTCATTACTTACACCATGATTACCCAATCATCGGAGCTGAGTTGTGAAGGTGGCCATTCGATCGATTCAAGGCTCGAGTTTGTCGCGACGACTCGATTCCGGCTGCCTCGCCAATAATTAATCTTCGGAGGCCTACGGGAAGGGTGCGCCTGCGGTAATGGTAGCAGGACGGCCATTGCCCCCCAGTCAACACCTCAAAGAGGCACATAGGGCAAACGATGCCGAGTTTCGCCCTTATCCCATCTTCCAGCCCCGGGTAGCGGTAACCACCAGGAAGTACGGATCATCTGCAATGGGGGACGCACGTCTCGCCCCAGTGCCTCTTTTGCCCGTCCGAATACCAGCTGCCCGTTCCTCCTCAGCCAGCCTGACGTCAGGGTTCCGCCTGTCCCTCTCCCGTCTCTCCCTCGACAGCCCGCCCGCCTATGGCCGTTCAGAGCCTCATCTCCACCCGCATTGACTTCACGCCAACGTCGAGATAGAGTTCCCCCCAACGGCCGCCGCCGCCGCCGTCGACACGTGCCCCCCTCTGGAAGGGAAGGCCAGGCCAAAAACACAAGCGCCTCCCATCTCAACGCTACGCTGTGTACAGTTAACACGGGGGCGAACCATGACGGCACCACTCTCCATAGCCGAGTTGGTGTTCTCTGGTCTAGAGAACTCCGACTCCCACCACACCCCGCCAGAATGGGTGGGTGGGCGCTATAAATAGAAGGATCGACGGTGCAAAGTCTCGCTGATAGTTCCCGTCGCCCCCCTTCCCCGCCCCGGAACGACGCGGTTGGGTGCAGGGGTGGGCGGGGACGATGGCGCGCCGGAGCGACGGGTGAGGCGGCTGGCGTGGGGAGAAGGGGGCGAAAGCATTGGCGTCAAAAGGGGGGTAGCCGTCATGGGAACACGAGCAAGAAGGCGAAACCCTTTTCCAGCCCGAGGCCTCCTTTCGCCTCTTTGTGTTCTGTTTGCCAAGAGCGCGAGCGACGAGGCGGGGCATCGTGGGAGTGCGAGAGTTTCGTCCGGGCGTGCAGATACGAGTTCGTCCGGCGACGGAGCTATCGTCGCCAAGACGAAAGGTTCGCCCGAGAGTTCATGCGAAATGAGAAAGATATGCTGGCACCTGGTGGAAATCCAAAAACAAAACTTCATTGGGTATTCGGAGAAGTCTACAACTCTCGGACATCCACACCGGAACGACCAAAAACAAACGACCGCGACGACAACTAGCAGTCCACTATCCCATGGACTCCCATCCTCTCACCCCGAAGCCGGATCAAAACCAACCCGGCACAGATATAACCAAAGCGCCTTTCGTCACCGGTTGTTTCGAGTAAATTATACTACAGGAGCCGGGCCCGACCGCATGTACGGTGCTGACGCTCCTCGGGGACCATATGTGCACGCGCATCTGTTCCCCACCCAGATGCCGTAAAAGGAAAACGAAATAAAAGAGGAAACAGCAAAAAAGAAAATCCTGGAGAATGGCAACAAGATTCTTCTATTGTTCATAAGACCGTCGTTACAGTGCGACTTTTAACCGGTGAGGGTTACCCGTTCAACGGTGGTCGCCCTGGGCGGGGCTGCCAAAGTCGTTGCCACTGTACGGTCCGGCGCTGTAGCTGCGGTCAAGGGCACCGGGGCTGCCGGTACGAGTAGGCTCGAAGCCGTCGGCGCCGGGGCCGCCGGAGCGCATCTGGGCATCGGGGGTCGACATGCTGTGCGTGGGGACGGCACCAGTGGGGCTGGACAGCAACGGCGCCGAGCTCGTGGGATCCCAGGCGTTCTGCGACACGGGCACGTCGTGGTTGCTGGTCAGAGAGTTGCTGCGGCTGTCGCTGGGCATCTGGTACGTGTCGACATTGGGGCCCTTGCCCATGGCCGCGGCGTTGTACTCGACACCCTCGTAGTCGAGCGCGTCGGGATTACGGCCCTCCTTGCGGAACTGCTCCAGCTCCAGGCGCTCCTTCTCAGCCTCGGCCTCGCGAGCGGCGGCCTCGCGCTGGCCCCGCTTACGCTGGCGCAGGTAGTACACCAGAAGCGCGATGAAGGCACCGGCACCCACAGCAACGGCGCCAACGTAGACACCAGACTTGGCGCCTTGCGGGAGGTCATCCCACTTCTCCGACAGCGACTTTTCCGGCTCCGGCGGCGGCCGGTTGATGTTCTCCACCGCGGTCGAGTTGGCCTCGGGCCTGCCATGTGGGTTAGTCTGGGAACGCGCGCCTCGATGCCACGGGGTTGACTTACTCCACGATCTTGATGCTCTCCCACTTGCCAGAGCGGTCGCCGTACACATATTCCTTGCCCTTGGAGAAATCCTCCACGCGGCAGCTCTTGACGTACATGGTGAAGGGCCCGTCGTTGTAGTCGGTCTCGCCCTGGGCCCACTCGATGGTACCCTTGGGCTGGTCGGGGTCACCGCCGGCCCAGATGCCGAGACTGAGCATCATGGGCGTCTGGGGGTAGTTGTCCGTGTTGTTGGCATCCTTGGGCAACAGGGTGCGGACGTGGTTTCCGTCAATGTACCAGTCGAGCTTCTCCTTGGTCCAGACGGTGGTGTAGTTGTGGTAGTCGTCAAAAACACCGCCATCGACGGGGTGGTAGATGGCGTTGTGGAAGTCCTGGCGGCCCTTGCCGAAGTAGTTGGTCTCGGCGACAGTGGCGTTGCCGCCCAGGAACTCCCAGTCCACCTCGTCGAGCACGTCACTGGACCACACGATGGAGCTGACGATACCGCGGCCCGTGGCGGGCTTCATAATGACCTCGGTCTTTCCGAAGAAAAAGTAAAAGTTGGACTTGATGGTCGGGGAGAAGCCCTTCTTGGGAATGGTGAAGGCGGCGCCTGTCTCGGAGCTGTAGTCGACGGTACCGGCCTCGGTCTTGAAGACGCCCGAAGGCGGGGTGGAATTGAAGTTGAAGGTGTGGGCGGTAGCGAGCGCGGGATTGGGCTTGCAGTCCTCTTCCAGGGGATTACATTCCGTGTGAAGCTGAGCGGCCGCGGGCGTGGCAAGCAGCGACACAAGCAAGGCCGAGGCCGAGGCGACGACCGAAGACGAGCGCATGGTGGCGGTCGTGACAGGTCCGCCGCGAGAGGATTAGTTTGAATGCGAAATAGGGCGGCGAGGACCTCGTAAGCCGGTAATGATTGTCGTGAAAGACTCGGTAGGGGGTGCAAGGAGCGTGGGCGTCTCCGAATCAACAGAGAGCGAGTAGGATAGGCACCGTGTGGCGAGGGAGCGTGTGTGAGAGAAGGAGTGATAATATGCGGTTTCTACGGCGCAGCAAGCATATTCCTCGCCCGTGGGTCTTAATCTCGCAGGCCGACTATGAGTCCAAGGAGTGGTGGGACTCGGTCCAAGGCGACGCGGGAGCGAGAGAGAAGACGGGGTAGCGTCGCAGTAGGGCGACGCTGAGGGCTGAGGGACAAGGGCGGGTGACAGGCAAGTCTTTCGGGTAACAAAGGAGTGGCGTCGCGTAGGGCGAGAAGGGAGATGTGAGAGTGATAAAAAGTGCCGACGGCAGAGGCGAACCGGATCTAGCAGCTGTTTCTGGAAGGCGACCTTATGCAGCAGAGATCTCGGGGCAGGGGTCGTACTGTGCTGGCCGTTTCAGATGGATACCCCAAGATATCCAGATGCTGCAGGGAATGGGTCTGGTTATCCGCAATTCCGTTCGTGTTGGGCCGTCGTAGACGCCGCGGTGGATGAATGAGTGGCCGAAGACCGGGCTGCTTCACGGCGTGTGGATGGGAGACGCTGGGCTGTGGGAGGAGCTCTCGTTCAGCCGCCGTGGTGATCCATTGCCTCCTCTGGACCGCTGGGCGAGGGACCGAGCCTCGAGACGACGCCGATTGGCGAAGACGGCGCGCGGGCGATCATGCTGCTCCCTCTTCGTGCAGGCGTGGAACCAGGGGACGGACGGGGAGGGACGGAAAGGGGGCTCGGGGCGTGGCCAGCGAGGCCGAAGGAAAAGGGAGGGAGCCGTCAAGAACGGGACTTCATTCCTTGGCGACTGGGGAAAAAGCCATTTCCTGCAGATTGGGTTCCCGTTCCTGCAGTGCAGCCGCCTGGCAGTTGAGCCATTTGGTGGTCGCACCGCTGGAGCAACCACTGGAGCAACCACTGGAGCAATCATTGGAGCACCACTAGAGGAGCCGTTTCATCACCGTAGCGCGCCATGCCGTTCCTGGCTTAGCGCCGCCCTGCCCAGTCCACCCGGTCCCCAATCGCCTGCTAAATTTGAGTCGCCTCGAGATGATCCCAATTAATCGACGCAGGGCTAAATCGGATCAGGGCATGCCAGGCACCGGCGGCAGGCCGGCAAGCAAACACAGCCGGCAGGGGAAGGAGAGAAGTGATTTATTTTTCATAGCATCACCCAGTCTTTGCCGTTGGTTCTTGGCCTCGAGGCCTTGGCGGCGGGAGGGCACGTCCGTCGGTGGTGGGCGAGGCGGCCGGGGCCCGAGGAAGAAAAGGGACGGAGCACATGCAGGTAGGCTCGTAGGTCATCGGGTCGTATGGGAGTGGCCTCGCCACACGGCGGGGTGCATATCTGTGCCGGAGTCGGGGTGAGACGTTGTGACTGGAGATGTCGGGCTCGGCAGCAGTTTGACAACGTTACGGCGAGCCACCCACAGCGCAAAGAAGCGCGTGGCAGAGTTCGCAGAGGCAGGCTCAGTTATGCCCGCGCGGGCGAACCAGGAGCGTGCCCGCTCCGGCAGATGAGACGGTCTCCTGGAGCCTGTCCTCTCCCTTGCACGCCGCGTTTTGTGACAGCAACCAAAGCTACGATGCTCGGCGAGCCTTGGCCGGAGCAAGGACCCCCCACCGACACAGCCCGCCAAGACCCAGGACCGGAAGCCCGACTGGCCTGCCTGGTCTGCTTGCTGCTGGGTATAGGTGTATGCGCCGCAGCCGTTTCCCTCGTTCGGTCGCCTCCCCTGCCTGGTTTGCCGCCGTCATGGCCCGCCCAGTCGCTGGCGCGCGGAAGCGGCACGCCGTCGGCCGCCTCCTGACCAGGCCACCTTGCCGGCGTCGTAGGTCCTTCCGCTGGATCCTCTCCTAATTATGAGTACTTACTTACAGACGCCCTCCTATCCTGGATGGACATATCCGTATAGCAGGCGGCCCAGTTCATAATACGTCATAGGCAGCGGGGCCTTGATGTCCTGGTCTTTACGGCGCGCTCCCAGGGCCAGAGAGTGGCACGTACGGGCCATGCTGCCAGGAAGAAAAAAAAAAGAGGAAAAAAAGGGCGCCATCGTCGCCAAGGGCGAGCGACTGCCAGTTCCTGAGTGCTCCGGGGCCTCCACCGCACACCGCACGATCGCGCGCTTCCCTGAGGAAGTTGCTCGGGGGAAGCCGCTCTCGCCGCCACGTGCGGCTAAGGCATGGGGGGCAAGAAGAGGGAGGCGGAGCATTACTTGCCTATCTTTTGCCCCCTCGGCCCACCACCCTACCCTATCCCCACGCGCCCGACCATGTCGCCTCGTCAGCCCGTTCGGCGGGAAACACGACGGTGGGCAGTACCGAAATCTGTTCTGCTCAACGCCGTCCAGCTGCATTCAACTTGGGCGATGCTGAGGGCAATGTTCGTGGCTTTTTGACGGACTCACGACTGTTCCCCCAGTGGGCCGACGTCCGGGCATTGATCAGCTGGGGCGGGCCACCGCCAGCGGCCTGAGCCGTCGATTGGGTGTCATGGGGGGGTGTGTCCGTGTGCCAGCCTGTCAATCCGTGACGATCGCGGTGGTGGCTTGTCGTGGCGGGTCTCTCTGCGAGCCTCGTCCCAGGGGAATGGAAAGTTTAAAGAAAAAAGGCGATCGCTGCAAGGTGGCGATGCCTGTTGGCGGCCCCCGATACCAACAAAATTGAGAACACGAACGAAAGCGGACGACGTATTGATTGCTACGGTCCTGGCCAGACGTAGTACCCTAGGGGGCATGGCTGTTCGCCAGGAGCCCGTTGAGCAGCCGGGCCGTCATATCAACCCCTTGCCCAGCACAGCGAATGCCGGCTCCCGTCCCTCCCCCTCCCCCTCCCCTATTCGTGTTGGGCCTCGCGCACCGCGTACGCAAACATGGCGTTGGACCCCTCGGCGCTCTCGTCGGCCAGCTTGCGGGCGCTCTCGACGCCGGCCACGGGGAGGCGGTACTCGTAGGCCTGGCCGTCCTTGGCGCCCGCGTGCGGGTAGGGAAAGGGCAGGTAGTCGGGAAGCAGGCCTAGCTGCCGCAGCAGCGTCGCCTGGTCCCAGCTGATGTGCTCGTGGTACAGCCGGTCGCCGCGGAGGTTGACCACGCTCGTGAACGGCACCGCCACGTACTTGCCCGTCGGGGGCACGCCCGGCGCCCTGTGGATTCGGGCAAGGGTAAGTCACGCGTGGCGAACATGGATGATGCCGAGTTGGGGGGGGGTACGGGATAGGGGCATCTGGCGGAACAGGGAGGGGGGTGGAGGACTTACAGCCAGTCGATGACGCGGTCGTGCGTAAACTTGAACAGGAACTCGTCCACGACGCGATCAATGCCCGTGGTCCGGCTGACGAGCTCGAGCTGCGTGTCGGGCGGGTTGGCGAAGACGAAGTGGTTGGTGTAGAAGTGGGTGAGCTTCTCGCGGCCGACGCCGCCGGTGAGGGTGGGGATGTGGTTCACGTAGGGCTCCTCGACCATGGTGGCCATGGTCTGCGCGACGTCGCGCGCCTCGAACTCCCAGTACGTGTGCTCCTCCCAGATGGCCTCGAGGTCGAAGTAGGGCCCGCCCAGCAGCGGCTTGAGGAACTGCAGGCTGCGCGTGTGCGCCACCGCCGCCGCGCCCCCGTGGTAGCCGGCGTGCGCCGGCACCGCAAAGAAGGCCGACGCCGCCTGCGGGTAGCGGTGCTCCTTGGCCTGCGCCGGCAGCACCGGCGCCGGCCCCGCCCCCGCGTCCGCCCCGGGCCCCCCCGGCGCGCCCGGCCGGTGCACCAGCATCGGCTTCACGCTCGACGCCGGGTGCGCCCCGTAGTACACCACCCCCCGGACCTCGTCGCACGCGTCGATGCACGCGCCCACGCTCGACGTGTCGTCGGCAAAGTAGGCTAAGCACAAGCAGTCAGCAAAAATCAGTAACACGACAAACCAGGGAGCAAACTCCGTCACGGCTCACCAACCACGCCGAGCTTCTCGCTCTGGTCGCACGACGGCAGGCTTGCCAGCGCGGCAACGACTTTGCGCAGGTCGGGCGCGCCCAGGTGCGAGCCGGGCTCCTTGAGCACGAGCTGGGCCACGGCGTAGCCCTCCTCGGCCCATTTCTGCAGCGGCGGGGGGTCCAGCGTCTTGTCGTGCTTGGATAGGTCCAGCGACCCGTCCACCAGCAGGATGAGGCCGGGCCCGTGGCCGCGGCGCGACAGAGGGGGCTGCACCGTCAGCACCGGACTGATCTCCAGCGCGGGCGCATGGGGGCGTGAGACAGGCCCCAGCTCGAGGCTCATGATGGACTGGCTGCTTTGGCGTGGAAGGGCTCGGAGTGCCTGATTAGCATCTGTCATGCATCGATCGCTGAAACTAATAAGTCGTCCTGGAGGTTCAAAGCCCGAGGAATGGGGAGTGGCGTCCCCATGCGGGTGGGCAACAAAGAGCTTATTATTGGACGCCAGCCTGGTTTCCATCCCGAAGGCTTTCTGGGTGCGGGGTCGATTGGCCACCATCGAATGCCCACCTCATACGATTCTGCGACGAAAGAGGGGGAATTCCCACGATGCCAAGTCCGCAAGCCGAGTTTGACATGTCTGCATAGACGAGGCGTGCATGCCGTGGCTGTCTAACGAACGGAGCAGGAGGTCAAAAGGCAAGCATGATCACCAGTCACGGGCAGCCAGGTCAAAAAACGGGAAGCGTGAAAGCAGTCTATGGCCATCATGATCTCATAAGACATCGTGCTTCAGAGGACGATCTACTTCTTTCTAGTGATCAATACCCTCAAATCCGTCGTACGCTCATCGCTAGCCTAGAGCATGTTCTGCACCGGCTTGGGGGGTTGGGTGTCTCTGCGGCGCACTAAGTAGCCGTGCCGTGGAGAGCGGTCCTCTTTGGGGGGGGGGGTATCACAGTGGTGGTGTCTGCTGGCCGAGGACCCTGCCATGATCGACTTACAGCATCGACTCGATCTTCTTGACGCAGTCGGGGAACTCCTTCCAGTCGTACATGATGACGGCGGCCTTGCACTCGTCCTTGAGGACCTTGGCCATCTGCTCCATCTTCTCCTTGCCGTCCTCGATGCCGTAGACGCCCACGTAGCCGATGAGGGGGATGCCGGCCCGCATGGCGGCCGTGGCGCCGCTCTTGCTGTCCTCGACCGTCAGGCACTCCTTCTGCGAGACGCCGAGCTTCTCGCAGGCGAAGTTGTAAATGGCGGGGTCGGGCTTGGACGAGGGCTTCTCCATGCTGGTGGCGGCGCTGTAGACGTGCTCGTCGGGGAAGTAGTGGTCGATGCCGACCTTCTTGATCGAGGCCACGACACGGGGCTTGGCCGAGGTGCTGACGACCGACATGGGGTAACCCTGCTCCTTGGCCCAGGCCAGCTGCTCGGGAACGCCCGGGCAGGGCTGGCACTTCTCGCTGAGCTTGGCCGTGACGGCGCCCAGCTCGCGGTCGACGTAGGCATCGACCTCCTCGTCCGTCATGCTGAAGCCGTGCTTCTTCTGGAGGCCGACCAGCATGCCGCGGAAGTTGTGGCCGACGAAGTCCTCAAGCAGCTGCTCCACCGTGTAGCGCTCCGACTTGCCAAACTTCTCGAGCACCTCATTGGTCAGGTCGGTGCAGGCCTCGAAGGCCAGGCGCTCCGACAGGCAAAGCGTGTTGTCGCAGTCGAGAAGGATGTACTTGACCTATGTGGGGAGGGGTCAGCTCTCGATGGTCCGTCTCACGGTGCGTTCTTTTGTTTCCCCTTCTCCATCTTCTGCCTGTTTGTCGGCAGAGTAGAATGCAAGGCGAAATGCGGCACAAAAAACTTACACGAGCCATTTTATCGGATCTGGACTAGGCAGGCAGCGGGTGCGATGGATGTGGTGTTTGAAGCGGGGATGGATTAAACCGAAAGAGCCGCGATGGGACGGGAAGTGAGGTCTGGCTGACGGAAGTGGATGGTACTTAGGTATGGCAGAGAGGTGGTGGTGATCGACGAAGAAGGCCGTTTCTTTCACCGGGCTTGGGGAAAGGGAGCTTTGGAGGGGTGCTTTATAGCCGGGGAGAGCTTGCAAAGCAATTGACTTTGGGCCGATTCTTCAGTGTTTGTTGATTTCAGGTTACCTGCATCGCGATGGCCCGGCCTGCCTGTCCCCGTCTCTGCCCCTCCTTGTACTCGTTTGGGGCGCCGCAAAGGCTGGGGGTGATGCCGAATACCTCCTCCATCTCATTCCACATGCACCCATTCGCCCTCCATTGAGGCTGCCCCTCCACCACCATGACCTTAGGTACTGCGTCATTAATCATGGACGAATTAACTCAAGGTGCGGGTGCTGGTGGAGGCGGGGTAGACACGGCTCACGCGTGTCCGCGCCTTCCCTCCCCCCGGACACTACCGACCTAAACTCTTACCTAACACAAGTACATGGGATACCCAGCACCAACTTCCAAGCCAAACCCACACCACCACGTTTTTGTCTGTTTTCCATCCCGTCCCATCCCCATCCACCAAGACAAGGCCATTGCGGCAATAACACAAGCGGCATTCTTGATCGCCTCCTCTCACTGTCCCACCCCTGCTTGTATTTAAACCCCGTTGCCTTTTGATCAGCGTAAGCTTGCATCTCTCACCGGGCCGGTGGGCCTTTCCACTGGCCTGGGTGGGATTGAATGGAAGCCTCCAACATCAGGCGATTCCACGAGTCTTTACCCGGGCTGGCAACCTACCTACCCAGCTTATACTTAAACACTTCCCTTACTTTCAAACGCTGCACTAGGTTCCTAGCAAGCCGTCATCAGTTATTGCCAGCCCGAGTACGGGATCGGGGGGGGGGGGGGGGGGGGGGGGGGGGGGGGGGCAGGGCTGAGTGAGCTTGCGTAACCCAATTCACCATCGATCGCGGCTGCGGCCATCTACAACCCGGCCCAATCGAGCAAGCCTGCTTGCAGACCAGTCCCCGGCAGACAGAACAGGCCCTCCAGCTGGCAATTCTCTTGCGCTAAATGCGTCTGTAGCGGCCGGGCTGCCTAACTGCAATCGCCCGTGGAGAAGCCTGCGCTGATATTCTCAAGGTTTTCTTGCTGAAGCCACGAGCTTGAGGATTACCTGGAGCGACGGCGTCTTTAGTGCCTCCGGGTATTCCCAAGCCCCCGGGTTCCGCGCTTTGGCTGAAAGCAGCAGCGACGACTCCGACCGACGGGTCTTCGGTCCGCAATCGCAGTCTCTCGCCATCCATCGGCAATCGGATCTACCCCGGCGCCTTCCTCAGCGTGTCGATGCCCATTTCCTCCATATTCGTCTACCTACCTATGTGATCTCCGTTTCCATTGCTATTCGGCACGCCTCTTCCGCCCATTACTGCCACACCCTCTTTCTTTCTCTCCCTTCCCTTCTCTCCAAGGGCTCTTCGTGTGTGTGTTACTCCTGGCCCGATTCCCCCTAATGCGCAGTCCTTGAGTCACCCCCGTTTCTTCGTAGAGCAGTTCTAGATTGCAACAAGACGTAATTACTCCTGCCACCAGCACTGCCTGCTGTCTACCTATTTAGGTACCTTATCCCCTCCTCCTTCGTTACAGTGCGGCCTTCGGGTTGCTGGGCCGAGATTCGGGCCATTTCCCTTGAACAACTTACCAAGACCCGACCTGCAGTGGAACGAGAAAGCCAGTGCTGCACCCTTTACAATATGACCCTCTATGGATTGCCTGTCCTTCCCGCTTCCGGTCTCGCGCTGCGACACGGCCCTATTAATAGCTATTTGCCCCCCGGACAAGGTGGGCTGAGGCTGAAAAGGGCCCTGATTGACCACTCCTACATCGTTGGTTCTCTCTGCCCCTCCGTCGCATCCAATCGAGTTGCTAACTGGCTTTCATTCAGGCCTAACGGGGAGCATGGAGCTACAACTACACAGTAGAGTATAGTTGTCTGCGTACCGCCCGCAAAGCGCTTTCACACCCCAGCATCACCTACGTTCACTGTCGCACGAAGTCTGCGTGGTTCGTCTGCCCTACCGATTACCTGTAGATCAGTATCCGCAACAGGTACCGTGACTCCGAAGAACAAGCTGTTTGTGGGACCGAATAGGCATCTGTTTACAACTATAGTATAGATGTAACAGTAAGCGCTTACCTCTTAGCACATACTCCACTAACTATTGTCTTTTTCGGTCGGCGCCTCGGTTCTTGGTGGCCCTTTCTGTTTCAACTTCAGATTTTCACTGACGACGTATGTGTCATGCGGAGCGGTGGCGGCCGTCCTGATGGTAGATGCCGCGTTTGTTGTCGTTGCAAATCCCGGTCCAGAGACCGCCAGCGCCGCCGTTTGCTTCGTTGGGGACCATCCTCACCACCTATCCAGAGTCAGTAATTTCCCTAACAACAGGTATTCATGGGGCCAGTTCTTGGAGCACCCCGGGACTGGAACCCCGGAAACAAACAAAGCGTAACAGGCGTATAATGGAAGGGGCAGTAAAGAAGGAACACAAAGTTGCTCACGCTGCCGCATCTGCTTGAGCACCTTGTTCTTTTCGGACCAGAAGTACCTAAGCGGGAACTCGTCGCGTTGGCAGTCGCGTGTAATGCCCTTGTTTTTCTTATTCCTCCTCGGGTTCCCATCGGCGTCCGAAGCCGTCTCGCGGAGGACGAAGCCGTGGGCCCAGGGCCCCCAGGGCTGCCCGTTCTGCTTCGCAATGGCTGTCGATCCCAGGGCGTCGGTAGCGGTCCCGTCCCGGCCCCATTCTGTGCCGTACATGGTTCTCGTCACCTTCTGTGGCGGGCTCTCAGCTGTCTTGGTCCCCCAGTGCACCCGAATGAAAGTTGTCGGGTCGGGCGTCTTGTCTCGTTCTCGGCATTTTGGCTTGTCCTTACGGGCATATCCGGTGCTCGACACGCCTTTCCCCATGAGGGAGTCGGGCGCGTCCACCGTATCGGTGAGCATAGAATCAAGATAGCACATACTCCGTGGAACTCCGAGTCTCCCAGGACAGAGTGTTGATGAGCTTCAAGTCAGGAATGTAGCTCCCTTGCGGGGAGAAGACGAGGAGAACAGTGTGTTTCGTAATCAAGCAATTAAGAGATCTAACGAGGTTGGTAGCGTAACTGAAAGAGTTGATGATTCGGCATGGCTACTTCAGCTTTACCCGGAAGTTACATGTCTTCTCATTGAGTCTCATATAGCCCGAATTGATGGGAGCCATCACTCAAGCCTTCTCAGAGGCATCCGTATTGTGAAAGGATGGTGCACACCACCACGGCGTCCATAGATATAGACCTGTACATGAGTTAGGGTGTTGGACATAGCCCCCACAGGGGGCTGCTCCTCACAAAGTCCTACATTGGAATTTCAAGGCGACATCACGCCCGACAAGGCGGCAGACACTATTTGTACACTTATATCTCTTCCAATGGCTTTTAGGAGGCAAGTCGCCAGCTCGCTGCCGTATCATGACAGGCTCGGTCAATAATACCGGTGTATCTTACATCCGACTCTGTTGGCTATCCTGATAATATTACAGGCCTGAGGCTTTGTCTTTCGCGGCAGGGCTCAGCCCGGTACGTCATGGCGGACTACCGCGACAAGATGTCAATCATGAACAGCATCTTCTTCTTAGATACAAACACGGCACAAGACCTAAAGGGTCGTAAATGATCTCGTTACTCTCTCACACTGCCACCTTTTCCCCCGGTTACCCGACAAGCCAACGTGCTGCAACACTGCATCTGTCAATGGGCAAACACCTAAGTACGCCTTAAAGGCTTCTACTTCAGCCTTGAAAACTCCCTCCTCGTCTCTCATCGGACTCACCTGACGAGTGCCAGGTCCCTTCCCCCCAAGCTCACTTGCGACATGTCCGGGACAGCTGCGGGCTCCTCACACGACGACATCGTCGCGGCCATCACTTCCTGCTGCAAGCTCGTCGCACGCGCCCATGCGATATCCGGCTCCTATGGTCTTGATCTGCTCCATCCCCCCCCCGAAGGGTGGCCTGGGCAAGTCAGCCGCGGCCACGGCCCTCATCCGCCACCTCCCTTATTTTGAGGGGCCCGAGATCGTCCACATCGCGCCGGACGTGGCGTCGCTGAGTTACATCCCGCCGCCGAATTCAACCCCCCCGGGGCCGTTCTGCTATCAGGACCGGTGGGGCGCGGCGGCGGGCGAGGGCAAGGGCGAGGGCAAGGGCGAGGGCAAGGGCGAGGGCAAGGGCGAGGGCAAGGGCGAGGACCAGGGCCAGAGGCGGTACGACCGCCTCTTTGCCGAACACGGGTGGTCGGGCGCCGCCTGGTTCTGGCGCGTCGGCACCTTCTTTTCGGCCTGCGAGTGCAACATGCGGGAGTTGCGCTGGCTGCCCGGCCTGGAGGAGGGGCCTGGGGGGGGGAAGGGCCCGAAGCTACCCCTGAGACCCGCCGACGGCTCTCTGGAGAATCCCCCGTCGTCGTACGGGGCGTCGACAAAGGGCCTCGGTTTTCTGGAAAAGGGCAGCCAAATTGGTTGAAATCATAAGCAGTCCTGAGCATCCCCGAGTATCCCCGAGTACTCAGGCAGGGCGAGCCCAAGCAGGAGCAGGGATACTGACCGGAATGAGTCGGTGAACTCTACGCCCAGAAGAATGGATATACTTCAATATCAGAGCGAACATGGATTGATGGATACCGTCGAAGTGAGTTCCTTTTTTAAACCTATTATTCAGAGGATACCATGAATGCCAAGCCACATCCCACAAACTCCTCAACTACCAACATGCTTCCGGAAGACAAGTATGAGAATAAACCCACAATACCCAGCCGTAATAACGGACGCCAACTTTTCTGTGAATGATCCATACGACACCGGCGGCCCCCTCGGCCCAGCAGACGCGGAAGCGGCAAGCGTGTGGTAAGCGTGCGGCTTACGTGGACGTAGGGCAGCCGGTGGTCACCGTGTTGTAATTGGTGGGAATCGGGCATTTCTCGCACGGTACCGGGCACGGCGTGGTGACGGTGGTGGTGCCGGTGGTCGGGCAACAGTCGGTGGAGCACGGCACCGTGACGGTCGACTCCACGATGAACAGCGGGCAGACGACGGGCTCCGTCTCGGGCGGGCACTCTTCCCTCGGGCAGCCGCCTCCTGTTCGTACGCGTCAGCCCCCCCACCCCCGTTGTATTCTCTTGGGCCTCCCCCCCTTCTTCCCATCCGGGCCCCCGGATGCGCCAGGGGAAATACATACTCGGCGTCACCTGGGTGGTGTACGAATAGCAACTGTGGGTCGACACGGCCAGGCCGGACGTGGTGGTGCAGTGGCCGGGCAGCGTGGCCGTCGCGGCCATGTAAGTGGTCCGCGCGGGGGAGGCGTGGCTCACGGCGGCGAGGCCGGCGACGGCGAGGAGGAGACTCGGGCTGGACAGCAGCATCATGATGATGATGATGATAATGATGATGATGACGATGATAATGATGTTGATGGCGGCGTGACCAACTACTATGTCTGCTACCGGCCGAAAGGCGCCCGCCCGCCCGCTCTTATACCAGCAGCGACCCAAGAAGGAAGACCTTCGGGCTTTCGCGAGGCGAGACCCAGCTGGTTGGGAAATGCGGATCGACGCAGGACTAGCTTTCACAGCCCGTCCGCCCAGAAGGGCCCGGCGGTGATATTTTACGACATGGCGCTCCGCCGCGCCGCGCCCAGGAGCCATCCCACGGAACACTAAGGGGAAACCACTGACACCAAACTTCGGGGGGTCGTGGCGGGGGCCGTGGCGCCGCCTTTTCCGCCCTCCCCAAGGGAGGAGGAGGATTTCTCCCCAATTCGCACAACAACAGCCCCGTTTGAGCAGAAAGAAGGCTGGAGCGTCCAGAGAAGTATAAAGGCATGGATGGCAATGTGACATAATCAGCCCCTCTCGGATCTTGGATAGCTGATTACGGGCTTCTCTTATGGCTACTTTCTTTTTCCTCTTTCGAGGTTATCATGCTTCCTTTTCCGTCCGCGGCGTGTCCCTCGTTCGCGTTCGACCTCTCCCTCCCCTCCTCACTCACGACAATCCAATGGCGTGGCCACTCCGCAGCCCATTCATCCCATGCCGCCGCCCCAAAGTCTTTCTTGCACTGCCCGCCCGTCTTCGTAACCGGATGAAAATCGGCCAGCCCCGCCTCCCCCCAAAAGCGCGCGTATGGGACCCAGACGGACCGGCCAGTCGGGCTTGGGCCCAAGGCCCATGGGACGATCCCCTCTGCCCCTCCCCCTCCCCTCCTTTTCGTGATGGGCAAGCCCGCGCAGGGCCAAAAAAAAGGTTCTTGGTAATTAGTACGGACGGGCTAGGGAGAGAGCTACCCCAGGGTCGGGTGCAACGGCTGGGGGATTGACATCGGCCGCGCCCAACTCTAAAACACCTGCGCTCCTCCGCGAGCAGACCAGGCGTCCATGCGCTGCGCGCGCGCGCCGATACCTGGGGGGAAGCTTTTCGGCCGGTCGGACGCACGATTGTAGTGTATAGATAGAGGGGGGGATCATGTTCTCTTATTCTTCTCCCCCGGGTACCCCGTGCTATACGGAGAGCGAGCTGCTCGAACGCCCCCCCTCCCGCCGAGGCCCCGTCATGTCCCACCGGAGCCAGTGGCTTTATAGCGGCTGCGATCCTTCGCCGCAGGCCGTTTGCGCGAGCACTAACTACACCCGATGGGAAGACGTCGTCGAAAGTAGTGCGTCGACACCAAGGCGACCCGGCCCACGTCACAAGCCGGCAAAAGCCCATCCATCCCATCCAGCAGCCCAGGTTTCTAATTTAGGCCTTTATCCCGCCTCTATAAACACCATGCTCAGATGCGTCATAAACCCACCACCCTCGTCCTTTCGCGTCCGAGAGCGGCTATGGAGCGCCGTCCTCTGACTACTGTAGTGCCAAAATCCTTAAGGTGCTACTAATACTGTCCGTCCCACCCTGAAAGTCCTTTGCATAGAGTCCATTCCGTCTTGATCATAGTCCTCACCCAAGATAGCCACCGTAGTTACGTTGTGTATTCCCCCCTCCAGTGTTCGGCCGAGATAGGTGTGGGCAGTTGGGGGAGAGGGAGGTCGAATAACCCGATGCCAAGTACCTCTCCCACATCAACTATCAGGTCGCTCGTTCTCTGGTCGAACGGTCATACGCTTCACGCTCCACTGCAGCAAGCTGGTGTAATGGTGCTATGCTTAGTACAGGTCAGGTGGCCGGCGGGTTCTCGTCTTCGTCAGTTTGGGGCAAGCTCTCTCGAAGTAGTCCAGCATCGTCCGGTTGACCCCCTCACCGTGGCCAGCCTTGACGGGAAGGTTTCGCCAGGTCGGACATCGCGATCATCGGGTTGGCGGTGTGGCCGCTTCCGGTGCAGCTCCCACTGCTGTCGCCAAATCGCCGGCGTTGTCACAGTGTATTGTGCCCCGTTTCCGCTTTGTTCGGCCGGTTTTCTGGAAGAAGACATGTCCGCAAGTGTCCTCGAGATAACCGTCACCAGCTTCCTACTTGGGAATTTACAAACTCGTGAAGTTGTTGTATTCTGTCGTCTCCGCGGGGCACGTCTGGCACGGCTTTCGCATGGGACAGTCGTCACAAGAGGTCGGCTGCCCACACCCAGTTCGGCCCAGTGGGCCCGGAGTCGAAGGCACAGTCTCGGAGTTGACTCCCGAAGGAGGTATATGGCTAACGTGGGTAAAATGATCCACGGATAAAAGTGCTGACGTCAATGCCTGAGTTATTGTTGTTGGGCGGCATTCCCCGTGATGACTGCGATAGATCGAAGCACCTGGAAGTCAGGCTCTGGTCGCTCTATATGTGCATAGAGGTCCAGCCGTGTTGTGAAGAGGTTGGAGTAAGAAACGCTGTAAACGGCAGGCAATTGTTTGGTTCGCATCATGCAAAATTGTAAGAGGAGAATGTATCTGATGGCACGACAAGTGTTTAACCGTTAATCCAGGGCGGAATATGAGGCAGGTCGACCATCATGCACAAGGTTGGCGGAATATGAACCGTACGCGCACATTGACGTTGAGCTGTCAAAACAAGAAGGGGAAATAATGGTCTTTGATTCCTTATAGAGACACCGCTCCCCTAACAGTACTTCCTGCCGCTTGATAACGGCCCTTCTAGGCTACTAAGCGTTTCCAGTCCTGCAACACATGTACGCCTCGAAGAGGCCGAGGCCAGCATTGGACAGCGACCACTCTCCGTTTTCATTTTGGCTCATTGGAGAAGATGCTGGTGGATGCTTTTCCTCCTGGTGGTGGGTGCCCTTTGGTTGTACTAGGTATGGCCAGAAGTGCAAGAGAGTCTCACGATGCGGCGATTGGGGGACCGGCTTTCCAGTGCCTTCTGCCCCACTGGCAGCCATGTTCTCCCATGCATATCACGTTCCCGATGGATCTATCTAGGTAGCCACGGCATTTCTAGAAGCCAAGAGCAACCTACCGAGATCACGTGTGGTTGACGTGTTGTTCCCAAAGCAGTAGGTCTCCCCTCCCTGTATCCCACGGCTGCCCGTGATGCTTGCCCGGCCATGCCCCATCCTTCTGCGGACAAGCCGGGGGCATATTGGCTGCTCACGGCGCTGATGTTCCGAAACCAATACGCAGAATTGACAATGAAGCGCCGATTCGAAGATGTCATTTGCAACAGTGCTGTCCGTGCCCGGTAGGGGCGGGGGGGTGCTGCTGCTGCGGCGGTGTGGGGGAGAAGATCGTGATGTGTGACGCCGGCCACGGCTCATGGCAATGTAAGATGCCCACCCTCCGGAGCAAAATTCCCAGACCACGCTTGGCCGCCCCGACGGATGGCATTTCCCCCCCGGAGGGCACACGCGTCCAATGGGTGTCGAAAATGCCATGGGGTTGACCATTTGCCCCCAGGCGCCCAATCAGCGAAACGGGACCGACCCTGCCAAGACCTCCCCCCCCCAAGAGCTCTCGTCCCCAACGTCACCACCATTGGTGAAATGAATCCCGGCCCTGACCCGACAGGTAGATTCCCCCTACCCGGATCTACAGTTTGGCACACCCCGCCCATCGCCCCGGAAGCAGGAAGCATGCTTCCCCCAGCCTTAACCCCGGGCCCGGTAGCGGCTCGTGGTCCAACCGCTCCGGGAGGGGCGCGTCAGGCGGCCACGAGACCCGGGAAGGGCTGGTGCTGGTGCTGATGCTGGTGCTGATGGCGAATGGGATCAAGATGTATGACCTCATAGCTTCACTAACCATCCAACACATCCCCAACCGAGGGCGGAAGGGGGGAGAGAGGAAGCGGCGGCGATGATGATGCGTGGCCTGGGGCCCTTGAGACATGGTCAGAAATCGATATGAACGGAATTTCCTTTGGGTTGGGGTCCCCAAACAGTAGCAGGCACGAGGGGGGTCAATCACTTCGTGACTTTACAGCGAAAGAGATAATGCACTGGAACCAAGCTCCGGGCACTTGCGCGCGTGCGCGCACGACGGCTTTCGAGGGAAGAACGAGGTAAGTGGATGGGACGCGATGGATGCCTTTGTGAACTGGGCCCAGAACGCCCCCGGGTCCTCCCATTCCGCCAAAACTCCTGTATTGTACACATCGAACGTTTGTCGCCTTGGGGGGGATGGTGTTTTTGCCTTCCTCTCTCTTCAGCTACTCAATAGGCCACGGTCCCAGCCGATGCTCTCGACACAGCTGTCGCAGACATAGTTGCCAATGTCCACACTTTCCTGCTGGTAGTAGGGGCAGTCGCTGATGACGGCGAACTTCTGCTTCCGCGCCGTCGGGCAGCAGATGTCGATCCGCTGCTGCTGCGTGACGGCCTTGCAGCCCTGGCAGACGCGGCGGAGCGCTTTGGACGGGCACATGGTCGCGGGTGTGGAATGGGTGCCGGGGGAGGGAGGTTTGTGGCTTTTTTGGCTCTTCTCTAGGAAGTCAAGACCTGCAGGTGGCAAGTGGGCGTAAGGTAGATCGATAGATAGGTAGATTTGCTCTCGGGTGACTTGGGGGAAGCTTTCAAGGGATGCCAAAGTTGAACAGAAGGGTAATGGCTCTCATAGAGATGCGGAGAGACATTTACGTTTGTCCCGCAATGCGAGCGCGGTAGGGAATTGGGCGTAGCTGAGGCGCGGCTTCAGTATGTATGTGGAAGCGGGATGACTCGGTGGGAGAGGGCGGTGGTTTTGTGAGATGCAGGAGAAGGGCACGAGAGAGAGAGAGAGACATCATCGTGGGCGGCTCGGGACAAGCTATATACCCGCGCCATGACATCCCACCCTGCCGGCGAGCCTGTCGGAGCCCATAGACCGGGTGCGTCTGAGCTCATCCGGACGATTGTCCGGCGCGGGTTCCCCTTATTTTTTTTCTGTTCCGCCGTGCCATGGATCTGCAAGAGAGTTGAGAGATAACCGCAAAATCGGGGATGATTAGTGGGAACAGTGGATTCGAGCTCCTCCATGCGACGACTGCGCGCATGTGCATGTGTGTAGGTGTGTGAGTACAAGCAGCGCCGGCGGACAGGGAAAAGGCCCGCTAAGAAAGTAGAGGCAGAGGCAGAGGCAGAGAGAGAGAGAGAGAAAGAGAGGGCACAGGGCCCGGGTGCAGCTCCGGTCGCAAGCCAAGTCGGCATCGCGCCCGCAGACCGTGGCCCCCCTCCCGGGCAGGGTTGGCATGATTCCCGTGGCGCCCACGACGCCCGCCGAAGGGCGCGTGATGCAGCGTCGCCATCGAGATTCGATTCCCGTCGGTAGGCAGGCGTGGGCGGACAGGAAACGCTGGAAAAGCTCCGAGGTCGAACTGGCCCGAATGTCGCGGAACAAGGACGCCGGAAAAGCTCCGGGGCGCCATCCAGACCAGTGGAAGGGCATCGTGGGCGTCTCCCCTAATGGACAGGGCTTTAAAGTACTTACTTACATGGACAGTACTGCCTCACTGCCAGAGCTGCCAGAGCTGACTGCTCACCTTCTCTCTCTCTCTCTATCTCTCTACTCTCCCCATCCCCAACGACGCGCTCCCACCACCTCCTCCACCCGTCTCCCCAACTGCCATGGGGTGGGCAGGTAGATTGAATACCAGGGTCGGAGTTTTCGTGGGGGAGCTCGGGGGTGGACAAGGCAATGACATCAGGTTGGGGCCGCCCCCACTGTCGAGATTCAAAACCCCCCATTTGCCCCAAGATGGATATTCATGGAGCAGAGCCGTGTTGGCATCCCTCCAGCTTCGCGGCCATCTCTCCATCGCCGCGCTCCGTCTGGGAACATGACCATCTGACGCGCGTTGCACGGCTGGCGCGAGTAAGCCGACTTTTGCGCAGTCGGACGGACGCATGTGTAGTGAGGCATAGCTGGCCCAACCGGAACAAGAGGCGCCAGAAGAAACAGGGCCGGCCGCGCTGGCAGTTCAGAGCCATCCAGGGCAGCCCCTCCCCATGGGATGACAGCCGGGGGGTCCCTGGCCCGTCCTGACGCCCCCCTCCCCGGAGGAGACGACAGCGCTCTCTCCCATCCCGGGCATGCGCAAAGCTGCAGGCTGCTGCTCACCGACCCTTTTCCGCCGCCGACGAGGCGTGGGCTCCCAGGGCGGCCTGCAGAACACTAATGTAGGACACGTACGAGAGAGGGCGCGCGGCACGGCAATCATCTATCTGTCTTGCACGTGCTTTCTTCGCGGCGCCAGAAGAGGATCCGCGGGGGGGTGAGCCGGGGAGGGCAGCGAGGAGAATTCGGATTCGGTCAATACCGGGGAGCGCCGCCAGCGGCACACCCGTCCTGGAGGCGCAGGAGACGAGCCTTCGCCTTCAGGATGGCGCCTGCGCCAAACTCTCTCTCTCTCTCTCTCTGGCTCGCTCAGCCGCTCTCTACGGGACATCATATCGAGGATGGGCAGCCTTGTCACGCGGCACAACCCAAGTTTGTTTTGTAGTATCTGTAAGACTACCTCTTTACGTACGACGCGCGACGGGCAGCGGGGATGACAGGACGCCGACATGCGAAAGAAAAAAATGGGTAGGCCTACCCTGAAATCCATTGGCACCACTAATATAACTCACTCAGACCCTGGGCGCATTTGCACCCCCCCCCCCCCCCCCCCCCCCCCCCCAGCTCCCCCAGAACTTGAGTGGCGCTGATGAGTGGGCTGTGAGCGTCTACTGCTTGCTTTGCTTGGGATGCGCTGGGGTTTACTCTCCACGATGTGCGCGGCCTGGCGAGGCCGGGCTGCCCGTCTGTTTGCCATACCGCCAATTACTGCCTTCCACCAAACTTCCAAAGTCTTCCCAACCAATCGACTCCCCCGGGCTGCCGCGATGGATAGGTTGCCGGGATGGCACCCGCACCCGAGAACCATCAAGCATTGTTGGCACACGGGGTGAAACCTTCCGCGATGAGGGAACTGTTTCACGCCGTAGGCGGCAGCGGCTCAGGGTGTTGGCGGGCCTATGCCTGGGAATGGGTGCATCTGGCTTGTGACGCTTCCCCTTCACGGCCGCCTCCTGAGCCGCAGATCAAGGGGAGGGAGTCGAAGCTTATCCGGAAGAAGCTTCGTCGTGTCTGCAGTGGAGTGCCCGTGTCAGCCAAGTCGGCCGCACCCACAATAGTGATGATGGACTGCAGGTACGGCATCCCTCTTTTGCCGCTTCACCTTCCAGGCTTTTTTGCCCGTCTCCTGCCAACCCCCCTCCTCCCGCTAAGTAAGTAGTATGGCGGGCATCCACGGAGGACCCTGCTGATCCCCCCCCTCCCCGAAAGGCCGAATCGGCACCGGCAGCGAGTTCGCACATTGCGTTGCACGCACTCTCGGCTGCTGGGACGGGCCAAGGCTTTTTGTCATCTGAAAAAGATATGAAGCAGCGGGGCCCCAACGTTGCCGGTAGCCGCTCGCTTGCCCGTCAGCCAAATCCGTCGACTCGCGCTACCCAGGAGCAGCAGCAGCACCGTACGCCGGTTTTTTGGGTTTTCCAAGAATAAGCTCCCCACGCTAGGTCCGACTGCGGATTCGGCTCAGCACGGGGCTCTTCTCTTTCGCGCCAGGGGGGGCCCTCAGCGAGCCGGTGGCCTCTTTCTTGATCGTCTGGTGGCCTTGGACCCAATAACGAGGCACGTAGGGATGGCATGCCGACGGTGCCGAAGCGCGTGGCGGTGCAGTCGCAGGGAAGCCGAAGAGCCCGCCTGGCGGCGGTGCTATATGTACGAGAGAGGTACGTGGTGGAAGTAGTGTACTTGCCTTTCAGGCGACGGGCGGCTGAAAGTTCATGTAAGTATCGGTGGGGAAATCCCTACCTCAGCCATGGCGGGAGACGTCGTCGTCATGGGATGGATGCTTTACCTCGGTTTTCCAAGCCGCTGCGCTGCAGGCAGCCTTTTGCCGTCTCGTCAGGGGCGCGCCGGGAATCGGGGCTGGTTAACTGGCGATGCAGTCGGTATCGGTTCTACAGACGCCGTCCCAACTTCTCGAGACCTTACCTGGTAGGTACATAGTTCCATGGCAGGTGAAAAAGAGATTGGCGACCCCTGTAACGCGGGCAACGGACCTTTTCCAGGGAGGGAGGGCTATCCATCCATCCATGCAACCCAACCATCATCGTACATCGTTACAACGCCACGGGCGGCCGCCGCCAGTACCTGCCTACCCCATAAGTACTTCTTCTGTAATATGACGGCCCATCGTCAGGACGAGCCAGGCCTGAAGCGGATGCCTGCCCAGCCGCCTGTCATCGTGGGACGCGCCCAATCGCACTAGGTCGGCCACCCGGTGCGCCGCTACTGAGACTAACCAAGTCGTTTTGCTTCCAACATCGCGCCACTGCCTACCCAGAATTCCTGGTCCTTATTTCCCAAGTGGCCCTAAAACGGAAATCAAACGGGAAGCCTGCTTTCTTGGCATCGATCCATTCAGCCGGGCCCAGCATCATTCATCTCCGACCTGCTTTGCGCTACCGACATACTACATATCTGCATTCACCAGCGCGTTCCGTCCAACCTTTGGTGGTTGTCGTTGCTGCTTTTGCCATGATTGCGTGCTGAAAGAGCCGCACCGTCTTTATCTTGGTAACGCATAGGCGGCAAGACGACATCCCTTCTCGCTGTCTTGCCCTGTGTGCTATTTACAGCCGTCCTCCCTCCCTCCCTCCCACCCCACCGGCTTACTGCCTGCCGCCTGACATCATCCACACACTCACTCACCCGCCCTTTCCGTCCCTTCACGATCCAGCGCCAAGCCGGCCGTTCGCCGAGAAGACCTGAGACGGCTCGCCATGCGATTTGTCTCAACTCTAGCGACGGGGGCGCTGCTCGCCTCCGAAGCGCACGCCCAAGTCGTTCAATGGGACATTGCCAAAGATGCACGGCCCGCGGCCAAACTGCGGAAGCGCCAAGGCCAGACGTTTGAGCAAACAATCAGCAACGACCGCCTGCGCGGCGGGTACTTTGCCAGCGTTTCGATGGGCTCGCCGCCCCAGGAGCTGACGCTGCAGCTGGACACGGGCTCGAGTGACATCTGGGTGCCTTCGAGCGACGCGAAAGTCTGCTCGGCGTCGTCGTCCTCGACGGGCTCGCGGGGCGGCGACGGCGCCAGCGACGGCGACGACCAAGGATGCAGCCTGGGCTCCTTCAACTACCAGAAGTCGGACACCTTCCAGGTCGTGAACCAGAACTTCGATATTTCCTACGTCGACGGCAGCTTTGCCAAAGGCGACTATTTCACCGACGACTTCAACATTGGCGGCGCCAGCCTCACCAACATGACCATGGGCTTGGGCGTCAGCACCGACATCCCCTACGGCCTGGTCGGCGTGGGGTACGCGCTCAACGAGGCCATCGTCTCCGACACGCGCCTGGCGTCGTCGGCCTATGACAACCTGCCGGTCCAGTTGATGAAGGAGGGCCTCATCCCCACCACCGCCTACAGCCTGTGGCTCAACGACCTGGACGCTAGCAAGGGCCAGATCCTGTTCGGGGGCGTCGACACGAAAAAGTTCGAGGGCGACATGAAGGCCATCGATGTGCTCGAGTCGCAGCCCGGCATCTTCACGTCGTTTGAGGTCACCATGACATCGCTCACGGCCAAATCGCCCTCGGGCAGCGACGTCCTGGGCTCGGACGAGTTTGCCCTGCCCGTCGTGTTGGACTCGGGCACCACGCTCAGCTACCTGCCGACGGCGCTCGCCGTGCAGGTCTGGAAGGAGGTCGGCGCCGTCTACCTCCAGAGCGACCAGAACGCCTTCATCCCCTGCGACATGCAAAACAGCCCGGGCACCTTCGAGTTCGGCTTCGCGGGCCCCGACGGCCCCCGGATCAGCGTGGACATGACGGAGCTGGTCCTCCCGCTCGGCGACGACGGCGAGCGGGGGCCCGCGTTCCCCTCGGGCAAGTACCAGGGCCGGGAGGCGTGCCAGTTCGGCATCCAGAACTACACCAGCGAGCCGTACCTGCTGGGCGACACGTTCCTGCGGTCGGCGTACGTCGTGTACGACCTCGAGAACAACCAGATCGGCCTCGCCAAGACCGACTTCAACTCGACCGAGAGCAACATCGTGCCCTTCGCCGGCAAGAAGGCCCCGATCCCCAGCGCGACGGTGGTCCAGAACCAGGTCAAGGCGACGGCCGGCGCCAGCGGCTCCATGGTGGAGCCCAACTACGGCGCCAGCAGCGGTTTCACGAGCGCCGCCGCGGTGCTTTCCGTCTTCGGCTGCGCACAGGCGGGCGTGGTGGGCATCACGATGCTGATGGCGCTGGCAGGCAGCGGGCTGCTTGCGTGGCCATAGACTTGTCACTTTCTACCTTATATTATTCCATGTTGGGCCGAGATGGCACACGGCGTGCGTGATGGATGGATGGGTCATACTTAGCGAATTGGCGGGGCGAGTCTGGCGTTCGCCGGTTCCGGCATTTACATGCATTTTTCTACTGGTTTTTTCCCCCTGTCTCTTTTCTCTATTCTCCTTGTACCACCATTCCCCGCTACCCCTCGTAAGGAGTAGCATGTCTATGTTTTGTTACAGATGCTGCTACATTGCCCGGAGCCGTTGCCCCCGGATCCTGGGAGGATCCGGGCCGTTTTGGACTATACCCCGGCTACGCAGTATAAACGTCAATCAACCAATCAATCAATACCTAGGTACCTCTTACCTGGACGACAACTTCTCGCCAGGGTATCCATCCATCCATGTTGCTTACGTACGTCCGCCGCGGGCGCCACGGTCGTACATGCGGTCGCTGCATTACGATTCCCATGGACGGGCGGGATGGAACGGTACGGGAAAGGTTACAGACGGGAGGTTCGAAGCCGCGATGCTGGGCCGGCGAATGCCATCAGGCCAATCCGATCTGCGATCCGTGCAAGCGGCCCGGGGGGGAGCGGGTACCTGGACAGGTCGTCGCTCTTTTAGTTTAGTACCGTCCTTATTAAGTATGTAGGTACGCACTGCTCTTTTACTGGCTGCCGACTCTCAGGTTAAAAAAAAAAAAAAAAAAAGGTCATTGGCGTCCCATGGTTGATCCCAAGGACATGGGATACCCCATACCTAACGCGGCCTGGGCAGTCGCTACCTAACCGGCGCTAGCGGGCTATCGATTCGCCGATAGCACCCCGTCCCCCAGAAAAATTCTGGGAAAGCGATTTTGCGGTGGTGGTGCGGCACGATATCGTGGTGCATCCCGTCCACGTCCCTAGAGTCGATGCGATCGCGAGTTTCGGGCGGCCCAGCAGACGTACGCCCGCTCTTCCGTCCCTGCCTCACTTAGGCACCTGTCGTCGTCGTCGTCCTCGTCCTCGTCCCTCTCCAGCCTCTTGCCCAGCATGCGGACCCCCCGAGCCGTGGCCAGCTTGGCCGACGGCCGCCTGTTGACCTCGAAATGCACCACGCGCTTCATGGGCATCGCCACCCCGGCCGCCGCCGCCGCCGCCGGATCGGCACCGCAGCCGCCGCAGTTCCGCTTCCGCCAGGCGCCCATGCAGATTCAGGGCCGCCGCTACTTCAACGTGTCCCGGTCCCGGTCCGCCGCCGTCACGGGTGGCGCCAACGCGGCCGCCGCGGCGCTGCGCAAGGCCGCCGCCGACGCCGCCTCGCTGACCCCCGAGGGCGTCTTCGCCAAAATGAGCCCCGAGGAGAAGCACCGTCTGTCGCGGGTGCGCAACATCGGCATCGCCGCCCACATCGACAGCGGCAAGACCACCGTCACCGAGCGCGTCCTCTTCTACACCGGCCGCATCAAGGCCATCCACGAGGTGCGCGGCAAGGACAGCGTCGGCGCCAAGATGGACTCGATGGACCTCGAGCGCGAGAAGGGCATCACCATCCAGTCGGCCGCCACCTTCTGCGACTGGAAGAAGATGGAGGACGGCAAGGAGGAGACGTACCACATCAACCTGATCGACACCCCCGGCCACATCGACTTCACCATCGAGGTCGAGCGCGCGCTGCGGGTGCTGGACGGCGCCGTCATGATCCTGTGCGCCGTCAGCGGTGTCCAGTCGCAGACCATCACCGTCGACCGGCAGATGAAGCGGTACGACGTCCCCCGCATCAGCTTCGTCAACAAGATGGACCGCATGGGCGCCAACCCCTGGAAGGCCGTGGAGCAGATCAACACCAAGCTCAAGATCCCCGCCGCCGCCCTCCAGGTGCCCATCGGCGTGGAGGACCAGTTCAAGGGCGTCGTGGACCTGATCGACCGCAAGGCCATCTACACCGAGGGGCCCAAGGGCGTCAACGTCCGCGTCACCGACGAGATCCCCGCCGACCTCAAGGACCTGGTCGAGGAGAAGCGCCAGGTGCTCATCGAGAAGCTGGCCGACGTCGACGACGAGATCGCCGAGATCTTCCTCGAGGAGCAGACGCCCACGCCCCTCCAGATCAAGGCCGCCATCCGGCGGGCGACCACGGCCCGCAAGTTCACCCCCGTCATGATGGGCTCGGCCCTGGCCGACAAGGCCATCCAGCCCATGCTCGACGGCGTGTGCGACTTCCTGCCGCAGCCCGCCGACGTCACCAACGTGGCCCTCGATAAGTCCAAGGGCGAGGCGCAGACGAAGCTGGTGCCCTACAACTCGCTGCCCTTCGTCGGCCTGGCCTTCAAGCTCGAGGAGAACAACTACGGCCAGCTCACCTACATCCGCGTCTACCAGGGCACCCTGCGCAAGGGCACCTACCTGTTCAACTCGCGCAACGACAAGAAGGTCCGGATCCCCCGCATCGTGCGCATGCACTCCAACGAGATGGAGGACGTCGACGAGATCGGCGCCGGCGAGATCTGCGCCGTCTTCGGCGTCGAGTGCGCGTCGGGCGACACCTTCACCGACGGCAACCTGCCCTACACCATGTCGTCCATGTTCGTGCCCGACGCCGTCATGTCGCTGTCCATCAAGCCCAAGAAGAGCACCGACGCCGACAACTTCTCCAAGGCCATGAACCGCTTCCAGCGCGAGGACCCCACCTTCCGCCTCTACGTCGACGACGAGAGCGAGGAGACCATCATCTCGGGCATGGGCGAGCTGCACCTCGAGATCTACGTCGAGCGCCTGCGCCGCGAGTACCGCGTCGAGTGCATCACGGGCCAGCCGCGCGTCGCCTACCGCGAGACCATCACGCGCCGCGCCGACTACGACTACCTGCTGCGCCGCCAGACGGGCGGCCCCGGCGACTACGCGCGCGTCGCCGGCTGGATCGAGCCCAACCCCGACGACCCCGAGAAGAACGACTTCAGCAACCAGATCGTGGGCGGCGTCATCCCCGACAAGTTCATCTCGGCCGTCGGCAAGGGCTTCGAGGCGGCCTGCGTCAAGGGCCCGCTGCTGGGCCACAAGGTCATCGGCACGCGCATGGCCCTCAACGACGGCGCCACCCACGTCACCGACTCGTCCGACTTCGCCTTCAGCCTCGCCGCCCAGATGGCCTTCCGCAAGGTCTTCGACGACGCCGGCGGCGTCGTGCTCGAGCCCCTCATGAAGACGAGCATCATGGCCCCCTCCGAGTTCCAGGGCGCCGTCCTGCAGCTCATGAACAAGCGCAACGCCACCATCATCGACACCGAGATCGGCGCCGAGGACTTCACCCTCATCTGCGACTGCAGCCTCAACGCCATGTTCGGCTTCTCGAGCCAGCTGCGCGCCGCCACCCAGGGCAAGGGCGAGTTCAGCATGGAGTTCAGCCACTACGCCGCCGCTCCGCCGCACCTGCAGTATGTTTACCCTTACCCCCTCCTTTTTTTTTTCTTTCTCTCTTCGTGCTGTTTCTGGCACCACGCCAAGACGGCTATGGGGCCGTTTGCTAATCCGATTACCCTCACCACAGGAAGGAACTCGTCGCCAAGTACCAGAAGGAACTCGAGGCCAAGCGCACCAAATAAACTACGCATTCCCTCCCCCCCCCCCGAACCGTGGCTGGGCTGGCGATGCCCCCCCTCCACCCCTTTATGGATGGCATCCATCCCCCCCCTCGTCTCTGTGACCATGGGAATGTGGCGTCCCCCTAGATACTACCCCGGGGGGCGCTGTGTCGGGTCCCGACTGCAGTTGCCGGCCCTACGAAGGCCTGGGTGCCATGAATATGATGCCGTGACCTTGTCACAATGTACTAGCACAATACGAATGTAGAACATAGAAGCCGGATAGCTTTGGGATAAAAAAGAACTGTATATAGCGGGATGTAACGGGGCCTTTTCGCCCCCTGGAAGACTAACTCCCAGCGAGGTGCCGGGCATAGAATCACGACTCACTCTTCTCTGCATGCCGTGCCCGAAGCCAAGGTGTGCCCCGCGAACAGTCCACATTCCAGCATCATCATCATTTCTCCATTGACATTCAGACAGTACAAGCTAATTCCTTCGTTAGAAGACACCCCGCATGCCGCATCACAGCTGATATCATCCCTCAAACTTCACGTAATCGGTTGTCCTCCAAACAAGCCTGCATCCAGATCCAGCAGCTTCGTCCAATAGCTCTCGGAAGAAAATCCGTCAGGTAGCCCCTGCTTATCAATCTCCAATCGTCTCGGCCATCTGGCCTATATCGCACACACACAGCAGTCGCGGCAATGTGTCGTCCAGCACCTCTCTGTCTACACACCAACATCATCCGCCGAGGATTCCGCCTCCGAGTCCTCATAGGGCGTACCGTATCGGAACTGTGCAGCCGCAGCATCGTTCCAGATAGGCAGGCTCTCGATCTTGGCCTTGGCGTGGAGAAGGTTTTCCTTCTCCTTTTTGAGCGCCCGGCGCTTCTCGGCGGCCCGCACATCTTCATCCATCAGGCCGTCGAAGACATCGCTGTCTGTCCGGTTTATCAGTCAATTCTCTCCTTTCTCCATCGAGACGCCGGGGGCCCGGGGGCGAGACTCACCGGGGTTATCGCGGAGGCCCAGCTTCTCCTCCATGAAGTTGTCCAGGCTTTGGTCCCGCACCGACTTGAAGAGGCACGAATTGATGAGCATGCCGACGTTGTCGACGAAGCGGTCCGCCGCGGTCCAATAGTAGCCGCGCACATACGATGCTACCCCGATCTCGCGGTCGAACGGGTCGGGCTCAAGCCGCCCTGCGAGGTCGTTTATCTTGCGCTTGTCAGATGCCTTCTTCCAGTCCAGCTCGCCCGGAGTCACAAGCCTGGCAGTTTCCAGTCTTTTCATGATGCGGGCGTGCATGATAGCTTCGTGCTCCTCGGCTCGGTTCCGCCTGAATGTCTCCTCGTTTATGGTGTATAGCCTATACGTCTCGGCTTCGTACAGCTTGCGCAGATCGGCCTGCTGCTCGCGGCCCTTGTGCTCGCAAAATTCTTCCAGGTAGCTGAGGGCTGATCGGAAGATCTGCCGTTCTCGCATACTGCTCAACGAGTGCTGCCATTTTCCACGTCAGTGCGTGCTTCGGGGCGTTTCCGGTGACTGCAATCAGAAGAAAAGGACGTCAAGGGAAAAAGAGGGCGGTGCAGATGACGATTGGCTGAATGTTCATGATCACATAATGATGCAGTGCATAGGCGTGAGGGAGATGAAAGAAATCACAAGTAGGGGGTCTCTTACCTGGAGAACCTGCTTGAACATGGTGTCCAATAAGGCAATTGTCTCGGTGATATACGCCTCGAAAGGCTCCTTCCACCGCTGGATGGACCTGAGGGCAAGGACCTCATGAACTGATAGATCAACTGCATCAGGGACGCCAGGCTTCGCCATGTCTTCCATTTCGCGGCGTATGCCAGGAAGCGACAGTTGTTCCTGCTTGAAGACCCCGAGAGGTGTTCCAACTTCTCTCTCATGAGCAGGCGTTCCAAAAAGTTTTGTTTTTGGAGTGAAGAGCAAAGGCTTCTCCTGCAGAATGTTGGTCGTGCCTCTAGCGGTTGGCTCTTGTTTCTTGAGCGGCGGCATCAGCTCCGCTGATGTACCACTGTGAGGCTGCTTGCGCTTTGAGCAGGGGCCAGTGGGCCTACTCGGCGTGGTGTCAGGTTCGTCGTCTCCCGAGTCGTCGATCGTGATGGCGGACTCTGCATCATGCTTCTCGATGTTCCTGCCCGCAACGCTTTTTGCATCATCCCGCTTGCCCGCAGTTTCAGCCAACCTCAGAGTAGGCCTAAGCATCCGGATAGAAAGTTTGAAGTTCTTCGTGATTTGGCTCCAGGGAGCTAGGAACTCTCTGTCCACAATACCTCGCTTCGTTGACAAAAAGAACTCCTTCAGAGCCTGTCTGATCTCGTGTTCGACGTTACCTGGGAGCTCGGGTAAGGCCCGCAGCTGCTCCTCCAGGTTACCGAGATGTGTGTCGATCTTGTTTTTGATCGAGGGAAGCCTGCAAGAGTAAGAGTATCAGCTACGGTTTCGCGGATGCAGGAATAGAAGGAACGCCCATCCACATGGGTGCGTACTTTTTCTGAAAGTCGCTTGCGAGCACCTCGGTGACAAACTTTGTAAGCACTTGGACACCGGTTCTGTGGTCAGCCGATCGCAGCGCCATCGGCCACGAGCTGCTATTGTCGCCGCGAAAGAACGACCGTTCCCATTCATCATCGAGCTCACGATTGGGGCCTCTTGCGGTGATGAAGTACCCATATCCTAGCTGATACTTTTTTCCCTGTAAAATAGGCATCCATTGGGACACATTGTCAGCACCGGGGGGAAGAAGGTCGGCTTTGGTAATGACCCCAGCGGTGCGATGGGTGGCGCCCGTCTTGCGAATCATCGCGTACGATATGGAAAGCTCCGGGTCTGAACTCATGGGCAGCGCCCAGAGGATGGTGGCTCGTTCCTTTCTCAGGTACATTTGGGTCAGGTTTTCTACCACTTTGACAATGTAGCCGTCCTTGGGGTCTCCGGGCGAGCAAAAGACACCTATATTTATTAGCGTCGCCTCATGAAGGCTATAACTCGCGGTCGTGCTTACCTGGCAAGTCGTAAAAGCTGAGGTCGGGGAGGTTCGGGCCTTTAACTTCGACTGCAATGATATTGGGCGAAAACTACGCCTCGGTGGTGTCGATAGCCTCGGATAACGACGTATGCCCCACAGTCAAGCCTGTGCCGTCAGGCACAAACTGCTCAGAAGGCTTGCTGGGAGTCAAGATAGCGACCTGAGCCCATCGAAAAACATGGTCGTAGTCCGTGTTCGCCCTGACCGTCATGAAAGGCTTGACTTCTCTCTGGGGTCTCTCTACCCAAGGGTAGAACGGGTCTTTGGTCGTGACTCTGCGTTTTGGAATGGTGGTTCCCTGCGGTGGCGATTTGTAGTCGTAATCTTTATATAGTGAGATTGTCAGAGCCTGTGGCTCCTCGCTGGCGGAGAAATGGAAGTGGAATGGGCATCGGGTGCAAACACCACCACTGCGAGGCAGGCTAATACCCGCCAGCGCCGACAGAAGGCTGGATTTTCCCGCGGACTGGTCGCCCATAATTACCAGCTCTGGGAGCTCGGCCACCTTGTTTATGTCGAGCTGCTGAAGGATAGCAAGGACATCGATGAACTGCTTTTGCTTTTTCCCAATGTCCACAAACGACTGGCACACAAATTGGTTACCATCCACGGCAGCAGCCCTGTGGCCATCTTGGTTATCCATAGTATTGAGGCTGGACCTTGACGAGGCTTGAGATGACGCTCTGTTTGATTGGGGCGGGTAGCTGGACGACTCCGCGGCCTCATCGCCAGAAGTCGAAGTCATGGTGGATGCCCTAACTAGGTAGTTTTGATGTCAGCGATACTGCAGCCGCCAGAATAGCTCCGCTGCGGCCTCAAGGTGAAGTTTACCTAAGATCGGTGCTCCATCACGCGGGAGTACGTACCTTGATGCAAGTACGGCTGGCCGTGGTGGATGAGAGAGGGTGGAAAGATGACCAGCGTCCCGTTTGAGTGTTAGGGAATCAACACCGAGGAAAGGATGAATAAGATAGATGTTTTTGGGGTGTGCGAGGGGATGGAAGCCGGCTCGGAACTTGCAAACGGTTCCGACAGGGAGAAGGTGCAGCGCTTGGCTACCTATTTTCTTGCACCTGGCAGAGACTTGGGGGAGTATGGTTGGCAGGAAAGGTCGCTGTTCCGCAGGGGAAGAAGACCTGACGAGCGGGAAAAGATGTGAGGAGCGGGGGAAGATGTGATGATGAGGAGGGAAACCTGTGACGAGTGTGTTGCGAGCCGACGAAGACGCAGGTAGCGGCAAGCCTGCGGTTCGCTGACCAAGGACTTGGGTGAATCCAGGCACACGATGTTGCTGACACGGTTTCCGCCCCGACCCTTGGGTATGGTAGAAGTAGGAGACGGTCTTCCCGGGAATGGTGTGATGGGAGAGCAGAGGTTCATATCCCAAAAAGCAGTGAGGGGGGTGTCCAACTGTTGCCTGCCTTGTTAGGCCTCCTCTGGGAGCAGGAGCTGTGCTTGTTGCCTTCAACTCACACCGATCAGGCAGGAGCGTTGCCTGGGGCCTAAGGGAATATATTTCCACAATCAATTTTCATTTCTCATCTTCGAACCTAGGTAATTAAATGAATGTGCCGAACTTGAACATCCGCCAGCCCACGAGCATAACAAAAGGTGTTCCCACTGTGTTCCACGAGCCATGAAGAGCGCCACCGAAGTGCCCCTTCCCCATCCGGTGCATCATTGTCGTCCCCCTCACCACTTGACACGGCTACGGCGAGCCCAAAAGAACCAGGGCCAAAATGGGTCATCGATTCGCAGTGCCACGTCTGGAATTTCAAACCGTGGTCGGCAACACTTAGTCAACCCAGCCCTGGAGGCGCTGGGAGATGTCGCTGACATAGGAGGCCGTGGCTCCTCGGCCGTCGCTCAGATCGTTGGGGTTGACGCTGCCCGAGTTGTACTCGCGCAGCGCCGGGTAGATGGACTGGGCGCTCCACTGGTTTCCCCAGTTCTGAAGGTTCTGCTTGAAGTGACTCGTGCCCCCGTTGACCATGCCCGAGATCTCGTCCTGGAGGGGCGTTAGCCACTGCGGCGCCGAGTCCAAAACAGAAACAGGGGCAGGGGGAGGGGGGGGGTAGGGGGGGTAGATATGGTTCTGCATCCAACAAAGTCTTTTGCTTCTCCGCATACCTGGCTAAGTCCGGTACGGCCCGGGTACCCCGGGCAGCCGGAGCACTGCATGATGCCGGCGGTGGGAATGCCCTCGGGGCTCTTGGTGGTCCGCACGCCCACGTAGCCGTGGGACTCCTGCATGATGATGCCGAGGATCACGCGCTCGTCGACGCCCAGCTGCGCGGCGTTACGGATGGCCACGTTGATGCGGCCGATGTCGTCCCAGGTGCTGCCGGTGGACCGCATCGAGTTCTTGTTGCGGTCGAACATGTCGTCGAAGCTCAGCCACGTGTTCATGGGCGGGAAGTTGGACCACGGGCCCGAGTACCACCTACGTCGTCGGGGGTCAGTATCTTTCCTATAACAGGTGTTCATGGGGCAAGTTCAGGGGCACCCTCAGGCCAGCAAGCCGGAAACAAAGCGTAGCGGGAGTACAGCGGGAGTGATCCGTGCTGAAACAAGTAATAAAGAACACCGGATGTTGCTTACGTCGGGGCCGCCTGGGCCCGGAGGGTCTCGTTCTTGGGCTGCTGGCGCGCCAGCTGAATCTCGGCGGCGGGGGCGAGGGGGGAGGCCTGGGCCAGGGACAAGAAGCCCGCAACCGCCAGGAGGACGGACTTGGCGGCGACCATGGTGACGGGTGACTCAGGGGGTGGCGATTCGGAAAGACGAGAAGCTGGTTGTTTGTTTTCCGGTGGGTGCCTGAGAAGCATCTGATGGATTTCGAAAAGCCATGGGAGAGATATGGCCTCTTATACTCGGGCAAACCCTCGATACCCCGATGGATCGAGACGGCCTTCTCGCAAAATGCTGCCATGGCCGCTCGTGAAAACATTGTGTCCAGGCTTCATGCTCTGCCCACTCCGTTATTCGGATGGGCTTCTCGCCAAAAAACAAAAAGGGGGTGGGATCGATATACTGCCGTCAGCTTACAGGAGTAAGTGATGCTGAGTAAAGTGGTGGTCAGTTGCAACGTTGGGCACCTGTAGGGACTCTCGGGGAGCGGGAACAAGGTCAGTATACTACTCCCGCGGATGCCACCAGGGGGCGTCCGACATGACCCACCACACGATAGCACGACACCATCGCATAGTCTTGCTTGATCCAGCTGTCCTTCAGGGGCTCTCATCCCAAACTCAAAGCTTGGAACTGGCTTTCTTAAGGGTTATTAGCCACTTTAGAATATTGAAGGAGACATCTCACTCATTTGATAAAATGGAGAAGGCTCTGGCAAGCCTGATTGAGTGGGCCACGTTTTGTTTCTTCCACAGTGTGTGCTCTTGCGCGTTTCAAATTTTGCCAGTACTTGCTCAGACAGGGGAAGTAATATATGCCCAGTTATGCATCCCAAGCAGCGCTGCATATAATATCAAAACCGTCGGGCTGGTACCGGAGCTCCTGCGGGTGCCTTTGATGGTTGCAACAGAATCCGAGCTGAGTCCGAGCCTCCCTTACCAATAATCAGGGCGATGCTACCTAATTGCTGACACCGGAGTCGGTTAGCAATCCTCTTTCGGACAGACGCTCTCGTGTGACATGCTCGAACAGGAGGGCTTGACTCAGCACCAGCCTTGGCATTCGCTTTTTGGGGCAGTTGGTTCCTCCCACCCTCTCCCGTCCAGTCTTCGGCCAGTAACATGGGATGGGTCTGGCCGCGTGGGGGTCTGGTCTGGGGTAGAGGGGGGACTATCGAAACCTGCAGCTGCAAGGAAAAGACCAACGCCCACTTGTGATCATACCGACGAAGGCGATTTGACCGCGTAGATGGGCACCTGAGTGTCTGAATGTCTGGGACGGAACAGGAGCTACGGCGTCACGCTGTGTCGTTGCTGACTGAGCGCCAGATAGAGAGTGCATCGGACCGGTCTTGGACCTCGCCATATGTGAGCCGTGAGCAAAATCGCAACACGCATTCCTCAGTCAGCAAACCCATCTTGGTGGGAGAATTTGCCACAACTGACGTAACTGATCGTGAAGTTTGGAGAGTCCTGCGTGGCTGTATTTCATGAAATGTGGCGGGACCGATGTTGCGAGCCCCCTTTATCCCTGAGAACGCCCTGGGGAGAGCTGCCAGTGTACATAAGTAGGTAGTCAAGGGGACTACCGATGGAAATGACCTTCGGAAAGCCACTGTAGTTAACTAAACCTACAAAAAGACAGCCGTATAAGGTGGCAAAATAACCAAGACAGTAAAGGTAAGTTCGATAGGGACCTAGAATAAAGTTTCTCTTCAACGGTGTTCCAGATGAACCGCCGTACAACCAGTATATCCCACTATATAACACTAAGAACACCTCGTCCCCGTGGGCATTGATTTATAGCGCTGCGGCGGAAGTGCATTACTATATGGCAGTCCTCGCGTGGTACGAACTAGTCTCAACATTGCCTAATGTAGTACTGTCCATCAGCCCGAGTATCCATAGTAGTCCACACTAAGTAGTACACTGGTGGCTCCGTGCTAGTTTATAAACAGTGGGTACTCTTTCAAAAGTGGTTATTGTGCCTTGCCAATTCGACTCATTCACGATCGTATCCAATTCGGGTCGACCAGCGCTCGTCTCCTACCCCTCAAGCCAACATGATTTTGATTAACCAGTCTTCTCTCAACAATCAGGAATCCGCAAGGAACCTGGCATCTCTGGTAGTATAGTGGTCAGTATGCGAGCTTGTCACGCTCGAGACCGGGGTTCAATTCCCCGCCAGAGAGAGTTTCTGTTATTTTTGTACCTTTTTTCGCCTTTTTGCCTCCCTCTTCCGACGCCTCCCGGCGGAAGATACCTTAAGTGGCTTGCTTGGTTAAAGTTGGGCAGGTGCCTCTATACTCACGGTCTCTTAGGTAGGAGACTGCTGAGTCGGGGAAGAATAGTAGGCGCGCTTGCTCTCTCCTCGCAGTCTGATTCTCCCAACGTCGGACTATCTGAAGATGACGGGTAGCTTTTCCCACTGCGCACCTGGCTGCATTTACATCATCGTTCTTGTTATGGGATGATTGACAGGAGCTGGCGTCAAGCCAAGCCTCCCGCTTACGCATTGATCTATGCTCATCGCTTCGGAATCTAAACCGTTCCGCTAGGGAACCCCCGCGAGGTAGAGTTATCGGATCCCGACGAACCTATCCAATCACTCGCCAATTACTCGCTTGAACCGTATAAGCTTTGCGGAGACGCCTGACCCCTGAGGGCAAAGGGACGACGTTGGGGGTGACTGTACAGGGAACAGGCGGCGAGGTTGGAATGGCTTCTGGGGTCTGCGGTAAGTCTGCGGCCGGATATTTACTTGGTTATCGCAGGGGTTGGTCGTCTATTTGCTGGGGGCGTCGTGGTTGCGAGCGAGCCAACCTTCCCAAGCCGAGGCAAGTCCGACACGAGCAAGCCGAGAAATAAGGAAGCCTTAGATGATTTCTTCGACTTCGTCCGCTTGCGAGGGCTGGTTTTCCTTTGCTGACAGGTATTCTCGCTGTTTTCTCCATTCGTGAAGCGCGTCCACCAGATGAACGCATTCCATGCTAAAAGGGTACTGCGGTTCTCTAGCTTTCGCTCACGCTGTCATCTTCCGATTCTACCGTGCGGCGCCGATCTTGGACCCTTCGCCCCGAGACCACCGACCCGCCCGCTGAAGTGCGGGGTCCGGCTGTGATCCATCCCATCATCCATCGCTTTGCTCCGGGGAGGTCTTTGCTGCCATGGCCAAGGAGGAGGTTGGCGTCTTTGGCCCGGCGGTGGCGACGCCCCCGCCCCGAAGCCCTACGCCACCCCTGACACCCCCGGCCCCGGCGGCGCCGAGCGCGGCAACGCCGGTGCCGGACGGCGGATGGGAGGCTTGGCTCGTCGTCTTCGGCGCCTCGATCTCCATGGCTTACACGTGGGGCCTTGTCAACAGCTTCGGCGTCTTCCAGACCTATTACGAAACGGAGCTCCTCGTCGACAGCTCGTCGTCGGACATCTCGTGGATCGGCTCCGTGCAGGCGGCCTTGATGCTGATGGGCGGTCTCTTCTCCGGCCCGCTGAGCGACGCCGGATACTTTCGGGAGCAGGTCATCGCCGGTACCTTTCTCATCTGCTTTGGCACGTTCATGACGTCGCTGTGCACTCGCTACTACCAGGTGCTTCTGGCGCAGGGCGTCTGTGTCGGTCTGGGCTGCGCCGTCCTCTTTCTGCCCTCGGCCGCGGTTCTAAGCCAGTGGTTTGCGCGACGCCTCGTCCTGGCTTGGGGAGTACAGGCCGTGGGGTCGCCCGTGGCCGGCATCGTGCTTCCCATCATCTTCGGCCACCTCCAACCCACCATCGGCTTCGGCTGGACCACGCGTGTCATCGCCTTCATACTGCTCGGCCTCTCCGTTCCGCTAATCCTCTTCATGAAGCCGCGAGTGCCGCGTTCGGCACACAGGAGGGCCTTCTTCGACGCGACGTACTTCAAGGATCTACCCATACTGCTCTTCTCGGCGGCGGTCTTCTTCTCTTTCGCTGGGCTCTATGTCCCCTTCTTCTACTTGCAACTGGAAGACATCTCGTACCGGCTGTCCTCGGACGAATTGGCGCCCTACCTCGTGACGCTTTTGAATGTCGGCAGTATCTTCGGCCGTCTGATCCCCAATTACATTGCCCTCTATGTCGCGCCCACCGCCATACTGATCCTCTTGATGGTGTGCTCAGCGGTCCTGGCGTTTGCATGGCTGGGTATCTTGAACTTTGGAGGACTGGTGGCGTTCGCGCTTCTCTATGGCGCCTTCTCCGGCGGGGTGGTTAGCATGATCCCCGGCGCCACTGTGTCGTACTGCCCGGTCCTGAGTCGGCTGGGGACCCGGATGGGGATGACTTTCACGATTGTTGGCGTCTCGGTGCTGATAGGAACGCCCATTGGCGGGGCTATCCTGAGTCATGGGGGCAACCAGGCCTGGAAGGGCATTATTGCATACTCGGCAGCCATGCTCACCATGGGCGTCATGTTCCTCACGATTTCATACTGGTTGCTTCGGCGAAGGGTCGGCATGAACCTGGCGGAGTCCAGTTAAGGAACGATTGAGGAGGAACTTTGTTCGTCGATGAGCGGATACATTCTTGTACAAAAGTCCGTTTCATGTAGTTCGATCCGTGCTATTCGGGCGCAAGAACTCGTTGTCCTGTTGGCCAAGTGTCGACGAATCGAACGTTTCCAGATGAGGTCTGGACCTCAGCGCCCCAAAGTGGATAACACCAAGCGCAAGATCGCGCACCGGGGATCCTGCCTGTCTGCCACTATGTTATTAAGCCGCCCAACGCGCATCCAGGTCTATGTATGGGGCACCCAAGACGCATTGTGTGGAGACGACAACCTGAGCGCAAAGGTGGAAACATCCACAGCACTATCGGCCTGCGCGTGTGCCAGTTGCCCAGCCGACAGCCGCAGGAGAGCGGGCTGCCAGCAGGGCCTCGTGGTCCGGCGGTGGGTTGGGTGTCCGGGTCCTAACCAAGTCGAGAGGCGTCTTGAAGATATCTTGGTGGTGGCGGCAGACTGCCAGGGCAGTGACGGATAACGACGCTGACGATCTACGGCGGACTCGCCTTTCTTGTGTGTTGCTGGGCCGCGGGCGAATCCTGTCAAGATTTCGATGGGATTCCGATCGCGGGCCATGCCACCCTGGCCATCACGGCCGGAATCTCGATGGGCTTCCGTCCCCAAGGGCCAGGCCCCGGACCATTTCGTCGTACTGCATCGTCCGTCTCACCGCGTATGGGCTGGCAGGCCGGCAGAGGCCGACGATTGTGCCGTCCCCATTGCTCGAGGACCGCAGCGGCTTGGATTTGTCACGGCGGACTAATGCTTAGGCGGCTGGGAAAAAAGGGCCCGAAAGGGGGACCCCGAGGACCCCTTCGATGGGCTCGCCAGCCGAGGGTAGACGATGGTGCAGGTACACGTGGATTTGTGTGCTTCACATAAGAGCTTACGCGATGGGTCTTGTAAGCGATTATTCAGCGCCCATGTTGGTTGCTAAAGGGAACGGGCGAGGGAAAAACGCACGGACGCCAAGTCTCCGCTCATACGGTACGTGGGCGGCCGCTAGTGCCAGAGTACGCCTTGTTTTCTTTTTCCTTTTTTTCTTCTTTTTTCTCCAGTCTTTGCGTACATGGACGGTAGGCAAGTAGACACCTAGAAATACCTTGGGTAAGATTACATATGTGGTGTCTAGGTAAAGTAGATAGGCGTCTGGGGGGTGGCCACGAAGCATCGTTGAGCAACTCACGCGCGGAACCGGATCGAGGCTATCGTGTCCATTGGGCCCTGTACCTCTGGGCCATCCCTACCAGATGGGACCTCAGCCTAGAAGGGCAGGAGGTCTCTCTCTCTCTCTCTCTCTCTCTCTCTCTCTCTCTTTCTCTCTCTGTTGGAGAGCTGGAGGTTGCAAAAGCGCCCGCGGCCCCGCATGCATAGACCCCGCCAGAAGCTCCATCGTTGCTAGTGTGCGACTGGCTGGCTGCTGATATCATCATAGCCGGCCGACGGAAAGACAAATTGTAAACCCGCCATCCATGTCTCTTACCCACGTGTATACGTAGGTACCCTCCCATCGCTATCCCGAGTAACAGTACTGACTGCAGATCCGTCGTGCTTTGCGTGTGGTCGCCATCGCGATAGACCGCCCGCCATCCATTTCCCCCCCCCCCCAGTCGGTTCCCCACGCCAGCACGGCTGCCGGCCAGGCCGCGCCCGTCTCAGCCCTCTGCAAGTTAGTCCGCCGTTGGTCAGAAGGCAATGGATGGTAGCCCGAAGACAGAGCGGACAGGGAGGCAGGGAGGACACCCGAAAGAGACCTTAATGGAATGCTGTGGCATGCCTGCCTGCCCCGCCCCCCTCCCAGTCCAGCCCCTCCTCCGGTCTTGGTCGTACTCCGTATGTTCCGCCTACAGAGACATCCATCCCATAGCTCCCGGCCAGCCCGCCGCTGGCCGGCCCCTGCAGGAAGACGAGGTACAGGCACGAGTACATGCGTGTATGCAGCAGCAGCAGTAGACGCCCTCGTAGTACTGGCTGTGAGCTTGGAGGGGTGCCCCTCCCCATCTCTGAGGAGGGGGCATTCGAAGAGGTATTTAGGTCCGGCCCTCTCCCGTGCAGTCCCAAGGAATCCAAACCATCACCATCCATCCACTCCTCCTCCCGCCCATTAGAACCACTCTGAACCTTTGTTCCCGTTGAGCTAGCCAACCAACCGTCACAATGGCTCCCAAGATCGCTATCGTCTTCGTGAGTACACCCCCTCAGCTTCCCAATGCGTCCACCCACGGCGTTGTCCTGGTGTCCCTGCTGCCCCCCCGGCTGGCGACCATCCGGGAGACAGGGCTTCGCGGCCCCGTGCTCTTCGGTTGGCCCAATGCTGGGGTGACACGGCAGGGACACACGCACGGCTCCCTGCGTACGGACGCGCGCGAGCCCGTTCCGCCCCGTCGCGGGCAATTGGCTCTGCCTGCCCGGTTCCCGAACGCCTTCGACTGACATGCCCTGCTTCCCCCGTAGTACTCCATGTACGGCCACATCCGCCAGCTGGCCGAGGCCGAGAAGCGCGGCATCGAGAAGGCCGGCGGCACCGCCGACCTGTACCAGATCCCCGAGACGCTCCCGGCCGACGTCCTCACCAAGATGCACGCGCCGGGCCAGGCGTCCGACATCCCGCTGCTCGAGGACCCGGCCACGCTCGAGCAGTACGACGGCTTCCTGATGGGCATCCCCACGCGCTACGGCAACTTCCCGGCGCAGTGGAAGGTCTTCTGGGACAAGACGGGCAAGCAGTGGTCGACGGGCGGCTTCTTCGGCAAGCACGCCGGCATCTTCGTGTCGACGGCCTCGCAGGGCGGCGGCCAGGAGTCGACGGCCATCGCCGCCATGAGCACCCTCGCCCACCAGGGCATCATCTACGTGCCCCTCGGCTACGCCAAGACCTTCGCCCAGCTCACGGACCTGTCCGAGATCCACGGCGGCTCCGCCTGGGGCGCCGGCACCTTCGCCGGCGCCGACGGCTCGCGCCAGCCCTCGCCCAAGGAGATCGAGGTCGCCGAGATCCAGGGCGGCTACTTCTACAGCGTCGTCGCCGCCGCCAAGAGCGGTTGACTACATGGAAGCAACGGCGACGGCCCGGCCCCGGCCCCGGCCGATGAGAGCGAGAAAACCACCACCAAGCCCGCCGCCGCCACCCCGGCCGCGGCCAACAACAACAACAACAACGGAAACGACGACTCCAACCCTGTCCCCAAAAAGGGTAGCGGAGAGGGAGGCCCTTGCGGCCTGCCCAAGAAGTGTGTCATCCAATAAAAACACTTATATATTGATAGTTAGCGAAAAATGATATGATTCCCTTTGATTTTCACAAACACGCCTATTCTCCACTACGCTCTGGTGACATCGGCAAAAGCTGCCCTACGAATTGCTTATTTTCTCGATATGCCCGGCTCCATCGGCAAACGCCGGAATTGTGAACTCGCTATTCCCGCTGGGCCGCCTGGTGTGGCTCTGGCCATCCTGGTGGACATTGCTTCGTATTTGGGGTATGTGCGTACGATGTACTTGGGGAAGCTTTCCGATGCGCACTAAATTGTCTAGCAGCGGGAAACCTGGTCGCTGAGGAATGGTTCTTCACCCTAAATATTGCCCGGGCCTCCCGACTGGGAAATGGTTCTCCGGTTTGATCATGACCTTTTGCCTCAGAGATCAGTTGTCCGACTAAGAGTAGATAGAAAACATCGGTCCTTTCAGTAGGTGCCCAAGGAGCCGTTCTTCCAAAACCCTCCACCACTGCAGTACAAGATGTTGTCACTCATATTCATATTCGCAGCCACCGTCGTGATTCCTCTGGAGGGTGGACTTGCGCCGGCAGCTCAAGCTGAATTGTCTGCATTGATTATTAGCCCACCAGAGACTCTGGAGGCACCCGTATTGACAGCCCGGCAGCAGGGTAGAAGATGTGACAAGATGGACTACAAATAAGTGGTATAATTATAATCAAGCATGTGTGATCAGTTACCAAAAACGCCGCAGGAAAGCGATGCGCTTTCCCCTCCCGAACGCCATGCCAATATTGGACATATGCTATTGTACACCCTAAGTGGTCTGCCAATTTTCCCTCCTGCTAATCAGACGGATGAACGCCCAGGGTGGGCGGACCATCGATTGATGCATGGCCGAATTCGGTTTGTTTCCGGTTGCCCCCCCTTCATAGCCTCATTACTCGTTTGGTGGTATGCTTTTCTGTCGCTTGTATGTCTTTGTGTGATTATGGCGGCGAGGATATGTTGCCTCGCGATGCATTGCTGTGTTGACGCTAGTTGTCTCGCGGATGGGCGCTCGACGGCTCGACAACAATCTGTGGGAGGTCCCGGATCCGCAAGCTGGGCAGCTGTGGGATAGGGCCCCTTGAAGACCGGTTTGCAGAGGACCCCGTCGAGGGGTTCGGACGGCTGCCGCCCAAATCGCCATCGTCGCCTACACTATCCACCATTCCTGCCACCCGTTCGCTGAGTTCTCGGTCTCTCTCGGACGTCGGGCTTGGGCCGGAGTAGTCGGGCGGTGGTTCGTTAAAGGACGGTGTTGTGGCGCCTGACCGGATATCGCCCAGGCTCACTTCGTCGTAGTCGGGCGGATTGGGCATGCCGGCTTCGCCCAGGTCGGCCTCGCCAATGAGCTCAGGGCTTGAACCCGCTCTTGTGCCGCCTGAATGCTGGGCTGACAACCTGCGGGGTGTCGCTGCGCCAGATCGGGGCACGGTGGGAGATGGCATGTCCTGGTTGCTTTCGAAGCTCAAGACCGAGCTCACGCTGCGGCCGCGCTGGTGTCGCGTCCCTTGAGAGTTTGTCGACACGGCGATGCTGGCGGCATCAGACAGCAGTCCCATGTTCTCGCTTTCTGCGCCCGTACTATGGATGCTGCTGGCCCTGACCCTCGTGCCGTCGTGTCGGGCCTCGCCGACTCCGGCGTAGCTGACACTCGAGACGGCCCTTTGGCGTTGTTCCTTGATACGGCTGTGTTCGATGCGGAGGTTGCTCACGGTGCTGGCTGCGCTAGCCGCTCTCGCTCGCTCCGATAATTCGGCCAGGGCAACCATGTCGCCGCGGGCACGGGCTTCCCGTCTCAGGCGTCTTCGTTCCTCTCTCTCGGCGATCTCGGCCCTCCTGGCTATCCGGATCTCGTACATGGTCTGCATCTCGTCATCTCGCATCGCCTCTTCGTCCTCGGCGGTGGGTAGTTCGACGACGGTATCGACACCGTCGCGGTCGCCCGCGCGGCCCAGGACCTGTTCGTTCTCGTCGGCCTTGGTGCGATATGCGGGCAAGGTCATAACAGACCGCACCGAGGTGTTCCTATCCACACCGGCGCCGTTGTTCCGGTTGACCTCGGCTATGGCAGCATCGAAGTTGGGCGGCGGTTGGCGTGATCGATCCCGCATGGAATTGCCTTCCTCGGCATCGCGGGTCTGCTGGTAGCCGCCTCTTTTGGGATACGAGACTAATGGGTTGTTTTTGCCCTTCCGCCAGTATGCGTAGAGCACAACCACTATTAACAAAAAGAGGGCGACGACTCCGATTATCTAAAGAGGATTGGTTAGCCGAACAGAGTCAAGAGAACCAATGCAAGAAACAGCGGCATGCACTTACGGTGACTATCTTCTTGGGAGACATGTCCCCGGTCGAGTCGCGAGGGAAAATGTGCGGGACGCTGGCGCCATCGTCGCTGGGGCGGCCGGGAAGCTTTGTGGTCCCTATTTTATACGGAACGCGCATCGTGAAATTCGGGGGTGTAGAGTCGATTAACGAGCGGCGCGGGAGGTTGCGAATGCGACCACGCGACTCTCGTAGCGAGTGGAGGCCGGTGGGAGGAGCCGGTCGATCACAGGCCTAGGTGAAGACTACCTACGTCCTTAAGTACTGGGCTCAAGGGCGGAATAGGCAGTCTGCGGGTGGCGGAAGCTACTCTAGCCCGAGACCAGTCTATCTCAGGGTAGCCACTGTTCGCATGACACGGCCGTGACGACGACAAGGCAAGAGGATGAGGGGCGAGGGAAAAACGCCGTCGTGCCAAAGATGGGGGAGAAAAGGTTGGCCTGGGACACGGTTCGTGGGTGAGGGCGGATATACGAGAGGGTGGGAGGCTGAAAGGTAAGGTAGGGGCGCGGGCGGGCGAGGAGGGTACCTAAGACAGGCAGGTCCTCTGGCAGGGGGACGGATGGCGAGAGGGACGGATGATGGATGGATGGGATTGGGATACGGGACAAGCGTAAAGAGGTAGAAAGGGCAGGGTGTGCGTGCGGACGGATGGGACGGGGAGGTGCTGCTAGGTTGCTGGTCTGTGGTCCATGTGGATTTGGGACCCATGCCAGGACCATCACCCCAGTCCTTACGTCCCAATCGGTCAGGCCAGTCGTCAGCCGTTTTTGCCCTCCAGGCGCCCGCGGGTGCGATGCCAGGGTGAGCAACGGTTGGCTGCGCGCGCGGCGTGCGGTCTGCGAAGCGATCGACGCGCCGTCTGCCTAACGGATTGTCCACCTGGTTTGCCAGGGAGGCGGGGGACCCGTAGCCCTGGTTCCAGCGTTGCAGTGCCTCGGAGACCTAATCACCCTGCACCCAAGCACCAAGCCCTGCTGCGCATGGCGGCGCCGCGATGGCGGTGGTGGGGGAGAGGGGGGGGTAACCCCGGCCACGTGCCGTGAGATTTCTTGGGTGCGGGATATGAGCCAGCTGGTCCCGGTGGTGGAGGTTGGGCAAGGCAGAAAGGAAGAGAAGCCTTGCCGTCGTCGCGGGACGGAGCCGCGAGCTGCTGCGAGAGCCTCGGAACCAGCGACGAGCGTGGTAGAGAGTGCAGGGGGAACGAAGGACGGGAAAGAAGCAAAAAGTGGCCGGCTGGCCTGATTCTGGCTGGGGCAAGAGAAAGCGGAAATTCGGATGAAGTGCTGGGATCCATTGTCAGCTCGAGGAAAAGTCGTATACAAACACACACACACACACACACACACACACACACACACACACGCATACCTGCCCTCATACCGCCGGCTAGTAAAAGGTAAGACGGAAGTGGGCAATGAATTCGTACCTACTTACATTGGGATAGCAAGTAGCGAACTAGCATCAAAGGCCCGCGCGTGGTGGATGACGGGCAACGAACGGCGAGAACGGGCTGGCTTGCCGAGCTTGCCAAGCGCCCATAAGATGCTGTTTGGATTTTTCCGACGACGGTTTTCAACGATGAGAGGGTACCTACATACTAGCGAAGCCGAGCTGACCTAGTCGTACTATCACTTATAGCCGTGGCTACGTAGTCGTTACCTACTGGTTCAAAAAAGAAGTAGGTACCTAGGTAGACAAGATATCGGTACTTCCATCCTAGCAACCTAAGTACCTAAGCCAGGTATGGATGGGTCTATGATATGGGATCTGGCCTGCCCGTGTTCTAGGCCCGCCCACTTCCTCGGCACCCGGCGACTGGATAGGGTAGAGAGCAGCCGTCGATACCTACCTAGCCGGTTTGGTCTCGTTGGTGCAAACTGACCATCGGAGCATGTGCGTAACGACGCTGTTGCCGGGCGCCGCGCGAGCGAGCGGCGGGCGCTTCAGCTTTGGGCGGTCGAAGGTAATCGGAGGAAAACAGCCCTGTCAAGGGGTAGGGTAGCAGGTAGGTAAGGTACCTACATAGATATGTGTGAGCACATTCATGGTGTGTGGATGTACATATGTGTGAGCCTCCATCTAGCCCCCAATGTAACCTGGCCAGCCACAATGGCATTGGCTGAGTTGTCTTGTACGAGAGGCGGCATTGCTTTGTTGCCGCTGGGGGAGGTTGGTTAGCGAAAGCAGCCCGCCGTATAGCAGGGCGCCAAAAGAAAAGCAGAAAAGCACGGCATACACGACTGGCAGCATAACACAGCGCCGTACGACCCCGCCCAATATACGAGGTACGATGTAAACTTCCCCGTCCCGTGCATACGACGGGGACGGCGCCATATCTCTATAGTCCACGTCTGCTCAACCCGCCCGCTCGGCGCGGGAGGCCTTTGCGTACCGAGATAGGCGAGTATGTAGGCAAGTAATCGTAATGCCGGCGCGACAGCCCCTGGGCCCGCCGTGTTTCTCATTTCGAAGAGAAAGGATCCATTATCACAATCGGTTTGAGCTCCGTCCACGAGCCAAGCCCGGCGGCAGGGCATTGCGTCGAGTACCGTCGTCGACACTGGTTCATTTCCAAACGCCCGGCAGCGGCAACCATGATGTTTCAAGGCCCCCGGGCTGCATCGTAAGTTGCGCGCCCTGAGGCTAGGTAGGAGCTTTTAGTGAGGTTGTGTTGGTGGCCCAGGCGGGGGGAGACCCTGTCACCCACTGAGCCACGGTAGTACCCTTAGGATGGGTAAATACCAGTCCCCTAATAGTGGACCACTTGTTTTTTGATATAGCACTTGTTCCTCTGTATTTATTTTACAATGAATTCCATGGTATTGCCTACCTCTAATTCCTGTTACAATGCACGGTAAAGCTCGTCATGCAGCAGCGGCAGCAGCAGGCGAGGGCTGACAGGGCGGCCATGCGAGATGTACACTGTAGTCCGTGATAAAGTACGTACCCAAAGTACCTACACAGAACTGGATGCATCATTCATTGGTGGGCAGTGGACAACAACCAGCCCCCCGTATCCGGAGACCCCCTCAGCCTCCGCCGCCCGCCCTTTTCGTGGCTGGACAGGCGATCTGCAGTCACCGCCCCGATCAGTTCGCAATTGCACCTCGCGATTTTGGTATCGATTCCTTCCATCCCCACGTTTCCGTCGCACCGCAGGGCGAAGCCCGCCGAACAACCATCGCCGGCCTATCATTGGGACACACACACGCCCCCCCCCCCCCCGAGGGTAAGGTACCTGACAGCGCGATCCAAGACATGCCCATCAGCCTGCGACACGATGCCCGGGGGCCCTTCAGCTGACGGCAGCATGTCTGTCTAAGACATACAGCCCATCTGCCGCCCGCCCCCATTGGCTGTCGCCCGCCTTTCTCCCACAGGCGGCGTCGAGTGCTCCCCCCCCTCCCCTCTGTAGTAGAACTGTTGGCGTTTTTTTTGCGAAGCTTCAACAGGACGCACTGGGGGGACGGGGGCGCGAGCCGTCGCTCGTTGGAAGAACTCAAAAAAAAAAAAGGCCAGCAAGCAGCGACCGGCGCGCGTCCACGAAGTGGTGGACAATAGCCGACGGCAGCGCGAAGTTGCGACAAGGCTGATATAATGTCGTGCACCGTCTCCGCCCGGGTGGAAAGGCCCCCCCCCCCCCATCCCCATGACATCAGTCGAGATTGCACGGCGGGATCTGCAAGTTTCACTTTCCCCCAATGCGACGGGGGGCCGCCGACCTACGGGAGAGGGGACTTTTTGAATCCCCTTTTGCTGGATGCCCCGCGCGGGCCGGGCAAAGGGAAAGGGTGACGAAAAAAAGAAAAAGAGAGAGAGAGAAGGGAAAAGAGGGGTTTTGCGGAGGGAAAGGACCTAGGGCCACCGTGAAACGCTTGCGCCGCGCGCGCGCGCGCGCGCATGTGGGACGCGTGGGAGGGCGGCGCCGTCGGCGTGCAAGAAGTCTGGCATCCGATCGTGAATGACGCCCCCAAATGCCAACGTGCTGCCCCCCCAGCCCCTTGTCCGCCTTGCCCCAACCCGTCACAAGTTAGGTCCCTTTTTCTTTTAACCCCCCTCCTTCCCTGCGTGGACAGGGCAGGGCAGCGATGACGCTGCGTTGGGGGATGGGGGGGGCGCAAAGGGAGGCGCAGCACTGGGGTACCGAATCCTTCCCTCGGGAGGCCGTGCCCTGTGCAGAGAGAGAGAGAGAGAGAAAGAGAGAGTGTGTGTGTCCCTGAACATCTTGGCGATTTGACTCCCGCCAGGGTCACGGCGGATTCAACATGATGCGTGTCGTGCATGCAGATACATCCATAGCCGAGCATGGGGCGGCAGCCGAAATCCTGTAGCCCCCGCCCCTCCCCCCTTCTCCCTACCGGACCTACGAAAGAGCACAACGTTTACTGCCAGGAATGGCCCGGGTGCGCGCTCGGTGGTCATGATCCCAATTGATCCTCATGACATGTTAGCGCCAAGCCTCGCTCTGGGCGACCACGTCCAGGAAGCAAGCCTCCTTGGATGGGCTGGATGCTCATTACCTCCTTTTCCTCCTTACCATTCAACCACAGAGCGTACGGATGCGGTCGCGAAACCGACCGGCCGTGTTCCTCGCGACCTGCCACCATACGCCCGTCAGCTTGGTGGCGGCTGGTCCTCAACAGACTTTGATTTGGGGTTGGCCATCATCGAGAGGCCTGCTTCCGTTCCTTTTGAACTGGTTATGTATCAAGCAATGCACGCCGCTGCCTTCCCAGCCGGGAGTCTCTCAATTTACACTTTTTCTGCTGGAAATGCCCCCCCCCCCCCCCCCCCCCCCCCACACCCTGCCTGCCTGTGGTGCCTGCGTCCCTGGCTTACCCGCGCCGCCCGTCGCGTCCCGTGTGTACCTCCTCCATTAGGCGTATGTAAGTGTAAGGTGTAATATGTATATAGGTAGCCCGCCCGCCAGGGCCCGGGAGAAGACGCCTAGCCAAACTTCTTCTCGAGCTTCTTCAGCACGCCGCTGACGCCCCTCTCGAGGCGGTCCGCGTTCTGGCCCAGCTTGCCCCTCCCCTCGCGCTTGGGCTCGTGGTCGACCGTGGCCTCGAACTCGGTCGGCCGGTAGACCTGCTTGTGGATGCTCCAGTCCGAGCCCCCCTGGGCGCCCGGCGCCGGGCCGCTGCTGTAGCTGTAGTTGGAGAAGCCGCCCGGCGGCGCCCCGGGGCTCTGCAGCGGGTGCTGGAAGGACTGGTGCGGCTGGGACGGCTGCGCGGGGGCCGGCGACAGGCCGGGCGTGGGCGGCGCCTGCGCGCTGTGCAGGCTGTGGCTGTGGCCGTGGGCCGCGTGCGCGGCCGGCGGCGGCCCGGGCGGCGGCGGCGGCGCGAAGCCCGGCGACCCCGGGAACCCGGCCCCGTAGGGGCTGGACAGCCCCGCGCTGACGGGCATGGTGGCGCTGCGCTGCAGGTGGCCGTACTGGGCCGGCGGGAAGCCGGGGCTCGCGACGGCGCTCGGGGGGAAGCCGGGGCTCGCGATGGCGCTGGGCGGGAAGCCGGGGCTCGTCACGCCGCCGCCGCCCGGGGGGAAGCCGGGGCTCATGGGCCCAGCCCCGTAGCCCGGTGTGAAGGCGGGCGCGTGGTCCCGGGCCACGGCGGCCTGCAGAGGGTCTGGGCCGTCGTCCTCCGGGGGTGGCGGCGTCTTCTCCCGGTGGCGGATCTGCTCGGGCGCCGCCGGCGCGGCGGGGTTGTAGGCCATGGGCGCGAAGCTGGGCGTCGGCGCGGCGTCCTCGGCGGCGCTGCCGTGCACGGCCGAAATGGGCGGCGGGTCGAACGACGGGATGGTGATGGCGCCCTGGGCGGCGGTGCTGCGCGGCGGCGTCTGGCCGGCGCCGCCGTACCGGGGGTCGGAGATGGCGGCGCGTTCCAGTTTGTTCACCAGGGGGTTCATCTGGTCGTGGTGCTGGTCGTGGTGCGGGGACTGTTGGACCGGCGGCGGCGCGAAGGCCGGTGGCGGTGCGGGCTCATCCGTCACCTCGACCTGCTGCGGCGGGAGCACACGGCGGATGCCGTTCACGAACTGCAGAGCGTCTGCGTGCGTCCAGAAGTAGATGTCCAGGCTGTGGAGGCGGTAGTGGTATTTGTTCTCGTTGCGCGGGTCGTAGGTCGGCAGGTGCCATTGTGACGGATCGACGATGGGGGGTGTGCCGGGCACGCCATCGACGGTGATGCTCACGAGGCACTGTTGCCGGTACGAGTACCTCACGTGCGTCCTGTCCAGGACTGCGGCGCACAGGCAGTGTCAGGTCTAGTTCACACACTCGCGACGCTCACCCTCCCCGCGCTGGGGCCGAGGGGGGCAACGGGGCGCAGGCGGAGACTTACAGCCATCGAAAGCGTCTTGATCATCGGTGCCAGGGCTGTTGGCGAGCTCGATGCGCGCCCTGCGGTCGTTCGCATTCTCGAACAAGTATACGTAGGAGCCCTTATCGAATCGATGGTGCGGTGGCCGCGCTGTCGGCGGGCCGTAGAAGTAGTGGACGTCGCCGAACCTGGCGCCCGCCTGTCGCATCAGTAACGCGACACTTATTATGTATGTACGCCCACTCGCCCACGGGCATGTGTGGTTCCGCTGGTTACCCCATCGGGCATCAAGAGGGGGGGAGGGGGAAGGCATAGCACTCACAGCGTAGCTACATTCTCTTCACCTGGCCGCACAGCCATGTTTGGGAATCGCGACGAGAGTCCCGGCTGGAGGAGTACAGTGGCGAGCTATTCACACAGGTCGTTGGGGAGGGGGTAGCAATCGGAAGAAGCGAGGCGCAAACAGCGGATGGAGGGGCAGCACCCTTGGGAGAGGGGGAGGGAGGCAGAGGGATAGGTTTCGGTCAATGGTGAAAGGGGCAGAGAGGAAGAAGAGCAGAAGACTCACGATGCGACGGAAGAGAAAGAAAACAGTCGCACGATGGCTGCTTACTCTTCTTGTCCTGACGACAGCGGCCTCCGTACGGGCATCCCGCGCCCGGTTCGTCTTCGCCCATCGACAGACAGAACAGCCAGCCCGTTTTCCCCCACCAGCCAAGCAGAGATGCCGGCCAGCGCTTAACGAGCCTCTCACGAACGACTTACACGGGAGGGGGTGGGGCGGCAGGGGAAGCTGCGGGCAGCCAATGGGCGTGCCAGATTCAGCACTGGGACTGATAGTGCGTCTCTTCAGCCCATCTGGACCTACTAGTAAGTATGTACATTGTACTTGAGCACTGGGCAGCGTATTAGTAGGAGGTTCTCCACCTTTGCCCGGGCCGCCGTCGCTCGGGCGGCGGTTCGAGGTTTTTCCGCAGAAATCTTGAATTTCCCAAGAAAGACCGGCCGTCGACGGCCTCAGCGATTGGTGGTCGCCCCGACGAAGCGAGGAGAGAGAGTGTAAGAGAGAGAGATAGAGAGAGAACTAATGAGAGAGAACGCGAGTGTGAGAGACTCAGCGACGTGAGACGAGTGAGTACCTACCATTCAGGTCCCGCAACAACAACAACAACCCCCGAGAACCTGGCTCGTTCGTGGTTTGTCGTTGGCTAGCCCAACTACGGCCTCCGTAGCCCGTGTGGTTTTGCGCGCCCGCCGGGCATCCATCGCTAATACTGCTGTCGCATCAGAACACCCAGCCTACCAGATCCGCCGTACTTTCTTATTACCACTACCGCCCTCACCACTACCACCACCACCACCTCCTTCTCCTCCGCCTTTGAGGCCCGCCGCCACAGCAGTAGGAGTCCGCCCGGCTGCATACCCGGTCCATCCGAAACAACCTTCTCTCCTCCGTCCCCGGGCGCCCGTATCTGCTTGGCCCTCTCCGCCTCGCCCCCGCGGGCCCTCCGTCACCGCACACACATATACACACCCCCCCTTTCCCATCTCCGAAAAAACCCCACGAACGACCATGGGCCTCCCGCACATCGCCAACCTGTGCTCGCACCTGCAGAACGCGTCGCGGGCGCGGCTGGGGCTGACGTCGGCGCCGCACACCAAGTACAACCTGGCGCTGCTGCTGGCGCTGCAGCAGGCGGGCTTCCTGTCCTTCGTGACGCGCGGGCCGGCCTCGCACCCGCCCGACCCGGCCGCCGTGGCCACGTACGAGCCGCCGCCGCTGACGACGGCCAACGTCGCCTACCAGCGCCTCTGGGTCGGCCTCAAGTACGCCGGCGGCGGCGAGCCCGTCCTGCGCTCCCTGCGCGCCGTCAGCACCCCCAAGCGCCCCATCACCATGAAGCTGCCCGCCCTCGAGCGCCTCGCCCGCGGCTGGGACTCCAACGGCCGCATCAACGTCCGCGGCCTCAACCTCGGCGAGTGCCTCTTCGTCGGCACCTCCCGCGGCGTCCTCGAGTGCCGCGAGGCCGTCGAGCGCAAGCTGGGCGGCCTCGTCCTCGCCCGCGCCGGCCCGTGATCCCGCCTTCACTTCTACCTAGGACCTACCTTGCCCTTGGTGGTGGTGACATGCCCACGATACCACCCGCCCCGGCCCTCCCCGCCTCCGAGCCGGCCGAATGACGTCTGAGGAGGAGATGCCGCCTTGCTGTATGATATGGGCCACCGGGCCACGAGCAGGAAAATGAGGGCCAGCTGGCCGGGAGGACGCACGGTCAAGGGCCAGGGTAATGTAGCATCCATGGCCCGGGACACACCAGGTTGGTCCATCGCAGTGGGATGGGAGGCAGCGTGATATCGAAAAAAAAAAGAGATGTAACAATAAACGTACCCTCACGTCACGGTATGGGAGCCAAAATCCAGTCGGTCCACGGTTCAGGAGCATTAAAAATTCTTCTTCGCTATTGTCTGCAAGGCTATTTGTCCTGCAGAATCCAGGAAAGTGTACCATTCTAACTAAATCTGCCATGCCGAGAGCCCCCATGCTGATGATGCTTCGAAACAAGCGACCGCTCGGCCCCCTCGCCGTGCGGGAAAAAACTCCCCCCCCCTCCCTCTCCATGCAGCGCTCAACCGATTCATCCATGAACCTTACATAGGCTACCGTGCGTTTGTGAAGAAAATATGTAAAGGTATCATCTGCGCCGCGCCCGTCACCAACACCCAAAATCGTCATAGGCCATTGCCGTCCAGTCCAAAGCAACACGCATTAATACATCTATAAAATGAACCGTAGTACACGAGAACTCAATCAGGCAGTGCCGCTGGTCTTGGCCTCGCCCTGGACATCCTCGGTCGAGATGGCCGGCATGGCTTCAGTCGACGCCTCGTCCGCCTTGGGCGCGGCCGACACAAAAGGATCCGTCTCGTCCTGAGCGAGGGAAAGCGACGAGGTCTTCTGGACCACATCTTCCACGTCCTTGACCTCCTCGGGGTCCGCAGAGACGGCGGCGCCCGTCTCGGGCTTATCCGTGGCGTTACCGCTCGTCATCTGGGCCTGCAATTCTTCCGAGGCGGCCGTGACCGAGTTGACGACCGACTCGGACGCCTGAGCCTGCGACTTCTCCACGACAGGGGTAACGGCCGTATCCTTGGAAACCGCCGCCGCCTCGATGGCGGTTTCGGCGCTGCCGGCCTGGGCGACAACCGGGGCAACCTCCTTGGCCGTGGGCTCGGCCTTGGCCGTTACCTTGGGCTTCTTCTCGACCGGGCTGCCCTTGGTCTTGCTCGACTCCACAGACTTGGCGCCGGCTTTCCTGGTGTGGCCTTCCGTGTCCTTGGTGACCGACTTCTTGACGGAGCTCGCGCCGGTGCGGGTGCGCGGGGGCGTGATGGGAGCCTTTTCGGTCGTCTTGCTGGAGCTGGCCTGCGTCGGGCGCATCATGCGGGCCAGGAAGCTCTCGTCAACGTGAGCGTCCTTCTTGGTGGGCGGGTGGTCCTTGGCCTGCTGCTTAGGGGGCGGGCCGATGCTCGGCCGCGGTCGGTTGACGGTCGAGTTCTGGCGTCTCAGCTTGGGAGGAGGAGCCGAGCTCGTCGCCGTGGCGCTCGCTCTGCTGCTAGGCCTCTGCGACGCCGATGCAGGCACGCCGAGAGTGGAAGCATTGCCACCCGCACGAGACTGAGTCTGGCGAGCGGGCGCAGCACCGGGGGTCTTGGAGGCCGACGCAGCCGTGTGGGTGGTCAGGCTGGACGGGAGCTTGACGGGGCGAGTGGGAGACTTGGCCTTGGTTCTAGTAGCGCTTGCACCGGGCGACAGCTCCTTCCTGGCTGCTGTCTTGGGAGCCGCAGTAGTTTTCTTGGGGGCTTCTTCTTTGGTGGAGGCCTTCCGGTCAGCCGCCTTAGCCTTCTCGCGGGTCGGGCTCTTGGGGGCGTTGGCCACCATGGGTGACTTGGGTGGCCTGGAAGATGCCCTCGATGTGGTAGGCATGGTGCTCGTCTTGGGCTTGGGCGCCTTCGGCTTCGCCTTTTCCTTCTGCTTGTCCTTGGCCCCGTTGGTGCCATCCACGCTCTTCTTGGAGCTCCCCCCGTCCGACTCAACCGCGGACTGGCTGTTGGGATCGGCCGAGGTGAGCTTGGTCTTGACTTCCTCCTCGTCTATGACCTTGTCGGGATTCTGGCTGGGCGCCAGTTCGGGTGTCCTCAAGACCTTCTTGGGTGGGGATCTTGCCGGAGTGCCCTGCTTGGGGGACTCGACAAGGGGCTCGCTAGTCACGCTCATTTTCGAGGCGGTGCTCTTGGATACGGAATCGGAGAACACGTCGTTCTTGTCGGCCAAGGCGGCAGGTGTCGTGTTCTCCGTCTCGTTGCTGTGTCGCCGGCTGGACACGGAAATCGAGTCACCGCTGGCGTCGCGTCGCAGACCTATCCGCCCGTCCTTCTCGATGGCGACGAAGCTGGTGCGGACTTTGGAGAGCGGCCGGGGGGACTCGGACGGCGTAGGGGATCCTGGCGGAAGAGCAACAGAGTTGGGTTAGCCATGCAAGGGCAAAGACAGCCGAGGACGCAAAAGGTGGGTTATAGGCTCGACTGACACCAAGATGACGTTATTCACATCAACCTTGGGGCGGCCGAGACGCGCAGCTTGCCCAGATGCCCGACAAGCGGGACGCCGTCGGCCGGTTCACGTCGAGCCGCGCACGGCAGCATGACGCCGCCGGTATGCAATCGGCAGGGGGCGGCCGACGAGGTGGCAGGCAGCCAGCGCGTATAAAAAGGAGAGAACTCACCCAGGTTGCTGTTGACGCCCGGCGGCGATCTTCCCCGGTCTGGCGGACTGTCGCCGCCAGACTTCTGCTCGAACATGGCGCGAAGGTTCTTGACGCCCGACATGGTTGCGGCTGGGCGGGAGGAGCGAACGCAACTTGTTCTTTCTTTTCGTGTGTCTGTTCTTCCTTTTCTTTTCTTCCGTGCACACGGGCTGAAGCTATTCGGAAGCGGGCAGGTGCAGACCAGCCAGTCTCAGTCTGGAAGGTATGCACCGGTCGTCACCGGGGGGAGGAGAAGCAGCAGGAGCAGATCGCCTTGGACGAGCTCCTCGGGCACATTCCCCAGGGCCAATTTTCCCGGGCGGGCGAGGGCGGATGGTGGTGTGTTCTGGCTGGGCGATTGGCAGCCTAGCGGGTGTGATGGGGGGGTGTGTGTGTGTTTGTGTGTCGCGGCAGGTCTGGTTCAGCAATCAGGCTGGAAAGAGCGAGATTGGATGCTCGCCCTCGGTCTCGTGTCGTCTCGTTTATGGCTCTGGATCCCGGGAATTACTCTGCATAGGGTGAACCAGGTGGGTGGCAACAGTAGCTCGAGCCAGGTTGTCAGACACGCCTGGCATCCAGGGGTAGGTAGGTAGGCAGGCAGGTATTGGAGGCTAGCGCGGGCGAGGGGCGACTCAATCTTGGGACGGGGTGGTGTAGTAATGTATTATTGTGTTTTTTTGTTGCTTGCTGGCCGACCAGGTGTCGCTGCGTCGGCCGGGGAAGGGGGGGCGAGCGAAGCCGAACGCTGGGGGATGGGATGGGATGTGGACAGATGGGCAACGACGACGAGGGATTGGGGAGGGGAAGTGGGCGGCGATGCTTAAGACGACGGGGGCGACGGGAAGTCAGTCGAGCAGCAGGAGGAGGAGGAGGAGGAGGAGGGGAGTGGGAGGGGCGGCGGATTCCCAAAACAACAACAACCACCACGGCAACCCATCAATCGTGTTCGGCTCGTTCGTTCGGCGACGAACAAGTCTGGTCCCTCCCTCCAGCGCACACCCGCTCCCTCGATTCCGCTAGCTGAGGGTGCCTGTTTAGTAGCGACGAGCCGGGCAGGTCAGGTCGTCCGTCCGACGCGACGGGCCCTCGTTAGTTCTTGGTGGGATGTTGCCGTTTCGGTCGGTCCCTTTAAAATTAGGGAGATATTTTCATGGGACCGGCCGCTCAGGGGCTTGCAGTTCTCCATGTGGACTGGGGGACGGCGCAAGGGTGGGGGGAGGAGACCAGTAAGTAAGTACGGAGCACCACGGGCTCGATATTGGCTACTCGCCCGATTCCCAGCCATAGGACCCCCCCCCGGCCAGTTTTGATACGCGGGAACAAATCGCAACGGCTGCGCGAGCGCCCCTCGACCATTGGATTGGCAATGGGCCCGGTGGCGCTATTGGTATGGGATCCCATCTGTCAGTGCCACCGGCCGTTTGTGTACGGGTGTCTTGTCTCACTCGCGTGTGTGTATGTGTGTGTGCGCGCGCGCGCGACCCGACCCGACACTACACCATCACATGGACGATACGTCAACGAGCGCGCCTAGTGAGATCCAGGATCCATGGGTGGACGGACGGCTGGCGTTGTTCGCTCAGCGCATATCTACATGGATGACAGGTGCGAGAAAGAAGGATATACCGGGCAGTGTAATTATTCACCTAAGATCCAGTAGAAAGTAGGAGGTAGATACCTCCTCCTTTTCACAAAAGACATTGGAGGTTACGCACCTACATCAATACCTCTTGAACAAGTACCCACCACCTGTGCGTCGGATAAGTATGGATGTACAACCTCTCACAAGCTGGCCACTTTCCATGGGTACCTCTTCTACGGTGACCAGGTACGTGGGATACTGGAAACTGACATCAGTCCAAGATACAGTCCTCCTCGCCGTGGTCGGACAGGCAACGCATGTATCTACTTTCCCAGCTACATACTCACTCAACCTGCCGTAGCCCTATTGATCGTCTACCCGGCTTGGGAGATCAACCTTTCCCCAGATCCCGTCGCAGGCGACTCCGTCCCCCTCTCGAGGGCTCGGGGATGGATGCCTGCAAGACCGAACACGAGGGGTGAAGCGAAGCGACGCGCCGGGACGCTCGGCCTGCGGAGCAAACTGTGAGCAAGGGCGCCGGCTCCATCGCCAATGGCATGGAGAGGCAAAGCCAGATATGTCGATGCCCGGCGGGATGGCAACGCACATGCAAAACGACGAAGTAGGCCGACGCCTTACGAAAAACAAAAGAGAGAGCCCACGGTATGTAAGGTACCTAGGTAGGTATAATAAGAACATTGATGGGCATTCTCAGGCCCCCCCCTCCCCTCCCCTCCCACCCCTGGTCCCCCGGCTGCTCGTCACCTTGCCGCTCGCGCCCGCCCGGGCGATGCGCATGCCGCGCATGTGGGTGGAGGAGGTTAGAAAAAAAAGAAGAGGGGCCACGCGTGGATCAGATCAGACTGAACGGGGAGCAGCAGCACCACTCATTTGTCTATCTCGCGCGCTGGCTGTTGTTTCAGGACCCTCCCGCCCTCCTCTCTCTTCTCTTCCCTCCACTCCCTCTCTCGACCTGCGACCGGATGCCTCCTCGACTTTTGCGGGCGGCGGCAGATTCGAAGAGAGAGACGGGATGGAAATGCCAGGTGTCCCGTCTTGTGTCGCCCGTCGGATGCCCACATCGAAATCAGTCGGCCCCGGGTAATTGATTACATAGGTACTTACTACGGAGTAAGGTTCCCAATTACTACTAGTCACTACGTGTACCTGCATAAACCTCCTCCCGGCCTCAAGATGTACTTCATCTTCCTGCCTCTTTCGGCCTGTCAGCCAAACCACCCACTGAGCCACTCACCCACCCACTCATCCATCCATCCCTGCCCTTCCTTCGACCCTGACTGAACGAACGGACGGGCTAGGCTCCAGCTCCAACTTTGGAAGGGCTTCCAGAAGCCCAACACCACTCCCGCTAGAAATCGGGTCTCCGGGTCCCGGAAACCATGTCCCTCGCGCGGCCTAGGCCACCCCGCTAATCTCGCGCCGGGCCATGGAAGCATCGTCGAAAACGGGGGCACCGGCACTGTAATTTATCATACGCCCTACGCGGGGGGGGGGGGGGGGGGGGGGGGGGACTTGTAATCATGTTGGCACTTAATTAATTACTCGTAGTGGTGCGGTTCACCCGCCCGGCATTTCCTCCCCCGTTGCCCGGTCATTCGTTGCTTTTGCATACTGCTGCTGTATCCGCAATACCTATCTCGGGTACCTTTCATCAACCCTCGCCGGGTACCTACCCACAGATGACGATGCCTGAGGTGTCGTAGCACGTGGCCGCCCTGGTATAGATTGCAGCAGCAGCAGCAGCTTCATAGCGTTTCCGGCCCCGTCCACCGTCCCATGTCCCTCTGGCGGACCTCGACGCTGTCATGGCCGGATGGGGACCGGCATTTCCCCCATATCGTTTTCGCCCAAGCTCGTCCGTCACGCGCTTACTCGTGACTGTGAGGGCGTGGTGAAGTCACAGTCATCGACCCTTGGCTCGTCGCCTGCGTGAAATGCGGCCTCCCGCCCGCGGCAAGAGCCCTAGGCCCAAGTCGTCAGCCAAGCAGATAGGTAATATCGGCTGCCATTTTAGCCCTCCCTGCAAAGGACAAACGAAGGCACCGAGGTATTTATTGCAAATATTGCCCACCCTGCTTAAATCCACCGGAACGCCGTCCATGCTTTGGTACAGTTGTGAAGCCCATGCATGCATCATCTCCCGACACGACTGACTCGCCCATCAGTGGCTCTTGGACTTGGACTTCTTGGCCTTCTTGGCCTTCTTCTCACCAAACGCCTCCTCATACACCTCAGCCGCCGTGGGGCCTTCCTTTCTCTTGGCCTTGCCCGACTTGACGCTGACTACGGGGTTCGATTGGCCCCGCTTGGTCGCGTTCAACACCTGCTTCTCGGCCTCGTCCCAGCCCGGGGCGCTGTCCTCGATCTCGTACCTAAGTAGAGCATGGTTAGAACTCGGTCGCAGGCAGGCGGCTGCAAGTGCTGGGGTTCTCGCTTACTGGTCGAGCGGTAGGGCGTCGATAAGCTCCCTGTGCTTGGCGCGCATGGCCTTAGTCTCCTCGTCGCCAGCCTCGGCCAACTCATCTTCGAGAGACATCTCGAGCGGCCGGAAGCGCGTGTCCACCTTGTCATCGTGCGCGCTATCCGCGTTCTCAGCGCTGACTCCGATGGCATTGGCCGCCGGCATAGTTGCCTCAATGGCTCCTGCGATCAACTTCTGGAAGTATGTCATGATCTTGCGCAAGATCTTGATGAACATGGCCATAAGCTGCGACACTTGCAACCCGAGCTCTTGCGCCACGACTTCCAGGTCCTTGCGCTGGAGACCAACAGCCAGCATGATGGCTTGTTGAACACCCGTCAGAGTGACATGGCCCTTGAGGCGGCCTGGAAACTCCCATTAGTCTCTGCTCAAGCACCACCCGGGAGCGGCGAAACAAGGACAGCTCGGCTTCTTACCCGTAAAGTGGAGAGTAGCGATCTTGGGGATAAGATCAAGAATCACATGGTAGTCCAGCAAGCCGTTGGCGTAGGAATCGAGTCTTCGCACACGTGTTAGTCACGATGGCTCACATATCGAATGGTGTACCGTGGCTTACCGCTTTAAATCGTATGCACCGAAGTGGGCATCGAGGTCAGCCTTAGACAGCGGCCCAGCAGGTTCCGCATCGTCCAACTGGGCGCCGGCTTGGGCGCTCTCGTCGATGCTCAGAGACAGGACGGAGGGGAAGGTACGGAAGGAAAACGACAACAGGCTCAGGAACCTATTGGAGAAGTCCTTGGCGAAGCTGCCAAGCCAGGCACCATCCTCTGAGCTTTCTAGTGTGCGAAGCATAATGCAGGTGTGCTCGCCCGTCAGGTCGTTGGCCGTTTGCCTGAGGTATACAGGGGCAAACCGGGCCTTTTTCCAGAATTTGTGCAGCTCGGGGGTCAGGCCGTAGCTGACACCAACGTAGTCCAGGGCTAAGTACCTGTTAGCCAGCATTCTGCCAGTGGTGGTTTGCGGGCATCCCCAAAAGCAACCTCGGCCAGGTTGGGGCTGATAAGCCGGCCCTTCTTTCAGGAGACTTACCAGGGTTGCGTCGTTCTTCAAGTTTGGAAAACAGAGGAGGCATCTTGCTGATGTCGCGGATCTTGATCTCCTCTTGGAGATTGCCATTCGCGAGCTCGGCATCTGTAACGCGCTCCATGGTCTCTTCCATAATGATATCGCCGCCCTCGGACAAGTTGGTAAATTTTCCCTCGTAGTGGTTGATGAGAAGCTCAAGTGCCTTGGAGCCGTATCCCATGCCTGCGTACTCGGGTGATGTTGCTATCCGGACGACTCTCGCACCAGAGAGACTGGCGAAGTTTTCGTCCTGGTATTGGGTGCTGACAGTCCAAGGGATCAAATCACCCGCTGGGCGAGATCCTCGGCTGAGACTGTTCAACACACTGGCACGGCTGATCTTGCCTTCCAAGGCCACCTGGATGACAACAAGAGGCTCGGGCAGCTGATCTTGCTTGGTGATGGGCGCGGTAAGAACAAACAATTCGTGGGAAGGTGCGTCACTCATGAGCCTGCGGTGTTATGGTCAGTATAGTTGCAAGCTACTTCTTTGGGGATTCGACTCGGGCCAATTGTGAAGAGCCCGAAGCTGAACGTACTGCAAGTCGTCGGGCGTGTTCTTGTAATGCGAGGACACATAAAGTGCCACCATCTGCTGCAGAAATTTCTCCGATACGGGATGGAAGCTGAACAAGGTGTCGCGGTTGATGTACAGCAACTGGCATTGGGCCGGATCGGGGCAGCCATGACTGCTGATCTTGGACCGGGGCAGGGTGGCATCGAGGCAAAGCACGTTGTTCAGCCAGCGCTCCGTCGGGTCGCCCTGGGCATATCGAATAGGAGTCGAGAGGGTGATCTCACGCAGCGATCGCCCGGCCGTGAAGGTCAAATCCTGGCCCTTGGCAGCTTTGCCACTGGATCGATCCGCGATTTCCGTGCCAGAGTTGACCGCAACAGCCCTGGATTGCTCTCGCAACTGTTTGATGAGCTTGAGAGACAATGATCGCCCTGTGCCTTCGTAACCGTTGATCGTGGACGCCATGAAGCAAAGGTAGTTTCCAAGAAGCTTTCGCACGACGGGGAGCGGGATGGCGGCCGCCTCGTCAATAACCAACAGTTCGGCTTGGCCCAGAACATGGGAATCCTCTGTGCCAAGTTAGTTTCTTACCCTCGAGCGCGGTCATGGACACTTACGTGGCCTAATATACTGGATAGTTTGGCGGTGCTGCTTGTAGATGTTGATCCGAACAATAGCCTTCTGGAAGTCGGGGTTGGTCGACTGGATGATGTTGTAGTCGGCGTGGTCCGCATATCCAAGAGCGTCGAATCCCTTCAAAATCCACTCGAACAAGGTCTTCAGGTTCTCAGGGTGGGGAGAAGTGACAAAGATATTGGAGTAGCCGAAAGCCACGGCGGAAGCTATGGCGATACCCATGGCGGCCGACTTTCCGCGACCTCTGGCAGCCGTCAACGTCACCGTCTCGCGCAGTGTCTTGGAGTTGGCAGCCTCGACGAAAGTGAGAAGGGCCTTTGCCTGGTCCACGGTCTTGGCCAGGTTGATGAGGTCGCCCACTGGTCTCCTGTCCCGGTGCTCCTCCTTGATCGCATCCAGCTGCTGCTGGGCTTCCGACTTCGGTTCGTCGGTCGAGGGCGGTGGGAGAGGCTTCACCCCCTTGCCGCCTGAAATAGGCAGGACGTTGAGTTCATCGTCGATGACGAGACAGGATTCATTGCTTCCTAGGGAGAGCAGGAACCTCTCGTTGAAGCGAGCAACGACGTCCTGGTGGGCTTCGGTTCGGTATTTGGAATGGACGTCCATGGACAAGTTGTACAGCTGCCGCAGACTGTTCATGCCCTTGACCAGCAGCACCACAAGACCACCGCCCTCGACCGTCTCGATCGTTTTCGCGAGGAGGTTCGGGGTTATGCCTTCAAAGTCCTGTAACACACACATGCCGAACGTGTTTCCCAGAATCTTGTCCGACTCCTTGTAGTAGACATAGCGGATCTGGTTCAGGGTGACGAAGAGCTCGAACGGGTCTTGGGTATTGACTTCGCGGGTCCCCCGCTTAACTTCCTTCTTGATCTTGGCCTCGCGCTTCTTTCGGTGGCTCGTGAAGCCGAGGAGCTTCTTCTGGTAAGCCCACAGAACACTGGAGGTTGCGCATCGTCAGTAGGTATTCCGCCTGTGTGTCGTCGGCTCGGAAACCGGGTGTTGGCACCTTTTGTTCGCTTTCAGGTCGAAGTTGGACATCATGTAGTGGAGGTGCACCAAGCAGTCCTTGGAGTGGTCTCCCACGATGACGAAGAACGAGCGCTTCTTTTCCTGGAGGCCATTGCGAATCAGCGCGGGGATGCGCGAGTCCCTGCATTGCGCGTGCGGTTAGCCATCGATCGCGCCGCGCTGGTGCGGTACATCAGGATGGAGATGAGCATACACAGCCTTTTTCGTCATGTTGCCCGAGGGGCCTGCTGGGTCGGAGGGCGCCATTGTGGTTTAAGGGCGTGTTCTCGCGATCTCAACCTCGTCGTCGCACGCTTCCAGTCTTCTGCAATCCCGCCTGCAATAGGGAACTGAACTTTTTGATGGAGCTCATTCTGCCGGGCGGTCAAGATTTTCAGCGGTGACCTCCATGTGCTATGTGGGTACCTAAATAATGTACCTATGCCCCACGTCTCTGATGGGATGGGATGGGATTGATTGGGATCTAGGATAGGAAAGAGACCCCCACCGAGGCGGGCGCCAGGCCCCTTAGCACACGTATGGAGCCCTCCATTTACTTCCCATCCCCAACACCTCACCTATGTCGACCGCTAAAGTTTAGGTACCTACTTCCTTCAGTCGTCGATACCTCCCTCTCGCACCCTTTGCTGTCCCTACGACCAGTATCGCACAGTGCTGGAGAGCTATACGCTGAGGAGCTCTCACTTCTGCTGTGGACTTCCCATGATACCTATTCGTACTTGGTCCTAACAAACAACTGCGGTCCTCGAAGTCGGAGTACCTGCTTGACCAACCTAGTCGCCTAGCAACCTCACCATATAGGATACGGGATAGGATACAACCGGAGAGGGGGAATACGTCAAGTGATATCTTGTAGTACGGAACAGAATCCATGGACTGGGTCGATAGATATCCCCAGGCGCTCCTAATAAAGCTTAATCTCGCTATGCGAACCGCGCAAGAGGTTTAACAAGGTTCCGTTAGGGCTGAGTGACCGAGAGTTATGTTGATTTATGAGGTACTGATTGTGGAGCGTATGACCATTCAACCAGAAGCGACTCGACCTGATATTGATGTTGGGAGTTACTTGACTATCTGGTTACCGAGGTCCTTAACCACCCCCCAGTACTATCGAGCTTTTCTGTTTTATAAATTGATAGATTCAATGGTATGGGATGTCTCTGCCCTAACCATATCATACCACAACATACCACAAAATGGCCGGCTACGTCTCCGAGGCAGGCAATATGTCCTCGTCACATCGCTTGCCCTTTCTCGGATTGCCATTGGAGATTCGCATTGCAATCTATGAGGCTTGGGCTGCTGAGTACACAGAACATTTTGAACGCATTTCCGCAAGTGATCCTGGTTATGCCTTCTTCCCGTGCCGCACCCGCCGCGCTTCCATGAAGCTTGGGTTAACACGATTCGCAGATCCGACGGAAAGATTCGAAGATAGGGGTTACAGTTCATTGCTATGCTCTCCTACAGACCTGCAAACAGGTCAAGGAAGAAGCGTATGACGTCTTCTCGAAGACGGTTCGTCTCGAATTCAGCCCAGATCCCGAGCACGACCAGCGCATCCGCGCATATTCCACGGCCAACTTGAATCGCGACGCGCACAATCTGTATATTCGCATCGACCTCGATGGGCTTTTCAAGGAAGTCTTTTTCTACCTGTGGATACTGATGCGGAGAATGAAGAGCCTACGGCATACGGTCTTCGAGATTGGGAGCGAGACTTTCACATGGCGGCGCCCTGAGGATGGCACACACATAAGCACGGTAGCACGGGACGAGGAATTGAGACGAGGCAGTCCCGTCGGGGTTGTTGCGTTTGCGAATGTCATGATCTATGCAGACGGTATTGGGTGCCTACGCAACATTGGGGTGCTACACGACGCTTTCCGTGGGTATGGGTACTGGAAACACGACGGGGATACGACGGGGATACGACGCCCATTGACTTGGGCACGCAAAAGAAGGACCTAGGCAGTGAGGCAGGCAGTGTACATAAGAAGGCATCTAATACCATGGGATAAGTAAGAAATAGGGTGCTGTTTCAGTGGCTTCCAAAATCGATCACTCAGGACCCGCTCCTCACGGATGGCATCCATGATCTATTGACCCGGGCAGTGGAGGGATGTATTGGGTGGATGGATGGATGTTCGGGTGACCCCGCGTCTCCTCAAATGCGGGGGAGCGTCGCATGACAAGCGGCTGGAATGGATGCGGATGGGATGGGATAGTAGGTAAGTACTGAGGAACGCCATCCCCCCCCCCCCTCCCCGAAAAACACATCAATCCCAACCTGACCTACCTTACCTACTTACCTACTTACTTACTTAACCTACCCTTGATCCTTACCTGGCCTCCACCCTAGAGAGTCGTGCCGATGTACGATCATGAACCCTCAACCGCACCTCGGCCGTCCAAGATGACGGCAGTAGACGCTTTCCTCTCCACGCCCGAAATGGTCCAAGAAATGCTGCTCCAGCTCGACCTTCGCACCCTCCTCACGGCGGCGCAGCTGGTATGCCGACAGTGGTTCGACATCATTGCCGCGTCCCCCACTCTCCAGCAGGCGCTGCACTTGAGGCCCAGCCGGCCGTCCCGCGAGCCCCGAGACCCTGCGCCGAACCCACTCTTGGTCGAAACATTCCCGTTCTGGTTCGACGACGACGGCGACGGCGATGGCAAGGTCGGCGACCGCCATTTCAAAACCCTGCCGCTCGCCCAACGGCGCCATGTCTTCATGAGAAAGGACGTCTCCTGGCGTCGTATGCTGGTGGCGCAGCCCCCGGTAAAACGTCTCGGCCTCGCCACCAAACACCACGGGCGGGACGGCGAGCACGCCGTCTTCGAGGTGCGCGAGTTTCCCGACGGACTGCGGATGGGCGAACTCTACGATATGGGCCACGCCTGGTTGCACTGGAGAAGGGCCAACTTCCAGGTGCTCTGGGGGCTGCACGGCTCCCCGCAAGCGGGAAACCGGCCCCTGAGTTTAGGAAGATTCGGGCGATGCATGAACTCCAAATGCGCCGAGAGCTACGAGGCACTCGCCCAGAAGGCCGACTTGGTGCTGAATCAGTGGATGACGACCCACTGCGCGTCAAGTACAAGGTTTGGTTACGTAGAGTTCGTCCGGCACTACGCATACCCTTACAAAGATGCAGCAGCATGATTTAGGGCACTATAGCTTTAACCAGTCCGAGTGAATATACGCTATGCGAACATGGACGCTTTCGATTGACCAGGCGCCTTTTGTGTTACTTAGTACTTACGCACGACATCTATCTCAGTAGGTACATACCTCTATGGATTACAGGGGGGGCTTTCCTCGGTCGCACATGCGATTCGACCGCTTAATTCAGGTCCCTCCTCAACGCGCTGATGGCTCGCTGCCCCTTCAACCGGCTTATGAACCCCTCTCTGTAAATCTCTGACGAGAGAGTCTCGAGCTCCAAAAGCGGTGAACGCCAAGTTGGCCCATGGGACACGATGCCATCATGCATGGCTGGGGTTCTTGGTCCTTCGGTCGTGAATTACCCCGCGAATAGGGAGGGGGCCAGCATGGGGGGAGTTCTCCCTGCTTTTTCCTCCGCAATCCAGCTGTCGACTCCGCACCCGGCGCATTGGCGCGCGGGGACTGCTTTCGCCCGTGATGACGCTTCCCCGGCTGAAGGCGCCGAATAGAAAACGGCTGCCTCCCGGGGAGCACGGCAGGACGACTTTGTAGGTAGTCCGCAAGTGAACGATTTCTGCCACGACCGACTGGCCCAATATGGCTTCGTTCCACAGGGCACTACTCGCCGTGCTGGGCTTCCTGGCATCCCTCGTTACCGTTCTGGGACAAGACAGTCCCTCCGATTGGCCACGACATGACAATGGACTAAACAACGTCGTCGAATGGTTCGTTAGCCGCGTGTCGGACCCAAGTCCAAGTACTCATCCTGTCGCGTAGGGATCATTACAGCTTTATGATCAACGGGGAGAGATTCTTTGTCTTTTCCGGAGAGGTAGGAATGGGACAACGGCCGGTAGCTGCGAGAGCCAAGCTGCTGATACGAACACTTATAGTTTCATTACTGGCGCTACCCTGTGTGAGTTGATTCACCAGATGCGGGTGGGAAAACAGCTAACAACGACCAGTCCCGAGCTGTGGCGTGACTTGCTTGAGAAGGTCAAAGCTGCTGGGTAAGCTCTCTCACCAACCCCAACGACCCCCGAGAAAAGGCCTATCACCAACCGAATACCTAGATTCAATGCATTCTCCATCTATAATCACTGGGGTCAGTACCCATGGACTTACGATGGTAACGCCGTTGTCATTAACACCATGCGCAGGCTACCATAATCCCACTCCAGGTGTCCTCGACTTCGAAACCGGAGCGCACAACTTCACCAGCATTATGACCCTAGCCAAAGAGCTGGGGATGTATATGATCATCAGGCCCGGACCCTATGTCAATGCCGAGGCGAACGCCGGGGGCTTCCCTCTCTGGGTCACTACGGGAGCCTACGGCGGTCTGCGCGACAACGACCCGCGCTATACCGAAGCTTGGAAGCCATACATGAGCGAGATATCCAAGATCATCGCGCCCCATCTTGTTACCAATGGCGGCAACGTCCTGCTATTCCAGATCGAGAACGAGCTGGGAGCGCAGTGGACCAATATCGCCAACAGGACGGACAACGTGCCCGTCCAAGAGTACATGGAGTTGCTCGCGAATGTCTCCCGGGACAATGGCATCGACGTTCCCTTAACTCACAATGCCCCCAACATGGTAGGCGGTTCCGCAAAGTCCGACGTGCCCCTACTGACAATGGCAGAATGGCTATTCTTGGTCCAAAGATTTCTCCAACCGGACTTCGAACGTGGATGTTGTCGGCTTGGACAGCTACCCATCCTGCTGGAGTTGCAACTTGAGTGAATGCACGGGGACTAACGGCAAATATGTCGCCTATGTAAGCCATGTCCTACATTGACCCGGATCCCCATGGCTGACGTTCCCATAGCAAACCATCAACTATTATGAGTAAGTACCGAGTCATTTCCCCGGATAGGTACCTTGGATATAGGAGCTAAGAGCAGACAGTTACTTCACCGTACAATCACCGTATGCTTGTTTCCCCCGATCCCCTTTTCCCAGCAAGCGAGCTAACTTTCCACCAGAACGCAGCCGAACTTCATGCCCGAGTTCCAGGGAGGTTCATACAATCCCTGGGGCGGCCCCCAGGGTATATCTCATGCTTCTTAGGTGTGTTCGGCGCTGACCACAAGCATAGGCGGATGTCCAACGGATATCGGTGTCGACTTCGCCAACCTGTTTTACCGCAACCTGATATACCAGAGGGTCAGCGCCATCTCGTTGTACATGCTGTTTGGTGGAACATCCTGGGGCTGGCACGCGGCTCCCGTAGTTGGTACGCTCCTTTGTCAATAGCCACTCTCGACTACTTTCGAGTGCTAATGCCGCCAGCTACGAGCTACGACTACTCCTCGCCAATCTCGGAGAACAGGATCATCGGCAGCAAGTATTATGAGACGAAACTGTTGACCCAGTTCACCCGAGGTACCTTGCCCGATCACGAACGGCGGCCGGGCTGCTCCTAACTCATCCCAGTGGCCCCTGATCTGGCTCTCACGAATCGCTTGGGCAATGTAGGGCGACATCGACCAATGGCTTTCTTTCCCACGCTAATCTAGATCAGAGCACCGACTATACGACGAACCCCGCCATCTCAGCTTCCGAACTGCGAAACCCCGAGACGGGTGCGGCGTTCTATGTCACTATGCATGCCGCCTCGACATCGGCCGCCACTGAAACGTTCAGGCTTCACGTCAACATGTCGCAAGGCTCTTGTAAGTACCACTGTCCCGGCTCACGACTAGATCGCAAGGTGCTGACGGAGCAGTGACGGTACCTCAATACGGCGGTCCCATTACCTTGAGTGGCCACCAGTCCAAGATCCTCGTGACTGATTTCACTTTTGGGTCCAAGACGATCTTGTACTCCACCGCCGAGGTCCTCACATACGCGGTGGTTGACGGCAAGGAAGTACTTGCCCTGTGGGTGCCCACAGGGGAGTCTGGGGAGTTCGCCGTCCGTGGAGTGGACTCAGCGAAGATGGCCTCCTGCAACGGTTGTGCAAACGTCGAAATACACCGCGGCGAGTCCAGCGTGGTAGTTTCCTACACGCAAAACACGGGCATGAGTGTTGTTGAGCTTGGCGATGGCTCCCGTGTGGTTTTGCTGGATCGAAAGCAGGCATACCAGTTCTGGTCCCCATCGCTCGACAATGACCCTCTGGCGCTTGGAAACCGAACAAGTGAGTTCCGGTTCCAGTGAGATGCACGTACTGCTACTGACACTGCACAGTTCTCGTCCACGGCCCTTATCTTGTCCGCTCAGCGACCCTCGACCACAACACGCTGCTGCTGACTGGAGATGTCGCCAACGCGACGACCATCACGGTCTTTGCGCCCAGATCCATTTCCTGTCTCCGGTGGAACGACAAGGAGCTGAAACTCACGTCATCGAAGGAGGGAATATTGACCGCCGAGGTTGCAGGCAAAGCCGACTTTTCGCTACCCGCTCTCGGACCATGGAAGGTTGCGGATAGTCTTCCTGAGATCCAGTCCAATTACTCGGCGACCAGTCAAGCCTGGGTCGTCGCAAACAAGACGGAAACGCCCAATCCTACGGTGCCGGACCTCCAGAACCCCATCCTCTACGTCGACGACTACGATATCCATGTCGGCACTCACATCTATCGGGCCACGTTTGCGAGCACTGATGAGCCGCCGACGGGCGTTTTCCTCAACATAACCGGGGGTACGGCGTTCGGGTACTCGGCCTGGCTGAATTCCCAGTTCATTGGATCCTGGCTGGGCCTGTCCTATATCGACAAGGCGGGCATGGTCTTTTCCTTCGCCAACGCCACGCTTCGCCCCGGCGGCGACAACGTCCTCGTCGTCGTCATGGACAACTCGGGCCACGACCAGCGCGCGGAAGCCTTGAACCCCCGCGGCATCACCAACGCGACCCTCGTCGGCCGGGGCCGCTACGGCTTCAGCGAGTGGAGGATTGCCGGCACGGCGGGGGGCGGGGACGCGCTCGACCGCCTCCGCGGGCCCCTGAACGAGGGCGGCCTGTACGCCGAGCGCGTGGGCATGCACCTGCCGGGCTTCGACGACGCCGGCTGGCCGACCTCCGAGGGGCCGGGCCTGGCCGTCCCGGGGCCCGGCGTGCGCGTGTTCCGGACCGTCGTGCCGCTTTCGGTCCCGCGGGGCCTCGACGTCTCCGTCTCCTTCCGCATGACGGCGCCGTCCCCCGCCACGTTCGCGCCGCGCAGCGGGGGCACGAACCAGCTCCGCGCGCTGTTGTTCGTCAACGGCTACCAGTACGGCCGCTTCAACCCGTACATCGGGAACCAGATCGACTTCCCCGTCCCGCCGGGCATTCTGGACTACGACGGGGATAACACCATCGCCGTCACCGTCTGGAGCCAGAGCGCGGAGGGGGCGGAGATGAAGATAGAGTGGAAGGTCGACTACGTGCACGAGACGAGCTACGACATGAACTTCGAGGCTGCTTACCTGAGGCCCGGTTGGGGCCCGGAGAGGCTGGCCTATGCCTAAGGTCCAAGGTGCCTGAAACCTGCCCATCGAACCAACGCACTTCATGCCAGGCACAACCCGTCCGAGCCTCCCAATATACAAGTCCTTTGGAGTAGCCATCTATACTAAGATCATATCATCACCCTGGCTAAGTACTTATTGATACTGTGTCTGTCCGCTTTAATCAACCAGCCATATCAGCGTCCCGGCGCATAAAAAGACACCGAAGGATAGGATGAGGCCGCCGAAGGGCAAAAAGGAAAACGGAGAGGTTCTCTAGGAATTGCATTAGCCGCGAATCGAACGCGGGGCCCATCGATGGCAACGATGGATTTTACCACTAAACCACTAATGCGTTGAAAAAAGGTCTTTTTATCTTAATCCAGGTTCGTGAGTGCTTGGTGTGTGGGTTGCTCCGATCAGCATAAGCCCTTGGATGCTGAGGTGCTTTGGTTGTCTTCCACTATGCGCACTTTGTACCTTGTAATGCTTCCTTGGAGAAAACAATAACTGCTAGGCAGCAACCAGAGTAATAGCGCGTGTTGCTTTCCTAAACAAAGGTGGGAAGGCACCGAGCATAAAGTTGCTGCCACAATGTGTGCCCATCAGGCAAATAACAAATGGCCCATCGCGCATAGCACTTGGTCTATTGCGCAACCTATCGGGGATTGTATGAGATTCTTGGATACCTTGACAGACCCAAACAGAATGATATGGGTTCAAGTGATCGTCCTTAATGCCTGCTTGTATCGCAATAAATGAAGGGTAGGCTGCCATGCATCTACTTTTGTGAACTGGCCGCCGTCTTCAGCTACCTCCCAACCGACATCAATACATGACTAGGTATTGTGGTCCCCTCAGCACGTCGCTCATCTATGCCGTTGGGATACCATGGACTAGATTCACTGTTGTCCTGTTGAACTAAGCACCTCGTGTGGGCGAAGTCGCCCGGAGTGCTGTGGTGATGTACCGAAAAGGAGCCGGCGTTGCCAACAATCGAGGTAGCTTTCAGAGGCATTCAAGGGAGCAGGCAAACGCCATTCCCTACCTGGTGGATATTTCGCTTCTGTTGCCTGGAAGGGACATCAAAACAGTCCCTTCGGCTGTTGCCCTCTCAGCACTGCGTCCCCCGCAGTCTTCGTTCGTTCGTCCTGCTGCTTTCCACCCTCCCCAGCCTTTGAGCACATCTTGTCGCGCGTAAAGCACCATCGGCCTCAACCATGTTACCGTCAGGCGTACCGAACCCCCCGAATCCCGCCGCGGTGCCTTTCCACAACGGAGGCAGCAGAAGCAGGGAGCTCATGGCGACGGTCCGCGGGGCGATCGAGGCCAACTTGCGCCAGGGCTCCACGAGGCAGATATTGGCACACACCAAGAAGACCACGGCCCCAGGTTTTGGCCAGCCAGCGCAATACATGGATACCCAAGGTAAAGTACATATCGCTGCTCGTGTGGCGCCTGTGGGAGAGATAGATGTCTGGCTGACGCCGGTAGCAGGCGGTCCACGGGGCATGGACATCGACCCGGTCAAGGCGGTGGAGGAGCTACAATACATGAAGGCGACATACCAGCACTGGATTCAGTGTGCCGCCAGTCGCGGCCAGGGCCCGGAACACGAAACGGTCAAGAACTGGTTCCGCCTAGCCCGCGGGGTTGACGGTATGCATCCGGACCAGACCGGACAGGGGAGTACTTGGAGAACCGGTCACTGATAATATTTCCACAGCACAAATCGAACTTTGGCAAACGGCTATGGGTCAACAGAAAGGCGGTCCTTGACGGGCATACGGGCACATAGGGGAGGCAGCGCAGTTCGCAAGGAGCAAGCAGTTGGTCCGTCGTCATCACACGCGTGCGGAAGGTCCCTGGCCGCCTGGTAGGGAACCATGTCTCCACGCTGTCGACGATGCCAACATACCACCCCATCGAGTATGTCACGAGACCTGGTGGCTGTCCGGGAAGACATAGCGCAGCTCGGCTAACGTGGACACATGGCACAGATACCGTTCCTGTCCACGAGGGCTTCTCATCACGGAGCGATGATATCCCCCAGGCAATGGGTGAGGACATCCCTCGATGGGCCATGTGCTTGGGGTGACGCACGCATAGTTCGGTCGGAAGTCATCGCGCAGCAGATGGAAAGCCGGAGTCGCCCCCATAGTATATGGATGAGCTGTCGGCTGATTGATCAATCAAGAAGAACAGCGCGACCATCGGAAAACAGCCATGAAAACTACCCCAGTTGTAGAAGAGAGTGTGTGGGCGGTCGTGTGAGCATTGAGGGTAGTGAAGCGTCGCTGAAGCCCTACAGAAGGCCTCGTCAACAGAGAGGCTGTCGGCCTAGCCCCCCCGAGTACGCGTATTATATGTTCCTTTCGTGAATTGAGGGTGAGCGTTGCTTCCTCTTGTCGCACCCCATACCCAGGCATCCCGGCAAGAAACAGGCACCGACTTTTGCCAACGTCTCGTTCCCGCGTATGATACCCACCGCCAACCCCGGGACGCGTTGCTGGTCAAGCCCATATACTTGATGTACTTTTCGGGTCTTCTGTCACAAAGGGAAAGCATCCAAGGGGCTGTAAGCCGATTGGCTGGTGCTGACAAGGGCCCCGTAGCACGGAAAGGGATCCGGGGGCGAGAACAGCCAGGCCACACGCCCTTGAGCTTCCACTTGGTGATCCGGCGTAGCCAGTTCGTCGCGGTGAACCGAATCGTGCAGGAACTCATGAAGGGTGAAAAGGGAGAGGCCGGAATAAGGCAGGAGAGTTAGCTGACCTCTGCTGATCGGATTCGGCCGGGTTCGCTCTACTGGTTAGAGGGAGAGCATCATGCATGGACCGCCTATGCCCGTCTCGCCAAAGTACATACTTACATACATCTCCAAACCGCCTTGCCCAGTGGGCTAGGCTCCATCCAGTTCGATGAGGGCGCGACGTTATGCTAACCCTGTGTGGTATTTGCTGACCACCACCATTGGGATGGGATCCCAGCAACGACCACGCTATTGCACAAAGAAAATAGCCCCCCGCCTGCATAACGATGGCAGTCCGGGTTGGGATGTCTGTCGGCTTTTTCGGCCCTGGGTAGGTATAGCTCAACTACTTCTTTACACACCCATCAGCCACTGTCCCTGTTGATGCCAGCAACGTGTCGGCCACATCCCATGGAATGGCAAATGGGAAATGTATCTACCGTACAACCAACGGCTTTGCTGGTGTCGCGCCACGGGCACGGATGCAGGATATGCCATGGATGGCCCGCGCCCCGGAATAGAGGAATGCCAGGGTGTGGTCCATCTTATACGCATCCATCCCCTCATTGGGTTCGCAAGCGAGCAATACAACCCTCCCCGATGCCGGCAGGGATGCGATGCAGAAACCATTCTCTTTTGTGCAGCATAACTTGGCGTCTCGGGTGCCCGCCAGCCCGTGTGCATCTCCTGCCTCCCGGGTCCCATGTCACCACCAGAGGTTCCGACGGGTCGGTCTCTCTCGTGACCGAGCGGCTCGAAGGGACAACCAGTCACCCCGAAAGCCCTGTCGCTTATACCGGGGTAATCATTCTTATCCCCGCGATTCGGCCCATTCCCTCCATTCAATGTCGGCTCTTAGGCAACGGTGAATGAGATGACGGGACCCTTTCCCGATAAATCCCAGCCTCTTCTGTGGCCTTGGCCTGGGCCTTGGCTTGCTTGCGGCTTCCTTTACAACTCCTCCGCCTTCTCGGAAACGGCAGCCGCGCTCTTGGCCGAAGTGACCGATCTTACCTCTATCTCTCATGGTCTGTGTAAGTAAAGCGGGCGAGTGCCTCGAACTTGCTGGGGAAGAGTGATTAACCGGGAACAGGCCACGGCTGCAGCCCGAAATGACCGACGGTAAAGGCAGTAGCAGCAGCACCTTGTCCACCATGGCCGCCCCCCGTCGGGAAGAGACGAACCGCAACCTCCAGTTGGAGCGCAGAATAAGCCAAGCCTTCGACGAGGGCCACGATGCCGACATCCCCTCGGCCGAAGGCTACGTACTGGACGAAGCGGAAGAAAAGAAGCGGCGCGCGTCCTTGTAAGTATCCATCCTCGAGGTTCCATTTTCCTCATCCTTTTTTTTTTTTGGACGTGGGGAATTCCCATCCCCAGTCCCATTGCCCAAACAACCTTAGATTCAACGTTCCAAGCATTTGCGCCAACCTCCAGCTTTCATGTGCGTACTAATCCCCGTTGCCAAAGGAACGAACGGAGAAGAAGGATCAAGGCCAGAAGCGAAGGGACGAATCGCCAATCCACGGACAGTACGCCGGCCCACGATGTTGAGAAAGGCGACGGTCCCCGGGCCGACGACTTGACCGACGACGCGCCCTCGACGAATCCCGCCGTCGCCGCCGCTGCCACCCCCGACGACGATGACCCCAACGTCGTATGGTGGGATGGCGACGATGACCCAGCGCATCCCTATAACTGGTCCTCATGGAAGACCTTTTCCAACATTGCGTTGATCAGCGCCTTGACCTTCATCTCTCCCCTGGCTTCTTGTGAGACAACCCGTTCATCTCCGCAACCTTGGAACATGCTGACTGGATGGATGACAGCCCTGTTTGCCCCCGGCGTCCCTCAGCTCATGAAGGAATTCGGAAACTCCAACCTCGCCATGGCTTCCCTCGTGGTCTCTGTTTACGTCCTCGGCTTCGCCTTTGGCCCGCTCATCATGGCGCCCCTCTCCGAGATCTACGGACGGGTCCCCATTTTCCACGCCTGCAACGTCGGCTTCGTGGCTTTCTTGGTCGCCTGCGCCCTGGCGCCGTCGATCGACAGTCTGATCGCCTTTCGTTTCTTGAGCGGCCTCTTCGGCTCCTGCGCCATCACCAACGGAGGCGGCTCCATCGCCGACATGGTTACACAGGAGGTTAGTGCCCACATCTCGTCGATGGAGCGCAAGATCCCCCCCCCCCCCTCCGGCCTTACAAATGCTACATGGAGATGCTGACTCTCTGCTTCCTGCATAGAAACGTGCCAAGGCCATGGCGGGCTTCGTAATAGGTATCATTCCGTGCTCATTTCACTGGTTTCTATTCCGTCTTTGGCTCAACACCGCCACGATCACTTCCTTCAAACAAATACTGACTCTAGCCCTCCCCAGGTCCATTGTTTGGCCCAATTATAGGACCAGTTATCGGCGGCTTCCTCTCTGACGCCAAGGGCTGGCGTTGGACCTTTTGGCTCCTGGCTATCCTAGCTGGGGCCATGTCCGTCGTCATGCTGTTTGCATTACGAGAGTCGTACCACCCAACCATCCTGCAGCGCAGAACCGAACGACTTCGCAAAGAGACAGGCAATCCGTTGCTACGCTCCAAGCTTGACATAGGGCTCTCGCCGGCAGATTTCTTCAAGCGCAGCATCATTCGTCCATTGAAGCTGATTGCCAAATCGCCCATCACCATCATCATGTCTCTCTACGTGGGCGTCGTCTATGGCTACCTGTACCTCATGTTCACCTCCATGACCCTGGTTTTCGAGCAATACTACGGCTTCCGGACCCAGATCGTCGGCTTGGCCTTCATCGGCTTGGGCGTGGGCTCGTTGATTGGCGTCGCCTGCTTCAGCTCGACGTCGGACCGCTACATTCGGAAGAAGGCGGCCGAGGAAGGCATCGCCACCGACACGCCGGGCACGCTGAACAAAGGAGTTGTAAGGCCCGAACACCGCCTTCCCCTTCTCCCGGTCGGCGCAATCCTCCTGCCGATAGGTCTCTTCATGTACGGCTGGACGGCACAGTACCGTATCCACTGGATTGTGCCCATCATCGGCACGGGGCTCATCGGCATGGGGAACATCATCATCATGATGTGCATACAGATGTACCTCATTGACGCCTTCACCATATACGCCGCCTCGGCCATCGCGGCCAACGCCTTGATTCGCTCGATCGCCGGAGCCGTCCTCCCCTTGGCCGGACTCCCCATGTACGAGAAACTCGGTATGGGGTGGGGCAACAGGTAAGTTACTTCATCGTCCCTAGCAGATTCCGACCTCCATGGTCACCATGCTGCTGTCGAGATGTACTAACGCCTTTGGACAGTGTGCTTGGCTTCATTGCCATTGCTCTTATTCCCGTTGCATTTCTCGTCATTAAGTACGGTGAATTCTTGAGGAAGAGGTTTGAGGTGAAGAATCTTTGAGCAAATTCAGGGCAAACGCGACTTCTTTGAGGATAGTTCTGGACCAGCTTCGAGAACACAGTCATAGAGAGAGATTAATAACATAGTCCACAATAGGAGCAAGCTCGACGACTGAGATGGCAATGCTAGTTATGGTATTTCGGTGTAACTGTCCTGGTGACACCGGCAGCGGGCAATCGTAGTAACACTTTTAATAACAGTAAGAACAGTAGTTAACATATTAAGAGTGATGGCTGTAGTAGTAACGGCAGTTACACTCATAATGATAGTAAGTGTGACTACTGCCCGGGCGTACAGGAGGCTTAAGGCAGCGCTGAATGAAAAATAACGGATCTGAAATAAAATTGCATTGCTTCACCAAGAAGTTCGCGGCAACGTGACGTGGTTAAAGGGCGTAGCCGCAAAGGTGAGCAAGAAACAAGAAGCCAGCTCTGGTGCGAGAAAGCTGGTTAGTTGCATGTGGCAAGAGTTGGGCGTTCTTGGTCGTTTTTCTGGTTTCGTTAGGGGTGCGCACCCCTTAGGGAAAACATTTCCCCTACCAATTTCCCGGTTTTGAACATGACGACGGAGTCAGTGGGCTGGAGACCAGTTGCCGATTCTGGCGTTGAAAGGTCAGAGGTTGATGCCGAGCAGAAGACGAAAGAGCAACCGATCTAAGCACGAGAAACTCAGCAACCCGTCTAAGGCTGAATTTGAAGTTTTTGCGGGGGTGGTTTTTTCGGAATCGTAAAGGTACTTCTCGTGGCTGTCCTTTCCAGTATAAGACTATACTTCTCGATGTGAGGGAGATAGTAAGTAGGTAGTTAGGGTTATTAATTGTTGACCGAGGCGGACGACACGCGGGCAACCACAGCTGGTGTGGAAAAGTTCTGCCGTTCCCCGGTATACAAGCAAGCACCGAGACAAGTGGGAGATGGGCAGTCGAGATCAAAGTGAAATATCAGCAGGCCGCCCGAGGCTGGGACAACAGAGGCAAGGGGTTCCCGAGCCAGGTGTGAAGCATCCGCAGCCCCCCCAAGGCCTCGGCGGCGACGAACTTGTAAATAAACTTATAAGTCCGGTCATGTTCGTTTTTTGTTTCGTCTTCTACCCCATTAAAACTCGACACACACACACACACCGCATGCCAACCTATCGCAGGATACGGAAGGCGATGTCTCCCATGCCTTCTACCACGCTTCGAATCGGGGTTGCTCGGCGTCTTGGATACCGCGGGGCAGACGCTACTCGCAGTCGTAGCCTCCCGCGTTTCCCGGCAGCAGCTGGGCCGGCCCGGTGGCGTTCCCAAACAAGACCATGGCATCGCCCTCGGGCCCGTACTTGGGCCACACCAGCCCGTTTCGGTCGGTGGGATCTTGCGATGCGTTGGCGGCAAAGGCAACCCACTGGTCTAGCGGGGGGGCGGAGTTTTGTCAGCCGGGTGGGATGTTTTCGGAATGGGCGAGGGCGACAGGCGTGGAAAATTTACCTTGCATGGCGAAACTCGTGAGCCACTCCAGCTCCGTTGAGTTTCCGCGGAACTGGTAATGCGTCCCAAAAACGACGGGAAGGTCGGCTGGGGTGTGTGTCAGTGTTGGCGCGGGACTTGCAATTTGTTCTTGGGGGCAGGCGTTGCGAGACACATACAGCTGTGCATCGCCCCGAGCCAGTATCTCGGCGTGATGTTGGAGAAGTTTCCCGCGAACAGGTACCGGTACGTAGTCAAGCCGTGCTCGAGACGCAGTCTAGATGGTGTAAGAGAGATCCCCTTGCACGGACCCCGGGGGGGGGGGGGGGGGGCGAAGCAAGCACTCACTCAATGTTCTTCTGGATGCCGCAGCCGAACTCGGGCATCGGGAACGCCGACTCGGGAGGCTCGGTCTGGTTCAGCGTGAAGCCGGCCCCGAAGGCCGCGGCCTCGTTCACGGTGTTTCCCGTGATCATGGGCTAGAGTCCCCGTCAGCAGGTTTTCTTTTTCTCCTTTTTTTTCTAGGGGGGGGGCGGTCCCGGCCGATATCCCGTGCGCGTGTCCTTACCAGCTCGGCCACGAGCCCCTTCTCGAGCCTCTCGGCGTTGCTCGGGAAGACGGTGGTGTTGTCGGCGACGCTTCCGAACTTGGGGACGTCGTCGCCGGACTCGAGCAGCGCCTGGATGGCGCGGGCGTCGACCCGCTGCATGCAGGCCCGCTCCTCGGCGGCGCCGAGGCCGTCGCCGTCGCCGTCGCCGCCGCCGCCGCAGCCGAGCCGCGCGGCGACCCGCGAGAAGTCCCCCGTGGGGCCGCGGGCCGTGGGGCCCGAGTTCCCCGACATGGCGATCAGCCCGGAGACGATGGGGTCGTCGGCGTGGGCGTACGGGTAGCTGTCCACTACGTGCGCGCCTGCGGGGAGGAACGGTCAGCCGCGCGCGCGGACGCGCATACACAAGAGCCCCGACGGGGGGCGCGGCGGTGGGCTTACCGGCGGACTGCCCCCAAAGCACCATCCGCTTGGGGTCGCCGCTGGGACCCATCAGTTGCTCTGTCCTCCAGCACGAGGAGTCAGACGTACCCGAAAGCCTCGATGTTATCGCGTGCCCATTCGACCCTAGCTTGGTCAGTTATATCGTGTCGGAACGGGATTCAGAAACCTACGCAAGTCTTGTGTCCAGCATGCCGACATTCTTAGACCACTCTGCCCCGGGAAAGCCGAATATGTTGAGGCGGTAGCTGCCGGGAATTCAGCATGTGCTTGTGTGTTCCTCCGTTCTTATCACTCACTTGAAGGTTATAACGATGTGTGTTTGGCTCGCTTCGAGCCACTGATCAGGGACCTGGTAGGGGGCATGGCCTCCGCCTTCTTGGAGCCCGCCTCCGCAGACCCAGATGAGCACGGGGACCTTTTCTTCGACGGGCTTTCTCGGGGCCCAGATGTTGAGGAATACTACGGCTGTAAGTAAGGTGCCCTCGGCCTTTCGAGATATTCACGGCCGGGATGGCGGCGAAACAAGCATCGGGGAGGGGGGGAAAATAAAAAGCACTGCCTTCATCGCCAACACTTACGGCAGTCCTCGCTTTGTGGGTCTTGGTTCTGGAACTCTGGTACCAATTCCCAGAAGATGCCGGTACGGTTGCCGCTCTGCTGGAAACAGATGGGCTTGTACGCGGTGGCGTCCAGGTCCCCGCCGTACTCGGCCGGCTCGGGGGGCATGAAGCGTTTGGTGCCCACGGGGGGCGCGCCGTAGGGGATCCCGAGCCATTGGTTCACATGAGGGGCCGTCTCGTTCACGAACCCGGTGAAGGTGCCGGTGGACGTCTTGACCGTGAGGGAGGCATCGAGGCCGCGGCCGGCGTGGGCGAGAGCCGGGAGTCCCAGTACAGCACACGCGAAGAATAGCATCGTGTGTTCCCGTTGGCATGGATGGGCTAAGTGGGTATCCGGTTGTGGCACGAAGATGGGGCGGTCAAATATAATACGTTGGGCAGGCACACAAATAACATCCCTCCATTCCCCGTGACGGCCATGACAAATCTTTCGGCTGTAGGGAGGGAGGTCATGACGGAGCAGATGCCACCCCGCCAAGAAAGTCCACGAATCGGGCTGTTCTTCCATGTCTCGACTTATACGCCAAGCGCGGTGGAGATAGTTGCCGTCCTGCGGGGACTCCCGGCTATACTCTCCGAGTCTTGCAGATCACTCGCTAAACCGGGTTGAACATTAACCGGCCGTATCGAGTAGCCATGCTTGCCATGCGTGTCACCGGCCAAGCTCGGCTGGACGGGTGCTGCCTCGTTGAAGTGTGACAGTCAAAACAAAAACTCGTTCGTGGGATTGGTGTGCAGTATATTCCACCCTTGTCACGCGCCATCCCCCCCTCATCCGGGTTCTGCACATTCCCGTCACTTTTCCGCCTCTCGGAAGATCTCACCTGCAAGTGCCGATTCCCGTCGAACAACCTATGTCGTCAGAGGGCGGCCAGAAATTGGTAATAGTGCCAAATGGGGAATTTCTTGAGATTCTTTCTTGGGTGCCTAGATTACTATCGACTGTGTTTAAGCCAAACCAGGGGCCTAGGGTTCCTCCCGAGCCAGTAGCATATCAAAGACACTTCCAAGGCAGACCCCGGTCACCTCTCGACTTTTCTCAGCTGGACAGCTGTGCGTCTCGAGGGCTATCACGGTGCTGCAGAGCCGGCCCATTCATGATTTACTGGATTTTGCTCGTGATCCAGGCAATGATTCTGGCCTGAGCCCTGCCATCCTCACCAGGGCACATGTAGGTTCCGACGGACCCGGCGCGTACAGTGCCGGTGAAGTCGCCTGAGCATCTGTTACTCGTCCTCAAGAGCCAGGCGTAAACATCACCGTCGCCGACTCTATATTGCGCACCATTAGCCTCGACGAGCTCGTTTCTTTGGGGGACCCCTAAGGTAGGGGGGGGGAGGGGAGTGGGAACGAACCTGGCGGCATCCCTGAAGTTGTCATCCGTTCGCGTGACGGCCACGATGCAGGTGTCGAGAAACGTCAGGGGCTCGAAGGCGCCCTCCGTCCAGTCGCCCATCTCCCAGTACCCGGGGGTCTCGAGGAGCACCCCCATCAGTAGAGCGCAGTCCGACATCACGGGGGAGTCAAAGTCGGTATTGCAGTAGTCGGACTGGAAGTTGCACAGGTACTGGTGGTTGCGGGTGCTGTGGAAGTCGGAGAAGAAGTGCTCGGGCGGCTGGCGGGCCTGGACCTGCGAGAACTGGTGGTCGGCGCTGGGCACAAAGTCCTCGCGGAAATAGGCCGTGGTGTTGGTCCCGTCGGGGCGGGTGACGGTGCGCTCGGTGTACCCCGAGGGGACGGACCGGGCGCTCGCTCCGCAGAGCGAGGTGATGATGAAGAAAAGGAGCGAGAAGAACATGTTGGGCAGAGTGCGGGTTGTGGCAGTGGCGATGTTTGGCGCTGCAAATGTCTGCTGACTGCGGGTCTGATGGTGTTGCGGAAGAACTCGTAGTCTTGGTTGCGGTCTGTCTGCAAGTCATGGCGATATAAATAGTTTTCTGCCGTGATGCCGTTGCTTCTTCTGCTAGGAGTATTGGTCGTGGCGGGGTGAATAGTATGTTTGTAGGTAGTTCAACCTCGCAACCGATGACTTGCACGACTAGCCCCGAGTGAAAAGCGATAAAACTGGTTCCCAGTGTTGGGCAAAACTTCACCCCGTCTTGTCACGAGATGAATATATTGTGAAAGCTATATTCCCAAGAGCATTCACCAATGGAGTTGCTGCGCTCTCTGTCCTCTCCGCTATTCCATCAACGATCTGGTGAACTTCACGGCTTTCGATGGGCATTCACAGGCGGGAAAAGGTCGGCGGCCGATTCACGCGATAGCTGAGATTGACTCCCGGATTGAATGTCCAAGGGAGACTGCGGCGCCCCGGTCTTCAAGCCCAGGGCGGTCGTCAGCATGAATGGAGATAGGCCCGTGAGACAAGATGGATGCCGGCAACACACGTGGTCCGTTCTTGGGTGACAACGGCGAGCCTCGACCACCACGCGGCCGACGAGGCGAGCGGCCCCGACGGAAAAGAAAGCCTGGCCCGTGGCCGGTGGGTGGGAACGAGACGCCGTGCGTTTCCCCGGCGAAATCTGGCCGAGAACAAGGGACAACACCTCGAGCCCTCACAATCCCCCCCCCCCCCCCCCCCCCCCCCCCCCCCCTCCCTCCCCCACCGACCCCTCCGTGGGCTCCGTGGCCTGTCCATGGTCGGCCGGGCCTTCTCTCCCAGCCGGGCGGGCACCCAGCGAAATTGGACAATCAAAAGCCGGGCCTTCTGTGCCCGAGCGCGGCCCCTTCGCCATCGTATGACACGCGGTGGGCGGTCAAGAGCCGGCCGCGGCTCGCGAGGGCGACCGCCGCCAGCGCTTCCTGGCCCTGGGCGCGCCGCCCGTCCACCCCCCCATCCTCGCTCTCCCTTCCCGGTTTCGCGAACGAGGAGGACTGGGATACACGGGCGAGGCCCCGCCCTGACAGGCTACGGGAACGGGAGTCGGACGGGATGGGTCTCCAGGGCGTGCGCGTCGACCTTTTTTTTTTTTTTTTTGGGCCTGGGGGAGGTGTCCAGGCGCGCGCGCGGTCCAGGCGACCTTTGCGGCTCTCTGGAACGGCTCCGGAACTCTTTTGTCTCCAATCAGGGGGGGGGGCGCCGGCTCCTGGGCGCCCACGGGCTCTAGCCACGCAGGAAATGGGGTCGGCCGCCGGCGTGTGCTTTCTCAACCCCCATCCTTCCCATTATCGCAGAAGACCCTCGAATCCCTCGCCCCAGGGAAAAGGCTTGCTCTCTATTTCAAGACGGGCTGCACGCCCGCCCGCGGACGGCGCGCGCACGATATGCCGGCCTGCCTTGGGGCCGAGAAGGGGGAGCGAGGAGGAGAGAAAAAAAGAGAGAGAGAGAGGGAGGGGGGGACGACGCCCTGGAGCCTGAACGTGGAGGGCAGCCCTTATCGCCCCTCCCTTCGTCCCTCCCTCCCTCCCTCTCTCTCTCTCTCTGTGTGTCCCTCTATCTTTGGATCGAGGACCTGATGGCTGGCAGGCCGGGTGCGCCTGTGCATCGTGGGCTTCGTGTGCATGCATCCATCGGTTTCCCAGGTGGCTGTGCCCTATAGGGTAGAAGACACAACCCCCCGCTTCGGGGGGCCCTGCCAACCAGCCCGACTTTCCCTGTGGCACCCAGCCAAGGGTGCTCCCCCAAGGGGAGAGAGATGCTCCGGCTTCCCATTGACACGCTGCTGCTGCTGCTGCGCGCGCTCTTCGCCGAGCGAGGGGGGCAAAGCCGCCCCCCCCCCCCCCCCCCTGAGGCTTTTCTTTTTCTTCTTCTTTTCCTCTGCTGGGCCGGTTTTCGGCAAGCTCGGGACAGAGCTGGCCGACCCATAAAAGCCGCTTGACAGCGCATTTCACGGCTGGAGTCGCCATGGGCTCGCGGCCAAGCAGAAACCAGGCTTGATAGGTCCAGTTAAATCCTTCCCTTCCTCGACCATCTCACCGCTAGCTAGCTGGTGGGGTCGAGGAAGGGCGTGGGGGGCGGCGGGCGGGCGGGCGGGCGTGTGGCATCGCGGTTTTCCAGAGCCTTCAGTCAGGCACACCCGCGTCTGGGAGGCGCGCCATCCCCCATCATACATACGGCATATGCCGCACACACGCGGTGACGGACATGAGAGCCGAAAGCAGCAGCAGCAGCAGCAGCAGCATCAGCAGTAACGGGAGCAGTCACGGTAGCAACAGCCGTAGCCGGCATGTGAGAATAGATGAGACTCTCTTGAAGTGGCAATTGAATTGCAGAGGTGTGTATAGGTGTGGTGGTGGTGTGTGTGTATGCGGGTGTCTCGCGGAGGGCAATAGTGTAATAGTAGTAGGTAGTAGTGAGTAGGTAGTAGGATGTAGTGCGATGTAGTGTGTAGTCATGTCCCTTTTTTTCCCAACCAACGCCAGTGTCCTTAAGGGGGGGGGGGGGGAGTGTAAAAAAAAAAACCGACCAGCGCCCGCTTTAATCGAATAGCACCCAAGAGAAGCCGAACCCACACAGCAGACACACGAGTTGTTGGGTATCGCAGTCCGCCATGGAATGAACCCCCCTTTCCGTATGCACCATCGTATCCTAGCGCACCGCGAGCTCGGGGCGTCCCGGCCAGTCCAATCCCAAGTCGAATTCCTCCCAAGCGAAGCGAAACAAAAAACAAAAAAACACACGTCGGCAATCCGTCTAAAAACCCAAACGAGGTGTGTGAAGTCAAGTGTCGCTGAAAAAAAAAAAGTGGTCGTAACAGTGCCCTGCCGTCATCGTAATGTAGACACGCAGGCGTGCAGGCGTCATCAACAGCCTGCTGTTCCCGGGGTGTGGTGTGGTGTGAGTGTGAGCGTTCGTGGAGTGGTGAACCCGGGCCTCCCAAACGCCATGGGAGGAGGTGGAAAAGTTGTGTCTCCCTAATCGGAGCCCGAATGGCCAGTCGGGGAGGGTGGTGGTGGTGGTGATGGTAAGGTGAGAGTGAGAGTGGGTTGCGTAAAGTGAGAGAGATTCAGCAACGCGTTGAAGGCACGAGTGCCGTGCGTGTGCTAATGTGTGCGAGAATGTGTAATTGTGAGTGAGTTGTGTGTATGTGTGCGTGCATGAGTGAGTTGTGCGTGCGCGCGCGCGGTTGTGTGTGTGTGTGTGTGTGTGTGTGTGCGTATGCGCTTCTCGTAAGGCGGTAAAACGAAGGTCGGGTGTCGCCCCCCTCCCAAAGGGCCAAACTGCATCTTCCAAAGCAGGCGGGCAAAACAGCTTCAAGCTCAGCCAAACCGTCCCACGCCCCTGGGAGGGGGGAGAAGTCCCCGTGTCTTGAATTAGGTCATCCTCGTCATCTCCGTCGCTCGCGCTGCCGGGCTCGCGGCGAAAAAGAAAACCCCCCGGGGCTCTATGTCTAGAGCTGGGGCTCCGTCGGCAGCGTGGGCTTGTGCTGAGGATGGCAGTACCAGCAGCTGCCGGTCGAGTACTCGGTCTTGCAGATCTTGCAGATGTGCATGTGCATAATGGCGGTGTGGCGGAGAAGAGGACGGTGGTAACGAGCGTGGTGGTGTGTAAGCCGGGGGTTTGGTTTGGGGGGGTGGTGGTTGGTTGGTGAAGGCGGGAGTCAGAAGATGCCGGCGACGTGCCCAGGGGAATGAGGGAGGATGGGAAGGGGAAGGGACGGGTTGGAAGGACGGGCGGGCGAGTTCTTTTTGTTTGCACGATTTCAGAAAATATGGGCGACACGGACGACGATCGTCAACGACAGCAGGGCCACCCGGGAGCGCGCTGGCCATAAGAGAGAGAAAAAAAACGGGCGGGCAGCAGCAGTGCGGGGTGTGCCGTTCTGCGAGGCGTGCTGGCCTGGATATCAGAAAGCAACATCGTGAAGGCCGCTAATGCATCCATATCGACCACATCCACGCCATGGCGACGGGTGGGCTCGCTGGATGGGGGGCCCACATGGGCGGCGATGGGCTGATTGACGCTGCTCCGATTCGATAGACGAGTCATCTCCGCCGGCCTGCGGATCCGTTAGACTGGAGTCGCTGTCCGGCTGCGATGCGAGGCACGAGAACGCCAATACCCTGACGACCACTCTCGTGCGCCCACGGCCCTCGAACGGCCTCGTGAGACGCCCGGGAAGCCCAGCCCGGCGCCCCGCCGCCGTCTCACTCGGCGGCGGCGGCGGCGGCGGCGGCGGCAGCAGCAGCAGCAGCCGCAGCAGCAGCAGCAGCAGTAGTATTAGTAGTGGTTGTAATTGTAGTAGGAGTAGTAGGAGTAGTAGTAATAGTAGTAGTAGTAGCCGGCCGCCCTCGTGGCCACGCCAGCACCTATGCGATGGGGACAAGCCGGCCGGCCCTGAACGGAAGAGGAGCCCCGGGAGAGCGAACCAGCTATCGTAGGACCGCCCTGGCGCGCGTGAGCAGGACTAGGCCGGGGGGTCGATCGGCTGTTTCGTGACTCGGCCGCGCGCGCGCGCGCGCCCACGAGCCAGCTTCGTCCGTCCGTCCCGTCCGTCAGTCAGCCAGCCAGCCAGTGAGTAGTAGATCATACCTTCCTTGTACGATGGGCGAACGGACGGAGCAGCACCACAGCACTACGTACGTTGTAGATCGTACGTACTATAGACGCACGCGTCCCCAGCGGCATCACGGGGGTGGGAAGGGTGGCTACCTAGAGGTAGGTAGGCATGAGATGATGGGTGACATGGGGTGGGTAGAGTATCTTTCTCTCTCTCTCCCCCTCCCTCTCCCTCCCTCTTTCTCTCTTTCTCCTTTGGGTCTCTCCCCCCCCCCCCTCTCTCTCTCTCTCCTTCAGAGAGCGACGAACAGAGCTTCTCTCTCTCTCTCTCTCTCCCCCTGCGGCCACGCGAACCCATAGGACTCCGCGGCAGGAGGTTTTCCAGGGCCCCCCACCCAGCGCTAACTTAACTTCCACCCCTCCAAATGCACCCTCGACGGACGCCAAGCCAATAATTGATCCGCTTTCAGCAACTTGCCCGCATCCCAATTTCGCCCGCCGTGGTACGCGGCCATCACTGGGCGCTGGCAAACACGGGTTTCACGGGTCGTAGGACCAGCGACGACGGACCAGGGCCACCCTGAACGTTTTGGCCCGCGGGGCCGGGGGGGCGCGCGCGCGCCAGGCGACGCCTGTTCTGCTGTCCGAGTTTGGACCGGGGCTCTCGATGCCGCCCCGGAGACGCTCCACCACCCGCGCGTGGTCGCCCTGACCCAGGTACCGCTGGTACCGGGCTGGGCTTGGCTTTTTTTTTTTGGCCCAGGGAGGAGGTCCTGAGGCCTGCGAGCTCTGGTTGCATCCCAACCACGATGTGTGATGGGTGCATCGCCTAAGGCAGGCCAGGTAGGGTGTGCTTGGGGCCATGACCACACCACCGGGACCGTCGGGGAGCTTGTCGTGGCTGTGGATGAGGGAGGGGTGGCGGCGCAGTAGGAGGAGAAGGAGGAGTAGGAGGAGGGGTCGCGATGCGGCCAGGAATTTTCAATTACTTAGGTACCTAGGTAGTTACTGCATTCAATGCCTTTTTTTTTTATCAATTAATATTTCGGGACACATTTGGCCATATACGATACAGGTAAAGTACAGCTGGGAGGTTATTATACTAAGAACGTAAGTACGTACATGCTCCCTCTGCCTAGCAGTCTATGCACCCATACACATACGCGCTCTCATACACGTATGTACACATCTATACACAAATACGCACGCATAACCTGGAGCCTCAGTACATAGGTACCTATCTACCAACACGCATACTACACGCAGGCATAACAGCCTCAACGCATACCTACCAACTCGCCCACTTACACATACCACCAACACGCATACTACACGCACGCGTATACACCCACCACCATCCACGCCTTCCCAAACTCTCACCCCAGGCAAGAAGAAGAAGAAGACATTGGCAAAAACGGTGCCGTGCCTCTCCCAACTTCCCACGGCGGAGTCGGACCGTCATAAGCGTTGTCGGACCACTGTTTTTTTCTTCCCTTTTTCTCTTTTCTCTTCACGCGACTTGACTATGCCCACTGTTTCGCGCTTTACTTCGACACGACCTGTCTCTCTCGCCCTGCTGCTGCCCGGTTTCGCGCAGGGCCTCGACGATCCCCGGGGGGCCGTAGCCAGTCAGTCCACAATGACAACACACCTGAACATAAGGTAGGTCCAATAGGTTTTCGATACGTACCCCTAAACCTTTACCGTCGACTTTTTGCGGCCTTTATGCCCCCCCCCCCCCCTTTCCCTTCCCCGGGAGGAGGGCTTCGCGCGACGAAAAAAAAAAGAAAGAAAAAAAACATCTCTGCTCGAAAACCCGCTTCCTGCCCTTCCGAGCCTAAAATGCTCTCCGGTGTCCCGATTTCCGCCAAATATTGGTCACACACACACACGGCCCGTTCGACGGCCGGGGGGGAAGGACACTCACCGTCGCGGGGCGCATTCACCGTCCGACACCCACCGTACGGCCGACCAGTGGTTGTTTTTTTTTTTTTTTTTTTTCGTGTGTGTGCTCTCGCGGCGCGCGCGCGTCCCGTCATCAACCGTCGACCCCGACCGCGAGGCACGGCTGGTTCGGCTGGGCGCGTACCACACGCGCGCTGAGCGCTGAGCGCTGGAGGGGCCGACCGGGGGGGGGGGGGGGGGGGGGGAGAGAAGATGGGGACAGAGAGGGGGCCCAAGGGCAGCCCGAAGAAGGATACTCAAGAATGGAATGGCCCCACACAAAGGAGCAAGAGCGTGACGACACACGGAATGAAGGAAGGCCTCCTTACTTACTATAGACACCCGCCCACCAGCAAAGCTCGATGACTACGCGTGTGGTGATTTCGACAAACCCTCTCTTCCCCCCAACGCTGGGACCGTCATCGAGTCCCTCCCTCCCCTTCCCCCCCGGTGGCCGGGGATCTGGCCGGTGCTAGCCGACGCGACCGAGCTCGCCGAGCTGGCAGGGCCACCACGGTCGCGGTGCGAGCCGTCGCAACGGTCGATCCAAATGGGCGCGGCCCTGTTAACGAGATTTGAGCCCGCCGGCCTGCCTGGGTCACGATGACGGCCCTCTGGGAACCTTCCCCCCTCCCCCCCCGGACATGAGGGATCGACCTGCAGCCTACGTATGCCGCCCGGGCACGGACAACGGTGGCCGGGCGGGATAAATTTGATCTTCACCTCGATGCGGGGCGGAGCGTTGCGCTCACGCCATCCGGCACCCTCGTATCTCGGAGAGTACTGTCGATTGATTTCCGTTGTGGATTGAATCTATCGACGCCTTCAAGAACATCGCTATTCTGCGCCTTTTCCCTTCCCAGGCCCGCCGGCGCTCTTTTTATATACTGATGTATAAATATCCGGGCATCCTAGCCGGCCCATTCATTATGCTAATCGTTCAATCATCGCGTCCGGCACCCTCCACCTCGTTCGTGGGCGATGATGGAGACCGTTCGCATACAAAAGAGGTGGGTATCGCATGGCATATGCCATCTGTACAGTCGACCACCCGTTGCGCGCCCCGCCCCCGCCGCTGGCGTGGCGGGTGCTTTAGGCGGCAGCGGTGCCGGCCTCGACCGACTCCTCGGGCCACACGTTGTAGCCAAAGGTGTCCTTCATGTTGACGAAGCGGGTGTGGCGGCCCTTGGCCACCTGGTTGACGGCCTCGAAGTCCTCGTCCGACAGGTCGGGCACCTGGAAGTTGCTCTCGATGCGCGAGGGCGTCGCGCTCTTGGGCAGGACGGCGTAGCCGCGGCGCAGGCCCCAGGCCAGGATGACCTGGGCCAGCGTGTGGCCGCTGCGCTCCGCCACCTCGTTCAGCGTCTTGTTGGTGCGCACCTTCTCGCCCGTGGTGGGCACCTGGTCCTGCGATCCGAGGGGCGAGTAGGCGGCGGGGAGGATGTCGTTCTCCTGGCAGAACTTGACGAGCTCCTCCTGGGGCAGGAAGGGGTGGATCTCGATCTGGTTGACGGTGGGCTTGATCTTGGCGAAGCTCATCAGCTTCTTGAGGCCCTCGATGGTCCAGTTGGAGACGCCGATGGCGCGGGCCTTGCCGCTCTCGTTGATCTCCTCCATGGCGCGCCAGGTCGGCTCGGGGTTCTCGGTGAGGTCCTTCTTGATGATGTACTTTCCGTCGGGGCCGAGCTTGGGCATGTAGTTGTCGTCCTTCTCGGCGGCGATGGGCCAGTGCACCAGGAACAGGTCAATGTAGTCGAGGCCGAACTTCTTGAGGGAGCTCTCCAGCGACCACTTGACGTCCTCGGGCTCGTGCAGGTGGTTCCAGACCTTGGTGCAGATGAAGATGTCCTCGCGCTTCACCGAGGGGTTGGCCTTGAGGAAGTCGCGGACGGCCTCGCCGACCTCCTCCTCGTTCTGGTAGAACCACGCGCAGTCCAGGTTGCGGTAGCCGACCTTGAGGGCGCACTCGACGGCCTTGTAGGTCTCGCCCTTGGAACCCTCGCTGGCGAAGGTGCCGAAGCCGAGGCCCGGCATGATGACGCCGTTGTTCAGCTTGAAGGTCTTCTGGGACAGAGCCATGATGACAGTGGTGTGTGTGTGTGTGTGTGTGTGGTTTTGTCGGTCTGCTTGATGTGATGGTGATGTTGAGGGAGAATGACAAGGTGTGTTGGAAGAGGATTGGGGGGGTATCTCGGAGGGTGACTTTGTGTCTGTCTTGTTTGTTGGTCTGAAGGGGAAAGGTAGGGCGGGCAGCGCGTCGGTGATGAGGCCTTTTCCTTTTGTGACAGCAGCAACAGCGTCGGCGGCAGCTTCCAGAGGCTACTGCTTGCTGCTGCTGCCCGCATCCATCTCGGAATGGATGCCAACCACACGTCGGTCGAAAGAGCTCCCCCTCCTCGGTGGTACGGGCCCTAGCTTCGCGACAGCGCCCATTACATCATCGGCGCGGTGCTACCTCGCCAACGTCGAGGAAAACTCTGATACGGCCCAGGCAGCCAGGTCGACCGCAAGTCTGCCGGTGGACACATCGTGGGGCGGTTAATGCACCATGTCGTCGTTTCTGCTTGGTTCGACACCACCACGAGCGAACAGTGGGCACTGCGGCGGTACGACTTGACTAAGGCACCACCGCCAGCCCGGCGAGAGGCGGCGGCGCCCCCCCCCTTCCCGCGCCAGCCTGCCAGCCCGCGACTAACCACGCCCTGTTCATGCGCTGGGCGGCCGGCCGTGGGCGCCATCGGGCCAAACAGCGAGCTGGCGGCCGCGAGTCAAGAGCGCGGTGAGAGGCAGCGGTTGGCAGGTTCCTGAGGATGCCGCCAGGCTGGCGTGCGAAGCTTAATGCAGGGGGACGGTCGTGCGGCTTGGCCAAGGCCGGTTAGAGCGCCGTCGGCCGAGCCAAGCTCGGCGTGCTCAGCGCTGGCCAAGGGGCGAAAAAGGCTGAAAAAGCCTTGATCGACACGGCTCCACCGGCCGGGGCAGACGTACCTCAGACGGCCAGCGGATGATGTCAGTTAAACGGAGCTGGCGCGCCATGGCTTCCGGAAAGATCCTCAGAGCGGAGCAGCTACGGTGGGCCCGGACCCATTGACAGGCCTAACCACGGCTTCTTCTCGGACTGCATGCCAACTTCTCTCCCGCGCCCTGCTCACACCAGCTGGGGTGCCGTGCTGCCGGCAGGGAGACGGGGAGAAGGAAAGAGGCTGCGCTTCCATTCTTTACCTTTCGCCTGCCTGTGAAGCCAACCGAGCCCCAAACCGCCAGCGCACCGTCGTCGTTTCAGGGTCCCTCCCCTCAAGGGACCGGACCTGGCAGCTTGCTTTGTTGTCCTCCCCAGCAAGCGCCAGATCCGCCCCTCCGCCCCCCTTCTCCTCTGGTCCCGACGGACGACGGTGCGCGCGCGAGCTCTGTCGGCTCGGCTGCAAGTCGTCCTCGGCCTCCGTCCCAGACGGTTCAAGAGCCATGAGCGACGGCAGACGGCAGACGGCAGACGGCAAAGGTCGACCAGGGCTGCAGGGCCAGCAGGCAGGGGGGGACGAGAGACGGCTATTCTTATCTGGGACCGCCATCTGATCCTGAGTCGCCGCACACACCGAGCCAAGACGACAGGGAGGCGTGTACCGGCGCGGTACGTACCCTTCCCGGCCCTGGCCTGCCATGCCTGAGCAGGTTGGTTGGGATGAACTAGCTTCGGTGTCATCCAGTCGAAACCAATGGAGATAGCTGCCCGGCAGGGGACCAACGGCGTCCCGGTGTGTCGAGGGAAAGCCAACACGGCCGAGATTAAATAGCGAAGGCGGCCCCCCTCCTCACGTCACTGAGGATTTTATTTCTGTGCTCCTGCGTGTGATCTCTCTTCCCTCCCCTTCGCGACAAACCCGTTTCCTCCCTCTTATTCCTGTTGGCAGTTGTCTGAACCCAAGCTCTCAAGCCCTCTCCCCCTACCAAAAAACCACACACTCACTCATCCCTCCTTCACCATGGCCTCCGACAAGGACGTCGCCCCGACGCCCGCTGAGCTCCAGGCCTCGGGCAGCACCCTGACCATCCCCGGCGACGACAACACCGGCCCCATCGAGATTCCCGCCTCGCGGTCGTCCATCTCGGAAGCCGAGAAGTACATGCACAACCTCAGCATGGCTCCTTCGATGAAGGACCGCCGGGGCTCCCGCAACTCGTTCGGTGCCTCGCTGCCCATTCCCCGGTCCAAGAGGCAGTCGCGTCTGTCTTCGGTGCACTACCCCTCCGAGGATGGCCGCCCCGTGCGCCCCGGCATGCCCCCCATCCAGCCCACCCGGGCCATCCTGGCCTCGCAGATCCAGGACATGGCCGCCGACAAGGTCAAGAAGGCCAAGAACATGGCCTTCGCCTTCGACATTGACGGTGTGCTGGTCCACGGTGACCGCCTGATCCCCGAGGGCAAGCGCGCCCTCGAGATCCTCAACGGCGACAACGAGCTCGGCATCAAGATCCCCCACATCTTCCTCACCAACGGCTCGGGTAAGCCCGAGGAGGCCCGCTGCGAGCAGCTGTCCAAGATCCTCAGCAACCCCGTCTCCACCGAGCAGTTCATCCAGTCGCACACGCCCATGAGCGCGCTGTCCGAGTACTACAGCACCGTGCTCGTCGTCGGCGGCGAGGGCTACAAGTGCCGCGAGGTGGCCGAGAAGTACGGCTTCAAGGACATCGTCGTACCCAACGACATCGTCGCCTGGGACCCCACCATTGCCCCCTACCGCGTCTTCACCGAGGAGGAGCGCAAGACGTCGCGCCCGCGCGACTTCTCCAAGACCAACATCGAGGCCATCATGGTCTTCTCGGACTCGCGTGACTACGCCACCGACATGCAGATCATCATGGACCTGCTGCGCAGCGAGAACGGCCGCCTCGGCACCATGGCCAAGGACCCCGTGTCCCAGCGCATCCCCATCTACTTCTCCCAGGGCGACATGCTCTGCCCCACGGAGCACTGGACCCCGCGCATGTCGCAGGGCACCTTCCGCATCGGCTTCGAGGCCATGTACCGCGCCGTGACGGGCGTCGACCTGGAGCGTGTCGTCTACGGCAAGCCCGAGATGGCCACGTACAAGTACGCCGACGAGGTCATGACGTCGTGGATGGAGCAGCTGCACGGCGAGGAGAAGCTGCCCGAGAACATCTACATGGTCGGCGACAACCCGGCCTCGGACATCATCGGCGGCAACATGTACGGCTGGAACACGTGCCTGGTCCGGACCGGCGTGTTCCAGGGCGGCGACAACGACGAGAACAACCCCGCCAACTTCGGCGTCTTCCCCAACGTCCTCGAGGCCGTGCAGACGGCCCTGCGCAAGCAGCTGGGCGACGACTTCAAGATGGCCTTCGACGAGACCATCAACCCCGTCCAGGGCGGCAAGGAGGACGCCTCGGCCATCTCATAAGCTGCCGGAGCGGGGGACCAGGCCGGAATACAGAGAGAGAGGGGAGCAAGACATTTGGGAGGCGGTCACGATCGGGAAGCGGGCAAATAGATTGGTCACGGCGTTCATAATCCTGGAGATAAAAAGGCGACGGGGGGTCAGTATAAACCCCGTTCGCATTGATGCTACGAAACGACGTATAGCCCACATGAGGCAACGAATTCAAATTTTTAACTAGTTACGACCCTCTACACATGTCTTCCTCTCCTGCTTCCCGTGTCCTTTTGTCACGTCCATGGTGGGCGTAAAGAGTCTGCCCGCCCGCTCACAACACACCCCCTTCTGCGCTCGACGGCATGGATAGCGCTGTGGTCCATCGAGGTCCCCTCCCCCCTTCCCCCCCTCAACAGGACCAATTCGTACGCACTCGGCGGCGGAGGAGGAGGAGGAGCTATGTTCAACCCCCCTCCAACCCCCCTCTGAACCCACCCAAGCGACTTGGGTCCCCCCCCCCCCCCTCCTCTCTTCTCTTTTCGCGTGCCGTGATTATCGGTGATATCGATCGAGGAGGGATCGGTTTCTCAAAATCTACCTTACCCCTCCCGTTCGAGCTCTGCTGGGCCTCCACCGGTGGGGGGGAAGGGGGGGGGTTGAGGGGTCCGACACAGCTTTTTTTTCCCGCGTCCGTCATCGTGATGTTAGCATTGTGTCTCGTAATTAATGATGGGGTGTGGTGCTGGTGGTGCGTTACAAGCCGGTACATTAGTTTGCGTTTTCCACCTCTCTCCCCCCCCCCTCGTGGATGCCATGCCAACAACCCCTGCCCGCGGTTCGGACGAGTCGCTAGCGGGTCCACCGGTCGACCGTCGGCATAAGAAAAACCGTCACAAACTCTAAATCCACACACACACTCCCGGGCTGACAGGGGACGGGCAACGGGACGGCAAAGGACGTCAGGTGTGTGGCCAGGGGGGGGGGGGGGGGGCATCAACGTGGTGGTTTTTTTTTATTGTTTCTTTTTCATTCTTTTGCCAAGTTGCCAAGTTTTCGCTTGCCGCGCTCGGGATACCTCAACCGGACACGTACATAAAGAGGTGGGTAAGTACTTATCGACTATAGGTAGCAAGTGTGCCGAAAACCAGGTGCAAGTGCCGTGTCTTCCAAGTGCCAAGTCGGTACCGACAGTTGGCAAAAATGGAAGCCCCCTGCAGGCCGACCCGCCCCGTCCTTTTCCGATTTCCCATCGTGCATCCCACCCACCGTATCCCTCCCGTTTTCCAATGGGATCCCGGGGCGCTCGCGTCAAAAAACGCTCTTGGCGCCCCGGCCATCGGGCAGATGGAGAGAGGTAAGGGTCGGTCAGCCATCGCGTTTGGGGGGGCTGTACGTCATCGTGGAAACCTCTCTCTCCTCCTTCTCTGATGAGCGCTCGTCTCGCATTACCATCGACGGAAATTGATTTGCCCTACGTCGCCAACCTCGGCTGTTTCGTTCATCACCATCCACGCCCATCATCTCGCTCACCCACTACGTCCCTCCCCCCCCCGCAGCCACGGCGGAGCCACTGTTCGCCGCGTCTCGTTTGTTATCATGGATTGCCTTCCGGTGCCTGTCGTGTGCTTCCAGTGCGGCACCAACCAGAATCCGTGCCGCTGCAAGGTGATAGGCCCTACTTTGGGTTTCCTGACTACCGTTGGTCTTGCGGTCCGTTCCCCCCTCCCTCCCTCTCTGTGTGGCCCCCGTGGTGGGCATCCTTTCCTGCCCCGGCCCGTGGCTTGAACTGCGGCGTCGTCGCCTCGTCCCAACAGAAAGCTAACGCGCGCGCACGCGTCTCTGCCCCGTAGATTGTCTGCTGGCCCGCCTCGCTCCTGTGTTGCTGCTGCGCGACTCAAACCGGCAAGGAGTACGTGCCCCGGCCCGCATGTGAATTTCCCCCGGTATTGACGGCAACAGTGTCCTCGGCTTTCCGGTAACGGCCGGCAACGCGATATCCGACTCCATACCCATATGAGGCCGACCCGAAACGGCAACGGAGGCGCCGCCACCGCACGAGAGCTCGAGTGGGTCGGTCCGGCCTTCCCCCCGCTAGTCTCTCGCAGAAGCTGAAGCCGTTGGCGTCGCCTACGGACGAACCAGGGGAAGATGATGCGTGCCGGCCGCGAGGTTGGCGACGAGGAATAAGTACGAATAATAATACACTTGGCAATACCATGACCGATCTACCCCGTCCCATCTAGATTCTTGTTGAGCCTCATCGTCATCCTCGGATCCCAGTCTGACGTATGCCACGTCCACGTGGGGTTCCGAGCTTCAGCATCCCGAACCCCAAAAGGTTACCGGTCGCCCCCTTCGTTACACTCGTGCGTTTTGCTTGATCGTGGGCCCGGATAGATTCACTCATCCATTCCTACCAAGCCATCGTTTCGACAATGGTCGCTGCTGCCATCCCGCACAGCGGGTCAAGCGCTCAATGACTGGACTCTCAGCCTCCCCAAGGCTGGACTTGGCCATGCTGTCACGTGCCGGGCCATGCGCACCGCTTCGCCCGGCTAATGTCTGAATCCTTTCTACCTGCGACAGGCGGACAACCACGGTGGCTCTCGTACGTCTACGGGCTCTGGTCTGGTGGTCTCAAACCTGCGTCGTGTGCCCACCTACGCATCCCTGTCTGGCGGTTTGCTCGCCAACCCATGCCGTTTTTATCGTGAATTACGCCACCCAGCAGAGCCGCAGACGTTGCTGTGTTGGTGCCGACCGACGCCGAGCAGCTTCTTCTCACTCTTCCATTCCACCTCCTCGCTATGGCTTCCATACCATGAGCGCTATTACCTCCTCTTCTCTTCTTTCAAACAAAAAAAAGAAAAATAAGAATTGGGGTTGATAGAAAGCAGTACAGAACGGGAGCGGCGATCAACACCTGGGAAAGTCACAGCACGCACTAGGTTACTAGGTACTTTAGGCACTAAAGTACTTACCTACTTATATAAGTATGGATGGCCCGTGCCTCAGCTATCCAGTACGGTACGTACCGAGGAAACCACACCATGCGGCACTTGTAAAATAACCCGAAGATAGACCGTGTGGACTTATTTTAGAAGGCTTATATGGGATAGTTCAGACATCTATAGATCTGAACCTTCCGAATACATCCTCGTTTCTTCTTTTCAGCTTGTACCCTACCACTACCTTCAATACCTAGGTACATAGGTACACACCTGGGTACTTAGATATCTAGGTTGTGCTTGAGCCACGCTTATTATATACACATATTTTGGGGGCACTTCAACTCAACGAGAGAGTTGGGCTGGCGGGGGGCGGCGATGGTCGCCTGGGAATCATTATTTAAACACCTTGTCCCATGTTTCTCTCCGGTTTCTGTGTTCTAGTACTCTTGGCCACGATCTGTTCCCAATATAAATACCTACCCATCCTCATTTGTGTGTCAGCAGTACCGCAACTCTTCTGTTTCCTCTGATCCCCCACAACCACCGGTAAACTACCCAGCTTCCCTACTGATCCGTCTGATTTGGCTTACGCGTTGGCAGCAGCCCCTCGAGCGAAACAACACAGCCGTGTTCCCCGGGCGCCGATATGTCGTTCATGGATTACCTTCGAGCTGCTGTCGCCGCGACGGACTCGCTAGGCACCCCAGACCGGTATGACATCCGCGTAGAGAAAGGACCTGTCTACTTGCTCGTCGCGTCTGTGTGGTCCTTCTCACCCATGATATTTCTTCTCGTCTGTGTGTGTATGGCCAACATCCTCCGCCGTGGTGCCCGCGCGCGGCGCATCGGCGACCGCCGGGCTGAGGATCCGGAGACAGGCGAGATTACTAGCCTACTTGATACTCGCGTACTTGATGCCCTGTACGACGAGAAGGCGGTATGCAAGGAGTTATCCAAGGAGGAATAGTACTCAATCTTGGCGTACACGAATTCCCCCCCCCCCCCCCCCCTTCCCCCAACAAGAGACTGCCCAACCCACCCCTTAGGGGTCGGGCGGTACAGGAGTTTCCGGGCGCGGAAAACATTTTCGTCGCCACCCCCGACCGAAGATAAGCCCGGTTCCTGTCGTCCCGAGTCAAGAATTACCCGGTGGCGCGGTCGACAACAACAACAACCCTGGCGCCTGCCGGCAGCGGGACACGGGGATCGCAAGGCCAGTATGCATCACCACCGTCATCCCCATCCCCAAGTCCGCCCCGAGTCTGGTTCGCTCGTGGTGTTTTACTGCCCGGCGGAGGCGACCGATTCGGCACCCGAGCGCTACATCGTCGAGCTGAAGTCGCTTGACCGAGAAATGACCCAATCTATGGTCAGGGACAGCGAGCCCTCGGCGTAGCAGACGGAGATGGTGGGAAGCGGGGCGCGCTTCTCTACGGGCACAGAAAGAAGCGACTCACCGTGTACTCCACTAGTATCTTCTTTCGCTTTTCTTTGGTTCAGGGGGGGAAAGAAGAGGGGGGGAGGGGAGTGCCAGTTAGCGTTCCTCGGAGGCGATACGAATCTTACTTAATATAGGGGTATGACACACGGGGGCTCAATATCCTCTCAACACCTAGACACGTAGTCTAATACACCATCCCGTGAGGACGCTGGGAACCCACTCAACTGGCCGCAGAGGGACACACAGCTTGGAAAATCCGCGTAACTATCTTCGGATACGATGAAGCCGCCTGTACCTAGTCTACAGAGAGCGACAGCCCGCCCCAGTGCCCCTATGGGGACATTCATCCCAGCTCCGTTTATACGGGCTGGCCTTGGCGTTCGACAGTACAAACAACAACGACGAGGACAAGGACGACGACAACAACACCAACAAACTGAAAGAAAGCCGTAGCAATGAAAGCTGTGATTTGAGGTGTGCACCGCGTGTACCAAGGTTGGGGGGGGGTTTTGCCTTACACTAGCGTAGGTTGTTAGATAGTTTACAATAAATGCACCAATAGTGCTTTACTAGTCCAGGGAGGCTTCTGGTTCCAGTTCAATATCTGCTTTCTATTCAAACTGTATTTTGACACATGCGATGACCGGGGGGTGGGGGTAAAGGGCAGGATGAAACAGCACACGCGCACACGGGGAAATTAACGATATTGAGACACGATTATGTCCAGTCCCCCCCGCCGTCCCCCATTAATCCCATGCCTTGATTTCTTTTTTTTTTTTTTTTTTTTTTGCTCTGCATTGAACCGCATAAGCCTCAGTACTGAGCGAGGAGTCCTGGCGTGGAGGCGACCGATTGCCCAACGTGTTCATGAGGTGCGAAGCCAAGTAGAGAAAAATACGGGGCTCGGGTTTGGATCCCAGCGGATTCCTCTCAGACACATATCCGAGCATCTGGTATGCGCCGATGTCGGCTGCGGATAGTCCACGGGACGCCGTGCGGAAGACGCTATAGCGATAGTAAGCAGGACGGGGGGAGAAAAGAAAGGAGACTACAGGAGAAGGGCGCTGATGGCGGTTAGGACCATGCCAGGCTGCCCCGTCTCGTTTTACGCCATCACGTGTCCCTGCTCCACGGGGCGGACGGCCAGGCTCAGGGCGTGCAGGCGGCGATGGGACCACTCCCGAATGAGGAGGTTCGGCTTCTCCTCGATGTTCTTTTGGGTACCGTTGTTCATCTCTCTCACGTTTGTACACCAAAGTACACTATCCTCCATACGCAGGCCATCGGGTTGGGTTGGGTTGTTTGCCAGAGGTTTGGCACGGATGACAAAGGGGCCGCCATCGTCACTTACTCCGGGAAAAGCAGCCCTGCGTGAAGGAGGCGACAGTCTCCATATCTTTCCATGGGAGACCAAAGAGGGCTTGATCTACTTGCCCTTTCCCGAGGGGATGGGTCAGCGCCCTCCCTGCGGGGTGGATCGACGGGCCAGTACGACATGGATTAGGCGGAGAGAACACCAGCGATGACAGGTACAAGAAAGCACCGAAAATGGAGGTTCACATCTAATATGCAGAAGAAGGGAGTACCGGTCAACAGTAGTACCAGGCAAATCGCTGGCATCGGAAATGGCATGCTGGCCACTTCATCAGCCCCTCCACCAGCCATGACACTTGATGGCTTGTTGATCACCTCTCAGCCTGGAACATGATAATTAACAACTTAGCTGTGAAGGCCTTGCCAAGATCGTCTCGGTCATGCGTTCGTCGTGTTCTACAACGTGGGTTTTGATGGTAACAAGCGCTTGGGCAGCGTCCCTCAACAATGTTCAACGACGGCCGGGGTGGCAGGGATACCTTGCAGGAGATACCACCAAAATGGCAATGGCGATGCCATCCGCACAAGGGGTAACGTCCAAGAACCAGCAACCATCATGGCCATCGGTCGGAAACCGGCTACCACAAGGAAAGACAACCATCTGACCTGTCTCCTTATGGTAGGACGACAAGCAGAACGCGGAAGAATATTCGGGCCTTTCACAGACTCATGAGGGGTGTCCAGAAGACGGGGCTTCAGGGGTGAACTATTGAGTGACTGCCAAATGGCTATAGAATATTACTGGTGGTGCTTAGCAACGAATATTCTGAAGTTCACCGCTCAGCGGGCTTGTCTTTAGTTTAGCATTCTTAACCCGCACGATCATGGATACATGGATGGCTCGTCGGACCAAAGGTTCGCCGTCATGCACTACAAAATTGACCGTGGATGGCAAACGACCTCATCAGATGGGGTGACGAAAGCGCATTACCGTGTGGCTAAGTAGTTTTCCGCATGTTTCTTGATACCGATGACCACCGCTTATATCCGACTGTCATGATTAACGCAGAAAAGACTGGGCAATGCTACAAAAGATGGGTTCACCTTCTAATAGCCTTATTGCTACGAGGAAAAAAACAGATCGACGAAACCAGACACCAAGAAGCTATAGCGGAAGCATAGTTAAATCCATGCCACTCTCGCTTCACTCCAAAGGCTCAAGGTGGGGTATGATAGGGTTCCAGTGACGGGTCCGGTATAGAGACTAATACTTGCGAGATCATCGCCTTCAACGAGGGGTTGAACCCACCAAAGGTGAAATACGTGAAGTGGGGGAGCCCAAGTAATGGTCCATTGCCACCCGTTCTAAGCTATAGATAGTAAACCGCCATTTCATCTTAGCATCTGGTGCCACCGTACTTCTACTAGCGGGTGCCCCCGTGAGTCCTAACCAATTTGTGTTGGATAGGCGTCCGCAGCAGCTATTGGTATTGCTAAAAGCAAATGTTTCTCCGTGTAACGTATTGTTCCCTAGGGCTATTTCCATTCCTACATCCATTTGGTTGCGGGTCATAACGCTGACGTCCCGTGTTTTCCATGTATCCTACGCCAAGCAAAGGCATACCGGTGTCTTTCGGAGGCTTCAGTATATCCAGAGCTTCCGCTTATCCTAGTCCGTACCCACGAAATTTCATATCCGGGCGGAGTTGCTACCGAATGGACATTTAGGCGGCATTTTATAGGGGCGAACGATGCTGTCATGGACTCCATATTTGGTGTCTGCAAAGCGGACGGAAGTAGGTCAAGGTAGACCCGCGAAGACGGCGAGGGAAAAGTAGGACTACTCCCGTCGGCCCCTTTCGTCCCCGTATCCCCCAAAACGGCATCAGGAGCCCCATCTCCAGAGTTCCGAGGATACACAGACGCAGAATAGCGGCACCGCCCCCCCAGGCAGGACGAAACGGGCGTTGGGAACGAGAAGCAAAGCTTGCCGCAAGCTCAAAAAGCGGCGGCGAGGAACTTAATACGAGGGACTGTTCTCATTCGGGCCCCCGGGAAAGAAGAAGAAAAAAAAAACCAGAAAAGAAGGGGGGAGGCGGCATCGGGCAAAAATGCGGACGGCAGGTGAGACGTCCCGAAAACCAAAGGAGACACAGGTTTCTTCGTCACAAAAGCAGCACCAAGACCTCCCCACGTGGCAGCGGTTGGCGTCTTGTACCCCGAGACAAGAAGAAAAGAGGCGAACGGACGGCCCGGTCTCGGTAGCGGCGTGCCGGGCTCGTGGGAGACGGCGAAGGAGTGGAAGCTAGCAGAGAAGAAGAGGAGAGGGTCGCCTCAGGACGGGAGTGGCAAGAAAGTTTCGCATGGTCCTGACGAGACCACAAGCCTGCCGCCGAGTCTCACGCTGGCAGCCGCTTCCGCGAGGGGGGGGGGGGGGGGGCGAAGCGACAAAGAAAACTGCGCCCGCCCCCTCCCGTTCGGTTGCCCGCCTGGCAGCCAAGGGGCAGCCCCAAAGCGAACAGAACGGCGACAACAGTTGGGGCCGTGATCCGGGGGAGGTGCGATGCTTCTTACGGGCCCATTGGATCCATCACGCTGGCCGTCGCGGCATCCATGAGAAGGCTCCCTTCTGCAGGTCGGAATCGTTGCTGACCATGGGCGGTGGAGCTGGAAAGTGCGGCTCGCATCGCCTGCTCGCTTGCCCCTCGGGCTGGCAGTGGATCTCTTATGGACTTGTTCACCGTCCGGGCCGGTTGTACACTCAACCACCTCTCCGGGGCGGGCGGGGCAACACTGTCCGAGAACCTCGGCGACGACGGCCAGGGGAGGAGGAGGAGGGAAGCACGTTCTGCGAAAAGCAACTCCCGCACACCTTTTGTGGGTTAAAGCGTCGGATTGGATCGTCGAGGAGGACTTGCCAAAAAAAGAAAAAAAAAAAGCCCTGCCGGTAAGCAAAGTCTGGACGTTTTGCGGATGCATTGGCCTACGACGTGTCGTCGAGACAAAAAGACACACACGCACGATGCCAAAGTCATCCAGTCCGACGGCAAGAAATGGACACACACACACACACACACACACTGCGCCAAGGTCAACGGTCTGTCGGTTCGGGGCTCCTACGCGACGTAAAAATGTCCCCAAGTTTCAAAAAGCGGATGCCAGACACGAAAGCACTTTCGATCGAGGTTCCCGCCCATCTGGAAAAACGCGATGGTCGACTCCCCCCCTCCCCCCCTGGCCGTACTGGAGACTGGTGATACAAATGCTACGATCACACAAACACTGGGCGATTGCCCATACCCAGTGGAGAATCATGCGAGGTAGGGTCACAGCCTGCCCGCTCATTTCTTACGTTCGTCGGAACTCAAAAAAACAAGTTGTGTACTTGCGACGAAAGCAAGGGGATATATATGCTCTGAAACCACCCCGGTGGGGTATAAATAAGAGGGGGTCCTCAGGATTGCCCATGCGTCTCTATCTGGCCCTTTCTTTTGCGCTCGCTGGCCCGCTCACCCGGTGGCTCAATCCACGTCTTCGTCGTTGGTCCCCCGATCGGCCGCTTCGAGCTTCTTCTTCGCCGCTTCCAGGGCGGCCGGGTCCTCGGGCTCGTCGGCGGCCGCGGTGCTGCCCACGGCGCCCGCCGCCGAGGCCGCTTCGGGCTTGTGGGCGGCCAGGGCGGCCGGCTTCAGGGAGCCGTCGTCGTTGACGTCCTCCCGGAGGTAGAGGGTGAAGAGGATGACCAGGTAGGTGTCCCTGGTCGCCTTGTTCCGCAGCACGTATCTAAAGCGGTGGGCACGCTTCGGGTTAGCCCTACGGGGGGGGGGGGGAGATGAGTTGAGATTGGAAGTCCGAGTGAAAGCGCAAATCCGTCCTCCCCCTCCCCCTTCTGGGATAATACCGAGGGAAGGGGAGGGGGGGCGGGGAGGAGAGGGGTTTGGGATACTTACCGCAAGCCCTGGCCGTCCCAGTACTTCATGATGGGCAGGGTGAAGCCGGGCAGCTTGAGGCTGAAGTCGCTAAAGTCGAGGTAGGGGTTGAAGAAGTCGAGGCCGTAGGTGCGGCCGTACTCGAACACCCACTTGGCCTTGTTCTCGGGCCGCAGCGCCCACTTCATGCGCGGCTTGGGCTGGTCGGGGGCCCCGAGGGCGCGGCGCGCGGCGAGGCCGGCCTCGTCGCCGCCCTCGTCGAACCAGAGGCCGCCCCGGGCCGCGTCGTGCTCGCCCGCGCCCACGTGCACGCAGTTGAAGGACGACAGCGCCGGCCCGTACAGGTACGGCCGGTCCGCGTACGCGTCGCCGTCCAGCCCCGGGTCGATCCACCACTTGACGATGCCCATGGCCGTGTTGAAGCCCGGCGGCAGGCGGTCCCGGATCGGGTGGTCGAAGTCGTTCCCGAACTGCAGGTCCGTCGCCGAGATGCCCGGGGCGGCGTCCTCGGCCGCGTCGCCGCCGTCGTCGTCGTCGTCGTCATCCCGCGCGTCGTCGGCGTTGTCGCTAGCCGACGGCGGGGACGGGGACGAGGACGGGGGCGCGGGCTTTTTCGGCGTGAAGCGGAAGGCAATGCTGTACTGGTCCTTGTTATAGTCGTGCGGCGCCGTGTCAAAGTAGGGCGACGTCGTGGGCGAGCCCCGTGGGAGGCCCTGGTAGTTCTGTACCCGGACGTTGAGCTCGGCCTCCATGAATTCGCTCGACAGCCGCACTGGCTCGGCCGTGTTCACGGGCACGACGACGTGCTCGTCCACATCGTAACTGCACCCGGCAGTTACGCGCACAATGTACTTTTCGGCCATGCTGCGACAGGAGAAGGTTGGGGATGGGTCACCGGCCCGAGGATGTGTTTTTGGGGGGGAGGGGGTGTTTTTTTTCTGTTGCTGAGCAGCCAACCACACTTATGCGAAGCCGATCGCGTGACGTGAGGCTTTCCAAGCTTCCAATCTTTCTCGCGTGAAGCCGTTGGTGGGGTACCCTTTGGGCCAGAGAGAGAGAGAGAGAGAGTCCCCAGAGTGTGGGCGGGCTTCTACGGATCTTCTGGCGTCGGACCTAAAGCCCCTCCGAGAGCCGTTTCGTTAGGGTGCGTCGTTCTTCGCCCGGGGCCGCGGCTCCTTTTTTTTTTTTTCCCTTTTTCTTTTTCTTCGTCTTGCGCACAACAGCGTGGTAGACCGGCGGCACGGCGCGCACTCTTGGCTTTTTCTGCTACTGTGTAAAGAGGCCGAGGAGGAGACGGGCACCGGGAGCCCTGTCCACCTTGTACCGCCTGCGGGGTGCAGTTGCAGGTGCGGCGACGATCGATCGGCAAAGGCCCAGGAACGCACGCCAAGAAGCGCCACCCCCGAGAGAGAGGCTCGTACTGGTCAAGGGGAACGGTTGACGAAGGGAGAGGGAAAAGGCGAGGTAGAGTTTGGGATTCGGGGCAGGAATGCCGGATCAAGAAAAGGGCAGAAGAGGCGCCGACAGCCCTGGCGCCATCCGAACCATCAAGAGGTTGTGAAAATGACGTCGAAATTTGTAGTGCAAGTACCCCTCCATCCCCAATGCGGCCCACCCACATCGATGTACTATTGGAGGTAATGAGGGCTCTCTCTCTCTCTCTCTCTCTCTCTCTCCCCTCTCTCAATTACTAATAGATCAATTCGTCTATTGACCCTGTCGGCATGTGAATGGCGGCACGTCCCCCCCGCCGATCCCCGGCTGCGACACCTTCACAAATGCTGGATACCATAGATGCCTCTAGGTACCAGGTAATGAATGCATGCAAGTCATCGTAACTCTGAGCACTTTCGATGCCACAAGAATGAGAGACACTACCGGATCGCAGCTGTGCTCAGGGTGGCAACCATTGAATCACATACGACCCGGGCCGGCGGTCCGACGGTCCCTTTGCTTGAGTCCAGAGGAATTATTCGCATTCGCTGATGCTTACATGTGCCCATCGAGGGGGGGGCACAGAAAGTGACTCCCCCCACACTTATCGCCTATGGAGCACTGCTGGCGTTCTGATCAGCTCTTACTTATTCTATAAAGGACATGAATATATTTAAAAATTCGCTGATTATAAATAACGCTCCCAATCTCTACGATTATGTATTAAGCAATACTTGATTAATGAAAGTAGACTGTAAACGCTGGGTGTTAATCAACTATATATGTCCAAAAAGGTCGTTTTTAGTGGGTTGAGTCACTTTCAGTGTCACCCCCCTGCCCATCTCTTGCCCCCCATGCATCCAATCTTCCATAGTATCAGACCGATCACCTGAAACCTCCTACTTGAGGATATAGGTAAGTACCCAAGTCGAGACACGATGACCTCAGATCATTAGAACCGCAACAACAACAATTGCGCCGCCGAAGGGACCCCTTGTGGCCTACAGAAGCGGGAGGCACAGACCGCGCCGCCGTCTTCGCTTCACGGCTTGAGAAATCGATCAATGTCCACCCTCTCAAAAAAACTGATATGCCCAAATCCAACCCAGTACTGCGCGAGTCTGTCGGGTGAAATCAGGATGAGCTGCGACTCCATGTACTTATCTAGATATCATCGTTAACAACGACCTCTCGGCCCGTCCCATGTGCGAGGACACTTACCGTTGTAGAAGCCCATGTTGGCGATGTGACCCTTGCTCTTCACGACCCGGGCCCCTTGGAAAGGGGGATCGTGGGCGACGCAGATAAACCCCTCCTCTCCCAGGTCCTTGGCGATGAATGTATACTCACCACGCGGCACATTCGGATCTCCTGTGAGCTTGATGGCTTCCAGTCGGCCTCGGTACAGCCTCTCGCGCTGGAACCGCTCCTCAAACTCGGCATCCGTCTCCTCCGCCGCTCGCTCTAGAGGCTGGTCGTCGCCTTCGGAATCGGGCTGGTTCAGCAGCAAAAACTCACACCCGTGTCCGCTGTAATCCCCCACCCAAATGCCCCGCCATGGCTTTTCCTTGGTAGGGGTGTAAAGTTTCGGGTCGAGGGTAGAATACGTCACGATTTCCTCGCCCACATGGAGGCCGAGAGTGGGCGGTCCCATTTCCATCCACTGGCGCACGCGGAAGGTTTGATCCGAGATCTCGGAGCGCGATGCGGGCCTCCATATCGAAGGAGACGCTCTCGTCAGACGGTGGGTTGGCAGGGGCATGATGCCCGTCGCCTGGGCCCCCACGCGGTGGTGGGCAGGAATCGTCGGTGGCGGCCACACAAAACCGTACGGCCATTCCGCACTCAAGGTATCCCGCGCCATGTCTTCGGTAAGCGGCTTGGCGAGTATGACGTTGCTGAGTCGAGGGTCGGTCCCTTGGCTGATGCGCATTGGCAGCTCCGAGAAGATGGGATGTTTCCGAGGTAGCTCAGAGTAGCCCGTGCTCGAATCGATGGATGCGAGGTCCCCTCGGCTCGGCGGATTGAACTGGATGACTGGCTTATCACGATGAAGCCTCACCTGGGGATCAAAGTAGTGAATGTGCACGTCAGTATCCGCAAGCCAGGGCTCGCTCGTTTCGCGGTCCCGGACAGCCAGGATCTGGTACCCCTCGATCACCCCTCGGCGCTGGTCGTACTGCGCAACGATCATATGCCCGGTAAGTCCCCGGTCGCAAAACCAGAGCTTGTTTCGAGGAATGAACCAGTACGGATCATGCCAGGCATAGAGTTCGCGGAAGGTACGAAAAGGGTACGCGGTTGTGACGGGGTTTCCGGGCAAGTTGGCCTGCACGTGGCGCTTCCAGTGGAAATCCGCGCCGGCGTGTACATGAAGATGCTTACACACTCGCCGCGTAATGGCGAGGCTCACTGGGGGCAGAAATCGCAGGATGGCCTCCAGGAGTTCCGGTGGCAGCTGCAAGAGAGCGGAAGGCCCGACAGCTGCAGGTCTTGGTCGCACGGCATCTGAGAGAAGTATCAGCGTCGTGGCCGGGCCGCAAATAGGGGAAAGCTCGGCGATCATAGAAGACGACTCGGGCTATTTGGCGATGCCTTACCTGGGTCCTTTCCATGGGCACTGGCGCCGTTCACGGATATCAAGTGATTGGTCGTACCCAGCTGATCGTCGTCCGAGACGGCATCGACAGCGCCGAGGCTGTCCTCTTCTTCCGGGTTGATACCGCCATACCTGGTGGTGGGGTTGACGTCGCGCGGGCTGATGCTTGGTGCCGCCGCCATGCTGGCCGTACTGTGGTGTGTCCTGCGCAGGCTGACCAAGAGTCCCCGGAACCCGTCAGAGCCTTGGTCCGAATACGGGGGCTTGGCGTATGGGAGGCTTTGAGCTTCAAATTCGGACCACCGAGAAGAGCAGCGGCATGGATGGGGGAAAACGAGACGCGCAGCTGACTGGACGCACAAAGACGCGTCGAAGGGCGGTGATGACAAGCGTATTTAGGATGGATGCTTGGTCGGGTCTCCTCATGTATGGTCCAACGTCCGGCTGGGTTACGGATCACGCAGGCAGGGCGTCGCGGGCCAATACCTCCTTTCCACTACACGCCGCGGACACGGGAAGGTTACCCGGGCGCGGCGAGGACAGCACTTTTCAAGGGCAGGATTCGGTTGGTAAGCAGGATATAGACGGGAGTGGTGCGAAGAGAGTGTGATGGAGATGTCAACGACGGGCACCCTGCAGGATTTGCCTGCGGCTACCGGGTCCGAGAGGGAGGAGGGTGGATTTGTGTCGGACTCGTGTCTCTCAGCAGTGCATTACGATCACGACTCGTTGACTGCTGGCAGCGCGGGCTGGCGGACTCCACATGGGCGAATCGCGGGGTCGGTAGCGGTACAAACCTACCTAGGGACGGATGCCTTTCAGCGAGCTCTGAATGCCAGCGGCTGCCGGGACTGCATACCATGGATGGAGGGGAGAAAAGTCGTGAACGCATCACTTTCCATCTACCCCTGGACCTTTAAGTGCCCTAGGTACAAGTAACTTACCTTTCAATAGTAAGTGATTTACTTTTAGCCGATCATAGGTAGGCTACTTAGTTACTTAACAGATAGCTGCTCTATCAACTACTTTCATAACATCTAATGCCATTGAGTGAGATCTAATGCATCTCTTATTAGCCATTTTTTGTGGACTATCAGACTGCTATTGAGACTGGTACATGGCAAATGCACTTTTTTGGTTTCAGGCGGGAGCCGCCCAGGAGGAGGAGCAAACGAGCGGCCGCAATCGGGAACGCCACCCACACACATATACCCACCCAGACGCATCCTTCAAGAGGGTCACGTAAAGACGGGAGGTATCTAAGTAACTACAGCCGACAGAGACATGTGGAATAGATGCATACAACCTACCATCCGAATGGTCCATGAACTAACTGGATGCCACCTACCTGATACACCCGTTACCACCTCCTCTGCCCGACCTTAGCCCCAGGAGCGTGGGAACTGCGCCATCTGCAAGAGGAAGGAGAGAAGGCACTGGAGAAGCTGCGCTGCGCGCCCGCAACCAATCCGACGGCCTGTCTCGCTTATCTCGAAGCCGTCGGAAAAGCCCTGAACCGTGACAGGTCCCATCGGGTCTTCCACTTCCCCCCGTCAACTCTAATTGGAAACTCTTGGGTTCCATCCCTCTTGTACGGTTTTGCATGTTCGCGGTTCTGCTCTGGCCCGGTGTCTGTTTACATAAGTAGGTAAGTAAGAGGTAGGTACTTAGGGTACTTATGTTAAGTACCTACTTACCTGCAGCCCAGCGAGCTGGCCCCCCATTCACGAGAAGCGTGCACAGACCACCCAAAGTACTGTACTTCACATACAAGTCCCGGCATCCAGGGCTGGCTAAAGTAGGTGGTAGTATTGGAAAGCCTGGGAGCAATAGCCCGCCAAACCCCATTCATCAACCGACATCCATCCTGGATGGCCCTTCCCTGAGGTCCCGTATCACTCATTGCATTGACCCCATCAAACTCCCCCGCCAACTTTCCCTTGGAAGTCCAGTCGTTCAGCAGGACCACGGCCCGGTCGCACCTGCAGATTCGGCCATGTCGATCTTCAGCCTCCTCCCGGATATCCTGCCCATGATCCTGCCCTCGGCGGTCCATGTCACCAAAGCTACCGATCTGGAAGCCCAGCGAGCCGGCAATGACTCGGGCATGATCCGCCAAGGTGCCCTTATCGGCAAAAGCGACAAGATGTGTGCTACGGGTACGTATGTTGCTCCTGTTCGGCCCTACCATGGATGTTTTGCCCTGCGCCCCTCTCGTGATGTCCCTCCCCTCACTTGCTTCGTATGACGTCTTCGTGTTGGCTGGCCCGGATGACCAATCGCTGTAGTTCTGCGAGCCAAACCGCACTGCTCTTCGGCCGTGCACCACCACGGCGAACAAGGTACGGATGGTTCCACCGACCATAGGCCACAGCCGCGCTCTAATTCTGCAAGAAACCATTATCTTCGCCGCAGCCGGCAGGGGCACCTTGGTAACCAATCCCGGTGGCGAGAAGGAGTTGCAAAGACATGAGCTCTCCGTCGGCGACTTCGCCTTCGTTCCACCCTGGACCGAGCACCAGGAAATCAACGAGTCTGACGAGGAAATGGTCTGGGTCATTATCCGGAACGGCTCTACCCCCATTCTCGTCTATCTCAAAGACTGGGGAGGGGACGAGCAGAAAGCGGAATGACCTTTTATTGTCCTCGTATCCCCAAGCCCTGGGCATTTCAAGGTGGACAAAGCGGCAGGCAACAGGCGTCTCAGCCCTGGAGCTGGCTGGGTCGCAACGAAACCATGTTCAGAGGACTGCAGTTGACAGACAGCGTAATAAGGTGCCTGTCTACCTCCTGCAGTATCGGTGAACGACAGCGCAAATCTCGTCCCGCGTTTGTTTCTGTTCGTATACCTGTTGATGGTCCAGGTCATCAAACCAGAGTATTTCGATGCCGTCCTGGGTCAGGTACCCATGCCTTGTCGTGCGGTTCCCGGCCTGACTTGAATGTTGCGCCAGGGTAGCATCAGCGCCCCTAGGCGGCAGCCACTCCTCGTCGCCAGCAAGATACTGGGCCACGGCGAAAGTATCGACGATCAGGTCACGCCCAGCCAGACAAACTGCCACTCTTCGCCGGGATTCACTCGGCACCGTCGTTCTGCCGTAGCCCTCGGCCTTGTCCACACCCAGGAGCTCCTCCTTCCACACGATGTTTTCCTTCCAGAAAAAGTGCCGTCCCAGAGCGTACGCCACGCCTGGGTCTGTACAGGCAAAGTACCAGAGTTGCCATTCGTTCGCTCTGCGTGGCCGGCGCCGAGTGAAGTTGTAGGCCACATCCGGTAAATGGAGCATAATACTGACGGGATCCACCAGCACAACCGAGTCAACACGGGGCCCCAGATTCTCGGACCGAAGCATATGCGTGACAAGCACTGAACCGTATGAGTGGGATGTCAGCACGAACTTGTCCCAGCCGTGAGCATCTAAGATGACTTCCAACTCTTCCAGCAGCTCAAGCCTCGACAAAGGGTTTCTGGTCAGGCGGAAGGAGATGGGAAGGATTTCGACGGCGAGAACGCCCACGTCCCCTTGACACTCGTCGTCCTGGGGGATGCTGGAGAGAAAGGATGTGTAGGGCCACAAGCCGATGCCAATCCCATGAAGGAACAGCACGGGGAGCCTGTCTTTGGCGGTATGCGGACGATGCCAGTAGCCGAGGTGCTTGGACGCCGACTTCTGCTGCGTCGTCAGGCTTTGCACCCGCGGTGGAATTACCGAGAACAGATTTGATGTAGGCTGGGCATGGTACTGGAAGCCACTCCGGGCGAGCTGGCAATGCGTGACGAGGTCGACGATGCCGACGATGACGAACCATATAAAGCTCCGGTACTGCGGCACAATGGGGTCCAGCGTGAGGCGTAAGCTCTGCGCCCGTCCCCTGCCGGGCTGCAGCCTCCGACCAGACCTCTGCTCGATGATGTCGATAAAATCCTCAGCTTCGGCTGCCTCCTCGCCCGACTCCTGGCCGGGGGCGCGGTCGAAGAAAGCCCAGAGCACGAAGTCGCGGACATTGTCCCGCCGGATCTCGGATTGGTCGGCACCGAGGAACCAGAGCTGCAGGTAGCGATCAAGATCGGCCACATGGTCGATGCAACGCAGGAAAACGGCGCGGCGCTCGGGGCTGGGCAGGGGAGGCGGGTGCTTGGCCTCGTCGGCGAGGCGCCGGTTGTAGGGCATGTAGATGAAGACGGCATACAGCAGGTCCAGCAGCGCGTAGCCAATCAGCACCAGCCCGGGCGGCCGAGTCAGGGCATGCTTCCCGTGTGCTGCCGCCAAGACGGCCGACCCGAGCGCGCACAGGACGGAGCCATACTTCAAGAGGAAGATGCAGATTCGGATGAAGATTAGTTGGGGGAGGGAGGTGCCTATCATGGTCCGGTTGGTGGCAGAGGACCGGGCGACACGGGCACGTCGCGCGTTCGCAAGACGGAGCTGGTCCGGGACTGTCGGTACGGACGGCGCGCAAAAGCTACGAAGGATAGGTCCACGACTGTATTCGAATGGCCTTCCCTTTACTCGGCGGCTTCTGCTTGTGGAATGCAGGTCTCAAAAGATGGATGGGTTGGATGCCCGGCAGCACGGGATGGATGCGATTGCTGCAAGCGTTCCTTCCCTCCCATGGCGGGCCCATGACGTACGTACCTTCCCTTTGGATACCAGGTGCCACCCAAAACAGCGGAAGGCGCGGGATAGTGGAGGTTGCCAACAACGTTGAACCCATCCCGGCCCAACTGACCGAAGCTCAACAAGTGAGCTTGTCCGCGCGGCCCAACTTCTGCACCCAAAAAGCGAAAATCTTCATATCTCGGTGAGAGGGGTATTCAGTTGCATGGAAAACGCCGGCACTTCCATCATTCGTTCCTCTTTTCCCCCTCTCTGGTAGCCCCGCAGCCAGGACAGGCAGGACACGGGATCCCATCCGACTAGGCAGGGGATCACCAACGCGACCCCCTTCAATGATGGCGCCAGTTGGACTCCCCCAACGTGGACAAGCCTAAACCGGCCTGACCGACGTAGGGACTTGGATGGGTTGCCTATTGTCAGCGGCAGGCAACCAACTGCATCTTTTCCGTGACGGACGTCTTGGCATTATCGGCGGCCTAATCCACCGAAGCCATTCCTCGCTGGCAATGCACATGAGTCCTACGTACCATTTTGCGTACCATTCAGTCATGATTTGGTGCGCCGAGGAAGAAGGACCGAAAAGGGGCATATGTCTTCTTCCACGCCGAATAGTCTTTCAAATAAATGAAGCACAAATATAGGGTGTGCGATGATGGAGATGTAGAGTTGGCCCATGGCCACATCAGCATTACCGCCATAACCATCCCTCCGAATCGCAGGTTTTCTCTTTCGTTTTTTTTCGCCCAAGGTCGGGGACGCCCAAGTCCTGCTACAGCTCGTCGCCCCTGGTATTGTTGCCATCGGAGACCTAGTTGTGTCGCTCTTAGAGCAGCCGCGGCCCAAAATCCATGTTAGTAAGTCATCCTTACGCTTTAGATGCCCGCTAGATGGTGGTAATAGTGGTGAAAGAGCCTCGTCCGAGGCCCTTCCTTGGGTGGAACTTCTTCCAAGAATGTCCAGGACCTGCCGTGCCGATCTATGAACGTTGGTATGACTCTTGCTCCAAACCAACACTTGGATTTGGGGCAACTTCACGTATGGGATTTGGCTGCTCCCCACAGCAAAGGCAAGTGTCTGGGAGGACCTATGTATTGTTGAACTTGTGTAGAGTTCCATTATTACTTGCGTGTTTACCTATTCCGCATTTCCTCCCACTGCCCTCCAGTCTAGCTCATTGCATAATGCTGGCTGTGAACGGGAAGAAAGGGGCAATTTGAGGGCGGCGGAGAGGCATGACGACTGTCTCGGGGCATCTTAAAATTCTATTACAAGTATAAGCTTTATCGTAGCATTTTTCAGGGTGTCGTAGTTGAAATCCTATAATTCCTATATCGTACAAACGTGTTGATATACTTGAAATGTCGACGGCACGTAACAATCCATCAGGCAGTGATGTAGCTAGATGTGTCCAAGCCAGAATGTGGACGAAAAGACGAAACCGAATGCTGCAGAAACATTTCAACCGCCTCTATTTACCATAAGTAGGTCGGCATGACGTTACGAGGGTTAAGAAGGAGTAGCAAGCTGACTGACTCATGGAAATCCAGGGGGGAAATACACCATTTTTGCCTTGCCATCCTCAAAGCAAGCAATCATCCACTTCCTCCTCATGGCCTTGGCTTGAATATACCAGCTTAAATTGGTGCAGCAGATTCAACATCCGATGTAGGGTTCTGGAGATACGAGAGGGATGGTGCACTGCCCAGCCACTGGGAAGCAGCAAGCCCTACACTCACCTCTGTATATAAATCATTCATATTTGGTGAAGGCAAGGGTTTCTCCGATAATAATCCGTTCGGGTCTTCTGAAGATGGTGGGGTATACCAGCTGGATGCCATGGCTGGCGGTGTTTACAGTAAACGAATTTTTCCTCCCACCTTTCAACTTCCAACCTGCCTCCTCATACCCGAAATCTACGATTTCGTCCATGCAGAGCAGACTGCTAGATTCGATCTTGCCAGTAAGTCGAACCAAGCCCTTCGTCTTCGAGTAGGCCATTATATGCCTAGACCGTGGCCGAGGGTTGCCTAACCGGGTGCGTCTTACGACGCGTGCACTTCCATCAGCACATTTCCTCTATCACCCCACAGGAAAATTCGACAGCGCTTCGCTGACCATTGCTTTCCCAGCAAAGCTCGAGCATAGCTCTCATCCAGCACTCTCCGCACGCCCTTCTTGCATTCTCAAGACTGTAAGTCACGACCCTGCCATTTGTCATCTTTGTCCAGGAGCACATAGGACTGACATTCACCACCCCAAACAAAGGGGCGATTCGATATGATGCAGAAACCCCCACCGGACCCCCCGTCGCCTGCACATTGTGGTGATCCGCAGAAGACACCGGTAAGCAGTCCCTTTCCGCTCCCTGGACGTCTTGTTTCCTCGCGTCTTCCCTTGACCCAATCTCTGCTACTGCCACATGGCAATCGGGTGCGAATCGCGACGGAGGCATCTCGAGGTGTTCACTGAAGACACACTGATCACCCAAACTGGTCACATGCTACATTTTTCCTCCCAGAAACACGTCAACCACGATGCTAACATTTCAGCAGAGCGGCGCACCTCCCAGAGTCGGTCCTGGCAATGAGCACAGAGTAAGCAACGGTCCTAGGCCTTCTGCTGTCGCCCCGACGAATTTCTCCCTGAAGAAAGTACAACAGCCTCGGGAAGGCTGGGCAAGCTGGTCTCGGTCTTCAGCCCTCGCTAAGTATGGTCTTTTCACGGATATGCCCTTGGCCATCCTTCCCCCTGAGTTTGTGGAAACAATCACCCGAGATTCGCAGCCACTGGGCTACGAAGCCGCCCCTCCAAGCAAGATGCACCCCCAGCTGCGGCAATGGGACATCATAAAGGTCTTGCTCTACGGCTGGCAGCGCACTGGTCGTCTGCCGCCGCACCTGGACATCAACCACGGAACTGTCAACAACTGGCTGCACCTCGTAGCAGCGGGAAGCGACCCTACGACGCCCACTGGCCTCGATCAAAAAGCACTGGCAACAAGAAGAGTCGAGCGCTTCATTGTTGTGGCCCAGGCCTTGTGTCTTTTGCCCAAAGCCGAAGGCATCCGCGCCGACAACCCGCAGCAGTGGCTGCACCTCTTCGTGCCTGTTCATGACTGGGAAATTGTCATACCGCCTTCGCCGACCCAGCTGATCTATTGGAACTGGCATCGAGTAGTGGCCAGACGGTACTAGAAGTGCTGTGGTCTCCTTGGTGGTGAGCAAGGCCCCCTTTTCACATCAGGTTCATACAGAGCTGACAGATTTGTTGTAGCCTCCCCTGAAAACATACCCCCTCCCCTACGGCCCTCTGGTGCTTACATCTTCATGGTGGAGGAAGACGAGTCGAGCATTCCTGGCCCCAGTGACGACGAAGCAGATGATAGTACTACGGACCAGAGCGAATCTGCGTCCCATGGTGGCTCAGCCGCAGCACCGCTCCCAGCACTTGGTTGTCTCGAGGGGGACCCAAGCAGATCCTTCAGTTCTGGTGATGCCGAGGTCGCAAGGCAACCGTCAACTTCAAGCTCCTGCCGAGCTTGTCTCTCGTCTACCTCCGTGGTTCTGCCTCCAGCCTCGACAGTGCCGACTCTCACTCCAACGCATTTGCCTCCCACGCCGACGACGCTGCCTGCAGCAGGTACATATGGAGCTCCAAGGCCTCGAGGGATTCTGTTTGCACCCATATCAAAACCGGTATTCCCAAAATTAGAGAATACCTCCAGCACAGCATCGTCCCAAGCCCATGCCGTCCCAAGCTCTCATACATCTACCAACACCCCAACTCATGCTGGGCACAACATCGCAACCGCACCAGGCAGCCAGATCAGCAAACGCACCGAGTCCGCCGCCCTCCCTGGTGTACCTTCCGCAAAAGAAGGCGCGATGCCGCGAAAGCCGAAGACGCCTTCTCGGGGCAAGAAGAGGAAGTCCGCGGAAGACTGGCCCGAGAAGTTCTACCAGGTCGATGTCCGAACCGGCGTTCCGTACTCGCCGTCCAGCGAACCGCCCAAGCCTTCCCGCGGCTCCCTCGCGATTGCCGCGCCGCTGCTGCCACCGCACGTGCGAGCCGGCGCCCCCAACCTGGGCGACATACTGGAAAGCAAGTTCATGGACCTGCGAGCGCAGCACTTGGGGTCCGACGAGAGGTTGCAGCGCCCCGGCGTGTCGGTCGACAGCCTCTTCCCCAATATGTTCCCCATTCGGCAGCCCCAGCCGGCGTCGTTCTCCCGTGATGCTGCTGGACCTTCCCGCGCCGCGTTTGCCGGTACTGCTACACCCTCCCCGAGCCCCGGCCAGTCGTACAGAACCGGTACGCGAACCGGCAGGCCAAGCACGGCTCCGGGTACGCGCGCTCCTCCCACCCGCGGGAGAGCGGCTGCCGCCAGCCAAAGGGCGGGCCAGCGCGTCGTTGGCCATCAAGCTCTGATGCCGCCTCCCCCCGTGCCTTCCAACCGTGATAACACATCGTGGAATGCTTACAATACACCTCCGGACGAAAGCTCAACGTCCGAAAGCGGCGCGGAAGAGGCAAATTTGTCCAGGCCGTCCGTTTCCGACATCTGGTCCACTAGCCTTGTCATGGATGAGGTATCCAAATTCGACAACGGTCGAGGCTCGCTCGACTACCAATCCTTCGATATGTTCCCTCCCCTCAGCTACCTGAATCGGGGACAGGGTATGGGCTTGCAACATGGCAGCACCAATGGCTGGGGCAACCCTTTTGTACCCAGCAACCAAGTTCACCAGCAAGCTGCTTTCCCTTCGTTGCCAAATGCCAACTTCATCGATCCGCACCTGTTGGGTGGTCACTCACCTTGGTTTGATCAGAGCCTGCGCAACTCCAGCCTAGGCAATGCTCACATTCCCCGGCCTGGTCCAAACATGTACGCTCCCAGTGAAGGCAGCCCTGGTATACCTCATATCGATCCGAGCCTCCTGGTGCTCAACAACCACGGCCACCGCAACGCCCCGGGCCACTCGGAGGGGGCCGGGCTCAGGCCGACCGAGGAGTACATCCCTTGGACCAACCCCAACGTCCCCAACCCGAACCTCGCTCGTCGGAATAACCAGCCTTCGCAAGGCTCCCCGAGCCTCATGCAGAACCCGTATACGGGCAACCCGGCATGGAGCGGTACCCACGCACCTGCATTCATGGAACCGAACTTCACGAACCCGGGTTTCGGGGGCCATAGGACGGCTGGCTACCCGGTGGCGGAAGCCCCCTACGGTAACACAAACATGTCCCCGTTCAATCCAAGCTTCGCGCACCACAGCACGAGAATATCCCCGTTCGATCCCGTCTTCGCGTTTAACAACACCCCGGGCTACCCGATGGCCGGGGCGCCCGGATCCAGCAGCGGCCTCGGTGCGCCCCCGCCGCGCGGCGAGCAGCAGCGCCACCCGTTCGGCGCCGCGTCCCAGCACGAGTACCCGCCGCCGCCCGAGCCCGAGCACACACCGTCGAGGTCCAGCAGTGTCCTGTTGCAGGAGCCGCAGCAGCAGCAGCACAACTCGCCCTACCGACAAGGCCACCAACCGATCCAGCCCGCGGCAGCGAAGACGACGTCGTCGTCAACGACGACGACGGAGGTGGCGGACGGGCACGAGACCACCGCGGGCACGGAGCGGCCGGGAGACGGACACCAGACAAGCGCGGGCACGGAGCGGCCGGCCGACGACGCCGCCGAGCCCGACTGCGTCTGGGTGCCGCCGGCGGGGTACCAACACCCGCGAACGGCGACGGGTTCGACGGTGCGGCTGGGCACGGCGCGGATGGCGGCCGAGGCGCGGCGGCGGGCGGAGCAGGCGGGGAGGGAATACGACGCCGACGAGGGCCCGCCGACGGGGGGGCCCGAGGAGACGCGGGCGCGCCTGTGGCAGATGGCGGCGGCCGACGAGGCCTTCCGCCGCGGCCTGCGCGGGCCCTACGTCATCGCGCGCCGCTTCGTCGTCGAGATCCGCCACCGCCCCGGCGCCGCCGCCGAGGGGCGCATCGCCGCCGCCTGGCGCCGGGGCCCCGACGGCCGCGCGGCCTGGCGGGACCTGGACTCCGGCCGGCCCGTCGACCGCCTCGACGCCGCCGCCCTCATCGACATGCAGGGCCTGTACGAGCTGGAGGTGGTGGTGGAGGAGGAAGAAGAGGGCGGCCATGATGATGACGACGACGACGACAAGGATTTCGGCAGTAATGACGACGGCGAGTATAATGACGATGAGGATTAAACCGTGCCTGGAGAAGGGGCGGCCCCGGTCGTCAAATGGGGGCGACATGGGCACGGCCGCTCGTCTGGGCGTTCCCCCCTCGATGATTGGATTCGACGATTTCGCCATCGATAACGAATCGCACATGAGCAGGAGCGCCTAAGCTCTTCTTTGTATATGTAGTATAGTGTCCCCATCCCATCCGGGGATCCGGGACAACGGGATCAGACGACAGAACAGGGCGAGATCAGGTTAATCTGGGCCACATGGCAGCCCGAAAAATTGATGCGCGATGATTTAACATACCTTGCGGCGTCTTTGCATTTTTTGTGCTAACTCTATAAATTCGTAAAGGGGTAGGGCCTCTCTTCACAACCCTCCTAGTGTCAACCCCTGAAAAAAATGTCGTGCTGCACAGGAAATGCTGTGCCTTATTGAAGCTCGCCTGACAGAGATGGAGAATAGACCCCCCCTCCCCCACGATTTTTTATTCTTCCACATGCCTTTCAGCAAGCCGTGATGAAGAGTCCGAGAAAAACGGGTGGCGTCCGTTGGGTGTACACCAGCGAAGTATCCTGCCCTGGAGGCTCCGTCATAAGGTAGGTCATGGTGTGGCCGGCTAGGCACGCGAAGCTCTCGAGCACGTACGTGTTGCCCGGGACCAGGTCGGCCGCTCCGATGTCCACGCGCCCCACGCCGGGGTTGCGGCCCAAGACGTCCTGAAACGTGGTGTCGGGCGAGGCCGGCGGCGCGACCCGGGCGAATCCCACGGCGCCCGTGCCGCCGAGGCGCAAGTCGCTCGCCCCGTCGCCGAGCTGGTCGGGGGCGGGCAGCGAAAAGAAGGCCTTGCAGCTCTGGCCCGCCCAGGACCAGGGGATGTCGAAGTTGAAGACGGTCGAGGCGTTCGGCGACACCTGGGCGTGCGCGCTCGGCCCGTACGCCGTGGCCGGGCGGGCCTGGTCGACGGGTACGAGCAGCTGGGGTGAGATGTACGCGGTGCCGGGCCGCATGACGTCGCAGTCGCGCGCCGGCCGGGGGAGAACCGAGGGTAGGCGGCGGGCCACCGCGGCACAGCCCGGCTCATAGGACGGGGAGGGACTGGCGGGGCCGGCGGGAGGGGGGGAAGGGCAGCTACCAGCGGGGGGTCGGCACCCATCGGACACCAGCGTGACGGGGCGGCACTGCGCGCCGCTGGGTCCCAGCGAGAGATCCGTCTCGCCGTCGTCGCCCGTCTCGCACTCGTAGAACACCGTCTGGCCGCGGTAGGCCAGGACGCCGTCGCAGCCGATGGTGAAGCCGTGGTCCGGCGGCTGGCCGACGTCGCACTGCAGCACCAGCGCCGGGGCTACGCCAGTCAGTCGAGCAACGCCAGCAGCGGGAAGCGGGAGGAGACGAGCCCCCCGTGGGAACGGACGTACGGGTCCAGCAGCACCCGCGGCGTCTCTGGTCGACGAACCCGCCGTCAAACCACGTGAACATCGACGGCGTCAGGTCCCGGCCTGCCCGGCACTGGCCGTTCTTGAGCTGACCCACCGGCGTCGCATTATCGCCTGTCTCGAGGTGGAAGCTGCAGCCCATGGGCACGGAGGCATCAGGGGCGTCGGTGCTGGCATGGCAGAAGGCAACGTAGGCGAGGCCCAGGGAAGCAAGGCAAACGAGAGGCTGCATCGTGCAGTGATGAGAGCGAGTGGAAGGCTTGAGGCGCAGGCGGGAAAGTCTGCCTATCTGAACAATACCGTGCCGAAAGTCGATCCAAAGTAGCGGCACCAAAAGGCCAAGATACAGGACAAGAAGGGCACGGAACAGAGCCCGAGATGGATGTTGTGGTTAGAAAACCGACCAACCTCGTCCCGTGGCCCGTGAACCAGCGTCAACACCCCGGCCGCCATGTCGGCGAGGAAGGCACGCGTGAGTCCAGACATAAACGCACGGCAAGCACGCCCGGGCCGTCGTGGAATCCCGGGCGAGGAAACGAGAAGCCATCATCCGGCAAAAGTGTCCCATAATAATGTTGGTATTTGCGTACTTCATTTCTTTTGTATTGAGAGCGGATATCAACTGCTGACCTATGCAGCGTCTCATCGCTCGAGCATCCCATCCACGCCGACAACCCTCGTCATTACCACACCGACCAGTCACTGCTCAGACCTTCCCCAGCCTCGACGTCGACCTCAGGAGGCGAGTGCATGCAGTGATGATGCCGCCATTCAACAAGGGTCGTCTTCTCAGTCGGGCTGTACGGTACTCGCGGCGCTGTGTGCGGCCCACGCGTGAAATCGGCCCAGCAGGGCAGCAGTGACGGACGTCAACGACATCGCCTAAGGCCTATAGTAGGTGGTCGCAATGTCGTGTGGGGATGTTGCCGAGGAAACGAACGGCTGTGCCATTTCTGACTGCTCAGTCCTCCTCGTCGCTCAGCTCCTCCAGGGGTATCATGTCCTCGTCACCTTTGCGTTTCTTGCTGGCAACCTCACTCGCGACAGCTTCCTTCTTGGCTTCCTCGATAGCTTCCTCATCGCTGTCGCTGTCACTGTCGAAGCCATCAAAAGACTCATCTTCCTCTTCCTCGTCGTTGCCGGCCGCACCGGCACCTGCTTCCGCTGCCGCCTTGCTTGTCGACGCATCGGGCACTTCCTCATCCTGGTCCCGCTTGCGCTTCAAGGGCATCTCGCCCAGCCTGCCCGAACGGCCTGCAACGACGGCCTCATCGCCATTCTCCGGCATGGGGGGAGGCGTGTACCAAGGAAGTCTTCCTCGCAGCATGTCGGTAAGTACCATCTTGGCGACACTGTCGAGATCGGGCTCACCGCCCTTAAGCAGACGCCCAGCCTTGCGCGCAAGTAGCTCCAAGAACCGCACAGGATCGTTATCAAAGCCCTTCAGCTGGTACGTCCGCTCAAGGTAGTGAGGCTTCACGCGCGCGAACACAGCGTCCATGTACTGGGCCGGGTTCTCAACCTTTTCCAGTCGCACAACACCACGCATAAGAAGGTCTTCTTCCGTGTCGGTCATGGACGGCGGGACCACACCCGGGCAATCGATCATGTAAATCGATTTCTGGACCCCTGTTAGTCACATGCAGCCCACAGGAACAACCTTGGAACCCAGGACCAAACTTACCATCAAGGTCACGTACTGGAAGACCTTGGTCTCTCCAGGGATGGGGGCGGTTTTGCAAACCATCTTCGCACGCAGGGTGTTGATGATGGAACTCTTTCCTGTGTTGGGATAGCCAACAAGACCAACACTGATCTGTTTCCTGTCACTGTGCAGCTGGTGGAACTGCCGCAGCAGCTGGATCAGACTACCCTTGCCAAACGAGTTTGTGATCGACGAGCGGAAGGCCAGCGTCGGGTACTCCTTAGACAGCGACCGGACCCAAGCAGCCTGGAATATGATCAGTGTCAAGTTCCAAGTTCGCATACATCGAAAACGAAAGAATAGGGAGGAAATGTATAGGCCGATTCTAAGAGACTGCCACGAAAAGTCCGATTGGACGGGTGCAGGCTCAACTCATACGGCCTAAAGCAGCGCTCGTGGCATGGCTTCAAGACGAACCCATGCCGACTCCTCGCCCGAAGACAAGAAGTTGAGTCTGATATTTGATCTCCCAATGACGTAACGGATTTCTTCCATGTAATGCAAAAGATATATTGCGGTAGACATCCTGACTTCAAAGCATTGGGATAGGAGGGCGGCGGGCGGGGGCGGGAAGAAATGACCAAACTTACGCAAACTTTGGTGGGCACAAGATCGACTTTGTTGATCACAAAAATCAGATGCTTGTGCGGTGCCTCCTCTCGGAGGTACTTCTCCACGGACCGACATCTTGTGCCCAGCGGGTCTCTGGCGTCGAGGACGTGGAGGACAACATCGGAGGAATCCAGCACCTTGTACAGCTCGTTCCAAATACGTTTCTGATCCTCGTTAGATAACCGAAGCATGCAAGGCTGCAATAGCATAATGCTGGCAGGGCCAACACTTACCGACTGTCCCTTGTCAAAGATGGGTTCGTGAGCCTTAGCGATCATGCCAGACTCCTCGGGACGAGCCTCGCCAACGAGTTCCTCGTCGGCGCCGCTGTTGCCGCTCAGCAACTTGGCTTGCTCCAAGCGCTCCTTGTAGGTGTCCATGCTCTTGGAAGCGCCTTCGGCCAGATCGTCCATGCTGCTAACGTCGAGCTTCACGCGCTTCCTCTGCGCCTTGGGGCCGAATACACCAGCGAAGGGAGCAGTCTCGACCGTCATCTTGGCCTGGTGGACCTTGAGGCCGTTGACGGTCGAAGGGTCCTTGATCAGCTGCATCGGCAGCTTGTTGCTCTTCAGCAGGACCTGGTAGGGGTCCTTGGCACGCTCCTCCATGGCATCGCGAAACTGGGAGAGCGAGTCCTGGCTGATGACACGCGTGTTGGTGAACCATTTCCGGTTCGGCTCGATCCTCGCCACCGGCGCATCGCGGGACTGGTATTTGGCGGCCTGGGTGATCTTGCCCTCGGCGTTTCGCTGCGGCTTGCTGTCCTTCCGGATGTTCAGGGCGCGGACCTGTGGCGGCGCGTCAGCAAACGGATCCATCGGCGAGGGCTCGGGGGGCCGGCTCGTACCCTCTTGGCATCGCGGTAGAAGTTCTCGCCCTTGACGTGGACATTGCCCATGCCATTGCCAGATTCGCCCTGGCGCTTCACCCTGGACTTTTCCTTCTTGCCGGTACCCATGGCGGAGGCGACGGGACGGAGATCCGAGGCAAAGAAGAGAAACGGGGAGAGGAAGAGCGCAAAAAGGGCACTGGAAGTCAAGGCGAGTAAGCAAGACCTCAAGACTCTGCGATTCAAAGCAGAAGGGGAGGTCGGGGGATTTTCCAGCGATGCAGAGAATTTAAGGGTAGCTGGATCTGACCATGGGAAAGCTGCTGCTTTCTTTCTTCAGAACGGTCCAGCCCCACCCGAAATTTTTGACCGCCCATTATTTCTGCCGCCACTAGCCTTTTTATGGAGATAAGCGCCGAAGAAGATATGTGGATGACAGATCTATCTAGGAAGGTACATCTTGCATGTAGTACTCCCACCAAGCATCAAGTACCTCCGTACCTCCAGCGCGCATCCGCCCCAGCCACACTTGCCCGGCGCCGGCGCGCAAGACCGCAGCTGTCAAGCCACGGCCGGTTGATGATCCGATTTTCAACTTTTCCCACCAGTGGCTCATTCGCCGGGAGGGCTCTATCGAGGCTTCGGATCGGATCGTGAGCCCCCAACCGCCAGCGACGAACGCCGGACCAGCACAGCCGAGTCCACAACCTCCCCCTCCCCCGCCGTCCCCAGCCATGCCGCCGCCGACACACCTGCGGGCGCTCGCGCGGGCGCCGCCGCCGCCGCCGCCCTCGGCCTCGCCGTCCGCCCGGGCCTTCTTCAGCAGCACCCCCGCCGCCGGCGGCCGCCAGAGGATCCCGCCCGAGTCGCCCCGGTACATCAACGTGCCGCTGCCGCCGCTCTCGGCCGCCGTCGAGGACCAGCACCGGTCGTGGCTGTCGTACAAGGGCCACCTGCCGGTGCCGCGCGACGTCTTCAAGCAGAAGGCCAACGCGCCGCTGCCCAAGGCCAGCGAGGCCTTCATCCGCAAGGCGGCGCCGCCGCCCAGCTCCGAGCGGGCCCTCGCCGCCCCCGGCTCCGAGCAGGAGGCCTGGCGCCGCCGCATGGCCGACGTCCGCCGCCGCAACATGGAGGAGGGCATCACGGCCCTCTGGGACCGCTCGCGCCGCTTCGAGCGCCAGCGCAAGGCCCGCAGCAAGGCCCGCGCCGAGTTCAACCGCGCCGCCATGAACGCCCCGAAGCGCGAGTCGGACCGCCTGACCGAGATCACCGTGCCCGCCGCCCTGCTCAACACGCGCGTCGTGCCCGACCCCGCGCGCTTCGACACCGCCCTCGCCTCCGCCGCCCGCACCGCCGCCATCGCCGCCGAGAAGAGCCAGAACCGGAAGGACGCCCTGCAGCAGCTGTACATGAACGCCCGCAAATTCATTGTGACCGAGGACCAGCTCGAGAGGGCCATCGAGGAGCAGTTCCGCCCCGACTACTTCTCCTCCCGGAACAGTGCCGCCTACAGCTCCAACATCTGGGATGCCGACGGCAAGCCCATGACGGTCACGCAGATGGTGGGCGAGGCCATGGGCCAAAGCAACAAGGTCCTTCAAACCGCGGACCATACTCGGACAACCAAGCGCCACCAAAAGGTTTCCGAGGAGCTGACGGGCGGCGCCATGGATAGTAATTAAGACGCGCCCCCTATAGTCATGCCCTCCGTCAATGGACGCGCTGAGCATGCCGTGCCGGGTTGAGACATGCTGCCATTGTATAAGCAGCCGCAGCGCTGCCTCATGGTCATATGAGACCGCTCATAAAGGAGCAGGGGCGTGAAGTGTATCATAGTCGAGCGAGATGGTCATCTCCCGCGGGTGAAGGCGGCCGGTGCCCTGTATACCCAGTGTATACGTATTTATATTTCTAGAAAAGTCATCGGCTGCTAGCAAGTACCCTCAAGTAGGCATGTAAAATGGACCTGAACGCCAAAACCAATGAGAAACCACAGCAAGGTCCATAACTGACCGAGCATACCGTTCCCTGGACCCCTTGCGCGGTACAATAGGGAATCACCACCACCATCCCCTCCCCGATCCCTGGCTCGGGGTGGATGCGACTCTATCCTACAAGGAAAGCAACAATCTACTGTATTTCCCACACGAGCCCCATCCTCTACCGTCTTTCAACAAGTAAGAAGTGCATGGCCAAATAGGCAAGCACAATGAAGACGGCCGCGAAGATACCCAGATTGATCACGTCCATCCAGAGAGCAGCGTTGTCGAAACCGAAACTGCTGAGGATAGCCGCGCCAGGCACCTTGATATCGAGACCGTACTTCTTGTCCACCAGGAACAGTTTCAGCACTTCGTTGACGATCAAAGCCTCGAAGCCATAGTGGAAGATAGACAATGACTGCAGCCAGAGGGCTGCAGAGGGAATGGCGTCGTGGTTCAGCAGCAGGCCGGCAAAGAGCAGCGAAAACAGCATGACAAGCGACCCAATCAGGTTCGCGATGCTGCCATCCTTGCAGACGATGCCGATGAAGAGGCAAATGCCCGCGGCGGCGAGGTTGAAGAGGACAAGGACCAGCACGAAGATGAAGAAGTGCGGCATGTCCGCAACCAGCCCTGTCATGGGGTAGATGATGATGCCCATCAGGATCGGCGGAATGATACGCAGGGGAACCGTATCAAAAAGCACCTTGGCAGCAAAGTAGGTGATGGGAGCGTAGTAGCCGTTGGCTCTTTCGCGGACGAATAGGAGTCGCTCGGATGCGAAAACGTTGAGGCTCGTGAGGGTACTGAAACCGAACAGGGCCAGGAGAAAGAAGAACAGTCCCAAGCGGTTCTGGAAGCCCTTGATGTCATCCGTGAGACCGTAGAAGAGAAAGCCCGAGAGCACGGCAAGCAGAATGGCAATAGCATAATGCGTCAACATCAGGAGGGGGTTCCGGTAGAGGTTCTTCCACGTCCGGCCCGACAAGATGACGAACTGTGTCATGTACCCAGGACGGGCGTAACCCTTGCCAATGGCACCCACATTGTTGCCTGGCCCAGTCGCGGTGTGTCCATTTTGGCCATTGGCGCTACGGGCGGATTCGACGGCTTGATGAATCTCATCATGGGTATTGCCAGCAATATCGGACTCGGCGTATGCCTGGATCAGGTCATCGAGATCAGTACCCTGGTTGACAGAGGGAGGCAAGTCGTGGGCTTCCTCGACATGGATCTGGGGTGGCGGCGGTTGTTTTCGGAGCTTGTAGACACCGTTCTCTTCGTCAACATCCGATGAAGCGGCAGTGTCTATGGTGTTTTTACGCCGGGTGTAGAGCTCTCGGTCCTGTTTCTGGCGGATCGAGTCTTTTCGCTTAGGCTTCGGCCGGCTCGATGAAGGCTCCGTCGAGATGCTGTCGCCGGCAGTGCTGTACCCAGAGATGCTGGGAATGGACTTGACAGCCGTGGTACTGCTTGGGCCGACACTGGCAGCATCAGCGTTGATCGTGAGTGTGCCATCGTCATAAGGCTCCATGGTGCCAGCATGCATCGTGAGGTCAACCAGATAGTCCGCAATGTTGAATCCCGGGGGACATGAATAGCCAATGCGGCTGAAGTAGTCCTGGCAGTGGGCAAAAGGTCCCGAGTAGACGGTCTGGCCCTGGGCAAGCAACATGAGTCGATCAAAGAGCGCGACAATGTTGGAACGAGGCTGGTGGATGGTGAAGATGACCGTCCGCTTGTACGACTTTGCCAGGGTGACCAGACACTCAATGACGTTGTACGCGTTGTACGCATCGAGGCCACTGGTCGGCTCGTCGAGGAACAGGATAGACGGACTGGTGACCAATTCGCACGCGATGCCGACACGCCTCTTCTCACCACCAGAGATGCCTCTGCCCTTGCCCTCTTCAGATCCGATCAGAGAGTCGCGGATGTGGTAAATTCCAAGCTGCTTCTCGACTTCCCATACACGCTGCTCTTTGGCCGCGCGCCCCATGTCGCGGGGAAGGCGCAGGAGGGCCGAGTTCAGAATGGTCTCGTGTACCGTCAGGGTCGCAAGCATGGTGTCTTCCTGGTCCACGAAGCCAATCACATTCTTGTATTCGGCGTCGGCGACCTTCTCTCCGTTGACGTAGAAGTCGCCCGTGACGGTACCGCGTTTGTTCTTGCGCGCCAGGATATCCAGGAATGTCGTCTTGCCAGCACCTGAGGCACCCATGATGGCCATGACCTCGCCCGGGTGCGCCATGCCCTGGATGTGGTCGAGAATTCGTTTTCCGTTCAGATCATAGGATACGTTCTCGAAGTACAACGATGCGGGCTTGTGGTCCGTCATCAGTTTCATGGCCTCATCGTCCGAATCATCAAGGAAAACGGCGCCGTATTTGAAGGAGCGTCGGGACAGGTACCACGTCACAAGAATGACGGCCACCAAGAACAGCGAGCATCCGGCGATGACACCAGCGATCAGGGGGGTGTTGATCTGCTTGACGGGTTTCTCGTAGCCAGGGACTTCAGTCTGGTAGAGGCATTCACCGGAACGGCATGTGAGGGCAATACTAGGGTCCCCAAAGACATTCCTGGTCAGCCAGTCGAGCGTGGGCTCCCGGAACTCGCAGTTGTTGAGGCCGTGGTGTTCCTGCAGGCACTCAAACGTGGCGGGGCCCTTGACTTCCTCCTTGAGCATGTCGGTAATGTCCACAGAGCCGTCCTGGCCGCAGAGCATGCGACCAGGGACACACTCGCAAGACGCCTTTTGGCATTTGTAGTTGGTGCTGTTCTTGTCATCGGAAAACTCCGCACCGGAGTCGCAATCAGTGAGGTGACAGTAGAAAGACTCGACGCGATCGACCCAGACTATACCACCGGATTAGTACAAGGCTTCGTCCCCGTCGGGCCAGGGCCAGCTGCTCACATTGAAAGTCGCAGACTCCCGACTCCTTCTCGCAAGAAAAGCTGGCCTGAGGAATCTTGCCGTCCAGCATGTCCAAGATTTTACCATTCGTAATGTCGCACATCTGGTAGTTCTGCTTGACGACCTCGCCGTTTTGGTAGCAAACACCGCCGTCGCCGGTCTCCATCAGGGCGTCGCAAGCCTTGTTTTCGGTACAGACATTGCAGTTGATGCCGGACCATCCTTGGTCGCATTCGCACGTATCGCTCTGTCGCACCGGCCGTTCCTTGCCGCGGGCCAGCGAGCCACAAGCTACAGTAGCGTCAGCCAGGCAGGCCAGAGGTAGGTACGGGAGGGGGGCTACGGACTCGGATCGAGGCAGTCGTCGCCTCCAAACCCGGGGGGACAGTCGCATTTTCCGTTGTATTCGTTGCAGTCGGCAAACTGGCTACAGTGATGGGCGGGCAGAAGACAGTTGAAGCTAGGGCAGAGAGAGGCCGGGACGGTTAGCAATGATGAATGCGCTCGCGGGTGGATGGTCAGGGACGGGCGCGCTCACCAGGGCGGGCAGTCGCTAGGCCGGTCGCCGTACAGGGCCAGCTGGGCTCGCATCATGTCCAGCTGGGTGTAGTTGGTTTGGGCGGCGACGAGGCAGGGCGATAGGATGCCGGCCACCAGCGCCAGCGCCCTCAGGCTGACGGAAGGCGGTACCATGTTGAGGATCACCACTGCGGTGTTGCGGTGGTGGTATGAGGGGGGAGTGGAGGATGGACGGGCTGATGCGAGCAGCAGCCGAAGACGAAGGGAGCCGATCGGTCGGAGTGACGGCGGCTCAGCCGGCGACTGGAAGTCAAGGTGACCTGGACCTGGTGGCCTGGACTTGGACCTGGACCGACCTGGGGCTGCCTAGGATGTACCTTACCTACACCTCTTTCTACCGGAGACCTCGATGGCGGGCCAAGACAGTAGGTCGCGCCCTTAGAAGGTTAGTGCCTAATAGCCTAGTCGCCTTGGCTCTTGCGGCTAATAGGGTGTCAGCGCGGCTGCCAAGCTGCCTGGAAGCAAGTAAGCCGTCTTGCGTAGGTACTTACCTAGGTACATGTACTTACTTGTGGTCTCCCAGTCTCCTCTTGCACCTGCGCTTTTTGTTCACTCCGGGGGAGGGCGCCAAGCCGAGGATTCGCTCTCGTGCATACAACCCGATGCAAGGCTGGCAGCGCTGCTGCTGTTTGGTTGGGCTACTGGGCCGAAGGTCGGCTAAAGAAGCCCGAGGATGGGATCGGGATGGGGGGATGGGATGCGAGTCCTTATCGCAGATGTATGGATTAGTATGGGGTGGACTGATGATGGCGTGGACGTGCGCAGAAAGTACCCGTGGAGGTTTGCTGCAAGCCACACCCGTTTCGTGCCGTCGCTAAAAGGACAGAGTGGACGAGTGGGAGGCGAGCTTATTCCTTCAAGGCGTCCGCTTTCGAAGGCCGGCCTGTGAGAAACATGGACAAAATGTTGGAGGCAGCCCAGCGTCGAAGAGATTGCAAATGGGTTGGAATTGAAACTGATCAAGTCGCGCAAGTGAGGAGATGTCGTCACAGCGACAAGGTGGCTGGAGATATGGGGCGGGGCACAACGGTATGTAGTACTTACCTCTCAGTAGGTACTTAGGTATCTAGGTAGCCAGGCGGGTTTCGTCGCATCCCATGTGGCTACGATGCGATGCGACTGGACGGCGACACCTGAACCCGGGGGGAGGGCATGGCTCGCGTGGGTGTTTACCAATGGAGATTCAATCACTCCACACGGGGTGGCGCGGCCTGGGCGACCTGGGGAACAGATTCGCCTACTCCATTCATCCACGGCCAATCGTGGAGACGCTGCCAGCCCGTGTGTTGAACCAGCCCAGCGGTCCGGTGCGCCTGTGATCAAACTTGGACGACGCGACTGAGCTATTTGGGAGGCCAGGCGCGGAAGCGGCATGACCGTCGCATCCCTGTTTGGACGATGCACACACTCTCCATCACCTCAACTCGGCCAGATAGTGCGCCGCTTCGGTAGCACGATCCCAAGCCAGTCGTGGCGTCTCAAGACACTGGCTCAGGTGGCTGAGGGTAAAGACATCCATCGTAGAGTGCTTTGGGTATCGACCAAACCGTCTAAGCGGGAGCAGCCCTCGACCATGCCGACCCGTCAAGGGCGACGCTCATAACTATGGAAGTGGTCGTATAGTTTGCAGCCCACGCCTCCTCCGCCTGCACAAGATAAAGAGCGAGATAACCCCACAACATAATTCTACGAGGCACAACCTCTAGCACGGGCATATGGTCTCGTTCTCAAAGCGGCTCGTAAATGGTGTATAGGGTTAATATATACTTAATGACTGGCTGTACCCAATTGATAATATTTACATAGAATAATGCATGGCAATGCTTGTACTCCCAGGCTATGCATACAGTTCGAGTGAGAATATGCAGCCAATCCGAAACGCCATAGCCATTCGCTACACCAAAGGCAGGGAGGGAGCGGCCTTCACATGTGTCCATTCAGGACCGCCTGGCAGGCGAAGGGCCATCCGAAGACCGTAGCCATGCCGGTTGCATATCTAAGTGAAGGATACGGTCAGTCCCGCTATCGGCTGACGCGATGTACTGGGCATCGGGGCGTGGGCACTTACATGGCAAACGTGGTGGCTCGGACCCGAATCATCTGGGCGTAGTCGGCGGGTTGCGACTTGACGCCCATGGACGGCTTAAAGATGGCCCGCAGCTCCTGCATGGCGCTGGCGTGGACATTCTGCAGCGGTCTCTGGGTCGAAAACAGTCGCCTGGAGACGACGACCTGGCGAGCCGCTCGGGGTATTATGGCAGACATGGTGGGGGGCGGAGAGGGCGTGCGGATGGTGGTATCCAAGCGGAGTGCACCGAGTACGGCCGAGTACCAGCGAAAGTGAGGCCGAGCGGAGGGAGGTTGTGCTGTTGGTACAGTGGAACGAAGCGTGGATTACAAGAGTGAGTGGTGATAGGGGGGAGTCTGTCTGGGGAGCCAGAGGACGACAACCAACCGCACCCTTCTCCCACCCGCTCTTTATAGGTCTCGGGGAGATCGTCAGCTTTCCCACGAACGCGAAGATCCTTCCAGCAAGCTGGAGGCCTTGCTGCTGCAAGCGAACCGAACAGGGCCAAAACGGTCAGCCTGGCCGGGGCTGAGCGCCCATCACGATGCGCCTCAGGCCATGTGCCCGTCACCTCGAAGGGGATAACTCGGAAGCGGCGCGCCAACGCCCTGAACCGCTGCCCATGCTCCCCTGGATCCGGGGACCGAGACCTGGAGGCCTGGGACGGAGAACGAAGGATACCGCACCTCGTCAGCGGCGTGGTGGTGAGGTTTTGACAGGACTTGTGGGGCCGGTAGCATGATAGTGGTGCGATGCGGACCCGGCCGACCGGGATGGCGGGGCGTCCCCGAGGCGTCCCGAGCGACTGGTTCGGGTCGTCGCGTTTGTCATCATTTCCCATCCCTCGCTACGGCTTGGCGGCGCGGCGGCGATGGCCAGATGGTGGGCTGATGCGCCGCGGGGAGAGGAAGCAATAAAGCAGGCCGAAGACCCCATCGGTTCCGGCGCACGCGGACGCGCACGCGCGTGGGCCGTAAGCATGATGGGCGTGCGTCCGCAGAGAGAACCAACCTCCTACACGGCGGCTGCCCAGTGCCTGCAGCAGCGCCAACATGACTTTCCTGCCGTCGCTGCGCAGATGCTGAGCGCCCGTCGTGGACGTCACCACCTGGTCCCCCCGATCACGAAGACATACAAAACCAGGCCGACCCGTTGGCTTTGTTTTGTGAAAGCTCATAGCTCCCGCAGCCCCTCTTGAGGCTTCTTCCGCTTTCCAAGGCCCAGACCGTCGCCGGCTTGGCCTTTTGGAGCAAGATGCAGACAATTAAACTTCGGCGACAAGTAACTTTCCTCAGCTCATTGGCAGGGAATGACGTCCACCGAATTGGCGAGAGCGGTTTGGACATCACATAAATCGGCCATGCCTCTCGAGATCCAGAACTAAGATGTCCAGCCTCGGGACCCGAGCAGTCGAACCCTCTGTTCTCGCGCCGGCATCGTCAACACATCGCCATGAGTCTGCGTCTCGCAGCGAACCCCGCGCGGGCCGTAGTTTCCGGCCCCGTCTGCTTCCGTGCGATCCGGCCTCATTCCGGCCTCGGTCCGGTGAGATTGCACAGCCAGAGAATTCTTTCCAACGGCCTCGTCTCGGACCGGCCGCCCAGGGTGCGGCCGAAGACGGGCGACAGGCTCGCGGCCTTCGTGGAAGACCCGGCCGGCCCCGAGGACCTGCTCGACCACGAGGGCCCGTGGAACAAGATCAGTGACGCCGTGAAGAGCGACCACCGCCAGCTCGAGATGTACTACGCGCGCATCGTCAACTCGGCCGACGCCGAAGAGCAGGAGCGGTACCAGAATGCCTTCGTCTGGAAGCTGAGCCGCCACTCCATTGCCGAGGAATTGGTGCTGTACCCCAGCTTGGAAAAGTACATCCCCGGCGGGTACCTGCTGGCCAAGAAAGACCGCAGTCATCACTTGGATGTGGGATCTGGTCCTCCCCTTTTACATTTCCGGACAGCCGACTGATGTGCCTGCAGATCAAAACGCAGCTCTACACGTTTCAGAAGCTCCAGCCCGATGATAAGCAGTTCATACCTGCCCTGAACACGCTTTGGAAGGAGCTCAAAGACCACATGAAGGAGGAGGAAGAGCATGATATGGCGCAGCTCGAGGCCGCCATCTCCGACACCAAATCCCGAGCTATTGCCGACAAGTTCGAGTACCGCAAGCATGTAAGCCCGACGCGAAGCCATCCGTGGGTTCCCAACACGCTGCCGTGGGAGACCTTGTTTGGGTCCGTCGTTGCGCCATGGGACAAGATGATGGACAGGTGGCGGCAGTGGCCTCAGGATCTCGACCGGCACACGGGGGCGGGGCCGTCCCCATCGTGAGAACCGCATTTTCTCTGCCGATGGGGTGGGGGAATGCGGACAGTCGGAATGACGGCCCCATTGGCGTGGCTTCCAAGGTCTGGTTTTCCAGCTGCAGCTAGCATTCTATTCGTCCGGTATGCTATAAAAGCTTCATGGCTTCCTGCAAAAGCTCCAGAGTAGATACATGCTTCCTCCAGTTGCGACCCCGATGCCCATCCATATGGAAGCCAGCTTTCGCAGGAGAGCGTTTGTGTATGCCTCGACGGCTTCGGCCTCGTTTGCCTGGGGAAAGGGCGTGTTGGGGATCGGCTTGTCCAGGAACTTGCATAAGGGGGCCCAGCCTTCCCCGAGCCCCATTACCAACAGCCGGTCTCGGGGGACCGACTTGATGACCCAGTCGTTGTAGGCCTCGATGAGTTCTATGGGGGCCGTCAACCTCGCCGTCTCGTTGCAGGTCGCGGCCGAGCAAACGGTGGCAAGACGGGGGGAGTTCACGTACCTGGCCCCGGCGGCTTCCCGCCGAGGAGCGCGTCGGAGTGGCTCTTCCACTCCCGCACGATGCCGGGAAACCACCTCGTGGTGGGCATGGGCAGGGTCAGCACGGGAAGATACCAGGCCGTCGCGTTGACCATGAGGGGCTCCACGCTCTTCCACCACCGCGCCGGGTCCCGTGTGACCAGGACGACCTTGGCCTCGGGGTAGAGCTCCACCAGCTCGGGGATGAAGTCGATACACGGCATGTCTGTGCAACCGACAAACCCGGCGGTCGCCTCTCTGAGGAGCTTCCGCGTACGCTCCTCGTCGCCGGCCCTCCGCGCCTCGAAGGCGTCGAGGAACTTCTTGGGAAAGCCTGCGAGGGTCCACAGCGTCAGTTGCGCAGTCCCCCCACGCGAGAGCGAAGCGGCGCCCTGCAGGGTGTCTCACTATCTTCGCGCGACTGCACGTGGGTGCCGCCGTGCATGACGGGGCCGTCGAGGAGCGTCTCCAGGGCCAGTTGCATGGAGACGGTGCCAGTCCGGCAGTAGCCGGCCCCGATGACTTGGAATTTGGTGGTCGACGGGTCTCCCGCCTTGGACGGAACACCGCCCATGATGACTGAGGATCAAACAACGGTCCTGTACGAGTGGGTGCTAAGTGGGTGGCATAGGATGGATGGCAGGAATTGTGCTCCCAGAGCCAGCGGACGCCAGCCTTTTTTGCGCCCTTGCCATGACGCGAGCGCTAGCCAGTTAGCAGTTACGTACGGACGAAATCCCGAAACTCAACTGTTCAGCTCAGCTCGGCTCACCTCCCTCTCTAGGTCTTGCCTTGGCCGAAACGAAAGAGACGAATCCCAGCTGAATATGGCTAGGGTGAGTAGCGGATGATGCCCAGTGCGCCACTGCTGCCCCCCCTGAGCGGAAGCAGCTCCGATCTAAGCACCGAGCCAATCAACAACCTTGTAGTATTAGATCTAAGTACATGCTGGTATAAGCCGGGGTTTGGCCAATTCCTGATCGTCCATGTACATGCAACCCGCCAACCTGCCCATTTGCATATCTCCAACCACCATCGCAAACGTTTTCGTTACCAACTCGAAAGTGAGTCAGTTGCCGAGCTTCTCCGCACCGGCAATGCGCTGTGAATTGCAGTTAGTACATGGTTTCGTGTGGTTCCAACGGCTGGGTAGCAACCCACCCAAGTCGGCATTTCCACATGTCCATCTCGCAGCCTTTGCTCAGCCAACGAAGTTCCGAGACAAACTGTTCCATCACCCCTCCCTTCAGTATCCGATCTATACCAGCAGCAGAATGACTGTACCGCCAGCAAGTGCTCAGGGCGGAAGGGGCCACTGCCATCATCCAGAGTCAGCAGTTTCCCCAACAAGTAGGTATCCGCGGAGCCGGTTTGTAACGGGAGTATAGCGGTAGATGTTTGGGCGGGAATAGGCAGCAATGAACACGGGATATTGCTTACCACTCGGAACAACTTGTGGGCCACTCTGGTGAACTTGGCGCGGTCGATGTTGTGGCGCTGGGCCACCTGATGGAGCTTGGAGTCCTTGGCCGGATTCACGACCTCCCGGACCGAGGCGTAGTGGTCGCAGCCGCAGAGGAAGGCCACGGTCCGGTAGAAGGTCCACCGCGAGGTGAACTTGGCCAGCATGTAGGCGTAGTTCAGCACGCCGCGCCACGAGCTAGTCAGATCCCGAGGCATCGGGGCGACGGGGGAGCCTTCGTACGAGGCCCGGCTGATGGTGAAAAGGACATCGGCCGTCTCGCTGATCTTGTGTATTCGGGAGACAGCCAGTCGGCGCTCTTCCAGCTCCTCCACGAGTCTTTCGTGGTGCCACGAGGGAGACTGGCGGGTCAACCCCAGCATTTTATGCCAACGCCTGAGAAAAGAAGACATGATTGGGGCGGGCTGCGGTGGTGATGGTCGAGGTGTTTGCTGTATGGGTTTCTCTGCTGCGTGATGGCGGTGAAAGAAAGGGCGAAAGCGATGGCAAACGAGGCAATCGATGATGCAACTGTGGACAACGTTGCTGCTTGCTCAGCTGGTGATGGTGCAGCTTGGGAGGTGCTTGATGGAGTTGTTCTTTGCAAACGTGAAGCTGATTCCTGGCAAGTAGTTGAAGTACTTTTTGGCACAAACAGGCGGAAACCTGCACGGAGGGCCGATGAATATATGTGTGAGCCCTGTAGGCAACAGCTACAATCAGAAAAAACACAAACGGATGTCAATGACTGCCAACCCAGGTAACCAATCAATATACACGTGGTCCCCAGTTCAAACAAAATACCAATACTTCCAGGGGACTATTTAATCATGGCATTCACCGCACCGATTCAGCGAGTCGGAATCCACACTGATCTTCAATACTCACAGTCGTAATCAGAATACTTACCCCCTTACGCATTGAAGTGACCAATTCCAGCATGGATAATCCCGCTTCCGAGCAAAAGGAGTCGCCGACCTTCGGTATCGCCCAAGGCTTGAACCGGGATGAGCCCCCTCCAAAGATCGTTGGCATCTTCGGAATCCCAGGCTCGGGAAAAACGTTTCTATGGAACCAGCTGTTGGAACAGCTGGGTGGACAACAATACGAGTTATTCGAAGGCCCCTACTACGAATTCTTCGAAGGTTCCCAGGTCATTGATGAGGTCTGCCCGGTAGGTACTGAGCCTCAGAGCTGCTGTCCCCTACCTGCCACCCTGCCAAGCATCACGAGATAGTATATACCCTTGGCTTCGTCCACAGCTCGAGCTGCATAGCGAGATACCTCGACGGAAACTTACGAAGACTCGGGAGCCGCCGCTAATCGAACAACAGGGCGGCCTTGATGCGTTCAAGGCATCGTCCGAAGCGGACAGGGTGCAATGGCGGCAGCGTGCCATCACCAAAATCCGGGACAGATGCGTTTCCCGTGACGCAGTCGGAGTGGTCGTCGGCCACTTCATGTTCTGGGAGGAAAACGATGCTAGCGGACAGATTGTCCTGACGGAAAGTGACTGGGCTACCTTCACCCACATAATCTACCTGGACGTCCCCACGGAGCTCATTGAGCAGAGACTCCGCGACGACACACAGCGCAATCGTCCGGCCTTCTCCCCTGATCATCTTCACCGATGGCAAGAGGAGGAGAAAGCCGGGCTGCGTCGGTTGTGCGGCGAACACGGCATTTTGTTTTGCCGCGTGTCCCCCGGACCGGCCTTGCTTGACAAGGTAACCTCGTTGCTGCACGACTTTTATGTCCACGACGAGGGGTACAATCTTGTCGAAGCAGTCCACAGACTGGACGACCTCTTCATCGACCGGAAGCAGCTTGAGACGGTCCTGGTTTTCGACGGCGACAAAACGCTGATTGCCGAGGACACTGGCGGGTTATTCGAGATTGCGCGATCCAGTGACCAACAGGGCCAGCTCAAGGACATTTTCAGCGGTCCGCTGGGCTACTCATACACTGCCTTCCGCCAGGCCATGTTGCTGTATGAGGAGGTAGGCGACGCGCGGGAGTTCAAAAGACTTTGCTACATTGTGGCTTCCCAGGTCACGATCGACCAGGACTTCCTGACCCTCTTGGATAAGGCCGCCAAGGAGGAGCATGTCGGTGCGGTCATCATTACCTGCGGACTCGGATACCTGTGGGAACTCATCCTGGAGAAGCACGATTTGCATCGCTCGGTCCAGGTCATCGGCGGAGGGCGTGTGGCCGACAACTTTGTCGTCACGGCGGCGATCAAAGCCAGGCTTGTGGAACGTCTGAGACATACCCGCAAGTTCCACGTCTGGGCGTTTGGAGACGGTCCTCTGGACTTGCCGATGCTGCAAGAGGCCAACGAGGCCATCGTCGTGGTCAGGGACGAGGCAATCCGGAGCAAGTCCATGGACACGGCCCTGCTGGAGTCCATGGACAATCACGGCCTCCATGCGCGCCAATTGCTCCTTCCCGGCGACGTGGAACCCCGGCTCGACGTTTCCAAGCTTCCTGTGGTGCAGCTGGACGACACTGTGCTCGACGCCATGTTTGGCCGCGGCATCCGGCGCTCCGGTCCTCTCAAAGTCATCCACGAGTCCGACAGCAATGCGGTCCGCATGCTGATGACGCCGACCCGCGACGCCCGGGTCCGGGGCCCCGGCCTTCGCGAGGCCCATCGCCAGGTCGGACGGTACTTGGCCACGCGCTGCCTGTCGGAGGCGCTGGGGGTGGAAGAGCGCTCCATCCCCCACGTGCAGGGCCACCAGACGAGCGGGTACCGGCTGCGCGACGCCCGGAAAACGTGCATCGTGGCACTGATGCGCGGCGGCGAGCCCATGGCCATGGGCGTCAGCGACGCCGTGCCCGAGGCCATGTTCCTCCACGCCACGGACCCCCAGGACGTAGCCGCGCGCCACCTGGAGGGCCAGAGCGCCGTCCTGCTGGTGGATTCGGTGGTGAACAGTGGCGCGTCCGTGGTGCGCTTCTACGAGCGTATCCGCAGCCTGAAAGCCACGGTCCGCGTCGTGGTTGTCGCCGGCGTCGTCCAGGCGCAGTGCGTCTCCGAGGGCGGTCTGCTCCACGGCCTGGGCCGCGATGCCTTCTTCGACGTCGTCGCGCTCCGTCTATCGGACAATGCCTTCACCGGAAAGGGAGGCACGGATACAGGCAACCGTCTGTTCAACACGACGCATCTGGCCTGAGAGAGAGAGAGAGAGAGAGAGCTGAGAGGCGGCCTGGCGGTCTGAGGATTCGGGGGGGGGGGGGGGGGGGGGGGCGCCTGCTGGGATGTATCATGGATGTCATCGGTCATCAGGGTGAGGGCTTCAGGGTTGACGCCATGGCCCGGTAGGCTCGCCCTAAGCACCTTCTAGACAGGGCGCCATACCAAGTGGGGCTATTTAGACGGAGAATAGATGGATCATGGATCGTAGGTGCGCTATCGCTATCATGGCTAGGGCCTGACAACAGAAACGCCCATTCTCATCTCTTGGCCCAGTACCATCCTAACAATAGCAGACCCATTCTATCTGCTCTTACGGTATACAATCGAGGGTCCGCTGTTAGACTTGTACGTGGGTCATGGCCTGAAATGGGCGTTTCTGTTGTCAGGCGCAAGCATGGATCCTTCACTTCGAGCCCGAGTGCCCTCAAGGTACATGATGTACCTACATAGGTACTATACGAATTGGATGCAAGCCCATATAGCCGGCTGACACTTATCAGATACTGGCTAGCGGCCGGAAGCTCGCCATGACAAGCACTCGCCTCTTCTTTTCTGCAGTATGCGTGGCTTCTGTGTTTCCAGACTCAAGAAGTTCCCAAAGCCTTGACTTCCAGTTTCTCGTTGAAGGCACGTGGCAGCCTGTGCGTACGAATATCTGCCTACTTGGGTACCTAAGTAAGTATGTACCTACATCTCAAGAAAGTCCTAGATCTGACAGAATTGCCCGTATTGGCAGGTGACTCGCCGGGTCACGTCGGAGCTGCTGCCGCCTCCCAATAATCGTTTCCTGCTTTCCCCCGATCCCTGCGCCGATTCTTTTTTCTACCCCTCCAATCCATAGTCTGTTGATGGAGCCCTGACGACGTTGCCGGTTTTCCTTCTTTCCCGTCGCTTTGTCGTACCCTGCCAGTCCGCTTTAGCTCAGCTTTCTACTCTCGGGTAGAACGTGGCTACTACAGTAGATCGATTGCGCCCGGGGACCGCTCACGCGCGAGCAGCCAATTCATACTTACTTACACAGCGCGCCCACCATGACGGCCGAGCCGGGTTCTTCGGACGATGCGAGACATGGCGGCTCGGGCCGTGGCAGTATCCATTCCGATCCCTTCCCGCCCATTCCGCTGTCCCAGCAAACCAGCCCTCTCAACCTGGACGACTACGACGTGGACCTGGCCGTCGACGAAGACCAGCGCATGTCATCGTGAGCAGCAAACTCGCTACGAGTCGGTGGAGTGCATGTCGACTGACGCCCGCCGGCAGCGGTAATACCATCACCGATATCCACTCTTTCCGCGACGAGAATGGGAGAACCTATTCGGGCTACGATTTGGGAGGTGGGTCAAGTGCCGTGTCTCTCTTCAACGCCGCGTGCGCTCACTGCTCTTGGGCTTGTGCTTACTGGAATGCAGAGTACCTCCTTCCGAATGACGGGGTAGGTCTTTGCGATCCCTCCGACCTGTGAACTACGGCTGAGTGCCCTGGAGGAAGAACAAGACCGTTTAGGTAGGCAGCACTTGCTTCGAATATGCATAATATCCATCCTAACCGTCGTTTAGATCTTATGCATGCCCTTAGTATAAAGCTGTTGGGCGGTCGGCTTTACCGCGCGCCAGTCGTGTCGCCAGAATATGTCCTTGACATCGGAACAGGTATGACGCGGCCCAGCAAGGCGCTCGCGGCGCGAACCCGGTTGCCCCAGTCGAAGTATACTTCGTGATGTACTTACACCTGGGGGCAGGGACTGGGCTCTGGGCGGTTGAATTCGGTACGTCTTCGCTATCTCGCACGCCGCCAGGCGTAAACTTAACTCTTTCCCAGCCGAGCAACATCCCGAGTCGTTCGTCGTCGGCACCGATCTCAGTCAGATACAGCCCACAGGAACACCGAACTGCGAGTTTTGGGTGGAGAACTCGGAGACCCAGGATTGGATCTTCCCGTACACGCTGGACTACATACACCTGAGGGCGATGATGACCTGTTTCAACGATTTCCAGGCCGTTATGCACAAGTCCTACGACCACATGACGCCCGGCGGCTGGATCGAGCTTTACGACGGATCGTGGGATTTCCAGTGCATGGACGGCAGCGCGCGGGGGACGGCCCTGGAGCAGTGGGCCAACTACCTTTACCTCGGGGGGCTGCGTGCCGGCCGCGACATGCGGAGGGCGAGGCATTACAAGCAGTACCTGCTCAATGCCGGTTTCGTTGACGTCGACGAGAAGGTCGTGTGGTGCCCCGGTTCGCCGTGGCCGGCCGACCCCAGGCACAAGGAAATCGGGTGGTTTATGATGGAGAACATTCTGGGCATGATTGATGCCCACGGCAAGTTTCTGGAGTCGGCCGGCTTGTCCCCGGTCGAGATCGAGGAGCTGTGCTCCGAAGCCAGGAGGGATGCCCGGAATCTGGCAATCCACTGGTTTGTCCCTGTGTGCGTCCCAGCTCCTTTTCGCTCACCCGAGACAGCATCTGAGAATTCCACAGCTGACCAAGGCCTCAAGGTATACTGTCTACGGTCGAAAGCCCATGAGTCTGGGAGCGCCGCTGGGAAATTCGCCCAGCGAATGATTACATTGGCAAACCCGAACACTGCCTGGCTTTGTTCATCGATATACCCTGCCAGGCTCCCACATCGTGGCCAGCCGATACACGTAATGTCGTGGTTTAGGAAAGCAGCCACGCTACTCGCCCAACCTGGGCACCGAATCCCCTTGTCTCGGAGCTTCGCAAGCCTGTGGCGCCCTGGTGATGGTGTCACACATATGGCTTGTCCTGCTCGATGCCGATTTTGAGAAAGCTTGACGCAAATCCTGGTATGCTCGACTACGCCCTTGCCGGTCGTCAGCGGGTATATTACAACTTTGGACCAGAGGGTAACGGGGGCTGGGAAACCCACCGGCGAAGCACATCCAACATGTTTTCCTATTAGCTGTCGTACATATACCCCCCGCCGCCCAAGCCGGACATGCCGTATACTATTTCGGCTATCCGCTCGATACAATCTTGGTTACGTAAACTAGAGCTTTAGGCTGAGGGTATCAGATTCGTCCTGTCCCACATGGCAGGGCGGGGTAATACGGGCTCCCGGCTAGTGTGGCCGTCAAAGACACTCTCTCCGCGGCAATTCTTAAGTTCTGCCTTGTGTATAAAAATACCACGGCTAGATCCGGTGGCACCTCAAGCTGAGCCGCAGTCCCCTGCCGTCAGGTGAGAAGGAAACAGCTTCGAGGACATTTTGCCACCACCGACAATTCCCACCCCATTGGGCCGCCACTTCTCACTGCCTCCGAGATGGTCAAGATAGCCCCTTTCGATGTCGAGCAATGGATGGACAAGTACGAGACCACGCCGGGCGTGCTCAACGTAGCCGAGACCTGCTGCTCGTCCATTTCTGTCCGCGACCTCATGGCCTTCGACACGCGGCCGAGTCCCCCGTCCCCCGTGGACCTGGGGACCAGGCTTACGTACGGCGCCATCCGAGGGTCGGACGAGCTCCGGCGGAACATTGCCAGCCTCTATGAAACCCCCGGGGACCCGTCGCCTCCCTTGACGCCGGACTCGGTCATCGTCACCCAAGGCGCCATCTCGGCCAACCACCTCGTCTTCTTCAGCCAGGTGGGCGCGGGCGACCACGTCATCTGTGTCTTCCCCACCTACCAGCAGCTGTACTCGGTCCCCGAGAGTCTGGGGGCCGAGGTGTCGCTCTGGGAACTGAAGGAGGAGCACGGCTGGGTCCCCGACGTCGACGCGCTGGAGCGCCTGGTAAAGGCGAATACGAAGGTAAGTAGGCAGGCACTACTGTTGTCCCAATACTGGGGCGGGTGCCAGGTGAGCTGACTGGGGCGCCCAGATGATTGTCATCAACAACCCCAACAACCCGACTGGCGCCACGATACCGATGGATGTTCTGACTCGCATTGTCGACGTGGCCCGGAAGCACGACATCATCCTCTTCTCCGACGAGGTCTACCGGCCCCTGTTCCACGGCCTCCCGGCCGACGGGGCCCCTCCGTCGGCCATCGCCCTGGGCTACGCGCGCACCGTCGCGACCTCGTCCATGTCCAAGGCCTGGGCGCTGGCGGGCCTCCGGGTCGGCTGGGTCGCGTCGCCGGACGCGGGCATCCTGGCGGGCGTCGCCGCCGCCCGCGACTACACGACCATCAGCGTGGCCCAGCTCGACGACCAGGTCGCGCGGTACGCCCTCGGCCCCGCGGTCCGCCCCGCCCTGCTGGCGCGCAACCTCGCGCTGGCGACGGCGAACCTCGAGCGGCTCGGCCGCTTCGTGCGGGCCCACGCCGGCGCCGTGGCCTGGGTCCGGCCCACGGCGGGCACCACGGCCTTCCTCCGCTTCCGGGGGAAGGGGGACGAGCCGGTCGCGGACGAGGCCTTCTGCGTGGACTTGCTGGACCGGACGAAGGTCATGCTCACGCCGGGATCCAGGTGTTTCGGGAACGGGTCCCTCTTCAGGGGTTATGTTCGGATTGGGTTCGTCTGCGAGACCGACGTACTGGTAGAAGCGTTGCGCCAGCTCAGTGCTTACATAGGAAGGAACTTGGCCGCGTGATGGAACAATTGCCTGTCTCTACTTGTGGGGATGGGATGCAGGGAAGTACGTAAGTACCTAGGTAGGTACTGATAAGTTAAGTTCTTAGGTATAGAAGATGAGTACCTTTTAGTCAAGGGGGACGTACACTCAGTGTTGGTAATCTGTAAGTCGCTTCGTCACATTGCGAGCAAGCCTGCTCTTGCGCTTGAATCTCCAGGGGGGTCAGTGTTGAAACTCCGAGCTGTAATACAACTGGGCACCCACTCCCCTCAAGTGTCCTTTTTCACTTAAGTACTCACGATGGTCCTTACAACGCCCACTCGCCGTTTTAGCACGTTGGCATACGGGTTTCCAATATAGGTCCCGGTTTCTGGGCCATCGTTTCGTAGCAATAGGGGTAGCCTTCTAAGGCTCAAAGCACAGAGGTTGAACAAAAACCTATTCTTTACAAAATCACGGCGATAGGCTTTTTGCACGACAGGTTAAGAAAAGGGATACGCATTGCCTTTCGCTTTCGACGTTACATATGCGGGATCGGTCTAAAAGCCTAGATGAAACAATACATGGCTCCCCGTAGCCGTGGCGATCTTTTGCAAGCCCGTTCTACCTGCCACCCCTTTCCCCCGGAACGCCGATATCAGTCTAAGGATGCCTAGTGATGGCCATGAAGACGATAGCAATTTGGAAGATGAGAAAAAAAAATAAGCAACGATGACGATCGTAATCATGACGGTACCGACCGACGTTGGTTATCGTGAAAAGCGATACGCTCTCCCGCCCCAAAACAAAAGAAAGGGGGGGGGGGGGGGGGGGGGGGGGGCAAGGATTACATGCCACCGACAAAGACCTCGAGGACGGAGGGGTTGGGGCCGGCGACGACGCCGGCGGCGTTCTCGCCGGCGGGGTTGACGTCGTCGTAGGGGAAGGCGTAGCCCCTGTTGTCGACCTCGTACTTGTGCACGACGCGGCTGTAGTGGTTGGTCGGGCTCTGCTGGTAGTAGGCGGCGGCGCCGAGGCCGGGCTGGACGTCGCCGCCGTCGAGGAGCAGGGTGGAGCGGTGGAAGGCGGCGCAGAGGGCGGGCACGACGGGGTCGCCGCCGCCGCCGCCGAGGTTGGCGAAGGGCCCGGCGTTGCAGCCGAAGATGTCGAGGGCGCTGGGCTTGGGGTACGTGCGAACGCCACCGCCGCCGCCGTGGCACGCGAGGAGGCCGTTGTCGTCGCCGCCGACGCGGCACGCGTACCCGCCGGCGTCGCTGGCGATGGTCAGGTCCCGCGCCGCGTAGCGGGCCCAGACCTGGTCGACGTAGCCGGCCCAGTAGTCGCGCATGAGGTCCCCGTTGCCCGGGGCCGCCAGCAGCGTCGCCGGCGACAGCACGCGCAGCAGCGCGCCGCCGGCGTCGGTCACGCACAGCCGGTCCCACGGCTGGCCGTCGGCGCGCGCCTGCGCCCGCAGGTCCTGGCAGATGGCGGCGAGCGCGCCCGCGCCCACGCCGCGCACCGTCTGCACCTCACCGCCGCCGCCGCCGCCGCCGCCCAGCGTCAGCGCCAGGCTCACGGCGAGGCTGACGAAGTCGACGAAGCTGACGTTGGCGTACAGCGCCTGCGCGTTGTTGGTCAGCTCCACGAACGCCCAGAGCACCCCCGCCGACGGGTCCTGCGGGTTCGTCACCGACGGCTGCACCACCAGCACGTTGCCCCGGTCGTCGGCGAGGCTGAAGAACCGGAGCTCGCCCTGCGCGATGTAGACCCGCCCCGAGATGAGGTAGTCGGGCACGTGGACGTCGGTCGCCTGGCCCCGCGGGCCCAGCTTGATGGCGATGTTGCCGCCGATGGGCTGCGGCGTCCGGCTGCCCCCCGGGTTCGGGTACAGGAACTGCCCGTCCGGCGTCACCATGACCGCCTTGCCGTGGATGTCCTGCCCGAGGACGTAGGCGTTCATGTTGTCCCCGTAGTTGTTGTGCAGGGTGATCTTGAGGGCGCCGCTGGAAGCCCCGCTCGCCGCCGCCGCCGCCGTGTCGTTCTCGGGGACGGCGTCCGGCGTGGTGAGCTGGATGCCGCCCGCTTGGGCCGGCGCCACGTCGATGGGTATGGCCAAGGCAGAGCCGAAGAGGGCGGCGGCCGTCGCAACGGTCAAGTGGAAGAAACTGCGCATGGTGAAGCCACTTTCCGGACTGATCGGATAAAAGTATGATAGGAACCAAGAAAAGGGGCAAAAATAGGAACCCCCCTGCCCAAGATCTGTACAGGTACAACAAACTCAAGGGAGTGTGGTAAGCCCAGCTCGATAATTATAGTATAAATTGACTGAAGATAGTGATACTGAGGATGTAAGCTTCCGATGGACGGGATCGAAGCACGCACTCCTTTATAACAGATTATAGGCCGCCCATTCCGGTGACGACATTGGCCTTCAACTCCTCCTCCCATCCGACCATGACTAGCACGATGTAGCCCGGCTGACCTGTTTCCATGTTCATGGGAACACACATCATCGGGGAATGATGGATTTCGAGTCAGCGCTGCTACAAATTAGACCAATGCGGCTCTTTCGGCCGAGGAGGAATTTCCTGGATCTTTGGGGCTCTATGGCTCCAGCATCAGGCTCATGTGACCGAAAAGGGGGGGGGGGGGGGGGGGGGGGCTACTGGGCACCAAACCTCAGGGTTCAGATGGTTTTTCTGGAATGCTGACCTCTCTCGGGATAGGAGGCAGTTCGGATGAGGCTCAAGATGACGACGCAGTGGGCCGTAGAGATTCATGAGAAAGCCAAAGATCTTCCTAACGTGCTAGACGTCCTGAGGGGCCCGGGAGATTCATAGAGCTGGCAATTCGGGTCTGCCCGTGACCTCCAATTCTGATGTCTTCTGTTGGGACAAGTCTTGGGGCTCTCTGGGGGGAGAGGGGGATGCTTAGATGGACCGAAGCCTACATACGTTAACTGCGACGGATGCCAAAAGGTTTGATAAGCTACTTTGCGTCCTCTCATAAGGCCGTCGACTTGGGATAGACTTTATTTTTTTTTCTTAGGATTAGGAGGTGTCTGCCTATGGGATTTGGCAAAAGGCCATAAGGACGAAGCCCAGGTGCCAAGATGGCAAGCAGCGGTAGAAGCCGCGCCGAAACCCCTACTGGCCCCCTCCCCCCTTCCCCCCTTTACCCTCTCTGGTACTTGTCACAGTATTCGCTCGGACTCACTCGGGTGGATTCGTGTTGCCAAAAGGTCTTCGGATGTTGCCATATCGCCCGCGGAGGTTTTCTGGCCCCCCTTAGAACCGGCTTGAACAGCCTGCGATCGCTCCTGCGAACTAATCTCTACCCAGCAGGGGGCTGACAGAGAGGTAGGCCTCCGAGCTGGATATCCCTTCCACGTGGTTTGGATTGGCTCTGCGGAGATTTGCACAAGAACAAGCATACGGGCAATGCTGGCCCTGCTGGGCCCTGCGCCTGTGAGGGAACCGCCAACACTGTGCATTTGACCGTCGGGCAATATCGGGAGGTAATCACAAACACGGCTAGCCGTCCTCTGTGCGGGCTTGGTTCTCCTTCGGAACCTTTAGACTTCCCAGCGGCCGCAGCTCAGCCTAATGTCAGTTCATGACAAAGCGCCGGGCAGAAGCTCTTGCTCGTTCAGGGCGAACGTGACCCGGTCGCCCACCGAAGGCCGATGGATGAAACGACCACTGCGAGACTAGAGAGGCAGTGGCTCGGGGGAGGCGAGATCACGATGGCGGGGGAGTTTTCTCTCGCACGCGCCAGTGCAGGCTCTTCCTCCTCCTCCTGTGACCAACAATGTCGGCACTTGGAGATGCGAATAGAGCATCCCACGTTGCCAGCCGTACGTTGGATCTCATGCGTGCACAGGCTCTAGCTCAGCAAATGGCCTACCACGCCTTCTCGCATTCGTAGCCACCTGGACCAGAAAGGGGTAGCTACCGTACCATGGGCGGCATCGAGCTCCCTGGGCGATGGGTCCAAGAAAGTAGGGGATCCGATCTCACAAGAGTTTCCCCGCCCTCAGGCCCTAAGGCACGAGCACTTGGATCGGGTGACGACGCCTGCTGGCCGCTCGTCCGAACTCGGGCGCATTGCTGCAAGTCACCCGGTCGAGTTGCCACGCTGAATGTTCCAAGTGCTACACGGCAGGGTGGGCGGCAGAGTGGGCAATGCTAGCAGCCTACGCGCTCTTTGGTAGTAGTCTGGGTGAGCTTTCACGGTCTCAACGGTCGCGGGCTCCGAGTAGGACGTGTAATGGCAAGTACGAAAAGTCGGGATTAGAACACGCCACCTTGGACGGAGCGGGAGATGGACGTGTTGCAGCTATGCTAATTCAAAACATCAAGATCGTAGCCATCATCCCGTGGTATTGTATTAGTTTTTTCTTTCTTTCTTCATAAGCGTGAGTCATTATCGTGGGAGAGCGACCCCCTTCGGAACGCCTGTCGCGCCTTTTGTCCATGTACCCAGCGGCAGCCTCGCCACCGCGCCCCGGGGCCGAACCGCAAGGGGTGCGGCACCCATTGCCTACTACACAGGATGTTCCGGCTTCAGTAGTAGTGGGAGCTTCGGGAATGCCTGCGGGCCTCCCTTGCGCCATAATAGGCGGCGGGCGGCGCGGCTGGGCTCCGGCCTCGGGACTCGTAACGCACGGGGCGGACGGCGGTGACCTCGCGGATCTCGACGGAGCGGCGCGGGCTCCGCGAGTGGTGGTGATGGTGGTGGTGGCGATGCCGCGACCGCGACCCGTGCGTCTCGTGGTGGTACGCGTAGGCCGGGCGGCGGTCGGGCGGGGGGTCGGGGCTGCCGAAGGTCTGGCCCCAGTCCTTGGGCTTGCCCAGGTTCATGCACGAGCGGATGATCCACAGCAGCAGGAGGAAGCCGACGATGGAGCCGATGACGATGCCGGCGATGGCGCCGCCGCTGAGGTTGGTGCCGCCCTCGTCGGGGTCGTCCATCACCACCGTCGTCACCACCTGGCGGGCGGAGAGGATCCGGGTCAAGCCGGCGGCCGTGGTCCGCGTGGGCGTGAGCGCGCGAAGCGGCGGGAGCGCGAGGGTGGGCGCCATTATGGCGAATCACGTTCCGGGCTGATTCCGCGGCGGGCGCGCCGGATGAGCTGACCCGAGGACAGCAGCGGTCGAAGCCAAACCGCCAGGCGGCCTGACTTGGCTTGACTTGGGGGTGCCGAAAGCCTTGAAAGCTTTCTTAAGGTGGGTGTGGCGGTTGGACTGGCCTCAGTCAGTCGGTGGCGGCGGGTGTTAGTTAGGGCCAACGGCGCGCGGGACGGGACAGACTTGGGTCCAGGGACAGAAAAAAGAAGACCAAGAAGGGATATCAGAGTTTGGCAGCTCCCGTTGACGTCCACGGGCCCGGTTCGAGGCAGCGGGAAGTCAAAGTCACACAGCCGATGGTCAACGGAACGTGTTGGTTGCCCTTGGGCCAGGACCCGGCGCTCCCGTGCGAGTTATAGCTTCGCTCCGTCCCCGCTGCCGCCCTGCTTCCTGAAGCCTCTGTCTCTCTCTGCAGGGCGGCGGACTGTCCCGATCATGGTGACGTGATGGGCTTTCGCGTGGGCAGGCGAGAGGTGGGAGGGGAGGCTGGGGGGGGGGGAGGGGGGGGTTTCGACCCGCGGACGCTGAAAGCGGCACATCATGGGCTTGGCGACGACCAGCTGCCGGGCCAGCGCAAGCTTGAGTTGCGCGTCGTCGGCCTTGATTTAACCCAGCAAGCCCAGGAGCCCAGGTCGCCCGTTCTCCCCATCCACGCCCTGCGATGCAACCTTTCGGGTGGAGCCCGGTTAGCCTGCAGATCGCCCTGGCCAGATCAAGCTCATGATGTAAGTTTCCCCTCCCGGCGACACACGGATCATGATGCACAATATCGAGACTTGGCGAGGATGGGGAGGTGAGAGAGAGGGAGGGAGGGAGGGAGGGAGGGAGAGAGTTGTCGACATATCGGTCGGCGGCACATGGCAATTGCAAACCGAAAAGCCATCTTTCCATCCATCCATCCTTCCATCCATCCATCCATCCATTGGGGGCATTTGGGAAACGTGGGATGCACGCACGCACGTGGGTTCATCATCAGCGAGCGGCCCACACGATCGGTAAGTCTCCAGGATGTACATGTAAGTAAGTAAGAAGTAGCCAGCACTATCCAGTCCGTCCAGGATGCACTGCCGGGTCCGACGATGCCTTAGTCCACGATGCCCAGGCTCCCGCTCCCCCGGGTGAGAGGGTGGACAGGCTGGATACCCGACGAATTGCCCAGGGCAGGAGGTGGGCACGAAAAGTTTATTATATTGCTCGCTCCCGCATGACATCCGTCTTGTGGCCTCCTCGTCTTTAGCAGCTTTCATTGCATTCGGCTTGCGCGATTACCTGCCCTGTGTGGCTTGCAGTCAGAGAGGTTTCCAAGTGCAATGCAAACGGGTGTGGGCGGGGCGATCCAGTGGGTGACTTCGAGAAGTTCCCATACCATAGAAATCAATGGCCGCGTCCTCCCCTCCATTACGAGATCGATCCGGGCTATGAAGGCTCGCTCCCACGCTTCCCATAAACCCCGACTGGCTGCAATGATCTATCCGGGCACTTACCAGGTACCCAATCCATCCCACATTCATTACGGCTCCGTGAGCAACCAGCCGTTATCTCCCTCGAGTAACAGCTCCTGCGTACCTATCCAGGAACCACACCCATTGGTCGCAACGGGCGAGGCGAGTACGCTGACAACCAATGTCCGTACATGAGCCTATCAGCCCTTGCTTTACCGCAAAGGAATGAGGGTACTGCCTACCCATCCATTCCAAGCAAACGAGTCACATTTTCATCACCGCGCCCCCCGTGCGATACCCATCCGACAAGCTCGCTCCCCCGCGCCTTCCTGCCAATAATCCAAGGGACCCGGGACGACTTGCGATTCGTCGCTGGTGCGGCTGGATGAAGGACCACCATGCCCGAGTTTTCAGCTGTCTGTCTGCCCGTCGCCTATACGCCGTGTTAAGGGTTTCTTTTTTTTTTTTCCCGCTATAGCAAACCGGGCTCTTACTCAGCCCAACAACGCCCCCGGGAAGGAAGCCATCGTGTGTGTGCGCAAGCGTCCAGTTTGGCCGGGAAAGCCATGGGAAGCCCGCTCGTACGTGGACGGACAGCTCGCGCACCCGCTCCACTGTGCAGCCCACGCCACGGGGAGTGGACGATGGATAACAGCCGGCGAGCCGTTGGGCCCCCCGTCCTAGCCCTCCGATTGCCCAGTTAGCGTCGCAACCGGGCGCAACATCGCGGGGACCGTCATCCTCCTCGTATTGAGGCCCATGCCGGCTGGCCCGTGTTGGTGGGAGCACCCTCTCCCCCCCCGCGCGCGATGACCGTACGACGGCGGTGCCGCTGCGCCCTCCAGCCGGTAAGCGTCACCCTGGATGGGGACGGACAGCCCGCCCGGGGAGGGGAGGAGCAATCAATCCTTCCCATGGGAAACACCTGCTGCCGGAGAGGGAAACGTTACTTCACCCCGGCCATGATGTAAGGCGCGGGCGTGTCTCCACGGACCGGCGCGGATATAAAAGCTGGACGTCCTGGATGCATCTGCTGGGTCTTCCCTCTGCACGCCGACCCAAGACATAGACAGCAGCACCACCCCCCTTCACAGCACACAGATACGATCCTCGCTCCAGCAATACGCATATTTCTCTTTCGAGCCGTCCCTCCGCCTTCCGCTGTCGAAATGAAGGCCTCCGTTATCTTCGCCGCGCTGCTCCCGGCCGTCCTGGCCGCCCCCCGAAACACCCTGCCCGCCCGGCAAGAGGAGTCCACCCCCACGCTGCCGCCGGCGAACTCGTCGGCCGCTTCTGCCACCACCAGCACCACCAGCTCCGAAGTGCCGTGTCCGACGGCGCCCGACAACTGTCTCGCGAAAAAGGACGGCCATGTCATCTGCATGGCCGGCGGCGTGTGGTGCCGGTATGTTTGCCCACCACCTCTTTTGGCTTCCCAACGGGAAAAAGCGAACCGGCTTGCTAACTCCTTGGGCGCGCAGGTACACCGACGCCACCCGTGGCACGCCCGCCTTCTTCCCCATCAACTACGAGGGGCCCTGTGCCCCCTGCTTGCCTAGCTGGTAAAAGACGGGTCGCACATGCCGGCGAAGGCGAGCTCTATTGAGCGCGTCGCGGGGCCCGACGGGCGTCTGGGGTTTCGGTCTCTGGGGGCGGTAGAAAACGATGACCGAGGGTTTTAAGATTGCGATTCTCGGAGCAAACAAAGGCGGGTTGGGTTACGAGGGATGAGCCACGGTGTTTGGCCACTGGGTTTGCTTGCCTTCATTTCCCATGCGGTGTTTCGGGGTACAACGGCTTCTTCATAGAATGATTCTAGATATGCTTCTTCCAGCATGCTTAAAACACTACCATGTTTCCATGGATCACGGGTATCGCTCTCTTGTGTGGGAAGATCCCAAGAAAATTTGTTCCTATGCCCACCGACATCGGCGTTGTAAGTCGATACAATGTTACACAAGGCGAGCCTCGCCCATTCATGAAGTCAGCTCCTTCTGGACATCCGGTATCGCTTTTGTTCTTCTTCGCCTTCAAAGCGCCGCAGCCCGTCTTTTCCAGAGTAGATTGGCCAGGGCGAGTTCATGAACCCCCTCTCATCCTACCGATTATGCTCCTCACTTTCAAGACCGCCACAGCTTGGTAACAACAGTGCCGTCAGGTTGAACGCCAGGGGTTCCGGAACATTGTCTTCCATACCTCAGCCGATTCGCAATGACATCATGGCCGTCATGATGCAATTAGCCCATCTACGTATATACCTGCGATGGCAGGACGATTCTCCGAGACACGATAGTAATATATTATTCGTAGGGCATCAGAGAAGATGTATCCGTTTGAAGCCATGAAGCCGCGGTAAGGCTTAGTGGAAACATGCGATACAAAACCCCGAGAGCCACTCCGATTTCCATCGGTATGCAATCGCAGCAGAGGCTGGCCAGGTATGATGTCAAGCGCAAGGGCGTTTTTCTTCTTCTTCTTTTTAGCGTACACTATGGCATGTACCGGACCACCCGGAGGCCAGGGCTATTTTTGGGTCGTGTCTTAGCTGCCTGCCTAGGGGCGCCAACTAAAGAGGGTTCCTCAAGTCTGACGGGACTCCGACCCCCCGGGCGCCCAGGGTCAGCCGAGTCCGGAGACGTGTCGCTGGGTCTAGATTGAGGCAGTGTGGGAATCCAGGTAGCGGCGGCGTGCTGATGGACGTCGGCTCTCTGCATATAGCTCGAATTTCGAAAAGCGAGGAGGGCCCGTAGCTGAATTTGTGTTGGTGACAGGCTACCAGCTGCACGAAAGCGGCGGCGCTTCCAACCCCATGGATCTCTCAAGGCAGTGCTTGTCGATTGCCAGTCGGTTGGTTTTTATTAGATAGACCCTCGTACGGACCGTCGTCGATGCCATGCGAGCGCAATCGGGGCTCTCTTGTCCGGGGGGGAGGGGGGGTTACTCAAAGCGTGCCCGCCAAGGCCCGTCTGGGTGCCCGAATGGCCCGTCGCATCTCAGCCACGATACGTCTCTGGCCGGGTCCCACGGGCCGGATTTGGCCATGGGAGGAGGTGCACGCGTCTAACGCTCGAGGGGGCGAAGCCGCCGGGGCCGCTTGTCTCTTTTCACCCGTCGGTTTTCTGGTAGCCCATGCCCGTCCTCCACCACGCCCCCAGGCCGCGGCTCTCCATGACCTGGCCGAACTCGGCCACGGACGCGGTCTCCCGGAAGGGGGGGCCGCCGCCGGGCGACGACGCGGCGGGCCCGGCGGGCGCCGCCGCGACGGCGTGGGCGGCGGGCTTCCGCACGCACTGGAAGTCCTTGTACCGCAGGTCGTGGACGGCCGCGACCCAGCGGCCGACGGCGGCCTCGTCGCCGCCCTCGGCGTACATGAGGCCCGGCGAGCCCCCGCTGCGCACCAGGACGAAGGGGACCCCGAGCTGGGCCGCCGCCTTCTTGACGCGCTGGAGCTTCTTGCGGCTCGTGATGTGGTGCGTCCGGATGAGCGCGGTGAAGAGTCGCGTCGTCGAGCTCATCGCGCATGCGGCGGCATTCTGGGGAGGGCGGCGGAGCGCAGGCAACGACAAACAAAGAGCAACTCCACCAACCAGGTACCTGCGTCGGCGCCGGGGCTGAAAGTAAGTTGTTGCCACGGGATGCAGGGAGTGAATAGATAGTGAGACCAAATAGTAAAGATGTAGCCGCTGAGTCGAGGAGGACGTGAATAATGGCTTTTCCACACCGGCGTAGCAGCAGCTCTAAATAAGGTACCTAAGTAGGTACTTAAGTAATGTACTTAGCGAAGGACGTTACTGTCCGATGCGCTTGATCCGACGTCAGCGTGGGTCCTCTCAACGCAAGTCAGGTTTTCCACCACTCAAAGAAACTACATGGCGATAACCTCGCCCATGCCCCCTCATAACCGTCCCCCATCACTCACGGCCAAGTCCCAAACGTCGGTTGTACAATGCCGGTACAATGCATTCTCCGCAGCACTCCGTTATCGTATAGGTCTTTATAACCTACTGGCGACGCTGCACCCGGTCCTCCAGGATCAGGCTGGCGCCCTTCTCGGCGATGGCGTAGACGGTGGCCTGGAGGTGCGCGCTGATCTGCAGCGGCATCACGCTGGCGTCCACGACGCGCAGCCGCCGCACCCCGTAGACGCGCAGCCGCGCGTCCACGACGCCCCCGGCGACGCCCCGGCGGCCGCCCAGGGCGCAGGTGCCCACGGGGTGCCAGTCCGAGACGGCGTGCGCGCGCACCCACGCCCGCCACGCCGCCTCGCCCGCGACCGCCGGCGCCGGCGCCACGCGCGCGCCGAGGAGGCGCCCCAGCGGCGCCGTCCGGCAGATGGTGTCGGCGAAGCGCGCGCCGTGCGTCATCACCTCGAGGTCGACGGCCCCGCCGGCGCCGGCGAAGTACCGGGGGTCGATGACGGGGGGTTCCGAGCCGCGGGGCCGCGTGCCCGGTGTTCCCCCCCCGCCGCCGCCATCGCCGATGTGTATGTGCCCCAGGGACAGGGGATACTGCAGCACCTGCAGGATGGTGCAGTACTTCTTGTCGCTTGCGGGGTCGGGTTGGAAATACGAACTCCAGTTGCCGAGGTCGAAGATGTACTCGACCTGCCCGACGGGGTCTCGCGTGTCGAAACGACGCGTGTGGATGCGGCAGCGTTCGGCGTCGGGGTCCTCCAGTCCGTCAATTCGACGCACCAGGGAGCAAAGCTGCTCGTCCCCGACAAAATGCGACACGGGCAGATAGCACATGGAGCAAGGAAGAACGGCGAGCAGGCCCGTTTGCGATTCCCGATACTGCTCCTTTGCCGCGGACGCAACCGCTTCCAAAGCCAAGTCGTCCCGGGTCTCCAGATCCGGGTCTACCTCGTAGATCATGGCCGTCACTGGCAACTTGGTTATTGGGATGCGGGTGGAGAGCCTCGGTGGTGGGACGTCACCTACTGATGTGATCCTGCAGGTTCTCCCCTACGCAGGGACTGCTGACCTTGGGTTGGATTCCTGCCCGCGAAATAATGCCGGCGTCGCCGATGCCCGAGAGTTCCAGAATCTGCGGGGACTGGACGGTCCCGGCGGAGAGGACGACCTCCCGCGAGGCCGAAACGACATGGCTCTGCCCGCGGTGGGTGAACCGCGCCCCCGTAGCGAGCCATTCGTCGCCCCGTTGCTCCAGGACGATCTCGTCGACCACCGCTTCGCACAGGACGAGGAGGTTCGGACGCGCGGCGTTGGGGAGATAGTAGGCCGTATGCGAGTACGACCTTTCGCAGGTGGTCTCGGTGACGGAGTTCACGTTGGTCCACACGCCCACGTTGGAGCCGGACAGATGGCGCTTGTTAGTTTCCAGTCCGAGGCGGTTCAGAGTGTCGTGCCAAAACTCGTGGGACGCCGAGTACTGCCTAGAGTATGTCACGGACACGGGGCCGCCCGTGCCCAGGGCGTCCGCGTCGTAGTACTCCTTGTACCGGAGCTGGGAATCGCCGCCGGCCGGGGCGCAGAAGTTCTCGGCCTTCTTGAAGAACGGCCTGCACAGCATCTTTAGCCAGGAATGGAGAGGGAGGGGGTGGGGGGACATCCCCGCTCATGGAGACTCACAACAGACCCTCCCACCCCCAGCCCGGATTGCCCAGTTCCTCCCAGGCATCGTAGTCCTGGCGGCTGCCTCTGTTCCATGTCTGGAAGTTAATTGCCGACGACCCGCCGAGAACCTTGCCGCGAGGCCACGGCTGGACACGCCCTCCCAGCCCCGCCTGCGCCGTGGTTTCGAACTGCCAGTCGAGCTCGGTTCCGATCCCCTTGCCGAAGTATCCGGGGACGTGAACACGATCGTCGTCCGCCGCGGCCGCCGGGCCAGCCTCGAGCACGCCCACGACAAGGTCCGGGTCTTCACTCAGGCGCGCCGCTACTGCGAGGCCGGCTGTCCCGCCCCCAATGACCAGATAATCCAGCTCCCGGCCGGCGAGATCTTCCGGGGTGATGGTAGGCATGGCATCGGTATAAGTGACACACACTGCTCTTGAGGGTTCGCGATCCGTCTTGCGCGCTCTGGGAGGGGGGCGTTTTTAAGAGGCGTGGCCTACATCCAGTTCCCACAGACCAAGGGACTCAACGGAAAGCAACGGGTGAGATAAGCACCAAGAGGGGGGCCGGCCTGTCCTCCTTGCACGGCGTGCGAAGAAACGTCACACCGGCATCAAGCTGAGCTGCCGCGCTCATTGGCTCGGCTTGCGCTGTTTGCTGACCCATCTGCAGCACCCGTATAGTCAGTGTTTGCTCTTCACGTCCCGTCTGCGGTACTCGACCCTTCGCTCGCCTCGCCATGAGCCTGGACACGGCCGCATGAACCCGCGACTACCCGAGCTCTCGCCATCGCCTCCCGATATAGTAGCGACCTCGGTGATATGGGACAAATTGCAACTCCGGCCTCCTGCAGGTTACAGGCATTGGAGTGGCCCACGTTAACATGTCTTCCCCATTCGTACGAAGACGCAGTATAATGGCACACATGAGAATCTATTCCCTTACTTATTGGCATGGCACTGGGACAACCTTGGGGCCTTTTTACACAAGGTTTGTGACGCATATATGACGTGCAACAATTGGACGTGACAGGGCTGAGGAACAAACCTTGTTGCTCTTATCGGCCGGTACTCTGTTTCTATTATTAGAGAGTTTCGATTCCGAATCTACGAATAAGTTTTGTGTTCGATGAATCGTGTGTCGGCAGCACGTGGTTGATCTGTGTGGTGTTTGGATAGCGTTCGCGGCAGAGTCCATCCTGGCTGTGCAATCCCGTACTTGAACGCATAAACTTTTCATTTCCAGGGAAACCTAGAAGAACTCGAAAAGGAAAGAAGCCTCACTTTGGCGTCGTGAGTGCCACATGGTTCCCCAGAGTATACGAGGGCATCCTCAGTGTACCTGCGTATGGAACGGGGACGACCGCTGGAGTTGGTCGCAGGCTCACCCTCGTCGTGCTCATAAAGATTGCGGGGTCCGCAGAAGAAGACGCGGGGGAAGGGTGGGACAAAAGCATACTGGAGTCGGTAATCTTCTCTGCACGCGTGGATGCTTGGATGGCATCTATCACTCTCGACAAAAAAGGTAGGTACTTACGCCTACAGGTGACAGCCTCTTGTCTTTACCCCCCCTCTCGCCCCCCTTTTTTCATGGCCTTCTCCCCGTTGTGTCCGCAGAGGGGGAAGAGAGAAAATGCTGCTTCAACAGGCCCCCGGCTTGTCAGTCCCGGGCGATAACAAGGCGCCGCCAGGCGACATGAAGCTGCGAGCCGATCCCGTGGCCATGCATAAGAACCTTCCTTATTGGGACTGGCCCCTAGTTTTTGGACCCGCGGCGAGATCCGCATGCCGCAACGTCGTGGCAGGGTTTGATGGCGGGCTGCAGGCCACAGAGTTCTGGCGCTCGGTGAGGGGTTTGTTTTCTCACTATCACGCCGTCGCCTCCGTGAGCATTCGTTGTCGCGATGAGAAAGCCACTAGCCGCTGTGTTCCCCCCGCCAGGATACAGGAATCTCTGGGGGTATCGGAGGTATATAACATCGGCAGCATGGCCTTGAGATGCTCGCGTAGATAGATTATAGCTTATTATCCCATTTGAGCTTCAATTAGACACTTGCTTCCCCCTTCAGTGGCTGGCGCTAGGCATTCTCAACGCCATGGGCCCCTATTCCTTCTACCAAATCGCGACGGCGTGGCTTACCGCCGTGCATTTGACCACGCCAGGCCTCGCTGCTACGGTATACCCCAAGGATGGCAGTCCCAAGCTGGGCGCCGTTGCGTCCGAGAAGGAGCGGTGCAGCCGTATCGGGACGGACCTGCTCCAGGCCGGGGGCAATGCCGCCGACGCCGCCGTGGGCACCACCTTTTGCGTCGGCGTGATGGGCATGGTGCACAGCGGCCTCGGCGGCGGCGGTTTCATGCTGGTCCGGGCGCCCAACGGCACGTACGAGTACATCGACTTCCGGGAGACGGCCCCGGCCGCCGCCTTCGAGGACATGTACAAGGACAACGTCAACGCGAGCCTCTACGGCGGCCTCGCCAGCGGCGTGCCCGGCGAGCTCCGGGGGCTGCACTACCTCCACAGCCACTACGGCAAGCTGCCCTGGGCCCAGGTGATGCAGCCCGCCATCGAGGTGGCCCGCCTCGGCTTTCTCGTCGACGCGGACATGGTCCGGTACATGAACTCGGTCGCGAAGCCCAACGGCGACTTCTTCACCCAGGACCCCGCCTGGGCCATCGACTTCGCCCCGGGGGGCCAACGCGTCCAGCTCCACGACTTGATGACGCGGAAGCGGTACGCCGACACCCTGGAGGCCATCGCCAAGGGAGGCCCGGATGCCTTCTACACGGGGTTCATCGCCGAGGCCACCATCGACGCTCTGCAGCAGAAGGGCGGGACCATGACGGCGGCGGACCTGGCCAACTACACGGTGGCCGTGCGCACGCCGTCCTACATCACCTACCGCGGCTACAAGCTGGCGGCCTGCGGTGCTCCGGCCGGCGGCGCCGTGGCGCTGAGCGCGCTCAAGATCGTGGAAGGCTACGAGGGCTTCGGCGATCCGGCCCAGGTGAACCTCACCACGCACCGGCTCGACGAGGCCTTCCGCTTCTCCTACGGGCAGCGCACAGAGCTGGGCGACCCCTCCTTCGCGACCGGCTTGCTGGAGTACCAAAGCAGTATGCTCGACGCGGCGGTGGCGGCGGGGATCCGCGCCAACATCTCCGACACGACGACGCACAACGTCTCCTACTACAACCCCCAGGGGGTGGAGAGCCTGGAGACGCACGGCACGAGCTACGTGGGGGCGGCGGACCACACGGGCCTGGCCGTCAGCCTGACGACGACCATCAACACGCTCTTCGGGTCCCAGGTCATGGTCAACGAGACGGGCGTCATCATGAACAACGAGATGAACGACTTCTCGGTGCCGGGCGCGACCAACTACTTCGGGTACCGGGCGAGCCCCCACAACCTCGTGGCGCCGGGCAAGCGGCCCCTGTCGTCCATCGCCAACACCATCGCCGAGACGGCCGAGGGCCGGCTGTACCTCGTGACGGGCGCCGCCGGCGGCAGCCGCATCATCACGTCGACGGCCCAGAACCTCCACCACGTCCTCGACGGCCGCCGCACCGCCGCCGAGGCCCTGGCCCAGCCGCGCCTGCACGACCAGCTGGTCCCCGACCAGGTCGCCTTCGAGTACGCCTACGACAACGCCACCGTCGACTTCCTGCGCTCCCTCGGCCACAACGTGACCTGGGTCGCTCCCGGGAGCAGCTCCGCCCAGGCCGTGCGCCTGCTGCCCAACGGCACCTTCGAGGCCGCCGGCGAGCCCCGCCAGGCCGCCTCGGGAGGCGTTGCCGTCTAAAAACCCCCCGAACCGTGTCGAGGGAGCCCCGTCGGGGTTGGTTTTCTCACGGGGTTGTGCTCTCTGCGCTTCAGGTTTGTACCGCGTCCTCAAGTACTTGATGAAGAGAAGACGGAAAAGAAGGGGAAAAAAAGAGGGAGAAATGAGGGAGGAATGGGACGAGACGGTATCTCGAGGGAATCTTCTTCTTATCATATATGCGCTTCCTTTGGGGAAGTATGCTCGCCAGAGCGATAGGATGATATGTACAATGTATGAATACTTATCTACAAGATCAGAACAGAGATGGTCCATGACTGCATCGCGACTTGCAAAAACCCCTCCCCCTCCCGGAACCCCGGGTCGCCGACCCGGGGACACTACCCAAGCCGTCCGAAGGGGGTCGCGGCCCCTTTTTTCCTGCCTCAGATGAGGCCGAACCAGGCCATGTCCATCTCGGGGTGGACGGGGACGGTGTGGCCGACGTTGGCGGCGCGGTAGCCGACGAGGCGGGAGCCGTCGCCGAAGCTGATCTGGGTGTAGCCGGGGGCGGGGAGGTTGTCGTGGGTGGCGGCGAGGCCGACGCCGAGCAGGGCGGCCCACTCCTTGAGCTGCTCGTCGAGGTTGGGGGGGAAGACGAGGTTGTCGGCGGTGCCGTGGAAGGTCTGCATGCGCGGGTAGGCGCCGGCGTAGCCGGGGTACATGGCGCGGACCTGGGCCGCCCACTCGGCGCCCGACTTGACGATCTCGCCGTTGGCGCAGGTGCGGTCCGACGTGGTCGGCGAGTTGCCGGGCGAGCCGGCGACGCAGCCGGCCGCCACGCCCGAGTAGCACGACCCCGCCGCGAACACGTCGGGGTACGTCGCCATCATCACGTTGGTCATCATGCAGCCCGACGACGAGCCCGTCACGAACACGCGCGCCGGGTCCGCCCCGTACGCGCGCAGCAGGTGCTGCACCATGGCGTTGAGCGTCGTCGGGTCCCCGCCGCCGTCGTGCCGCAGCGCCCGCGGCGACGACACGTCCCAGCAGTGCGAGTCGTTGGTCGCCGACGGGTACGCCAGCAGGAAGCCCTGCTGGTCCGCGAACGGCTGGTAGTTGGTCTGCTGGAAGTACCCCTGGCCCGAGCCGCCGCAGGGGTGGAGCTGGAGAAGAGAAGAGAGACCGCGTGTTAGCCAGGTGTTTTCTTGTTGCTTGCGACTTACCTCCTCCCGTCGGCACTTCGTCCCATCCCATTCCTTTCCCGCGGGCGGTGGGAGCTATAGCGCGCGAGAGGAGACTCGGCCGGGGGTTTTCCACTTACAGCGAGCACAAGGGCCGGCGACTCGGCCACCGTAGGGGGGACGTAGACCTCAAGCTTGAGGTTGGTCGGGTTAGGGCCGGGCCAGTCGGTGACGGGCTGCAGCTGCGCCGTGGCGGCCGAGGAGAAGAGCAGCGCGGCGGCGGCGCCGAGGAGCGTGGTTCGCAGCATAGTGAAGGGCCAGTGGGCGAAAAGAAAAAGAGCGTCAAAGGGTTAGGCGTAAGGAGGGGGGACCGAGGTCGGATACAGATGATACGATAAAACAAAACAGTCCAACCCATCCCGAGGGGCTGCGAGACCGCGTACTTGTACTCCCTTCGCGAACGCCCTGCTTGGTACTGAACCAGCATAATGCCGAAGCCACTCAGTTAACCACGGCACAATGGCCGGCCCCCCTGACGGGTATCTCGACCCAGTTGACGACCTGCGCCCTTGCCTTCCAGGGCCGCCCGCCCCGGAACCCGCAAGCGAGATATGCAGGCATAGCCGGGTGCTACCTTGGAGCCGGCAGTAAACAACTTATCACGGGACGCGGGGGGGCGCGGTGGGCAGACAGGGAAGCTCGGGCGGCTGGATCTACACAGTAAAGCCGGCAGGCAGGCTATGACATCCCATCTCCAGGGGCCCCCTGGCAGGCATTCCACGGGTATTGGTGCTTCTCCCGGCGGCTTTCGTCGCTTCGTCAGGCGCCGCACGCTGGTTCCCCCCCCCTTTCGGGGCCGTTTCTCTTTGGCCGGGCTTATCGGGTAGTGTCTCCAAACCACAGGGGGGGAGTCCCATCCAATGTTGATTTGGGGGGGGGGGGGGGGCGATCGGCTGTCCTCGTGGCCCAGGCTGCTGACAACGGGGGAGGGGGGAGAGGTTCAACGATGCAGATCCCGGCGGGCAAGTGGACCGTTTTCGAAAAGGATATTATGGTGAGTTTCCCAGTTAGTTTGTTAAAGATAGATTGAAAGAGGTCCCCACCAATCAACCCGCCGCGCCGTCTGATTGGCTCGCCGTCGTGCTATTGGCCGGCCGTTTACACTCTCCCCCCTCCTTGTTGGTTTCAGAGTAAGTATGCGAGAGACTGACGAGCAACTATAACTGCCCTACGAGGTTCGTCTGTCCATTGACCCCTGGGCTTCTCGAGCCTGTTGTGCATACGTTGTGTGTTTAGAAACGCCATTTACCTGGAACCCATTAGACCTGGAGCCCCCCGGGTGAGGCTGATGACGCCCCCAGCCAACCGTCGTCCCACCCCTAGCGCTGCATGAGGTTACTTTCTTCATCCGCCGTTGAAACGGTTTTGCCACGACCACTCAAGCTATGGCGGCAGCAGGTGACATTGTCGGAAATTTAATGGATTTCTATTTTCTCCGTAGGGTTATTTCAATATATACAATCGCAGGGACTCTCCGACAGACTACTACTATGTACCCGTCCGCCCGCCCCCCGATACGACCGAGACCATCCCCCGAACAAGGCTTTCTCCCCCTGATTAGACCGCGGGCACGGTCTGGGGCGGCACGCTCGTGGTCGTCGGCACGACCTTGACAATGAGCCCGTTCTCGTCAAAGTACAGCCGGTCGATGGTGGTTTCCCGGTGGTTGCCGTCGCCGTTGGGGGCGAAGCGGTGGTAGGCGATGTACCAGTCGTCGGTGCTGGGCACGTTGAGGGTGGTGCTGCCGCCCGTCGCCAGGATGTTCTTGGACGGGTCCTTCTCGAGGATCACGCCGCGGTAGGTCCAGGGACCGCCGACGCTCCCGCTCGTCGCGTAGCCCATGCGGTAATTCTCGGACCCCGTGTCGTCAATGCAGTACGTCAGGTGATAGAGACCCTGGCGCTCCACGACGTAGAGGCCCTCGCGGAAGTCGGTGAGGCCCCCGATCTTGGCCGTGGTGCCGGGCTTGAGCGACGTCATGTCGTCCGCCAGCTCGGCGTACAGGGGCTCGCCGTTGCCCCAGAACAGGTAGTACTTCCCGGTGGCGGGGTCGCGGAACGCACCGGGGTCGATGGCCTGGCCCGTCTTGACCGCCTCGGTGTTGGTAATCATGGCCTTCGGCTGGGCCGTAAAGGGGCCTTCGGGGGAGTCGGCTACCGCCACGCCGATGGTCTTGTGATCGTAGGTGGGGTTGTGGCCGCTGTGGTAGAAGTAGTACTTGCCGTTGCGCTCAATGATGGCCGGTGCCCATGCGTTGCCGGTGGCCCAGGGCACGTTGCCGTTCTCGCCGTCGAGCGTCAGGAAGGGCTTCTCGCTCTTGGTCCAAGTCACCAGGTCCTTCGACTTCCAGACGTAGAAGTCCTTTCCGCCCCAGCCAGCGTACCCATCCGTCGTGGGGTAAATATAGTACGTATCGTCGAAGACGGCGATTTCGGGATCGGCCCACAGGCCGGGCAATACGGGGCTGCCCTGCTGGCGTTTCTGGACCTCGGAGCTCCTTGCGGACCAGGTCGCGCCGTTCAGAGCGTCCAGCTCCGCCGCCGTGATGGGAATGACAGTGCCGTGGCGGGGCGAGGTCGGCAGGTTGTAGTTGCTCGAAACCTTCCAGTTGGGGTTGGCAATGTCGGCCGTCTCCAATGGTACGTAGCCGCGGCCCGAGTACTCGTCGACAAATAGGTAGTACTTGCCACCGCCGTTGGCATCGCCCGGGTTGCTCTTGAACGAGGTGGGACCCTCAACGGCACCAAGACCAGCGTTGCGGCCAATGCAACTGGCAATCGTCTGCCAGGAGGACAGGCCCGCAAGCAGGTTGCTCGAACTCTCTTGGATGATGTCGGTGCAGCCCGTCACTGCTCCTTCATCTTTGGTGAAGCGGTGGAAGACGCCGTCGGCCTCAAGCACAGTCGTGTCGATCCGGGACGTCCCGGCGTCCTGCCACACCTTGGCTTCGCTGAAGGTGACGAAGTCGTTGGTCGTCGCGTACATCATGCGGTGGTACGTCTCGCTGGTGTGGTCCGGGTCGTTCTCGGGATAGAGAGCGGAGGCCCAATAGAGCACGTAGGCCCCAATGTCGGAGTCGTAGTGCGCTTCGGGGGCCCAGGTCATACCGGCCTCGGGGGGCGAGACCAGGACATGGCGTTGCTCGGACCAGTTGACGAGGTCGTTGGACTCCCAGATTTCGAGATAGCGGCTTCCGGTCCTCACTGCGTCCCCCCATTGCGTTCCCGAGCCGATGGAGAGATCGGTGGCGATCAGGTAGAAAGTGCCCCCGTCGACCGAGCGCAAGATGAAGGGGTCACGCAGGCCTCCGGTTCCCTTGGTCGACGTCAGGACGGGCTGGCCGTCGTTGAGTTGTTTCCAGTCGAGAGCGTTGTTTCCGTTGCTGGCGGCAAAGTGAATCTTCTCGCCCTCGAGGGAATTGCCGGTGAAGTAGGCCATCATGTACCCCTCGTACTCGGCGGCCCGAGGCACCTTGGGAATCGCGGAGCCATAGGAAAGAGTGGCCTGGCCAAGGGCGGCCGAGGCAAGAAAGCGAAGCAGCTGCATGACGGAGAGCCTGAGCGGACCGCAGTTCACGATGCTCCTGCGTGAAGCCAAGGGGATGCGCACCCGCCACTATCGCCTCTTTCTGCCATCCTTATATACCTACGATTCCTACCGAGCCCGTCCCTCGAGGTCCGGCACTTTTTTCCTCGGACACACGTGCTCTCCCAAGACGCTGGGCGGATGGGGGGAGAAGGGGCTTCGCCTCCTCCATGACGTCTTATTCCGCCGTCCCCCTCCCCCCCGGCCGTCGGTGGCCTTTCACGGCGGGCCGCAGCGCCTGAGCGGCGGCACTCCGCATATTTACCACCAATAGTCACCACGAGAACTGCGGAGCGGCCTGGCTGGGCTTGGGCGTCAGCACGAAAAAGGCACGAGTGCCGATCGCTTCCTTGCCGCTTCCCCACACTACCCCAAATGCACCGCTCGTTTTCCCCCGCAAAACACGACGGGGGCCATGGCGCATGACCGGATGGAAACCAAGGACACACGTCTCGCCGTCAAGAAGAAGCAACCCCCCTGGCGACAAGCCGCGCCCCCGTCCTGCTTTGGCCTGGTAGCGACGGGGAAACCGGAGCCGCAGGCGTGGCACCAAGCAATGCCGGCGTCATCGGGCAAAGTCCCGCCGATACCCGGCGTGGGCTCTCGTATACCCTTCCTCGCGTTCTCTCTCACATGCCTCTTTCAGCGACGGGCCACGGGATAAGACGGGCGGGCATCATCATGCTGGACGGGCCCTGGCCCTCGGCTCCCCGCTTCCCTCGTGGTCCTTCTGGGGGGATGCCATCTGCCCGAGTCGCTTGAAAACCAGGGGTTTGTCTCGGTCGGCACTACAGCGGAAAGCACGCCGTTTCCATTAGTGCGACTGGCGGATCACCGTTTCAGTCCCTCGCAATGCGTTCTCTTCGATCCGATGTCGACGAGAGACGAAGGCATGGTTGCGGTGCGGGCCGGAATACTGCATGCCCCTGTAGATCGACCTTGCTGATGACAGGACTTAAAAGAGAGAGGGGGGCGATCATCAATTGAGGCTCTGAGGTTCTTTCTGGCTGCGTAGTACATACGTCGTATGTATTGATGGGAAAGAGTTACCTGCCCCCGTAGGTTTCCGGTTGACCTTGTGTAAGTAGGTATTTACATACGGTACTTTACCTCTAAATTGCCCAGTTGCTCCCATAGATTTTCGGGCGGGGATAAACCGATAGCCGAGGATAATGATGGACCCGGGAAGATAAGGTTGCCGACTTGTGCAGAGACCCTTCCATTCAACCCATCTGACGGAACGCGCCCTCTGCCCTGAGAGGGAGATATACACAGCTTATGAGGGCACCCGGCGGGACAAACAAGATTTGCACGAGTGGCACCCGCCTGTGCCGTGCAGTTGCCGGCATCATGGGCCTGCCAAGACGGGTGCTTGCATGAGCTCAAGGAATCAGACGAAGAGCTAATAAGAAACAGAGCTGAGATGCCGCATCATCGTGGCGGCGGCGATACGCGAGGGGTACAAGGGCCTCTTCTCCTTCCATGCGAGACTGGAGACTGGAGACTGCTTGCGCGGTAAATAATGGGGGGAGTGGGGCGTCGCGTACTGTACAGTAGAAGAACATCCATCGCATGAGGCATCCATACCTCGATTCTACGCCGGGCACGCCGGGCTTACTTTCGCCCTCTTTTATAGCTGGTATCGTACTGTTCGTCGCAGCTCGAGGCATGTCTGCTTATTAATAAGGCCCTTGAGGGCCGGGAAGCGGACTCTGCCGTAGCTATCGAGCTATTCCTTTTGGGTATCTCACCCACCTCACCGCTGTTGTAGCCGGGCCCTTGATTAGAAATCCTACGTGATAGAAGGCAACCGATCTTGATTGTCAAGCATGGGTCGAGGCAAGTGAGACCTGGGACGGTGGACGTCGGTACAGCCTTTCGGCGGCCACGCAAGCCACTGTCAAAGCAACGGCTGTCTGGGCGGTGGCGGCCGAAGACGACGGACCCCCGTGGAGATTCAGAGTTTAGACAAAGACGAAGAGAGCCTCACGCTAACTGGACACCCGTCTCGAACAAGAGGGGCCCGTACCCACAGGACCCCCTCACCATCAGGCGTTTTATTCGTACACCGTTGTCGAAGAGGCCTGCATAACGGCGGTTGTATAGTAAGCTCGCCGCCTTTGGTCACTGCTGACTAAGGACTGGAGTACAGCGTTCCAGAAGTCCAGAGGCCCTGGTGGAAACGTGTCTCGGGCCTCGTAGCTCAAGACTGCTTGCTATATTAAACATCGTATGGCCTCTGTCCCGTCACAGACCGACGACGTGCTTGCTTACTTTACTTACTGTTGCTACCTCTTACTGTGCCACTTTACCGTTCCTCACCGCACATCTCCCGCTTCCAACCCACACACACACACACACACTCCTCCTCCCTCTGTCTTTCCCACACATACCCCCGAATCGTCAAGATGGCTCCCTTCGGCAAGATCTACTCGTACCCCAACAACTTCCGCGTGCACCGTGTACGTTCCCGTCGCCCTCCCCCGCCCTCGGGTGTGCGCCCCCTTCCCCCCTACTGACCCGTCTTCCCCCCCCCCCCCCCTACAGGCGCAGCTCGTGGCCGACCTCAACGGCCTCGAGATCGAGGTGCCCGAGTTCAAGATGGGCGAGGACAACCGCACGCCCGAGTACCTGGCCAAGTTCCCCATGGGTAAGATCCCGGCCTTCGAGGGCGCCGACGGCTTCTGCCTCGCCGAGGGCGCCGCCATCTGCATGTACCTGGCCGGCTCCGGCCCCAAGGCGCAGCAGCTGCTGGGCGGCGCGGGCGAGCTCCAGAAGCGCGCCCGCATCACCGAGTGGATCTGCTTCGCCGAGACCGAGATCATCCCCAACATCATCACGCCCTACGTCATGTGCGTCATCAAGTACATGCCCTACGACCAGGCCCGCATGGACCAGTGCGCCGCCAGCGTCGAGCGCGCCCTCAAGCGCATCGACGCCGCCGTCCAGGGCGGCCGGCAGTACCTCGAGGGCGACGAGCTCACCCTGGCCGACATCATGGTCGCCGGCGCCCTCTTCATGCCCATGAGCTTCTTCATCGACGCCGAGATGCGCAAGACGGCCCCCCACGCCATCAAGTACCTCGAGAACCTGGCCGCCCAGCCCGAGTTCCAGAAGGTCTTCGGTGAGCTGAAGCAGTGCGAGACCCGTGTCAAGCCGTAAATGCTTTGAACAACGCGGTCCTGGGACTTCGGTAGTTAGCATCACCAAGAATCAAAGACAGTAAAGCACAGCCACAATCCTCCCGCGCCGGCGTGATATGCCATCGATGCACGTGACCCTCACAACGCCCACCGGCATCTCTCCTCCCTTGTGGCCCGTATTTGCATAAGTATAGTGCCCATCCGAATTCCAGTACAGACACATATGCAACTCTGAGGGAATACTGTACAAAGTATGGGGGTACTATGTATTGGCCAAAAATAGTAAAAACGTCGATGATGAATAATCGCCCTTTTCCGCCTTATGACCCATCACACCACTTGGCGAGTGAGCACCAAGCCCAGTGTTACCTCTCTATTTCTCCGTTGACTCATCGCCCTCCATGCTTATGATTGCCATGTCGTCTTTTATCTGCCTCTGCAAAAGACCCTTTATCGTTGCCGTTCCTGCTTGATGCACCACACTCTTGTTTCGGCATGAGTATATTCGCGACGGCCAGGGTTGAGCCGGTACGCCTGCCGACCCTGTCGATGCCAAGACGGAGAAAAAAAAAAAGCTCCTCCCCTGCCGGTTGCCGCTGCGAGTAGATCCGAGAGGGGTGAAAGACGGCCTAAGCATCCTACATATTTGATCCCTATTTAAGACATTACTAATGTGAGTACACGGTAGCAGTCCCGAAAGCGACTGGGGGGTATACGTAACTTTCTGAAGTTATGTCAGCACTAGTTTCACCCGTCCCCCCCTTGTCTCCCAAGCTGGCCCGCGTCATCCGGGCCACTTATTCCTGGGAGCCGGCCGTGATCACCACCGAAAACAACCCACACCACCCGCCGGCTTGCGGGGGCTCAGGCCCCGTTGATTCGGCCATTCCCTGGGACTGGAGTTTCACTGCATACTGCCGAGGGAAAATAGCCGAACCGGCGCACTGTCAGCGCGCATAGGCGCGGCTGCAGCCGCGTATCGCAGTCTCGAAACGAAGGCATGCAGCAAGATGAGGAGGAGGGGGGGAGGGGCTAGGGTAGGTGCGGACTTAGGTATTTATGTATAAGGAAAGGGACGGAATATCGAAAGAATATTCTGCATGTGTGAGGCACCGAAACCGTCCCTTCGTCCCGCCCCTTACCGTCCCGCCTATGTCGTCGGTATCACTTCTCATCCAGGCCTTCCTGGTCGGGGTCGTCCTCTGGGCCGGGGTCCGACTGGTGCAATCCCGAAAAGGACGCTCACTTCCCCTGCCCCCGGGCCCGAAGCCGAAGCCCATCGTGGGGAATCTCGCCGACTTGCCACCCGACGGCGCCAAGGAATGGGAGCACTGGCTCAAGCACAAAGACATCTATGGTGAGATATGCCCATTCGCCCATCCGAGGCCCCCCCCCCCCCCGCCGCCGTCTTGCGTCTCGTATGACCCGCGACTGACCGAGGATTCCCAGGCGATATTAGCTCGGTCACGGTCCTGGGCACCACCATGGTCATCATGAACTCGGCGGCGGTCGCCACGGAGCTCTTGGAGAAACGAGCGGTCAAGTTCTCGGACCGGCCGCACTTGACCTTCTTGATGGACCTGTAAGAAAGCGTTGGACCATACGCTGGCGAGAGCCCCCCATCGCCACGGCTCCTGCTGACGCCGACCCCAGGTGTGGCTGGAGGGAATTCATAGCCAACCTAGGCTACGGCAAGAAGTTTCGCGCCTATCGCAAGATGCTTCACAGCATCATCGGGACCAAAGCCGGCGTCGAGCAGTTCACGACGCTGCAAGAAGCCGAAACCCACCGGCTACTCTGGCGCGTGCTGGAGAACCCCGAAGGCTTACGAGACCATGTCCGAACGTGAGTCCGAGCCGACGTCCTCCCAACTTTTCCCCCCCACCCTCACGGGGCCACCGTCAACCAGCTAGACTGACCTGGTACAGGGAGGCCGCCGCGCTCATCCTCAAGATCACGTACGGGTACAACATCGAAAAGGAAGGCTTCGATCCCCTGGTCGACATCGCCGACCGCGCCATGGCGCAGTTTTCCCTTGCCGCGGTTCCTGGCGCCTGGCTCGTGGACACCATCCCCGCTTGTAAGTTCCCCCCCCCCCCCCGGGCCGGTGCCGCTTTCTGGAGGGACGAGAGAGTTCTGATCCAGGGTGGGAAAAATAAAACAGTACGCCACCTCCCGGACTGGATGCCGGGGGCTTCGTTCCAGAAAAAGGGCAAGCTGTGGAAATCCACCATCGTGGAGCTGGCCGAAAGGCCCATGCAGTTCGTCCGCCGCCAAATGGCCGAGGGGCGCCACGAGCCGTCGTACGTGGCCCAGGGGTACGGGGAGGGAGACACCGGCGGTCTCGACGGCGACGGGGAGGAGCTCCTCAAGTGGACCGCCGCCTCGCTCTACACGGGCGGTGCCGATACGGTATGTCGTCGATCGATCCAGCACCGGGGGAAGCGGGGGGGAAACGGGGGCACAAATAGCCCACCACCACCACCACCACCAACCCCCTGGACCAACCGCGGGAGTACACGCTAACACGGGGGAAACCAGACCGTCAGCACGCTGGACACCTTCTTCCTCATGATGAGCCTCCACCCGGAAGTGCAACAGAAGGCCCGCGAGGAGATCGACCGCGTCGTGGGGACGGACCGCCTTCCGACCCTGGCGGACCGCCCGGCCCTCCCCTACGTCGAGGCCGTCGTGTGGGAGGCCCTTCGTTTCCACCCCGTGGCGCCCATGGGCCTTCCCCACGTCGCCGCCGACGACGAGGTGTACGGGAATTACTTGATCCCCAAGGGTGCTGTCATGTTGCCCAATATCTGGTCAGCCATAGCCTCTCCCCCCTTCCCCTGCCCCCCTTTCCCCCCCGGGTGGTCTTTGGGCCCTTCTCGCAGCTGCCGTGCTGACCAGACCTAACCTCCTTTTGCTTGCAGGTGGTTCCTTCATGACCCGTCCGTCTACGCGCAGCCCGACGTGTTCGACCCGGACCGCTATCTCGGCCCCGACCCGGCGCCGGATCCCCGCAACCACACCTTCGGCTACGGGCGACGGATCTGTCCGGGCAAGGTGCTGGCCGACTCGTCAGTCTGGGTAAGCAAGCTGCCGTGTTTTGTTTTTTCTTGTCCCTTTCGGCACGGGGTCCCACCTTTGTCTTCCACCCACCCTTGTCCTCTTTTGGTTTTCGATCTTCCGGCTTAACGAGGCCCTTGGTCATCTTCCGCGCCATCGCCATTTGAAGGAACTGAACTGACTCCCAAGTGGCGAAGCTGACCATCGCCCGAGCGCTGGCCGTTTTCGACATCGCGCGGGCCCGGGATCCGGCTACGGGCGCCGAGATCGAGCCCGAGATCCGCTTCACCGCCGGCATCATCAGCCACCCGGTGCCGTTCCGGGCCGCCGTGACGCCGCGGAGCCCCCAGCACGAAGCCCTGATTCGCGCCCTCGAGAAGATTCATCCCTGGCAGCCGAGCAGCGCGCCGGATTTGCTACGCACTCAGGCGTAGGAGCCCGGAGGGGGCCGGCCAAGACGTAAGGAGGAAGAAGGGTCCCCCGGGTGCGCGAGCGTAACGGGACAGGAATCGGGCTCTGTTGGTATGTCGGTGGTGGTGAAAGACCATGCTTCTGCACATACGGGAAAGGGGCTCTGGGTTTCATTCCGGGTGTGTAGGGAGGGATACGTCGAGTCCCCGGCCGACGTACATTTCCCCAATAGCCAACAAACAGACTTGTTTACCCAGGCAAACCCTTTTAATCTGCACCGAATGTGCCCATTACGCGGTTAGCGAGTCCATGTTCGTGATCGGGCTCCTCCCGTGCAACGATGTTACGAAACCACCTTGGCAGGCATAGCATGTTACCCTGCCACACAAATCATTTGGTTGACACGCGTAGATGTCAGCATCGGAGTGAGGGGTCGCTAGGTACCACGTACGTACCAGCGCATCCGCGTGAAACATTCGTCCCTTTCCAAGCGAGAAAATGCGGTGACAGCTGCGCAGACCTGGTCGAGTTACGGGGTATCCTTTGTCTACTATTCTACAGTGCAAGCGGAGAACATGCCGCTTGAAATACGAGTGAGATGGTCGCATCGTGAGCTGCTATATATACACACCCTGATATAAGGAGCGCAGCAGAGGCCATTTACCATATACCTCGACATGCAACGATTCTGATATCATCTTACAAGACCCTGTCCTGTTGAGGGGCCCAGTGCAGGCTTGGTAGGTTGGGAGTCAAATGCCTCGTCCTCTTCCCACTCCTCTTCATCGTCGTACTCGGGCTCTCCTGCCACCGCCCTCCAGATACGACTCCACATGCCTTTCTTTTGGCACAGAGCCAGGACCATAACGACGGGCAGATGCCACACGCTGGCCCAGAACAAGCCCCTGGCGCTGCCATGGAACCCTTCATGTTTCCAGAAACGAACGGCCTCTCGGGTGAGCCATATGTTGACGGGCAGACTTGTGACCCCGAAAGTCCAGTCTGTCACCCCCGCGGCGCATAGGCCGAAGCAGATGGGGAAGAAGGCCAAACTGTAGCGGAGAGCCACGCGGCCGTTGCGGGCCGGGTTGATCCATGCGAGCATCTGGTGGCCGGCCTTCTTGTACTCCTCCCGGATGGACCATGACAAGGCCATGAAGTGAGGGAACTGCCAGGCGAACAGGAGCCCGGCCAGAAGCCAGCCGCCCGTGGCATCACGTGTGAGGAGCAGCTCTTCAAAGGAGCCCGTGCCCGTGGCCGACTCCCCCGCGGCGGCGGCCCAGCCCATGAGAGGCGGAATGCCGCCAACCACAGCACCGACCCATGTGTTCAGCCAGTGTAGGCGCTTCATGGGCGTGTAGAGACCGGCGTACAAAACGATGTTGGTCGCGCCCAGGGCCGACACGGTCGGGTTCACGCCGAAGAAAAGAGCGCCCGTGCCAGCCACGGCGGCCAAAACGGCAAACCCCACTGCCTTGCGCTGGGACAGCAAGCCACGCACGAGGGGGCGGTTGCGGGTCCGGCTCATCATGGCGTCCGTCTTGGGCTCGTATAGCATGTTCAGCGTGTTGGCCGAGGCGGAGCACAGCCCCGTGCCGATGGTGAGGAAAGCCAGCGTCAGAGGGGACAGAGAGGGCGTGTCGAGGCCGAGAGAGGGCGACAGGAAGTCGGGGACGGGGTACAGGGCGTAGGACGACATGGCGGTCAGGACCACGAGGATGGACAGGCGCGGCTTCGACAGCGAGACGTAGAGGGAGAACTCGCGCCGGAACGAGCCGGCCGAATGTGAGGCAGCCGACGTGGTCAACGCTGACGAGGCGTCTTCGGCCGGCAGGGGATTGTCTGTCGGGGGCGCCGCGGCGGCGGCGGCGGCGGTTGACGCTGTGGGCGCCGAGGGGTTCGCCAACGCGGCATTGCGCCGGGCTGCCTGCCGCCTTCGGTGTGGCAGGTCCTGTTTTACGTAGGCGGTAGTGGTGCCGTCTCGGGGCTCGTCGGTCGCAGTCGAGGAGGAGGAGGACGAGACATGACGGGCAGTGCCGTCCCGAGGCTGCGGGAGGAAACGGTTGGCGAGGAAGTATCCGGCCTTCAGGCGGTGCGAGTTCGCGGCGGCGGCGGCGGCGGCGACGGCGGCATTGCGAGGGGCAGCGCTCGGGACGAAACCCCTCGAGAGGACGGGGCGCAAGACGTGGGGGGAATTCCGGCGCTGGCTGCACCGCCAACAGGCATTGTCGAAGGCGCTGAAGCGGAGAGCATTCGTAGACGGCCGAAGGCTCATGTTGGACTCAGGTGCAGCGCATATCGCCTTGGGCGGAGGTCAATTGGCCATAGGTACCAACCCGGAATGGTGGTGTCGTCGCTGCTGCTGCTCCCGACGTGGGAAAATGCAGGGATCTACAAGCTTTCTGAATGCCAGCCCGTGGATCCCGTCCTCACTAACGGAGGCTTGATTTTTCCGCGACGCGCCAGCCAATCCCACTCACTACCTAGATACTCCATACCTACTTTCTGTTTACACGGGTACTTTTTACTTTCTTCATACGTAACCACGTCTTACTGGATGCTCAACCAGCAGTGGACGGGGTGGAAGTTGGAATATTGTCCTGCTCCTGCACCCCTTCAACTGTTCACTTATTTCCCGAATACTCCTGCATCCATGTTAGCACTGAATTGAGGAAGGCAACCACATTGACGGACACCAATGTCAGAAGCGAGGAAGGACGTCGTTATTCTTCTCCAATCAGGTTGCTTCCATTTCCATAAGCACTTGCTTATGGGCTCTTGTACAAGCTCTTTCCTGGCAGTCAGTACATGCTAGATTAGGGGGGGAAAGAATGCTTGCAAGGAACCTTGGAGTTGGGCCTGTTCTCATCATCACTACTCCGTATTCGAGGTGCTTACGAGGGTGCTATGCCAGGAAACCGACTTGCGGGCAATCGATTACTTCGGCCAACTGACCAAGGCTCGCTCATGAAAGCTACTTCTCCGATAAACGAGGCACCGTTTGTTTGCCATCCATTACTATTCCCCGTTGGTACCTGCCCCAAAAAGACTGTCGCACTATGTGGGAAGGGGTCCCATTATCCTCTTACCTGCGAAAATGAGATGGAAGCAACGTAGCCAATTGAACATTCAATAGAGACTGGTCTAAAGAGGCTTGATTTCTGTGCTTACAAACAAATGGATCCAAGGTTCCATGCCCGGCTACAGCTCCGGGCACGATGCGATGGTACAAGTACTTACTTTATGTAGGTCCGCCAGTGAAGTACCCAAGTACCTAACTCAATGAGCTCCCATCTCATACATAGTATTCGCGGAAGGTTCCCTGCTGAATGTGGGGCGGCGGCTCCTATAGCCCTGCATAGGACCAACATTACCAACTGCACCTGCATCTAGCATCATCATGAAATCCCATGTGCCCATCCTACCGAATCGTACTTACCCGATGGGCAAATGGTCATTGGTTGTTTGCAGATCATCCCTCAGGTTTTGGTCACGCCGTGGTCGTCATCTATCGACCTGCTTCGAGAAACATGGGCGCAAACAGCACATTGCCTACACCAGCCTGAGCTGACGTCGTTTCTCACATCGAACCCAGCATTGCTAGCGAGGTTACGATCACGAGCAGCACCCGCCTTGAGGCTCCGAGGCCACCGCCGCATCACTGCGCAGACACGCGCTGGCACCGGGTTGGAGGCCGCACACATACCCGATTCTCGATCCTACCGGCAGTACGAGGTAGCCAGCCAGCCACTGGACCGGCAACAAACATGGCACCCAATAGCGCAGCCTCGGTCCCACTTGACCGGAGCGTGCAGTCGCTGTTGCGGCGAACGACCCCTGGCTTCGGCTTTCTGCAAAGGTTCTTCTCGACCTGGTTCAACCTGGACCTGACGACCCTGGCCGTCGTCCTCACCGTCTTCGGCGCCATCTCACAGGGCACCCAGCAGCTCAAAGGCGTCGCCCTGCATGTGTACCGATGGGTCACTCGCTTCTTCACCGCGTCCGTCTCCATCCCCGGCAGTGACAGGCTCAACAGGGAGGTTCTCAACTGGCTGGGTGCCCATGTCCTCACGCGCCAGGACACACGCATCCTCACGGCTCGGTCTGCGGCGGCGGAGAATGACGCCTGGGACTTTCGTCGAATCAATAGAAGGAATGACTACCACCACGAGAAGAGTATGCCTATCCAGTATCTCCCTACTTTCGGTATTACTTTCTTCATACACGAGAGGCGCGTCTTCCTCGTCCGCCGCATCGCCGACCTCCGCCAGTCCGTCCCTATGGGCCCGGGGCTTGGCCTCGGAATCGGCTTCAGCACCGCGTCTCCCGATCAGTATGTTGTGCCTCCCAACGGAACGGAGCCCTTGGTTGTCATGTGCCTGGGCCGGTCTGTTCGTCCCATCAAGCGCTTCCTGAACACCTGTCGCGAGTTTGCCGAGAAACAGAGAGAGTCCTTCATAACAGTCCGGGCCACTCGTTCTCAATTCCACCTCGAGTCCTGGGACACTACCATTCTTCGCCCTGTCCGTCCCTTGCATACCGTCCACATGGACAAGAAGATCAAAGATGATCTTGTGAACGATATCGAGGGTTATCTCAAGCCTGCCACTCGTCGTTTCTACACAGAGCGGGGGATCCCGTACCGTCGCGGCTACCTGCTGTACGGGCCTCCCGGCACGGGCAAGACGTCGCTGTCTCTGGCGCTTGCGGGTCACTTCGGCCTTGAACTGTACATCTTGCACACCCCCAGCATGAATTCCGACGGGGAATTGGAAAGGCTGTTTACTGCCCTGCCGCCGCAGTGCATTGTCCTGTTGGAAGACATTGACACCGTTGGTTTAAAGCGAAAGTCGCAGGACGAAGATGAGCCGGCGGAGACAGAGCGCAGGTTGCGCGAAGGCAGCCGGTCCCACCACTGTACGCTCTCCGGCCTTCTGAACGTTCTCGACGGTATCACGAGCCAGGAAGGGCGAATCGTTCTGATGACGTCCAATGCTGCCGTCAACCTCGACGAGGCACTGGTGCGCCCAGGACGAATCGACATCATGATCTACATGGGTCACATCGATGGCGATGCCGCAGAGGATATGTTTTTGCGCATGTACGAGCCTGATAAAAACGAGGAGCCCAATTCAGCGGAGACTTGTGCCCAGCTCGAACCGGAACTGCTGCACAAGCTGGCCAAAGATTTCGGGGCCCGTCTGAAACCTGGGGTTTTCACTCCCGCTCAACTGCAGGGCTTCCTCCTCAATCACCGTGCGCAGCCCGAGGCCGCCCTCGCTGAACTGGAGAGTTGGATGCAGGCCGAGACGCTGAAGATGGAAAGCCTCGAAGCCCGTCTGGCCGAAGAGGCGAGGATCGCCGCCAAGAAAAGAAAGGAGCGGAGAGCCGAACGGCCGCTTTTCGATATGGCGGCCTTTGCGGAGACGATTAAATCGCGCCACCCGGGCACCATTTCCGCCGAATCTACAGGCAGTGCCGCTGGTGTCGATGCCGGTACAGTGGGAGAGGTAAGCGTGGAGGCAAACAGTGACACAAACATGGCCACGGATCCTACGCCAGACACTGCGGCGGACCATTCAGCGGGCAGCGAGACGCACACAAAGACAGACGCCACGAACCCCTCACAACATGCCTAGACGTCTCCTTCGCTTCTGATCACTACACAGTACGGAGGTGGGGAGGGAAAATACGGCCTGGCCGGCCGCGTACCCATGTTCAATCAGCAAGCATGACGGTGAGGATGACCCCGTGTACCAGGCATCCGGGGGCGCCCGACGCATGAGTCCGGGTATGCTTGGGCGACGATGATAGGATCCTGAGCAAGGGAGCAAGAAAGGGTTGAGTGAATCCGGCACGGAGGCCAGCGAGTAGTTACGCATGAAAATATAACCAGCCGAGCGTACGAATATGTCCACATCCCTGCGTGCCCGTGTGTCCATAACTCGGCAGTTGGTCAGGTTGTATACTCGGTACGCCTGTCGACTTGCTTTACTTGCATGAACCGGGGGCCCCTCTGTTTCCACCTCTCCACATCTCGCACGGCTCATAAAACCTGCCCCCAAGTGGATGCGTGAGAATTCGTGGCAGCGCCTCAGCGCCTCAGCGGCCAACGGCATGGGGTTTTCGAGCGGGCTGGGAGAGGGCACGAGAGGGCTGTTGAGTGGGAGGCCTGGCAGCCGCCCTTCAGCACATGGGTGGCCCTGGGAGCCCGGGAATACAAACTCTATAAGCAGCTCGGCGGGCTCGGGCTATCGGGACGGGGGTGGCCACAGAATGCCCACTACGCATGGCCAGCGAACTCGGACCGAGAGCGCGCAGGTTTTTACTGGTTTGGGTATTCTATTCCTAATACAGGGCAGGGTTGGTTGGGTAGGGTAGGGTCGAGCAGGGTGCTGCAAACAACATCACCAACCGGCGCCCACCAAAGCAGACTAGAGAGTTCTTTTCTCGGAATGATAAACGAGCGGGCAATGTTCCGCTCTGGCGAGCTGGCGAGCCGGCTGGCAGTCCCATGACAAAAGAAGTGGCTCACTGAGCTCACTGGGCCAAAAACAACACTTGCACTAAAGTGAGCAACTTCTTTTGTCAGGGGCCTGGCTGGTTCCCAGTTCCCGCGGGGGGATCTCTTCCTTGCTTGAGCAGTAGCCCGATCATCGGAAAGACCTGTGCCGTCCGCGCGTGGGGAGGGGGGGGGGAAGAAGACGTTTCGTTGCCGGGCTCGGAGCGATCTGCAAAACAACAGAGGGTTACAGAGGCTCCAGGTCCTCCTCCGTGTGGGCGCGGGCGGCCTTCGTTTTTCCGTTTCTCTTACCGGTCGAGTCTTCTAGATGAACGGGCCAAACAACAACCGCGGCAGCCTTCGGAACGCTACCGATGACAGCTCTCTCTGGGGGGGGGGGGGGGGGGGGGGGGGGGGCTGGGCTGGGCAGATTGTCCTCATTTTGCGGCGGTTAAGGTGCCGACGAGGTGGAGGCCCCCTCACATGGCACCGCAAGGATCCCTTGCGAGACGGCGAATGGCGGGGGGGTGGTGTCAATCCACCCTGCATTCAGCTCCTGGCCAATTCGGATACTACTTCATATACAGTAGCATTCGCGGTGGGGAGGGGAACCGGGGGGGAGAAGGGCATGGGCGCTTCAACGGTCGCCGCTTATCCCATGATCTAGGCGTACGTTGTGTAAGGACCAGCACCACCGTTGCGATTCTACTTTGTGCCGCGTCTCAACTCTCCCTGAATGGATCCAGTACCGAAGACCGGGCGTGCTTGGTTTCAGTATAGGTATGGAAGACAGGCATCGCCATTCACCTATAGTATAACCGGCCGCGATGACACCATTGCCCAAGACTCCCCGGAGCCGCTGTGGGTACGGGATGCCAGCTAATGAGATAGATGCCGAGTCCTTTGCGTGCTCCGTAGACCAGTAGTAGCCAGCCTGATATCACCGGAGAGCGTCTATCCACATGCGTCCTCGCGCCATGGCGTCCGCTGGCAACGTCCAATTAAACAATCCTCCCGAGAACCCCCTGTTCTGGGGCGTGAGAGCGGCCCTGTGGCCAAGGGAGAAAAGAGGCCCGGAAGCCGCTCGTTTCGCCACTGGTCCCCCCTCCTCCGGGCGGTTTTGTTTGTGGTTTTGCGTGCTCCGAATCTCTGTTCTCTTCGCCTCCTCCCACCCCACCGTCCATAGTATTCCGGGTCCCTGGTTGTTCTTGCCATGGCCGACACCGCCGTCTTTCTGGCGACGCAACTGCCGTCCAACGGCTGGTACGAGGGCGTGGTCGTCCTGCCGGACGCGACCCTGCTGGTGGCCCGGGTCGACGAGCCCGAGCTTTACCACGTGGACCCCGGCGCCGGCGACGCGGCCGAGCCCCGGCTGCTCTACACCTTCCACGAGCCGCCCGAGATCCGCAGCATCATCAACATCTGCCCCGTGCCCGGGCGGCCCGACGAGTTCGCCCTGCTCCTCGGCAACATCGACCTCTTCGGGGTCGGCGCCTCGGGCTTCCAAATCTGGCGCCTCGCGCTGAGCGTGGCCAACGACGCGCCGCCCCCCCAGGCCGCGAGGGTCGCCTACCTCGACGCCGGCTTGGCGCTCGGCATGGTCGCCATCTCGGACCGCCTGGTGCTGGTGTCGGACTCGCAGCGGTGCTGTATCCACTGCATCGACACGGCGACGGGCCGCACGACTGTTTTCCTCGAGGACGAAGCCTTCACCAAGGCCGCGGACGGGCACCCCCTGGGGCTTACGCGGCTCTGTGCTGACAACCAGGGCTACCTGTGGTTCGCGAACAGCAACCGGCGGCTCCTCGGGCGGGTTCCCATCGCCGTGGACGGGGGCTCCGGGGGGCCCGAGGGCGCCTCGGCGCGCGCGACCGGCCCGGTCGAGATCGTGGGCGGGCTGATGCCGTCGTCGGACGGGCTCGCGGTGGCGCCGGACGGGTCCGCGGCCTTCACCACCACGGTGAACGACGGTCAGCTGTGGAAGCTGGACCTCGCCAAGGGCACGCCCATCCGCGTGCTCAAGGGGGACCTGGTCAACCCGTCGGCCGTCGGCCTCGACGCCCACGGCGTCGTGTACGTGATTTGCAACGGCGAGATCGAGATCGGGTGGAAGACGGCCGACCTGGAGAGGCCGTGGCGGGAAATCTCCGACATCAACGACCACGTTACCGTGTCCGTCACGGTCACGGAGGAGGTGGAAGGATGACCCTGCCCCGACGCCCGACGTACACAGGACCTACCCACGCCTATAAGATATCCTCCTACCTGGCTGTTTCGCCTAATACCACTCCAGCCGGTCAGATGGGAGGAGGGGTTGGCCGCTTGTTCGGCTTCGAATGGGCGACGATATGAGGGCGGTTACGGGACGAATGGGATTCCGTCGGATCCAGGGATTACCCCCTACCCGAGGCCCCCCCCTGCCAGAAATACTTGCCAACCTCCACACCAGCTCGCCCATTTCTGCATTTCCGCTTTTTGCCTGACGCTGGCACTTGCGGTGCCGGCCTCCCTTACCATAGACGAAAGCCCGCCACTACATGACATGTACTACCTAATTCACACCTAAGCGTGGCCCCCATCGGCCAATCGCGTCGCATCCGGTCGGCTTCCCATCTTTGCCCCAGGTCCCCCCTGCATGCATAGTCACGTACATACAAACTTGTGGGCATGTATGAACGCCCCAGCCGTAGCCACACGCTCCCCCGGCGGGCGTGCGGGTGCTTTTGAATCTGGAGCCAGCCGCGCCGCGTTGTGACATCTCGAGTGACTCGGCGTTGCTATTGCGTAGGTATTCGGCTGCGCGGGCTCTCCCGCGCGCGTCAGGTGACGACATGCTTGGCTTCCTATGCCGGTTTAGCGTTTCCGCCATGGGGGCCCAACGTAGCAGCGTGGCCCGGTGGAGGGCTTGGTCCACGATGAAAGAAGGCAGCAAGCGGCTGGGCCAGTCCAGTGAGTGTGTGTTTGTTGTTGCACCAAACTCCGGGTACGACACGGGAGAGGGCTTGCAGATCGGCGGCCCCCGACCTCTTCGTGTCCCCCCCCCCCCCTTTGCTAGCCCAAATACGCAACCGTGACGCTACCCACTCTGTTGGCTACAAGTGTCGGGGCTCCTGACTTGGCTATACATTCACCCATTCCGACAGCCTGGCACTGCCCTGTCATGCCCTGTACCATGGGCAGCGCCCGGAGACACCAGCAGTCATGACCAGAGACCCCGCGAAGCCGACTCCGTTCCGGCCCCTGCTCCCTAAGCGCAAGCGGGCCGCGCTATCGCCGGAACCCTCCAGGGCCGCCTCGGCCTCCAAGCGAGCCGTGGTCCCGGCTGCTTGTGAGCCCTGCCGAGCTCGCAAGATCAAGGTACGCAAGTGGGCATTTCCCCCCCGCGCCGCGCTCGACCCGGGGCTCCCGCACCGCTACGGGGGCAGAGGCGGCGATTGGGTGGCCGCGCATACTCACTTCCCTCGCTTCTACCGCAGTGCGATGCCGAGACCCCGTGCGCATCATGTCGGCGGATGGGGCGTTCCTGTGAGTACCGGAGCGAGCCGCCTTCCGGGCAGCTCCGCAAACAGTACAAGGTGGTCGAGGGGCAGCTGGCCAAGCACGAGGAGCTGTACCGGCTCCTCCAGAACCGGCCCAAGCCCGAGGCGCTCACCATCTTCCATCGCATCCGGGCCGGCAGCGACGTCGAGTCCATACTGCGCTTTGCCGCCGACGGCGACCTGCTTCTGCAGCTGGGCCTGGCCCCCGAGACTCGCTACCGCTACGGCCTCCGCTTGGAGGAGGACACGCCGCGCCTCTTCTCCGACCCGGACGACCCCTACCGCCTGGCGCCCCTCTTCGATTCGTCGTACCGCCCCTCCAGCCCCGGCCCGGAACCCCGGGGCCGGCCGCGCGGGCAAAGCCCCGGGCCGGGGGACATGTACGAGAAGCCGTTCCATACGGCCAGCTTCGTCGACTCCCGGCTGCGCCCGCCCAACCTGCTGCAGTGGACCAACGCGACCGACGACGCCGGCCTCGTTTCGAACCTGTTGTCGTTGTATTTCCAGCACGAGTACCCCCAGCAGACGTTTTTCCAGAAGGACCTGTTCCTCGACGACATGGCGGCCGGGAGACACCGGTTCTGCTCGCCTCTCCTGTTCAACGCCGTCCTCGCCGCGGCCAGTGTAAGTGCAGAACCCCAGGGACGCGACGGCCGCTCGGGATGCTTGCTCACACGTCCTTTTTTCCCCAGCATGCCTTGCTTGAAAACGTCCACCGCGCCCGGTTCTGGGACAAGCGGAACCTGGGCTACGGCTTCATGGCCGAGGCCAAGCGGCTGTGGGAGTTCGAGTCGGGCGAGGGCGGCATCACCACCATCGCGGCGGCCATGATCCTCGGGACCCGGCACATGCGCGACGGCACCGACAAGATCGGCGCCTTCTACCTCGAGCAGGCCGTCGCCATGGGGAACGAGGCCGGGCTCTTCACGACGGTGGAGGACCCGGGCAGCGACGCCGGGCTCGCCCGCGCCGTCACCGCCTGGGGCGTCTTCGTCACCCACGCCATCGTGTGCCAGCAGTTCATGCGGCCGATGCCCGTCCCCGTCCCCCCGACCCCCCTGCCCGACTACGCGTCCGCGCGGGCCTTCGCCGGGGAGATTTACGTCCGCTACCCCCACGCGCCGGCGCCCATCCCCACCCACTTCGGAGCCTGGTCCGTGGCCTCCATCCGCCTGCGCCTCCTGACCCAAGAGTTCCTCGACATGATGATCCGGAAAACCGGGACGGCCAAGAACGTCTCCCCCCTGGCCGGCGCCCCCGGCCTCCTCGTGAAGCTGAAGGAGTGGCTCGACCACCTCCCCAGCGAACTTCAACCCAACCGCGTTGCCTTACCGCACCACTTGACGCTGCAGTATGCTCATGCCCGACCCAGTCCGCTCGCCCCCGCCGTCAACGGGGCTTCGTTTGTACACTTGGAGAGCCAAGAGGACTGACCGGAACGTAGTATGCAGTACTGCAAGCTGGCCGTCCAGGTCCTGGACCGAATGCCACCGCCTCCCCCGGGGCCCCCGGGGCCTATCGATGCCTACAAGCTCAGCTCGGCCCTCCGGGCGCGCTTCGAGAGCCTCGTCCGCTTCTACTACGTGCGCCACTCCTTCAAGCACACCGTGCCCGAGCTTCCCGAGTCCCTGTTCTTCTTCAGCTCGCTGTGCCTGGCCGCGCTTGCGCCCGGGTCGTCGTCGTCGCCGTCGTCGTCGTCGTCGTCGTCGTCGTCGTCGTCGCCCTCGTCGTCGTCGTCGACGTCATCGCCCACCCCGGGCCAGGACAGCACCACCCTCCTTCTCTGCGCCAAGGGCCTCCACGACGGCGCCCACAGCGACTACATGATCGCCCTGATGTTCAACGTCCTCGAGAGCCGCGTCGACCCCGCCGACCCCGTCGTCGTCGACTACTTTCGGAAGATCAAGGCCGACTCCCGCATCGAGGAGCCCGACGCCAAGTACATTCGCAGCGAGTGGCCCATCTACGATTATTTCGACGCCAACAACGAACCCCTTTGCAAACTCGTCAAGTACCGGCGCGACTCTGAGGCCGAGCAGGAGTCGGTCGGCTCGGCATCCCTGTCCCCTGCGTCCAGCTAGGGACACGAGCAAAAATAAGGCAGCGCCTACCTACTCACCTAGGTATGTGCGGCTACGTGGCTGCAGTAGAGCCTTGCTATGTTCTGCCTAGGCGACTCTGCAGCCAAAAAGAGAAAAAGAGAAAAAGAAAAAAAGAGGAACAAGAGAAAGAAGAAACCCCCCAACCCCCCCCGGAGCTGGAGTGTCTCTGTTCCCACACAAATGAGCAGAGGATCGTTCCATGTCTATACAAGGTCGGGAGCACAAGAAGTGAGTTAAATATATCGCGTCTGGAATTCAAAAGGACGCCTTCCCAAGCCTAGAGAAACATCGCCCCATGCTTCCCCCCATCACACGTGTCGGATGCGTGGCGGTGTCGTCCCGGGGGCCACGAGCCATCACCAATGGCCCTAACGTGCGCGCGGGCGCCGGACAAACGACTCCCCCCCCCCCCCCCTTCACTCGCGCGCCAGAGCCTCGAGGCCCTCCTGCTTTTCGCAAAAGATGTTGATGGCCTCGGTCAGCTTGGCCTCGTTCCGGCCGGCGGCGCCGCGGGCGAAGGCGAGCCGCCACGCGCCCTCGTCGGCGACGAGGGCGCCGTAGTCGGCCAACTTCTCGGCCCCCGGCGGCGGCGGGGGGCGCGCGGCGGCGGCGGCGGCCCCCGGGTCCGCCGGCGTCCCCGCGAGCTCCCGCAGCAGCGCCGGCGGCACCGTGATGTGGTGCGCGCCGGCGAGCCGCATGACCTCGGCCGCCGACGTCAGGCTCGCCGGCAGCACCTGCGTGCGCGCGCCCGTCGCCCTGTTCCCCGTCCCTGCCGTATCAGTAAAGGCGGCCCCGGCCGGGAGGATAAGTGGTTGGGGGGGGGGGGGGGGGGGGGGGGGGGACCGGGGGTTTTCGTGGGATTCGTTCTCCGGGAAGCATACCCCCTTGGTTCTCTATAGAAACACCAGGAAAATTCCAGGAGGCAACGGGGGAGGGAGTTACGAGGAGAGGGGCGGTTTGGGGGGGGGGGGGGGGGGGGGGGGGGGGGGGTGCATCAAGAAACTGCTGGGACCGGGGGCTTGCTTACTCGTAGTATCGCTGCGCGCGTCCGCAAAAAGCAAAGGCCGGGTCGTCGTCGACGAAGCCGGCGTCGAAGTGCACGCGCAGCCGGTTGACGTAGGGCGCGATGTAGGTGCAGCGCGCGTGCGCCGCCAGCGCCGCCTGCTCCATGCTGAACATGGTGGTGGCCAGCGTGGCGATGCCCTCGGCCTCGAGCGCGCGGCAGGCCTGCAGGCCCTCCCAAGTCGAGGGGATCTTGATGCAGACCCGCCTGGTGTCGTACTGGGGATCCAGGTCTCGGAAGATGGCCACGATGCCTGGTTGTCATCCTCCCTCCCCTTTTGGTCAGCTCGGACTCGGGGGCGGTGCGGACACGATGCGGGCGGCTCCTACGCTTGGCATTCTCGACCGTCTTGGCCGTGGAGAAGGAGTACATGGTGTTGGTCTGCACGTGGGAGTACCCGGTCAAGTAGGGGACGATGCGCAGCGCCAGCTTCACCATCATGCACTCGACGGCGAGCTCGGCCGTCTCCACGCCGGGGAACTCGTTCTTCTTGGCGCGGGCGTACTCGACCGCGTCGCGGATCAGGCCGGCATGAAGGCGCTTTCCGGAGCCGTCCACTCTGCTCAGCTCATGGTACGCGATGGCCTGGTGGTGCCGTCATTGATCAGCATTGGGGAATGCCCCGTGTCTCGGCAGAGTGACGAAGACGGGGGGGGGGGGGGGAAAGGGACCTGGTTGGAAGTGCAGTCGACAAAGGGGCCCAGCTGCCGGGGCACTGCACCCGTGTCAGTTCACATGGATCTCGCGTCAAGCCCGGTTACGGGATGGCGAACTCGCCTTCGTCGTCGAACGTGTCACAATCGACCTGCGAGTGTCTACGGAGCACGTCGAGCAGGGTTTCCGGCTGCGAACCCATGGTGGCGGCCTAGTCAGTCCTCGACCAAAAAATGAAGTCGTTATGTATTTATAAACCAGAGGCGGCGGGGGCACGGTGGCTAGGCGGAACAGTAAGCACTTTGACAAAGTCTTGGGTTCACCAAAAGAAGAGGTTAGGTATGAGTGTCGCGGGTCAAATAGTTCTTCTGTTCTGGGGTCGAGGTGGCAAAGACTGGGCACGCCTGAGGACGCCGGACCTCACGCACGCTCTCCACCAACCGAGACTTACGTACGTCCCCTCACGATGCGGCGTGGCAGCCACCAGCGTGTGTGTGTGTGTCTCTCACTCTCTGTGTGTATGTGTGTGTGTGTGTCAGCGATGCAGTTTACACGCCAGGCGACAACGGGGCAGAACTGCGGGGTGACGAGCCCCTCCCCTCCCCCTCCTCCTCCTCCTCATCGCACATGCCATCCCCCCTCCCAAACGGCCTTTTGACCCGTGGGCCAACGGCGGCGCATGTGTATGGCCAGTCGAGGGGGCGAGGCGTTAAGGGTTTTGCCGCCATGGCGGCCACCTGGTCGGAGGCGGCGGAGTAGCCCAGCCGGCCGACTGAATGAATGGAGAGGCGTTGGCAACGAAACCAGCCGAACCCTCCGGACCCGGCTAGTTGTTGGGGCAGGACACACACAAGGGGGAAGGGGGAAGGGAGAGGGACTCGGTGATGATGCATTCCTTCTTTCTCCCTCCCCTCCACTTCCTCCCTTCCTCCCCTGATCCCCGGGAACGGTCAGGCGTCGGGTCCATTTTCGGGGTCTAATTACGGGCTGGAATGGCTTCCAGTTCGGGGTTGCCAAACCCGAATAGCACCTGTCTCTTCCATTGGTTGACGTGACCGGGATGTCCCCCGTTCGGACGCTCTGGGTTGACGATGTTCGCATTGAGAAACTCCGACCGTTAGCAGCTCGAAAACCGCATCGGGAGCGATGGCGCAGCGCCGATCCCTTTCTTCATATTCAATCTTTCCTTTGGTAAGAGGTACCTACCTAACCTAAAAAGAAGACCTAAAGCGGGAAGGAACGCACCTACTTACCCATCCACTATAGACAATATGACCCCAGCTGATGGCAGCTGCAGGCGCTTCCCATTCCAGTATGTACATAGTACTTATCTAGGTACCTAGGTAGGTACTTTATTTATGTAGTGCAGAGCTGTTTACCATCGAAGCTACTTCTAATCCAACCAGTTCACTTACACACTATTCTGCCCACAAATGGGAACATGACGGCCCCGACTCTCTCCCCATACGCCCCCAGATTGGGTATGAGCATCGAAAACATGGAATGAATGACAGCTCTTTGACCTCGGCCTTCGCCTCCAGGCCGAAAGCGTGTCGCGCCGGTCGTGCTGAAAGAACACCGTCGGCGTGGAATTCGCTGGCGGCCGGGAGCACCTGCATGCGTCAGGCCCAGGAATGTCAAGTCGTCGCCTCAAGTCGCCATGGCAAAGACACTCTGGGCATCTCGAGCCGGCCTCGACGTGACGGATACTGGTGGTTTTTATTTCATTGTTCTTGCCTTCTTCTTCGCCCCATATCCTTCCACCTCCCGCAACTCACCTCTTTCTTCTCCCCAACATCTTCCCACTACTAAGTACCATGCGCTGCCGAGTTCCGTCCCTCGGGCTGCTGTTTTCTTGGTAGGAATTCCTTCCAACAGCTGGTGATATATAACAGCTCCATTGGCGGCTGCTTGGTTTTACCCACGCACACGCACACTTTCTCAAGCAGAGCCCGCAGAACACCACGACGGTCATCAATATGCTCTCTTCCAAGAAAGCCGGCGCGCTGCCAGGCGTCCAGGAGAAGAGAAGACCCCCGCCCCTTTCCATCCGGATCCGCCAGAATGTCCGGATCGAAGACCGCGCTCAGCCGACTCTCCGCCCCTCAGACGCCAAGTACCAGGAGACGGAGGCATACTTCGCCGCACTTCTGCAGGACCATGATTGGACTATTGCTCGCATCTTGGACGAGCATTTCTCGCCCCATGAAGCGAAGAAGTTCACCCCCACCCGGGAGGAACCGTGGGCCACGTGGCAAGCGAACAGCACTCTCGTGTTTGAAAGACTTCTTCGGACTACGTTCAAGACTGTCAAGCCGTCACTGTCGATGAAGATGGCCCTTCTCTACCATGGCTTTGATGTCGCTCCGATGAAGATAGGTCTTGTTCAGGACGTAGAGCCACAGGATCTTCAGCACTTGATCAAACGCGAAAACAGGGTGATCCAAGACCCCCTCGTCTTTTTGGAAGGCTACACCGAGCGAACTTGGGGAGAGGCTCCGTCTCATATACCGCTCCCGCCGCGCCGTGTACCCTTCGTCACCGAGGCCATGGGTCTGCGTGGTGGCGCGCTGGATGATGCCGAGATGGACGACATGATGTCCGATGAAGACGTCTTTACCAACAGTGGACATGCAGGCCATACCAAGTCCGACAGAAGGCGTGGCTTTCCTTCCAGCTTATTTACCCAACCCCGCCGGAATCCCTACGCTGAGGACAAGAAGGTCATGGACAAAAGGACCACGATTTACAACTCCCAAGCCGAATTCCGCACCGGGAGCGGTACGCATGAAAGCATGCGAAAACAGGCCTGGTGGACACCGCCTAGCATCTTCGCAAACCCGCTTAAGCCAGTGATGCCCATTCATGCCGCCCCCTTGGAGACTGTCATCAGAACCGGACCTAGTGTGCCCTCGGTGAGCCTGGGCGTGCGCACTTCGACCGAGATGGCCCGCCTGGAACGCGAGGTGCACACGGTCCGCGGCCACTTGCTTGACCGCAGCCGAGAGTGCCCCTACCACGATTGTCACAGGTCTTTCCACTATTTGGACACCAAGTCCTTCGAGCACCACCTTACTCAGGAGCACGCAATCGTTCGCTGTACTCTCTGCCTTGCATTCCCCCCCGCTCGAAAGCACGCGGGGATGCTTTACCTGGACCGCAAGCAAATCATCCAGCACATAGTTAACGACCATTCTGAGCAGCTGAGGGCTTTTGTCAGTGTACCGACCAGCCACCACGCCATACCCTCACAGCTACCCACGAGCACTGGGTTGGCCGATCCCATGTGCCTTCCAACGAGTTTTGATGCTTCTCGGCTCGGCTACCCATTCTGTGACCGGTGCGGTCGTGATAATGCAAAGTGCTGCGAAGCGGAAGACGTCAAGAACCATATGTTTCGCTGTGCCGTGTCTGACTGGAGTCCCGACGATGGGTCTCCCCATGCATACTGCGAATCCTGCGGCACGAAGAGAGGAAGCCACTGGCCCGACACGAGCTGCCCCGATAGGAAGTGCGCCAGCCGCAACCCCAATTTACCTGACGAGGAAAGATTTTGCGGCAAGTGCGGGCTACGCTGGAACGACAACCACAGTGAGGCCTATAAAGTCCAGCATGCGTCGGGCTGCAACTACCTGGGAGGCACAAATGACAGCTTTTGCTTATACTGTGGTGTGTCACTGAATGGGGTCCAGAATCACCACCAGGTCTGCATGGCCCGGAAAGAGCCCACCGACACGCACAACGCTGAACAAAGCTACACTCCGGGAAGTTATGGAGAGAGACAAGGCGAAGACAACATTCGGGACACTATCGAGACTTGGGACTCGTCCCTCGAGCAGGGGCCACATTTCAAACCGGAGCCCGACTCGCACTGCTCGAGGTGTTTCCTTCAAGCCAAGGACTGCGATAAGCCCGAGTTGCACTCGAACAAGGACCTGTCCTGTAACGTGCACTGGGGCAAGGGCTCGGCGGAGGACCTCCCAAATGTCAGCGGATGGGTCAGCCGGCGTGATTTGGAGGCGCGTGGTGGTACTGCCGAGGAGGTGCTTCGGCAGTCGGCCCAGGACTTTGTCTCTAAGCATCCGGACTACGCACCAACCATGAGCGATGCGTATCTGCAGCAGACCAGCGTGGAGAGTGGTCACGCCCGCGACCCCAACCTCGACGTATTGACCGACAAGTTGGCAAGATATCCCTGGCCCCCTTCGAACAAGCGGCCTCCCGCGGCCGCCCAAAGCCACAAACGCCCTGCCAAGAAGCGGCGTCAGGTCTTGGAGGATAGCGGCAGCGAGGCGCCGTCTGACGAAGACGGTGTCTTGCTTACCGACTCGGACTATGTCGACGAAGAGCTGCCCGCTGAAGACCGCACCAGGAAGGTCTTGTTTCCTAAGCACCGCGACACCTCGGCGAAGCCGCAGGGAGCAGTTTCGGCGCAACACCACCAAGCGTCGCAGCCGCCCGCTTCCCGCCCGGGATCGGCCGCCCCCGCCGCGACGGCGGCTCAACCCCAGATCACCCGGCGCTCGGCCACGCCAGCCACGCGGCAGGCATCCGCCGCCCGCCAGAAGTCGGTTACGCCCGCCGCCGGCACCGTAAAGATCACGGGAGCTGCGTACCCGTGGCCGGGCGCCAAGGCCCCGAAACGGGACAAGCCCGCCGGCGGACTGGTCGAAGTGACGACGGGCGGGTCGTCCCTAGGCCGCTGGGGAGGCAACCCGGCGACGGCAGCGGCGCCGACTGCCGCCACTGCAACTGCGGCACCGCCCGCCGCCTCCGTGGGCGAGTCCCCGGCTCCCGCCGCGGAGCAAACCCAGCCATCGCGTCCCGCCGCCGCCGCCGCCGCCGCCGCGGCGCCCCAGCAAGCCCCGGCGACGACGCGGTCCGGGCGGATGGTCCGCAAGACGCGCGCGGCCGCCGAGCTGCAGGGCGAGAACAACGTCCCGCCGCCGGCCGGACGCGACGAAGCCGGTAAGGACGGCCACGATGACGGCAAGGCCGCCAACGCGACCACGCCCGCCGCGAAGAAGGGCCGGCCCAGGAAACAGGGGGGCCAGTGAAGGATTTTCCCAAGCAAGACCGGAAAGGGGGGTTAGGGGGACAGGGTTGGAGATTTTCTCGTCGGAATACATGGTCGGATGAAGTTTGTTTTTTTCCCGTCTCTCTCTTCCTTTTTTTTCCCACCCCCGTTGTAGGGCTGGTTATGTAAGCGCGACATCCAAATGGAGAAGGCTTGGGGGCGCGCGGCAGGTGGTCAGATGGCGCAGACGGACGGTCGGGAAGCAGCAGGGGGGAGGGTAGACCTTTTTGTCATGTGCAATTTAGGAATCTTATTATATACCATTTGTACCTGGTTCGGTGTTCCCTCTCGACGCTTGCCTCAAACCCTGCCATCAATTCACACTCCCCTTTCCTTCGAACGCCTCCCTCCAGGCAATTGTGGGCGCCCGAAAGCCACCGGGGCTTTCTGAAAGAAGCGGCCGAGCGCAAAGAATTACCCGGTACCACACGTTGGGCGGAGGTATCCGCGGCCGCTTGAGGGGGCGCGCGGGGGAGAAAAAGAAGAAAGTTACACACGGGTGCGGAGTTCCGGTGGGCAGAGAGCGCGGAGGGGGGGGTACGAAAAAGCAAAGGCGATGCAGATGCGGGTTAATAAATCCCCAACATCCCCAAGGTTCTCTTTTTTTGTTTTTCGTCAAGAGGTTAACTAACCCCGCATGCAAGGCAAAAGACTCCTCTGCTTTCTCCGTGGTGATAAAATTTCAAAGCAGGAAGAAGAAAAGAAAGAAGGAAAAAACATGGCCGACCTGCCCGTCGACAACGCGGCCGCCATCGCCGAGGTGGAGCAGTTGCTCGCGGTCCTGAAAGGGGGCGGCGGCGGTTCCGAGGCGCACCGCCGGCTGGAAAAAATCCGCTCCCTGCTCCAGACCCCGGCCGAGGTGATGAAGTTCCAGAACACGTGTGTAAGTCCCCCGTTCCTCCCCCCCCCTGGATCCGGTCTCTCCTGGCTGCTTCTTTCCCTCCCGGGAGGGGAAAAGGGAAAAAGGACGTGCGGTTTTGGTTTGGTGGCGGTCCCTCCCCAGCTGACAAGAAGGAAAACGAACCTACTTTCCGCAGCTCATGGCCGTGCCCGTCGTTAACGCCATGGTCGAGATGGGCGTCTTCGACGCGGTGCCCTTGGAGGGCGCCGACGGGATCCCCCTGGCGGAGCTGGCCGGGAAGGTCGGCATGGATCCGGAGATATTGGGTTCGTAGTGCTCCATTCGGGTAGTTCCACTCTCCCCCTCCCCCCCCCCCCGGCCGGACCGGTTCGCTGGGGGGAAGAAGGGGAAGGGGGAATTGGCGTTGATTCATGACTTTGCTGACACGGGACACGCGGGGGGGGGGGGGCGGGCCTCTTCTTCTTCTTCTTCTTTTTTTAGCGCGGTTCCTGAACATGCTCCTGGTCCAGGGCCTCCTCGAGGAGCCGGCGCCGCGGGCGTACCGGCACAGCCGCGGGTCGAGCGTGTTCCGCGCAGACCGGATGCGCGACTACTACCGGCTGGGCTCGTGGAGCGTGCCGGCGTGGTGGAAGGTGGGCGCGTACCTGGCGGCCAAGCCGCCGGGGGCCGCGTACGACGCCCGGCAGTCGCCCAACTGCTGGGCCGCCGGCCGCGAGGGCGCCACCTACTACGAGATGCTCGAGGGCGACGCCGCCTTCTCCGACGTCTGGCACAAGGGCATGGCCCAGGCCGCGCCCCTCAACCCCGTGCTCGGCATGTTCCCCTTCGCCGCCCTGCGCGACGAAATCGTGGCCGCCGCCGCCGCCGCCGCCAATGCCGCTCCGGAGCGGCCGGGTGCTCCCGCCCCGCGCGCCTTCGTCGTCGACGTCGGCGGCGGCCGCGGCAACGCCCTCGTCGACATGCTGCGCGAGTGCGGCGGCCACGTCCCGGGCCCCATGGTCCTGCAGGACCTCCCCGAGGTCCTTGAGGGCAAAGACCCCGTCCGCCTCGAGGGCATCGAGACCATGCCGCACAATTTCTTCGACGAGCAGCCCGTCAAGAGTACGTATTCCCTTCCCTCGTGAAACGCTGCCACGAGAGCAGGGTGGCGGAATGGAAAAGGGTAAAAAAAAGAAAAGGGAGCGACAAAGAGAAAGAAAAGCTGATGAGGCCATCTACAGATGCACACGTTTACTTCCTCCGCAAGGTGATGCACAACTACTACGACGACAAGTGCCGCCAGATCCTGCAGCCCATCGTCGACGCCATGGGTCCGACGTCCCGGGTGCTGCTCGGCGAGATGATTCTGCCGGACCGCGCGGCCCCCGGCTGCGACCCCTTGCCTTTCTGGATGGACCTTAGAATGCTCATGCTGACGGGCACTGAACGCTCCGTACACCAGTGGGAACAGTTGCTGAGCAGCGTCGGCCTGTCCATTGTCACCATATGGAGGATGCCTGGCGCCCCGTATCAGGCCACAATCGAGGCGCGACTGGCGAAGACGGAATGAAGTTTCTGACGAAGGGGCTGGAAGATAGTTTATCATGGCTTACTAGCAATGCGATGGGGTGTGCGCGATACCATGTTTCATGACTGGCGATGAGTAAGAGTTTCTGCTGCTAATGTCGATATTTGCGCCGTGGAACGGCGCCACGGTGTGCCCGCCACCCTAGTAGTTTCATTGTCGGCCCCGGAGAAGCTGGCCAACCAGCCCCTCGAGTGAGTCGTATTTGGACATGCCTGGGACTTCGACAACAACCGACGGAGCAACCTTCTAAGCCGCGGGTCTCCGAACAAGCGTTCCAAACAGCCCCCCCGTTGAGCTTGGGCGACAGGATGAATTCACTCAACAGTCGACACAACACACGGCCCCTCCCTTGGACTCAGTCATCTTGGGGCGGCTCCTCCCAGCCGGCATCGAAGTCGGCCCCCTTAGGGCGCTCGTTGCCTCTGACAGTGACACCGTAGCCCACGCGCTCGACCTTGCGCACCTGCTCGATCATGACCGTCTTCTTGTCGGCCCAGCCCTTGAAGGCCACGGGCGGCACGATCTGCAGCATACTCGCCGTGTCCTGCAGGTCCTGGAGGATGGAGCGTCCGGCGTCGTCGTCGGCGGCGGCGCCGGGGATGGCGCCCGAGAGGGCCGTGACGGCCGTGGCGAAGCGCATCATCTCGCCCGTCAGGTCGAAAATACCAAAGACGTAGTCTGCGGGCGTCAGCGGGATGTTGGCCTCCTCCCCCAGCTCGGCCTGGGCCTGCGCCGGCGTGATCAGCGTCTGTGTCTGCAGGTAGTGCGCAAACGAGACGGCCTCGACGAACTCCTCCAGGCAGGGCATGTGATACTGGTAGCGGCGGAGGCCGGCAACATCGTCGACGATGGTGGCCAGGAGCTCCTTCACCTCGCCAATGCGCTTTTGGATCTCGGATGCAATGTTCTCCGGGATGGGCTCGTTGAGCTTGCGGACCCTGGCGGATGCGTCAGCCATCTGTTTTGTGCGTCCCGGATGAGGTGCAAGAGAGGCCGGGCCACGCAGAAAGAGGGGCGCGCCCAAAGACGACTAAGGAGGTGCTACCTTTGCAAGGAAAAGATGCTGGTTCAAATGTCAGCCGAGGCGATCTCGGGGGTCCCATGGCAGTTGTCTGTGCCCAACTCACATCTTCTTGCTCAAACCCGTGACGTCGCGCGAGACCTTGCCGATCTTCTGGCGACGGTCGTGGTGCTCATCCAGCGCGTCCCGGAAGCCCTCGAACATGGACGTGTACTCGTTGCGGACGACATCCTTGGGGACGTCCCGCTGGGATTCCTTGCGGTTCCCCTTGTAGTCTCTCTTGACGCCTGCCATGGAGTCGTCTGTGAGCTGCGGGACTACGATCTCTGCTGGAGCCATGGTAGCGGGCGCTGCGAAGACTTGTTGGTGCTGCTGCTGCATGGTGGATACAGTCACACCGGGGGGTGCGTGTAGCGCCAACGGTAGTCGAGCATCCGGGGCGCCGGGGCGGGGTTCCGCCGCTCGGAGCCTCTACTGGATTTCGTCTATGGGCTGAGGGTGATGGGCAGATGGAAGAGTCAGGCCGAGGCCACGCACGAAAATACAGAAATCATGAAAACATCCGACTTGGTTCGCCGGCAGAAAGCGTGTGCATTCCGGATGGAAGAGCTGTCGCTGTGATGTGGTGAAGGTGGTGGGTGATTGGAAAGTGGGCTCGACGCAAAGGACCCACTAAATATGTAGGTTCCACCCTATTAAAGCCACGGCATGGGTTGTGCCTACCAGAGGTGGCCTACCTTTAGTTCTACCTACTCTGTAAGTACTTCCCATTGGATATCACTGGGCACGCCAGCCCATCAGCCGAAGAACAACCGCCCTTCACTCAGCTCTTGCGCAGTCCGTCCCTTCGTCTGTGGCTGAGGGTGCCGTGTATACCTCGAGGCCTATATTGACAACTAAACCGAGCTGAATCCAAAACCCTCACACGAAGCCCAAGAAGCCCGGCCGACCAAGGCCGTCAAAGTCATTTTCGTGTGTGGCTGCCCTTAGGACCATGATTTGATTGGGAGTGCCTTGTTTCCTCCCCCCTTCCCATAAACGCACCTCGGCCACCCATCGGATCTCTCAGGGGGTCGCAGCTGTTATCACGGACGGGCCCCTTTTTCATCACCGGACCCGAGGGCAGTTTTTCTTGTCCGCGCTGGGCAGGGAAACAAACACCCGGCAACCATGGCGAACCCCGTGTCGGCCTTGTTCGCCTCGCCCGCGCGCGTCTTCACGGCCGCCTTCCTGCTGCGGGCCGTCCTGCTGGTGTACGGGCTGTGGCAGGACGCCCACTCGCCGCTCAAGTACACCGACATCGACTACCTGGTCTTTACCGACGCGGCGCGCTTCACCTTCGCGCCCCCCTCCTCCTCCTCCTCCTCGGCGGGGGACGGCGCATCGTCGCCGTCGCCGCCGCCGTTGGGCTCCCCCTACGCGCGGGCGACGTACCGCTACACGCCGCTGCTGGCGTACCTGCTGTACCCGACGACGCGGCCGGGGCTCGCCTGGTTCTCGTGGGGCAAGGCGCTGTTCGCGGGCGCCGACCTGCTGGCGGGCGCGCTGCTCGCGGCCATGCTGCGCGCGCGCGGCCTCGCCCCCGCCGCCGCCCTCGGCTACGCCGCCATCTGGCTGCTCAACCCCCTCGTGGCCGCCATCAGCACGCGCGGCAGCTCCGAGGGCCTGCTGGGCGCCCTCGTCGCCGCCCTGCTGTGGGCCGTGCTGGCCCGCCGCGCCGCCCTCGCCGGCCTGCTCCTCGGCCTCGGCGTCCACTTCAAGATCTACCCCTTCATCTACGCCCCCGCCATCGTGTGGTGGATGGAAGACGACGACGACGCCCCCCCGTCGCCGTCGCCCCCGGCCGCCGCCCCCCGCGCCGGCCCGCTCGCGCGCCTCGTGCGCCTCGTCACCCCGGCCCGTCTGACCCTCGCCCTCGTCAGCCTGGCCACCTTTGCCGCCCTCAACCTGGCCATGTACGCCCTCTACGGCCACGACTTCGTCCAGCACACCTTTCTGCACCACGTGACCCGCATCGACCACCGCCACAACTTCAGCCCCTACAACGTGCTGCTGTACCTGGCCTCGGCCCGGGCCGCCGCCCCGGACGCCGGCCCCGCCGGCTTCCGCATCGAGAGCGTCGCCTTCGTGCCCCAGCTGCTGCTCAGCTGCGTCCTGATCCCCCTCGTGGGGGCCAAGAAGGATCTGCCCACCACCATGCTGGCGCAGACCTTTGCCTTCGTCACCTTCAACAAGGTGTGCACCAGCCAGGTATGCCCTCCCCCTCTCCTGCCGCCGAATACATGCGGCTGCCATCTTTCCAGCTCTGGCCCTCCCCGCGGGCAGCGAATTGTGCTGACGCGCCGCTGCACTCCAGTATTTTCTGTGGTATATGGTATTCCTTCCCCTCTACCTTCCATCCTCGTCGCTCGTGAAGAAGCCCGTCTTGGGTGGCGTCGCCCTGGCTCTGTGGGTGACCACGCAGGGGGCTTGGTTGCAGCAGGCCTACAATTTGGAATTCTTGGGCCAGAGCACCTTTGTTCCCGGGCTGTGGTGGGCGTCTCTGGCCTTCTTCTTGGTGAACTGCTGGATTCTGGGCATCATCATCGGCGACCTGGCCGACAAGGGCAAGCGGCCCACGACGCAAAGTGCGGGAAAGCCCCGGCTCTCATAACTTGACATCGGATGGGACTACCTTGTACAACAGCATGCATGCATGTAAATTCGAAGCAAAAAACGACTGAACCCCGCTGCCATCTGGTCCTAAATCGCGATTATTGGCTGCCCTACAGATCGTCTGACCACGTCGCCATCTGTTGGGATAGTGTAGACGATTGTTGTGGAGATTGCGTTTCGTGATTTTTTGTTAATCTATCATTTGACCAAGTTCATTTCCATCAGAGGCCCAAGGCAAACGCTTGGCCAGTGTAGCCAGCCATGGGAGTGATGACGAAGAAGACGTCTCCAAATCGTACCAAGCCATGGCCGTGTGTAGCCAGTGCGTAGAGAGCCCCCCTTGAACCCGACGAGCGAGGGAAAAAAGCAGGACGATGGCCCCCTCGTCCCCAGAACACCCGCTATTATGCTATTTGCTACATATAATCATTCAAGAACGCCATACAATGTATTAAATGACCCGACTAGGGGTATCATGGGCGTGCAAGGAATGGGAAATCAAAAGCAACCAGGTAGACTCCTTCCATCTTGAACGCCGAAAGCCTCGGATGCGGATCTGCTCAAAGACCCCGCAAACAAGCTTCGGCCGGTAGGTGGGCGTTCCGCACACGATTCAGCATTCCGCTGGCGAGCCCGCTAGTTGTATCGTAATCGTATGCTCGTGTTTGGTGTGTAAGCGAGAGAAAGTTGGATGGCGAATGAGTTGCAGTCGAAGCAGGGACACTGCGACAGGGCATTCTCACACTATGGTGATGCCTCCTGACAGCATCGCATAGTTGGACAATTTGAGGGAGAGGACTCGTGATTTGGGAAAGTCCGGGCTGATGACCAGCCGGCCTTCCTTATTATAGCCGACCTCGCCGAAGCTCTCTTCCATCGACTCGAACCTGGCGTCGGGGCGTACACGGTTGAGCTCGGCAACGATGTTGTCGCTCCAGACTCCCGAGACCCAGCCATCCCTAATGATGAAGTAAGGGTTCAGAGGCGGGACGGGAGAGTCGAGATCGACATAGCGAATCCTTAGCAGGTTCACCGACTTCAGCCGCTCCAGAGACCGGATGCCGCCCAGCACGAGCTGCTCGAACGCGTTGATGAAATGCATGTCGGTAATGCCGGAGCCGGATTCATTCCACTGCGGGTTCTGGCGGCAGCAGTTCTTGACCGTGATGTCGATCGTCTTCAGTCGCGTCTCCCGCGGCTTCGAGTACTTAGCCAGTGTGTCAAAGAAGCAGTGGCAGACCCGGCCTGTGTAGGACAGATGCTCGAGGTTGCTGGCCGCTTTGGCGAGCTTTTCGCACCAGTGCAGCTGCTCACAGACTTTCAGGTAGTAGGGAGGGCATGTCAGCTCCCGGCGATAGTCGGTTTCCAGGCTGAGATTGAGCTTTGTGATCTTGGGGTGCAGAATCTCCAGGGTGCCCGCCATGCTGAGGTAACTCTTTGACTTGGGCTTGGCATAGGTTCCGTGCCATTCCTCCAAATTCGGCAAAGCACCCGAGATGCATTCCCAGTCCTTGTAGTGCCGGACAATGTTCCACTGGCTTTTGATGATAAGAGTCTGGATAGTCGAAATGACGGGCAGTTCTCGCTGCTGCCACAGGAGAGGAGGCAACGAGAACTTCACCCGCGGTGCCTTCTTCCGCTCTCCGCCTTCGAGCGTCATAACGCGCGCCTCGGGGAGCACGGTGCTGACGAGGTAGAAGACCTCTTCCAAAGAGGCGTTGTCGGTCGGCAGGCCATACTGGGCGCTGGAAATGCCTTCCGGAGAGACGTTGGGAAGGGCAAGAGCCGAGTTGGACGAGAAGACCGAGCCGGGCTTCGGCTCGAAGACAGGAAACCAGATCTCGATGTGTTTAACATAGTCCCGGAGGTAGGGGTGAGCAACGAAGAAGTCCATGACTTGATTGCATCCCTGCACGGTCGCCTTCAGCTTGATGTGGCGGTACAGACGCTCCTGCACCATCCACCTCCAAGCTGGCATCACGAGGGCCAGGTTGGACAACTCCTTTCTCCTGGAATGACGTAGCGCGGTATTCCAACTGCGGGCGTTGACGCTGGGGATGCTAAGCGAACTGGGCGACGTGGTGGAGACGCGGTAGCCAAACAGGTGGTCCATGATGCACTCGTGGATCTCGGCCGGCAGTTGATCCAGCGTGACGCCGGGTCGCTGCTCGGCGGCAGTTGTGGTCACCGGGCTGGGGACTAGCGAATCATCCAGGTCGTGGGCGCCCGGCTGGCACCGCAAACAGCGGATATCGGTCTGTCCCTGCTGGGCATTGGGAAAGGGAGTACTACTCGGCCGGGTTGGGGGCACAAAGTCCTGGGGCTTGGGCTGGTCCAAAGGCGGGCTGGATGGCCCAGGGGTGACGGGGGTCGAAGCCGTCGTCATGATGGCGGCCAGCTCTACCGTAGCCGACCCCTCTGCGTCGACGTCGGAGTCCCGTCCTTCCTCGTCGTCGGCGTCCATGGGCACGTCCGTCTGCGCGTACGGCTCCCGGCTCACGTGCAGGCAGCGCGATTGCGTATCGAATCGGGGGGGCGCCACGCCGTGGTCGTCGAGTCCTCTGCCGCCGAGGACATCAGTCATCTGTTCCATTTTCATAACCATCGCTCGCGAGGGGCTGTCGGGTGGCACATGCGCAAGCGCAGGGGCAAGGGTGACGACGTGGTGGGCGGCCGCGCGCGCGTTGTGTGTGTTTGTATGTGTGTGCCAGTCCACTCGGGCCGGAAGGTCGGCGTCGGGGCTGGCAAGGAAACGGCGCGGTCGTGCAGGGGACTATTGGCAAAGGGTGCTGGAACGGATGTGGTGGCAGTCGGCTGTCGCGCCGGGACGAGCGGCGAGACGAGGGACGGGGTCGCTGACGCTGGGGATGGTGATAGTGGTGGTGTCGATGGGTTGCGGAGGGGACGAGAGGCAACGGCGGTCCGGGACAGAGAGATGGGTGGATGTGGATGGCGGTGGTGGTGGTGGTGGTGGTGGTGGTGGTTGACAGGATCGGGACAGGAAATAGCGAGTGGACACGGGCCTGACGTTGCAAATTTCGGGTATGATGATGTACCGTAATGTGGACAGGAAGATTGGTTCACGGCTTTGACCAGGCGCAGAGGAGGGGAGACGGCGGGTGGGAGTCTCGTGCCAATGGACCGATGGAGCGGCAGAGTCGTGGGCGGGAACCAAGAGAGCGAGGGTGGCTCGTGGAAGAGCGAGGTCGCTCGGAACTGCGCAGACTGGAGTGGAACAGATTCGCCGTCGAGGCCCGAACCTGAATCATGAAATCTCGTTTGCCCGACGCAATTGGTGGCGGGTGGGCGGTGGAATTGGAGACGACGGCAGCGGTAGCGGTCGCTGGTAGCGGCAGTGGGTAATCAATGGTTGGAGGGCAGGCCAGGCCAGGCGGACAGAGAGGGACTGGACTGACTGACTGGATGGATGGCAGAGAGTTGGAGAGGAGGAGAGGCCGCGCTCTTCTTGGTGGTGGGCGAGTGGGTTTGCGGTAACGAGCGTGGGTGGGCGGGTTTTGGGCTCGGGCATCCAGGATGAATGGGTGGGTGGATGGATGGGGGTGGATGGATGGATGGCTGGATGGGCGTGTGTGTGTGTGTGTGTGTGTGTGTGTGTGTGTGTGGATGGAAGGAGGGATGGATGGCCTGGCGCAACAGCAACGGATGATGTCTTTCTTTCTCTCTCCTCACTCACTCACCTGCACTGCCTCTCACTCTGCCCATTCTTTTCCTCTCTGGTTTCCAATCCATGGGTTCCAGTGTTGTGCACGTTAGCTGTGTATGTACATTACCTACAGTGGGCAGTATGGTATGAATGGCCATGTGACAGCCAGCCAGCTCTCTATGATCTCCCCGTCTTTCACTCTCAAGACTGCGAGGACTGCCTGGCCGAAGGGTAACTGGAGACAGGCTGGCTGGCTTGTTGGATCCATAGATGGCTACGGCGGCACCGCTTTCCACTATCGCCCTAACAAAACCTGAACCCATCCATCCGAGCCATCCATCTCCGGCCTCGTCCCCCCCCTCCTCGCCCTCACTCACACGCCCGCGCGCACACGCACACGCCCAGCGTCTTGCCGCTCCGGCTTCGCGCTCACGCTGGACCAATGGTGCAATCTGGAACCCACGGCACGGCCGGTCTTTTTTTGTTTTGCCGGTGTTCCAGCCTGACGGTACCGAGTACATACATATTGAAAATATAGTGTGTAGGCGGTCCAGGGCCCAATCTCATGGGGGCACGAACGCATTCCTCTTCCTGCCTGGAAACGCATGAAGCAGCGGCGGATTACCAGGTGCTTACTTAAGTACCTACTTGCCTATCGGCCTGCATGTATGAGGTACTTACGTGTCCGGCTGTGCTGCGAGCGTCAGGACCTAAGTAAGGGCGAGGGCCTCTTCCCTGTCGATCATCCCCCTCCACGCCATCTCTAGATCTGCGTTATCCGTCCATACTTGATCGTAAGGTCGAAGCCCTGCATACGTTGCATCTGATCTCCCTGCTGCATTTGAAGTACACACACCAACTTACGTACCTCTCTCCTTCTCTCCCTCTCTCTCTCTCTCTCTTGTCTAGATATACCGAGTACACCTTCACACACATACAGGTTGACGTCGATTCCAGCTGCTGACATTCCTGGCCCGTATCCTTATCATCATCGCCGTTTTGACTATTACTGCCGGTACCCTCGCGGATGATCTTCCTTTCGCCGGTGCTTGCGCAGTGTACATGTGCTAAATCTTAAAATCCGGTCCCACGCTCACGGGGGACCGGTGCTAAAGTAGGTTGCATCGATTCATTACAGTAATCTTACGCCCGCCGTCTACGGCGAGCTACTGTCGTCGGGGCGAAGCAGAGGCATATTCGTCGGCGGTAGTGCTTTATGGCCAGCACGCGAGCAATGGGGGAGAGGGAGACAGGGAGAGAGAGAGAAAGAACACCACAATTACGTCTTGTCCATGCGCGGCAACGAGTCATTCTGCGACGGGCCGGAGGCACAGCCAACCATCTCGCCATGCAGCGCGGCAGCGTGCAAACTACCTACTTCCTATCCGGCAGTGAGGCGAAGTACATACATACATGATGCATGCATATTACAGGTAAGATCAGTATAACCAGGGTTGCCGCCCGGGGTAACTGAGATTGTGCCGTATAGCGAGGTTGCTTGTGTTGCTTTTTGTCTTTTTGCTTCTTCGCCTCCTACTCTTCAAGGCCGCCTTCTCTTTTTCGTTTTTCTTTTATGGCTACCAAGGCATCTTCGCCCGGCAGCGAGCTAATTGCATGACATTGACACTGGCGCATGGGGTCGCCCTTTACGCACCACTACGTTTGCTGCCGCCGTCTACTCGTTAATCTAAGACGAAAGGCTTCGTAAACGGAGGGGGGGGCGGTGGTAGAGAAGCACTGCCGCATCGTCAAAACGAACGGGCCACTATGGCATCTATGGCGAGGCTGTCTTTCCGTCCGCGCATGGCGTCCTTCCAACACCCGTCATCCGAGTAGTGCTGGGCGGCTGAGTGGCTATGGATTGGCCTCGGCCACAATGCGTTCATTCGTTGATACCTTCACTTGCCGACGAAGAGGCTGGCGGTCCGATGCGACGAAACTCAGCGTCGGCTGTCGCTAGCACCCCATGTTTTGGACTCGCATCATTTTGGGGCTGGTAATTTCATCCCTGAGCCAAGGTTGGCAGTACTTCCTGCAGCCGCGTACAATTGACTGGCTCAACCAACTATAACTATAAAAGAACCGTTCTGTCATGGATGGTCACGGCAGCCACCCCATCTATGTAATAACACCTTTGGCCATCTTCCTGCTATGGGAGCTGCCAAGGTCCGCACGACTTGCCGGCCAAGCCTCGGTCAGGGTTGATCTACAAACCATATTGCTTTCAACGCGGAAGCTGGAAGGAAGCCAACAAACAACGGGCAACTCTGGTGATATTGCCCGGGGGGCCCTCCTCCCCCGGTCTTCCTTCTGCTTCTCTTTCCATCCCGACCCCCGAGTTCGGTCATTGCCCTGGATCCAACCCAAGAGACGTCTACGCATCGGCACCCTGAGTCGTTCTCGGCCTCACACCACGGCCACTAGTGGGCCATCGGAACAAATGGCTCCCAAGCGCGCAGTGTGTCTTGCTTGACCCCGCGCGCATGCCATCGTCCGACCCATCAGTTCCTCGCCGGGGACAGCATCCGCCGTAGGAGCAGGGCGGCCTCGTACCTCGGCTCCCAGCGCGCGCAACTTGCACGCGGTACGATTCAGCCCTCCATCGGCGGCGTCTCCTCTGCCGAACTCCGACGACGGGAAGTTCGCCTGCGTGGTCGGCGGCGGGTGCCTGCTGGCTGCCGCCGAGGGCGCCGCGCCGAAGATCTTTTTCTGCCGGAGAGGGACGAGTCGATCATGTGCGGTTGTGCCAACGCTCATCCCACCCGCTTTTTGCGAATGCTTGTGAGGCTCGCCAGTCTTGAATCGACAGGGTCAACTAAAACGTGCCTGCATGTGCTAGCGGGTAGCGTCCACTCGGCAAGGGAGGGGGGAGGGCTTAATCAAAATGAGGCTCAGTGTGCCTGAGAAAGGTGCCGCCGCGCCTTACCCGCCCCTCGGCACGCAGCCGCGCTGGCCATAGATGAAGTGTTAAGTCGGTTTCGACTTCCCATCACCCTCAAGCAGATAGGAGGTAGGTAGGTAGTCAGGGCAAGCTTGCATGTGCAGCCAGCTTATGCGAACGCATGGAGATGACGTCCCGTCAAGGAGGGGGGTTCGGCAGAGACGAATGGAACTGCCCTGTAGGACTTGAACAAGGACGGAGGGTGGCAGGCAAGGACTCCAGGGACCACCGCCGCAGGTCGCGACGGGATTGTAGACATGAGGTGACTTGATCGGTCGTCAGGAGAGGTAAGTACCTACCTTACCTACCTACTTAGGTAGGTATGTGGCCCGACAGACAAGACGAGGGACGAGGGGAAACGGGATGGCCTCCCATCCCTACAACCTTCCCGGTTGACCTTATGTATTACTTACCTTACTTAAATACTACCTTACTGACTGTCCATATGTATCTATGGGTGCTTGTAGCGCAACGGTCGCTACTGGCGGTCCTACTCCGCATTTCTCCTCCTGGTTCGACCCGTCGCTCATCAACCTTCTTCATCTGACGGCGGATCAACGTGCCCAGATATCGCCCAGAAGCTTGACCACGGCAGGGGAGGAAACAAAGCGGCCCTCCCCTCGGGCGTGGGCCTCCGCAGCGACGCTTTCGGAAGGTAAACACGACAGCCACCGTGTGTCAGCGAGGCCGTGGATCTCCTTCAATTTCGGCTGGGCGCAAGCCCTGTCGGCAGAAAGAGACGCGCTTCTGCCATCCCAGACAGGGCCGAAAGAGACAACCCATGGTAGAAGTGCGGACCGGGTTTCCTCGTCCCAGTGCCACACGGAGTTTTGAAACGGGGGAGAAGGGGGGGGACACAGCTCAGATGCCGCCGCTGCGGCCTCGCGTGTTTCAACCGGCTCCAAATCCGTACCCCTGCTGCGGCTGGCGCGCCAATCAGCGTACGGGACCGACTTGAAACGTCGTCCTCTCATTCTCTAGGTCCCGTCGTTTTCCCATCCTCTCTCTCTCCCACTCTCTCTCATTTCCTGCCTGGCTACGACATTGGCTGCCAACCGGGCCGGCCAACCAGCCCGGCTCAGCCCAGCATAGCGTGATGGCGTTGCAGCGGCGTCGTAGGCACGCCGTTTCCAGTGGGTGGACCCCCCGGAGATACGGTCACGATGCGCCCCAGATCCGGCAGGGGCGCCCGCCCAACACCCCGTTCGTGAGGCTGCATGGCCGCCGCATGGCAGGGTCAACACACCGACCGTAGCGCGACGCAGGGAGACAAGGCAGGGCAGGGCAGGGCAGGGCAGGGCAGGCATGCATCATGGCCCGGAGAGTGGGTGGTCGTGTGAGGTGTGCGCCCAAAGAGCCTCCTCTCCTCTCCTTCTCTCGATGGGTCCATCGAACCGGCAGACCGTTGCGGCCCCATATTGACTTGCCTATTCTGTACGCGGCCTCGTCAGCAAACAGCGCCAAGAAGAATGCAAGATGCACGATCCCAGCATCGCCAGGAACCCGGGGGGTCCCTCTCCCCGACTGGTCAAACGTCTCGGGGGGCTCCCAACGGCCGCGGCCCGCCACCGAGCTTTTTGGCCAGGCAATGCCAGGTTCGGGCGGCTGGTCACGTACCACGTCCGACCATGGGACGTACTATAATCAGCATCATCAGTCTGGCGGCAGCGTTGGGAAGAAGTATGGGAAGTGGCGGCAACATGGCGTCGCCGGGCACCAGTCATCCCTTTCGGGTCGTCCGGCCTTGCGACGGGCTAGTTCGGCGGCATCACGGGCACGGATGGCGTGGCTGGCCGTCTGGCTCGGCACAACCTCCCCCCCCCCTTGGATTTTGAATTACTGCGTCGTACCGGCCTGGAGGGCAGTGTGGTAGCAGCCTCTCCATGGCAATGTCCCGGGCCAACCTCGCTACCGTGGCTACATATTTTGCCATGCCGAACAGACCGCTGCGTAATCGATGCACCGAGAGCCGCCCAGCGCGCCCAGCGGGTTGGCGTGCCCCCCTCCCTCCCCCCCAGGCCGAAGGATTCGTGCATTGTACCGGGGGACCGACGCGGCCTCCCTCCCGTCCGGCGAGGCCCCGGGGCTCTACGCGTACAACGTACGTACCTAGCTAGATACATACCTCGTAGAAGTAGTGTGCCCGTAGAAAGGGCAAGGCCAGGCAAGCAGCATGGAAGCAAGCCGGGGCGCCTGCGCGCAACCGCGGCAACCCTCGAGACGGCGTGCCAATGGCCTGGGCAGCTGGGCGAGCAGCTGGGCCCTCGAGCGGCCGAGGTCCTTCATCTCCCGGCATGAATTGAGCAAGCGGCCAGGCGTTGAGGCAGCTGTGAACGGCGGTGGCCGCCCCCCCGCGATGTGACTCTCAACGGCGGCGCCCCACCGGCGGCCCAGATTTGAGGCTCAAGACGCGAGCGGCGAAGAAGGGCCAATCTCGTGCCCCCGGCGCAGCTAATATGTACCAGATGGGGCCATAAGATCGGCCCCCCTCCCTTCCAAACGCTCGTAAGTCTGCAACGTGTGGCCGGCAGCCCAGCGAGCGAGAGAGAGCGAGCGTCGTCCAGACCCCCTGGGCCTGTCGCACGTCGGCGTCTGGGATTGAACAGCTGCGGTGGATCGACGCGCTGCTCAAGGAGGCGCCCCGTTTGACTTGGCGCTTCCACCCACCCCCCCGAGACTGGGATGGCTTGGGGTCTTGGCGCGCTCCCTCTTTTGCCCACCACCCAGTCAAAAGAGGTTGCCTTGCTTACAGGCGAGCAGCAGGGCGGCCCTGCAGCGGGCACGGCGGCGACCATGTATGAGAGAGCGCGGCTTGACCCAGCCCGCTCAGATCCACTTCATGCTTCAACCCCGGCGGCGATGCCACCCCAGGCCTGCGGCTGCGCTGCCCTCCCCCCCATCAGATCAGGACCCCTCCGACGACGAGAAGGGCAACCGACGCTCGCCCTCCCCTGATGGCGAGAGCCCTGACCGGGCCCATGATGGGATGGCAAACGGACGCTGCACGCGCCCCCTCTCCCCCCCCCTCCCGGCTCATCACCCCGGCCGGCCAGCTGACCTTCGACAGCTTCATAAAGCGGCCGCTATACCGGTTGTTTGTTCCTCCTCTTCTCCCCTTCCGCCCTCGTCCCTCGTCAGAAGCATTTTATTCTTTTTTTTTTCTCTTCGGTGGAACTGATTCTGGAAGCCGTTTGCTGTATTGTTCAACCAGCTTGACAATACCCGGTCTCGTCTCATTCTCTCTCCGGATTACCCGTTCGCCGTTCTTTGTCTACTTCTCCTCGCCGGCCGCCCTCGCCCACGGGTATTCGAACTTTTTTTTCTTTCTAACCGACCTTGCCTGGAGCTGGATTGCCGTATAGAAGAAATTCTTCGCTCGATACACCCGGTCAACTCTCCTTCGGACCCGGCTTTTTTCTAACCCTCCCTTCCAACTCCTTTTCGGCTTGTCTGGTACAGCGAAGATATCTACACTCCCTCGGTATTCCTACACCCTATATCTTTTCCCACAATGGCTTCTCGATTCACCACCGCCGTCACCGCCCTGCTCGCCGCAGCGGCCACCCTCGCCCAGGGATCGCCCATCGCGGCCCGCCAGACCGCCACCGCCCCCAACGGCATGGTCCTGGCCAACCCCGATGCCACCGACATCATCCCCAACTCGTACGTCGTCGTCTACAAGAAGGACGCCGGCCAGGAGAAGGTCCAGGCCCACCAGCTCTCCGTCATGACGGCCCTCAAGAAGCGCAACCTCAACAAGCGCGGCTTCAACGGCCACCTGCTCTCCACCGACGTCAAGCAGTTCGCCATGGGCTCCTGGAACGCCATGGCCTTCGAGGCCGACGACTTCATGGTCCAGGACATCGGCTCCGCCGAGGAGGTCGACTACGTCGAGGCCAACGTCAAGGTCAAGGCCTTCGCCCTGCAGCAGCAGATGAACGCCCCCACCGGCCTGGTCCGCCTGTCCCACGCCAAGGTGGCCACCGCCGGCAACGCCTCCTCCCAGGGCTACGTGTTCGACGACCAGGCCGGCGAGGGCATCACCGCCTACATCGTCGACACCGGTGTCAAGGCCTCGCACTCCGAGTTCCAGGGCCGCGCCACGCTGGCCGCCAACTTTGTCAACGACGTCGACGACGATGAGAACGGCCACGGCAGCCACGTCGCCGGCACCATCGGCGGTGCCACCTTCGGCGTCGCCAAGAAGGCCGACCTCATCGGTGTCAAGGTGCTCGACGCCCAGGGTGGCGGCTCCAACGCCGGTGTCCTGCAGGGTCTCCAGTTCGTTGCCGACGACGCCGCCAAGAAGAACCTCAAGGGCAAGGCCGTCATGAACATGTCCCTGGGCGGTTCCAAGTCGCGCGCCATCAACGCCGCCGTCGCCCAGATCGCCGCCGCCGGCGTTGTGCCCGTTGTCGCCGCCGGTAACGAGAACCAGGACTCGGCCAACGTCAGCCCCGCCTCGGCCCCCGAGGCCATCACCGTCGGCGCCATCGACCAGACCAACGACGCCAAGGCCAGCTTCAGCAACTTCGGCCCCGACGTCGATGTCTTCGGCCCCGGTGTCAAGGTCGAGAGCGTGGGCATCAAGTCCGACACCGACACCGACACCCTGTCGGGTACCTCCATGGGTATGTTTCCCGTTGCCTCCCTACTACACACCCTCCCGCATGATCCATGAAAACTGACTCGTCTCCGACAGCCTCTCCCCACATTGCCGGTCTCGCCGCCTACCTCATGGGCGTTGAGGGCATCAACACCGTCCAGGGCGTCAAGGACCGCATCACCGAGCTCGCCGGCGCCACCGGCTCCGAGGTGCAGAAGAACACCCGCGGCACCACCAACGCCATTGCCAACAACGGCAACCTGTGAGACCTTCCCTCATAACCGCGTGCGCACATATACACACCGGGTCCCGCATTGCCGTCCCGCGCCGCCTGTGAGAGCCCCTGTCTGTATGACGCCTGCTGGTGGGGTTATTCCACGCACTTCACGAAGCAACGGAAAATATCTTTATCATCAACAGTACATATCAATGGACAGCGGAATTATCTTGGGAAGCGATGCGTGCTAGTGCGCTCTTTGCCGTCTTGTTGCCGCCCCCTGGGTATTTTTCTGGAGCTTGAGCGTTTCCGGCGCGCGAGGGGGGCCATCATCTGCAAGGGGGGGGTTTTCAAAAGGACCGCGCCGTCGCCGCTTGCGACGTAACGAATGACCATCTGTCTATAAAATCTCTAGACATAATACCAAGCACATAAAAAAAGAGATACCAAGCCAAAAATACCATTATGAGAACTGCCCCCTGCCCGTGTCAGATGCGACATGGGGGGTCTCTGGAGGAAACACATGCCGCATCGTGATCGTACGGATCGACATGGTTCAAGCCCAAAGGCGAGAGAGCCAAGACGCAGGCCATCAAGCCCGTCCTCCATGCGCGGCATGTGGGAAACCCAACGGCAAACGCACAAGCAGCATGAGACACGCGGAAAGGCCGGGCAGCGGCAGAGCGACAGCACTTGCTACCGCCTTGAGGCAAGCAAAGAACCACTCGCGTGCAATTGCCAAGCCGACAAGAGGGGGGTTTTCCCCGCCAACCCGGAAACACAGTCTCGGAACGCGTATCGAGCGAGACCCGCCCCTTTGTTCGGAGCCTCGCACTCTGCGGGCGGCTGCGCTTTGGGGGAGGGGGCGCCTTGGGCGTCTGACGCCGGAACGGGAGGATTCTGCTTCAGTCGTGCTGCACTACTTAGGCAGTCCTCACTGGGTCTACAACACCATTGTCGTGGTAAACGGCATCTGTTCGCGATCCACGGTCGTGTGGCCCTTAGTGACAGGAAAAACAAGGGCGCACGAGCGCGTGCCTACGGCCTCTTGAGGTCGGTACTACTCGCCATAGAGTTTGCTATCAGCACTTCTCGGCACAACTGCAGTCATTGGGAAGGACCGAATTGCAATTTGACATCCGTGCTAGGGCTCAGGCCTCATGGCTGCACTTGCTTGCCTCTCGGGGTTCGCCTCGTCCAGTAGGTCAATCACGGAGGCAAGGAAAAGTTTCAAGTGTGCATCGTAACAGCTGGGTCAAACATAAAGTAACAAGAGCAGTCTGCAGCCCGCGAGGCGCAATGGCAGAGTCTGCTTGCAGGTGTATTAGGATCGTGATAGTGTAGTCTCCGGATGATGAAGAAAGATCCGGTCGCATCATTAAAGCAGTCGTAAAGTCGCCATGTCGTGATAGACCGCACTTGGGTCGACGGAGGGCATCATGCGCAAGAAAAATTCAACACGCCCGAAGGGGTTGCTTTCGGGGTGACTTATAATTCGTCGTGGGCGCCTGTTACCGCAGGCGTCACCATCGATGTCACAGTTTCCCGGACTTCAGGAGTCATCATCTTGTCGAACCGCGCGCCGAAGAACCAGGCGACACCGATCTGGCGATTCACGTTAGTCAATCAGGACAGATGAGCACGGGCAAAGGGCAGAGAGAACTCACCATAAGACCTCCCGTCATCATCAGCACCAGGACCACCGCAAGCACCAAGAGCATTTGCTCGGCAAACTCGCCACTGTCTTCCGACCGCTTCGTCTGTGCCAAGGCAGCCGCCTTCTTGGGATCCTGCGTGGGGAACAAGGTCTCGATAAACTGTTCGATCTTGCCGCACGATGCGCTGATCTCCAGGAAGTGGGGATCCCTCGGGTCGTTCTTCTTCGCTATCCTCCTTGCGTAGCGACGGAACACGCCGCAGACCACTCGAAGGTTGGCCGTCGAGTCAAGCATGAGCTGACAGGCATCGCCCTTGGTGAGCTTGATGTGGCGCTCGAAGATGGCAGGGTTCTGGAAGACGAGTTCCAGCGAGGCGATGGCCATGGATTGAGGAATGGCCACAAAGTTGAAAACGCTCTGTTCCCGAATGCCGGCCATGTAGAACAGGCACTCCTCGGCATGTTTCAGCGCGTTGAGCACCATCTCGGAGCTGCACTGCAGAGCCTTGGTGCGGTTCTTGGGGTCGAACATGTCGTCCCAATTATCGACATACTTGCTCCAAATCTCTTTGGGCCAGAAACGCCGCTTGTCCAGGAAGTCCTCATGTACGTCTCGGATGATGTTTGTTTTCTGCAGGAACTGACCCATGCTCTCGGTAAGCTCAGGGCGTTCCAGCAGGGCGGGGTTGGCCCAGTCGCCAGCGACGAAGAGCCGCGTCAGGCCTTCACCAACCAGGCCTGCGACGTAGTGGCAGTACTTTTCGTACTCTGCTACCGTCTTGACACCCTCCTGGTGCTCGGCGCTCAGCGCGTAGTCGGCCATGCCGCCGCCCATCTTCTTGGTGATGTCTTCGATGATCTCGAAGTAGTTGCTCTTGAGCTTCTTCAACTCAACAATGACGTCGTCGAAGTGGACGAGCAGCTCCCGGTCCTTCTCGTCCGGGCCGTTTTCTTTGAACGTCCACCCATCGATCTGCATCAGCTTGTAGAAGTCGCGGAGCAGCGGCTCCTTCGCGTCGGCCGAGATGGTCATGTCGTCCTCGATGGTGTCCAGGCCGCGAAGCACCAGGTAGAACAGGGCAATGGGGACGAGCATGTCGGGGTTGAGCTCCTGGATGACGGTCGCAAAGCTGCGGCTCGTCTTCTCCAGGAAGTAGAAGCACGACTTGAGCTCCTTGGACTCCTTGGAGGGGTCGCGGGTGTGGACGGGGTCGTGCCATACCTTCCACTGGATCATGGAGCGAAGCTGGACCGGGTGGAAGGCATAGTAGAGGATGTTCTTGATGGACGGCATGACGGCGGTGCGGTGCGGTGCGATGCGATGCGCGACGGTGCGTAGGCGGTGCTGGGGTGGACTGGATGCTTTCCTTTTTTTTTCTTTTCCCTTCCGGGCGGCCCAACAAAGGGTTTAAGGGGGAAGGGGATCCGTGGACACTTTCCAGCGTAGGTGTCCACTGGGGGGGGTGGGCGGAAAGTAGGCGACGAAAGCGCGCAGACTTTTCGCGTCGAGCCGGGATTAGCTGTAGCGGGGGAGGGAAGGAGGCAGGACGAGGGGGAAACGAGGTATTAAACGTCGAGAAGTGGGAGGTTAAATATCTTGCGCATGAATGCAAAATGAAGGAACGTGGAGGACAGAAAGGACACACACACACACAGAGCACCTCTCTGGCTCGCTTGGTTGCTTGCCTAGCCGTGAGGAGAAATGGATGGCGTGAAGGGAGGTGTTTATGGGGATTGGGGGAAAGTCGGTGCACTAGGCAGGGGCGGGATGTTGGGCGGGCGCCGCGTGACGAAAGCCGCTGCGGGCTGAGATGGCAAGCTGGGCCAAGCCGGAGAGGAGAGAAAGGAAGCGACACGGTCTGATTGGGCCAACCGGGCCAGTCTCATTTCCAAATGCTGTTTCTAGAAGACGGCGCCGTCCCCGAATGGAGCGACGGCCGACAGGGCGTGGCCGAGGACACCCACTGATGTGTAACCTGCATACTTGCCTGCCTCCTACAGACTTCCAGTATGCTGCATCTGCCCGTCGATGCGCGGCTGAGGGCGTGCGGCTGGGATGGAAACAAACGGTCTGCAGGAGGCCGTCGTCCTGGCCGAGCCCGCAGCCGGTCAGCCAAGCCGGGCCGGTTGGCTGCTTGGCCAGCGGCGGCGCGTGTCACGATGGTGCCCCAACCGCTACGGTAAGCACCTTGGTTCGCATACACACGCACACGCACACACCTGAAAGTCCTCGGTGTGCGGTGAGGCGCAAGCTCGGTGGTATTGGAGTAGGTATGTAGGTAGTCGCCCAGCAAATAGGAGGTTACCCATGCCGCCATCCAGTCCTCTTCTCCGAAGGGGCATAGTCGCTATGGATCCATGCACATGGCATATGCAGGTACCATGATCATGTCGCACCGGGATGCCTGGGGGAGAGAAAGAGAGAAGGAGGGAGGGAGAGGGGGAGAGAGAGAGAAAGAGAGCCCAAGCCGGGACGTTTCCCTATTCTCCAGGTCTGTCCGACGCCGTCAGCTTACGGGATTTTCACACCAGCTGTGCCAATCCCGCGTGGCTGCGAACACCGGACAGGCTGTCATGTCGCTTCCTTCCTTCATTCGGGATGCCGGGATACCGCTCCGGTCTCGAATGCCGGCAACAAGAAAATTCGCCCCGGAATTCCCGAGTCTCCCCATCTTTCTCTATTTAATTACATGTGTATTTAATCCAGTGGTATGGAGGAGATCGGGTGCGCGTGTCCTCTTTGTCCCTTTTGTGATGACCAGGGAGGCCTTTCGGTCGGAGGAGGGCTCTTCAGGGGAACCGCAGTCGTCATCGTGAAATGCCTGCCCGCCACACAGCTGGCCGCTGTACCTGGAGGTAGGCATGTTGACAGGGCTGCCCTGGCTTTAGGTTGGCTGCAATAGTATCCAGCACCCCCACATCCTATCCATGGGTTATCCAGGGCCCCAAGGGGGCCCGGGAAAGTGGGAAGTAGCCCTGAAGATGGTTGCTTTTGAGAACCGCCCTATGGCGGCAGAACAGGGTTTTCTATCCCTTCCCTCCCATATGCCGCGCTGTTCAGCCATGGAGTGCTACGCCGCCGCAGTGCTGGATATGATGTTGCTTAGGAAGGAAGAGGCATCCGGTATGTAGGTAGGTAGCCTTCACATGCCGTCGCGCTCTCCCTTGCGGCTCTTCGGGACACCCCCTCCACCCCCCATGTCTCATGCGCAGGAACATTCGGCACTTGAGGCCCTCCCTGTCCGTCATCCGTCCGTCAAACTTCCAATTGCAGGCGCAGTGTTCGTTCCCCCCCCTTCGTCCGCTGTCCCTCTACCGGCAACGGCCGCGCTGGCGTGTGGAGCCAGCCAGCGGAGGGTACCTTAAACCCCTTGACCCCTCTCTCCATGGAAACTCCAAAGAGGCGGTGCGGGCAGTGAGCAGAACAACCGATCCCTCCCTTCAAGCCTGGCTCGGCCACCGAGTGAGTCCTGCACCCGCACGGGAACCCCCAGATCCATTTCTCTCGCCTCCTTATCTGGACCAGAGACAATACAGAAAGGGACCATTGACCACTGCTGGGCCTCCCGGGTTGTACCCGTACCACTTGCAAGAACCAGCGCGAGGTTTCACCTGGTCGCCACCCCGACTGCCCTTTCGTGATCTCGTAGGTGCTGGCTGGGAAAAGGAAGCGACATCCCATCCCTTGGTGGCACAAGAGTAGCATTCCACGCTCGACATCTGAACTCGCCCTTGTCCGCCTGTCTCGCTTTGCCTTTATTGACCGGTGTCCCCCCGTCCTTCGCTACTTCCCTCCCTTCCCCGTCCCATATATCAACGCCCGTCGCCCGTCGTCGTCGTCGTCGTCCGCCGCTCGTTCGTCTTCCGCCAGTTGCCGCCCCCCTACGGAAAGCTACCTGCCATTCTCGCTCTGATTTCTTTCGATTCTGCATGATACCCGGGATTCAGCCCCTCCAAGAACTTGCGACAAGCACCAAAATACCACCATGGCGGCCAATGGCGATTCGAAGAATGTCTTCCTCATCTGGGGAGGCAAGGGCTGGGTAGCAGGCCATCTCGAGACTTTGCTTCGAGGCCAGGGCAAAGAAGTCTACACCACGACGGTCCGCATGGAGAACCGGGAGGCGGTCAAGGCAGAGCTGGAGAAGATCAAGCCGACCCATGTGCTCAACTGCGCCGGATGCACCGGCCGCCCCAACGTCGACTGGTGTGAGGACAACAAAGATGCCACGATGCGGTCCAACGTCATCGGGACTCTCAACCTGACGGACTGCTGCTTCCAGGCTGGCATCCACTGCACCGTCTTCGCCACGGGCTGTATCTATCACTACGACGACGCACACCCGATCGGTGGGCCGGGCTTCACAGAAACGGACCCGGCCAACTTCACAGGAAGCTTCTACTCCGAGACCAAGGGCCACGTTGAAGAGGTAAGTGGCCGGCGGCGGTTCACCGGGCTGCACGCTCCTGGTCGCTGACCCTTTTGGCCCCGTTGCAGATCATGAAATACTACCCCAACTGCCTGATCCTCCGTCTGCGCATGCCCGTCTCGGACGACCTGCACCCGCGCAACTTTGTGACCAAGATCAGCAAGTACGAGAGAGTCGTGGACATCCCGAACAGCAACACCATTCTGACGGACCTGCTGCCCGCCTCAGTGCTGATGGCCGAACACAAGGACACGGGCGTCTACAACTTCACTAACCCGGGCGCCATAAGCCACAACGAGGTGTTGTCGCTCTTCCAGCAGATCGTCCGGCCGAGCTTTACCTGGAAGAACTTCACCGTGGAAGAGCAGTCCAAGGTCATCAAGGCCGGCCGAAGCAACTGCCTGCTGGACACCACCAAGCTGGAGAAGAAGCTGGCCGAGTACGGGTACACGGTGCCCGAGGTGCACGAGGCTTATAAGCAGTGCTTCGAGCGGATGAAGGCAAATGGGGTTGAGTGAAGTGGTGAAGCCAAGCGGTGACCCGTTGAGATTGAGCTGTCATTGGCTTGGGGCCAACGCGTCTGACTTGCTTTTTTTTCTTTTTCCTTCTTCTCTTGATTTTGCTGCATGGGGGCTAGGGCGTCTATATATGTACCTACGAGCCAGGGTTCTGGCGGGGGTTTTCATTCACCTCCACAATCGACGATGATGCGAACGAGTCATTGAGGGGAGGAAGACGGCGTCGCCACATTGTATCGGTGTCCTACGAAGATGCATGTTTCTAGAAAAGCATCGTCGAGATTTCAATAGGAGTGCGGAAGCGTCCTTCACAAGTACACTTACGGGCTGCTTGGCTCACTGGATGGATCTAATAGACCCGGACCCGGTCTGTATTCGTTCGAGACTTCCAGTACTCGCGTGGACGGGATGCTCAGCCACTGTAGCTCAGGTGGGGTTCACGGCGTGCCCGTGGATCGGGTGATGATGGAAAGAATTGCCCCGCACTTGCCAGTCAAGGTTCCTATCCGTCGTCCCTCCAGCCCCGATCACATGGGAAGATCGTATTTCCAATCAGACGGCACCAAAAACAAACATCGTGAGATCCCACGAGAATGAAGGGACACGGACGACGGTAAGCGGGAAACGGGAGGCAGCGAGGGTGCCGAACAACGCGACGCCAAAGTACATACCCATTGACAGCCCCAGGCCCGGCTAGTCGGCTTTGACCCTTGTTCGATAAGATTCGCCCTGGATGAGCTGCGTACCGGTTGGGCTGGTGTGCGGGGCACTCGACATACTTGTACGGGCTGTGAGGAACCTTCGCAGCAGTACGGACCTACTACGTCTATCTGCATGGATGCCATACACAAGTCGGGCCTGGCAAAAACTGGCTGGCTGGCTGACCGGCTGAGGGAGGCTGAGAGAACGGCAAAGATATCCGCGGTGCCACCACAACCGACGACGTAATTTCTATGGCCGATCAAGTGTCATCTTGGGGAGCTTACGTAGCGCGAAAGGCAAACCCATGTCTGGGAAACAGACTGGCAGTGTCTGGGTTGGTCTGGTCAGATCGCGAAGGTAACGGATAAACCTGAACATGGGATTTTCCCCCGCCCCCCCTCCGGTCGAAGTCGTCGTCAAAGGGAAGGGGGGAAAAAACCAGGATCCGATCATCGCTTGCTGAGGCCAAAGGGTTTTTGCTCGTTGGCGCCTGACAAGCAAAAAGCTCGTTCCTCTTTTCACCCAGTAATTCTGCATACCGGTTTGACCTACCTCTTCAGTGCCCGCATACCTACGAGCACATCCCTTACCTAATCACCCATCCCACATATACATCCATTCATTGCTGGGCGGTAGGCAGCACCTGGACAGGCGACATCATTTCGTGGGGCAGCCCATCATCCGCTTCCGCCATCCCACCTTCACACCCTTCACCTCCCACCGTCAAACCTACACCGCCTGCGACGTTCCCGGCCGCACAGCAGAGCTATCCTCGAGTTTTCCCATTTCCCTGTTGTACTCGACACCGGCCTTGAGCAAAACGCAGGGCCATGGTCGCCGACACCGCGTACTACGACGCCTTGGGCGTGAAGCCGACTGCGACCGACATCGAAATCAAGAAGGCGTACCGCAAGCTTGCTATTGTCCACCACCCAGGTAAGCGCCCTCGCCCTGCGCTGTGCTGCCCTACCGTCGTCGCGACCGTCTGCCTCCCCTCTTCGCGCCACCGCTGACCCGGCCCAGACAAGAACCCCGGCGACCCCACCGCGCATGAGAAATTTCAGACCATCGGCGAGGCCTACCAGGTGCTGTCGGACAAGGACCTGAGAGCCGCGTACGACAAGTTCGGAAAAGATGCCTCCAAACCCAGCGAGGGCTTCGTCGATCCGGCCGAGTTCTTCTCGAGCATTTTCGGCGGCGATGCGTTCGTCGACTGGATCGGCGAGATCAGTCTCATGAAAGATCTCACGGCCACCATGGACATTACCATGACCGGCGAGGAAGCAGAGGCCGCCGCCGCCGCCGAGGCCGAGGCCGCTGGGGATGCCGAATTCCCTGGCACTGAGGAGGCCAAGCGCGAAAGCGCGAAAGCCGCCGCCGCCGCCGAGGAGGGCGCTGCCGGCCCCGCCACCCAGGCCCCGCCGGCCGTGGTGGTCGAGGACGAGAAGGCCACCGAGCCTGCCGTGGGGGCGGAGAAGCCCGCCGGGGCGCCGCCCGCCGCCGTTCCCGAGGCTGCCGCGGAGAAGCCCGCGCCGCCGCCCCCCGCCTCCCCAAGCCCTTCGGGCACGTCCACCCCCTCACGACACGCGATACCCATACGCCCGGCCCTTATGGACAGGCCCTCGGATGAGTCGCACCTGGCAGGCCAGACAGAGGAAGAGAAGGAACTGCGGAGAAAGGAGAAGAAGAAGGGCCTGTCCAAGGAACAGAAGGAGCAACTCGCTGCCTATGAGCAGGAGCGCGCCAAGGTGCGCGAAGAGCGTGTCAAGACTCTCGCACAGAAGCTCCAGGACCGCATCAGCGTGTGGACCGAGACCGACAAGGGCCCCGATGTCACCAAGGCCTTCCAGGAGAAGATACGCCTCGAAGTCGAGAACCTCAAGATGGAGTCCTTTGGTCTGGACATCTTGCACGCCATCGGCCAGGTTTATCTGAGTAAAGGCACCGCACTGCTGAAGAGCCAAAAGTTCTTGGGCATCGGTGGCTTCTTCAGCCGCATGAAGGACAAGGGCACGTTGGTCAAGGAGACTTGGAACACCATCAGCAGCGCTATTGACGCCCAGCAAACCATGGAGGAGATGGCACGTATGGAGCAACAGGGCGGCGACGAGTGGACCGACGAAAAGAAATCCGAGTATGAACGACGCGTCACCGGCAAGATTCTGACCGCTGCCTGGCGGGGATCCAAGTTCGAGATCCAAAGTGTTCTGAGAGAAGTGTGTGACACGGTCTTGAACGACAAGAAGGTTCCGCTGGCCAAGAGGCTGGAGCGTGCTCAGGCCCTGGTCCTGATTGCCGAGATTTGCTCCAAGGTACGTATATCCAGCGGGGGTGTGTCGGCGGGAGCGTGATGCTAACTAGACGTTCAGGCCCAGAGATCCCCTGAAGAGGAAGGCGAGTACATGGCATTTGAGCAACTCGTGGCCGAGGCGGCCATCAAGAAGGAGAAGGAGAAGGACAAGAAGGGAAAGCACAGGCACAGCCACCACAGCCACCAGGCACCAGAGGAGTCGCCCGAGGCGTCGTCCGCGTCCAAGGAGAAAGCATAGAGGCAGCAAGCCTTTGGGCGAGCGCCTACGCCTTGGCCTCCCCGGTAGCTTCTCGCCATGCCAGTCTCATACGCTCAGTCTCGATACCGCCTGTTGATCAAGAAAGTAAGGCTTCTACCATTTCGGGTGTGGGATTGGTAGGAATGTCGTCTAATCCCTATGCTAGAGCATGGCAAGATTGTGGGGTAGGTGGGAATGTGTTGTTTTCCTAGAGACGGGTACCCTAGCATGCGATTCATACTCTGTTCTTTAATAGATTGAAGGCAGATTATCGTCTGCCTTTCCGATTCCCCATCGATTCCCCAGCATTACCGAACCCCCCTGCTTTACTGAGCCGTGCCGACCTGTGAAGCCCGCTATAGACATCTCTGCAAGCACCCCCGGAGTCGTCGGGGTGATAGCTTCCCAGGCCGTCGAATCCAAGCCCGTCCGGCTTAGCACACGGAGTTGTCGCTCAAATAGTCCAAGAGCCCATCGACACACCCGCCGCAGGAACAGAGCTGTACCCGCCATCTTTGTCAGCGCCGAGGGGGGACCGAACCGGAGAGGGGAAAAAATGAAAGAGAAAAAGAAAGAAAGAAACCGTATTACCAAGGATTTGTCGTTACCAGCCACACAACCCACGAGCGCGTCAACGCTGCCGCCGCCCAACTGAACCTGCGACTGGACGCAGCCGGCCTGGTCCTGGACGCTCTGGCATTTGGGCAGGTCGCACGTGGCGACTTGGCGCCTCGCCGTCCGCGGGAGTCCGCCAACCGCGAGGCCCAGGCACGAGGGGGCGCACGCAGCGGCGAGGGCGAAGGCGGAGCCGCGCATGGTGGGAGAGGTAATATATCTGCAGTACGTGTGTGTGTGTGTGTGTGTGTGTGTGTGTGTGTGTGTGTGTGTGCTTCCAGCTTTTAATATTTCCCTGTTGCAGGAGTAGGGGGTTTTCGACGTGGTGTTTGTGGGAAGGGGGAGGGGGAGGGAGTTTTTCGCGGAGTGTATGTAGAGAGTGTCGAGGAAAAGGGGGGGGGAAACGGGTCGTTCTTCTCCCCCAGGCAACGAAGACGCAAGGCCTCGGTTAAGTAACCCCCCCTTCCCTTCCCCCTCCTTTTTTCCGCCAGAAGGCCGCAAACCTGGCCCGCTCCCCGGAGAAAAAGAAAGAGGGGGGGGGGTTTCGTCGAAGTCGGCCGGCCAACAACCGACCGGGCTGGGGGGCAGCACGACGGACGACGACGACGACTCGCGAGACTTTGCCCCGGCCGCTCCATCGGGCACGCTCATCGTGAGCACATAATGACCCACCAGGCCGTTACCCCCTGCCGTCGGGGGGCCACACGCTGCCCCTCCCACCCGATCTCGCCGATTGGGGGGGGTCCCGGAGCGATGCTCGAGCTGAGAAGGTAGAAGAGAGGGGGGGAAGGGGGGAGGGCGCAGCAGTCGCTCCGCCCCGGCCCGGTCTTCGTTCCAGCAACCCCTCCTTGCCGGCCGGGGGGGAGAGGCTTCGTTGAATACAGACGGGTTGGGAGTCATGAACAGCGCGGCTCTCCCCTAGATGGGGCTGGCGGGCGCGGGGACGCGGGGGGACAAACTACTAGACGCGTCCAGACGGGGGGCTGTAACGAAAGGTAAATTCTAAAAATAACGTGCCCTCACACCCCTCCCCTTCCGCATAGCGCCGAAAGTTCCCTTCACTAATTTACCTGTTCCCGTGATAGCAAAGACGGGGGGAACGAATTCAGTCCTTGTCCAGGACTTGGTATCAACCGCACCAATCCCTTATAGCGGTGTCCCAGACGGCGACCCGGGAGGGAACACTGAGCATCCATCACCCGCGGGGGAGGGGGGTCTTCGATGATGCCCGAGAGCCTAGCGAAAAACCGTCCCTTGCGCGCGACTACTGACTCGTTTACGCCTCTTCGCGGAGATATTTCTTTTTTTCTCTTCTTGGCCACTATATCCTGTTATGTCCGCAGAGGCTCCGACCGGGCTGGTCTCCGTGGAATTTTCACGCCCAACGGCGGGGGACAGACTATGTGACCTTGAACGGACGGAGACGATGGCAAAGTTTCCGGCAGACCGAAGTCCGGGTTCCCCCGTTCTGCCCAGTGCGTGTACCTCTCTCTCTCTCTCTCTCTATGTGCGTGTGCTTGTGTACGTGTCGGTGTACCCCCCTCTCACATCCCTCCCCCCCTCTGTTCACCTGTGGGCACTTATGTCCCTTCGGCAGCGAGTCACCCAACTCCGTTTTATCAGTCGCACACCAGTAAGCACGCCCACGTGGCAGAGCAAGCCGCGGCGCAAGTTACGGGTTGCACACGGGGGACGTGTGGGCTATCGAGGTAGCTTTTCTGTTTCCCCCAAGGTTTTCTTACCTGCATGACGGGGCTGCCCCCTCTCTAGGCGCCTTTGGACAGGGACGATCATCCATGCTCGCGGCTCGACGGGTCGCTAACGGAAGGAAGGGGGGGTCAGGGGTCCGGTCTTTGACGGGACGACCCGGCCGCCAGGTCCGGCAATTGCCAGCGCCGCGTTCCCTATGGGGAAGACAACGCCGCCCCCCCCCCCCCCTCCGCGCCAGGGCCGACCAACGGCGTGGATTAGGAAAAATGCGAGGGACGGCACCGACGACAGTGACAGGTGACAAATACGTGCCATCTTTCCATCGGAGCCTATTTGGACGGGTCTGGCGATATTGCGGACCACGCCTTGTTCTGTCGGTGCTCTTGACTCATATCAAGAATCGTCCATCGGTGGAGGGAAACGGTTCTTTGGCGCACCACAAACCGCCAACCACCCCAAGTGGCAGATTCGGTTGAAGGAGGGGGGGGGGATTCCTTCAAGTTTTTCTTCAGATAAATGCGGTTCCCCTGAGTTTTCCTCGGAACGAGTGACGAAAAGAAAGCGATGATGAGGGGGTGACTTTTACCTCGCATCGCGGCGCGTGCACGCGCTTACGGAAGAGACAGGGCGGGGGAGACGGGGGGCTTGGGCACGCATCCTCGGCGCGACGGGGGGAGCGGGGTGGGCGGTATCGGGTAACGATTCGAGTCGAGCCCGGTTTGGCCGCGGCGAAGCCGAGGGCCCGATGACTGCGTGTGCCAGCGGCGATGGCGACCGAAGACACCATATTCCTTCGGGGGCTCGGCAGAGGACGCGACGATGCATGCTGGTCTTGGGCGATTACCGGCAGGGAGCCCCCCCCCCTCTCCCGACAAAGCGTACCAGGTGACCGACAGAACCGACCGAAGCGTCCGTTGCGCCCGTCGGCACGCGTGGGGCGGTTCAAACCCCCCCCCAAGGGCCCGAGCCCGAGGGGGGAGACGCTCCCCCCAACCCCCTTGGCTCACGTAGGTTAAGAGAGTATCATGGACGGGGGTGACGGCGTTGGCGGGCTGGGCATCCAGTATTACGGCCGGTAGATGGGCGTCGAAAAGCTTGGCGGCAGCCGCGGCGCCCCCTCCCTTCCCCCTTTTCTCGCGCTGACGCAGTGCCAATGAAGAAAACGCCAGGGAACCCGGCTGCCCAGACCTCCTCAACGGCGGGTGGCTTCGTCGCCAAGGCGCCACGGCAGGCTGACTTGGGCATAGCTCGCGCAAGCTTCACGTCACGACAACGTCCCTCCTACTGGGGCGTTTCGTAGGGCTTCGAATGCGTGGGGGACGGGAAGAAACACCGGGCTGAGAAAAAAAAAAAACGCATGACGCACGGTCTTCATTGGGCGGTATGCAGAGCGCGTTCAATTAAATCAGTAGGGTATACTAGGTAGTTCTCTGGGTAAAGGTATCATCGTCATCATCAGCGCTCGCATACACGAGATTGATATCATTCGCTGCCGTTCCGTGCCGAGGTATTTCATAATAGAGTGCCGGGTCCTAAGCAGGAATCGTGACACCGCATACGCGGCCACGGATCTAACAGCAATCATATCTGTCGTCATTGGTAACGACGAGAAAAAGGCCCAGGGGGTGCCTGGGGAGGTGCCAGCCAGCGTCTGCTTAGACGGTGGCACGAGGGGGCTTGCCACGAGCCTCGCGGCCCTTGTCGGACCAGGGGAAGTGGAGGACGGGGATGAGGAAGAACGAGTTGCTGTAAAAACAGCTCTGGTTAGCGCTCTGGCGCGGGGGGGCAGGCAATTGGACAGGAAGGGAGCGTACCTGGAGTCGGCGATACCGGCGAACGCGTTGTACCACGCGAGGAAGGCGGCGAGGATTCCGAAGCCACCACCGGCCTGCTGCAGCATCTTGGAGGACTCGTGGGCTCCGTTGGACTCGGCCAGGTAGTGGCAGAAGAGCATGAGGAAGGCCAGGTCGAGGGTGAAGAAGAGCAGGAAGAACATGACGGTTGAACGCAGGGTGCAGAGGAGCAGGATGGTGGTGAAGATGAACCAGCCCGCCAGGAAGAAGCCGAGGACCGAAGCCTCGTCCTCGGCGTTATACCCGCTGACGGCGGCAAAGCCCGGCGTGAGGATGATGCCGAACGAGAGCCAGAAACCACCGTAGGAGGACAAGGCGGTGGCACCGAACGTGTTGCCCACGGCCATTTCCCTGCGGACGACTTGTCAGTGGCTGAAGGTCTAGCTTCGCCGCGAGGGCCGCTCTCCCCGAAGAATGGCCGCTTGGGGAGGAGAGGGCGAGGCGGGGGGCGGGCACACCCGAGGATGGTTTACTTACCACATGCCGGCGAGCAGCTGGACCAGGCCGCCGTAGCCGTAGCAGAGGGAGACGACAATGTTGGGCTGGGTGATGTCGCGCGTGCCCATGTTGATGAGCGACAGCACGAAGGTGGTCAGGGCGAAAGCCGACAGGCCCAGCGGCGCGGGGTTGGCGAACTTGCGGTGCTCCATGCCCTTCCACAGACCGGGCTGGAACTCACCCCCGAAGGGCGCGAAGCGGCCCTCGCCGTTGTTGGAGTGGATGTGGGCCATGGGGTAGGCCTGGTCGTAGCGGTGCGTGGCCGCGGCGCCATTGTTGAAGTCGGTCTGGTTGGTCTCGGTCTTGCCGACCGGGGCCGCGGTGTGTTGCTCGGTGGCCATGGTGATGATGGTTGGCAGGCGTCCAGTCAAGCAGGAAGGGGACGGGGGGGGGAGTTGCTGCTGTCAGACACGGGCGAGGCGGGATCGAGTCTCAAGCAGAGGTCAGTCCAGAGAGGACCGGCAACGAGATGGGAATGTCCCTAGCTTTATGCTGGGGGCGACGGGGCCAGACGCCCGGGCAGTTCGCTTCTGGGGCGGCCGGGGTGGTATAGTAGCGTCTAGCGTGGAGGTGGTCAGCTTTGCGGAGTTTGCGACCCACGAAAGGAGGAACAATAGTAAAGAGGAGAATGGGTTCATCGCTGCAGGCCATGTGGAGGGGGACGCGGACCAGGGGGATGGGTACCGAGCAGCAGGTATGATTAATGGGTACTAACATTGGATACTATGTACGTACATTAACCGGAAGGGGAGCCCAGGCAATAAGAACGGAATACGAAAGCATGGCGCCTAACTCGATGCGTGAAAGACGGGCTGCTGCCCACGTCGTGACCGGGACCAGGTCACATCGGGACGACTGTGAATGGATGTCATTTGTCACCGAAGAAGACGACGGGGAGACCAGCCCCTGCCGAAATGTATGTAGAGAGATAGGTACCTACTTACCTATGTACCTGTTATGGCAGTACACGTTGTAAAGTAGTCGACCTACGAAGCGGAGAGACGACTTCCTTCCCTCCTCCCCAAAGGGGAGCAGATCTGCTGCGTCATCCGGCGGGGGATGGGGCACTTCCATGCTGCCTACCCCGGATCACCGGACGGCGAGGGGGAGCCCTCAGCAAGGTGCATCTGGGGAGGGGGTTTTGGAGGTGACAGCGGAGGGTTGCCGCTCCGCTTCACCGAACGCCTGGCAGCCCGCCCTTCCAACCTGGAGTCTGGAGTCTGGCTGGAAACTTGGGTGATGGACCCGTATGTAGGTACCTTATTTAGATCCGTAGTAGTCTCGGCTACCTACTCACGTCTCGATCAGAATCTGCCGCTCTAACGGCTTCCGGTCAAGCAAAACGACCAATGCGAGCGCTAGCCCGGGCAAACGGCAGACGGCAGCGGCTGCTGCTCGTGGTTCGGGGAAGAACGTGGAATCCGAGCCGGACTAGGGCAGCTGGGCAGAACGGGCGAGGTATGGGAAGGGATGGGACGGATGGATGTCAATAGGTTTTTCTAGGTACCCTTATTTTGGAATCATGGGGTCATGATGGATGGTTTTGCCAAGTACCTCGTGCATAGGGGAATGGGGGTCCTGCTCCACGCAGCCCTCCAGCCCTCCAGCGTGTCAGAGTGCCCGTGTGTGCTTCGGCTGCTGTCCGGGGGATGGGATGGGATGGGATGGGAGGTCTTCCAAAAAGCCAAGCCCAGAGGCTCGCTCCTACCATGTAACCTTCCATGTCCGCCTATTGTCCGTGTTGCCTGCCCGCCGCCCTCTCACTTTGGGCTCGTACCGAAAGAGGGGCGGGCGTGCACACCACACCATCTGCAGTCAGGGATCTCAACGCTACGGAGCGAATTGGCCGACACATGGGGGAGGGAAGCGACCGGGGTTTTTGGTTTTCCCTGACAGATTGACTCCCTCTATGCCAGGGCGGGCTGTCAAACCAGTCCGGGCGCCCGAGTTGCACCACGGAAACAATCCATTGCACCCAAAGACAAACACAGGCCTCCCCCTCCCGATCAAACCCAGTCGGGAGGGGCCTTCTGTGCCTTGCCGCTGTTGGCTTCCATGGCTCCTTGCCTTGTTCCTCCCCAGCAATCCATCAGAGAGCAAGCTGGGGGGTGGGGGTGGTTCTGGAGGTGTAATCAGAGCGGTGGCCGGCTGTTGTTCACGGCACTGGCACTAGCCGGGCACTGGTGATGCTGTCTGACTGAAGAAGGTTATTAGGGCGGGTGGGACTACTGGAAGCCAGCGTCCGCCATGGACGCCGCCGCCGCTTGCCCTTCGTCATTGGCCCCCGCGCGCGGGGAGGGGGGCGAACAAATAATATTGTGGCCGGCCAACGCCAATGGGAACTCCCACGTTCCCAATTGATGTTCATCTCGCAGCGAGCTTTCTTCATTCGGGGTACCTACGGGCTGCCTGCTTTTGGTGGGCTCCATGCTGGATGAGCCAGGTAGGGCCGATGCATACCCGACGTAGTGGGCTGTTAGTGGACTGCATCAGGGATAGGGGAGAGACGCACAGA